>OY783217.1:12499313-13973480 GCA_963678705.1 Panorpa germanica
CAATCATCAACATGTGGATCGTTCTTTTTGGGGTTTCGGTAAATCATCAGCCTCGTACAATTTTATCTCGAACATTCTTCATTGTGGTGGTGATATACAGCCTGCACATAACTACTGCGTATTTATCTAATTGGATTAACATTCTGACAACACCTGTTTTTGAGAAACAAATCGACACTATTGAAGAAATGGTGAATTCCAATGTATCATTATACATATGCCCGTTTCTAACTACGGAGAACTTGTATGTAAATTATAGTAATTACTATGAGGAGCAAATATATAAGAGGCTTCTAAGTTACCATTTAGATAGACACGACCATAGTGATTTATATATGCAAGCGAAAGTTGCGATTCTGGAATCCATTGACTACATGAAACTAAACGGGTTAATTGAGAAGTATCATCCTATAAGTGTTCCTGTGATTACCGTGCCTATAATTGTACAGTCGGTTAACAGGGAAATTGGTACTAAAATACATAAAATAATTCTATATTTTTTTGCTCATGGATTTATTGATAAATTAAAATTTACGAAAATAAACATGAAGACAAATACCACTGACTTTGAACCAGGTAATGTACCTATCAAATTGACCCTGGATCATTTACAGGCTGCATTTTATTTACTTACTTTCGGACTGTTTATTAGCCTAATTGTATTCTTCGCTGAACAGATTGTTTATAAAATTAAACAACGGTTATTCTATTCACATCTAGTACGCATCGAATAAAACTATTTTTAAGTTTAGAATGTTCTGATGTGAATTATCGTATCTTATACTAATTTAACCCACAAAATATTTGCAAAAAAAAAGCTATCCCCTGCTTTAAACTAGTTGGATAGTACTGCTCTAATCCATCAAACAAATTAATCTAAATGTAACTGGTAACTTGAAGACCACGTAGTTTTAGTGTACGTATATTGAAGCGAGTGCGCATACGCTTTACTACAAAATTGATAAATTCCAACCTGGTTACATAAATGTAGTTTGTTACTATTTACTAATTACCTGTTTTTAATTATTGTTTAATATGAAGTTTATACTAATTGTTGTGTTACTAAAATTAAATATTTATTGGAAAGTAAATGGTGACCAGGATGTTTCTTATCCTGATGTAAATTCTGTTTCGAATGTGGTGGAAACTGCATGTCCTGATAATGATATAGATGTGTACTGGATAGAAGGTTACATGGCAGATTTAACATTCACAGATTTTGAATATTTAAACAAATTAATAGCATCCTTAAACAAACACCTACAAGTGGTTACAGTTAATGACAAAATCCATTATTTAAACATTGAATTCATAAAACTGAGATCAATTTGTTCCATAGCATTGCTTATGGATGTGAACGATTTGATGTTTATAGAACAAATTGTAATTTATCATGGTGACTTCTCAATCTTAATCTTTTTAAAAATACCAGATGCAACGTTAGTTCATTCGAAATTGGAAGCAATTTTTAATCAGTTTGGTATACAAATGCTGATATTTTTTATAAATGATGAAAAACAACTTCAAGCGTGTAGTATAAACGCAGAACGAATATCGTCATGCGTAAATCACTCATCAGATAATCGATACTTTATTAGTGTTAATGACTTTAGTGTGGTCAACTTAGAAATCTTACCGAATTTGTACAAATTTATTGATTTTTACTCTGCTATTAATGACACAGAGCTTTTATTTTTAGTGCTAAAGATGTTAAACCTGACGACAACCAATGAATTTAATTTTCTCGGCACTATAGTAATCAAAGAATTCGTAAATATAGATTTTTTTAGATTTTATTTTCAAACATACGACTGGGTAGTTTACAATTGGTGGGTTCCCAAAGCTCCGCCATTACCGCAATGGAGAGGTCTTACTATAGTGTTTGAACTATCTACCTGGGTGGTGATAATATGCGTGCTAATTTTGTCAACAATTATCTGGGTGATTTTAACTCTCACACAATGGGAAGATACAGGAGAACTAGACTTGGTAATATCAGTCATCAACATGTTGCTTATCCTTTTGGGAGTTTCGGTAAATCATCAACCCCGAACAGTGTTATCACGTGCGTTCTTCATCGTGGTGGTGATATACAGCCTGCACATAACCACTGCGTATTTCGCTAACTGGATTAACATCCTGACAACACCTGTTTTTGAGAGACAAATCGACACTATTGAAGAAATGGTGAATTCCAATTTCCGATTTTACAAATCTTCTTATCTGGATATGGGAAAACTGTATAAGAGCTCCGGTAATCATTTTGAGCAACAGCTATTTATGAGATGCTTCAGCTATCCCTTTGATCAACAAAAATCAGATCCTGAAGGATTCAATAATTTAGCAGGACGACTGAAATATGTGCAAGGACTTTCTTTACCAGGCGAAGTGGCAACTCTGGAATCCATTGACGATATGAAATTTCACGGTATTATTGATGAATACCATCCTATAGGTGCTCCTGTGGTAACCTTGCCTTTGATTATAATGTCGAATCACAGGGTCGTTGGTACTAAGATGCAGAAATTAATACTGAATTTTTTTGCATATGGACTTATTGAGAAAGTAAAACGAAATATAATTATCAACAGCACAAATCTTCAAGTAGATAATTCTTCTGTTAAATTAACCCTGGAACATTTCCAGGCAGCATTCTACATACTGGCAATAGGACTACTTATTAGCCTGGCTGCTTTCATTGTTGAACGTATTGCTAACACAATAATAATGACTCAGATTTAAAAAGGTTTTCACATGTTCTACACGTGTTATGTAAAAAAAATGTTTTTTATTATAAGTAAAATTAATTGTTGAATTATAAACTATTGCACGGGTAGTTTTATGGCCCTTTTAGATGTTCGGAACACCCCTTCAAACAGGCTGTTACGATTTTAAATCTGACTGAATGGCATGCCAATATTTTCAGATTCAGATCTGCCGTTCAGGTTATACATATACAATAAACGGATGAAAATTCGTCTGAATCTGAAACAAATTGAAGATTTGATCTGATCGTCTAAATGGTCAATTACTTATTTTTAAAAATTCTCACTAATACTAACCATGTGAAATAATGACGTCACCACTAGTAACTTTATTTCTTGTAAAATCATTAAAGAGAATATATGTATTTTTAATGTGAAATTTAATTTGCAATGCACGTATGTTTCGTTGCACTAGCAAGTACAAGTCGTCTGATTTATTTATCCATTTCTGTAAAAGCAATTGAGTTACCGCATTACTACATTATAAATGAGATTTGGGCGTCCGCAGGTACAGGCAAACCAGTTACGTACTTGCCAATGTTGCTAAATAAAAATTAACACTAAATAGTTTGAACACTGTGGCAAAATTATACTGAAAAAAATAAATGATGCCACTCCCCTTTAAGTTTTCTGCGGACGCCCATGGAATACCATTGGAACATAAATATTGTGTGGTCGTAACAATAATGTCTATTTGTTATGTAGAAAACAAGTTTTTCATATAAACTTAATAAAATTCAATTAAAAGATCTAATTTGATCTTTATGTTAAGAATAGTAATTAGCCAAGAAACATAAATTCATGTAATGTTTAACTGAACACTCATGTAATGTTTAATGATTATTTACTCAATGTTATGTATTATATATTTATTATGTATTATATATTTATATTTGTGCTAAACACAAAACGTAGATATCACTCTACATCCATGTCATATTTATTTAAAGGAAACGTAGTAATATTTCTTTACCACATGGCTCAATAAGTTCGTAGGATGGCGTCTCTATTGACAAATCCATGTTATTTTTAGATAGTACCAACCTTCAAACGATATGTGTCAAAATTTCAAGACATTCCGACAAATAGTTTACAAATTACAGTGGTTTTAGTGAAGCTACTTTTGTAATTTTCAAAACAATGGAAGAATCTGAATTTCGTGTGTTGATAAAGCTTGTTAATGGGGGAAAATACTGTTTGATCAAAGGAATGGCTTGACAAGTATTATTTGTATTTTTTAATTTGTTAATAGTAACTATCCTACGAACTTATTGAGTGATGTGTTATAATTCTTTTTTCCTTAAAAAGGACTTATTAAGAATTTATAATCATTAAGAAGTTTTATGGTTATGTTAATGTTAATTTTTGCAATAATTGAAAACAGTGAACGCATTAAATTATTGAATAAAACGTAAAAGAGAAGCGAAGCAGTGAGGAAAGCGTTTGCAGAGGTATTTTGTATAGATGTGTTTACAGATAGCACCAACCACAAGGACACACTAAAATTCACCTGGTAGTTGTCGGAACGCATTTATACATGAAAACATACTGATACCGCTTGCGTACTACTTGCTATTCATTAAATCCAATGCGTTACTGTTATCCCATAAAACGTAAATATTTTTATGGTAAATACAACCTTTAAATATATACAATTTATTTGTCCTACTCCGATTCACAGAATTCAATGTATTGGTTCATATGAAAAATTTCTCTTATTTTTGGAACATTTAATAGTTGTTGTATTACAAAATATTGAAGAAATATCGTTTGATGTAATATGTAACAATTTGCACACAAGCTAACATGGTCGTCGAGAGTAAGGTAAATGACATGTCATTGCTTGTTATATAAAAGCAGTGGCATCACCACGACACCATTCACTAAAATATATTGTAAATGCAAGTAAAGTGTAATAAATGTATAATTATTTACAACGTTTGTTTTTCTTTACATTTTAATACTGATAGCACGTTAAGTTTTTGAAAAAATATTACAAGTATTTTACACGAAGATATTTTTGTTT
This sequence comes from Panorpa germanica, assembly GCA_963678705.1. Classification (NCBI taxonomy): domain Eukaryota; kingdom Metazoa; phylum Arthropoda; class Insecta; order Mecoptera; family Panorpidae; genus Panorpa; species Panorpa germanica. The sequence goes on from OY783217.1 coordinate 12,504,105, forward strand.
ATTTATACAGATTTGATGAATAATTAAAATCATTACTGCCTAAGAGTATTGGGTGCTGCAACCATGTTAAATTACTTAAGGTACTTTCACCGAGAAAACCACTTTTCAACAGATTTTTTAAATTTTTTGTCTATAGGCTAAGAATAAATAACCTTTCCTAATAAATCCAGAGTTTCAAAATTTTTGATCGTTTAGAATCCTAGAATTAATAACAAAATTGGCAATTTTACACATAATTAACGTTATGTGGATACACTGGCGTAGCTATAGGTATGGGCCAGTCGGTGCTGGGCACCAGGGCCCTCAAGCTCAGGGGGCCCTCCGACCCTGACCAGCGAACCTCGTACTGTACTAGCTAAAAATTCTCCCACCTTTGGAATGTAAATAAAATAGACTGCAACACGCCTTTAAGGTACTGTCGGTCAGAGAGTTACCGTTTAATATTTTCTAAAATTTTACATATTAGTAGATTATAATAAGATAATGATCTCGTTAAATTTTAGAAACACTGCAGAGAACCAGTAAATAATTGAACTTTGAATTTTTTATTTTGCATTGAGGCTTTTGAGAAATCACAGGTTTTATTTCATTTTATAAAAAGAATAGTTTAGATTTAGATTTATCGAAGATAAACCATTGTTGTTAGGTATGCAGTAATAACCGGTGGCCGTATTCCTGAGTCTTGCGAACAATGATCGTGATCGAACAGATCTGATTTACTTGAGTGAAACATTTTATGAATTACTCTTATTAGTTAGGGCCCCAGTTTCTTTTTGCACCGGGGCCTTTAGTTACCTAGCTACGCCACTGTGTGGATATTATCTCATGTTTACATTTAGCTTATAATAAAACAAATTTATACTTTCTTGTTGAAACGAGGGACCATTATCGTTCAACTCAACTCATCTCGTAAGAACCTCTTCTTCTAATATTATGTACGCTACTGCTTCTAAATTTTATTTGTTTTCACCATTTACTTTAAAAGCCGCGTTGTCTTATTTTTAATTACTGTATTTTTATATATTATAACTGACAGTGGAACTAATTACATAATTAAACAACAATGTTTCTTTGTTTTTAATTTTGTCTTGCGTGTTGTTAACAACTTGTTCTTTTTTCCCGACTTTGCATTTTATGACGTCATACCAAGACGACAATTTGTCTAACATCTCAGTGCCTCGCAGAGTTCAAACAAGTACAAGTTTTTACGTAAGTACTTTACAAATAATTAATCCAAAAGTATAATTGTGCAATTATTACCGTTGCTTAAAGGTACGTGTTTACAGATCAGTCAGTATTAGATGGTTTGTAGTAAACAAGTTCATTAAAAGTGTAAAGAAATATAGTGCATCTAGTCATTAATGACTTCCATGTTGATCAGTGAACGTGTACCTTAATGCACCACAATGTTACAATTGAAGCTATTTGAAGGTTTATAGAACATAACAAACAATCATATTTTTTTTTTTATATTTTTTTTATTATAAAAGCTTATCACGATCAAAATCATAAAAAATTAATAACAAAAATTAACAAAACATAGTAACAAGGCAGTTCAACACGTGAAAACCCACGTGTCAATAACAATGGAAAGGTATCTTATCGTATTACGGAAATGTGTTATGCAGGCAAGGATTATGTTATTCAAATATATACATTAACAAATAAAAAAAATTAATTTAGAAAACATAGCCCCATGGATAACATATTTTCATAATACTATATTAATCAGACTTGCAGGAAACGTGAATTTAAACTTTCTGGCCATAACCTGCAGCTCCAGAAACCTGTTGTTGACTCCCATGTTGACCAGCAGAGGGATCCGCTACTTGGTAACTAGACATGCTTCCATAATGTGCGCTGTCATGACTGTAATCTGGAGCGGAGTATTGTTGACTTTCTCCTCCATAACCACCTGAAGATGCACCACCTCCATAGCTTCCACTTCCATATCCTGCAGAAGATGAACCGTCATGACTGCTTATTTGGGGAGAGTAATGTGCGCTGCTCGCTTCATGGGAACCTTCAAATCCTTGTCCTCCATATCCTCCAATTCCTTGAGAAGAACCATGACTTTCAAGACCTTGACTGCCATATCCTTGGGAACCATGGCTTTCTAATCCTTGTCCACCGTATTCTCCAATGCTTTGGGAACCATGGCTTTCTAATCCTTGTCCACCATATCCTCCGATACTTTGGGAACCATGGCTTTCTAATCCTTGTCCACCGTATCCTCCGAGACTTTGAGAACCATGACTTTCTAGTCCTTGACCTCCGTATCCCCCGATACTTTGGGAACCATGGCTTTCTAATCCTTGACCACCATATCCTCCAAGACTTTGAGAACCATGACTTTCAAGTCCTTGGCCGCCATAACCTCCGGCACTTAGGGATGCATGAGTTCCTAGTCCTTCGAGTCCTTGACTTCCATGACCACCATATCCTTGTTGAGCAGCTATTTGTGCGTAGCTGTCCTGTTCCTGCTGATAGTCGTGCGATGGGCTGCTGTAGGAGGCTGATTGTTCATGGGAGGAAGGGACATGTACAGATTCTGGAACTTTGACGATTTTATGGACATGAACTGGGTAAGGTTGGGCAACTGGAACGGGATAAGGAACGTTATGGGGAACTTTGACGGGATAAGGAACGGGAACTTTGATGGCAACGGTTTTTGTTATTTTAATCACTTTTGGTGGTAGGTTTGATCGTCCTACAACTTGGCCAAGATATTTGTGTTGATGATCAAAGTGAGCGAGGCTATCATAGCCACTTAACCCTTCAAGGCCTTGTCCATGGCCATATGCGTTACCATAAGTTGAACTACGAACTCCGGCTATGCAGAGGATAGCAAAGATTGCAACCTGAAAGCAAATTAATCAGATAATCAGAAATATACACCTAATAAAGGTATTAAATACATATACAAAAAAATATAAGTAATAATGTTTTGATTAATATGTAGCTTGAAATAAACTAGGAATAGTATTGTAACATGGTACTATTATTTTTAAATCTTATTAGTATGCCTTGTATTATACACGATTATTAAAACTATAGTAATTATACAAAATTAGCATTAGACTACGTTTAGCCGCGCAAAAACGGTGATATATATTTATATATGGACAAATTAGCAACAATTGGATTTTAAAAATATTGCCTCCCATTCTTAGTAAACCTCACTAAAATTAATGAATTTATAATTAATTAAATATATGAGTTTTAAGTATAATTTTGAAATGTTATATTATACTTGTATACAAGAGATACTAAGTACTCTACTTTTAATTAATTCACTGACACATGTTCAAAAACAATTACAATTGCAATAGTAATTAAAATTACAATTAAGGTAATTAATTTCAACAATTAATGAATAATGAATAGATATTGAAATACACTCACTAGAGGATTCATTTTCGCCCTGCTTGTTTGTATATTTGGCGATGAATGTGTTGTGCAAACTGATGCATTCTCGAACTTGACATTCTCCTTATATACCAAAAATCACCTTTCTTTATTTTTTGTATGAACTTGTGCCGTTGAAGAGAAATGGATAATGATTATCCCTTTTCCTCAGCTCCCATTATTCTAGTTTTAGTTTTGTGTTTCTATTATTTTCTTTTTGTAACTATCATTAGCAAATCATTAAAGTTATATGGGCTAATTATGTTCACTTTCAATTTGTATTATTATCGTAATTTAGAATTGTGTTATAAAATTAAAACTATAATCTTATTATTTAATAAGCATTAAATGAAATTTTAATGTGAAATCTAATTTATTCGCGAAAAGTAAAATTTAAATAGAAATTCAAAGAAATTCAAAAATGTAATTTTCATTTTATTCTACTCATTCCCTAGTGACACATATTGTTTTGCTATGTCCTTCTATATTATGTATATTTTCTACAAGGATAATTAATTTCAGTATATATACTTTAGCTTGTCTCTGTAAAACTGTTATACACTAATCTGTACATTTGTTAATAATTTTAGATCCCGGACTATATCAGTCATCTTTGAAGTTTAATTCTATTAATTTGTCTCCCAGTTTCAATTACATTCAGTCACATTTCTACTTGTTAAACTTTTTAAAATTACATCCTATTGCCATTGACCATCCTAATATATTTTGGTGTCCCATTTAGAGTTGACTTTTAAATTGATTCTAGTTGCTTTGCTTTTACAGATAATAGCACTGCTAGTATAATTGGTGTTTAATCCATTTAATCTTTAGATGTAAGCTAATTCTTACTTCTTCTGTTTTATGCACATAAAAAAGAATTAAGTTTTAAATAGCCACTTTACTGTCCAAAGAGTAACTTTACCATTTGTATACAATAAGCCTGTATCTCAAAAACTTAGGCTGCTATGAATAAACGCTAAGTATTTTTGCAATCAGCATATAAACAATATCTAAAATCAGTTCTTATTTTTCTAGCTCCAAAGAAATAATTCATTTTGTTGGCCAGAGTAAAATATTAGTGTGGTTCAGTAGAATTAGACCTCTAAAATTCCGATTCGGGCAGATAGGTTCACGATAAAGTGAAGCCAATGTGAACATTGTTAAATATTACCAGTTAAATTAACATATTAAATTATCATTTTAAACTTGCGAATAATTATTTTGTCGTGTACATATCTTTTTTGCACTTGATGGACCTGCAAATACGTGTCTTATATTTTTATTACTTTGACCAAGGTTTTATATACTTATTCTTACATTTAAAGTTAAACTGTGTTGTAAAATTATACTTGAAAATATAAACTCTTTATTAAATCTACAAACAGTAACTAAATTAAATATTCTGCTACACTTACGACTTCATAACTTTCTTTAAACCTGTACTAATCCTCACTGAGCTCTTCATCCATACCAGTTGGGTCAGTAATAGTCAGTACTCACTTTTCAAACATTCTCCTTGGTTTGAGGACAACGCCCTTTCCTCTAATACCTGTTTCTTTTGTTTTTGTTTTTTTTTTTATATTTTATTTACACTACTTTATAAAACTATCTCCTCTCTCGTATACAAAATAACACCAAGTATTTAAACAACCGTGAGGATGTTGGAGGCAACATTAATAGTCCAATTTCTTCCGGAACATATTAAAATATTTGTAAAAATTCAATATTAATAATTAATACTTTTTCAGCTATTAAGGTGGCATTGTTCAATTTGAAGCCATTCTTTTAAAGCTACTACTAAATGATACACTTAAAAATAAATAGTTAGGAAACTAAATCACAAAATTTGCTAGAAGAGACAACGTATTCGAATGCAACGTCGTGTCAAAATTTTCAAAAAGTCAATGGACCGAACACTTTTCGAGTTTGGAGAGAATAGGGACGGGATGATCTTGTTAGTTTAAAATGTGATGTTATATAGTTTTGTATAACAAATTTTTTTAACACAGTGAGCGAGCACTTTGAGGAAGAGATTGATGATTGACGCCAGACTGCTGTGCCTTCGGGTTCGATTTCTGGGTTTAATTGTTACCAAATTAAATTTATTAGGTACATATCTACAGGCTGACGTTAAATAAATTAATTATAAAAAGAAAAAATATACAAAATGTTTTATTTTATTTAAAAATCGTAATTTTGAGGAAAAAATAATGTTTGTTATGTAATCTATGTAAATGGTAGCGGGATGATATAAAACATAAACTTAAAATGATATTCTGTTAGCTTTAAGAGCCTGTTGCACGATAATAATAATATTTATATATTTTATAATTAATTATCATGTGCGTGCCCAGTGTAACCTTCATTGCCTACAGAACAGCCCACATGAAATTAATATAGGCAGAAATAAAAAAAAAATTAAAATAAATTAAATTGAGATGTTAAAATAAAGTAGTTAATATATGCATGTCTACCTTAATATACATAGCGGCTTTTACAAGCAGAGTACAACAATTCCATCATAAGAATAACATAGCAAATGGGTCAGGGAGTTGTTAGAATGTCAAACCTTCACTCGTCTCGATCGTGAAAATGATCAGCATTATAAAAAAGTTGCATTGATGGTAAATTGAAGGTTCGAAGAATATTTAAATTGAAAAGTTACACTCTAAGGATGATCAACCTGGGGTTCTTGCTAGAGACGCCACCTCAATGAGCATAGAGTTTTTTAACTAATTTCCCCTCTACACACTAGACAAAATTTAATACAAGACAATAACTAAACACATCTAGAGGCACTATACATTAGAATAAGACATACTTAAGTTAAAAATAATTATTATAATACGTAACATTTGACTAATAAAATACCTTTGAACTTGAACTAATCACACAAAGTTACTAGAGGCTGATTAAGCTTTATGTTGCACTAGAATTTTGCTATTGATTTTCTTAAAATTATTTGTAAATTAAATTATTTTTAGCCATAATAATAATAGAGGTACGTTATAAATTGTCAATGTTTTAAACACAGTAAAGAGAGAACCACAAGAGGAGGTAAATGTGTAGCCCTGCTTTATATTATTTTAATTAAATATCGAATTACAAGAAAAGGGCATACAAGCTGTGAGAAGTAATATAAAAAGAGAGTGGGACCTGCCCACCTACCTTTTAATTATTTAAATACCAAAGTTATTGTTTTAGAAAATCAGTATTAGTAATTTATGTGTTGAACATCATTGAGCAGTCGCCTCTATAATTTAATCTAGAAACAGAGCCAGCTGGAAATTTCACGGGCCCTCGAGAGAAATTTATCCATATGACACTCATAGGTTTATTATTTACACCATTCTTCTAAATTCTAAATAATGCAATAAATATATTTATTAGTGAATAAAGAATACTAACTTCTTCTTTATATAAAAAAATTCAGCCTGCGTATGTTTGCGCTCAAGGCAAAATTTTGAAACAACGTTGCATTCGAATACGCGTGTGTTTTCGAAAATTCTTTTCAGTTGATCGTCGTCTGTGTTTTCGTCTGTGTGGATAAAAATGTATGGCTTTTATTTAAAGATAGTTCGGTTTAGCTAGTAGTAAATAAAAATACAACATTTATTATGAAGTAATATAGTGACAACTTTTCACTAAATAAAATGTGGTTGGTTTTACACCCTCTGTCAAAATTTCGGCAAGTTTATACTTCCCTTTTATGACTCATTTATATCTTGTTATACCACTGTGACTTTTAACCAAAGCAATTGTACTCTTATACAGTGTAAGACAATCAAACATTAAGACTTCACTGAGCCCTAGACAAAATATAAGATCTCACGATTGAAAGCGATCTCCTCCAAAATTCCAGGCCCTAGATATTTGTCTTTTAATTATTATGGGCATGAAAACATTTGCTGCACTAAATACACCTCTGCCCAATATTATGACCCAGTAAACAATTTGGTAAAGTGCCCTATTTAGTGACGTTTCTATCACTATTTCACTTCAATTATAGTTCGCATCAACTTTATCTTCATTTGTATTCCGACAGGTGGAGTAATTTCGCCATTTGTAGCCGATAAAGTAGACATGTTATATGAAAAAGTGTGAGAAACTGAACTATAAATGAACTCTTTTATGACAAAAAAATCATGACGCATCTACAATATGATGTCAAAGTGACTCCAAAATGTTTACTGGGGAATTGATATTTTAGTTAAAGAAAATTGAAGCTAAAGAAGATTGTTACAAAGATAAAATGTATCATTCAATTTGTATGGTTTAGAAGCAGCATTAAAATTAAATCAACTTTCCTTTCAGATTTAAATTGAGAACAGTGAAAAAAAAGAAGAAAAATCACGTATTAAAAAAATAATGTTCAAAAAAATTTGTTAACAAAATAAAATAAATACTTCTCGCCATTCACTCTAGAATAGAATTCGATAGAATTTGTTCATTTATTCAGATTTATCGTCTATTTTTAATTGTTCCGAACCACTGCATTGACATGCTGTTATAAAATGCCATACTTAACATCCTGGTGAATAGTCGAGCAGATATTTGCATTGTACAATGATCTGGAACACGATTAAGTTGGATGGATTGCAAAAAGAAATGCTCTCAGATCATGCGGTATAAAAATGTTTCTTTTTTATAATTAATATTTATTTGCATCAGCCTATATTACTAGCTAAACACAGTTACGTGTATTTAAGGTTTATTTAACATAAACTCATCAGCTGTTCAGCCGAGCGTATCAGGTCAAAATTATATATTTAAATTTAATATTTGACACAATTTATTTTGACATATTTTTTGTGCAAAAAATCTCGCAGAGCTCAGTCGTTGTACTCCTGACATTCGCCCAATTGTAATCAGTGCATCGGTTTTTTCCACCCAGATCTGAGTTTTATGATTACCATCAAAAAACTTATATGTCATTACTTAGATTTTTCGATAATATTTCTCGGTAATTATGGCTAGATACAATTGGTTTTCGCATGAGAACATAAAGAATGCGGGAGGTAATTACAGATACGCAGGAATGCAATAGTGACTACATACAATTGGTTTTAATCTATTACCATAAACTACGAAAACTAACTTGTTTCACACCGAGAAAGGTGCGTCAAAGGTTTTTCTAGGTTCTAATCTAGGTATATTAAAATTTTTGAATTGAAGCACTCAAATTCAAATGGCGTTTTGAAAAGGTGAAGTTGTTTGCGCCTCTGTGGTATAAAAGAGATGGTAAATCGTCGGATGTGACGTACCATGCATTTATGGAATTATCTTTAATGCTGAATGGCTTTAATAATTAAAGACACAAAATGCCTTTATTAATTGGTAATATCTCCTTAAAAAAAAGAGTTATTAAAACATAATTAGACATTTGACGTTCTCGTACCTAACTTCATGGTCACATTCAGTAGCAGATTCGCGCAAAGAGTCGCTTAAATATCAAAAAGTAATTACATAAATTATGAAAACTGTTCGTCGAGCTGGTTTTGCTCAAATGATAATAATTGAGCACACAAATCGTGTTCGTCTTCGCAAATCTGCAAATAATGGTCCAATTTACCAAACAATTATTATTATAGCAACTAACCACCATAAATAATGTAATGTATTCGAATCAATTAAAAAGAGAAGATTTTGCTAAAGACATTCTTCGTCAAATAAGATGATCTACTTATTTTTTTAAAAGCTTTTATAAAACAAATTCAATTCAAAAACGTTATCTCAATCTGCTTTTAAAATGAAAGATACTTTTATCATTAACCTGCTTCTGAACGATAAGTGTCTCATTATTTTAATTAATATTATACAGAGTGGCTACTAAGACTTTAGAATTAAATATATTCCTTTAAAAAATATGTTTCTTTTTTATATACTGCTATATCAACAAGTAGGTTATATATCTCGCATTAGCTGAGCCATCCAATTAATTACGTCACTTGTAAACCAGAGGTAGATGGTCCTAAAAGTGTGACAAGACGTGACATGGTGGTGTGGGGGTGGGGGAAGTCATAACCTTCGAGACGTCTCATATAATTTAAAATTTGACTTCAAAAAGAATAATAATAACAAGACCAAAAAGAAAAAGAAAATTTGCCACAGAGTCACAATTGGGACGTGGGTTAAATAATCATGAAATTTGCATGATATAATTTATGAAAGACCTCTTAATTATTGTAAAATAAGAATTGTGTTTTTTGTAGAATATTTTTGATTTGTTTATTATTTAGAAAATTTATTTCTCTACCAGTTTTGGAATAAATTTATTCTATCTCGCGAAATCGAACCAGGACCCCAACTTAGCCGTGTGTTTATGATCTAACTATAGTAAAATCACGAGAGTTCGGCGGCGACTTATACTTAAAAGAGGTTATAAAAGCGGTATAAATCTATAATACGATGAATTTTATCTTATTCGTTTCTACATGCATTATAGAAAAATAAGTAAATCAGTGCTTTTTAGTTATATCGGCAGTTTATACCCCACAACTTGTTTTAAGTATGAGTCGCCGCCGAACTCTCGTAATTTGAACTTATACAACGGCCACCCAGAGGACTGATACTATGTTGAATAAAGCCATCTATCAATTCTGCGAGGATCTATCTTCCATACTGAAGATCCAGAAGCAAGCAGCTTCACTTTAACTGCATCTATAACTTTATAAGACACCTTTTCAACCGCTCTGTACTCTGGTATAATAAAAACACTTTTACTTTATCTGATAATTTATTTGTAAGTTGCTCTTTGTCACATATTTGCATTAAGATATTTCTGCCGCGCTCAAAGCCACTGATTTTATGGTCTAGTCTATTTAATTATGTAGTTACTTGCAGTAGCCTAATTACAACTTTAATTATAAAATTCTTAAGTAGTTTGAAAACATTAACATAATGAAAGCTGCTGCAGGATGAATAAAAACAAAGATATTTACTTAACGTTCCTCAACGAATTAAATATGTTATTTTAAATGTGATGACAAAAAGATTGATGTTATTATTTATTTTATTATGCAAGCGACTTATTGTTTCAGTAAAGGACAGTCTCCAGTCTCCTCTGGTAAGACTACTGGTAACAGTCTTTTGTCAATCCAATAGAACTTCTTTACATTTGTTCAATAACTTTTCTTCGATTTCATTCATCAAATAATAATTATAGTTTTAAAATTTTTATTATATTCAATTTACATTTTGGGTTTATAATTTTTACCAGAGTAACACGGAGATAATGAAGTAACCAGAACTAACATTGTTGGTGCCCCATCAGCGTCATCGAACCTTACCTTTCTTGTATTTACACAATGAACCTAAATTGAAATACACAATGACATTAAAAGCATTTTTTTTTTAATTTTGTAATACAAAACTATGTCAGTAATAGTTTATGGTTTAAACTAATTATTAATCAGAGACAAGTACAAATGCCATATCATGTTTCATTTCTATAAACGCAATTTATCATGTTTCATAATCTCAAATTCATCTATGACAGACCAACGGGTGATGGGATTACACATAATTTTTTTAATATACTCGTAAGTTAATGTTATATAATTATAAATTGTTATGATGATTCTTTTTTTAATAAATCGTGCGTATAATAAATAATTTGGTGGAACTAATAAAATGGTAACATAACCTAAAATGTCATTCATTAATTGGACTGTTGTCATAGTCTTACATTCAGTGTTGTATCTTGTATCATATTTTATCTAAATACTGTCTAAATACAGAGTCCGTGGTCTATCAAGATATATGTAGCTCAATTCCCTAGCTACTTTAACAACAAACATGCATCAAGTTAACAATATTGTTGCCAGAGCAAAGAACTTTCAATTCACAACCCAAATTTGAGTTGTGAGCTCATTTTTTCGAGCAACAGTTGCTATAGCTTTGACGTTAATACTGCATCTCTTTTGCACTTCTCTTGTTTAACAGTGATTGGATATGTTGAACATGTTAGTGGGGAAGCAAGCAATGACGTCATGAACTGAACCATTTTTTTGTCTGTTGACTATTCTTGATAAGCAACTTTATCAATAGACAATGCAGTTTTATATAAATTCAATCTTTGACAACATTTTATGTCTACTGTCTCTGATACAGTTTTTAAATATCAAAGGAAATACAATAACACATAATAGGCTTGTGTCCTATGTCTTAATTTCTATGAGAGTGTTCTATATATTGATAAAGTGGGTTACTAGAACCTCAAATGTTCAATTATTTTTTAATAACTCCTTATATGTTATGAGGTATTAACAATTAAAAAAGTCATTTTGTCTCTTTAATTATTAAAGGGAGTCAATGTTGTACACATTAAAAATGCATGTGTTAAATAAAATAACAACTTATTATTCTTTGACTTGACTTGATTATTTCGACTACCAACGGCTACAAAACATTACCACAGCACTGACCTATACTCAACAAATAACTGACGTTAAAATACATTTCACGTCATACAAATATGGTCGACCATTTCTAGCGCTAAAACTACAATTCAAAATTTTAATTACTATATCTTCGTCAACATTTAGATATTTAATAAAATAGACACGCTAATACACATTTATTAACATCAATTTCAATCAACAATTGAAAAATCGACCACTAAAAAATGAGGACACAAGCCCATTATTATATGTAATACAAAAAGGTAATAAAATCAGGTCTATCCCTATTGTTTAACTGTCTTATTAATAATTAGTTAAGTCGTCTACATTATATCTACCATTAAAACACAATGAACTACAATTTAATTACAAGCAAAATCTTTTGCACGCTTTCAATATCATTAAATAAACTAAATTTCCGATCATCATTAATTCAGGTTTCGAGTGCTGCTGATGCTGTGATAGTAGTTATGGTGGCCACCTCATCCCAGAAATAAATGCCCCACAATGGAGTGAAAGGAATTTGAAACATAATGATTTTATTTTATTTTATAAAAATGTATCATCGCAATTATAATTGCACTTCGACTTCATATACTTACACATTTAAACGGTTTATTTATACTCGTTACTAGTTAGTATATGTATTGCAAAGGCGGAGATTGTTTTTATGCCAGAAGCGGCAATGAACTTTGAATAACAGTGATAGCAAACTATATTACCCTCACACTCGAATATGTTATAAATATGAATTATTTATAACTTGCATCATAATTATTGTAAAGCCTCAATTAGTAAGGGGGTTTTGTTCTTTTTACTTTTCTACATATATACAGGGTGATCCAAATTAATCTCTGACTAATTTTTACTGGATAGAATTGAGTATGACACAACTTTATACTAGATAGAATGAATCCTGGAGATTTCTAAACAGATTACTGTAGTATAGAATATCCAAATTATAATTGAGCGCCACCCAAATTCAATTTGGCACAAGTTCCCATGAAGTTATAACTCACTACTGTAGCAAAATGCAAATGGACTCCAAAGGGCGGTGTTACAGACTTCGCCGACGCTTGCTGTTAACACTGCCTTTTTTTATTGAGAAACGAAATTTATAACAGCAGTAGCCATGAATAGATCATTCTTGTTGTCGGGATATAAAGTATAAGAAGAAGCAGAACAATATTAGGAGCGATAAAAGGCTGCGTGCCTAGGAATCTCGAGAAATAATATATATAAAAAAACTCACTATTGATATATAGGGACCTCAACTTTACCACCTCTGATTTGCAATTATTTAGGCGTACATTATAAAAAGACTTCACTGATACATTTAGATAAATTATTCTTAAGTTGTTTAATGTTATATTTTTATTATAATTCTTTTATAGAAAATCGTCGACGAATTCGAAAAGAGAAATGCAGTTATATATTAAATATAGCTATAAGTTATACTGCAGTATATTATGTACGTACTTATGCATATGTCAAAATTATAGAAGTTTTACTCCTGATTTGCAGTCAAACTTCCGAACTGTTTGTTTAAAAATAAATTTGTTACTACAACTTTCTTGTGCTTAATTATTCTGTCCAGTAAAATTAATATATAACATTATAAAATAAATTACAACAACTATTAGTTTAAGTTTTGAAATTTAAAAGTAATTTATCTACTAAGCTAAATGTCATATTTCTTTATTCACTCTCAGAAAATAATTTATTTATTAATAATAATGGTATTGTAGTTGCATCCAATCAGGCGTTAAATCTTTAAGTACGATATCTCAATATATTTTGAACGAAATATCCGCGAGAACTGAAAAATTTATAACAGAGCTATTGACAGTATACATATACCTTGTCAAAAATCTGTTTTTTTTAATTTTACATGATTTTTTTTATGATTTTATAATCCTTAAAAATTTGTTTTCAAGAAGTGTTTAAATAGCAGTAAAGTAGATCACAAAACGTTCTATATTAGGGAAAAACTTTTACGTAACAGGTAATTCTTGTTATGTTATCTTAAGTATAAATCATAAGTACAAGTAACTGCGTTTAGCGGCTTATAAAAGACCCTTATTGGGAATAGTATAAAGCGCCGTAAACTAAGTATGGATGTATTATATAATTTGAAATTACATAAAAAAATAAATAATTAATTATTAGTTACAATGAAGTTTTTTTTGTAATTTACATTTGTACATATGAGTCGTAGTATTACTAAATATGGGGAAGAATTTTAATTAACATACTACAATAAATACAATAAGAATGACGAATCTAATTATGATTACCGTTCCCATATGATGCGTGTTTTAGTTTTCCTCGTAATAGAAATCTACTATTGTATACAAGACTGTGAAGCTGAAGCTGAAGACATGCGCAACACCTTGTGGGTGTCTCTGGTGCAGTTAGACCAACACCCAACACCTAACATAAGACTGTTACGTTGAAACTTACGTAAAACATTTCCTTGCACTCCCATGTATTCCCATTGAATATTGAAGAAATGCAATATTACACCATCCGTACCAAATTAATTACCAATTATACACTGGTCAACAAAATAAAAAAATTATTTTTGGTAGTGGAGCCGATTCCAAAAGTATCTAGTTTATTTTGATAGCAGTTCTAGTCTTTGAGGTACAGCTTAATAGATTTTCGCATTTTAAAAAATGGTCTATTCCTCCTTTGACATATTCTTTTTTTTTTTTTTGGATTGACCAAAATTGGCCTTTAATAATTAAAATGATTAAAAAAAGATAATACGTAATCAACAAACCATTCTCCTTAAATGCTTCAATCATGACATTTCTGACATTTAAAGGCCAATTTCGGTCACCCCAGTGTTAATTCTTTGCCCTGCTCCCCCAAAGACATAAAAATCTAGACCTGATTTACCAAAGCTGACAAAAATTATAGGGGATGTAAATAAATACATAAAGTATATTATATTTACAAACATAATAGGGGTTGTTTGAAGGGTTGATATTGCAACCTAGCGTCAGAAGATGTCGTTGACTTCAACGGTGGTTACTTTGAGGAACATCACGCTGTTGAAGTACTAAGTCTACTGAACGGTGGCACCAATTCTAACTGCGAAAAGCATACTTACCTGGCGTAGGGGTTTACCGTGATCATCAAGGCGGTTCTCCCAGGGCGAGGCTCTTCCATTGCACTTCGGTTGGGCTGACCCTTGCGATTATCCCTAATGTGGATAACTCGGGCGCGTAATTTTTGGTAGTCGGGACTGCGTACGCGCTGTCCCGGAATAATTAAAAAAAACATCTAATCCACTAATTCTGAATTTGAAAGTTGCATTTTTTATTTCTTATCCAGAGGTAAAACAAATTTTACTTATTATTAACTGAATCTGTCATAAAAATATATAATTAACAAATTTATTATATGTATTATTCTCACTAAACACAGTTTTTTTTAGGTTAATGTAATGAAAGCTATCCACAATGTGTAACAAGATGGGACGGGAAATTTGTGTAACGTAATTTATGATTGAGCCCTTACTAATATAACTATATTCATTATAATCTTCTTTATATATAAAAATTCAGTTTGTGTGCTGTGTTTGTCCCGGCAAAGCTCGAAAAGTAGTCGGTCGATTGATTTGAAATTTTGACACAACGTTGTATTCGATACGCAGATGTTTTCGAAAATCGAAATAATTTATTTCGTTTCTTTCCAGTATTATAGATATAATTCTTTAACAGGTATTATTTTGAGTGGTCACAGGTGCTTGTATCTGTAAACACCAACCGCCACTGACTTACATGAAATCTTCTAAATCATTCATAAATCTTTTTCTTTTTAAGTCACTTTTACAATCTGTATTACCACAAGTTTCTTAATAAGGTAACTACAGAAAAGAAATAAGAAAATATGTATCAACACCAAGCACTTAAGACCTTAACAGGCATCAATGGAGGCTGGCCGGTGAATCAATTAACGGCTCTCTATTTTGCAATTAAAGTGCGATGTAATAAATTTAGTATTATGCAAAACATATCAGTTTTTGAATCTATTTTCCTTCCAAGTATACAGACTTTTAACATAAATTGCTTACTCATAACAATCCAATGTACATTCATGTTTATACTTAATATGATTTATTTTATGTAAAGTTACAGTTAGTTCGAAAGTGACAAACGTGAGAAAGTATCAATACTTTTTTTTTAAGGTGAACATCAAAATTACTACAGAAATATTCCACGCTAGTCGATGGAAGAACCAGTCTGAAATGAGAAGCATTTCTCGTAATAATAGTACAGTGAAGACATACTAAAAAAAAATATAAGTTTAATAAAATGATGTATTTCTTTATTATATAAAACTATTATTTATTACTATATTTATTCTCAAATATGTTACTTGAAACTTTTAAATAAATTTTATAACTGGGTTGTGATCTCATTTTTTTTGGGATCGATTTTGTAATTCTTTATTAAATTATTGGTTAATGAGCGTATATTGGCGTTTTTATTTTATTATATATCCAAAAATTGACGAAGATATATCTATTTAAAGTTTGAATTTTGTTTTACTGCTATGCTTAAGAAATGTTATTTATTTTTCGTCTTATATCACGATATTATATTGAAACATTACAGGTCAACGCAACAGTTGCTATAGCTTTGACGTTTAATTCTGCATCTCTTTGTTTTCTTTTGTTTAAAAGCGTTGGTAAAGGTCGGGAAATCGTAGTGGAGAAGAAGGAGAGGTATTTGTATATTTTTACCCCCTTAATTATTTTAATGAAAATTTACATTTCATGAAGATAGATCCATATTACGTTCGTAATTAATTGAAAGAATGAACTCCAATTAAGAGTAACTATCTGATAATAAAAAGACTCCTCCTGCGTTTTACATAATGATTAATATAAAATTTTATCTCGGTTTTGTTACTTTGTGAAAATATTTTACTTTTGAATAGATTCTTATGAAAATGACTTACTTTAACAGAATTTTTCGCAAATTTTAAACTCATATTCATTATTAACTCATATTATTCTTTAAGATTTGATATTTAACTCAATAAAACACAGAAACAGAGTCGATCGGAGAAGGGGAAAGTGGTGAGACTGTCTGATTTTGTAAATCAAAATGATTTCATTTTCGGGCCTTGATTAGTTTTGGGCACTGCACATAAGTTAAGTTTTGAGGTTAGAAGAATTAGAATAATAGAATCCTGACTCGTAAAATAAATACTTTTCAACAATTGAATCCCATCAAATTCTTCCGCCTAAGTCATCTATAATGATTAATGCCACTTTGTCAAATTAGTGTTAAAACTTAATAACATTAAAATGAGGTTATAACAAATACAAATTTGATCTCCAGGTTAACATATTTTTTTCGAATTTTTAATTCACAATATATTTTAATTCTTAGTTTACTGAACTACTTTATAAAATAGTAGTAATATATTTTTATCTATAATATAAACAACAGCAGAATTATTACAGTCCATTTGAACTTCTTGAATATTAAAAGGTTATTTTTAATAAAAGCACTCTTGAAGTAAAGTAATTATATGTTTACATACACAAAGAATATAAGAAAGTACTTCTAGAATACCAAGAAGAAGGTTGCAAGGAGGTGTAACCGCCTAAAGGCACGACTAGTTAGAAGTCCGATCTAAATACAAAAGTATTAATTAATAAAATAATGATTTTCAACAAAAACTAACAAAAATTTCAGTTACGTAACGTTCGTGTATCTAATAGTATTTGCACAACAGTTTTAAATTTAGAATGCCATTACTACAGTGTATGCAATATTGTCTTTGCTGAATGAATGAGAACTAAACAGACAGTGGCGGATTAAGCTGTCTGGAGGAGCCTGCCTGCCCTGTGCATTACTATTGCCAAGAATAGATTGACAGCTACGTATCTAACGCATATGGTTATCAACTTTCCTATGGTTATAGCCTTTTATCGCCCCTAATATTGTTCTGCTTCTTCTTATACGTTATATCCAGACAACAAGAATGATCCATTCATGGCTACTGCTGTTATAAATTTCGGTTTCTCAATCAAAAATGCGGTGTTAACAGGAAGCGTCTGCGAAGTCTGTAGCACCGCCCTTTGGGGTCCATTTCTTGCCATTGCTGTATTTTTGCATTGCCACAGAATGTGTTCAGGATCTGCCTCCTCTTCACCACATTCGCATTTAGGGTTTGGAATGATTTTGTTTCTTGCTAGATGTTTCGGAGCTCCAGTATGATTCATTCTTAGTCTTGAGGTCAATGTTATTAATCTTCTTGGCCAAACTTTCCTTCTTTTGTTCTTCTTTCGTATGTTTAATCGTTATATCATTTTATGTTTTCTTAGTCTTTTATTATTTAAGAGTCAATTACGTTTATTCTTCCCGAAGAGACCACGTTTTTACTAACATTAATTGTCCCCTAAAGTTTGAATTAAAGTGACCCAAATATAAAATAATAATTACTTTAACACATATTCAGATATTTCAGAAATTTCAGTTTATTTTTAAAATAGATAACGACTTATCAACTAATTATATTTTAATATCTAATAAATTTGTTATTTTGTAACAGTGAACGTAATATATTTTATATTGCATTCTTATATTTTATAACCTATAAATTATAACCTATAAGTTAATAATATTTGTACCTGCAGTACTTTTAAAATAGCACCTATGGTAATATTGATTACTAATATTAATGGTACAGCATCCATGGCGGATTTCTTTGTTGCTGTGTTGTAAAAGGAATGGAACAAGGTACCAACAAAGTCTGATTGCATCGCACCACTAATGTACAACACAAGAACGGAGCACAAAAACATGAACGAGTTACACTTCCTTCTGCATTGGATAACTACAATTATATTGTGGATTATTATTGTGTTGAAATAATCAACTGAACGTTTAATCTTTTAAATAAACCGTTCGCCTCTGGTAAATATTAATAGTTTAAACATGATTTATTGGTTCTTAGCTTCCTTGTTAATTTTACCACAGTTTATCGATGAACATCTAAAGTGATTAACAGCAGTTAGCACCAGTTGCAGTGCAGAGAGGTCTTATATGGTAGCTTACCCGATGACAAATAAGCTCTTCATGAAGAGAGACCGCAATAGGTTATGTTACCAAGTAGTAAAATAAAATGCTAAAGGATGGGCCCTAACCAAAAACAAAAGATCATAAGAATAGTGGCAAGTAGTGGTTAAGCCCCATCTGTCTTTTGGAAACTAATGCCCAAGTAGAAAATTCTGTTTGCAGTGAAATTTCGCAGTTGCTAGCTTACTAGAAACTAATGGGCTTGTGTCCTCATTTTTTAGTGGTCAATTTTTCAATTGTTGATTGAAATTGATGTTAATAAATGTGTATTGGCGTGTCTATTTTATTAAATATCCAAATGTTGACGGAGACATATTTGTATTACGTGAAATGCATTTTAACGTCAGTTATTTGTTGAGTAGGTCAGTGATGTGGTAATGTTTTGTAGCTGTTGGTAGTCGAAATAATCAAGTCAAGTCAAAGAATAATAAGTTTTTGTTTTATTTAACCCTGCTAAGGCAGACATAATATTGGAATTTTATTGTTCCTTAAAATAGCTTTAAATAATATTTGATATTTTGATATATAAATACATATAGCAGAGATTTATGAGCTAAAAGGTTGGCAGCGGTTGTGATGTCACATGCATTTGGAATGTGTACAATGTTGAATACCTTTAATAATTAAAGAGACAAAATGACTTTTTTAATTGTTAATATCTCTTATAGTACACTTTTATCTCATTAATCAGTAGAGACCGCTGAGCAGCAGCCCTTTTAGTCCACAACGTAGGCAACATCAAACTCGCTTGTTTTAAACCTCTTTTAAAATATTGAAAAAAGTAACATTTCACTTTTAAATCTTTGGACCATAGTGTATACCATATAACTATATTATTTCTCGACATCTAATTAAATTTATTTAATTCTCATTATATTTTTTTATAATTAATAATAAGATAATTCTACTTCAACTAGAATATAAATCAATATGTAAAATATTTATGATGTAAATAATGGGAAATAGAAAATAAATATAACAATACATAATTCTATCATTGTACTTTAAATACAATAGAATTTCTAAGATAACGACCACAATAACTGTATGTACAATTGATTGTTGACTTATCTGTATCATTTGTTCAAAGATTCTTAAGTGCTAATTAACAAACTACTATGAATCAGCTGGCTGTGTACGGTGGAACGGAACTGTACATTCTATTTCGAAATTCAAATCCTACGAACTCAATTAAAATGTAATAATTCAACCATCAATTAAACGTGTTGTTAAATATGTTAATGACCAAAAAAAAACTATAGTGAGCTACAATTAAGGTCACTTTAAGCAATCGGTGTCAAAATTGAAACCTAAGGAACAATACATACTTTTCATATTTTTCAGACAAATGGTATCAAAAAATATTTTTATTTTATATTTTCCGGAGTCTGGTACTATCTTCATAGCGCTAGAGTCCTTGTATATTTTAAGACTTTTCACCATTCCTTTCAATTGAATAATCTATGTCACACAAATTCGTTATTCTGAATTTTATCGTGAAGTCTTCTGTTTCAATATATATACGAGTATATCAAATCACTCAATAATAACACCAATATTGAAAAATCTATATGATTTGTTGATAGTACCAACATTCATACGATATGTGTCAAAATTTCATAACATTCAGACAATTAGTTTATGAGTTACTGTGAGTTTAGTGCCGCTCTTGTAGTTATTTTCAAAACTATAAAGCTTGCTTTATAATGAGAAAATATATATATAAATATATATATTTATATATATAGATATATACACGGGCAGGTTAGGTATCTTCAATTAATCTAAATGAAAGTAAAACCTTGTAATAAGGTGCATATACTCAATATATTCAACAACATAAGTATAAAAACATACCTGTACCAAAAGCGATCAAACGTTTTTTTTAATTTTTGTTTGACGATGTTTCTTATTGATCAATATTTTTTTATTTTTATATAAAAGTAAGAGTTGTGAAACGTCAAATATCTCATGATAGATTAAACTGGATGATAACAAGATATAACTCGTACAAATGAATACTTCTTCAAGAGTTCGTGGAACATTCCATTTCGATCTGTTAAAACCTAACACGTAATGTCACGTGCTTTGAATTTCATCAAGAATAACTTGAATATTCACCGATGTGTGTAGTTAATAATAGTTCTACTTAAATTCCAGGTGAACTAATTATAATAGATTGGTAATTAGAAGTAATTTACAAATAAGCACGCATCAATCACCCGAAGCTGGAGTTGAATTGAACATCTTTAATTATATATGTAAATGGGAACAAAGACATGTATGGAGAGTAGAAGTTTTTATTTTATTTTTAGTTACAAAATTGTACAGATGTTTTCATTTAATAAAAGGGAATGTTAAGGATAAGCGCATACTTAAAGAAAGCTATCGTAAGACAGTCGTGTCTCCAGTATGCATCGATCTAACCCTACGTCCATTCGTACTCTTTGTCAATGGGCTTGTGTCCTCATTTTTAGTGGTCGATTTTTCAATTGTTGATTGAAATTGATGTTAATAAATGTGTATTGGCGTGTCTATTTTGTTAAATATCTAAATATTGTCGGAGATATAGCAATTAAAAGTTTGAATTGTAGTTTTAGCTCTAGAAATGGTCGGCCATATTTGTATGACGTGAATTGCATTTTAACGTCAATAATTTGTTGAGTAGGTCAGTGCTGTGGTAATGTTTTGCAGCTGTTGGTAGTCAAATAATCAAGTCAAATCAAAGAATAATAAGTTTTTATTTTATTCAACCCTGCTAAGACAGACATAGTATTGAAATTTGATTGTTTCTTAAAATAGCTGTAAATAATATTTGATATTTTGATATATAAATATATATAGCAGAGATTTATGAGCTGTAAGATTGGTAACCTTACACTTGGAATGTGTACAACGTTGAATCCGTTTAATAATTAAAGAGACAAAATGACTGTTTTAATTGTTAATATCTCTTAACATATAAGGAGTTATTAAAAAATAATTGAACATTTGAGGTTCTAGTAACCAACTTTATCAATATATAGTACACTTTTATAGAAATTAAGACATAGGACACAAGCCCATTATGTAAAACTTTTGTAAATATTGAATATTAACGTAAGGTTTAAAATATTACGCAAAATAATACATATACTTTAGTTTAGCGGGAAGTTGGTAGTTAGTAGTAGCGGACGTAGTTATTGATAGATGATGTTGCTGATGAGAAACTCTACATCAAGTGCCGCACTCTATCACATTGTGCGGATGTATAATTGGACCATACACTACTTCTTAAATATGTACCTTCATCCATACTTTTACCTCAATTTTATAAATTTAATTTTACTTTTAATTTTATTCAATAAAATACTTTTTTTAATTAAATAAAATGAAACTTATTATTAATGGTATTAATTAAATCATTTCATACAATGGTATTGCAAATAGTAATCAATAGTAATTGTAAACAATATCAATAATTTTTACATTTTATGCTAATTAGTTGATATCAATTGCGCACATCGTAAGGGAGCAAAACTTTTTAAAGTGCTCAATTGTGCGAGGCATTGCTGTAGTTTTTTTTTATATATAGTTTCTCGGGCTTCCTAGGCACGTAGCCTTTTATCGCCCCTAATATTGTTCTGCTTCTTCTTATTCTATATCCAGACAACAAGAATTATCTATTCATGGATACCTGTTATAAATTTCTGTTTCTCAATCAAAAAGGCGGTGGTAACATTGCTGTAGTTGTAGCTGTAGTATTCAATACTATAGGCATAATGCCGCATTATGCTCTCTTGTGCCGTAATTGAAAAACAGCCTATTTGTATTGGCTGTGTTGGTGTTTGGTGTCACTTTACAGTGGTGTCATTGCAATAAACATAACAGATAACTTTCCCCCATCACTCTCCAACATCTTTTGGGTGACCTTCACCTCTGGTAAAACACTGACAGGTTTACCAGACCGTTCGCTGAACTAGTCCCAGAAGAAATTGATGTTTCATGGTATGATAATCGCATGTAATATATATCATTACCATAAAATATAAATGTCACAATATCCTCGTAAATTACGGTGCTCTTTGGAAAGTCTTTAAAGTAATATATTATAGAAAAAGAAGCAGTTAAATTCATATTCAGAAGAAATCTCTGATCCACAAATTTCGTATTCCATTCGTTCAGGTCAACCGACTTCGATAACATCGGCCCACTAAGGTATAGTATTCTAATTGCGGTTACTTTCTAGTGTAATACTAAAAAAAAATTATTTAGTATATTTTTATTTAATAAAGAAACAAATTAAATTGATTTTATTTTACACAATTTGCCCCCCGGGTGCGTTTTATGAACGGATATTGATTATAATGCAAATACAATAACATATTAGAACTAATGCAATACGAATAAATTAACACTTCTCTTATATGGTCGAGTTACTTCATTTTTTATTGCTTCTGTATTATATTGCAGTAAATGTAAAGACTTCATAATTTATGATCGTGATGAATTGAGTTATCAAATTTTTTTATTAGATTTTCGAAACTTTAATTAAAAATACAATCATTATTTGTTTTCTTGCCAAACGCTCTCTGACGTCATTTTACCGTTTTCAAACCATTTTTTCTTGTGAGACTTGTTTAAATGGGCTTGTGAAACATGTCTTTTATCCCAGTAAACAATTTGTTGAAATATTATGTTTTAAAATATGCATCAACTTTTTTATCGGTTGGATTTGGACAGGTGTGAAATCTGTTTTTCAAAAATCTGACAACATGATATTTTTAATTGTTAATATCTCTTAAAATATAAGGGCTTCTTAAAAAATAATTGTTCATTTGAGGTTCTGGTAGCCAAATTTATTTATTTATAGAAATTAAGTGAGATACTAATGATTGTTGTGATATTATAAATATAGTGAACAAAGAAAAATAAATTCAATTACTTATTATTCCGCAGAGTTTAATACTAATCGCATGTTGTCAAAGTATGACTAAATATTAAATAGAAAACGCTAAACAGAAATTCAAATATTAAAAAAAAATTAAAAAGGTAATAGGCATATACGAGTCAATACATATATTTAAATAAGTTATATTTACTAAGAATTTAAATATCTGACTTTAGAAAATGAGTTCACAGACCCATTGCAATTTACGTGTTATGTTATGAAACAAATTCACCTGAATTAAAAAATCAATCTATCACATTTATAAATGATATACACCTTTCAAAAGATCAATAAACGTGAAATAGAAATTCGGGAAATGATATTTAAATACTGTCATGTATTAAAAATCATGAATATAGAAAAAAATTTGCATTTAATAAAATAATTAGTTATCTAAATTTGTGAAAGCTGTGACTACTTGTTTTAAATGGAACGGTTCATTAAGAGATGACTTATTAGGCTCCAATTTGGCGTGTCACTTATGACCTATACAGGGTTTGAATACAGTTATGGTGGTTTCAAATTCATGACAGGTGCGCTATATATTAAATTACATGTAATGTAATAATAAAACGTGAGATGTAGTTAAAAAACAATGCACAAGAAATGGAATTCTTGAAACGGCGTATATATCTGGTGTTTATATCAGTTCGTTCGTTGTATGCCAGGTGCAGGCAACAAAAAATTCGCGTAACAATGAGTGGCATATTTTTATTTTCATGTTAGAACCTGTTTTATGGTTAGCGGGAGGCAAATGGCAGCAGGTAAAGAGAATACAGCGACCGTTCTAAAGAGTAGTTCAGTGAGATCAGCAAATGCGTGTTCGCTTATTCATGCTCTCTACCAAGTATCAGAGTCATACATTTTGTGTGTTATTTACAGCTACTAAAACGTTCATATTCGTATACGAATACATGACTGTTTGTTCTGTGAACATGAACATTTTCCCTGTGAGCTTGTGTACGTACATTCGGTTAATCCATTCGTACACGAACACGCTTGTGTAGTCCCATAATATAATAATTGTTTTTTTTTCTGGTGTATGTATTCTTATATATAAAGTTAGAAGAACAACAGTTGTACCCACCTTGGACTTGACGATTAGGTCCCTTGCGAATTTCAGAAAGAGAAATTTACAAAAATGGAAAATAAGAAGAAATACAGAAGCACATGACAGATGTCTAGAATTCGACATTTTGGCATAAATGAGAGGAAAAGCACTGACACGAAGAAAGAATAGATCGTGACTGAACGGTTAAGAAAGTTCTGGAATGGAACCTAAGTGTTAACAAGAACGAAGGGGGTGATCCAAAACCCTACAAATATTTTTTCGTATCGTAGTAATGTCGAATATGTCCGATTAGCATTGTGTAAGAGTTTTCAAAGCACGTTCTAAGCCACAGTTTGAAAATATATTTAGTTACATTCATGAAAATAAATTTGGTATTTGAAAAATAATTCGGGCTGTGTTCTCCGAGATAGAGGTCTGAACATAAAGCTGTTCTTGCTAGCTTTTTTACAACCATTAGGGTTTTAATCTCATATTAAAAGCTAAGCTAAGCTATTATGTGTACCTAACAAAATCTACGAAAGAATCTATTAGTATCATAAATAAAATGACAGCTAATAAAATGTTGTGAGTCTCTGCTTCACACTACACTGCGTCCAGACTATTACATATTATATAAATAATATTCTCGTACTCTAACTTGAAGATACAGGCTTGCACCCATTAAATCCAAATAAAACTATAAAATAAATGTGTAAATCAAATTTCGTAATTTGTATCGGTTGTAAATGTTTTAAGAAAACTGTATTTTATTCTTAAATTTCTAATCACACAATATTTCACTAGAAATTTATAGTAAGTCAAATTTGATTTATAACAATATTCTCATTTTTCTACCAAATAAATCGTTTGTGAACTTTTTTAGTAAAAGATAATTATTTATAGTTGTGTTACAGAGCCGTATTGGCAGGGGGTGATCACTCAATGAACAATATTTAGTACCATGCCATTTTTTTAGCCCCCTTATATGAACTAAAATTATTCGGTGACTCATCACACGAGAGATATGAGGAGAGAAAAAATGAAGAAGTAAAACTAACTAGATAGAATCGAATTTGGGGTAGCAGTCAAAAAAAGAAGTGCAATTCGAAAGAAGCTGTACAGAGTAGAAAGGGCTTTACATAAACCGTTGCCCAAGGACCTGAATTCGGTCCTGACCGTCAGTGATTGACAAGTGTAGAATATATAAATAAACATTACTTTCAAATTTTACTTCGACGTCATTAAAATTTGTCTCGACAGTTTCATTTTTTCAACAGTTTCTCGGATTCAAATAAAATTCATCTGCGATATGGCAGATAATAAATCACATTCTTTTTTTATGTTATCTACATAATTTACCTTTCGTTTTCCTCTCTATATACCAGCAATCAATGAAATGAAGTGACATTTGACATGTGATGGCAAAATCTCATTGTATCTGATATAAATTTGTCATATATATTACTCTATCTAGTGTAAAACTCAAAATCCATGTGCATCCGTGAAATATGATTGGTAGAAGTATGTATTTCATACCTATAGCAACACCTATATACATAAACCGTACCGAACCGTAAAAGTGCAGCTCTATGTTCTAATCACAGTCTTATATATCCGGAACATGCTTGTACAGAATGAAAGGTAGTATTTTTTGTGTTTAGAATTGACAAATATTTAACTACCCAGTAAACAATTTGGTGAAGTGCCCTATTTAGTGACGATTCTATCACTATTTCACTTCAATTATAGTTCGCATCAACTTTATCTTCATTTGTATTCCGACAGGTGGAGTAATTTCGCCATTTGTAGCCGATAAAGTAGACATTTTATATGAAAAAATGTGAGAAACTGAATTATAAATGAACTCTTTCTGGACAAAAAAATCATGACGCATCTTCAATGTGATGTCAAAGTGACTCCAAAATGTTTACTGGGTAGAAGCATTATTCTTAATAAAATATTCTAATGCGAAACACCTAGAATACAACACTATCTGGGCGTTTTGACGTACGTACGTTGATCTGTCTATTAGTAATGTAGCTGCAGAAATAAATGCATTAATAATGCTCCAAATGTTGACATTTATATAATAACTTCCGGTTACGAATATTAAAACTTTAGTAAAACAAAATGGTGTTTAAGAAAAATGCATTTTCACAAATATGCACTCCTTATATTAAGATGTTATTTATACCAAATAAATACGCATACTATCATTGCCTTAAAGTAAACACTTCCGAAGACCGAAAACCAGTTTTAATGCCTTGTACAAATGTCGTAGAGATTTCGTTACTTTATACTGCACATGTTTCTAGCTATACTATACGTGTTTATCAGTGTCTAGTCATAAAAGAATGACATTTCAAATAAATGATTATATTTGAAAGTATTTTAACAGCAGCCAACAAATTTTGGTGGTTTGTTATACATATCGGGAGATGCGTTTATCTTTAAAATGTCTTCTTGATCTGTATATTATGCGAACTTAATGATCCAATACAAACAGGAAAAGACAGCCTGCAGCTTTTTAGTGAAAGTAAAACGAGAACACAAGAAACCGACATCGGTGTATGGTCGTCTCCCATCGGAGTAAAAGACCAAACCCAGTTGTTTTGAACCCTACTACAAAATATCTGCAACCAACATAATATGATATATTTTAACTATGTATTGGATTTACAAATGTACAAGTATGTAACTTGTAAGTTTTTTTTACTTTTGTTTTACCCCTGCTACTTTTAATTTTGATGTTGGTATTTCTGGGTTTGTATATAAAGCATATCGAATCTGCAGAAGTATCATCAATTGTACAGTTATCGTCTTCCCATACACAATATGAGAGCATTTGTGGTAAGAAGCACGGTATATCAATATAGTTGATATAGTTTTATTTGTTAAGTGACCATATTATTTCAAATCGAACTCGAATTTGTGTAGAGTTCATAATGAATTCAAAAATGAAGTTCAGTTAACAACGAATTCACCTTCTTATTTTAAAATTGCTAATAATCTAAAATATTTCAGGTTTTGGCCTTATACTTGGCCGTAGCAAGCTGTGGCGATGTTGCTGAGAAGAAAACAGATAAACGTGGTGTACTTGGTCTTTCCAGTGGTCTAGGACATGGTGGAGGCGGCTTATCTTTAAGTAGCGGTTCTCTAGGAGGACATGGAAGCAGTCTATCTCTTGGAAGTGGATCATATGGAGGTCATGGAGGATATTCCCTGGGCGGAGGTTCTCTTGGAGGTCACGGTGGTGGTATTCTTCTAAGTGGAGGATCTCTTGGTGGACACGGAGGTGGATATTCTTCACTCAGCTCTGGAAGCATCAGTTTAGGACACGGCGGATCAGGACTATCTCTTGGTTCTGGACTTTCTGGGGGATATTCATCAGGACTTAGTGGTGGTTATGGAGGCGGTTATGGAGGTGGTTATGGAGGTGGACTAGGAGGAGGTCTTGGAGGAGGCTTGGGAGGTGGTCTTGGCGGTGGTCTCAGTGCTGGTGCCCCAATTAATCTAGGTCAATCCAGCCACATCATCACCACCGTTAACCAAGGTATTCCCGTACCAGTTCCTCAACCCGTTCCAGTTACTGTCACCCGTACTGTCCCAGTACCTGTCACTCAACATGTACCAGTTAGTGTACCACGTCCAGTTCAAGTTAGTGTACCACAACCTATCCCTGTCGCTGTTCCCAGACCATACCCGGTTCCAGTAGACCGTCCAGTGCCATACAACGTTCCCCAAGTTATTCCAGTCCGCGTAACTCAACAAGTTGCAGTACCAGTTCCACAACCCTATCCAGTCAGTGTACCACAAGCCGTCCCAGTTAGTGTACCACAACCAATTGTTGTTCCCGTCTATTCTGGAGGCGTTGGAGGAGGTCTTGGCGGAGGACTCGGCGGAGGACTCGGCGGAGGACTCGGTGGAGGACTTGGAGGAGGACTTAGCGGACTTTCCTTAGGAGGCAGTTATGGCGGTGGATACTCCTCAGGTGGATACTCCTCAGGTGGATATTCTTCCGGTGGACTTTCTGGACTCTCCGGCGGTCACGGTGCAATCATTTCCTCTGGATCATCTCTAGGTCACGGAGGTTTGATCTCAGGAGGAAGCTATGGTGGTATTTCCTCTGGACATGGAGGAGCTATCCTATCATCCGGATCTCTTGGACATGGAGGATATAGCAGCATTTCTTCCGGTTCTCTTGGACATGGAGGATATGGCAGCATCTCCTCTGGTTCCCTTGGACACGGAGGAATCATCTCCAGCGGAGGTTATGGTGGATCATCTTATGGAGGCCATAGTGGTATCAGCATCTCGTCTGGACCAAGCTACGGTTATGGAAAACATTAGGAGTTTTTGAGTATAGAAAATTCTAAAATAAACCATTGAATTTTTAGTATCATGTCATTTAAATTTGCTTATCATACTTTTGTATTATATTTCATTTAACATAAATTTAATAATGTTCATAAACTGTACATTGTGATATATTTTTGTAAAAATAAACTACATTATTTTTTTAATAAATAATATAAACTCTATTATTTTAATTATATTAATTACAGATTAGTAAGAAACTTAATAAATTAATTGCAAAACGAAATTGCTTCCTTGAGAATTTTGAAAAAAATGAAATTGGTAATTTATATTTAAACAATTTTGCCGCTAACAAATCTTTTAAAATGAACTATAGGAGGGCAGCACTATCCACAACACTTGGCAGCCATATTTTGGTTTGAGTTTTTATCTGATCTGTCATCTTGCTGATAATTTTTAGGGTGTGTAAAGTAGTTTAAATATATTATTGTTAAATTTATTGTTAAATATGGCAAAAAATACATCTAGTTCAGCATTTAGAAAAGTAGATGTTGATTTATATAATGAAGATAATTTTAAAGAAGATGAAGTAGATTCTGGAGTAGTAGGACCTGAAGAAAATGAAATAAATACAATGCTGAATCAATATCCTTTACAAATATATTTTAGTGTTAAATTATGTTCACAAAAGTAAAATTATATATTATCCTTAATTTTACAATACAGGACGAAATTTGGATGCCTTGAAATATGTCTTACAAAATGCTCCTTTAGGATCTAAAAGTCAGCAAGTCAAGGTATTCTTAACCTCTAAATTTATATATAAACATTATATAGATATAGACATATAAACCATTATATATTATATTTTATAGGACTCTGCTGTAAGTTTAACACTCCGAGTTTTATTGTCTATTAAATCATCTCAAATTGAAGAAGCTGTTAATGGTCTCGATACTAATCTATTAGATGTACTTATGAAGTATGTGTATCGTGGTTTCGAAATACCTTCTGAAGGATCTAGTGGACATTTATTGCAGTGGCATGAAAGGGCATATGCTATTGGAGGTGTAGGATGTATTGTAAGAGTTTTGTCAGATTCAAAGAGAGCCTAATTTATTCATAAATTCATTTTATATAATAACAAGTCATATATCATTTAAATTATTTTTTTTCTTTATAATTGTTTTATCTTTTTATAAATTCTTTGATACAAATACTATATTTTGTACAGATTCTTTTGAATTAAACTTCTTTTTTACAATTTTGTTTTTTTTTTATTGTTAAACATACAATACCATAGTAATACAAAACCAAATACATAAAATTTCAAAGTATATTTTGAAAACTTGCAGAAAACTTATCTAAGTCTGTTACAAACATGAATTATAAAAAGTATTTTGGGTAATGGATATGAAACGAGCTATCTTGTTATGTGTCATACATAGTAGATAGTATAATCTTATCATATTTGCAAAAATAAAGAATAGTGAATGACTTTATAATTTAGATTTCTGCGTTCTGACTAATAAGTCATGCATTTCATATAATGAATCTTCCAATGCAACTCTGAATTTGTCAGCACTTGTTTCTGGATTAGATTTAAATGCAGAAATACCAAAATTCATATCCTTATCACGAGGATTGTAACAACAGGCATAACCATCAGCAACTAATGGTCCATAACACATAAAGCCATCACATCGGGATGCAACCTAAAAATGTATAGTTTAATTATATCTGCATTTTTAGAAATGAAAATATACTTTTAAATAATTAAAAATCATTTGTTTTCTTTTAACAATGTTGTTAAGAATAATGTCCAAACCTGACTCGTTGAAATTCGCATATGGGCACTCTTTACATAACCAGTATCTTGATAAAGTTTTGGAATTTCAATTCCGTTTTCAATGGCAATTAGTTTTAGTCCTAGTAAATGTCTATCCACTCCATATCCATTTAAAGCCTAAAATATTTACATTTTTATTGAAAAAGTGTAATTTTTCAAAACACTCTTATATATATATATTATTATTACATTGCCTGACTTATATATTCTGATCTCACCTGAACAGTATATTCCTTATGACTTTGAATTGCAGCCTTCAATGCTGCTACTTTTTCATTATCAGAAGCATTTGCGTTTAGCATAGTTTTAGCAAAATGAATAGATTCATTAGAACACGATCTAATAGTTTCAGTTCTACCATGTAAATACATGCGTGTAGCTGCAGATTCATAATGAGCACCAGGTACTTTATGAATTCTATTAATTTATAGAAATATATTTAGAAAAATTGTGCATAATTAAACTATTAATTTACTCTGTATTACCTATAAAATGCATATTGTTGTGCCATTTGTATAAAACTATCTGGGCTTAGCTTTTGTGATTTGATAAAATCTTTTCCGAAAGCCTTGAAAGTAAAACAGTTCATTTCTAAGTCATCAGCCAGGCTAATAAAGAAATTAAACATAGTATTATAAAAATTATGTCTTTTTATAAAATATAACTAATTTAATGTGTTGAAATACTTACGCATCAATATTTTTCTTAGCTTCTTGAATATATTTTTTTGTCGTATCTGATACTTGGAATAGTAGTTTCGTTGGTTTTTTAAATGAAGATACTGATGGAATTGAAGCCCCTTTATTTTGCTCTCTGAAATTATTTTGCAACATTTTAATACACATATATTAAAAATAAAATTATTATATGTGTAGCTTACATATAGTTTACAACGTGGTCTGTTAATACTGCAATAGGTTGTCCTTCAGCTGGCGAGTGTTCATATGTTAAACCATTTAATCCATCTTCTCCAACAATAAACTAAATAATATTTTTTAATCAAATTTTAATTTCAAAATATGTTTTTAATTGAATCATTTAACTCACTTGTATAGTTTTGTCGTACCATCTGTTTCCAGCATTAGCTGCGCTTCCTCCTCCATGAATAAATTGTTTGCCAGCTGTTGTTTGTCTATTGATATCATTTTTGTTTGGCATATCACCATCTATACTTACTACAAATAATGCTTTTTCAATATCTGATAATGACGCACGGTTAATTTGATCTGAAATGAAATTGAAATATTATAGAAAAATTATATATAGTATAATAATTCTTAAAATCTGAATCATTTTTACCTTGAATTAATATAGCATATACTTTTCCCCATGTGTCTCTATGTTCAGTTGTTAAAATACCTACAGGAATTGTTTTATCTTTTGATGCTTCTACGACACTTTTTAATTGCTCCAAAACTTGTGATTCGCTTATAAGTTCATTATTGTTGCCATAAACAGGAACTTTGAAGATCTGGAAACCAACTTTATTATAATAAATAGTATCATACATATTTATTCATATAGTTCGAAAACAATATATTATTACATACATGGTTATTGTGCAATACAACAATATGCTTTGATGAAGGATTAAAAGATAATGAATCTCTTTTTAATCCAGGAATTCTGCAAGTTCCAAAAATCTTTTGATATTGTGCCATATCAAGAGGGTATTTTCCCATTTTATCTAAAGGTATCTGATTTCTGCAACACAATTAATATATATGTTTTATTTTATTTTAATACTTAAAACGTACTTTTGAAAAATATACCTATCAATTAGTGATTTGTAGTCCAAAGCAGCATTTATTAATTTAGCAGAAAATTGTAAACGATCTTCTAATGACACAAATTTTCGTTCAGGAAACACTAAACCAGGGCTAGAGTGAACTACAACAGGCCATCTGAACTCCAAGTAAGCTGATTGTAACCACCATTTTGCCAGCCAACTATCACTCTTTGCAGCATGGTTATTCAATAAATTCTGTAAAGTAAATCGTATAACATCGTTATCTTAGCAATTTGAGAAAGTCCATGCCATGTTAGCTCGGAACTAATACCATTTCCATAAGCATAAATATATTACATATAAATATTAAGACCTCTGTATTTCGGATCTCAGTAAGTTACCTGCAATTTTTCTCCAATTCCACCTGGTGCTCCAAAACTTTTCACTAAATCTGTTGTTTTAGTAAATTCTTCATTTGATAGGTGGGGTTTCACAGTTCTTAAATACTTATCTAACGTTTTATCCAGAGGAGGCACAGGTAAATGAGGTAGCCCTTGAGGATTATTCTTATCCCCTATTTGTGCTTTTGCATTAGTGTTGTTGGAGAGGATCGTCATTGTGCGAGACTTCTCTAACGTTCTATATCCAAACTAAAAAAAATCTAATTTATATAAACTTAATAAATGCCACAAATTTTGCTTGTGCAATTTAAATATTTGGTTAAGTATAATTAGAATATCCTTATCATATTTTTATCAGAGTTTATTGTTAACATTGGAGGTCAAAGATACTTACAATATTTTTTGTAACTCCTTCTAAAACTCGAAACATTTTATAATCAGAAGATTGAACTGGTGCCTAAAAATAAACACTAATTTTAATACATGTTAAATTTATTATATATTTAGGCACGTAAGTTATTTAAATTATAAGTAAAAGTTTACCTTTTGTAAAAACATTCTAAAAGTATTCCTAATAAACTAGTTTTGAATATTATGACGTGTCAAAACAACATTCTAATATTTAAATTTTACCGCAGTCAACTTTTGGTTTATCTACTGTCATACAGAGGGACTCAATGTGTAAGATATGTATTCCTTACACACATCTTACCCCATGCATAAGAACACAACAAAACATTAAACGCACTCATTCATTGAAGTAATTGTCAAACCGGCTATTAAATTAAAATATATTTAAAAATGGTTAACTTAGGTGATGTTTTTCCAAATTTTAAAGTTAATACTACAATAGGAGAAATTACTTTTCATGATTGGATGGAAAATTCGTAAGTAATTTTTATTTCATACCTTTATTTTTAATATTAATGTACTTGTTGGCGGTGCACGGTCTTGTACCACTCGTATTTATATACTGAATGATACTGAAGTAGAGCTATTTGTAGGGATACTAAGTCCACGATTGTTCCTTAATTGTATCAAATTATATAATAACCTTTATTTGTTTTTATGCCGCTTGATTTGAAATCTTAATAATTGAATAAAATATTGCTATTCACTACCTAACCATAATATTTCAAATAATATATTCACAAATAAACTTTTTATATACTTTATTATCTTACTTTACTATACCACACACATGTGTCAAAATGATGTATAAAAATTATAAACGGGTTGTTCAATATTTGTTTAATTTTGTTCAATTTTAAGGAAGAAATATCGTTTTTGATGTTTAATATGGTGGCGATGTAGAATGCTCTGAAAATAAGAAGAAATGATCTTTCAAAATTAAATCGTAATTTTCTATTAATGTTTATTCAATTAGGTTATTAATTTTTAATCAAAGCCCAATTAATAACGCAAGAATTATAAATATTCACCTGTATTTTCTAAAGGTGCATGAGTTGACATTGTTCGGATAGGGCTTCCTCCAGTTGGGGATAGTACCATGGATGATGACGTTCCTGTACTTGGACTTGCTTTCTTAGGTGGCTTTCCTCCAGGAGGTTTACCTCCAGGTGGTGGTTTACCTCCTGGTGGTGGTTTACCTCCAGGTGGTGGTTTACCCCCAGGTGGAGGCTTGCCACCACCACCACCACCTTCTTTCTTGTCACCGTCACCATCAGCTTTCTTATCCGCTCCTAAAGCATCGTGCATATCATATAGAGAATCTTCTAATGCTGCTCTAAATCCATGAGGAGTTGTTTCGCAGCACTCTCTAAACGATGTTATGGAAAAATTGATATCTTCGTCCCGAGGATTATAACAGACTCCATAACCGTCTTTCTGAACAGGTCCAAAAGCCATAAACCCGTCACATTTAGATGCCACCTAAAAATAATAGATTGTGTTTAATCACTAATACCGCTTGTTTATTTATACACTTTACATTTTATTTATCTTATATATTCTCTTATACATTTCTGTTTCATCAACATACTACCTAGAATATATCTCTTTTACGCTCTGTTGTATAAAAGAGATAGCAACTAGCGGTTGTGATGTCACATGCATTTGGAGTGTTGTACAACGTTGAATCACTTTTTTAATTAAAGAGACCAATATATAGTACACTTTTATAGAAAGTAAGACATAGGACACAAGCCCATTTTGAAGATTACCATAAGTAAGGGTTTTATTAGTGTCGTATATTTAAGTCGCTCTAGTCTGTACGTTAAAAGTACAACACATTTAGTACACTGATCTCTAAATAATGTCAGCTTAATAAATGAAAATATATAGTTTTATATTTGGATATTACTGACCTGACTAGTTGATACTCTAAAATGAGTGCTCTTTTTCCAACCGAGGTCATCATAAAATGGATCTGGTTTCATTTTATTTTCTAACGCTGCTTTTCTTAATCCCATCAAATGTCTGTCACATCCACATCCTTGAACCGCCTTAAAATATGATACAATCAATTTACAAATTCATGTTTCGTCCCAAATATCGTTGAAATATTAATAAATTTTTAATTAGATGAATTTATAAATATACCTTTGAAGTATACGCCTTGTGTGAATTTATAGCAGCTATTATTTTTTTAGCTCTATCAGCCTTTGAAACTTTTGGATCACAAACAGCAACTGCCATGGCTACAGATTCTTTAGAACATGATCTGATAGCCTCTGTTCTTCCTTGTATATACATTCTCATAGCCGCTGCTTCATATTGCACACCGGGTATTTTGTGCATTCTGAAAATAATTAGTTGAAATGGTCTTAGATTATCTTTTTCTCTATATATAAAAATTCAGCCTGCGTAAGTTTGTGCTCACACAACTCGGAAAGTAGTTGTGTATTACAGTGTTCAAGACTAACATTTTCTGAAAATTAGATATTGAAAAAGGGACAGAAAACTTTATAGAAAACTCAAATTTTGGATTACTTAATAATGAAATATATTATTAAACAAAAAGAAAATCAAAATTCAAAAATATTATTTGGGAGCACGAGGGCGGATTTTGCAGAGGGTAAAAATTGGGCTAGAAAGTTGAAATTTTATATATGGTACCTAATTTACAAACCGAAAAAAATATTCTCAAATTTTTTTTCAATTATATATTTAATCAGTTTATAAGAAAAATTATTTGTTGTTATATGTAAAATAAATATGGAACGAGTTTAATATTTCAATTTATAAATGGAATTAAAATTTGAAATGAAATTCACTTCACATACAAAAGACAGTCGTCGCTTACGACGGGGGTAAACTCTAGTATTACCTATAAAATGCTATTTGCATGGCCATTTGAATGAAACTGTCCGGGCTTTGTTTTACACCTTTAATAAACTTCTTTCCAAATCCTCTGAATTGAAATGCTTGCACGACTAAATTACAGTCCAACCTGCAATTAAAGAAGAACATATCAGCTCTCTACATGTAAATTATTAAATGTACTCGTATTTTTAAATATCCTTGCTAGAAAAATTGTGATAAATTTTTATAATCAAATGTTCCAGGGCAGACTATTTTTTTTTTGCACTGTTTGCGTTCTTTTGGGTTACCAAACTAGAATGGCCAATGGTTCTCCTTTGGGAAGGATAATCTTCCTTTCAGAATTTTATCCAACGTTTTGTTTTTTCGTATTTTTAACCGTATTACCATTACATATATATTTAAGTAGCTACTATATCAAGAACTCTTACTCATCAATGTGTTTCTTTGCTTTATCTATAGCTGTTTTAATCTTGTCATCCACAGTAAAGCATAATGGTTCAGGAATTATATCAGATTCTGCAGCAGGTGCGAGTGCATTTTTAGCCCTGAAAACAATAAAATATGTAAAAATTAATTAAGTATTATTGAACATATTAATTCAATTATTATTTCAAATAATCTTACATATAGTCGACAATGTAATCTGTAAGAACAGCGACAGGTTGTCCTTCGGCGGGTGAATGTTCATAGCATATGCCATTTAGACCATCGCAACCAATAATTAACTGTGGTAGAACAAAAGTACTATTATTTTAATGTTGTAAATTTAATTGTAGAATAGATGCTGTTTTTTTCATATCAATGATATATGTAAATTTAGTTTGTATCAATAAAGTTGAAGTATTTTGAAAGGAGAACATTTGCTAGTGAATAATTTGTGACAAATGTTCACATTAAAGCTGATATTTTCAATAATATCTTTCAACGAATGTGCATCATTTTGTAGACTCTTGTTTAATTGCGTACTTATATATAACACATATTATTATAGAACTAATTATTACCTGTATTGTTTTATCAAACCATCGGTTTCCGGAATTGCCGTCACTACCCCCTCCATGGAGGCACAATCTGGCAGCTGTTGATTTCCGGTTGTAATCAAAATGATTTGCAATTGGTCCATCAATACAAACCATGAATTGAGCTTGTTGAATTGCTTCCAGAGATTTTCTATTATCATTGTCTGTTTCAAAAATTAAATTATTGTTTAAGTTAAGAAGATTTTTAAATTTATACTAGTAATATGCTATTGCCATTTTTAATTTGTTAAATATCTAAAAATTGACGGAAATCTGTTTCAAATGCTTCTCTTTTATACTCTCTTGGTTAACAGTGAAACAATCGCGGGGGATAAAGAGGGTTGTGAAGAAAGTGACTTCAAGGGTTTTAAAGTTTTTGTAAATTTTTATTCATTTATAGATTAAAGGGTAAAAAATGACTATTGTCTACAGTAATGCGAATTGAATAAAAGTAATTGAAATTTAAGGTTCTGGTAGCCAACTTTATGAATGTATAGTGCAATTTTATATTAATTCTTTTAATTTTGTATTAAGTTTTATTTTTAAAAAAAATTTACTTTCGCATATTATTTTATAATTTTTTGCCCATTCGTCTCGCGATTCTGTTGTTAAAATTCCGATAGGAGGAGCTCCTTTCTTGGAGCAGGTCATTATAAGTTTTAATGCTTGTAATATTTGTTCTTCATTTGCTAGGCAGCATTTACAATCATAAACTGCTACTTTGAAGAACTGAAATTAAAAAAAAAAAATCGATAAATTTATAATCATTCATAGGTTGAAATTATCTAATTCAGAAAACTTACCTCGTTCTTATATATTACCACAACATGTTGCGATTTCGGATAATATAGCAAACAATCGTGTTTCTCCGACGGTATTCGGCAGGTTCCAAATACAGCCTCATATTGTTGCATATCCAATTCAGCTTTTCCCTGTTTATCAACCTTTAGTTTTTTGCTGAAAATTTTGGATACTTAACTATTACTCTTTTGTAAATAAGAAAATAATTATTAAAAATCTCGAAAAACTTTTTTACGTTGACAATCATACATATGCCCGGTTATTAATTCATTAATTATGTCTAAATGTTGGTCAACATGATTCTAATTATGTTTATTTATTTTATATACAAAACAATTACGACTGGACTTTCAGTGGATATTTTTTTGTAAAATGTGAAATGTTAGGATAAGATATATATTTTATCATTGATACTTTGCAAATACTATGCTGAGGTATGGAATCCTCTAGGTCACATATAGCTATATGTAATGTATATATAAAAAGAAATTACTTGTCAATAAGATTTTTATAGTCCATAGCGCCTCTTATCATTTTAGCTGCGTACGTAAGTTGGTGCTCCAATTTGCAGAACGTGCAATCTGGAAATACCATACCAGGACTTGAATGTACAACGACAGGGACCCTATAGTCTAAATATGCCACATGAAGCCACCAGCAGGCCATCCAATTCAACATTTCCTTTTTACGCTTCTCTAATATCTCCTGTAGTTTAACGGCGTCACCCGCTTGATATTTTTTGGTAACTGAACAAGTGTTGCAAAATTCAGTGTCTGTCAAAAGTGGTTGAACGGATATTAAATATTTGGCAAAAGTTTCATCTAAGCATGGTACTGGTTGTTTAGGTAAATCTTGAGGATTGCATGGATCCTTAGGTTTATCTGGTTTTTTTTCTCCTTCTGCTTTTGCATCCCCTCCGGGTGCTCCACCTGGCTTTCCTCCAGGTGGTGGTTTTCCTCCAGGTGGTGGTT
This sequence comes from Panorpa germanica, assembly GCA_963678705.1. Lineage (NCBI taxonomy): Eukaryota > Metazoa > Arthropoda > Insecta > Mecoptera > Panorpidae > Panorpa > Panorpa germanica. The sequence goes on from OY783217.1 coordinate 12,543,374, forward strand.
TTCCTCCTGGTGCTGGTTTTGCTCCACCGGGTGCTTTTGCTGGTGCTTTTGGTGGTGGTTTCCCTGCAAAAATTGGTGCTGCAGGTTTTGAACCATCTCCAATAGATGATGATGCAAATTTTCTATTAGTTCCTGAAGCTGCTGGAGGTTTAATTGCAGACTTCGAAAAACGTCTCAAATATTGGGGTACATTATTTACAGATTTTCGTCGAAGTACCCGACTGGTCAAAGTCTGAAAAATATTTTGATTTCTTTATTATTTCTACAATACACGTTTGTTGAAAGGCTCGCCAATGCTCGCCACCGTATCAGGAAACATCCGAAGAAAATGAACGATGTCTCCAATGCCAAATATCTTATTCTGCTCAATAGATGCTATTATAAAGAAGACATGATGTAATTTTTATTAAAATAAGATAAGGCGTTCTTTAGATATTGTGGTGACCATTTTAAAAACAGTAGTTTAGAGATAAACGCAAGAGAAAAAATAGTATTGTATAATTATATATGCTTCCCCGCTCAATTCACATCGCCATAACTTAGATAATATTCAGATTATTGGCATGGTGAAACTTTTAAACAATTGTCAAAACTATAACTAATGAATCTACGTAAAAAAATCGATTCTTTTGAAATCGCAACTCCTTAATACACTTCTCTTAAGGAATTTAAAGATTGTAAACGATGTGATGACAAAAAAATTATAACAAATTTCTGTTATTGGAATTTGTTTAACATACCTTTTTATTTTTGAGTTCTTATCGACACATATATAGATTTGAATAAACAACATTTTTTTAAATAAAACAATAAATTCTGCACAAACATTTCCATACTACTTTGTTATCATTCGAAAATAACTGGTGACATTCTGCGGTTGGTACTAATTAAACAAACACTCCTAACTAATTAAATTCTATTATTAATTGTTGAAATATTTTAATAAACATTCTTTACTCTTATATTTTAATTTAAGCTGCTAAACACAGTAACGTATGTGTAAGGTTTTTTTTAAATATTATTATCATGTACTTAACATTTTAAAAAAAATCGTTTTTTGAAAAACTTATTCCTGTCCCGATATATCGGGATGCATCGGAGTTCTTAACAAATTTATACAAGAAAGAATACAGTTAGATTGGTACATGCAATTTTGTGACGCCCATGGCCCGCATTTAGGTCGTCATTACCGTATTATTTATTAACCATAATGTACGTGTTAATTATACGTTATTATAATAACTAAGTTTTGATTTACGTAGTTAATACAATTTTTAATTAGGATATTGTTTATCATACCATCATGTTTAGAGTCCATTTTTTTACTGCTGCCATTTACAACAGTTTTATTTAATAAAATTGTGATTAATTTTATTAATTAAAATTCTTATATTTATTTCACCAATATCTATAAAAACGAGTTCATTCCAAAAGTTATTATAGTTTCCAAGAAAATCGGTATCTGAAGTTTGTTAATTTTATAGCATGAGTAAGATATCTGAAACAATAGAAAACATATTATATTACTTATTAGTAATTCACATTTCACAAACAGTCTCTGAAAATTGTTATGAAGAAAGAATTATGTCTTTATATTTAGGAGATATATTGCCAAATTTCTCAGTTTCAACGACAAATGGAAAATTTCAACTGCATGATTATTTTGGAGACTCGTAAGTGTAGCTAAAATTCTTACCGACTATTGTTGTTTATAAAATGTTGTAATTGTACTTAAAATTTAAATTTTACTTCCGAATTTGTAGACATTTTTGTTTTGATGTAATTGCTGAAATTTGTTTTTGCTAGTTGATTAACTCATTCATTTTTTTACTGTTATATTAATATAGCTATTCTAGATTAATTATTGATGCATATTGATGTAAAACTTATTGATACTATTGAACTTATAGATGTAAACTGGCATTGATTAATATTTAACTTGTATCGGCAATTATTTTCATTCAAATTCGTTTATATTTTTCAACAGACTATATAAAATATCAATTATATTTGTTATTACAATTATTTTCGCCTCCTTATTATTGTTAAATATGTATCTGTAATTTTTTTAAATCGATCTATTCGTGGGTCAAAGCAATTCAAATTAATCTATTAGTTTTGCCAAATACCTCTATACCCTCTGTAATATAGAATAGCTGTTAATTAATATATTGTACTAGATATAACTTCTATAAAGATAACCATTTATTTAAAGGAAAGGGTAGATTTTTGTGTTTCTTGAAACGAATAAATTTACAAAGTTGTTAAAGTGGGTTTATACTTAACTTATAAGAAACAGATTATATATAACATGGGTTACACTTTTTTTCAGTTGGGGATGTCTTTTCTCACACCCATCTGATTTCACCCCAGTATGCACCACAGAATTAGCCCGAGTCGTCAAACTGGTCCCGGAGTTTGAAAAGCGTAATGTGAAAGTCATTGCCCTATCTTGCGATAGCGTTGAAACCCATCTAGAATGGATTAAGGATATATTAAGCTATGCAGGTACCCAAATAATTACATTATATATTTTATTAAAAAAGAATATTTACGAATCTTAATACTTTTCAGGTGTTGGAAATATGGAGTTTCCGTACCCAATCATTGACGACAGTTCTCGTGAGTTAGCAGTTGAACTGCGAATGATCGACCCCGCAGAAAAGGATAAGGATGGTATGCCATTAACTGCCAGAGCAGTTTTTATTGTTGACCCCAGCAAGAAGCTACGACTCTCCATTCTTTATCCTGCAACAACAGGCCGGAATTTTGAGTGAGTAAAATAACCGTATAAATTACCGAGTAAATACAAAAAGTATATTAATATAGCAGATATATTTAGACTATATCATACATAAATGGTATATATCGAAATTTATTTATTAACTTTGAGTTTTCAAGGTAGTATTCGTCTTAAGAATATATATATCATACAAATTTTTTAGTGAGATTCTTCGGGTTATTGATTCTATGCAACTAACCGATAAGAACCAAGTAGCTACTCCTGCTGATTGGAAGGTACTTCAAACTTTTAATTTATTATGATTTGACGATGAAAATAGAATGTTTTCCTAATAAATTATATTTTAGCATGGCGAAGAATGTATGGTACTACCAACAGTACCACAAGATGATGTACGCAAACTTTTCCCAGGTGGAATTTCTATGTACAACGTGCCCTCTGGAAAGAAATATCTCCGTCTGACCCCAGACCCTACTGCAAAAACTTCAAAATAAATATTTTAAGCTATCCATATATTAATCTCGAAACACATAGCCTTATTTAAACTAAATATTGTTGAATAGTTTTAAATATTTTTAAATATTCAAATATTTTATAGAAAATTACAGGGTATTTTATTACTGAAATAAATTATTTCGAAATATATTTCTTTTTGCTTGTATGTATTTGAATAGTGTTATAACCAATAGTCCTAGTATAATTTAAATTTCAACACATACTAAAGATTATTCCTTTGTAATTTATTATTAGTTAGATTATTATTTTGTTGTGTACTTTGGTGTACTGGTTTGTAGTAATTTAAAAAAAAGAATTTTTAGTATAATGATTATTATATATATTATTATTTATTTATTTTATAAATTTGTAATGTTGAATTTCATAGAAAATAATGCCAGCACAAATATGCCATATTGTATAAACAAATATTTATAGTGTATCGTAGATACACTTGTCACTTGTATCACCAAAATGGTGCCCTCGTTAATAGACCTGTGTTTAAGACAGCGGTTCGAACTTTCTGTCGAAAGAACATGCTCAAATAAAAACGAATTAAAATAAGATGCATAGCCAACTAGGTTTTCTTTTTAGTGTCAAAATTAAAGAGTGAAAATAAAATGTCTGATGCAAAAAATTATGTGACACCAGCGAGCACGGCAGTCCTGGTCTTGAATGCCACAGATGCATTTAACAAATTAACTCCGAAAGAAAAACTCTACGCCCATTACTTAAGTAAAGCTTCCTGGTATGGCGCATTGATAACTTTCGTTCAAACAAGCCCAATATGTCCACTGTTATTTTCATTAATGCAAAGAATATTTATTGCTGAGTCCATTGATGATTTAAAGAAATCTGCTCTTAATGAAGTGACCCAAGAAGATTTTAACGATTTTTTAATTTATTGGTGTGCCGTGTTAGCTAATGGAGGAAATTATAGGAGCTTCGGTAATTCTAAAATAATACCAAATATATCACGTTGTACATTTTATGCAATTATAAAATCAAGTGCTGCATTTCATAAAGATGAAACGCATATACAAAAACTATGGGACAAGATAAATTACAAGATGTTCTCCATTGAGGACAATGAGAAAAATTTAGGTCTTGGGAAGAAAGGTATTAGTACGTATTTTTCAGCGAATTGTGATTATCCTGATGCAGAATTAATTTCAGAATGGTTAAAGCATAGAAATCTTGAAGCATGGAATACCAGAGCATTTAAAGAAGTTGATTCAAAGTCTGGTAAGGTTTTGTACGATATACGACTACCCTCCACCAAAGAGGGACCTGGCTGTTCGACTGTAGAGCCCCAAGAATATAATAACTGCATATTCCAAGTCACTAGAGGTGATTATGGTCCGCTTCTGAAATATGTTATTGAAAATTTAACTGAAGCTCAAAAGCATTGCGCAAATGATTATGAAAGAGAAATGTTGAAATTTTATATTCATCATTTTGAAACTGGAAGTATAAATGATCACAAGAATGGATCAAGGGCTTGGATTAAGAACAAGGGTCCCATGGTGGAGACGTACATCGGATTTATTGAAACGTATAGAGACCCTGTTGGTATAAGGGGTGAATTTAGAGGTTTCGTAGCTATGGTTGATAAGGAAACTTCTAAAAAATTTAAAACACTTGTTGATAACGCCGAAGTTTTACTTCCTAAATTACCTTGGGGTAAAGGTCTTGAGATGGACAAATTCCTGGCTCCTGATTACACTTCTTTGGAAGTACTTACATTTGCTGGAAGTGGAATACCAGCTGGGACAAACGTTCCTAACTACGACGAAATTCGACAGAATGAAGGCTTCAAGAATGTTACTCTAGCAAATGTAATAAGGACAAATTTAACCGTTTCACCCAATGACCGACTGCCTTTTCTAAGCGCTGAAGACAGTGAGTGTTTGAATAAATGGCTAACAAAATCTTTTGATGTACAAGTGGCTCTTCATGAATTGCTTGGCCATGGCAGTGGTAAACTGTTCATAAAAAACGCCGATGGCACTTTTAATTTTGATACTAAATCAGTTATCAATCCACTAACTGGAAAACCAATTGAATCATGGTACCAACAAGGCGAAACTTTCAAAGGAGTCTTCAAAACAATAGGTTCGTCTCTTGAAGAGTGCAGAGCGGATTCGGTTGGCCTATATCTGTGCTTGGAAGACACTGTCCTTAAAATTTTTGGATATGAAGGTGCGGATGCTGAAGAAATAATTTACTGCAACTGGTTGTCTAATATTTATGCTGGTTTTGGAAAGGCAACTGAAATGTACAATACAAAAGAACAGATTTGGGGGCAGGCTCATTTGAGAGCACGATATGCTATTTCCAGGGTACTTTTAGAACACGGAAATGGGGTACTAAAAATTGAAGACAAAGATAATGGAAAAGATTTTCTAATTACACTTGATCGCAGTAAAATTCGCACTGATGGTAAGAAGGCTTTACAAGATTACTTAATCAAACTACAAACTTATAAATCTACAGCTAATTTTACTGAAATGGAGAAAATGTATAAGCATTATACTGAAGTAAAAGATGATGGACCTTACAAGTTCTTGTCATGGCGCGAAATTATTATTTCTAAAAAGAAACCGAGACCCATGTTTGTTCAATGCAACACGGAATTGAACAACGATAAAACCGATGTTATATTGAAAACATACGAAAGTTCTGCGATGGGGTTGATTAAAAGTTTTGTAGAACGTTTTCCTGATACTGAAATCATTGATATAATGGAACAACTTTATGAAAAAGACGCAAAACATTATCCTAATGAATAACAAAAATTGTTAAAGAGTATAATACATACAGCTCTTAAAAAGCAGAGTAATAAAATAGCTTTTATCAATAAACAAATTTCTAATTCCACTTACCTTATGTGTCACCATAAAGGACATAATATAAACTCTTCACTTGCAGTAAAACATAATTTAGTGTGTATAGAGTATACACAATGGTATATAATAATGTAACTTAAAAATTAGTACTTACTATGAACTAAGTTTATTATACATTAATTAATAACAGAATATAGAAACAATATATAAATGTTTTAAAGTAGTACATAGTAGCCACGTGGTTTTTTTTTAGATATATTTGACTGATAAGTTTTTTAAGTACAAAGGTTTAGGTACGCTTAAGTCATCTGGTAAGTTATCTCTAACGTGACATCAGCTGAAGACTTTGATCGACGGTATTAAGCACAGATCCTGTTGTAGTTCGTCACAATCGCATTGATCTATATGTTAGTATAAAAGTATAATATAATACTACATTAATTATAATATTATTATACTTATACTGTATTATAGAAATAAATGTTTAGAGTTTGTCGTAGACTACAACTACAATACACCTAGCGTTATATCTCTTTAAGAATGTCATTTGTATAACTAATATAGTACTCAGTTACTCAGATACTTCTTTAAGTCTCTAGTTGGAACAGTAGATATCTGTCATATGAAGAAGCACAAATAAAAAGAAATTAAAATAAGATGCATAGCCAACTAGTCAATCTTTTTGTTGTCAAAATTAAAGAGTAATAATAAAATAAAATGTCAGACGCAAAAAATTATGTGATTCCTGCGAGCACACCAGTCCTGATTTTGAATGCTACAGATGCATTTAACAAATTAACTCCGAAAGAAAAACTCTACGCTCATTACTTAAGTAAAGCTTCCTGGTATGGCGGATTAATAACTTTCATTCAGACCAGCCCAATATGTCCACTGTTATTTTCATTAATGCAAAGAATATTTATTGCTGAGTCCATCGATGATTTAAAGAAATCTGCTCTTAATGTAGTGACCCAAGAAGATTTTAACGATTTTTTAATTTATTGGTGTGCCGTGTTAGATAACGCAGGAAATTATAGAAGCTTCGGGGATAGCAAAATAATACCAAACATATCACGTTGTACATTTCATGCAATTATAAGATCAAGTGCTGCATTTCATAAAGATGAGACGCATATACAAAAACTATGGGACAAGATAAATTACAAGATGTTCTCTATTGAGGACAATGAGAAAAATTTAGGACTTGGTCAAAAGGGCATTAGTACGTATTTTTCGGCAAATTGTGATTATCCTGATGCAGAATTGATTACAGAATGGTTAAAGCATAAAAATCTTGAAGGCTGGAATAGCAGAGCATTTAAAGAAGTTGATCCCAAATCTGGTAAGGTTTTGTATGATATACGACTACCCTCCACCAAAGAGGGACCTGGCTGTTCGGCTGTAGAGCCCCAAGAATATAATAACTGCATATTCCAAGTCACTAGAGGTGATTATGGTCCGCTTCTGAAACACGTTAATGAAAATTTAGCTGAAGCACAAAAGCATTGCGAAAATGATTATGAAAGAGAAATGTTGAAATTTTACATTCATCATTTTGAAACTGGAAGTATAAATGATCACAAGAATGGCTCAAGGGCTTGGATTAAGAACAAGGGTCCCATGGTGGAGATCTACATCGGATTTGTTGAAACGTATAGAGACCCTGTAGGGATAAGGGGTGAATTTGAAAGTTTCGTAGCTATGGTTGATAAGGAAACTTCTAAAAAATTTAAAACGCTTGTTGATAATGCCGAAATCTTACTTCCTAAATTACCGTGGGGTAAAGATCTCGAAAAGGACAAATTCTTAGTCCCGGATTACACTTCGTTGGAAGTTCTTACGTTTGCTGGAAGTACAATATGGTCCGGGATTAATATCCCTAACTATGACGAGATTCGTCAGACGGAGGGCTTCAAGAATGTTACTCTGGCAAATGCATTAAGAGCAAAATCGTCCGGTGCATCCGCTGACCCACTGCCTTTTCTAAGCGCGAAAGACAGTGACTGCTTGAATAAATGGCAAGCAAAATCTTTTGATTTGCAAGTGGCTCTTCATGAATTGGTCGGTCATGGAAGTGGTAAACTGTTCATAAAAAACGCCGATGGCACTTTTAATTTTGATACTAAATCAGTTACCAATCCACTAACTGGAAAACCAATTGAATCATGGTACCAACCAGGCGAAACTTTTGGGACTGTCTTTAAAACAATAGGTTCGTCTCTTGAAGAGTGCAGAGCGGATTCGGTTGGTCTATATCTGTGCTTGGAAGACACTGTCCTTAAAATTTTTGGATACGAAGGTGCCGATGCTCAAGAAATCATTTATTGCAACTGGTTGAATATGATTTATGCTGGATTTGGAAAGGCAACTGAATTGTACAATACAAAAGAACAGATTTGGGGGCAGGCGCATACCAGAGCGCGGTTTGTTATAGCCAATGTCCTTTTAGAAACCGGAAATGGGTTACTTAAAATTGAAGAGAAGGATAATGGAAAAGATTTTCTTATTACAGTTGATCGTAGTAAAATTCCTACTGATGGGAAGAAAGCCATGCATGACTTTTTACTTAAGCTACAAACTTATAAAGCTACAGCAAATTTTACTGAAATGGAAAAGATGTACAATCACTATAGTGAAGTAAAAGATAAAGGGCCTCACAAATTTTTGTCATGGCGCGAAATTATTATTTCTAAAATTAAACCAAGACCTATGTATGTTCAATCCAACACGGAATTGAACAACGATAAAACCGATGTTATATTGAAAACATACGAAAGTTCTGCGATGGGGTTGATTAAAAGTGTTGCGGAACGGTTTCCTGATACGGAGATCTTGGATATAATGGAACAACTTTATGAAAAAGACGCAAAACATTTTCCTAATCAGTAGTTAAAAATGGAAATAAGTATAATATATACAACATAGAAGAACACAATACACATTTGGGGTAATAAAAAAGTATTTCTCAATTAACTAATTTCCAGTCCTCTAAGTGATATTTTGGAGTCTATGCCACTGATCCTTAGTACAAACTTCACACATCAGATAATAAATTAAATGTTAAAATTGTATTTTTCCTAATAGTTGTAAATGTTGTACAAATGAATATTTTTCTTAAATAATTATGCAATATATTTTATATGTTGTGTTGAACTGTTATTTGAAATGTCCTTATTTTATCTTGCCGGTGAACCCTGACCAATAATGACAAATGACCATGTGGTAATATAACCGTTTGGGTTCGTACATTAGTTGAATACGGCGAATACATGATTTCAGCATAAAAACACCTGTACAAATAAAATAAACTTATAAAAAATTACATGGCCAACTAGTTTTCTTTTCGTTGTCAAAATTAAAGGTTTATAATATCCACAAAAAAATGTCCGATGCAAAGAATTATGTGATACCTGCATCTGTGTCAGTCCTGGTCTTGAATGCTACAGATGCATTTAACAAATTAACTCCGAAAGAAAAACTCTACGCTCATTACTTAAGTAAAGCTTCCTGGTACGGCGGATTAATAACTTTCATTCAAACAAGCCCAATATGTCCACTGTTATTTTCATTAATGCAAAGAATATTTATTGCTGAGTCCATCGATGATTTAAAGAAATCTGCTCTTAATGAAGTGACCCAAGAAGATTTTAACGATTTTTTAATTTATTGCTGTGCCATCTTAGATAACGGAGGAAATTATAAGAGTTTCGGGGATAGCAAAATAATACCAAATATATCACGTTGTACATTTTATGCAATTATAAAATCAAGTGCTGCATTTCGTAAAGATGAGACGCATATACAAAAATTATGGGACAAGATAAATTACAAGATGTTCTCCATTGAGGACAATGAGAAAAATTTAGGACTTGGTCAAAAGGGCATTAGTACGTATTTTTCAGCGAATTGTGATTATCCTGATGCAGAATTGATTACAGAATGGTTAAAGCATAGAAATATTGAAGCATGGAATACCAGAGCATTTAAAGAAGTTGATTCAAAGTCTGGGAAGGTTTTGTACGATATACGAATACCCTCCACCAAAGAGGGACCTGGCTGTTCGACTGTAGAGCCCCAAGAATATAATAACTGCATATTCCAAGTCACTAGAGGTGATTATGGTCCGCTTCTGAAACACGTTAATGAAAATTTAGCTGAAGCACAAAAGCATTGCGAAAATGATTATGAAAGAGAAATGTTGAAATTTTATATTCATCATTTTGAAACTGGAAGTATAAATGATCACAAGAATGGATCAAGGGCTTGGATTAAGAACAAGGGTCCCATGGTGGAGATCTACATCGGATTTATTGAAACGTATAGAGACCCTGTAAAGATAAGGGGTGAATTTGAAGGCTTCGTAGCTATGGTTGATAAGGAAACTTCTAAAAAATTTAAAACACTTGTTGATAACGCAGAGCTCTTACTTCCTAAATTGCCTTGGGGTAAAGGTCTCGAAAAGGACAAATTCTTGGTCCCGGATTATACTTCTTTGGAAGTTCTTACGTTTGCTGGAAGTGGAATTCCAGCTGGGATAAACATCCCTAATTACGACGATATTCGTCAGACTGAAGGTTTCAAGAACGTTACGTTAGCAAATGTACTAAGGGCAAGTATGTCCTCTGTATCCACTGACCCACTGCCTTTCCTAAGCGCGCAAGACAGTGACTGTTTAAACAAATGGAGAGGTAAATCATTTGATGTACAAGTGGCTCTTCATGAATTGCTTGGTCATGGAAGTGGTAAACTGTTCATAAAAAACGCTGATGGCACTTTTAATTTTGATACTAAATCAGTTACCAATCCACTAACTGGAAAACCAATTGAATCATGGTACCAACCAGGCGAAACTTTTGGGACTGTCTTTAAAATAATAGGTTCGTCTCTTGAAGAGTGCAGAGCGGATTCGGTTGGTCTATATCTGTGCTTGGAAGACACTGTCCTTAAAATTTTTGGATACGAAGGTGCCGATGCTCAAGAAATCATTTACTGCAACTGGTTGAATATGATTTATGCTGGATTTGGAAAGGCAACTGAATTGTACAATACAAAAGAACAGGTTTGGGGACAGGCGCATTCGAGAGCACGGTTTGTTATAGCCAGTGTTCTTTTAGAAACCGGAAATGGGTTACTTAAAGTTGAAGAGAAGGATAATGGAAAAGATTTTCTTATTACAGTTGATCGTAGTAAAATTCCAACTGATGGGAAGAAAGCCATGCATGACTTTTTACTTAAGCTACAAACTTATAAAGCTACAGCAAATTTTACTGAAATGGAAAAAATGTACAATCACTATAGTGAAGTGAAGGACAATGGACCTTACAAGTTTTTGTCATGGCGCGAAATTATTCTTTCTAAAAAAAAACCGAGAGTTATGTATGTTCAATCAAACACGGAATTGAACAACGATAAAACCGATGTTATATTGAAAACATACGAAAGTTCTGCGATGGGGTTGATTAAAAGTTTTGTAGAACGTTTTCCTGATACTGAGATCTTGGATATAATGGAACAACTTTATGAAAAAGACGCAAAACATTTTCCTAATCTATAGCCAAAATTGTTAACTTGTTTGCAGTATATTTGGACAGTGCAACACCATTTTCCTAGGATGAAAATAGTATTGATAACTAAATTAAAACATATCACTTAATTTCTGAATCTTCAAAATGATGGGTACAAACTACAAACAAATATACTTACTTTACCATAGTGGATTAAGGCAACAATGTTTACAATATTATAATAAAAATACCTATGAAATTTGTTTAGGAAAATAATGTTTTAGTATATGTCTAGAGTACAATGGAACTTCTGTTTAGTACGGTAATTAATGTTTAGGAAAGTTACGGTTTATTATTTCATAAAATAATTTCAGTAACAATAATAGTTCTTTATTAAGTATTATTATATATCAAGGGCGGTCTTTTTGAATCAAAAGAAAGATACAATATTTCCGTGAAAAGTGATGATATTTTTATTTTAATCTAAAGTTCAAACTCAGAGGTTACTAATGAAACATAATATCTGCCAAATGTCACCGAAATTTTGGCCGACAGTGGCCATGGATAGATTATTCTTTTTGTCGAAATATAAGGTTTAAATAGAGTATTACACATAAAGAACAATATTGGGTGCGATAAAAGACTACTTGCTAGGAAGCCGGAGAAATCAGTAACAGAAAAGAAAAACTTTAATTATTTTAAAATATTGGTATATCTTTTAAAATTTAAGTCAATGATATTCTTCACTTAATTCTCTAACATTCATTTCATTTTTAGAACAGAAATTCAGGACTTTATTTATTTAAAAGTGCTTTGTTACAATGTTAGCAAATGATTTTCAAACATCGCGCCATGAAGTTGAAATACTGTTTTGCATCCGGAATAAATTATATATATCTAATTATACAATTAAAGTCCATTCTCATTATTTAAATAAATAACAACACTTTTTATTGTAATATATTTTATGAGTAGCATATTGTCGTTTTATGTTTATACGTAGAAGTTGACAGCTCTCCGCCATTGTTATTTAATTCGTCTACATCATTCGTTCAAGGTTTTTAAAATTATTTAGTAAAGTAAAATTCAAGGTATTATTATTAAAGTGGTATAATATTTCTATCGTTTTCTATTTAATAACACACTAACAGAGATATCATAAGTGTATATAGCCTTTGTTGACATATTTTACGTATTCGTATGACAGTTACCACCCAGTTGTCAAATCTATGTCTTTTGTAAAGCTTCTCTCTTAAATTTTTTATGTTATTTCTGCACAAAGTGAAAATCGTTTTGTATACTATACGGAATATTACATATTTCTTGTTATTTCAGTGAAGTTCAAAATGTCGGCGGGGCCATATAATTATTCTTACATCTTCAAATATATTATAATAGGTGATATGGGAGTAGGCAAATCTTGTTTGCTGCACCAGTTTACAGAGAAGAAATGTAAGCAGTATGTCTTTAACTTAAAAATATTCTTTTATTACATTAAACTGTACTTATAATTCAGTTATGGCTGATTGTCCCCACACAATTGGTGTCGAGTTTGGTACTAGGATTATAGAAGTATCTGGACAAAAGATAAAGTTACAAATTTGGGATACAGCAGGACAAGAGAGATTCCGTGCTGTTACCAGATCTTACTATAGAGGAGCCGCAGGTGCACTTATGGTGTATGATATTACACGCAGGTTAGACAAACCTAATTGGTTATAAATATATCATTAATCATCTCAAATTTAGTTGATTATTTACATAAATATATGATCCTTAGGTCAACATATAACCATCTTAGTAGTTGGTTAACTGATACACGTAATTTGACAAATCCAAGTACCGTGATCTTCCTAATAGGAAATAAGAGCGATCTTGAAGGACAACGTGATGTTACCTATGAAGAAGCGAAACAATTTGCTGATGAAAATGGTTTAATGTTTGTTGAAGCCAGTGCAAAGACGTTAGTAAAACATGTATTTACATTATGTTAGATAGTGGCTTTTCCTAATATAATGGATCTAATTTTAGTGGTCAAAATGTCGAAGAAGCATTTTTAGAAACTGCTAAAAAAATTTATCAAAGTATTCAAGACGGGCGCTTAGATTTGAATGCTGCAGAATCAGGTGTACAACATAAACCTATAACACCAGGTCGTCCTAATCAACAACCTGTTCCGGGGAAAGAAAATTGTTCATGCTAGGAACAGGAAAAAATCGAGGAAAAACTAAAGAAAACCATCATCCATTGTAATATTGTCGTTGTCAAAGCTAAAATAAAAGTAAGGTAACAAATCATTTTATAAAATGATTATACTCTTAATCAAATAATAAAGATAATTCATAGAGCCGAGCAAAATGTAATTTATGACAGAAATATAATAAATGATAATTATTTCATTAATTAATTATAATTACTTTTCTGCATTGAACGGTTTCGCCAATAAACAACGTATTTATTTTGTCATGCAGTCTTGTTGGGTACCCTAAATCTAGTATAATAAAACAATTTGTTTGTATAATTATCTTATGCTTAGAATTTTCTATTTCGGCCTAATTAATTTTATGATCGAGTTTCAATATCAAAGTCTAAATACAAATAATTAATATGTTTAATGCTCTGCTCTGTGAGTAATTTTAGATATTTTTCAATATGCCGGTTATCCCACCTTCTTGGAAATCATTTTTAAGAGGGATATTTTTTATTCACAAGGTATCATATCTTTTTTTGTTTTGTTGATTTTATTTGATTAAACACTGCACATACATATCAATTTTCAGATTCTTTAAAATCACCGACTAACAAAAGTATGTTGAACCATCAAAGTTATTTGCATGAACTTAAACTTCTCTGATAGTTGAAGTACACTTAGAAAAGAATGTTAATATTCTTGAGCCTCTTTTAAACTTATTGTTAAAAACTTTATTTTCATTAACATTTTTTAATCTTTTGTGAATGAAAGATATACCTTACTGTAGATAATATTTGTTGTTACGAATACATAATTCAAATAATTTTGCATTTTTGCAATTAATAAATACCATAAAAATATAATTAATAATGATGGCTTTTAATAGATTTTTAAAAACTAAATAATGAATAAATATTTATATTATATAAACAATGCAAGATATGTCTATAATTAACTACATTTACATTTTTCCATAATCTCTTCAAGATTGTTCTCTCGATAGTTTTTTTTTTTTTTATATATATTTTTATCCCGTGGTGCAATATTTCGAACCGAACATAAAATTGCTAGTGATTGCTAGATGCGTCAACACTATGGAAATGTTTGAATGTCGTTCGTAATGATTATGTATCTGTAATAAACTTTTAAAATATTGTTTCTTTATTTTGTAGTCTTTTTTCGCATATCTCATCTTTTAAGGCTCAGAAATAACTGGACCAATATATATCATATTTGTTTGGGTACATTAGTAAATGTTGGAATTTCAATTTTTTGCTTTTAAGTTGATATTTCAAAATATAATTTTTTAATTTAATAGAGCATATATATTTCAATTTAGCATGTGTTCGCACTTCTTGTATGTATTTATGTTACTAACAACTTGGCATATTCTGAAATGAATATGATAAGAAGTTATTGATTAAGCAAGCTTCAACGTAACATGAATTCAAGTTACTGACCTGAGGATATGCATGGTGTAAATTTTATTTCAATAAAGGAATATAAATATGTACATATTTAACATATTATAAATTATTGTCGGACATAATTCGTTTACATTTACGTTAGTAGATTTAGAATATTGATGTAAGTAGATTTTAATGTTACATGGTTTTGTTCTCTATTTATTGTAAGGCCAAAGTAAACTAAAATATCTAAAGTTCAAATACTTTTAATTAAAAAAAGATCCTTACAAATATGTTTTTCTGTAGAAGAGTAACTTTAGATTATAGTGATAATTTCTGTTCAGTTTCTTACTGAATGACGGAAATATTATTTAATAAATCTCTATTGATCTAACCACACATTTTACTTACGAAAAATATTTTCACGAATAATACATCCTTGTAAGCCATTATAATTTAAATGTTCAACTAAATATTGAAAAAACATACTTAGAAGCATTTGTTCCCATATTATATGATGCAAATTTTACTTCATTGCTGTTAAATATAAGTAACAAAATATATAAATATTTAATGTGTATATGTAAAAATGTAATGTTTAAAATAATTTTTTTTTTTTGTAATTTTTCTTAGTAGTTCATGGTATGATACAGGTTCACTCGAATTGGAACATTCAATACTGAATTATTAAATTTTTTAGATGAATTGTAGCAGTGAATTCGAATCAAGTATACCCTATTATTTTACAAACATGTATTATTTAATGAATATTATTGTATCCAAAATATATAGGTTTATTATCAAATATAATGAAGTGTTAATATTGCATTAATTGTTGTATCTAAAGTATTTAAACTGTATGATTATGTGTACTAAGAGGTACTCTGAATTGAATAAATAAAACATTCCACCACTTGATTGATTACTTTCTTTAAGATCATTGTTTATTCAATTTCCCAAAAAATATACATTATATAAATTAAGTTGTGTATAACTGAACTTAATAATTCATATAAAAATAACAAAAAAAAATCCAATATTTCATAAATTACACACACAAAAATAATTAAAATATAAAAGTTCCCATTTGTCTGAATAATCTCAATCTTTTTAAATTCTTAGAAATGTTGGTTTCTTTCAATATTCTGAAAAACAGATTTAAGTTACGTATAATCTATAAAATAAGTTAAACTTGTCTTTTCATGTGATACATTTTTACTGTTTCTACGATTCTTCTTTCTAATTTATCATTATTACTGATGTTGTGATTTATAACAAATGCTATATTATATAGTGATGTATTGTTACGTTTAATAAAAATTGAGTAGCCAGGTTGCAAAGAAACTACATACATTCAATATTTTAAGGGGTTAAATCAATAGTAGAAAAATAAAAAGGTTTTTTAATTAGTTGAAAAGTTGTATCTAAAAATGTTATTTCACTATGTACTACCTGGGCTACTCGTACAATTGTAACCTATATTGTAGATAAAAATGTTTTGTATTGTAACAAAATATAACTTTTGTAGAAAGGTTTTAAAATTTTGCTTTTTGCATCAAATAATTGTAGTATTAGTTTCACCTAATTAGTCAGTTCTTAAAATAACATGTAATAATCACCACTAATATACGCAATGGTTTAGATTAAAAACTGCTTAAATAATTCATTTGTTATAAGAATTACTTAATACTTGTAAGGACGAAGATTATCATTAATCAACCAGTTAAAATGTATTTTTAATTGAAGAATTTGCTCTCTGATTTATCAGACATTGTTCGTCCTTACGTTGATACTACTGATATTTTGTATAAAAATGTATAAGTGCCCGTCTTACGGTACTTCGTTAGGTAAAATTATAGTAATCACTATTATAGCTTTCATCCCGACATATAAGAAAAAACACACATTTAAAACAATACAATGTTAAACAGAAAAACCAATTATTATAAAATAAGGGAAGGTGTCTCTTATTGCTCCCTTATTTGATAATAGTTTTTCCTTTAACCATGTAACCTGTCAAAATGTAAGACTTTTTGCAAACAAAGCTGCAGTAGCTTGCGTTTTGTCTCCATTAAATCGACGAAGTTCTTCAATAACTTGATCTCTCGAAAAACCAAGATTTACTAATTCTGTAATGTCAGATTCTGAAAACATTTCTTCAGATTGAACAGGTATAGATTCTACTTGAGATGTACCTGCAAAAATAATTAAAACAATATTAAAGTTTTTTTTCTAATTATGATAACTGTAACAGCCTATAACTATAACTCCTAGTCTATAACATTATTTTTACCTTGGGTCTGTTGTCTGCTACGTTCCAACGCAGCTTGTAATTCCATATCTTCTTGGTTCTTTGCCATGTTCATATCTTGTTCCTCCGAGCCACCAGTTAACCGGGAACAATCTGGTAATTCTGATTCCGCTAAAAATGTTGTTTCTGTTCCAGTTGTTCCAATTTGTAGAACGTTTCGTTTTAAATCAATATTACACTATAACAAAAATATAATTTCTAGAAAACTAAATATCAGCACCTTTAAATATTATAACAAAAAATCAATTATGAGACATACTTGATGCCTTTTTAACATATCGAGTCCAAGTAACATATCCATGGGCTGCTCTTCAAGAACCGAGAACGATGTTGTTAAAAAATCGGACTCAATCTGAATTTGAACCATGTGGATTCTTCCAATAATTTTTTGGACACCCACACCTTTAGCAATACCAGCCCATCTAAAAGTGTCAAGATCATGTGTAACTTGTTCACAAATAAAATCTTTATATATCCTTGAATTATTTTACCTCGTATCCACCAATCTCATTATATTACATCGTTCAGCGCAAGCAGCAGACATTATTGTTGTTTGAGCACCGGAATCAATAAATGCTTTTACTGGGAATCCGTTAACGTGACAATTTATATATCTAAAAGCAAAAAATGTATTATGTCAATTAAGACAAACAACCTTATAGAAATATAATTTTTATAATTATGTAACATACAGCATAACTACGGTTCCAAAAGTTTCAGGATTATATTCCATAGCTGCCTCCATGTTAGCTTCTATATTTTTTTGCCGAATTTCTTCAGCTATAAGGCGCTGAGCCTCTGTGTCGAATGGACTAGCGTTCATCATTCTAAGACGTTGCTGTTGCCTTTCTGCTCGTGCTGCAACTTGTTCACGGAGAACAGCTGCAAAACTGTCTATAACAAAATAATAAAAAATAAATGATTGTTAATTTAGTTTCTAATAATATATCATATAATAGTTCATACATACCTAAATTACCGCTAAGCAAGGCATCCGCAAGTCTAGGGTTGTTTTGTTTTAATAAAGCCAATTGATCAGGATTTGCTCTAAACATATCTCTAATCATTGCTGGGTCATCTTCTGGTGCAACACTAATTGGTGCAGATCGAGTTGATTGACTTTGAGAAGATCTTTGGGTACTACGGGGCCCATGTGTATGGGGTCTAGAGGGCCCTGCTGAAACATGAGACTGTCGATTCGAGCGTGAACCTCCATGGGATGTGTGAACAGGGATTTGTATAGAGCTGAAGTCTAAATTCGGAACACCTGAAACATCTTTTTCTCAGACTTGTTATGATTGTATTTAAAAGTAAATTGTTTAAACATTTTGGTGTAAATCATGAAACATTAGCCGACCTAGAAATAGTTTTTATAATTTTATTACTTATAAAGAAAATAAATTTCTGGCAAAATGACAAGACATATAGAGGTCATTAAGAACAATAATATTTACAAAATATATTGTATATACATCTAGCAAAAGATGACTTTGCAAAAACAATTATTTCACCAATTTCTTTGTCATTTTCTGCTGACATTGAAAATGGTAGAGTATAATATTGAGACTTAAAGGATAAATGAATTTTTAATTATAGAAGTCATTTGTAAGTAAAGAATATGGTCAAATGTTCAATAATATAAAAATTGTTTGAAAAAACGAAGAACAATAAATTTAACGAAAACACATAGAAGAATACTAAAGTAACAAAGAACATTTACCTTGATTATGAGATCCTTGAACTAAAGTCTGGGATGATCCTGCATGCAACATGTGTTGTAAAATAACAACATCTCCATCTCTTACACCATGATCTTTCAAAGACATTCTATCTTCCATTAGGGGTCTTCCATTATGGGCAATTACAATTTCGGGAGCAGGAAACCCAGACTCAATTTCACAAAATGCTTTAAAATTTTCTAACTCTAAATCTTCAGATACATCCAAAATGAATATTTCATCAGTCAGCGTAGTCACCGTTACTTTCATTTTTAACAAAAGGAAGTAAACAATTTAGATAACTAAAATAAACTATGCACACTCTAATAAGTAACTATCTTCCAAACAATGACAGCTTTATATGAGCAAGAACCACAAACTTCCAGCCATTTTATAAATAATAAATGTTGCGTTTAAGTTTAACATGAAGTAGGTTACTGAGTAACCAGCTGCGATCAAAGCCTAGTAGTTTATGAGCAAGGTTTAGGTCTTAGGTACGCAAAAAATTAAATGAAAGCATGTCCAGATCCTGTTGTAGGTATTTACGACTGGATATTGTAAATAGAAAAACTTGTAACATATTTTTCTCTTTGCGTCTAAACTGTTATAAAAAATGATTTATTAGAGATCTGCTTTTACTGCTGACATCTATAAAATAGTAGTAGATATATAACATATCTTGTTCATGATTTATTCAACAGATGGCAAACCAATATCATTGCGCCTAGACTGTTGCAACCTTATGTACAGCTCGCACTAATGTAATGACTAAACGGCAAAAGTATTAAATAAATAATTACAAAAAAAACTATTAAAAACATAATTTTAGTTACTGTTTAATAAATGGCAATTAATTTCTCTGCACCTAAACTAAATACAATTTAATAAACACCATAAACAATTCTAAAATCCATAAAAATAATAATATTAAAGTTGCTTAGGTTTAATGTTCATGTAGGTCATTACAATTTAAATTTTTCGCAGCTTTTTTAACAAGATTATACTCTTCTTTCTTGGTAAAAATTAAAAGAAATTTATTATTTTGGAAGTTTAAAACTACAGGTTTTCCATCATTTTTAACAAGATTAAAGTCTTGTTTCGTTGCAAAAATTAACAGAAATGTGTTATTTTCAAAGTTTAAAATTTGCTGTATAACATTAATTAATTTTAACAAAAACGGCAACACTTAATTGCTAATTGGTGAATAAAAAACGTATAAGAATGTAATATTTCTTCCGCCTTCCGAATTGTTACATTTAGTCTGCAAATATTGTCAGAAAATAATAGCATGATTTTCTTGTACTGCAAATTTTGATCGTAAGTAATGTTGCCGCTCTGTCAGGCGCAATGATGTCTAAGTTTTATTAAATTCATGGACATTTTTTTCTAATTTTCTTTTCCATTCTTTGAAATATTTTGATACAGTTATGTTCCTTATGCTCTAAAATAAAAAACTGCAATATTAGATTTTAAAAACGTAGGTGATTTTGGTTTTTATGCCACCTTTTTTATTTTTATGGACATTCTTAAAAAGAAATTAAAATCCATTTTCTTAATTTTGCTTGATGCAGTTATGTTCGTTATGTTCTAAAATAAGAAACTGCTTCATTACATTTTAAATATCTACGCGATTCTGGCTATTATGCGAAATATTTAAAATTCATGGACTTTTTTAAAAAAAGATTAAAATCCATTATCTTGAAAATTGTTGATGCAGTTATATTCGTTATGCTCTAAAATAAAAAACTGCATTATTAGATTTTAAATATCTACGCGATTCTGGCTTTTACGCGACCTTTTTTAAATTCATGGATTTTTTTTCTAAAATTTTTTTTTGGATTTCTTGAAATTTTTTGATGCAGTTATGTTCTTTAGACTTTAAATTAAAGAACTGCTTCATTACATTTTAAATATCTTCGGGATTCTGACTTTTATACGAACTTTTTTAAATTCATGGGCTTTTTTTTCTAAATTATTTTTTTGGATTTCTTGAAATTTTTTGATGCAGTTATGTTCTTTACACTTTAAATTAAAGAACTGCTTCATTACATTTTAAATATCTTCGGGATTCTGACTTTTATGCGAACTTTTTTAAATTCATGGGCTTTTTTTCTAAATTTTTTTTTTGGATTTCTTGAAATTTTTTGATGCAGTTATGTTCTTTAGACTTTAAATTAAAGAACTGCTTCATTAAATTTTAAATATCTTCGGGATTCTGACTTTTATGCGAACTTTTTTAAATTCATGGGCTTTTTTTTCTAAACTTTTTTTTTGGATTTCTTGAAATTTTTTGATGCAGTTATGTTCTTTAGACTTTAAATTAAAGAACTGCTTCATTACATTTTAAATATCTTCGGGATTCTGACTTTTATGCGAACTTTTTTAAATTCATGGGCTTTTTTTTCTAAATTTTTTTTTTGGATTTCTTGAAATTTTTTGACACAGTTATCTTCGCTAGGCTTTAAATTAAAGAACTGCTTCATTACATTTTAAATATCTTCGCGATTCTGACTTTTATGCGACCTTTTTTAAATTCATGGACATTTTTTTTCTAAATTTCTTTTTTGGATTTCTTAAATTTTTTTGATACAGTTATGTTCGCTATGCTTTAAAATAAAGAACTGCATCATTAGATTTTAAATATCTACGCAGAAACTCAAAAAATTGCATTGCTCTTAAAATCATAAAAGTGAACCTTTTCATCATTTTTAACAAGATTATAGTCTTCTTTCTATATGTAGGTTTAATATATTGATATATCATAAACTAAAATACTTATTTAAAAATGAATTTAAAATTTGAAAACAGCATTCAAAATTAAGTTAAAATCCGTTATAAAATGATAAATATTTTTCTTAAATTTTTATGAAAAGTAAGAAGACTATAACCTTCTTACTTTTTATAAAAATTGAAGAAAATATATATGTCTTTTTATAACGGATTTTAACATAATTTTGAATGCTGATTTCAAATTTATAATTCATTTTTAAATAAGTATTTTAGTTTATGATATATCAATATATTAAACCTACATATAGAAAGAAGACTATAATCTTGTTAAAAATGATGAAAAGGTTCACTTTTATGATTTTAAGAGCAATGCAATTTTTTGAGTTTCTGCGTAGATATTTAAAATCTAATGATGCAGTTCTTTATTTTAAAGCATAGCGAACATAACTGTATCAAAAAAATTTAAGAAATCCAAAAAAGAAATTTAGAAAAAAAATGTCCATGAATTTAAAAAAGGTCGCATAAAAGTCAGAATCGCGAAGATATTTAAAATGTAATGAAGCAGTTCTTTAATTTAAAGCCTAGCGAAGATAACTGTGTCAAAAAATTTCAAGAAATCCAAAAAAAAAATTTAGAAAAAAAAGCTCATGAATTTAAAAAAGTTCGCATAAAAGTCAGAATCCCGAAGATATTTAAAATGTAATGAAGCAGTTCTTTAATTTAAAGTCTAAAGAACATAACTGCATCAAAAAATTTCAAGAAATACAAAAAAAAAAATTTAGAAAAAAAAGCCCATGAATTTAAAAAAGTTCGCATAAAAGTCAGAATCCCGAAGATATTTAAAATGTAATGAAGCAGTTCTTTAATTTAAAGTCTAAAGAACATAACTGCATCAAAAAATTTCAAGAAATACAAAAAAAAAAATTTAGAAAGAAAAGCCCATGAATTTAAAAAAGTTCGCATAAAAGTCAGAATCCCGAAGATATTTAAAATGTAATGAAGCAGTTCTTTAATTTAAAGTCTAAAGAACATAACTGCATCAAAAAATTTCAAGAAATCCAAAAAAAAATTTTAGAAAAAAAGTCCATGAATTTAAAAAAGGTCGCGTAAAAGCCAGAATCGCGTAAATATTTAAAATCTAATAATGCAGTTTTTTATTTTAGAGCATAACGAATATAACTGCATCAACAATTTTCAAGAGAATGGATTTTAATCTTTTTTTAAAAAAGTCCATGAATTTTAAATATTTCGCATAATAGCCAGAATCGCGAAGATATTTAAAATAAAATGAAGCAGTTCGTTAATTTAAAGTCTAGCGAACATAACTCTATCAAAAAATTTCAAGAAATCCAAAAAAAATTTTTAGAAAAAAAAGTCCATGAATTTAAAAAAGTTCGCATAAAAGTCAGAATCGCGTACTTTTAAAAAATGTAATAAAGCAGTTTTTTATTTTAGAGCATATCGAACATAACTGCATCAAATTATTCTAAAGAATCAAAAAAATATTTTAGAAATAAATGTCTATGAAAATAAGAAAGGTCTCAATAAAGCCAGAAAAGCGTAGATATCGGAAATTTAATTAAACAGTTTATCAATTTAAAGTATAGCGGATATAGATCAATTAAAAATTTAAACAAATTTGAAATATTAATTATTTAAAAAGAAAAACATAACTCACACTCGTTATCTAGCGACGGGCCGAACAACTAGTAGTAATAAATTATTATACTTGGGTTGTTCCTCGAAGGAGCGAGCCCCGGGCGGTTGCCCTGCTTGTCACCCCCTAAAGCCTCTGGATTATAGTCTCCTTTCGTTGTAAAAATTAAAAGAAAACTGTTATCTTCAACAGCCATACGTTTTATGATTATGAGCATTAATCAAATTAATTTCGATAGCAACCAAAGCCAGAAAATTAGTTCGTTGTTGACATTAACTGTGCATGCTCCTGTTCAATGGAAACGAAATTTATTGGATACAAGACAAAATCGTATTGGTGTTACTTGGGTTGCATACTGGTGTGGCGTAATGAATTAATGTGCTTATCTGTTCAACATAGAATGAATGCGTACATTTTCACCTACTGTTTAATAGATGTCGCTAAATATTAGTTATAATATAGGTAATTCTATTATAAATATTAAGATTATATTACTAATTAGTTTTATGATGTTATTCATGTACCACATATTTGTTTATTTACTTTTCAAAATCCAGCAATTTATCGTTCAAATGCGTTCTTATCTAGAATCTAATCCTTGCTATATTTATTCACACCTTTTTTGTTTATATGAGAAACATTTGAAAAAGCAAGTGTACTTTTATTTTTAAATTTATTCATATAAATTATATTTATTAACCCTGCTACACATATATACAAATTTCTATAGTTGTTAATCTTAGAAGTTGAAAGTAATTTCTTAGAAAATTAAGGAGCCCTAGATACTTAACTTTAAAGCAATTCTCTTTATTTTTATGTCAATTTTTAATGAAATATAATCTTACATTAAACAGTGATCGCCCGAAAGAAAACATACATACTTTCGTAAAAATTAATTTTATTTTTTATATATAAATATAATACATGCATATTTTGAAGTTCTCAAAATATTCTTTATTGGCGTAATAACATTCTACTTTTAGTACAAAAGCATAAAAACTTAGAATAGTTAACACAGATCTGAGGAATTTTGTTTTAGCACATAAATGGTGCCCTTTCTCTTAAACCTCGAAGCCCCAGTGTTGCCCAGTCTGATTTTGTAATCCATAATTCTGGAGCACTTTCCAAGCATGACATTACGGCCGCTCCTTTCCAAGAAGTTATTTCGGGATCCATATCTTTTGGTCTAGTTATCATATCCATTTGCTCTGAAATAAACAAACAAAAATCAGCTATTATTAACATTCAGCAAAATATTTGTGATTTTTATTTACCTGTTCTATACACATAGGGAATCTGCAATGATAATCGATTGTGTAACCAAGTGCCCATTCCAGAGAACTTCATGCCGCCCCCAACTATCAAAATACAGGCATACATTTTTCGTTTTAGTTCGTCATTTGCTAAAAAAAGTAAGACATTAAAGCGAAACAGTTATATTTCTTGCATATAAAAGATTAGTCTTCAAACTTACAACATCTATCAATACTTTGAAGAATAGCTTGATCTAAACCTAGAACTTGTCCTGGTGCTACAACAAATTCTTTGTCATTGGTTCGTATATCCCGTTCTCCTTCTAAACCACAATCTACTACAATATCGTCATCTCCATTTGGTACTCCGCCTTCACCTGTCATGTAATCAACTGTTGTTTGATCTGCAGTATCTTTTGTGCCTTTACGCTAAAATTTGAATACCATTAAATTACATTTTCAATAGTTAAAAATAGTTACTTCACGGTCATACCCCCGTTTCTCTAAGATATTCGCCATCGAAACAATCTTCTGGGTCTATTTGACTACTTGTAGTTTGAGTACGAGTACATTTTGCTCCACTCACTCCTAATAATTCTGTATTAAACATGCTGAGAGGAGCTACTAAACATTCGTCGCCCACCTGTAATCAATTACTTTGTTGCATATATTACAATTCATGACTATATATTTTATATTAATTATTACATACTTGAATGACATATTTTAGTACAGGTTTGTTTGGTTGTCTAACAAAAAACATCTTTTCTTGTGATCCACAAATATTCTGAAAATAAGGTATATGTATAAAAAAAATGTGTAAATATTTGCACATTACTAAATGTTTTATAAATTAGTACCAGGTCTACATGACAAAATTCTTCTTTCAATCTTTTCAAGAGGAAAGCATCTGCTGGAACAGTATCGTCACAGGACTGATAAGGAAAAGCACATTTACTTAACAGCCAGAATAGAGTTTGAGTCACATCAGCTCCTCCATATTGAAGTCTTATCTAAATTATATAATAAGAAATTGTATCTACACATTATATAAAATTAACTCAACAATAATGTCTATAATATAGTGATATATACCCTCGTGGTAGGATGTGATATTCCATCTTCAACGCAGGATATAGATGTTTTTTGATCTCCAACATCTACAACACAAGCGTAGCCTAATCCGGCTCCAAAAGTTGCTGCCACATGATCCTAAATAATAACTCTCTTTTTTTATTTTTTCATATTATCATTTCACATTATCTAATTTTTTTAAAATTAGTAGCATTAATTACCTGCACCAAAAAACAAGTTCCAAATCCTATTCTATTTAAAAGTAATGTTGTCAATTCTTTTAAATGTGTTTTCTGGTGAATATCTGTAATGACTAGTACAGCTTTGTAATACTGCAAGTCCCTAATAAAAGATAGTTAAAATTATAGTTAAAATAGAACTTATTTATTAAAACTGCTTCATTTTATAAACGTACTTTTTATCAATGCCTAAATTCTTTGTTAAAACGTGTGTCCAAATAGTTTCTAGATCTACAAGAACGCTGGTTAGAGATCCCCCAATCCCGTTGTGCAGATTTAATTCTCCACGTTTAATAGGGCAGTGAATGTTGAACTCTCCATTTGGATCCAATTCTATTACCTAATAATATATAACTTATAAAATGGTATAAATATTTACGTAAATGTAAATATACATGAATCTATGTACGATGTACCTGGTCTCCGACAACGATATCTTCTTTTGGCTCATAATAAAATACGTCGGAAGTTTCGCTCTCAACCTCTGGTTTCGATCGTCGGTTAAATGCTGCTATTTGTTGTGGCGGTGTAGCATACCTGAATATAATTATATGATTGTTTTAAACCCTGCAGATGAATATTGTCTGCTATGGAGCTCAATATTACCTTCTCCTACCATCAGATTGTATACATGATTGCAAAGTATGTGACACTTGAAGTCTACAATCTTCCAAGTCTTGTAGCAGATCTTTCGTCTAAAAATGTGACAAAATTGTATTAGTATCTAAAAGAGTAAAGTATATCTAATTAAGCCTTATACATTTAACTTACCTTATTTGTACATCGTGGTAAAAAATTGTCTTTAAATGGTGTGCCTCCAGGTTTACGGCGCCTTGCAATTGCATGTAATATTTTATGTGGATTTAAATCAGAAGCACGTCCTATTCTAAGAAAAAGAGATCCCGGATGAATGACTATAATCATCTGCGATTGAACTTGCTGAAAAGAATACTATTCATTACGTGTTTATAGAAAGAAATATTTGTATTGTAGGTTATGACAATCAAAACTTAAAATGTTATAAGAATCTGTGAAACATAAATACCTCAGGTATAGTTTCCGTAAACGTTGGAATTACTTTCTTTTCCATTTTATGAAATTAAAATAAAAGGACAGTACACTACGTTTATTCATAGGTTTATGTAAAATATTATAACCAATTATAATATATTATAAATTGAAATCAAATTTAATGTTGTTTATGTCATTTTGCACACAGTATAATCTAGGCTCACGGCGGTAATATAGACATCTGGAAAAACTAAATATAAGAACATGGTTTGCACCCTGAATTTAAAGGAATCTGTAAATTACCGGTATAGTAGATTTCTGATTATTTTAGAATCGTTGTAATTTTGTTATCAGATTTTAGTTATTAATTAATGTTATTAATTTCTTTTAAAAATGCAAACCGGAAAGCAGAATTTCTTTCAGTTTTCCTCACTAGACTTTACGTTACACTACTTTCCAAGTATCTATTTTCTCTCAGGGTGAAGCAACCTCTTCAATGTCTAGTTTAATGTTGTGACTCTCTTTTGCGTTGCTTCTTATATGGAATCTATCTCACAACCGCCCTATCATCGTTTATGAGACAAATCATTGATATGACGGCTATATTGCTGGTTTATAAGATAATTCATATTTATGAGCATGATTTAAAAACAGATGAGAATATATTCATAGCTGTAATAAAAATAAAGTTAGCAGATAATGGTCGTAGATTATGAGATAGGGGAATAAAATATGCTCCCAGTTATGATACATAAAAAAAATACGGTATGTCGCGTGGACTACACTTCTTTTAAAATGAACATCTCATACGCAATAAAACTCTCACATTATATATTAGGAACTGCGACAGCAAGAATTGTGACGTAGAAATACCCTTACTTATTATACTTATTACATATCATTAGTGATCGTCATAATAGCATAACAGTTATTTTGCAAGTAATCATTTTCTCAACCCCACTGGCGAGAGATCTGGATCTCTGCGCTGATGTTTAACCAGCTTGGGGCATTCCTGTAGAAACACGAAACCATTAATATTCCTTATTTCATTCATGCTTCATTCAAACATGAATCAATGGACAAATTTTCTTTCGCAGAAAGAAAGTAAACGCCATTACCTTTGTTGTAAATTTTAATGTATTTTTTTTTTGGGTTTGACAGCTATAGTAAATAGAGTTTTTGATGATTTTCTGTTGGTCAAATATTTAAAAGTTAATGATATTTTCGTTATAAACTGTTTGATATATAAAGCGTAAAATAAAATCGTTAATGTGTGTTGATTATTTTAGATTAGAATATGGCGGGAGATTTAAAACGATTTAAAGATAGGCCTATCGTTGAAGGTAATGGGCTTGTGTCCTATGTCTTAATTTCTATAAAAGTGTACTATATATTGATAAAGTGGGTTACTAGAACCTCAAATGTTCAATTATTTTTTAATAACTCTTTATATGTTAAGAGATATTAACAATTAAAAAAGTCGTTTTGTCTCTTTAATTATTAAAGGGATTCAACGTAGTACACATTCCAAGTGCATATGACATCACAATCCTTGTGTAAGGCTACCAACCTTACAGCTCATAAATCTCTGCTATATGTATTTATATATCAAAATATCAAATATTATTTACAGCTATTTCAAGGAACACTCAAATTCCAATGTTATGTCTACTTTAGCAGGGTTAAATAAAATAAAAACTTATTATTTTTTGATTTGACTTGATTATTCGACTACCAACAGCTACAAAACATTACCACAGCACTGACCTACTCAACAAATAACTGACGTTAAAATGCATTTCACGTCATAAAAATATGGCCGACCATTTTTAGCGCTGAAACTACAATTCAAACTTTTAATTGCTATATCTCCGTCAATATTTAGATATTTAATAAAATAGACACACCAATAAACATTTATTAACATCAATTTCAATCAGCATTTGAAAATTCGACCACTAAAAAATGAGGACACAAGTCCAATGTGAGTGGATACAATAGATTTTAGCGAAGGTGAACTGTAAGAAAGCAAGTAACAACTATTTAAATGACCTTAACGTTTTTTTTAATCACGTAAATAATTTTGAATGCATTAACGAATTTTTTCTTTAAATGCATTAAATACAAAAACTGGATCAATTATTGTAATGATTAATGATATCAAAACAACCTTTGTCAGCTTAAGTATAACTTGGCAAATAAGTTAAAAATATATTTTAACAAATGACCTTCTTGTATACACATGCTCTACCTGACCCAGGAAATCTATGCATGTCCTGGCGCTGGCATCTTCACCCCTTGCTAGAGAAAGTAGGAATACAACCCTTGTGCACAACTGGACAACCCTATAATAAATGATATGTTTTTACATGAATTGAATTTTTCTATTTACATAGAGCATAAATTTAATAGTTTAAAATAAACATAGAAAAATGACCTTTGGGCTGTTGGACACCGTGTGAACTTGTACGATCTTTTCAGTTTCTAACTAAACTGGACTTGTCTATAAAATAAACATTTAGGTAATTATGTTTTCGTAATCCATAAAGGTGTTAGGCACAGGAAGACATTGTCATTTGAGGAAACGGATAATTATAGCGCTTCCATTCTAAAATAAAATATGTTTTCGTTCCTTTACATTTTCGATACAAATAATAAGATCCTTTTAGTTTCAGATTGCCCATATAGCTGAAGTAGTAAATGCTACGGGAACCGTGCCTAGATAAAAAATTGTTGAGCTCTTAAAATGTTGGTTTAAATATTTTTCTTCATATCTAGCATTAGAGCAGCACAGACGCGTGAGATACTGAGTGATACCATCCTTAATCATTCCGGTTTTTACTTTATGAAAATACCGCGTTTTCTTGAGAAATTTTATTAAATGGTAAGAGTAATGCACAAGCACTCGTTGTAAGAAGACATCTACAAATTTAATGAAATGGGATTGTGTCCTATGGTTTAATTTCTATAAAAGTGTACTATATATTGATAAAGTGGGTTACTAGAACCTCAAATGTTCAATTATTTTTTAATAACTTCTTGTATGTTAGGAGATATTAACAATTAAAAAAGTCATTTTGTCTCTTTAATTATTAAAGGGATTCAACGTTGTTCAACATTCCAAATGCATGTGACGTCACAATCGGTAGATATATTCTTGACAGAATGTCCTTAATGCAGCACGGCATCCCTTATGCTATCAATTCTTTCAAAAGATCATTTTTGACACAGGAACTGTTAAATTAAATTATAAACTGAACCACTCCGTCCAAAAAAGAGCTTTTGGTCACCATAACTGTGCATTACACCGGCTCTAATTGCATTTCAAAATGAAGGTCACTTTAAAACAAGCATCTTTAAATGAACCTTTTGTTATTTTTGTATCTGTAAATTTAGTAAAACATGGAACACTCCCTCGAAGCAGTTAGTACTCTGGTGTAGGACAAACACAGACTCCTGAAGTCCTGACACTTTGACAAATGACATGTGACAAACTAATGCATATGTGTGTAAGTGTGTAACCATTCGTAAGTCAGATTCGTATGAATAAGTAGAGAGTGATGCCGATGTACAGTCGATCAATTCAATTCATATATATTTACTTTTTAGAATACTTATTTTACAATAATTTCTCAATAATAGCATTTCGATTTCTGTGTCACTGGATTTTCTGAAATCGAAATACCAAAATGATTTCATTAGTTGATAAGTTTCTGCAGGTAACGCTGTCGAGTTTTTCTTTTTATTTATTGATTTTTCAGTTTTTTACAGCACTTAAAAATCAAAATACCGATTTTTCATGAAAAAAAATCAGAAACTTTGTTATTTTAAAATACGTTGAAATTAAAAAATAAAAAAAAAACTCGACAGCATTACCTCGGCATTTATGTAAAGAAAGAGTGTGCAAAATTTCAAAAGAATCGGTCAATTAGATTTTGAGCTAGAGAGGCAACAGACTCTGAAAGAGCTATGTGTGAGAAACCGCATTTAAAAGTTTCAAAGTAACACGAAACCAGACCAGAGAGGTGAAGACCTAAAAGTCTATATCTCGTACAGTTTTACTCCAATCGACTTCAAATTTTTACACAATAAACTTAATATGTTGTACAATAATATAAATAAAAAAAGTTGAAACCTTACCCCCCCCCCCCCCTTTAATACGAAGTTTATAGTACCACACAGTGTCGCTTAACCATAAACACGTACCTAGGAACCATCACCAGAAAAGGGCACTTAGCTTGCTACAAGATAATTCCAAGCCTCATTTCTTACCTTTTCTATAGAAATTGTCATGCAGTTCAGACTTGTTACAAGCCACACTGCCACAAGTTAATTCTAAGGTTCATTTTCTATCGGAGTGTGCTTGTTTCTTACAAAAAAGTTCAGTTTTATAATTATCGCAAAAAGAAATTAAGGAAACCAATATATATGTCTTTTTTTAATGTCTAAAAATCATCTAAATATACTAGTGAGATTTTTGTTCGATTTCACAAAGAACTTCTCTCGTATTAATATACTTTGTTGATTTATATCGATGAATGAAGCGACTGTACAATAAGTGATTAATGATGTTCGGTAATCGAACAGAGTGAAAACGGTGTAAGATGAGAATTACAAAGAGATAGCCAATACAATAAAGGAAAAGAAATGTTCTTATCAATTATAAGATTGTACTGATAAAATAAATACATATTTAATATATATAAATAAATAATAGTTAAATATTTTGTGTATGATACGGGGGCCCCACGCAAACCAAAGCCCAGATATTTACTGTTTGACAGATATCTTTTTGTAGTATGACTTTGTAGAAATTTCTTCGTTTTTTATGTTGATTTTTATTTTGTGACTGAATCATTTGATGTCGTAATTTGTAATGGATATAAGTCCAGGGGCGTGCAATATTAATCCTGCATGGACGATGGAAGCATTAGTAACTGAAGGACTTATGAACTCATTTTTTAAGGGTCGATTTTTTGATTGTTTACTGAGACAGATGTTAATACTTGCATATTGGCGTTTTTATTTTAGTAAATATCTAAATGTTGTCGGAGATATAGCAAATAAAAATTTGAACTGTAGTTTTAACACTACAGATGTCGGCCATATTTATGACGTAATATGTCGCACTGTTAAGAGATAGGTCTGTATTTGTTAAAAGTATTAGCGTTCTGTGTTAAGTGTATTATAGAAAATGATCTAATTAAGTCTACTTATACTCTTGTATAAAAGAGATGAGAACTTAGCGAACGTGACGATATATGTATTAGATTTTTATATATTTTCAAATTTGAAATAACTATTTCAAAATTGAAATGAATTAAAATTGCTTCTGTTTCTATTTTTCATGCATTACACTGTGCTAAATTGTTGTATTAAATGAAAATGACAAAAATATTAATTTTAATTCATTTGAAGCGTAAAAAACATTGTTTGCATTGTGTGGTAGTGTAATATAGTTCATCAGATGAACGCGTTTACTGAATGTCGCCACTGTCAACATATTTAAAGGGTGGGGATGATTCTTCTTGTTGAATTGAAATTGTAACCACGGTAACGCGGTCTTTTCAAATGAATGTGTTAGACCATTATTGACTGTTTCATTTACATTTAAAAACTGTTAAAATATATTGATATTGTGAATTAGAAAAAATCAAAATAACACTATCTAATTTATCTATCTTTTCCAAACAGATTTTCCTCAATTTTCCATTTTTATTTTATTATTTGATTTTGCTTTGAATTCGTTTAATATTAAATAAGTATTTTATGGAAATTAATTTTCCAGGTTTTTAATTTTATGTTCACAATACAAACGCACTTTCACATTTTTTCAAATGTATTTATGATGTTATTGTTTCCCTTCAACAATTCTTATCTCAATTTATTTGCTCTAAAGAAAAAAGCTTTTTATTATGTTAGAGTTTCCACTTTACTGCAAATTGACACTTGTCACTTAAGTTAAAAGTACGAAAAATAAAGAAAGAAATGTCTGCACCGTTAGAAGGGGGATCAGAAAGAAATCAAGTTGATTGAAAAAGCCAACCTTTACAGTGCCGCAGTTGGAGCCTAGGCGGTTGTGTCAAGAAGCCCCGATGCTCCCTGAGGGTGTCATCCACAAAGTAATATTTTAATTGTAATATCAGGCTATATTGCAAAATAGCCCGATTAAAAAAAAATTACATTATTTCAAATTTATTTTGATGGCACATCCGTCAAGAGCGTTGATGCTTTATGGTAGACAGTACCCAGAAAACATTTGAATATATATACTATATTCATGTTATATACATTCATATATATTGCATATCCTATGTATATGCTGTTGTTTAAATTTAAACATTGCTGCATGTACATAGTAAGTACTGTCATGTTTATTCATTGCATGTATATGCAATGTATATACAGGGCTCGGATCAGCGCTATATTTTCTGAGTTTGGTTGTTATCAAGTTAAATTGCATATGTACATACATAACGATAAGCTTATAGTAAAAAAACTTTGTTATTGAACAACCTAACTTGACATTTCTTCTGACATTTGTCGATCTTCACAAATATTTACAAAAGCGGTTTTTTAAATATTTGATCCGTTGTAAACAAACCAAACAAAATGATTTTTGTGGTTTAGGGGCTGAAATGTCAGGGGTGTTATTTTTTATATGCCAAGGGGGAAAATAAATATAATACATTCGTAGGAATTAAAAAGCTTTGACAATTAGAGACAGACATCATGCGATGATATTTGCAGTGCAGTGGGTGCTGAAGAGAGAGAGAGAGAGAGAGAGATTGGAGACCGTTCAAATAACAAGCCACTGTAGGTTTCTACCCGTAACCGTAGCCGTCAAGCGTGCAGTAAATTAGAACGCTAATTGAAAATAAATAACTAATTAACAAGAAAGGAAAGTTTTAATTAAAAAAAACGGGTGGTTAGAGTTTTCTTTATATACTTTATAACTTAACAGGTAATGTAATTTTAAATTGTTTACTAAAATTTTATATTTATTCTTTTAATTAAAAAGTTTTCTGTATAAATATACTTGGTTTTGTAGAACCTAAGTTTTAGTTTTTGAAAATTATTCTTATTAGAAATGTAACAAAGAAGTGTGAAACTGGGAATCACATCAAAAATTTCGTTCGTTGAGGTGGTTGGTGATAGGATTTAGCATCGTAAATAGGCCAACGTTAAATAAATTATAATAAAAAATATTAGATATGCAAAAATATAATTTAAGAATATTTTTATTTCATTTATTTATCACGTATATTTCATAGAGCTAGTGGAATCTGTTATCGTCGTAAAGGTCATATTTTGTAAGATGGGGTTATCATATTATTTTTCCAAGCTCATGTATTATTCTACTTATGATATATATTACGTATACAAGTCTCTTCCTATGTATACATATATCATGTATACAGCATCCAACATTAAGTAAATATATTTATTTAACATAAAATACAGTAGTCCACATTTTATGACTTTGTGTTTTTTTACTTTATTTGTCTTTTCGTGGGAAAAATTTCTGTTATCACATTCTTTAATTTTAGATAGAATTTTAGTCGGAGAAATCCGTAAAAGCTAAAAAGAAGCCAACCGTGCATTTTGGAAAAAGCAGTTTTTTTCCGTTTCATCATATGAAAAGGTCAAACTTTAATTTAAAGAGAGAGAGAGAGACAGAGAAATTTCGGAGTTTTATCTTGCAAATTAGTGTGCAATTAGTCTTCTTCCAATAAAAAAGGTAAAAGTAAAAAATTGTAGTAAATGTGCAACTTCAGGTTAAGCTTGTGTTTCTCAATATTAACAAACAAATGTGCCGGATAAAAAATGAACCTTGGAATTAGCTGGTGGCAAGCTTACATTGTAATACTACTTTCTATCTGGGGAATCTCGTCTAATTCATGACGCATTAAGTCATAGAAAAAGTTTTACAAAGCAAATGGATACATTTTTACTTTAATTTAATTAAATATTTCTAAGGTAATTTTAATAAAGTTCTTTTCAAGTAACATACAAATAAATGTGTATGTATTAGTATGTAAACTGATGTAAACTGTATATATGTGTGGTATGGCGATAAAGTTTGTGGTTGAATATAACTTAGTGCTTTTTAACTTATAATGTTGGTGACACAGGTGCACTAAACAATTTTCATTTGCGTAAGTTTGTCATCAATGTTGGCAGCGCTGCTAGAGAGACTAACGCACTGGCACCACTACGTTAAAAGGAGCACAGTTTAAATTACTAATTAATGTATGTAATACGGTACCTCCCCCACTTCTCCCACACTCCCCAACTACTCTTACTACCCAAGTAGATATAAATTAGTAGATGACTGAAAGAGTTTTGTTTGACGATTATAATAAAAGGGAAGTTAGGTAAGGGGGAGAGGGAAGAAGGAAAGGATGGAATGAGATGCAAAATATTTTAAGTAAGAAATACGATGAAAACTAAGAAGCCATATTGAAAAACCGTCATTAAAGGATCCGGT
This sequence comes from Panorpa germanica, assembly GCA_963678705.1. NCBI lineage: Eukaryota > Metazoa > Arthropoda > Insecta > Mecoptera > Panorpidae > Panorpa > Panorpa germanica. Next base: position 12,579,046 of record OY783217.1, read on the forward strand.
TAATATTTTATGATTTAAAGTTAAGTAAAATAATGGTTGAGAGTTGACTGAATTAAAACCTGGAATGTAAGGTTTAATTTATAAAATATTTCGACTTTTACCAACTTTTATGTTGAAAATTTTTTGCTTCTCGAATTTATAAAATAATTAAAAAAAACAAAACCAATATTATTCGTATTTTTCCCGAAGATGTGTGTTTTTATGTTAAATATTCGTAAATAATAAAAATAAACCTAGTGGTAACGATTTCATTACAATATAATTTCAAGTAATGTTATGTCAATGTTACAACCTCCAAATCTTAAAAGTATAAATATATTTCTATTATTGAATGTACTTCACAGGGTAGGAGATAGGGTGTTGTGCTCCGGCCTTTGCCACCCCCTCAGGAATTAATGAATTAACAACTCAGTTTAATGTCGCGGTTCGAGAGGACTCAGGTGCTCCGGTGATCACACTTATACTTAACGCAAGCGGTGACAAATAGGGAGGGAGGGAACCTTTAATTCCGTCTCTCCCTGCGCCTTGTCATTATCCCTCACAGAGTGTAATGAAGTATTAAAACGAGTGGTAAATAATTAACCGCATCCCTCAACCCATAATGTAACTCCCTTAGCCAACAAGGACAAGAACGACAAAGTGTTGAAGTTCATTAGATGCTAAAAATTATGGTGAAAAGTTATATGGTAAATGAAAATTACTGTATTAGAAGTTTTTCTTTCGTAATAAGATATAGTAGTAGCTCTAGGTAATGATACGGACACTCTCTTAATCATTCCTTTCTACTGTCTTAGTTTTAAGGTTATTTTTAATTTAAGTTTTACAAGTATGCCTAGCACAAACTATAACTGATAATATAACACATGACAGTACGGTGTTTTTTTTATTCAACGAGTTTATGAATTGCAATTTGTTAGCCATAAAGTCTATGATTCCTGCTTCACCTTGTCATGTCTTGTTACAGTTTTCGGACGCCCTTCCTCGTTTTTCGTGTTACGTAATTGTTAGATGAAAAATAAAGAAATAGAAATTTTATTTAACATAAAAATTAATACTAAATAAAATATATTACAGACGCACGATGGATGCCACTCACTGCTTTAATTTAATTTTGCATTTTGTATTTAATTTAAATTGTTTAGCATATGACAATACGCGTAGTCATTCACAGTTCCATTTATAATTTAATTTATTTTTCAAGTTTTTTTAATTTTTTTAGAACCTTACGTCCAATGTCTCTAAATTAAAAATACTAAATTAAAAAAAACTGTATTATATTATACCCTCCAGAATGTGACAATCTGTTAAAATGCAGTAGGATTTATATTTAAAAGAAGATCAATGTTAGTTTGTCAAAAATAAAGAAGTAAAAACAATTTCTATTAGTAATTGTTATTAAAAACAGCAATTTTAAATATTCCACATTCAATTTTGTGGAACTGACGAACTGTCAAAATTTATATTACTAATGACGCACCAACTAAATTAACTAAACTCAAATTAAAACACGAATGTGACAAGAAATGCCTATTCTGAAAACCTGAAATCTAGATTAAAATATTAAATAAAAACAGTAAATTAAATATCAAAACCGTGAGTGGAAATGATGTTTTAGCTCGCTATTTTAGTCGGCCTTTTTACCGTTTCTATTTCAGTTTTTATAGCGCATTAGGTTACAAATGTAAATAACGTTCCAAAGTCCATTTTTAATATCATTTAAACATAGACAATAAGAATAACAATATATCATTAAGTAGAATACGTAAGACGCGACTAGTAAAAGTATGATTGCGTTTACCAGACAACTTTAAACGAGGACGGACTTCAGATAAACTTGAATAATATTTGATTAACGACTCTGACGTCAGATAATGATAAACAGGAGTAATCGATAAATTTCAATCAAAGTCAATCTAGATCTATTGACCTCTGACATCGGTCTGAATGGTAATTACGAGATGCGACAACATGGAACAAATATTATTCGGACAGGGTTAATAAAACTCGTATATGTACGAGAATGTCCACAGTAGGTTCTAGTGAGATACAATTGTAAGCATATAATGTTAAAAGCAGTGTATATCCGGTAAACACAGTTATGTGTCTTTAAGATTTATCTAACATAACAGTTACCTGCTATATAGAAAGTTGCTACATATTTGCCAGCTTGCAAGAAGCTAATTGCTTCATTCACTACTTCTCACATAGTCTAGCACTTGCTAGCTTATTACCAGCGAATTATAGTGTTACACAGTTGGAAATTTTCTTCCTGAGCTGTCACGTAATATACAAAGTTTTGTAATCTCTTGTACTGGTTTCTGAAAAAAGATTCTACCTTTTAACGAAATAATTGAATCATAAAACTTCTTATTTACACTTTTTTAAGAGTTATACAATTTGAAGAGGTCCTTTTTAAGGATTACAAAGTTATAAAGTATCTTACAAGGCGATTTTAAGCATTATTCAGACCTTTTAAATTACAATCTTATGCTTATAACAATGCTATATAATAATCGAATTTATAAATTATTGTATTATGTCGTAAAAATAAACTAAATTAATAAATTATTTCAAAACAAATACAATTGTTTCTTGTATGTATTAATACATAGATTTTAATACAAATAGCTGGCTCACTTTTACGGTGTTCCACTTATGTACACTGAGATAGCGCTACTGATAGCACGTGATAAATATGATGATAAGACCTGAAAACACACCAACAAATGCTCCGTTACCTGGTTCAGTGTTTTACGTCGCGAATAGCTCTGTTAATTAATTTTGACGTGTTTGACGGCTGGTATTGCAAAATGTCAAGTTTTATTCAATCATTTCACTCAGTAAGCTATATATTTAATTAAATAATTAATATTACTTGTTTTATTAATATAGTATTATGTTGATGCTTAGACTTTTTGATTTTGTTACATTTATAATATTTCTTTTGAGGTTAAATAAATAAAATAATATAAATAATGTAGTCTTAAAAGGAACTATGACTTAAATGCTTTGCAATTTTAATAGAGAATGATGGACCCGCTAAACACAATAAATGCATGTTACATTACATTCATGTAATATTTTAGTTAAACAAAACTTAGTAATATTTATTCTAAAATCTTACTATATTATTTTTAGCTATTTACAAAGCTATTAATCCTTAAAAATAGTGTTTTGTTTTATGTGTTTTATGTATATGTTAATGACCAAAAATTATAACCTATTTTTCAAAGATTTAAAATATAGGTCACAAAACGTTCTATATTAGGTAAAATTGTTTATCCGGCAGTTAATTTTTGTAACTTTAGATAAATTTGTTTTGTATAATAATTTTGTTATATACTTTTTCCTATAATAAATGTAATAACTTTTTAATAAAAAACAACATAAAACTTATCAACTTATATATAACGCTTATCGTAAGTAGGGATAAGAAAGGTATACTTTTCTATAGACACAATTATTAGCGTTGTCTCTGTCTATTCAATGTGTTCATATGGTGTTGTCTCTATCTTTCTACGACAAATACAAAAATGTCTTAAGACAGTCGTGTCTCCAGAGTGCAGTCGCCCGTAAACTATCTATTTTAAAATCTTCGAAGCCATATTTAATTATTTGTGATAATTAAGTAAGTAAATAAATAATTAAGTATTTATTAAATAAGTTTTACTTCAAATGCTTCATGTATGATAGAACTCCATAATATGAAATAGTAGTATTTTTCTATTGAACGAATTACCCGCACCTGCTTGAATTAATACCGACGTTGAATATTGCGCGTTTCTAACTTGCTACAAGCTAATTTCAAGGTTCATTTTTCACCTCCTACAAAGAAGTTGTACGCAGTGTGCAAGACGAGTATGCTACAAGCTGATTCGAACGTTATATTCTTTTCTTGGTATACTCGTATATTTAAGACATTTTTAAACATAAGATTAGAGCATTGAATGAACGGTACATCATTTCAGTAAGCCATGAGTAACTATTACACCAAGGTCTGCACAAAGGTCTTCGCGGGCTTGCGTTCCAGCATCCCAGAATGCTTATGCTTAGACGATAGACATTTGGACAGTGTAAATAAATAACTAAATTTAAATTGTTATTATCTTTAGTATGTTTAATTTAATATTTAAAAAAATAATTATTTTTCAGTGTACCCTTCCATTCCGAGGGGTGATTGATCCACCCCTTAGCCCCTGCCAACTTGTTACGATTGAAGGTGTTATTCCAGAGTACTACGCAGGAAGAGAGTAAGATAGTAATTTGATGTTATTTGAATGAATAATAATTTGTTACATATTTGCAATATATTTTCAGCGATGAAAAATTTGAGATTGATTTCATGACTGAAGAAAATGACGTCCCAATTCACATTTCATTTCGATTTGGAAAGCAACAAAAAGTCGTTATAAATACGTTGAGAGGTGATGAGTGGGGGGAGGAAGAAAGTCATGTATTTCCGTTGAAAATTGGGGAAGAATTTGATATTAAAATTAAATTTGGTGACAGGCGTTGTAAGGTAGAATTCATTCCTGAATATTTTAAATAATTTTGGTTAAATTTTAATTAAATTTGTTATTTCTAGGTTTTCGTTAACAATTTTCAATTTTGTGAGTACAGGTACCGTTTTCCGTTGAGCAGTATTCGGTATTTGAATATTCAAAAATTGGTTGAATTATTATCGGTTGAACGCCATCTGGGCCATACAAAAATAGTTCAGTGCGAAGACACGCCTTGTCCTAATAAAGAGTAAATCAATTTAGTGATTAATTATATTAATATTCATACGTATTAAATACTATTGTTTACCATGTAAGATATAGACTATAAATTTATACATGTCCCTCTCTGACTTATTTGTAATTAAAGGAAAGTGATAAGGATAGAAAGCTTTTATTTATTTGAATATATCCGTGGTTTGGTGGTAAAAAGACAAATGTCATATTTTTCCTTCGAAATATTATTTCATTTTCAAAATGTGAAATACATATTCAGATTAGTGTAAACCTATCTATGCCTTAGCCAAATTTTAATCAGACATTTTTCTTTCATATCGGTCAAAATTTCAAATTTTAGTTCGATAAGCTAAACAGTGGTCCTAAAAAGAGGCTCTTAATAAAGCGGTTCAGTACATATTTTTTTTAAATTTTGATTTGATAATCACATAATTGGAGGCACCGTTGGATTAGCTAAAGTAAAGAACAATATACGTGAACGATTAGGAGCCCATGATATTTTGAAATAAATTTATGCAGAGGACAATGTAGTTTTTAATTTTCTGTAATATTAAAAAGTTTGTACTTATCTAATAGCTGATATTTTTATTTTCGGAATCTCAGTTATTTTTGTCTTTATCTCGACTTGTTATCAAGGGATTTACAGTGGATTTATTATGATTATTTCTTTGTTGATACAAGGTGTGACTAATGGCGAATTGATTTAGTTATGCACCTGAGTGATCAGTCGATCAGTGTTAGTTTTGCATTTCTGACAAAATGAGCAGCTACGAATTGATTCAAAACTTCCATTCGGTAAGTAGTTTCATTTTTACATGTAATATTATACTATAAAATTGAAATGATGGTATTCGTTGTCTAACCACACCTTTGCATTATCAATTGTTTGATAATGAATTATAATTAGCGAGTATAAAAAAGCCATGAGTTTCGGGGTGTGTTCTCGTAGGAATATTGCATCAATAAATATTTGTCTTATAGACGAGCATTCCATTCGTTGGCGATTTGGATTCATCACTGACGCAAGGAAGACAAGCCATCAAGATTTATGGGGTAGTTCCAGCGACCTGTTGTACCGGGTAAGTAGAATGTGTAACAGGAGAATAATAACCTGGGTAAAACAAGTTATCCATTAGCTCACTTAGAGTGATTGTAACAATCACACTAATCAACATCCCTTTCTTTTTATCTCGATTGTTATATAACTTTGTTCGTTTTCTGAACTATTTAGTTATCATCATCTAATGTAAACACATCTCCTTCTTAATTCAGTGAGGAATCGTTCAGTATCGATCTGCAGGAAACTCCGTCCGCTGCTGAAGAGATGCATTACCCAATTGCAATCCACATCGACTTCAGAGTTGGAAGTAACGCCATAATTCGTAACTCGTTTATGCCAGATTGGGGACAGGAAGAAAGAAGCACGTGTCCCGTCCGACCTGGTGTTCCATTTGTATTAGAACTGAGATTTGCGAAGGACGCTTACCAGGTAAGGAAAAGGATCTTTAATCACATGTAAGAAAGATTTCATTTATTAAATTATGAAAATTTGTTGCAGCTCTTCATTGATGACCGATATTTATGTGAATATAAACACAGGCTTCCGGTTGAGAGCATCCGTTACCTGCTGATTAATAAAGACGTCGAGTTGACTAAAGTCGAACGGGTTTATTGTGATGCTGTGGTGGTGCCCTGCCATTGTTCTTCCGGTAACGAAGATGCAGTGGATGTTAGCTTCCCCACCAAGTTTTATTAACTGTCGTTAAAAGGATAATAATTCAAATTTCTTATAAACATTATGATTTTAATGATTTTGTACAATAAAAATAATTTTTAATAAATATTATACATAAGTTAATTATCTTTTGTATTTTTCTTAGGTAAAACCTGTAAGATTTTACATGAAGAAACTCTAGTACTGTTGTAAGATGTTGACTTTAAAGATTATTATTCAACCTTATTTTAACACAAAGCATAAAATCAAGTCTTTGTTAAATTAACGTCTTTTGAATGTTTAGAAGATGAATAGCTCATTTACCGTTACCGTTAACTGTCAATAAATCAATCAATTAAAACTACAAGAAATCCAATTGGTAATTAAGATACCTAAGAAGAAGCGTGAACTTCGTAAATCTCAGTAAATATGTTAATCATAATTTAATGCATTAAAATAAAGTAAAATTTAATGATGACGCCAGCCTATTAATTAGCACAAGATGGTTTAAAGATGTGCAATGCCATCTGTTGTATAAGTGATTTATTAACGCGAAAGAGTGTTGATCGAGTTTGGACTCATTTTTGGATTTATGAATATCAAATTTTATTTATTAATGAATTTCACTAGGGTAGGTAGTATTAGGTTGATTCGTATTACAATCTTTATCACGAAAGAAAATTTCTACACTGTGCTTTCCAAAGAAGGCATTGCATAGCCCAAGCTATTAAATTTATTTTATATATACGTATACCGATCGATTATAAGTATTTATATTATTTTATATTATGAATCAAAACTTCTTTGTACGATTATACAATAAATTCTTGCCTAACAATGAAATGTGCTCTATGGGAGTATGGCTTGGACATCTCGCAAGTCGCAAGGCTGTCATGGCGGACGTGGTTACCGACAGAACAGAGTGGACTTGGTAAAAGTTAGTCAAAGACTGAAGATTGTGGCATCTAAGAATTGTATACCAATATAAAACAATAGCTTTATAAGAAAAAAAATCCAATAAAACAACTACAGGCATACATGAGCACATAACATGAAGAAAGAGCAGGAAAGAGGGAGGGGTACAACGAAGATGATCATCGTGTGGACACATGGGATGCTGCAAGACGATGATACAGCATGTATGTGCATTCTGAACAAGATTGTAAAACGAGTGAATATCAATTTTAGAAGAGAAATCAAGAAGAAAAAATTTGTTTCTTTAATTTGTTTTATATTAAGATCTCTGAGACAATCGTATTCTTTAGTGCGTATCATGAGGCAGAGAGGAAGAGAGAGAGACAGAGACAGAGATCATTTAATTCGCGGGAAAGTCGGGAAATTTCACAATCACATTATGTATTTAAGGTTGTTGCGCTAAAATATGATTTAAAAATCTTGTTGCTTCTCCGTAGCAAGAATGGAAACAAAAGCGAGCGAGCATAGTGACTGGGTTTGATTCCTCAGCACGAAACCTACTTTCCAGACTAATCATTGCAATTAGTAACAAACATTATTAAATTACTTTTTGCTAAAAATATAGTTTTTGTATGAGTTTACGTTTAAAATTTCAGTAAAATATTCAGTTAAAGTTTTCCATCCGATTCTAGTTCCTAATAAATATAATTAGGATGCTATCTAATGAACCTGCGATTTGCAAACGGACTGTACCACGTAGTACGAACACGCATAAATAATATATCAAATGTCAATCACAGTGCAGGCGCTCCTTCTATTAATGTTCGAAGTTGAAGTAAGAAAGTTTAGGCATTAGGAGTTTAATAATACTAATTACAGGTGAAAAACATAAAGTAATTATGTAATGTAATGAGCATCAGTCTATTGTGACTGATAGGTTGTTTACTGGATAAGATATTGCCTATTCGAATCTCCAACCAACACAAATAATACTGGTTCTTGTGACCACTGGAGAAACGTAAACTGAATGAACTTTTGGGCCAAAAATTTTCATGGGTATAATGACTTTTTCTTTTATATTACTTTGAAGATCAAAGCATTAATGCTTCACGCCGGATTGCTGCGTCTTAGGGTTCGATTATGTGTTTACATAACCATAAGCTAGTGAGATAGCGGTGTAGGATACATACATGAAGGATGCCACACATCCCAAAATGCGCGGAACTGTTCCGCGTACCGCATAAATATTGAAATGGCTTGCAGAGACTTGGATTACCAAATAGACGAGTAATACAAAAAGTCTTGTGCCTGCAATTCAGAAGGGCTTCGCACAATTTTGAAAGTCAATGGTTTTTTTCTTTTGGTTCAATTTTTATAAAGAGTTTGTGATTCGAAAAGTATTTTTACAGATTAAGCAAGGCATGAAGTGTATGGGCAGATTAATATGAAATATTTAGTTCTATACTAATAAAGTTTTTACCAATATTTAAATTCCAACAAATAGACATACATATATATATGTAATTAAATAGTGTACTAATTCATCGGATAATATTTTACAACATTTTTTGTCCCGTAAGTAATATAATATAATTAGCAAAAAATATTTAAATTCCTAAAGTTAATACTCGTATCTCTAAAACTAAGAGTTAATACGGACACAAGTGCATGGATAAGTGCATGGTGCATGGTGCATTGTGTATGGCAAAAGCCAGTAAACTATTTTCATAGACAATACTCCTATATAAAACAGTGAAAGTGTGGGAATGGAATGAAAATATTCAGTAGGACAGGTGGGGCAGATTCGAAATCACATGTGTGTTTGCTTGTGGGTGTTGGAAGACTTCTACTAGTCAATTTAATCAATTTTAAATACCTGTTCTCGTATTTATAAACTATAAATTATGTATTACAAATGTATATATTGTTTTAAGTGCTAATAACTATCGAACGTCGAAGCACTCAAATAAATATTAAAGAAAAGAAAAGAAACAGACTTTGAAGAAATTACGATCCTTTCAAACTTCTAAAATATACAAACTTCTAAAATGGAAAAAGCAAAAAAAAAGAGGATATTTTCTTAAACAATTACTTCTAACACAACCGTTTTTAATCTAATATTTTATCTAAAAAGGTCTCAACTTCCTTGGTAGAAAATGAACTTTGGAATTAGCTTTTAGCAAGTTAGCAATAGTGAACGTTTTATCTAATTTTTTTTATTATTTTACGATTCTCAGGATACGAGTATTTTATAGTTTTTCAATTCTTTTAGTAATTCAAAAATAAGTTTTACGATTCTGTTATAATAATATATCTAGTCTATAATAGTAATGTTATGTGCTAAAAATGACCATCTTTTAACTTTGGTTAAAACATATATAAATATATGTTTGTTTAGAATCTGATTATGTATTGCATGTCTTGAACAACTTAATATTTTAAATAGAAGAAATGGCATTAGCCTTTTAAGCACCAAGCCACTGATATTAGGAAACATTCTTTTATCTCAAATAAAAAATAAACACCCCTGACTGTTTTAAGAGGGAAATAACAATCATTGCAAGTACGTAGAATAAATATGAAATACAAAATGTTTGTTTTCGAAATTAGCCTTATAACCTTTGTGCATTGATTAATGAACGATGCAGTATATTTTATGATTTTAGCGTAAATTTTAATTACAATAATTAACGTGTAAGTTAGTTATTAAGGTATATTACACATGCTGAAATAACTTATTGTTTTAATTGAAAAAAATAGATGAAATTTGTTATTAAAAGTTTTTAAATGAATTAAGTAAAAATGCAAAATTATGTTAATGAGATGTAGGTAGACACGGGAATGCCTAGTGAGAATGATTACCGTCTTTATGAAAATATTTATTAATTATTACTTTCATATCTTAAAGATTTATTTTCGACATTAATGAAGTAAGGAGAAATAAATAATATTAAAGAGGTGACTGCTATGGTTGAAATTTGACAATTCCTCAAAATTGAAATATCGATTAAAAAATATATCAAAATTTTCCAAAAGAAAATTATACACATATTCTTCAAAGACTGTACAGATATGTAATGCATTCATTTATATGAAAAAGAGAAAAAGGAAAGAAATAACATATCACACGCTAAATTCAGTTCTCTAAAGTTAAGACAATGGACCGGCGCGGTGCAGCGCGGCGCAGCGCAGTGTTAAAAGATTTATTTACCGGAGTTTATTTGTTTGTTTGTTTTTTTCACGAGTAACGCGCTGCAGGAACATACTTGTACGCGTAGATGCAGATGCAGATGCAGAGATACGCAACAACTGATTGCATTGTTTCCAACATGACTAACTGTTTAGTCAAATTCCTGACGAAAATAAGAACATCACTAAACTCAAGTGACGAAATCATTTATATTGTGGATATTTTCATAAAGAATGTCTTTTACTGAAAATGTTAGCTTCTCTGTAGTGAATGGACAGTTCATTTTAAATTTTGAAACCATTCCCAGAAAATATTTGGATATACATAGTATATTCAAGGCATATCCTATGTATATTCAGTTGTGATGTAAAACCTACACTGTATATCATATGTATGTGCAAATGCATATTTAAACATTGCTGCATGTACTGTCATGTTTATTCATTTCATATACGTATATGCAATACATAAACAGGATATTATTTTCACATTATGGAGCATATATGAATATACATGGAATATCTAATGTTATGTGTAATGTCTGTTAATACTCAATTAACAGTTCTAGATTGTACAAATTTAATTCAACACAAAACATTTATTAGAAATTGAAATTATTCCTAAATTCCCGGTTATATGTACATGAATTTCACATTATTGGGAATTTCATCTGTTAAATTTGCTTTCTTTTTGTTTAAAGAACACAACTCGTAAAGTACGCATTTTTCCTGCAGTTTATTGTAAAGATTTAAACAATTCAGACACAAAACCAATGTTCACATTTTTAAAACACTAATGAATTCAGCTTACTTAATTTATTGCTTGAAATTTTCAAAGTGGATTAAGTTACTTGTTAGGAGTCATTTTAGAATTTACTAACTTTCAGAACCTTTATTAATTTTCTAATTGCAACAAACTATTTCAATAATATAATTTTATATATAACGTAGTTATTTATATACATTGTACACTGATTTTTGAATTTTAAGAAGAAGAACGGATAATTAAAGTGGTTCATTTACATACCTGGCAATTGGTAGGAATCTGTTGGTTTCTCTTTGAAGTTAGTCTTATTTAAACATTAGCAGCACTAAAGCTCTTGACTTATTGACAGATATATAGTTTCATACCTCCTCTGTAAGAAATAGATCATTTTAACAATCGCTTTATCCTCCTTTCCTGAATACTCAACTACAACTGAGGTTTATTATAAACATTGGATGATACTTATATATCATCGGTTATATATTTGTTCTAGTTCAACATAACTGTAGCTTAACCAAGCAAAATATCTAAGCAACATTTTTCGTTGGTTAACTGTGATAGGATTTTAACAAAATTAGAATTGAAAAACGTATTTCTTAGGTAAAACTTCAGTTATGCGGTAAACAAAGTTTGAAAATGACGGCAAGAATGAATTGACGGCAAATAAAGGAACGATCATTTAAAAATATTCAACAGTGTAATTTTAATAGGAATTTGAAAAGACTATTTGTAATGCGATTAATGGTCACAACGATGAATTACATCACGATGAATTGCGTTGCAATAAATTATATAATTAAATTTTTATCTATATAAAAAAGAGCGAAAATAAAATTGAATAAAAACAACATATGAAATAAACTGTGACTACTTTTCTATCGCTTATCTTCAAGTACATAAGTATTTTTCGAATTAATTGAATTTTTATTTTAATCATGAACACTAATAACGACCCTTTATGTTTTTGTTATGCATATTTAAATTAAACGCCATCAAGTCTACTCGTACAACGCTCTAATAGATTGATGAAGTGGTCTGGATTTTTTACAAACTAAAAAATGTAAAAATAATACATCTTTTTCAAAGTATAATTGTCACAAGACTCATGAGCATGTTGTCAAGTCAAACGACCGACTAGACGTTCTAAACGAATGTATTTATTTTAAAAACGATTTAACCATAAAAAAGGTTCATAAATTAAATGAAATGTGCATTAAGTTAGACAAAGAGAGCTCGTAGGTGAGGAACATCATCTATGAAAGAAAAGTTGTAAGTTCAGGAACACACTGGGACTACAAAGAATAAGTTCCTCACAAGACTGATTCAGAAACCGTTGGTAGATACTTTCAAATTGGATGATTATTCTTTAAAAAATGTGGTATGTACCTACCACGGAATTTAAAATGAGAGCAGAAAAAAGATCATCGATTAGAATTTAGTATCTATGAAATCCACTAAAATTATTTGTCAAAGATCAGCAAGAACCTCCAGCTAGCTAATTTGTAATTACATAATAGTCAATGATTTAGATTTGTTCCATACTGAATTCGAATAAAAAATGTGAGATAGTTGGTGAAGAGGGGGGGGGGGGGATATGACTTACGTGCCCCTAGACATATTGCACAATTTAATTTCAGATGAAAAAATTACTGGATAGAATGGGTTATGAACTATCTTTTTATGGGCGGATTTTATGTCTATTGTTTTTTTAATTATCCAAAAGTTGATCGAAACATTCGTCCAATTCATTAGTAACATATCTCCGAATATTCAATTTTGAGATCCAGCGGTATTTAACAAGTTAGAGGGTTAGATAGAGGGTCTTCCTTTAGATATAACTTCATACTCAATTCAAATTTCGATATTTCTGAGATGTCACACTAATGAACTGGACGATTGATATATGGTCATTAAGGATAAATGCTCCGGCTATTATACCGTCTATTCATTATAACGAAACAAGATATAAAAGTCGCCGTTATTATTAATAAAATACAAATAACTAAAAAGATAACACTTAATAAAACTATTTTAAAGATTTCGTGATATAAAATTAACATTAAATTATTTAAATAGTATTTTTTGAGAAATTATATTAATAGGAGTAAATAAAATGGTAAATTTAGTCCGCTGTGTGTGGTACGGATAACAACTCGTCACTTTAATCCCTTTTTGTATTTTATTTTGTCAGCCTTGTTAAATTTAACACAAAATATAAAATAATAATCTTGATTTAAATAAATTTAAGTATCACTTAATCTAAGCCATAAACGTCATCACTAGGCGACTAGGAGACTTTAAATCCGTGTCGTTACAAGATTGTGATTAATGTACAATTAAGTACAAAGTTAGCGCATGCGCCTGGTTAAAGTAAACAGAAACAGAATGACGACTGTTGCTAAATAAGTGATAATTTCCCACTAATGTCTAGAGTATATCATTGTGCCAAACAAACTGAAGTGATCAGACTAATTTACTGGACAGATCTTTGGATAACTGCCAAATCTCATAAAATACTAACTGTCGAAAGAAACATCTGTTCATGCGGTTGTCGTTGTCCTCAGAACAAAATCCTCCAACTGCAGAGAGATTTCTGAGGATTAAAACAAAAAAACAAAAAAACAAAAATCGGTGGTGCAGCTTGTCATGGGATCTTGTTGCTAGTTTCACGATCGACATTATTTATTAATAGATTTGATGTTGAACACGCGTAGTGATACATCAAGCGCGGGCGCGGGTGTAGGCCCTCACTTAAATATAAAAAAGAACTCGTACTTTTGCTATTATTAAATTTATCTTAATATCAGTTTAATCACCGGAAAACATTTTTATATTCATTTTGATACTTACCACTGCAAAAAAATATTTTGTATAGTTCATTAGTAGTATAACAAAGTACTCCGAATAGATTTTCCGTTATTTTATTGTTTCGCTAAAAAGAATTCCAAAATATGTCTATTTTTATTACTCTAGGCCTAACCCCCTTAATATCAAGAATAAAAACGGGTTAATAATAACAATTAATATTTGGTGACGCATATATTTTTATTTACAACTTTTTTAAATTTTATACAATATTTATTATTTATAATATTTATATTATTTATATACCGCACTAGTAAATAATTAATTATTTATTATTATTTTAATTAATAATTAATAGTTAATAATAAGTTTATTATCTATGTACATTTATCATTTAAGATATTTATCCGATCACAAGAATAGTACACAAAATCGGTGGACGCCTACAAAGAAAAGAAAATCCATAAATAAAAAAAAAGAATAACAAATTAAAGAAATGTATTGTTATTTCTATGTAACGTTGGATGTCTGTTGTTAAAGTACTTTAACACCAAGCATCCATCTTTCTTCGAACACGTCTAACTTCTAGAAAATCTGCTAAATGTTTTCATAAAATTATTATAATATATTCATTAATTCTAATTTTATTTCATAATTTTAAAAATTTGATTATATTATTTTGGTACAGTCCAGAGAAAAAAATATGTTTTTTAAAACATGTATTTACAAAATTTTATTTTTATACAAAATTTTTTTATTTTTACATTTATATTATAATATATTTAATTATACTAATTTGTAATTTATTTAATACATATACATATATATATTTTTAACATTGAAAACAATTTTTATTATTTCTTTATTTTTATTTTAGTGGGCAAGAATATTTTATATAAAGATTTTTAATAAATATCAAACAAATTTCAAAAAAATTATTATTTTGGCTTATTATAAAGAGAATTTGATCATTTAAAATATTTCAGTAGTTCATAAATCACATAATTGGAAAAATATTAATAAAGTATAAAATAAAAGAAATATTTATATAAAAAGAAATATGTTAAAATTTGTTCGATAATTACTAAGAACCATTTCTTATCAGCTATTCGAAATAAGAATATATTATCCAAAAAAGAAATCAATTTGAAGTTTGTAAAAAATAATTGCTTTTCTTTTATTTTAACAACAACAAAAATCATTGAAATTTAATAATTTCTTAAGAAATTATATCTCTTATTAAATAAATAATAAATATGTTAATTTAGAAAACTAAAACCAATTCCAAAACTAAATGTAGTATTAATAAATAGTATTTACTGAAATATTTATAATTGGAAAAACACTTATTTTTTTCAAATAAAATTATAACTTTTTTTGGAAATATATAATTGTTTGAAAAACTTAATCATAATAATTTTGTTATTGTACAACAGTCTTTTTACTGTTCTCATTAGAAAAAGGTGATATAGGATATAGTTATTATAATGTAGAGGTTCTCATTCAATTAAGAGCAACGGACCGCATGCTTTTTTATATTTAAGAAAATTTTTGGTTAACAATTTTGATCTATATGTATTATATATTTATATTGAAATAAATCAACTGCACATTTCAATAGTAATATTTAAAATATTAATTATTCTTGTGAAATCTGATTACTAAATATAAATAATTAATACACTTGAATAATTTTGAGTAGTTTTTAGGGGGGGAATATCTGTCACAACAATGGCACTGGGTGATGTCAGATATTGTAATATTTTTTTATATCTTAGATTTGTTAAATTTCAAATAAATAGATATAGGATTTTTCAAGGTATGTACATATTTTTCCTTTCTGTTTTATTTCATTTATAAAAAGTACGATAACGGGTAACAAAATGTACATTTATAGAGTATTAATAATTAAATTTAACAAATCTGAGATTCATATATTTTTTTTCTATTTTTCTTTTTAATAATTATATTTATGTTTACTTATTAAATTGAATATATTAATTTTTTTTATATTTATATTTAAGAAAGGGATGAATTCTGTACTTCCACAACAGTTTATGAAAAATGTAAGTGAAAATGATGAAAACGAATGAACATAGTAATGACATAGAATAGAAAATAAAATAATTAATTCCAAAATAAAGTGACAAAAGAGAATATACTTATAAACACTTCTTTCATTATTAAATCATTTTTAATATTTTAAATTTTAATATGAAAACAATTATATTTTCTGAATAAAATAAATAAAGTATAACATTTTTCATACTTATACAGTAATTGTGATGGACTAAAAAAATGACAAAAGAATGTTGTCGTGCTGTAATATGTTTTAAAATGTCATATTAGATAGCGACACTGTCAATCATTTGATGTAACTATAATTCGAATGTATTTGTCTTTCATTTACTCTCATGCCCTGCAATGCAAATGATTAGAACTTGCATTAACTTTATCTCTAGAAACAGTAAATCGACTTCAAATTTTCTTTTATAATTGTTAAAAACGTATGACACTCTACCATCGAGGCTTATAGCACGACAAATATCTTAAGTCCTTGTAATCGTATACAAATAGAAAAAATTATGAACGAATCAATATTTCTATAATAAACAATCTTATATGTATAATGTAATGTATTATATACAATTGAGACCAAGCCATTTTAAAGTCTCAAAACATTTGGCTCTACTGTACTCTAGCAATAATTTTATTTTACACTTTTGTAGAAAATAAATATTTCTAAAGAAAGATTATCAATGATTCTAGGATTTATTTAATTTCGGTGATAGAAACACCTTCGTTTCCCAGCGGCTTGCTAGCTGTATGTTGTTCAGAAATAGATAAATTTGGAAGAGGTTGAAAAGCAGATGTTGTAGAGGAAGGTAGAGGTAAATTTGGAATCTGTCCATGGTGAAGATGATGATGGTGATGATGAATATATGGTGATTGATGATACTGATTAAAATTTGGCAATGATGATGATGATGATGATGATGATGACGGTGTCTGTTGTGGTGTACATCATGTTCCCGACAATTGCCGCCACACCGAGTGTCACATAGAGGTCATATAGGGCCAGGAGAAGCTACTACCAGACAAGAGCATGTCTCTAATTAATGTTTCTATTGGCGTTTTACCGACCAATCTAACAAAGAACAATTGTTCTATGACTTGACTCGATACCGTACGTAAAGATGGTAGTCGAAGAAGGAGCTTACCAAATCTCGTAGGTTGATTTGCGTATTGCGTGCGGCAATACTCTTCTAACGCACATTGAGATTTCTCTTGTAAACCTTCAATGTGTGCTACGTCTGATAAGCCACAGGCATCTGCAACAAAAGAAATGACAAATTAGTTAAAAACAAATGGATTCATAAAGTATCACGCCTTGCTTAAAAGGTCACCCCCTTATAAATCTTTCCATTTACTCAAAACTGTTAATTTGTAACCTTTGCTTAAAAATTATAACACAATGATAAAAGGTATTAATAAAAAAGTAAACATCATATTATAAAATTTGTCTAAATTTCGGAAAACCAGCAAACAAACAAAAGCAAAAAAAGGGTTGAATGCCATTATGTTGCAATAAAAAAATACACAAACCCTATCAAATTATGAACCCTTCTCTTTTAAGAAAGGCATTTCTTATGGCATATTAACCTTAATAGTCATGAAGGGGTAAGGTATACAATATACAAAATACAACCAACCCTACAGTTAATAAAACAACGTGTAAAAAGTATAACAAGCGCTCGTAGAATGCCAAGCCATGGGTGAAGGGGTTGCAGGGGGTGCGGGGAGAATGCTATATTACACTTTATTACATCATTTTGTAGTAAATGTCAAGCGATATAAAAGTGTTTAAAAATATTATTAGAGTGATTTTAAACACAAAGGGATGATTATACTACGTAAATAAATGTCTCCCACACGAAAATAAAATCAGCTTTAGAGGGTTGTATGCTTTTATGCAAGATGGCATTGAATAAAACGGGAAATTATGTTGTTTTATGAGAAAACTGTGTATTAAAAATATATAAAACTGCTTGTTTATAAAATAAGGTCATTGTTGAATTGATGGTTATGTTCCATAGTGATAGAAAAAGTTAGGTTAGGTTTTCCTAACCTAAAAATCTAAAAAATATCTTGTTCGATTCTGTTAGATAATTCTATACATATATTCATTAACATATAAGAAATTAAAATAGCTCCAATGATGTCATGCTTATTGTCGTAATCTTTGATCTCTACGACAATAAAATGCGCCATTTTGTGTATAAATAAACATGGTGAATAATTCATAAAGACCACGATAACAAATATATATTTACATTGAAAAAAAGTGTGTTGTAAACTGTAATTGTCACAAAAGTCAATATAATTAACCTTTTATTTGTAAGATACAAAAATAGAACAACTTATAAGACATATGGCGCATATAATGTATTTCATGCTCGTTGTAGAGATGGATGATATATTCAGAGGCGTAGCAGATATATTTAATTTTCAGGGTTATCAAAAACTATAACACGGCAAAGTGACACCTTTTTACATTTATATAGTTTAAGGCTTGGATTGAAAACACTTGAAATTACGTTTTTTTCCGTTTTTCGATATGTTATACAATTTGCTTTTAAATATATAAGGTTTCTCTTCATTGTGCAAATGACATGAACACAGATGTAGCTTGTAAACGCACTACTCTTTTCGCAGTGCAGCATTAGCCTAAGAAAAAGAGCATTTTTTTGACCAATTTCTTTTACATTGTTCTGTGCTCTTATGAATAGCTCTAAGGCGTTCGATCTAAGACGTTCTTGTTCCTTTTAGGAATGGACTCCCTTTTACGACAAGTATAAGCTTACACGTCCAAAAGCACTATTTTATATTGTATTTTAATCTTTCCTTTACCTTTCTGTAATAACTAAAATATAACACCACCATTATCAAGATCAAATCGACTAAGACTTCAAACTCTTTAGTTCTCTATAGTTAGAATGTACCGAAAAAAATTGTTCATGTAAAATAAATGACCCTCTCAAGTAAATTACTTAGCACCGTCACTGGATATTCGAGTACGTCTGAGCAAATAACTGAATGTACTAGCTTGACGATAGTTGAATGGAGCGAATGGAAAAAAATATACAATTAATAATAATAAAACATTTCATAAATAAACGACTTATTCTTTTCTCAGTTCAGTTGTGTTTTAACTCTGTGTAATGATATAAATTCCATCAATTGACCCCGAATGTCATATTGTCGTGTACATATATACATTCCAATATAATTTAAACTAAACGGGTCTGTATATTGAGGACTGCATTTAACTAGATTTTACCACTAATTTGTAGCTTGTTCTTGGAACCACACTTATTCGTAATCATACTTAAGTGTACTTAAATATGATATTGTAATTATTTAAATGATTGTATTTAGTCAGTTATGGAAATATCTGATTCATAAGTTTTAGATTAGTAACCATGTAGCTAAGATGAAATGTTTGTGACGTACAATTATTGCATATTATTAGGCAGCGATGTAATGCATATTTAGAGCCAATAAAAGAAACCGTTCATAGGTCCACAAGACACGCATCAGACGGATCGCATTTTACGAACGCTTACCGTAATGTCACTTTTTTAAATCTCAGTTGGTCATATCAACAAACTTTGAATTACTTTACGATTTAAGAAACGAAATAGCGCAAGCATTTAAGATAAATTTTGTGGACATCTTGGAGAATATGTTAGTTTAACAAAGTTTTTCTAAGAATGGTTTCAAAACTAGTCCATGATCAAATACTCTAAAGTGCCTGAATTTATATGAAATTTAAATACGATAAAATAAACTGTTGACAAATGTGTTTTTCCCCAGATTTTTCCATCTGAATTACAGCAAGATCCGCAGCATAGATAACCAAGAAAATACAAATGTGTTAGAGTAGTTAAATAAATGTTTTTTTTGTTATCAGTTCCACAGAAAGCCTATCAGCGAGTATCACCCAAATACACAATTTAGCTATAGAAAGCAAAGGAGTAAGAGTGAGGGAGATATTTACAAATGTATATATTATATAAGGGTGTTAAAACTATCCCTTTACTTTACACTTTGCATCCATGCCAGTTTAAAAGTAAATCCCTCAGGATAAGAGAAGGATGTTCGTAACGCTGTAGCTACAGGAGCGAAGGAAAACAGGAACAGATAAAATCTGGAAGCTATTGTGCTTTTGTTACAATGAAGGGGTGTATTCAAAACGTCAAAAGATACATATGTCAAGGTATATATGACTAGATATATATAGATATAGACTTAGAGGATGTACTATAGTTTTGTTTCTACAAAGTTGGTAAACATGGGTTTTAGAATTATATTACGATTGGTATCACTATTTAAAGTGTTAACAATAACAAAGCATTTAGATTCAAACAGATTAGGATATTGTTGAGATATTTGAATTATAATATGGTCGGTTTTAAACTGTTTATATGGATATTTGTGTTGTTTTTATTTTAGACAATTGTGTTGTATTAATATTTATAACGATCGTTTAACGTCACCGTCCATTTTGATCGGCTAATGTTAGGCGGGTGAGATGTTTTTTTGGAAAAAAAATGTTCGCTGGTTAGTGGCTTAAACGTCCATTCGTGACCGTTTTTTCAATTGTCGTATACAGCCAAAATAACTATAATATAAACGCAAGATAACTATCCTAAAATATAACAGATTCATTGAATTTTAAATGAATGATATAAATACAGCCCTGGTTTTATAAGAGACATGCAAATCTGATTTTCATCCCAGTTTTCCCGGCTCAGAGTAAAGTTTTTTCGCGCGGGAAATCGATTATCGCTACCGGCAAGCGGACGACTTTACAAATCGGAAGTATGTTTTGGAATTAAAGGCGTCTAAAATATCTTATTGCTAAAGAAAATACTACCCTTTTCTCGGTAAATATAGAACGTCGTATTTCCATGTAGATTTTGAGGTTAATATTGACTTATATTACGTATTTGTTCTTCTTACTATACACTTAACATAAAATCATCTTTTAATTGCATATTATTGATTTACACATGAATTTAATAGACAGTTTACCTGAAATTTTGTCTCCGATGTTTCTTACTTCGCAGATATTTCTGTCGGAGTATGTTTCATTATTATTATAATCTGCTGGACCTGAATATACTAAAATACTATAAATAATATAAATAAGATTAAATATTTTAATAATCATATGGTTCTTCAGGTTTATTCTAAATCGAAATACTTTCAAAAGTGGTACATGCATTTTACTCTTTTTTTAAAACATTACAAATAATTCTATTACCTACGAAATACGTAAAATCAACACAAAATAACCTAGATGTACCTAACACCCTGCTCTCTAATGCAATTTTATATAATAATACTATCCTGTTATGTTGAAAACAAAAGAATTGACGAGTGTCTAATACGTTTAGCAACATTATTCATCTTTAAAGGATTGCATCTTCTCGCTTCGTTTCAGTATGTCTTCTATCTCAACAATCGGATAAATTCCTTCGAATCCACCTCGCTAACAAAAGACATTATATACTAAACTGTTACAATTCTATAAAATATATTATACAAGTAATAGTAAATGTAAATCCCATAGGGTGACATTCACTATGAGAAAAAAAAGTCTCAACTGCTACAAATTGAGCTGATACGATTACAGCAGCTTCTGGTTTGATTCTACTTCCCCCACCCATCACCCACTAACCACTACCCACTTACACCACCATCTATTTTACCTCTTTCAAAGTATTAACTGAACATAGTGCCATGAGCGCCGCTCAGGGGATTTATTGTACTAAATCTGGCTGAATTCTGTGTATCTATATTCTACGGTGATGTCTAATCTGTAGAGATAAGTGCGTTTGGAATGCAAATAAATGTTACTTTTAAAATGACATTTGTGGTAAAATACGTGAAGAAAAAAGAAAGGAAATGTAAGCGAATTGTAATTTTGTATGAGTTTTAAATCCTTTGGGGTTTTGCAATGATCAACGTTTGTGGAAGGATATGTGACTTATTTGTGCATAGCTGATCTGATCTGATCTGATCTGATGTGGGATAAAAAAGAAAGATTTTGTCCGGAAAATGTTTTTGGGTGCATAGTTCAACGATATGCGTCTACATTTTCGGACTTTTTTGTAAGACGCTAGGAAATTAAACTCAATGAAGAATACAAGTAAAGAAGTCCACAAACTTGTTTTGCCATCCATTGTTTTTTATTTGGAACCTATCGCGCTAACTGTATCTTTAATAGTAATTTATATATAGTTTAAATTACGAGGCTTCAGCAAAACAAGTTGTGCCATATAAATCTCGGATAAAAAATACTGTCACAATTTTTAGAATGTATATAGAAACAAGACAAGAAACAGACTTGCAAAGCACACAATTTTTAATTCAATCTTTCTTCCACTGCTCTCCAAAAAGTATGATTTGTCAAACTTCTCAATTCATTGATTTTAGCAATGACTTGTTTATGCAATGACGTTTTTTGTTTCATGTTTGGGCTTCACGATTAATGACCCCTGATTTTAATAAAATATCTAAATAAACAAAACTGTAATCACATTTTTAAAGAAAAAAAAGGGGTAAAATGGGAACTACCGAGATTTGATTGAGCATGTATTCTTAAAGCTAAAATTTAATATAGACTATCATATAAGTATAAACTCAATATAATATCGCTAAAGATAAACAACATTTTATTATCAACATGAAATAAATGATTAATATATGAAATAATAATGTGGCACATATAATTTTATCATAGAAAAATATTACTGGACGCAGTAAAAATTTTGTTATTTATAGATCCCAATTGACTCGTAAAAAACAATACACTGATAATATAGTACAATCCGCTTAGGAAGTTTTGAAGCTTTAACTTATTTTATCGACTATATCTCAGAACTGAAAATATGTTTTATATAACATATACATTTTTGATGATTACAAAAAATAATAAATAGTTTTAATAAATGTGTAAAGTATCAGGTATAATTAGGATTTACTAATTACAAATCATAAGCGGAACATAATATTGGTACAATAGTATTTATTAACAAATATAAGAACTGTATACAAAGCAAGATGTAGCACAATCAACGCTTATATAAAGAATGTTGTTTGCAGTGCCTTGGACCAAATGCAAAAGGGTCGCACCCTTTCCAAGGTTCACCTTACGTCACCCTCGAAGTGGTCTACACCAGGCAGAGCAGACCAATGTGCATTCCAGAGTTGTTTATGTTAAGATAAGACTGAAGCAACGCCAGAATAACACCAGGGTTATACTGGAAGTCTTAGAATAAAGGAAAAAGAAAGAATTTGTACACGGTGTGCTAGCAGTACTTTTAATCCTGACATGCAATATGTTCTTTCTATTACCCTGGTAGAAAATTATCTTGCAGTGCAATATCAAGTTTGCTGCAACCTAATTTGAAGGTTTATTTTCTACCACTCATATAGAAATTGTGATACAGTATGCACGATTCTACTTGTTAGCGTACAACAAGATAATTCAAGCATTCTACCTGGGTATAAGATAAATAATTTGACGTTCGGTTAAGATGTACAAGTATTAACCAGTGAATTTATTGAAATTTACACAGGAGACAAAACGTTAATAGCGGTAGACTGTAGTTTCAGTAATATGTTTTGCCCGCTCAATTAAGAACACAGAAAATAAGATCAGCTACAGCGAAATACTTTTGTATATGAATATACGTGACTTATATCTATTTTCTTTCACTAAAAAAGATAAATACGTCATCATGATAGCTATATAATCTTGTGGCGTTGTTAAACCCCCAAGGGATGGAGGGTGTTTTAAACAAGGGATGCAAAAAGTCTTGATTTTATATTATACCAGTTATAGATTTATATCGAATCGAGTTAACACAATATTTACTTATGACTTCAAAAATACTTGAGTTCACCTCTTAGTAGTGTGAGTGTATGTGTTGTACCATATTGTTGTATGTAACTGCAGAAAACACATGGAAATTTCCAACGTGACATATCAAATGCAATTATACCAGGGTGGTATATCTTGGCGCCCTTATAAGACAATATTAACTGTAAGTGGAAGGTTGTTCCCATTTCTTCTTGATGTATTTTAGTTTAATATTTTCTGATGATGTATCACATTTCATTCACTCTCCGTTTTCCCTACAATTTTCACTCACTTTCCTTTGACTTGGGTGGAGCTGGTGCTGGCGCTGGTGCTCGGTGGTCCTCGGTTGGTATAACCCAGACACTTTATATGTTATATTACGTGACCTCTACAGGTCAGAGAGTGTTATTCATCACATCTGACATGTCTCTATGTGTTTATGTTCTAACGGTGCTGTACAGTGTATACTTTACTCACCCTCTATACCCTTCACGAACAACCTTACACCCTGCCAACGGTGTTAAATGGGGAGATTTCGGGGTGGCTTTTAGTCTGTCCACTCAACACTGAGTGGAAGTTCGCGACAGCGTGAAAATGTTATTATATTATGAAAACGTTTTTCCTTAATTAACTTCGAATATATATATATATATATATATATATATATATATATATATATATATATATATATATATATATATATATATATATATATATATATATATATATATATATATATATATATATATATATATATATACATAAAACTTGTGTATATTTTTGATAAACAAATATTAGCTTATTTGTGTAAATTATTTGTTTGTTAAAATAATAATTATACATGAATTTAACTGAAAACCACTTTATGCATATGCCTTGCGAGTATATCCTATAACATATTTATATATTATTAGAAAAAAAAGTGTTATGTAAAAGTAAGAGTCTACAAATCGGTACAGCTCATAGCTCACATATTGACTTTATTAAATACAAGGTTGAGGAGAAGAAAACCGGAGGCGAAGCACTCTTAGGGCCTTATTTTGTAACTGTTTAACCAGCGTCTGTTAACTTATGATGTTTGCTTAAAGGTCTATATAAGCTATAAAATTAAATTAAGCTATGCAAGTTTACCCAAAAATATAAGCTGACCTTAAATACGGGGTAAAAAAATCCCAATATAATTGAATCGAGTATAAGTCATAAGTATAAGAAAATATAGACCTTTGAAAAATCGTGGGGAGGTAATATATAAGTTTGCATTTTAATCTCAACCTCCAAAAAAATTTGGTAAGATGTTAAACCTACTATATAACCATCTGGAACACAAATGAATTAAGATATAATTCACCATTGATAAAAGCAATAAAAAACACAAACTTAAAAAATAAAATGTAATAATACAGATATAATATAGGATAAATGATCTGTTTAATAAGAATATCTTTAAACTAAATTAAAAAAAAAAAATATATATCAACCTATGTATGTTTAAATCCAACAACTAGCATTGGATAATTGTCCAGATAATTCGTCTTTCGATTTAAAAGTAACAATTATTTCTATAAAAAAAGCCTGTAGTCCCTAGTCTGTAACTGGTTAAATATACTGACCACACAGTACTCCTATACAATTAATGATCGCACCTGTACATTTCTGATTACGTCCGCAGGGTTACACTTCCGGTAAGTTCATAACATCCCCTAATTAACCATACTTATACCCTCTACGCAAAGTTGGCGTGTTTTAACGATACACGTACCCCAACAACGGAAGCGGAAGGGCATCTAAAGCATCGGTAAAGCTCAACCCGAAGCGGAACAAGTGTGTGCAACTAGACGCAGAAAACACTCCGTCACATTGTGAGCTGACACTGAACCGGATGTTAAAATCTCGCGGAAGCCTATAGAAACGCGAGGGTTGGGTCAGAGGTGAACCACGACAACCCCACAGCCAATAGAAGGGCCAGTAGACGGCTGTGACCTTTGAACCCACCCACATTTAAACGTAAAATATAAATACACGTAACGCACAATATTATGTGTCTGATTATATGAAAAATGAACAAACAGTTCTGTGTCACTTTAGAAATAGCAAATGGAACTTTCGTTTTCGCACCAACAAAGAGGTAACTACATATGAAATACATACTACATTTAATATCAGCAACTTTTTATATAATTCAAAATAATTTGATACTTTTTTTAATATTTCTTTTATTGCGAGTGACTTGACAATGTTTTATTCTTGTTCTAACCTTTGACCTTCAAGCACGTGTTGTCTATAATCGTAGTGCATTATAGCAGCGGTTCTCAAACTTTTTACTTCGAGCCCCCCTGCATAATCCAGCTGTAAGCCGGGCCCCCCACATGTAAGCGTACTATATATTATAAGGGAGTCGCATTTGACATTTTACAGTCAATTTTTATTTAATTAAGTTTTGCACATTCTATGCATACTCTAATAGGTTTAATCGTAATCAAACAACAAATTCTATACAAAGAATTACAATTTATTTAATTATTTTAGCTACTATAGTACATAATTGATATTTGTAATTCAAAGCAATAATAATTAAAAGAGCTTCTTGAAACGCGGTGTCAGTTCTGATAACGCTACTCTTAGTTCCTTGGTCACAACCAGTCTTGAACGATATTTACTCTTCATGGCAGCTAGAGCAGAAAACTCAGTTTCACAAGAATATGTGGTGGCGAATGAAGTGAGTATTTTCAATGCCCTTTCACTCAAAATTGGATGTTCCTTTTATACACCAATCCAGAAGCATGTGATAGAAGATTCTTGAAACTTCATTTCAAGCCCAGTGTCACCTTTCAGGTCAATGAGGTTTTCTTTTTCCTTCATGTTGAGGGAGCACTCATCGACTGAAGGTTTGAACGGGTTTTGAATCCATGCCAAACCATCCAAGTTCTCATTAAAATATTTTTTAAAACGAGATTTGAGGATTTCTAAGTGTTTAAGAAAGCATTTCTTTGCATTGGTTGGAATAGTTTTGAGATTAATTTCTTCAATCATAATTTTAAGATTAGGAAATAGCTTCAAATTGTCACTTTTCAGACCGCACTCGTACAAACTTAGCTTCATTACAAATCTTTTCACCTTTTCAGTCCATTACAGAAGATTTGCATCTTTTTTCTGTATTTTCTGATAATTTAAAAAAATAAAATGTTCGGCACTCTTACGACGTTGACTAAAAATTATACACTTGTTGTAATTTTAAAAATAAAAAGTTTGCTTTATTATTTTGTAAGTAAATTTAATTCATTTTTCAACCAAGCTTTGGGCCCCCCCTGAGTCTTCATTGCGCCCCCTTGGGGGTCGCGCCCCACACTTTGAGAACCGCTGCATTATAGTGACGTCATTTTATTATGTGATTTATTTAAGCAGGCGCCTTGCGAGTAGCGTATTATATATTTACGTATATGTTTCATATGTATTGTATACATATCCACATAATATACATACGAGGATCGCTTGTATATTAAGAATGGTAACAGTGTTGCACTACTTTATCGTCCTTAAGCTTCAGTTTGACGTTTCAAGAAAGTGCAGATTATGTGTTACGAATTCATAAAAATTACATCCATGATTTGTAGGTTCCTATAATATATAGAAGGTGACAGTTTCCCTTTATTCTATTTTTAAACTCCGAATCATGAATTCAATATTATACTTTTTTTTAATTCTAAATTCATATTCTCAGTATATATTTTAAGTCTACTTTTTTATTGATGCTTTCCTGATATGCAACTGGAATGTAATCTAATAATTAAAACCAACGGAAAATAAAACTGGAAATCGTATAACCATATTCATGTTCATTGCACGTCATATAACATAATTAAATGATGTCTTATTGTTTTGGAATGTGGAGATAAATTGAGTCCACTGATTGTTTCAATTACATCGGATTCAATATTTGATGCCAAGTGAGTTGCTTCGATGTGGGTCTGCATTAAGCACATGAGACAATGATATAATATAATTATAAGATATTTATTAAATAAAATTGTTCTGGCTTAGTCACAAGCGAAGTACTCGTAATACATATGCTTATAAAAAATTATATATGGTTGAAGTTACGAGAGTTCGACGGTGACTCGTATTTAAAACAAGTTGTGGGGTATAAACTGCTGATATAACTAAAAAGCACTGACTCATTTATTTTTCTATCATGTATATAGAAACGAATAAGACAAAATTCATTATCGTATTATAAATTTATACTGCTCTTATAACCTCTTTTAAGTAAAAGTCACCGCCGATCTATCGTGATTTTGACTATAGTATGTATTATCAGATATCTATAGAATAGAACTTGTGGATGTCTTGTGTAATAAGTGTAAAACTTTAATTAACCAAATAAAAAAAAACTGTCTTTTAACTATATCCATCTCTTTCATAAAGCTGATTTTTTAAATTCTTTTTTTTCTCGTAACACATTCTGTTTTCTTTTTCGTATTTTTCTTTGTGATCATGTTTTTTCATATTTATAATTATGTTAGCACATCCCCAATTAAAGTTGATTGTGACCAAACCCAGAAAAAATATCATTGGAACTTGGATCGAACCCGGAGACATTGTGTCGTCTGTTTTATATATTATCCTCTTTCCTTTTTACCACTCAATCATTAATTGAATCATAATTCACAAAAAATCTAATCCTTTGACGTCATGAGAGTTTCCTGCCTTCTTAATTCCGTCTCTTCTAAATAATTGTTATCTTTGTAACACTACAAAGTATAAAAGGGATGTACGAAGGTAAACGGTACAAAAATGTTCTAATACCAAATAAAATTTACCACAATTACAAAACTTGTTTGACAGTGTCAAAACGTTATGTTTCAATCAATTTAATAGTATTTCTATAATTACAAGGGAAGAACTTTTCTCTTACATTTATCATAAAAGCCAAGCGAATCTGTGGACGTTTACTTTTAGGAAACAGAATTCACTATAACCCTTTAATAATATAGACAATATTGCGTACTAATTGTAATTTTAATACAAAGGGTTAACGTATTCAAATGTTTATACAAAGTAAAACGACATTAACTAATACGTACGTATAAACTTATTAAAATACAAAAAAAGACACCCAACTAAAATAAAACCTAATCATCATTAACACATCTTAAACATTTAATTCATTCCTTAATTACAAACAATTATTATACGAGTACTGGATGTACTGGAACAATGTAACATGAAACACATGACCAAGTGCGTGTTTTGTTTCTCCCTTGAGGAACACCGAAACGGGACGAGATGGGCTAGGACAGCACAAGTGTCTTGGGATGGGAGCCCACTACATATATCCCTCTACCGTCCATGGCGTTAAATGAAGCATACAAGCCGCTAACTTCTCGTTAATGTCCATCACTACGGACGTGTGTTGTCTACACTAACTACAATTACATTGTTCAATGTTTGTATGTGTACAATTACATGTATGGTATTTGTGATTGTTTGTCACCCATGTGTGGTCACGTGGTCTTCTGTTATATGAGAGAGTGTTTTGTGTATAATTTGTAAGTAGCTATAAAAATTCTGGTCATTAGAGACAGATGTTGGTAACTTGTTCTTCAATAAAACTTCTTATTCAAACTTCAAAAGGATATTATTTTTAAAGCAGGTACCAAAAGATGCGGTGAACCATTGATTCCAACGTGTGAGTCAAATATTGGAAGATTGACATGACAAGTTCCCTACTACACGGTGGAAAGAATGATTGATCCGATTGATTTATTTATTTTGTTAATTTGTTGATATTATTGACACTGTTTAACAAAAACTTTCAAGTAAATAAAGAAACCTTCAAGTATAAAACCTTCCTTTGTTGGATGAGTTAGATGCAGCAGTGCATGACATGTGGACCAAGTGTGTGGTGGGGTAGAAAAATCCGTTTTGACGCGGGTCCAAAGACCGACAACAGCCTGAACTTCTTCCAGCGTGGACGATAGACACACTTAGTGTGTCGACCACACGATGCGTCCAACCATCAAGCGTCCAACGTTGAAAGGTGTTCGTAGCATCATTTGGTACCGGCATAAGGATAGTCTAACAAGTGCATTCATTAATCCGCACCGAACCGGAGCTGTGCGTCGTATCGTCAATACTGACGCATACTATCCGCAGCATTCAATTTACTGACACTCTAGTCCCATGCACTTACAAATGACATCGGTAAAGTTTCGTATTCTTGTGCGAGTAGCCGTACCAAGAACGATGCATTAGTATTTTGCACTCAAAATATAAATGTCAAATCACACTTGAAATTTGATTTTGACTTTAAAAATGCATGTTACGTAAAATAGCACAAATTCAAAATAAAACGAGAATCATGGTTTCATTTAGAATCAAGGAGGGTCATATGATAATGCTTAGGATGAGACGAAGTTCACTTTACTGTTTTCAGGACGAAAAGAGGGGCAAAGATCCCTTTTAGCATCAGGATAGGTCTAAAATTTCTTAGAAAAATCACAGTGACTTGCCATGTCTTCGTTTCTCACATTTATTTTATGAAACGAAGTAGTTATCTCTTATTGATGCACTCCACATACGTTTTATGTTTTTCCTTGGCTATAAAAAGGTTGCGTTTGCCATGTTTCGTCAATAAACTGTACTGGTCATTTGGAGTGTGTCATATCGCATAACGCGTTATTTGTTTTACAATTACTTGCATCACGATGTTGGACAATTACAAAAAGCAATGAAGAAGACTAGAATAAGCCAGTGCTACTAAAAAGTCGTGTAATTAATTGGTCTGAGTAAATTAATGAAGGGAGACATCAGCAGTGGTAAGAACAGACCGTAGATGCGTTTGTAAAACACGCATGATAGTGTGACTAACAGTCAAATTATGAAATAATCAGATGGTTGCTTAGAGTGCCAGTACAATAATAATGAATGGAATAATTTATTAAAAACATCGTATCAAATTGCATGTTAATCTCTTCTCGGTGGATGGAAATATTTGAAAATTTTTGCGTAAATATAATCGACCTTGCTTGGAAACAGAATTGGCAAAACATGGTGTTTTTGTATTTAATTTCTTACTCAAAAATGTGATTGGATATCTTTTCTGTTTATATCATCTCCCTTTTCATCTAAAATAATATGTACCATTCTTTCCTCAAGAGGGAAACCCTCAGAGGCATCCAACAATAAATTACAAGAACTGTAAACACAGAGATCTGTTCTGTAACTTCTCTTTCTAAAAAGCGTAAATTTTGGAGTCAATTACACTCGGCTCTGAGTTTTTTTTTGCCCATTGAACTTTTACCTTGTGTCGGACGAATGATTTACTACGAAATACAATAAGAAAGTATCGAGTAATAGTCTGTTATAAAAGTGTGAAATAAATATTGTATTTAGTAGTGGTTCGTGCCTAAAAAAAACCTGAATTAAGTAAGTGAAAATAAGTGGTTATTCTTATGTATGCACCCCCAAATGTGTACGAATTTATATGGGGTTTATTTGGGGGTGTATCGTCTGTGGAGAAAATATTGAATTGTTCTTAGCAGGTTTAATTTTACACTCTATCCGTATCATGTTTTAATTGGATTACATTTAATTTATAAGTTAATTATGTATTTTTGGTAATATGAAAATGTAAGCATAATAATAATAATCTTTGGTAATTAATTTTTAGAATATAAATTTAAAGTAGTATTCGTAACAGAAACGTAGTATAATTGACTTGTACGTTGAAAATATGTTTAGCCGCACAGTAAACGTAAATACTACATAATTTTGTTTACATTTTATTATTATAGAAATTAAAAGTACTCTCTGATGTTGTGCGAGTAATGTATCTAGATACATTAAGTATTTAAATAGCTACTTTTACTATAATTGAAAACAGTATAGTAAACTGTTCAGTGCATATAACAAGTATCTATTGCATTGTATTTGTATCTATGCAGTCTTATATAAATTACGTCACATAAATTTAATGGTTTTTTAACCCTGCTCCGTTACATCTTGTCACACATTGTGGACTCTTCCACCAAGTTGTGACGTTAAACATTTAAAAAAGTAATTAGTCTTATTATATTTTAGTTTTTCTTTGAAGGTCGAGTTTTTAGATTAGATGTGACGTCACGAAACTTACAACTCCTCCCTCCTCCTTTGTCAAATCTTGCCATACTTTGAGAACTTCTTACTTTGCGAGTGACGTAATTAATAGATGACCCATAGACTAAATGTTACAAGACTGTTGTTACTTGTTATCCAGAACTGAAAAGGATAGCTAACAATATTTTAGAATAAATTGTATATATACACTACAGTTATAGCTAGTTATATTGTAGTAACTATAAGAGACCATTAATGTCTTTGATGATAAAAGTAACTTACACTTTCTTTAGTAATAAATTTTAAAAGTTTGAAATAATACAATTTAGAATAAAATGTTAGATAGATGTGGAAAGTTATCTATGTTTTTCTTTATAAAAGAAAAAAAAACAAAATTCGTCTAGGGATTGTACCTGTACGATACAGTTTTTTACGCTTTTATTGTGATTTATGTTTTACGTTTGATTCCAGATTCCAGGGACCGTGCTCCAGGCACTCCCCTTAATGTACAAATGTGTAAATGCAACGATTGCAATATACTAATTTATTAAAAACAAAAAAAGGAAATAAAATGTGAATGCCAGATGCTAATATAAGTTAAAAAGTCTGATGAATCGCGGAATTCAATATGTGCTCTAATATGTAGAAAGATAAGGCTCATAATTGCTTAAAGTGATACATGAAACAAATTATTCTACGGGTACCACAGAATGAACATGATACACCAAGGCAATTATTAAGTTTGTATTAGATACGTATATTTTAAAGGGCTTCTCACAAAAAAAGTTAAGTATGTACCATTTCTAAATTAAATTAAATCTATATATTTTACGTAACAATGATTCTAGTTGCTAATCATT
Organism: Panorpa germanica; assembly: GCA_963678705.1. NCBI lineage: Eukaryota > Metazoa > Arthropoda > Insecta > Mecoptera > Panorpidae > Panorpa > Panorpa germanica. Next base: position 12,612,059 of record OY783217.1, read on the forward strand.
AATAATGCGGATAGAGCAACTGCTCCGGGATTCAGAGGTTTTTTTATATATTGATCTGCTTCCTAGCTTACTACAAGCCAATTCTAAAGTTCATTTTCTACTTCAATAAAAAACTAGGTAAAAACCGGCATTTTCTCTAAGTGAAATATTAAATATTGTTTTCCAAAAAGAGGTTATGATTTAAGATCTTAGTGCATTGTTTTTGTATTGCAATTTGTGCCTTATTGTACAGAGTAATATGGTACACTATGCTATGAACGCTCACGCTTTTGAATGTATTGGTTATATAAATATTACTTTCCAATTTACCAGTTATCTACGAGTACATATTATATATATTTTAGTACAAAAGGAAGAAGTATCATTTCTTTGTAAGAACATTGTAAGGAGAAAGCGTTTTATATTTTTAACCGCGTATTTTTAAATATAAATGAGTTCGGAAACGTTGTAAATTAGATCTGATACGCTTCTGATATTTGATATAGGGAATACATCGTCGTATGTCGTATTTCGTATGTCGGTGTTCCTTTAAACGTCTATTTATATCGGCATTGTAAATCAGTGGATGAAGACACCGGACATTTACTTGGAAGTCGAAATATTTCCCTCAAAATACCAGAATACCAATGTGAAACACAGAAATCTGAAATAGGCTGGTCCACAGGATGTAAATCAGATCAAAACCTGAAAACCGAATACTGGAATCACAGTTAAACATTATTGTCTTATAAGAGGGGAATGAGATAGATAGTTGTACACTCGAATCAAAAAGTGTAAATTAAATGTATACTCGTATTATCATTTTAATTATTTTGTGTATAGCAGTAAAAATAATATAAGATTAAGTCAATAGATCTTATAACAGTAATGTGAGCAGGAGCAAATGAAAAGTTCTAATTTTTGGGCATGTTTAAGGTTAGTAAATTAATAATTTCAAGATTTCTTTTTTATATATTTATATGTAAACCATATGTTTTATTAAAAAAATATTAAAATAAAAGTTATAGAACGTTAAAAATCCTTTTCAATGGTGTATGATAAGTTTATGTACTATAAAGGGTTTTAGGAAATATGGGCAAAACTGTAAGCGCATGCAAATACTGTAGAATGTCATCATCCGCTGTTTTGAAGTGCTCTACTTCACAGTGGTGCAACTCAATATCTATCAGATGTACAAATAAATCTTGTATCCACAAATTGTAGGAAATTGAGCCTTTTATCAGATTGATAATAACTATTTTTATCATAGGACCCACTGATAAGGAGGTATTGCATAAAAAAGTTTTGGTCGTCATTTTATCAAGATGGCGACGCCCGCGAATATCTGACGATGGAAAAACTTAAAATTTTCAGTAGAACCCTAGACTTTATATAAGTTAAAAGTAACCACCTCCTTTGTTATAAAACATTTTGAAAATAAGATATTAAATTTGTAAAGAAAGGTCATGAATCATATTATAAGAGGAATTTTAATTTCGCGCAACAAATCCCAATGAAAGTTTATTCTAAATTGATGTAAACATCAGTAAAACTTTATTACAAGTTTCTTGTAAACATTTTATTATATTACATCATAGAATTGTTGACCAGCTTGAATTCTATTAACATATAAATAATAGAATATCACTTAAAACGTTGTATTCAAATACTGATATCGTCCAACTGACCACACATAACTTTTCTTGGCTCACAGTTGAGATCTATGTTCAGATTCTCATAGTTGCTTAAACAGTTGACAGAATCCCCGCTAGGTGGTTTTGGACATCGAGTGGGTTGGACTATAATGGACCCGAACCCGCCCAATCTACCCATTGTATGAATAAAACAATGAGTACGAGTTAGAACAGTGCCCAGTGGTCACCTTCATGTAAAATAATTGCCTTCAGAATAATATCACATCACATGACTAGCAGTCAGCGATGATGATGATGATGACCAAGTCATTGTTTAATTGTTAAGTTGTCCCAGCAACGTAGCTGAACGATAGCGCTAACGGTATCTCTGGCTGGAGTCATGCATGGAGAAGAATTAGGTAGAAATAAAGACACCAATTAACAGTATGACACGTTCATTAATTTAGTGGACTTTGATTAATTTTATTTATGCATTTAAATGTCAAATGTACAACACATCTAGCAAAGAACGAATGGAATATGGAAGATTCAAATCCACTAGCAGCAAAGAGGGAGATTAGGAGACAACATAAGTGAGGGTGACATAATTAGTTAAATTAGCCATAGCGATAAATAAGATTATATGAACGATTGTTTCAAAAATTGTACCATATGTTTTGGTGCTATGATATAGGACTCTGAATCGGAAGGAATTTCCAGTCAGTGCAGCGCGAAGAATGTGCCGTAATATCACTTTCCCATAAAGACTATTCTTATAAAATTAGAAACACATCTGCCCTTTTGTTTCATGCTTTCCAAAAACTCAGATTCTGCAACGTTTCTACCTTTAGACTGGATTAACCATTAACTAAACCCCCCTCTCCCAAGTATTATTTGTGATAATTATGACTTAGAGAGATTTGATTTAAACTTGGACTAAAAGCAAAAATATCCTGGCCCTAAGACCGTTCTAAAGAAGCAATCCTGCTCAATCTACAGGAAGATACTCCTATGCATTCTAACATGTGTACAATAAAAACGAATACTGTTTGCTGTAATTTTCTTTACAGGACAATATTTGTCATAATCACAATTACTGATACTAAGTTTTTCAAAACAATTATAAGAAAATTGCCAATGTTTTATCAGGAAACATCCCTTTCAACATAGATCGGTGTACAATTCGTATGGTAAAAATACAAAATTTTAACTGTCAACATATAAAGATTTGGAACCGCAAGGGTATTGAAACTATAAAGAAAAATAAATAACTTTAATAAATATATGAGGAAAAGTGATTTACTTGAGAAAGTGCCTAAGCATTCGATGCGCATGGGTATAAGAGAATGGCATGGGAACATTGCATACCATAATTATTTTTCAAGAACAATTATGGCGAAGTATTAGGCCTAGGTCCCACTGCGGAATAATGCTACGCGGTTCTTTTCCACACGACTTTAATCACCAGGGTGTATGTTCCTATAATTCCGTGTGTTACAGAGCTCAGTGGGATCTAGGCCTAATATTGACATACGAGTATATGCGAAGCTTTGCTAACCAAATACAACTATAAAAATAGTTTTTTAGGTATATATCAATCCGAGCATATTAATTTATTCAGTGAGCATTCACAAATTGCCAAAATTATTCACAAATACAGATGCTTCCTATCTCTTTTTCTAATATGAACAGTTGAAACAGCAACACAATAAAAATTTGCATTTATTTCCCGTTTAAAGCTTTGCCTACTACAATTCAATTACTCCCGGCGCGGAAGGTTTATCATGGAATGTTATTACTAAAACAACTCTAATAATAATTATTATTTCACATTTTTTGACAGAAATGAGTAATGGTTAATCGTGCTCTTTGCATGGGGACTTAACAATCTAGAATACTCGAATGCCTCTAGTCTGTGGTCTTTATTTATTCGGTTTGCTCGGTACGGTCGCGTCACGGTCGTGACGATGATGCTCTTCTCCGCCTGATAGTGGTGCTGGTAATGCTCATCGCCGCCGGTAACGACATCTCTGCGCGTACTTTGTAAGTCAACAGCTTGGTATAGAAGAGTACCATTATCATGTAAGAACACTGGAGATAACGTATACAGATATAACTTAAAAGCTATTTAGCGAAATTTTTATACTAAAAGTACTTCTCTAAATTAAATCAATAGACTTTACAACAACTGGACAAACTTTGATATAACTGTGTATAATTCCATCTCACTATTTTAATTTTGTGTTTAATTTTGTATTTAATTTAAATTGTATTTGGGAATATGCGTAGTTATTTGCTGCACCATTTTTAATTTAGAATTTAATTTAATTAAACGTTTTCTTTGTTTTGTTAGAACCTTACAAGATTTCTAAATTAAAAATACTAAATTTGAAAAAATCTGTATTATATAATAACCTATAAAATGTGATAATCTGTGAAAATGCAGTGCGATTTATTTTTAAAAGAAGTTCAATATCAGGTTATCAAAATTTAAAAAATAAAAACAATATCTATTACTAATTGTTATTTTTTTTTTTTTTTTTTTTTTTTTTTTATTATTTAACGTCGGCCTATTTCCGATGCTGAGTCCTATCACCGACGACCTCCTTCAATGTTGGCAGTATTTATGGTGTCGTGGCCTCATATATGTGGGCTACACCACTGCCTAATAACTGTACGATTATATATGACCATAATCAATATAAGTTCATAATAACCAAACCCAGAAAATATATATCTGGTCCGGGGATCGAACCCGAAGACACAGCAGTCGGCGTCAAGCATCAATGCTCTCGCCCACTGTGTCGTCACTAATTGTTATTAAAAGCAGCAATTTTAATTATTCCCATACAATTTTGTCCAACTGTAGAACTGTCAAAATTTATATTACTAAGGACGTATGCGCACCAACTAAATTAACTAAACCAAAATTAAAATACGAATACAACAAGAAATGCCTCTTCTGAAAATCTGTAATCTAGATTAAATAAATTAAATATCAAAACAGTTAGTGGGAATGAGGCTTTAGAATTATAGTCGACAAAAATTGCCTTTTTATGCCGAAGTAATAATAACGATTCACACTCGTCAGAAATATAAGTAGAATTTTCTATGTAGAACACTGCTTGAAAAATTGTCTTTTATTAATTTAGACAATATCGCCTAAAAATAAAAGGTTGTAGAAATGATTAAGAGATATACATAATGCGAATATCACAAAGATATGCCTACGAATTTTGTAACTCAAATTATTTTGATTTCCTCTGTATGTAGTAATAATCATAAAACTGTGTTTTTTGTTATAGAAAATGATCTCCATGCAACGATACCATATGTCAGTAGGCAGGTCATAAAGTCATACATGTGGTACCAGATTTGCTGCACCAGAGGGTGTTAGGCTGCTCTCAGCACGCGCGGTCACTGCTGACGCGCCACGATGTCACGCGCGATTTCTTCACGTTAATAACAAAGCTCAGGGCAATACAAATATACCGCGGTTAAATGTCTGAAGTCATATTTGTTCTTTTTGGATAAATAAAATGTAAAATTGTATCAATTATTCATCATTTATTTATGTAGATTGACAACGCAATACAAAATGACTGTTTCTTGGACATTTCCTTAAATAAAAGTAAAATATTGGATGCACACAACTGAATTTCACCCCATTTACAAATATTGTATTTGCCTGCACTGTTAACGTTACGCAACTGAAGTGTGTTATATATCACTTTCTTGAAATTTCCTATAGGTAATTACAAATTACAATTTAAATATGAGACGTAACTGTTGAATCTACAAAGTCATTTGAAATCAGTTAAATCGAAATAAAACGAAGAATATATTATCAACTTGTTATCATTCTGATAATATTAACATTTGTATAGTCTATTGTGTGAATAAAAACAATGGTTAATATTGTAACTGTAAATTTGAATTTTAAATTCATTATAATTTTAAAAGTTTGACGCAGAAAATGTCGTCAAGGTGTTTTTTTATTTTGTTAAACATTGAAAAATCATAAAAATGACGTTTATGGAAAAATTAAAAATATATTAAATAACGACAAATATTAATAACAGTGCTCTTATTCACAAAGTTTGAATAACCCCAGATTGTAACTTAAATAAACCCAGATAAACTATATTTAGTCTCAATTGCATCAGAGTCTTTTGAATTTATATTATTTCTATTTTAAATTATCAAAAAGGACCTCATATTTTCATGGAAAAATCTATTCGCCCTCATGATAATCAAAGAACCCAGATCTGGGTGGAAAAAGCCAGGAGTAATATTTGTCATATCCTAAATTGATGATTCTAAGTTTTTCAAAACAATCGCAAGAAAGTTAACATTGTTATATCACAAAACATCAGTTTCAACATAGGTGTAGGGCTCGTATGTAAAAATGCAGATTTTGGCAGTCAAAATAAAAAATTTAGTACCACAAGTGGTATTGAAACTTTCCCTACATATAAAGAACATTAATAAATATACATATTTAATTCTTCAAGATATGATCGTCTGGAAAGTGATTTTCTTGAAAACGTCCTTAAGCTTGATTTAAATTTGTTTCTTCCACTTTTGATTATATATTTATTAAAGGCCTATGTACATATAACAATAAATATTCGCTTTTGATTTGTTCAGTATCTAACAACAAATATTGTTATAAAAATCTTCGTCTTCAACTTAAAACATAATTCGTATTTTTAGTACGATTACAAGAGATGTTGTAACACATAGTTCAAGTATACTCTTATTCTTCTATCCGTTAATTAAAAAGTTCGTTAATTTAATTAACATTACGTGACATTTTAATTCACTGGACGAACAACACAATGTAACTGCACGAATACAACTAGAACGATATCGAGATAAATATATTTCAAAATAAATTGTTGGCACGGATTATTTCAAATAAATTATAACATATATCCATATTATTGACCTTATAGCCCTAAAGTTACGACATTTGACTCTGAATTTGCATTTGAAATTGAAACAAGTATATTTATATATTTTGCATCTCTTTCACTCTAATGGTACTGCCATTGTGTATGGTGTGATAGTGGATTCACACCCCGAAGGAATCACATGTGGTGGAACTGTGACAGAAGCCAACGAGAACATAGTTTCATTTAAACTGCACGATTAAATCGCAATTTAAACACACTGGCAATGGTTTTGCATCAGATAGTAGAGTAATTATACTGAAATTACTAGAAAAATGTATGAAACCTGGATAAATAAGTGAGCATTATCAGCAACATTCTGCAGAGGCATTGTTTGTGTTTTACGTAAGGTCAATAAACCTGTAACGATAATTAATATTAGTGCTTAGATAATTATTCGGGGTCCACTATGAAAAATAAAGCAATAAACAAAAAGACAATAGAAAACACAGCTGCTCGGTGGACATTAAACCTAAATTTTGTCACCAAAGATTACATAAAGATACTAAAATCAGTGAATATATTTATATATGCATATATGTATTTAAACTAAATAGTTAAATACTAATTAAAATAGATAATTAAGGCAAGTAATTAAGAATGACGCAATTTGGAACTTTTCCCAGATGGACACATAGAGATTTTTTTTTAAACATTGCCCAAAATTTGATTGTTATGAACCTGTTTACACTCAGAAATAAATTTTGTTGCAGGTGTTGTAGATGCGTAGTCACCAGGACGTTTAGTCTTGAAACCAAATGAAAAATGGTCATTTCCGGTAACTTAGAACAATGATTTGATTACGTATTCAATTATGTGTAGCATCAAAAATAAAAATCGGATCTTTGTTTTAATTTCTAAAGAACTTTAATATTAGATCTCAAATGTCCAATTATTTTTAATGCAATATTATAATAGTGATTAACAATTAAAATTATTGTCCCTTACAACCATTATAAAGATCCACTATTCCATCGATATCACGTGTCTTTCCTACCCTCTTCCCTTCTATGAATTGTCTGTCACATTTATTATAGAACACAGTGTAAAACAGATGCATAAGATGCAGTTTAAACATCAGATACTTTGTTTACAGATGCCTCAAAATCAACTGCTTGGCAAACAAGAATATATAATATACGTTTATTGTTATTCTATAGACTTTAACACTAATCGCGTGACGTCAAAATATGGACAAAAATTTAACGACAAAATTGACTCTTCATAGTCTCTGCGAAATTATTTAACCATAGTTTTAAAATCGAGGTCTTTGATACAACTACTTTTTAATTGTTGACTCCAGTATCTCTTGTTATACTATAGTTGTCTTAAAATATAATCATTAATAACAAATTAAAAGCCAGCGGTGTAGTTCACATAAAAAGAATAACTGCGCAGTGCACAAACCAAATGGAAACCATACAAATTCAACTTAAAAATATTAATAAATCTAAAATTGTGTTCATTTAAAAGAATAAAAATTGAAAACTGAATCAATACTATATTCTAATTGGTGTAATTCTACTTAAAATTGATGACGTAACAAAAACAATTAAAACAAATAAAACAATTAACACCGCTGTAAACAAATGCGTTAATAAATGAAAATAATGTCCTCTAATATTGATTTTAACCCCATATACAAATGTCCCGGCCCCCGGGTGACCGCCCGCACCGGGTCCTGGATCGGGGCATATAGGAAACTGACTCTTCCCACTTTAAATATTTACATATTCTATCTCTGTTACGCTCATTGTCTGAAACAAATATGCATGAAAACTGTACGATATATTAAAACAGAATTGTAAAACAGTCGTACGAGTGTTGTGTAACCAGAGAATGTTCGGGACTGATACAGTTGTACAGGACTGCAAAAAAGTTGTTTTTGTTTTTTAGAAAAAAAAAAAAAAAAAAAAATATTTTAAATAGTTTTGCGTTTTAAAAATACATAGTTCTCTGATATAAAGTCGTACCTGGTGTATGTTAGCAAATCAACCTTTAATACATATGACGTGAAAAGTAGAGGTGCGTTCATAAGGGCCCTACTATTTTATAGCTACTACGTATACAAGTGTATTTTTGTAATTCTATATTAATTTTCATATTTAAATAGTTATTATTTTATTTAGACTCTTGAGATAAGATCAAGGTCATGTTCGCTTGAAATTATTTTGTTGTGGTTAAATTATTCATTTTATTGTTTATTAAAAATTGCTGTTTGTTAGTGTTAAATTCAATCAGCTGAGAATATAATTGACTCTTCTTTAAACGCTCCTTCCACGAAGAGGACAATTCACTATTTTAACAGTTAAATACACAATCAAAACTTCATCAAGTGCACAGCTCAAGTATTTATTTCAGTAAGAAATACAATTGAATATAACGTCGCAAGAAAACAGTGCTACCTATTAACCTACGGTATTACGTATTCCTATATTATATTTTATGTGTTACAGATACAGGGAAACGAATACACGAGTTTCTTTTTCAATTAACACGGTGTTTAATTTTCTACGACACTACTTGAAGAAGACTTTTAATTATAGATGCTTTTAACAAGTCATAGAGTTCAAGGTAGCTATTTGAAATTGTTATATATCGATCTCAAAATCATTTCTTCTTTGTTTATAACACATAAAGCTCGATAGTACTTTTTGTCTTTCTTATGTTAATCAAATAAAAAATCTCCAAAAACTTTACTTTACCAGAAAAATAACAAATCATAATATAATTAACAAGTTAAAATAGGATTGACAGTGTAATCAGTTATACGTCCCAAAACCTGGGCGATATGCTAATTAGCTGTAACATCGTGTAGGTGGCCCCCTTCCTTACTCTCCGCCCCCATATCGTAGCAAGCAAGGACCCTATACCATAATGTACGTAGAATTGGCCGGTGACCAGTGAATGTTGAACTGATTCCGTATTGAGTGCAGGTCTACGCTAAACAAGGAGCTTTAAATGTTATATAAATTGGGTATTGGCATTCCTTGGAACAAGAGAATTGGTTCCAATTAAATTGGCGAGACGGCGTCACCTTCACTGTAGTTCTAATTTAACAAAACATGGGACTAAACATGGACGGTGAAGTTAGCAGTCTGAGTTTGGTAAACTTATTTTAAGGTGTAAGAAATACAACGGGAATGTTTTATAACTTGATGTAACATGTTGCAAATAAGTAAGAAGGTAAGTAAGTGGCATTAATTTGACAGGCAATACTTTACAGGTCGATATACAATTTTAATATTCATAATTGTATAATATAAAACAAGCAGCTGTTGCTGGGAAAGAATTTAATATCTTATTCTATGCATTAACTATTAAACCAGCCATAAAAAAAATTAAGCTAAGGTGGTCATTCTGTAGTAAGTAAATAAATAAAAATTAAAACCAAAGTAGGCGTGGCTACATAATTAAATGATTTAGTTTTGTCGCCGTGTAAATTCTTTCATACAGACATATTAAATGAAGGCCAATTAAAATTCAAAAATTATATTTCTATACGTTTGAAAGTTTATATGTTTTTAAAATACGAGTTTCATGTTTCAAAATCAGTGGTCATTTATGCATAACTTTTATACATATATAGTCGTATATATATTTATACATATATGTCGTATATATATATATTTACATCACTTTAATATACATGCAAGAATGCATGTAGCGTTTTTGGAACCAGATTGATTTGTTTATCATAATAGGTGTATCGCCATAAATCGCGGAAAATAAATTTCCTAAATGACCACTGAATGTGGCATACATACTCGTACATTAATTGTACATTTATTTAGTTATTTATAGTTGCATTGCATAAGGTAATATCTTACAAAACACAACATTGATGTTACCTTGCAATCATGTAATATTTTACTTTCCAAGTAGAATTGAATCTTGCTAACTGCGTAACAATTTCTATATGAGAGTTAGAAGATGAACCTTGGAATTAGCTTGTAGTAAGCTTATAACTTGCATTGCAAGACAATTTTCTACCTGGGTTAATCCATACATAGTTTTATTTAATCTAAAAAGATAATTTAAGAGTCTTTACTTCTTAAAAGGTACTACTGAAGATTTTAAAATACATAAAAATATGTATGGCTATAGATTATCAAAAAGTAGTAAATACGTCACAAAACGATGTGTTGTGTAGAATCGTTTATGTAATAAGTAATTTTTGCTATGTCAATAAACGTTAAATACTATGTTCATTAGGAACATATAACTTATGTTCTGTAAATATAAATTATTTGAATTACTTGAATAAAATTAAAAAAAATTAAAGCTCTTAACCATTCTGCATTATTTTGATTAAATGAAAATCCACAAAACATTTGTTTAATTTTGTCTGATGCTTAAATATTTGTAAATAAAATAGCATATTGTGCTTTGAACCAAGTAAAAAACGTTTTTAAAAAATGCTTAGGATCAGGGTTACATTTTTAAGGTTTAAAACTACGAGTATTATCAAAGTAGAATTGATTATGTTCTGGGATTACTGTAATCAAAATATTTATTAAGTATTCTAGACGATATTATAACACAATGTCTCTCTAATTAATTAACACATTTCTAATTATCCCTTGCTCAAATATACACATTTATTTAATAGAGATTACAGATAGATTATTGACTTAAGTAAAGTCACTGTTGATTTTAATTATCAACATGTCCACATGTTCTCTCTGTGGAGCCACTGTCTACTGTCCACTGTACATGGTTCATTGTCGGACATCATCAGAGACAGTGGATCACACGATCGCGTGGTTCGGTTCATACTACGTTGTATGTAGATTGACAACGTGGGGGTGCACGGTACATAGTCCACCATCCTAACCATCGAAGAGAAGAGCGAACCGAATGGAGCGCCATCGCCAACGTCATGGACATTTGAATATGCATGAAGGCATCAGGGTGGATATCTATGAGTGCAAAACAAAGTGGACGTTGGTAACGAAGAGTCAGATGGGGTGAGGAGGAGAGGAGATGTTGATCTATTCAACTGTGATAGAGTTTGTACAACATGGAGTGATAGGAAAATAGTACTCAGTAGTGAATGACTATTCCAATGATTGTTAAAAAGTTGATGTATTAAAAAAATGTTATGGCTAAAAGGAATGACCAAAAGTAAGCTATCAGGAGGATAGAGAAATAACAGAATTGACAGAGAAAAGAATAAAAAGTAAAAGTAAAGATAGGAAGAACAAAACACGAAAAGAAGTTGAAACCGAGGAATTATTTTACCAAATAATTAATCTCTTGTCAGCAAAAAGGGTGGTGAAATATGCCTTGGCACTCGTCGTACTCCCTTACTGAAATAGTCCAGTTGTCATTCTCATTAAATATAAATGTAGGTTTTTAATCTACATTAGTAGTTTTTGAATCTATTACCATCCCGGTACAGACTCCGCTTTGCAGGTTAGAATTTACAACCACGTGTTGCGATTCTATTATGCAGCCTAGAACTATTCAATCCTTGTTGATAGCTCACAATTTGTAGGTTATATCTCTAACCATCTGTTGAGATCCTAATTTGTAGGTAATTTCCAAAATTATAAGTTACAATTAACATCAGCCTAAGGTTGATGTACAATACAACAATATAGTTTCTTTTTAAACGAGTAAACACATAATTTGGATATTAATAGTTTAATCACTTATCAAAGTCACAAAATTACATCTAAATAATGTTAATCAATCTTAATTATATTCACACCAAAATACACTAGATTAAATACAATATAGTTCTTTACAATGTTTATGCGTTACACCCGTAATACGCAGTACAATTGTCCATAGTTAACAACACAATATTCTTAATGAAAATACACCTTAGTACTAAACATTACATTTGCTGTCTAACTCTATTGTTTACGCTAATCACAATATCAATTAAATTACACCTAGTAATAATTCAACTATGATTTTATATTCACAAAATAGCAACCAAATACAACTAGTATTATTCTTTCGCCATTTTCTATTAAACACTTTTGCACACGCCACGTTGTACGTGTATCCATGAGACAACGCCTTGATGACTCATCATCTTGAACAGCTAGCGTACGCCGTTCTTCTGTTTGCTGTAAGCGAACTGCTAAGTATTTTGCGGTGAACGGCTATAGTGTCTGTCACTGGTTTATTTATACATTTAAATATACCCCGTTCTTAGCAAAGATCTCTACCCTAGTTTACAGTTTCTTATTTCTATTTCTTAAAACTAAATATAATTTAACTTAAAATTACTCCTTAAAAAATAACCCACATAAATATGAATGCATCAAAAGTTAATTAATGGTATGTAATATACGAGAAGCAACATATACTTAATAGACGACACGACCATAAACATTTTCAACATTTTACAACATCAATTAACTTAATTAATTACTTAATTCATATAGTATCATAAAAAGCGAACGTGATTAATTTAATATTGCAGTTTAAAAAATGCATGAATTGCAGTTCAAGAAATTTTAATGCCGACGAATTTATTATTGAGTTATCATTTATTGGATTAGTTTAATAGAAGTATGAGCCAGCAGGGGGCAGAGGGTAGGGTGGTTTTACGATGAACTTTGAAGGCTTTGCTTTGATCTACGTTAAACGATGAATTGTCATCTTAATACTGTTAACCCTGAATGTCAGTAGGAGAAAAAACTTTTTTATTTGAAAGCTGGTGATAAAATCAGTTTGCCCACACCTAGACTTTTTAGCCTCTAGAACAATATCGATTTTGTGAAAAATGGGACATCATGTTTGAGCTTCAGCACCTCTCGAACCTAATTCTTATAAATAATACCTAGACACAATTTTACTAATGAAAGGAAAAGAGGGGTGAATCTAGGACTGCTTGCAATAACAGATTTTTCTCTTCTTTTTTTTACCGTGATTTCAATTGCTAATTCATATTCCATGATCGTTGTCTTTCACGCCAGCAAATTAAATCTTGCACATTGACTTGTATGCAAGAGGTAGAGAATTAGCTTGTAGCACGCTTGAAATTGCACAGCAAAACTTGTTCTACATGGATAGAGAATAAAAACTGAATCTATTCCTAATTAGTGGTGTGGAGAACTAAGTTACACATGCTGCCACCTAAGTTTACTCGTATCTCTCCGTGAAACAAAATATTAAATATTCACAATTCATTGGCTATTTTTAAAATGAAAATTGAAAATAATAACAAAGCGATTTCATTGTTCTGAGTCGTGGTGCCGCGAGAACATTCGTTATCTCATTGACGTCTCACCCTCTGAAAAAAAAACCCAACCCTTGCGAATGAAACAAAATCAACCCTAACTCAACACAGTCGTAGATCGGTTTGCGGTGCCGGTGGCGGTCGAGGTGGTGATGGAGATAGTGAAGGAGGGGTGGCGTAATATAATTTGTATGTGTGGCCACATCGATGGGTTCGCGAAAAACCACGAAACATCTCATAAAAAATATAGTTTAAAATACATACAAATTAATAGTAAAAAATAAATACTTTATTGGTAGATTTAAAAGGGATGTTAGAGTGTTATCATCCCTTCATGTATTGCACTGAGTTCACTGTTTTATTTAGTATTAGGGGGAGGACAGATTTGTGCATAGTAGATTTACCCTTGCTAGCTTAAATATTTCAATACTCTTATAAAATGATTATACTACTTAGTAACATTGTAAAAATTGTGATTAAATATGATTTTTGGGATTAAATTACCGCTGTTGATGGTTTAATAATGAATGATATTGATGGACTGAGGATTTGAAGTAACCTTTTAATACATAATATAGCCCTAATGATGCTTTAATATAATAAGCTTAGTTCTATGCAAATGCAGCTCTGGAAGATTTGGAAAAGGTAAATGGTTGACTAATTAATTTTCTCAATTATTACAGCATATATTTCACTAATAATTGAACAAAAACCAGGTCGGTACATATATTTCAAAACCATGCATCTATCTGGTTTGAAGTGCCCGTACAGTTTATGATCTGCTCAATGCGGCAGCGACGTGTCAAATATCTTGTAGCTCCAACCTATTGTCCTCTTTATTATAAAGCTAGGTGGGCTATTCCCCTACACTAAAGAACAGCATGTGATGCTAATATGTTCTTAAACAGTACTAAAGAAGTCTTCATAACGTCAGAAGAAGAGTCCTTGATGATAATATCGTTGCAAGCACGATCTTTGCTCTTTGACACGGATTAAAATCTGAAGGATATCGTTCGATAAGGGTCGTTAAATGTTTTTCTTATTATTTGGAGGAGCGATACAAAAAATGCATATTTCGAAGTGCAATGCATAACAAGTAGATGTTGTTGATGTGTCAGTTTCAGCCATGGCAATAAATCCGTGTGTAAATCAAGTTGTAGGGTGAATATTCGTATGTAATTTATAGTTTTCTTCTATTGGATTTTAAGATATAGTGAACCTTGCAGTGAAGAAAATAACATTTTCCAACAAACACATTTATAATTAGAATATATGTTGTATTTACTTATAAAGGCCTCGTAACCTGTTACCACACAAGAAGACAGTCGCGAATATGCTGCGCATTTTCTATACGGATGTCATTTGTTTGTGCCGCCCAAAATTAATTAATAAGCACTCGTAGCTGATTTGTTCAGTATTCTTAAGTTCCAAGTTACTTCACTTGTTTTAGGGCATTTGTATACACAGGGCACTGTAAAACAATTTTCTACTTGGGATGCAAAATTTTTGAACAGTTTACTAATTTTCATTTTCTGTAATTCTAATTAGATAAAGAAGCAAATGTTAGACAATTATAACATATAAAGGTGACAAAATTTTGCAAAATGTAAATTTTGTATGTAAAATAAATTACAAATATAAATAACTATATTTAGCGATATATTTATATAGAATATGTTTAATAAATGTAGCTTAAGTAGAGCAGTACTTATGCATATGATAAGCATTACAAAGTTTAAATTTCTGCGCTATTCAGGAATTAGATATATAAAAGACAACATGATATTAACAGATTGAACAAAGAGAGACAACGCTAAAAATTTGCGTTCTAATCATAAAGTACCGGGTTGAAACCTATGAGATAAACACAGCCTAAGGAAAGTCAGGCTTTCGAAATTCACATTTTTTAAAGATTATTATAGTTAGACGCTTAAAAAACAAAATATAAAATGGAATGTCATAGATACCGATATATACACAAACACTATATATAAATGGATTGCAACTAATAAAAGGTTAAAGTGATAAAATTCGCGAGTGACGTGTTCGTGATCTTTAGCTTGTTCTGCCCCTGTGAATTTAATCAAACCCGTTTATAACGGGGTGGTTAAGGGGTGATTGTGACACCCCGTCAACTTTGTAACATCCTGAATATCTCATCCCTTCTACAAACGCCTCGGGCTGCGATGCATGCATCAACGGACAACTAAACAATGACCCGACCGACTCCAAAAGAGTTATCACACCATCTCACTCCACCCCACCCTTGAAGTAAGGGTGAATCTAAATCTGGTTGAGGGTTTCAGTTAGTATTATATTAGGAGGTTTATTAGAAACTTACAAGACACTGATAGCGAAACCTTTACGTTTTATTTGTATTTTGATTTATTTTAACAAATATATTATTTATTTCATACTACAATATCCACCAGAAACTTGAACAATATTACTAGACTATCCAGCTATGTCAAAATTCAAAACATCTTAATCAAACCCATTCTAGTAATAGAAATCAGTTGTCAGATGGCACAATAGATTCAGTATACTTGACTTGTTCAATGTCTAGCGGTTAGAATCGATAGCGGATATCACGCTATGAATGAAGGGCCCGGTCTTATAGTCTTTCCGGTACCTGGTTGCTTTAGTTTAGGACATGCAAATCAGAAACGTAACTTATATCAGCATAGTGATGTTTCTCTAACAATTACGATCGTAAATAGGTATGGTCAAGAAGAGTTGGGAACCTTTTTCGAGAAATCTAATTTCGAAAATTAGTAGTTTGAGTGATTCCCACTTCTGATATTATACAACAACGTAATATGGAAACTCTTCAACCGTTGTTCTAGTTTATTATCAGAGTGATAAGTTCGGACTTCGGATGGTGAGTATGTCGGAAGTCACGGATGTTAAAATGTCACTAAATGTCAAGTCTCCAAACACGGAAAGTTCTCTTACACCATAACATTGTGTAGAGATATAACTCTTCGTCCATCTCTTTCACACTTAGTACTTTATACATCCTCAAAATTTATATACCCTTCATATACATACATACATATATATATATATATATGTATTTAATTCTAAAATCTTCTTTAAAGGGGGTTGTGCTTTCAAAGTTTAAAATCCTACCACAGATTAACAATGAAATAGATTATTTTCAGAAACAAATTAAATAGAAAAAGATAAGTTTGATGTATGTCAAGTACGAGTATGTGGAAGCTGCGGAAAAGGGGTCCATGTATTATCAGCAGATATAGGTGAATGACTTGTATTATGTATATTGTATTATTTCCATTTATTATCAATAGAACGCGTGGAAAAGAGACAAATTCAATTTAACACATTTAATTGTTTTCTTCTAGTTATTAACAATATAATATGTAAAATATATTGGTCTCGAATATGAAGTCAAACAAAACTATTGTCTCTTAAACAATACACATTTTAAGAAACAAATATGCAGTTTAATTGCTTTCATAAAAATTAATAATAATAATATTATTTAAAGTAAACAATAAAACAAAGTTAAAAGTTTTATTACGTATAAAGTTTTACTACAATTAATTTACGTACTATTACTTCGAGAATCCACCGCTGTGTGGCGTATGTATATTAAATGACGTTTTACGATTACGAGGCTATGTAAAAAAAAACAATGAAAAAATTTATATTATATAGAAAAAACAACATTCTGAACAAAACGATTTATCGTCAAATTCTTTCTAGAGGCCATAAAGTATGGAAGATATGGCAACAGCAAGCAAAATGGCATTCATGGCGTAGTGTAGTTGAATTATGGTTTTCAGTAAAGAATATGCATGTATGGATACGCATACATACATGGATGTAAACTGCAAACGATAGCTGTTGAAAATAAAGTAATTGAATTTGAATAAACAACGAGAAAGAGTATTATTTTTTAGTTTTACAGATCAAATTACATGCTAAAAATAAAAAGCCTGTGACCTTTAAAACCGTCAGAAGCAAATTTTAACTATTGCAAAAGTTATAGATATTTAATATTTGAATTTCTGATTTCCGATAAGGATTAATGCTTCCGCCCATGTAATCGCTAATTCAAGTAATTACAAACTTAATATTTTAACACACAATTAATACATAAATTGCAGCTGTAATTTGATATTATTGAAACGAAATAAAATCATAGGCGTCGAATTTTAAATTTTATAACGAGAGCATTGCACTCCTGAAGTATCATATATTCATATTCAAATAAATATAAAAGTGAAATATAAAATTATGTATATTACTCAACGAATATACGACCATATCAATAAAATCAATTGCGTCTCCAATATGTACCGAGGCTGAGGGTCAGAATGCTACCAGAGGTCAAAGGTCATCCAGCCACCTTTAGATCGGGCAATGGACCTCGAGTATAACAATAGTCATAGATTTTTGGTCATTTACAGGGAGTTATGTTCCATTGTATTGTGCCTGAACTATTTATTAGTGGAGTGAGGAAACTTTTGATATTTGAAACGAAATAGAAAAAAAATGTATTATATTTATTATATCTATCCCCGCTGAAAATAAGTTTTGTACATTCTGAGAAATAATATTTAATACATATAATAAAAAATATAGAACAGTATTATTGAATTTCGTGAACCCGAAACACGGCAGCTTGGTATACAACCACCAATGCATTATTCCAACACTGCTCATTAATTAATAACATAATTAAAATAACATCATAATTGTATAAAAGTAAATTGCTTTTAAAATTGATATTCTCACACCAGAGTTAAATAATTAGCTCATTTATTTAACGTTCAATATTTTAACATTATTTAAAAAAATACAAAATTAAACAAACAAAAAAATGTTATTCAAAATAAAACATCAAAACAAACATTCTATTTATAGAATTCGTACTTGTCCCAACTTGCAAAATATGTAACATTTTAAAAACAAATACAATGTGAAATATAGAAAAATTAAAAGTCACTGACCTTGGCTAATGCAGGTGTTAGCTAGAGAGCGGAAATTAAGTACACATGCACTTATTAACATTTGTATTTAAATTGTCTATCTCTTTCTAACACATATAAAAAAAATTGATCTATTTAACAAATGATAGATCTCGGAAGAATTCGGTAATTTTCGCGCATCAGTTCGATAAGCTGATTGAATTGACCAATAGCGTACAAGTAGGTAAAATTAAAAAACACAAGATAAAAATTAATTCTATACATTTGTAAAATATGTTTTTGTATGATTTTGATTAATAAAGTATTTATATTACTAAAATTATATTAAGTAATTAACTTAATACAATCGCACACACACTATAGAAATATGAGTATAGGTAACGAAATTTTAATAAAAGTTTTATTAATTTGGAAAGCTTATGAAATAAATTTAAAAAAAACACACCACACGACCTACTTGTTAGGCAGACGCGACGAGACTGATTGAATTTTGCGGGGAAGGGGTTATATAACAGCAAATTTAAATGGCGGTTTTTTAAAAATATTTTTAAATTATTTAAATTTAAAAAAATTGAAAATATTTTAAAATGAATGTTTTTAATATTTGTTCAGATGGTAGTATCACTATTTTTTTATTAGTACTAATTACTTTTTCGTTGTGTTTTTAATGAACCTAATAGATTAAATAAATATAATTATAATAAATATTTGGTAATATTATATGTTATTACTATAAAATAATTGAATATGAAAATTACGTTATTTCAATTAAAAACATTTTGTATTTATTTTTAACTTGTAGAACTGACTGTACAATATCCATTTACGTACGTATTTAGGTAAACTTTTTGTATTTTTTGTGCTTTTTGAGGGATTTTTGTATTTGTTTATTATGTAACACCCCATCCCATTAGAATGTCCGTCTGTCCGGCGATTTGCTTGTCACGTGACAATGGTGAGCAAATCTCATTGACGCGTGCCTATATATTATTTTTATTTAGTCCGAGTTTTAGATAAAAAAGGAAATAAATAAATGTTATTTTTGGTTGAATAGGTCTTAAGATATAATCTTATTATTATTGTATGTAGTCGTAGGTGATTTAAATTGAGTAAACGTCTCAAAGAATACGGACATATTACACCCACGGTATGAAGTCGAACTATTTGTTAAAGATCATACCGTTTTGAGGAATATACTCAATATGAAAATACATTTTATAAATTAGGATGTTAGAAAAAAATATAGTACACTACAAATGGGCAATAGGGTTTTAAACCATGTCTTAATTTCTATAAAACTATATCTATAAACTATTCTATATATTGATAAAATTGGACATCACAATCTCAATTTTTAATTTCAATTTTTTAATCAATAAAGTAATTGAAATTCGTAAAAAATAATCAATAATTATTTGACATCATACCCGTTTCCTGCTACAAATATTGTCTGTTATACAACAGTGTTCAAAAGAGATATTTCAACATCAGATACTAGTTACAGCTGTCTCGACGAACACATGAAATATTGATATTACAAACATGGTGAACAATAGACCGACGTTAAATAAATTAATTAAAGGTAAATATACTAGAAATTAAGAATACAATAGAAACAAAAATTATGGAAAATGGGTAAATAATATTTGAATATTACAGTAATAGAAAACTGATGTTAAATCACACACAAGCGTGGGTGGTAATAAAACCTAGAAAAAGTACTATAATAATTCCTCATCACGTAAAGTAAAAACTGAGGTTATAATGAACGGAATAAAAAAATTAAATCATTTTAAATGTGTCATACATGCGTAACCGTCGCATTACATAAAAAATAGAACATTTTAAATCAAATTCTAAATCACGGACTAAAGTTAGACGCACGTACGACTTAAACCAACAGGAAATACAACTAAATAACAATACAAGAGTATTTAATTCTATTATAATAAAAAGTTGTGACGAATCGCATTTAAAAATTAGCAACGGATTTTAGAATCAAATACGTTTGTGGTTAAATCGAATTATATGTATTAGGTAATGGAAAGTATTTATTAAAATAGTACAATAAATTCTAGAATCTTAGATAAATATATTTTTTTCAAAGAATCATAAAGGAACAGCTGTCAATATTTTTCTTACAATTTTTGAGGTTAGTTTTTGTTTACAAATATTTTAAAGGTGTTTAAGATGCCGATACAAATTGCAGACAATGGTTTTATAGAAAAAAATATTACTGACCAAAACTTTGATGACAATTGAACTTAAGATTAGTACAAACACCTTGAAGAGGGCGTTAACAACAACAAATAACAAAAGATTATGTCAACCAGCAAGAAACACGAAAACACCCGTAGCGGGTCCATTGTTGCGTAATAAACTCAGCTTAAAAGATTTATTGAAGGAAAATAAAAGTCATTTTAAGATATTTTTATTTTGAAAGATTTAAATCTTATAGACAAAATCTTAGGTAGTAGCTAGGATCTATAATCGTTGTCAACAAAACACAAATCAGTATAATCCAGAACTCCAGGACTTGTGTGAACCGAGACTCGATAGAAATCGTGCTACTAGAACCTTAAATGTTCAATTATTTTTAACTCCTTATATGTTAGAAGATATTAACAATTAAAAAAGAAATTTTGTCTCTTTAATTATTAAAGGGATTCAACTCCAAGGGTTGTACAACATTCCAAATGCATGTAACCTCACAACCGCTATGTTGCTATCTCTTTTATAAAACACAGCGTAAAATATTCTTGACAGAACTCTGACAAGTTTACAGGTTACCACCCTTACTGCTCATAAATCTCTGCTATATATATTTATATATCAAAATATCAAATATTATTAACAGCTATTTCAAGGAACAATCAAATTTAAATATTATGTCTGCCGTAATAGGGTTAAATAAAATAAAAACTTATTATTTTTTGACTTGACTTGATTATTTAGACTACCAACAGCTACAAAACATTACTCAACAAAAAACTGATGTATAAAATGCATTTCACGTCATGCAAATGGTCGACCATTTCTAGCGGTAAAACTACAATTCCAAATTTTAGTTGCTATATCTCCGTCAACAATTAGATATTTAATAAAATAGACACGCCAATACAAATTTATTAACATCAATTTCAATCAACAATTGAAAAATCGACCACTAAAATATGAGGACAAAAGCCCATTCTAATTTAAATTCTAAAAATTATAAATATAACAACAAACTAAACAAAATACAACTACAACGCTTTATAAATAGTTCCTTGTTTCTTTAATCACTGAGCTAATCCCACATTATCCACGTCATCATTCTTATTTATCCGGCAGTTCTGACAGATGGCACTTAAGTCGCAACTCGCACAGTGTCGGTAATATCGGTATCATTTTGTATTACTATCACGTGTCTAGCTGTCATACGTTTCAATTTATAACATAAACTGCAAGTTCAAATCTATTCTAGTACGCTATACGTTTAACGTTAAATCTCTGTGTTTATAGTTATTATTATACATCAAGTTAACACTAGTTAATATGCGGAGCATAACATGCAGAGAGTTATTACTACTAATTTATTTGTTGGGGTTTTATTTTTTACGATGTTGTTGGTCAGGAACTGGAGCAATGGAAAAATATTTAATTAGGTTGGCGTTATGTATTATCATATAATTAATTTTCTTTATAATTTTGATGTACCGTACAATGTACAAATCATTTGCAACGTATTATTGCAAGACACAACTGACTGATGAATCGGTCTTTGCCGTAAAACTCTGCGAAATTTTGTGATTAGGCAGAATTGTCTGTCACATAGTGCACATAACAACCAAGTCTGTTTTAAAACAATTCTTTAGCTGACTAAACGAACACTTATATATGACATATGTGTATTGTTAAACTGAACTGTTGAACTGAAATAAGTTTTAGGTTTTCTTCTGTGGCGTTTAATATGCATTTAAAATATTCCCAATATATTTTAGGTACCAGTTACGGTTGGTAATAGATATTTAATTACCTTAACTTGAATCATCATAAGAGAATACGCTACTTCAGTGTTTCTGTTAGTTATCTTACCCCTTTCAGTTTTCCCACTTCTGAGTTATCAATTTTTTCTTTTAGTTGTCTAACGTTATTGACATATAAGTCTGTTCAAAATGTATGCTCCAATTTTGGTGAATATGTGCAAACCAATTTTTGATATGGTTGTTCTTTTTTTGGCAAGGACTATTAGCCTTTCTCTGAGAAAGATCAAATTATCTTGAAGTAATTTTGTCTAAAGTCAGGGCACTTCAATACGTTCTATAGGGAGTGCAAAGCCGTCAAAAAAATTTTGTTTGAATTATGCTTGTGTTGTCAAAAAACAATTTTGTCTTAAAACAGACTTATTGCGTCATGATATATTGTTCTGGCCCGTACTAAGCAACCGCCCTAAGTTTAACAAATTGGTTTTAGAGCAAGATCTAAAAAGAAAGTCAATAACAAACAAAAAACATGTATTTTTCAGAAAAATGATTGTAGAAAGTGTCATCAAGGGCCATTAAAAATCGGTCCTGTAAGTACGAGTAAGAAATTTTAATTAGCTGGGACTTTGTTTGTCTTTAACTAGATGCAAATTTTTATGCATGTAATCGGATAATTTATAGCACATGAAATTTTAAAATTATTTACTAACCAATTAAAATTTTAATAGCGAATCGTTATATATCTATACAACATATATATATATATATATATATATATATATATATATATATACATGATTATAATGATATATATTTACAGTTATTTAAAAATTTAAAAGGTAATAACACACACCTGTATATAAAAAGTAATGTAAAATATCATAAAATATTTATAAAATGTTTAAAGCTATAATTGTAATATAAATGTATTTTATTAGTGTAATACTGACTTTTATACTTTATTGGTTATTTTAATATCATTTGGGCACATGGATACTTGGCCAGTTCGTTTAAACATCAACATTGCTTTATTTTGTAAATGGACCTCACACCGAGATCATAAGTAATAATAGTATTCCAATAAAATAAACGTCATTCAATTAGAAAAATGTTTTTTCTTTTGATAATACTATTTCTTTCTTTAATTTTTAATTTTCTATTCTTAAAATGAATAGTTCAACTAATTGTTTTAGCACTGGATAAAAGATAAGGTTTAACGCCTTGCTAAATTTGAATTAAAAAAGTAAAAATCTAATGGCGTGTGTTACGTATATGCAAAACAAAAAGTTTGAGTTTATGAATACGTGCCTTAACAATGTAAGGAATATGAAAAAATACCCTTTCAATTTATGAAATGAAATAAATGCCAGAATTTGCTAGTAAATTTGTAAAACAAATTTAATCATTTTCTTAATCATATTTATTAATATCTATCAATGATTTTGCTCACAATTGTTCATATGAAATTTCTCGGTCTTGTGTTAGAAACCAATCAGAAACTAAACAATGAAAGATTAAATCGAACTACAGTTGAAATTAACAAGAGGAATTTCACCAAATTGTTTATTGGAAAAAGTTTTGAGTTTGTAGTTATGTGTTAGGTTTTATATCAATAAATCAATAGTTCTATAAATAAATACATTATAGAAAGAATTGATCTTTAAATTTAAATACTACATATATTTAAATAACTGGTAACAAAATCATTCTGTATATATCAACATTTATACGAGTATAAATGATATCAAGGTGATTGCAAAAATAAAAATAAATGAAACATTTATTGTATCTCACGATCTCATTTCAATAAACAGATAGAAAGAAAAGACCAACCTGTCAAATAACATTTAAATTCGTAATTTTAAATCCATACCTCTCCTTTCATGTGTTTGTGTTTGTGTACTAGTGCGAGTCCAGTGCATGTACATGCACGGTACGTATCCAACGCTAGCGACAAGACCACAACTGGTAATGTTATTTTAATTCAATTCATTTTCGATAAAACACCTTTAATGCAAGAGAAATGTTTCACTGCTTCGGTGAGCGGTGTTATATAAAGACCAGCGCCGCTACAACGACACAACAGCCTCCACGACGCTTAGAGCGTTTCTCAAGCTGTGCGACGTGATTTATAATTGAATCCTGCTATTGATTTTAGTCTCCTGTTTTCTTGACTCCTTTTTTTAGACTCCTTTAGTCTTGCTATCTATCTCAGAGACTCCACACCTACTTTGTTTTATCAAAACTGAAATTTTGAGAATAAATTGTGTATCGTAGTTTAGAACGTATGCCTACTTGATAACTTGGTAGCAGGTGCAAAAGATCCGAAAGATACGAAATATAAAGCCTGGTTTTTATATATGTTTTACAGAATATTGTTGAAAACCAATATCCATTATTTCCAGACCTTTCCGTAGGTTCTAATTTCCAACAGACGCTTTAAAGCTCTTTAAAGAATTAGGTAAAAAGACGGCTGTTGTACAAAGATTGTGTATTCAAGTTAGGTACCGATGAAGATGACTGTATAGTCCAAATCACGATATTTCGGCGGCGACTTATACTTAAAAGAGGTTATAGGAGCGGTATTAATCTATAATACGATAATGAATTTTATTTTATTCGTTTCTATATACATTATAGAAAAATAAGTGACTCAGTGCTTTTTAGTTATATCGGCAGTTTATACTCCACAATTTGTTTTAAGTATGAGTCGCCGCCAAACTCACGCAATTTGAACTATATATCATATATTCTATATATTAATAAACTTATATATTTAAATTTTCAAGTTGGTCATAAAAAAAGTTATTTTCTTCGAACGCCCGAAAATAATATAAATCATTCTTAAAAAATTGAATCAATAAAGCAAATAGAAATATTTGAGATCCGCTGGACCGTTCTTACTATTTCACGCACACACTCAAATACAATCACATAGTATTTAACATTTTATTTCGTTTAATTCTATTTTAGGGCCGCATTATAGTAAATGAATGTGGTTCTTGTCTTGTATGTGTAGATTCATAAAATTAAACCGCATTTTCTTGTCGTGGGTGTAATTATCTTCGTACTATCACTTGAGAAATAAAAGGGAACAGGTTGTACCGAAAAAAAAACCGGTTCTGTGCTATACCGTTACAGTGATAGTAAAGTACAGGTCTTTGTTTTTTTAAATTAATAAAATAATTATTTATTCAATCTAGGATTATATTATTTAAAAATAAATGTTAAGAACGCACTATTGCCATCTGTGTTTCAAATAATAAAGCTTCATGACACACATATGACTATAATATAATTTATACCTGTATTATAGGTACACATTATTGTATACGTATTTCCAATCAACCTCGAGGCGCGCGGAACTTGCGAAACAAACATTCTTCAGTTCTAAAGGGTGTGCTTGCATGTTTACATGAAGATGCGCAAGAAAACTTACATATTTATGTATACACACATACATACAACCTGCTACTTTTAATGTAAAATACTTAGCTGATATTTGTAAATTAATAATTAGTTATTTATGTAAAACATATTATTATATTTTCAATTAAAATTAAATTAATGTTGTTCCCTTAATCAATTTTAAACTCTGGTTCTTCTAAGTGAAGTTAGTCGCGATTAATTTAATAAATATATGCAGTGCTACCATCTACAGTTAATAACCGTAACTAGAATAACTTTGTCATGTTTATATAACCTCAAAATTAACTTTCATATTAAAACTATGGTGAGTTTTATTATTATATATTAAACATATGACACAATAAGGATCTATATCTTTAAAAACATTACAATATCAATAATTATATACACAATTATACCAACATAAGAATGATAAATATATATATACTCGTATTCATGAAACAAACAGTTCACAATGACATGCAGATTTTTTATTACAAATAGAGTCAAGATATTCCCACGTTTTTGTACAGTCCTTATAACTACAAATGCAGAACACGACTTTATGAGTACATATTTAATATTCAGTTCAATTATGAGACATATTTTGCTCGTATTAATATAACTTATTAATTCTGTTTAAAGGTTAGAAAATTATCCTGCGGTTAAAGGCATTATTTTCTGCTAGAAATCACTTTGGTTGTATTTTATAAAATTCTCTACCTTTAACAGAATTATCCCACTTGTCTTGCCAATTTTTCATTTCATTTTTTCTAATTCAGCTTTCATATCTGATTTTATAAAATATGAAATATAGTTATCACAGGAAGCAGCTAGCTTGGCCATTTGGTCAGCTTCGTCATTTCCCTTAATTCCTTGTGTGATGGCATCCAAATTAGGTTAATATTTCGGCCCTTATCTATTTATTTTTTCTTTGACATAATTTGTTGTCTAATTTTGTATTGATTCCCTTCAAAAAACAATTAAAATATTCTTCAAAAATCTAAGATTATATAAGACTCAACTCTTGCCTGTAGTCCTCATTTAATAAATATTTTGCAGACCTATCTCAACACATTTAAAATAATTTCTCATAATTAGAGTGTAACTTAATCACCAGTGTATACACAGAATTAGATGATCCATCTTAGAAGGATCTTATACCGTAATCAATACCATAAATTGCCGCTGTTCTAAACTCATCCGACCCCATACAGAATTAGCTATATGGTTTTGCAAGTGTTTTTGGTTGCGTTATGTTGTGTTGTATTATTACACGTTAAACACATTTAGCCATTACAATATAATAGTCTCTGGAAGTTTAAGCTTTGACTTCCTCCTCTTCCCATGACCCCGTAGAGATCCTCTCCCCGTAGACTCCTACAATAGGACTACGGGTGTAACCATCCCTCCTGTATTTTACTGTTTCAATGTGACCTATCTTTAAGGGTCGCGGGTCGCTTGGAGGGGTCAGACCCCGCTACGACCTCGACGCTACCGATAACAGATAAGGTTTCAATTTAAATTATACATTATACATAACAAAACCAACCGCACATTTGAGAGCAAAGTGTTATACTGTTGTACAGTCCACCACAGTCCAAAAATAGGTTACAATTTTTAAATTAAATTTCGTATTTCAATAAATTTATTTTCAAAACTAGTACTGCAGTTTCTGAGCTATCTAATTTATATCAAAGTTTTTCAACACATAGATCAAGCGCAAGCGAATGTCTTTACATTAGTTATATGCATATGTATATGGGACGATTTCTCGAATGTTTGGCTAACTGAGGTTTATTATAAACCGTGGTTGATAACTGTATTTTAGCCAATCAAATACCTTAGTTATATTCTTCCTTAGTCAAGTATGGTCGGTCTTAGACAAAACTAAACTTAAGAAGCTCATTTTCTTATTTAAACTTCAGTTATACCATAACTGATTTCACTAAGAATTGAAAAATAAATCTAAATAGTTGTAGTTTTAATAACATGTTTCAAATCCCTATCTATATTAATAACACTTGAAATGGCCACTGATTTTATTAACTCGATGGAAAAAGCAATCTAAAAAGCGCACTTCATATATACACCTAAATAATCTAGAATATTCAATTTATATTTAACTTGCTTTGGTCTCGTTGTCGGTGCATATAACACATGCGAAAACTTCTATATATAGGTATGTTGCACAACGGATCTTATAAGAAACTAGTTGAATGTAGATTTTTCTAAACATTCGTAGTTGATGCGAATTGCGATGTAAATTGATTCAGTTCACACATTGCTGTTATGTAAATGATATGTAAAATATATACATCAGTTTTACTAAAACAGTTTTTTATATATATCTTCAATGTACATTATAACATTTTTTTTTATGTAAAGTAAAGTAAAGTAAAGTGTATATTATTTTTAAATACGCAATTATCACCAGATATAACTATTTAGTTAAAACGATAATGTCTGTTGGCAATTAGCCTCTTGTAGATCACATTCAGAGTGTTTAAATACTTGTTAGAAATCTCTCGACCTTTGAACTAACGATGCTGTGACCTTTAATACAACTATGACTAATATTTACTAATGAAAAACAATTGAGAAAATTATAATATAAAATGGAGTGTACAATAATCGTGAAGGGTTGCTAACTGTAGCTGGTAACGGTAAGGTTAATCTTCTGGCCCAGCCACGACCCTAAAGCTGTGTGAAACGATTTGATTTCCTAGTTGCTCTTGCTAGTACTTGTAACTGCTAAAGTGGTTAAAGTAGAATCAAGCACGTTCCGTTACTGTTACTGCTAGTAGTAGGTTAAGCACCGTCCCCACTAAACCAATATTCAACAATAATATCAAGTTAGAATATGAAATTGTGAATCAATATAAAATTGTGCTATATAGTAATAGAGTTTGCTATCACGATCTCCAATATCCAATTAATACGTCGCGTAAGAGATATTTTATTTAAATAATTTATAAAAATGCTTAATTCTTCAATGTTATGTCTGTTCCCAACCATCTTTACTTCCAAGAAATATCCTGTTATACAATAGAGTGTGAAAAAGATACAAAATTAACCTCTAGAAACTAGAAATTAAGAAAGGAAACAAGGATAAATATGTCAATTCTTTATCAACGATTTTTCCAAGACCTATATTTTCTGAATATTATATTATATTAGGGTATGTAGGTTTACCCAAAGCTATCAGCCGACCTTAAATCAAGAGGAAAATAAATCGCATACACTAGAGCATGTAATTTAATTTAGAAAATGTTGGTCTTTGAAAAATTGTCAAAAGATAAAGGACTCCATGACGTCAAGGAGACTATGGCGTTAAAAATAGGCTAGAAATTAGTCGGAAAATAGAAATTTATATTTCAAATAGCTATTACATCAAAATTATCAATAATATCCGAGAATAAAAAGTAATTGACAACCCATTAAATTTCTGAGTAACGCGAAATTTTCACAACTTCAGACACATACTTAGCAATAATAAACAATTTCACTCTGCCCCACGAAACAACTTATACAAAAATTACATTAGATACAAATTTATAGTGGATATTATAGATATATCTATGACATTTATTTGTAGCTCTTATTAAGTCATTACTCGCAATACAATCGAAATTAGAATTAGAATTAGAGAGTTCGAAATAGAATCAGAATTAGAGAACTCGAATAGAATTAGAGAGCTCGAAATGGAATTAGAAAGCTGGAATAAAATTGGGAGCTCGAAATTCAGATGCGCCAATGAGCACAACATGTTACTGGTCATTGTACATAGTGCAAAGCTTATCGTTTATTTTCCAATCAGTAAAACATAAATGTGGAATATCACTTTAGTGGGGACTGTGCTTAACTGTACGGCTACCGCTACGGCCAGCAATGGTCTCAATAGCTTCAATGTTCATGTGTTTTCCGATTTACACAAAACTAATGAAGATACGGCACACTGTTATTGTTAATTACTAAATTAAATTAAACATTATAAAGCCTCCATTTAGTAGCATGTTTAATAGGTTTAAAGATGACCGTTACCGACTTATACAGATGCTCACTGTGATGTAGTTATAAATATTAGTATTTATTGGAAAAATTATTTAGTTCAATAAAGTTAACGTGAGAAATATACATCAAAGAAGTTACTTGTTAAGTCCGGTGATATGCTAGACATACACACGTGAAGAGGAGGGTACAGTCATCAAATGGTGACGTCACAAGACTTTATTTTTAAAGTCCTTTTAACAGTTGATGCGATTTTCTATAATATTGTGACTAATTAAAACTTATTGGACATCAACTATCCTGAAACGCAACTGTATTAATATATGTATAGTATAAGTCTATATGAATTTAGAACTAATTACATGATTAGGGATGGTGTTTCACACTTAGTAGCTTACCCCAAGCTATTTTCAAGGTTCATTTTCTACTTCTCATATAGAAATTGTCTTGTAGTGAAAAATTTACACTCTGGCTGGCTTTTTACACATCTGGCTTACTACATAGAACTTAATTCCTAGGTTCATTTTCTACTTTTCATATAAAAATTTATTTGTAGTGCAACTTCACACTTACTCGCTTATCACAAGCTAATTCCAAGAGTCGTTTTCTACTTCTCATATAGATTGTCTTGCAGTGAAAGTTTTACACTTGCGAGCTTTCTACAAGCTACTTCCAAGGTTTCTAATATAGAAATTATCTTGCAGTGAAAATATTAGGTTACTACAAGGTAATTGAAGTTACATTTACATTACGTTTACTACCTGGTAATGCTTTTTGAAAAAACCATTAGTAAACTTAAATTTTAGTTTAAAGCAATTGAATTATTATACTGTTGTTCTTTTATAAAGTTCTTATTGATTTAATAAAAGGATTACAACAAAAGGATTGCGCTGAAGAAACTCTTTGAAACTTTTCCATTAAATATTTTACCTTTTCAAAGTTTATAAAATAAAAAAAAACATAATTAAAATAAAATAATTCTTCCATTTTGCTTTCCTAAATACAAATTTACTTTATGATAATATTAAAAGGAAACAAAAACTCATAACTACCATCTGTGACCACCACGTTGGTCTGGATTCTGAAAGTAAATAGGGCTAGGGTCTAGGGGGGTGGA
The DNA here is from genome assembly GCA_963678705.1 of Panorpa germanica. NCBI lineage: Eukaryota > Metazoa > Arthropoda > Insecta > Mecoptera > Panorpidae > Panorpa > Panorpa germanica. The sequence goes on from OY783217.1 coordinate 12,643,287, forward strand.
GGGCTACAAGTAGAGAGCTTTTACTCACAAAGAAAAGCAGACAGTGGCAAAATGTCTGTCACATTTAGATTTGTCACACATTTTGTCGCATAATTTGGATATTAACACGACAACAAAAAAGTCAAACAACCCCGGAATCTCCCAACAGGGAACCCCTTAGTTTGGCTTAACACAACACACAGCAACAAGAGCGAGAGAGTTGCTGGGTTTCCCTTGAGCTAGCATTTTGCGATTAGTCAGAAAATGTATTATAAATTACATTTTTGCTAGAAAATATAATGTGACACATGTTGGTTTTGGCGTATCAAATTAATTGCGGTTCGAAATGTCAATATAGTGTGACCGAGTTACAAAAATGTGGTACAAATGTTTCTGTACTTAACTCAGAATTAACAAATCGTGTTTTTATAAGCAAAATAATGCCGGTTTCACACCAGAGAGACATGTTTTATTTTGTTTTGTTTTAAAACAATTCTGTTTTCCGACTGAACAGACTGATTTTGTTTTTAGTGTTTTTCTGTGTGCCCCATAAAAATTATAAACATGATAAACAACAACTGACAAGCGCAAATGTTTACAAAAACAAAACCCCGTGTTCAAACCAAGCAGACTATAAAAACATCAACAAACTTGTTTTCCTTTGATTTTACCGACTCCAGACGGGAAGGTGTTTTGTTTATTAAAACAGCAACAAAACTGTTTTAAGAACTGTCTCTTTGGTGTAAACATTGGTGTTTTTGTTCTTTTTTTATAGAACAGTCTCTCTGGTGTGAAACAGGCATAAGAGTAAGAGAAGAATAGCATATCAACCAAATCTAGAAATATGTAATTTTGTAAATAATTAATTTAACGTCGGACTATTTTCGATGCTGAGTGTTGTCACCGAAGATTCGCTACTATGTTGGCAGATTTATGGGGTCGCGTCTTATATGTGTACTGTATGTTGCTAGATCTTGCACAAAATTGGCATAGTAATTAAGTACAGTGCTACCAACTAACGGGAAAAAATATTTTTCCAAAATAATTAGCCCGGGATTTTTTAAATTACAAATTCCCGTTACTTTTTGAACACAATTCGTATAATTAAACGTACCGCCCATTTGTTAGAGATAATATTTAAACTCAAATAATACAACATTGACTTTTTTTGTTGTTAATATTCTTTGATTGGATGTTGCGATACCCTGTACATATATTTACTTAACACTATCGGGATCAGATCGAGGACCACTGGTTGTGGGTTGACGGAGAGTGAGAACGGACCGTGGATATTGTTAGCTCAGGATAAATAACACTTGCAGGGCGACGGTCAATGGTTCGTTAGGTTATATGGTTAGCCTCACATCTACATATCTCTGTACCTTTATCCCTATCTGTGTGTGTGTGCATGTGTATCTGCTAATAGTAGTGTTAGCATATCAACCAATCCTAATTGAATCTGTTTTGAATTTTTAATCATTGTTAGCATTGACCATCAGGGTCTTTAGCGTTGTTCTTTTGTTTGTTGAATTATACACAGTTAACTCTCGAAAATCCATCCATCAGAAAATGACCATTTTCTGGTAGAAATTTTATTTATTCATTGTTGAAGTGAAACTTTTTTAAGCTCTCACGAGCAAAAATATTTTGCCACAAAAAAAATATTGACACATATTTACTGTTATTACGTCAGAGTGAAAAGTTAGTGCTTGCAATTTCCCTCATTTTGCAGTTATTTGTGTCAATGTTTCTATGTTTCAATAAGAAGAACAATTGAATAAGCGCTGAATTAATACCGTAGACTAATGTGTGATTAAAAATTCATTATTTGTAATTGTACTGCACTAATTTCTTGACCATTCAGTTTACTTATGTTAAGTTTTAAATGTCAAAGTGACAGTTATGCAAAATGGTGCCGCTTTAAAATCAAATTTCCGCAGATAGCTGTCATTATCCATTTATAGCTATATTATATCAATAGTACCACACAAAAAAACTCAAAATCCCTGTTATTTATAAATTGTATGAACTATTTTGTAGGTGTTCATGTTTCCAAAGCAATTTAGTTCACAACATAACCACCATATTATCTTCTACATGGCGCTGTAATCGGTATTCTGCAAATAGCTTCACGGGTCTTATGCTGCAGCTTATCTGGTAAATCATCTGCATGTACTTTTGTGTAGCTGAGTTATATATGAAGGCAAGCTACACCAGACACCACAGATACATGTACCAGGGGTGAGGGGTTGTTCTTTAGTTTCTGTTCTCACATGCTAACAGAAAGTCATAAAACAAAAACAATAGCGCTGTCGTCCAAAAGGAACTTTGCAAGTATTTTATAGCAGCAATATGAAATTCGAACTATTGATATTAAAATATAATAATATCCAAGTTTAAATTAACTTTGAAATATATATAATTAAAAAGAGATAGAAATAAATGTGTAAAGGAGATAAAATATTTTTATCTGAGTCATACATATTTGCGTCGATTCAGATTATTTTTTGCAGCGTAAAACATTTGGGGTTTGTAATAATATTATGTATATTTGTCCTATATACAGTGGTGTGTTATATACACAGACTATAATATATTATTTTAGTTAGGAGGGTGAGTTTTTACAGATGGGGGTGCGTTTTATCGCATTACGCAGTCAATATTTCTATTGTACTATTAGACATGATAAAAACACAGTCAGTCAATGTTCTTTAAAAGACAATATGCATATTAAATTAGTTTGGCATCGTGTGATCTATAAATAGGTATATCACACGTCCGGCTTAGAACGAAATAAGTAATACTAAGAAATTAAATAATAATAAAGAAAACAAGCTGATAATTTAACACCATATAGAAATATTGTTTGTGCGCTTAGATTTTAAAAGTATCTTATGGCTCGATTTCACCAGAACAGAAGTGGGAATTTGATATATAAAAATCTGTACCAGTCTAGCTGAGCATTTAGACTAGTGGCATGAAACAATCCCGATTTCCTATTCATTATTGACCAAATTAAGACTTACTACAAACATCAAGAAATTTTAAATATTTATGTAAAAATGCACGAGGTATTAGAAGAAGGTCAACAAACAAAAGGACTCAGATCGAAAATTAGTTGAATAATGAGAGTGCAGTTCCTTTCCAACACAAATGACTTACTTGGAGAGTCATTTAATCTTAGAGGGTGTCTCAGTTAGAGAGATGTGAGGCGCACTGGCAGGATGACTTTCAGGGTGGTACATGCTTAGTGTTCATAGGAAAAGGATAGAGAAGGACAGTGAATCCATTGACAAGGTGTTGAATAAAGTTTGGCAACAACCTAGACGCCATAAATTTTTATTCAAAGAGTGCCTTTAATAATAAGAATTTCATTTATAATCTTTTTTTGTGTATTATGTTTCATTGTAGGGGGGTGCAAGGGGACTTTGAGCTCTTGCTCTTTTTACGTACTTTTGAGTCTGGGAAACTATTTATAATGTTAGTAATTCAGCGTCTATTATAAATTCAAATAATAAATAATAGCACTGAATCAAGTTCACAACCGTTGAACAATATAACTATAAAATGTATCTAAGACACTGCTTAATAAGTAACGGTGATAATGGGCTTGTGTCCTCATTTTTGAGTGGTCGATTTTTCAATTGTTGATTGAAATTGATGTTAATAAATGTGTATTGGCGTGTCTATGTTATTAAATATCTAAATATTGACGGAGATATAGCAATTAAATTGTAGTTTTAGCGCTAGAAATGGAAATGTATGACGTGAAATGCATTTTAACGTTTGTTATTTGTTGAGTAGGTCAGTGCTGTGGTAATGTTCTGTAGCTGTTGGTAGTCAAATAATCAAGTCAAATCAAAGAATAATAAATTGTTATTTTATTTAACCCTGCTAAGGCAGACATAATATTGAAATTTGGTTGTTCATTGAAATAGCTGTAAATAATATTTGATATTTTGATATATAAATACATATAGCAGAGATTTATGAGCTGTACGGTTGGTAACCTTACACAAGGATTGTGATGTCACATGCACTTGGAATGTGTACAACTTTGAATCCCTTTAATAATTAAAGAGACAAAATGACTTTTTTAATTGTTAATATATCTTAACATATAATGAGTTATTAAAAAATAATTGAACATTTGAGGTTCTAGTAACCCACTTTATCAATATATGGTACACTTTTATAGAAATTAAGACATAGAACACAAGCCCATCAGCTACCAAAGCAAGAAAAGAGATTATTGATTAAATTGGTTTCTAAAATTACTTCTCTTTTAATTTACATATAAAAGATGTGTATTTGAACGTTTGATTACACAGCTACAAGCAACATCACTATACCTTCTATAGCTTAGACAGCTATCAATATAAATCAGCTGATTTCAATACGTTCTAGTTATGTAATTCAATATCATATATCAAACATATGTTACTAGGTTAATTACTACTTGTTCAATAACAAATAATCCTCTAATAACTCTCGTAATATATTTCTGTACCATTAGATATCTTCTAAGGTATCAACGCCATCTGACAGGTAACTCGTTACAACATTTGTTTGCCGTTTAAAGACCTTTAGGCTTTTGATAGTCTAACTCGAAGTCTTACAAAGTAACCGCCGATGTATAATTTATATTTCTATGATTGTTTTGTGACAAATGAAATGTCATGATATTTAAACGCTGTACAGTTAGATCCCCATTCCTATGGGTGTGGGAGGAGACAAGTATGATGTTGAAAATGTCATCCAAATAACTGAAGTATTTATTTTATTGTTTGGAATAAAATATGTAAGTATATAATTTGTGTATTAAAAGAGAGGTTTGAAGTTATTAAACAATAGATTATTTTTGTTGGTTGGTTGAAGAGAAATATTATAATTATTGTTGTAGACGGGTCATTATAATAAAATTCCTTGGGAAAATATCCAATAGGTAAAATATGTTCATTGTATTTCACAAAGAAATATCTAATATTTCTATGAAACAAATCATAGCTTTTATAAAGATTGTAATAGTTTTGTATAACTCTTAAACTGCAATAGAATGTAACAACATCGCAAAATTCAACCAATTCGAAACAATGCAACTGCTGCATGTGTTATATTAATTGCTGTATGTCCGTGTATTATTCTTAAAGTTAATCAGAACTTGAGAGCGGGATTGAGTAAAGCTATAATTTACATAAATAATCTTGGATAAGAATATACCACTTCTCTACGAACACTAAATCCAGTGCCGTGGGTGAATTGGGGTGAAGAAGGTATTTCTAACACGGTAGCCGGTTACCTCAGCATATATTTATTCATGTCAGCTTTATACGTACATGGGGATGGGTCTGAGGATGATTTGGTGTTTAGCGTTTAGGGCAACAGGTGTTAAATACGTTTCGTCAATCACGAAGAAATTTTTTTATGGGTATTTTAGAGTAACACAAAATTGGTAAATTTTCGATATTTGCAAAATTAGTAAGTTTGTAGTTATTTGATTTAAAAATGATTCCTCACAAAATGTAATTATTTTTCCTATATTCTATTCAATATATCCAATATATTATAATTATTATGAAACGACGTTATAACTTAATTACAAACATCCCAGAAAACCCACAATGCTTTAGCCTTCAACGAAACACATGGTCGATAAAGTCAGCCCCTTAATAATGATAATAATAATAATCAAAACCAATACCCCAGTAGGCAGTACCCCTACGGTACACCACACAATACCACTCACTACCACTACCACCCCCTTAACAAATATTTTACCCTTGCGCGCTTCAATCATCTCGTATGTCAAAGAGACAATAAGTATGCAACATATTTCATATAGATGTATAATACTAAACAGTATCATACTAATACATATACAATTTCTTTATAGAGTATGATCTGTGGTGGACTGTAGTGGTAGTGGTGATGGTGGATATATGAAACTAGAGTAGTATGACACAATACGAGAAGCACATCATTCTCTATCAAAAGCCGAAGCAGTCAAATTAATAATCACCGCAAGAGAGGCTTACGACATTACATGATCCTTATGAGTATGAATACAGCGGGGGCAAATATTGTTTTGCAAAATGTTTTTGTATCGTAATTAAATGATGATTGAAAGTACAGTAAGACAGGCTGTGGTTCGATTGAAGAACTATTGTTACATTTAGGTTTGCATACAATCATTGAGTGAATGCGACTTATATATAATGCAAAATAATAATACGCACTATTGATACTTTGATAATTTCAAATTTGCCACACATAAATCTTAGATTTTATTTTATCTGCAGTAGTTTTTAGATTACGACACCTTCAAAACCTCAAAGAAAAATTTAGCATTAATGTTATACTAAGCTACTTATATAACAAAAATAAAAAATAGAAAAAATATTTTTTTCTCTATGTCGAAACTAATTAATATCGATACATACAGCACTGCCGTTATTTAAAGTAAATTAATTAGTGTTAGTAATTTTGCATAATGATCAGACGCACGTTGCTAATATTTTTTAAATTAACTTTTTACTTTTAAGGTGAAACGATACTTGGCCATTTTTGATTCGCGAAATATAGATGGCGATACTACACAGCAGGTTAAATATTAAAAAAAAACATGTTTTTTTATGTTTAAATCGTTTTATGTAAGTAACTATAAACGCGAATCAAAATCCACTGACTTTTAATGAGTTGGAACCGCAAAAATAAGTTTTGCAAATGAATATTGCTATATTTTCTAGTTAAATTCCAATTTTTATATGACTGGTAACATTTCTAAGGGTTTGTCATAAATAAAGGTTATAAAATTTATGACAAAATCGGCGAATCAAAAAGGGCCAAGTATCGTCTCACCTTAAGTTAAGTTATAATCTTTCAGAACATATTTTAAATTGCTACAAATATTCTAATGCCACTTATAAGTATAGTAAAAAATAATATGCTATGCATTTACGATTTTAATGACTGGTTCATTTTACAATAACATACGCTTTATCACACAAAACATCGCTGGAAATTGTAAATCAGAAAAGGTTCCTATTTTGTAAATTTTTATCGATGCTTTTCTACATTAAATGATTTTCCAAATGACCAAAGAACAAATAATGAAAAATCATATATTGTTAAAAGCAGTCTTAAAAAGATCTTGTTCTTTTCTTAATTATTAAGATTCCACAGAGTTGAAGTAAAAGCACGAATTTCATCTTCAATTTCAATTTCCATACGTAAACAAAAATATATTAAAAAAAAAAAATTAAACTAAAATTGTTTTTCGATTCAATTGTACCAAAGTTATAACCGGTAGCAATATCATGGAATTAAAAAAAAATTAATAACATGGTATTATCATAATATTAATAAAATAACTGTTAACTTGTAATATAACAACCGCTGTATTATTATTTCGCTATGAACATGTAAAACCACCACCTAACCTTAATTGCTGATGGCTAATGTCTCGGGTGCTTGTGAGGTTCGTGGTTCGTTGGCGTTGCGGTCTGTGCTTCCTTGGCTTGGCTCTAGCTTGGGGTTGAGGTGCCTGCCTGTCTGTTATAACCATACAAATAATGGTGTAGTACTGGGTTCAATTCTCTGTTCAACAGAGCTCATACTAATGGTCTACTAGTACACAGAATATACACACAGTACTCTAGACTTCGTTCGCGGTTTATAGTCATAGGAGAGTCACTTGTCCCAAATGAATAATTTTCATTTAAGATCTAATGAAATATGATGCATCATCCATCCAGTATCCAGCATCCCATGTTACAGATTGTAATTGTATTAAAATCTCATTGTGTCACGGTTGTACTTTGTACTTTAGGTTCATACGTCATAGTTCATAGTACATGTAAGTAAATAATATCAAAATTACGTTAAGACAATATATATATGCATATATAAATATATCTTTCTCTGTACAGTGTTGCAGATATACGTTATATTTATGTAATTTTAAATAAACTATGTAACACATACAAATGATTAACTTGAAACTATGATTTTGAAAAAATAGAATGTAGCCAAATTTTTTGAAAAACCTTGTCGGTATTTACGCCTAATATGAGAAGTAGAAATGAACCTTGGAATTAGCTTGAGGTAAGGTAAAACTGCACTGCAACACAATTTTCTACCTGAGTGACAGTTTTTTTCTTCTGTATTAAAAGTATTTCTAATAAATTAAAACCCTAATTGAATCGTGTTTTGAAAGATATTATGCAATATGTAAACTTGTAATTTTAATAAGATCTAGTGAAGACATCAAAAGTAATCCCAGCGTGACGCGGCGCTTAGTTAGTACGTATTTATCCGCAGAGGATTCTCTTACTCGTACATAGCGTGCACGATGTAGAGCGTGAAAGGCGCCGCGCCGTGAGGCATTAACTTTAAGCATAAAAACAAACGCCTAGTAATAAACGATGGCACATCAGAATCAACCATCCGTAGTACGTAAATTGTCACCACGCATTCGTTAGTCCAACTGTCCGAGACTGACAGATGAACAGATGAACAGATCAACACTACGTCCAATCAACGTTGATTCATTAATATAGAAGGTTAATTTGCTTAGTCGTTATGCATATACCATAAGATCAGTGTAAACAAGAAATAAGAATATGTATGATGGTTTTTGTATTTTTTGAGTTTGGTTGTTAACAAATTAAATTGTTTATGTACATGCATAATGCACATTAGACCAGGGTAGATAATTTTAGAAACATAAAAAAATTAAAGTAGAATGAAACCTATTGGAAATGGAAGGGAATACTACTAAAATGAAAGGAAAAATATATTAGCTATTTAGATTTTTAATTAGTCCTTAGAATTATTATTAATTTGGTACAATTACATGCAAACTGTATTTGCTCTCATTCACACTCATTACGCTCCTTGCAAATGATTTCAATTTTAATTAAATTTATCTCGAATCCAAAACTAGTCAATCGACTAAAAATATAAGAATTATAAAAATTTATAGCATTCTACCGATGAAAACTACAGAATGACAACGGCTTTAAGCTAATCATAGTTTGAATTACTGAAGCACACTGCGTTACACTTTTTATGTGAGAGATAGAAAATCAACCAAACATCAAATTAGTTTGTAGCAAGCTAGCGAGCTTGAAACTGTACTACAAGACAATTTTCTATCTGGGATAAAGAAGCTGTAATTGTAATCCCTTAAACGCAAGACTATAATATTTTAAACACATGTATTCCATTTTAGTATTCCAAAAAAGAAAGTATAATGTTTTTAATAGCAATAAAATAAATAATAAAAATATATTTTGATAAATAAATCTTAAATACCCGTAATAATGTTTACCGAAGATGGCTCATTATGTTAAGTCTACAATACGAGTATATCAAATGATAAACAAACTGTTATTGTAAGGAATGACACAATGCTACAACATTTCCTGGAAATTATAAATCAATAGGAAATAAGGATGATTTCTAAGGAAAATATTATTGATTTATTATTTTAATAAATAATAGTTTATTGATAAGATAAAATGATACTAAATAAGAAGTAAACTTTAGTACCAAACTGATAAAAGGTCGAGCAAGTAGACAATGAAACGACAAAACCCGACAACCGACGGATGAATATATATAATGCAGTCACAAAGTAACGAAAAACCATTTAGTCGAAGGTATTGAAAGGCGTAAAAATCATTGATCGATCAATTCATTTGATCACGAATAAACTGTGCAATTCTTGTTAAATTTATTTATAAATTAATAAAAAAAATTATATATTAATTAGAAAATTTATTTCTTATTTAGAAGATGGCTTATCTGATGGCACAGCAACATTGAATGAACTGAGTTGAGTCACAGAGAAGTCTAAAGAGGAGAATAAAGCCAGTGCTTAATAGTCTTATATTGTTGCTCAACAAATATAATACACTTTAGAAAATGTACTGGAAACAATAAAATTTCTGGTGAGTCAAAAATATTATTTTTAAAGCCACTGTTAAAAGTTGAAGTTGCGCCAATCAAAATCAAAAACGTGTATTTAAGGTTTATCTAACGTAACAAAAGTTACCTTTGTTACTTAATATACAATGTTCACAACGGACAATTTTACAGCTATCTTTTTGCCCAAGCAAAGCTTGAACATTTATCTGACTCCTAAATTTATATTGTTTAAATAGCTCAATCGTGTGCAAAGTTATTAACGTTTTTATATTTGAAAACATGGAGTGATAGTACAAATTTGTAAATCGATTGTCATTTTAGTACACTGTTGCCATCTATATCTAACTATATCACCATGAAGTAATGTTTTACCTTAAGATGATTATAACATTTTTTAAGAAAATCTTTTAGGAATCATAAAATCTTAAGAATTCATTTTTTAATTATTAAAGGGTTCATTTATGTATTTATATTTACATCTTTTTCGTTTAAGTAAAATATTACTAAATAATAATTCGTATTATTTGGTACAACTATAACTATTACGAGTTTTTTATGTATGAAAATGTAAAAACCGTTATATGCCTGTATTTTAGCATGGTAATTTAATTTGCATTTAGTTTTCTGCATGTATACATTATTCTCTTTCTATAACTTCACTTAAATACCAAGTTAAATTTCTTCTTTGTCTCTTTAAATGCTAATAGCAATTTACACGTATAATACATATCACATAAATTTCCATTCCTCCGAATAAAAATTAAACAGAATTGTTGACATTTTAATAGCTAGAACAAACATCTAACTAGCAACAGAGCAAAGCCACACAGTGTAGCGCCTGCAATTTGAATGTGGCATTTATTTTTAATCAATCTGACAATGATTAGTGTGACTGCAGACAGACTTCTTCTGCGAGAAATTCCTAATACACATACATACGTAAACTGTTGTGTGATGTTTATTGGATTTATTTCGATTTAAATTTCAGTAACAGGAAGGAACTGAAGTCTTATTTTGGTTAACTTTTGTATTCTTCTTGCAGATAAAGTTCAACTTTAGCTTCACTTCTTATAGCTTTATTTCAACTTAATAATTGCATCAAAATATCACAGAAACTAAATTTTTGACAGGTGTTAAACCAAATATGAGTTCTGAGAAAGCGCTATCAAGGATTACTGCATCATTCCAACAACATTTAGAAGTGTAAAGAATAATGTAAATTATTGTATGAAAGTTTCAGAGAAAGTAAAGTAATGAGTAACGATATCGTGAAATACATGAAATAAAATAAATCATTTGAGGTATTGGATTGCGGTTGCGTACAATTAGGAGAGTAGTAAACTGTAAACACATGAAAGGAGTCGGTCCGCTGTGAAGTTGACGAGCTGAGTTAACCGATCTGCCATGAAGACCATCTTTGTTCCTCAACCAACAAATTGGAAGTGATTCATTCTAATTTTCTGCATCAATTTAAATCTCAAGTAGTTTTTTGTAGCTGTTTGAGAAGTATTAAATCGCATGATTTTAACTTAAAAACACAGGTGGATTGTGGGTCAAACCACTTCGCTGACCGCTTCTTATCATCCAAAAAAAGTATTACAATAAATTGAATATAATTCACTATAAAATAAATAAAATACTTGAATGTTTAAGCATACTATCGCCTGAACAAAATAACTTGAAGCACTAAGGTGCTTGGAGCCAACTGGCCTTTGGCTACTTTTACATATAAAACAGTATCACTATCGCATTCTAACATATCATTTTATAGATGAATGAATGAAATAGTTGTAATTATTTGATGGGAAATGTAAAGAAAGTATTACTATCTCTTTTTATTGTTAGTTCATGTAAATTGGAGGGAATGAGATAGTGATTGTTTTTATGTATGATTTAATAAAGGCGCTTGGGCGAAATGTCGTGACTTGCTTTGTATTGGGAGTTTGACCGTACGGCGGACAGCTTGAGAACAGGTCACGACTTTACTTGGTAGTGTTGTTCGTTTTGCTGGACCTGGATGCTGGATGTTGATGCTGACGCTATGCGGTGCTGAGTTCCCTTCCAGCTATCCCAAGTCCATAACGTACAGAATAATACATTCCACTTAATAAGTTATTGACAGTAAATTATAAAGTTATTCGGTCATTTGTATTGCTTTAATTTCATATCGGAAAATCATAATTACAAAATCACTCATTTTCGTTGGAACGCCGATAAGTCTTTAGCAAAAATTTGTCACAATTTCTACTGTCTATTCCTTTAGGACTAGATCCCACTAAGGAATATTTCCGCGTGGTTTATTTCCTCACGATTTTAATTCTATATACTAAAACTTATCTAGCACAATTCATTATCTATATATAATATATATAATAAATAGAATAAATTCATCTCATTTTATATGCAGTAATTGATTCGGCCAAGAACTGATTTTATACTGTTATATTTATATATCTTGCCATGTTAATGTTTGTTCAAAGAGATGCAGCGATAGGTGCATACTGCTTACAAAGAAATACGCCGACAACAGAATATGGTATTTGCAGAAATAATTCCGTAGTGCGTGTGTCCACATTCAACTATATGTTCTATTCAAAAAAGATAAGGAAAAAACCTCTATGTGCCGCAGTGTTTCTGTAGAAATAATTTAACCTTTGATTTGATTAACTTTTATGCTAAATTAATATTATTACATTTATGTGAAATTGTTCTTAAATTTTAAGGTATAAACAATAATTCAAAAGGATATAAGTACTCCTAGTAATGAGCTTTAGAAAGTTTAAAAATCCACCACCTTACTATCAAATACACCAGAACTAAAACCACACTAACTACTGGTAGAATACGCTATTGTATAGTGCTACGAAAATACCAATTGCTATGTTAAAAATTACTGAATATTATTAAATTTTTATTATGCTTGCAAAATATTTTATAATTTTTATTTAAATGTCAGAATGATTATATAATACGTATTACAAAATAAAATAATATTCAGTAAGTAAAGTTACCATACAATTTTATTATATATTTTTTATCTACTATTAAATCTATTATTTAAAAACATGATTCATTTTTGACAGTTGAGGTTATGTTTATTATTTGTTTTCAATATAAATTTACATTAATATTTATTTAAAAAAAATACAATAACAATTGAAATAATAACAATATAAATACAAAATTATTTGTTAAAACAATTGTTGACTAGTACATGGAGATCAATTAACATAAATCACTTCGATTTTATAAATAATTTTAAATACAAATTTTAGGTTATGTACATGTTTAAAAATCCATCGTATAATAAATAAAAACTATTTATTTTATATAAAACAAATTATTTAATGATTTACAAAGACGTTTATTTTAATTATATTTAATTTTCTATTTATATTGTAAAGAAGGTTTTATTTTTGAATATCAATATGTAATAAATATAAGTGTTGGTAAATAATATATTACGTACATATGTTTCTTTATGACTATTTTCACACGTTTAGGCGCTAAAACATTATTCGACAGAAACCGGTTTTAAACAAAAACCATATTGAAAAACGAAATATATGAATATATATTCTTCACGTTTTAATACTCGACAAGCGCATAAAATATATGTAGATGTTTGAAGGTATCTGTTATGCGAGTAAATGCATCCATATGTGAAAAACTAGTGGAGCCAACCTTATTCAAAGATGTTAAAGATTTAAATATATTAATAGAAATTCGATAAGGTCATTCCATGCACAATTATATTATTTGATAAAGATAAAGAAGAGACATCTAGCGGAAAAAATTAAAAGTTCGTAAGCCTGATCATTAAAGAGCAATATCATAAAAAGTGTTGCAAGTAAAATTTATTCTAAATTTATTTTTACCTGCAATTTTTTTTTAGTTGCAATAGAAAACTTTATTTTAAATTTTGTAATATATCGTCTGTTGACTGCAATAGTGACGCAACTGAAGATTTCTTAATTTTGGTTATCGCAAGATTTGTGCTCCTAATTTAATTATTTAAATTATTATACTTCTACTAAATAACTATTAAAAGTTGATGCAATCAAATCAATATTAAAAAATAGACTTTATTTTGTAAAATTTGCTAGTCTGCAATTTAATTTATTATTACAATTTTTATACTCATCACGTATCACAAAATTGAGTTTAAATAGTGACATATGTAAGACGAAGTAAATATATTTAATATTTTTTGAGTTAAGTCACTGTTGCAATCAGCAAGCGATATGTACCATTTATTTTGACTTGACTTCAAAAAGTTTTATGAACTTTTGAATTTCGCGCGCTTTATTTATCGGATTAAACATATCTTTTTGTTTTGTATTGGTAAACATATTAACGACATGTTTGTCAATTATTATATACATAAATTGGATGGATACATAGTTTTTAGATCAGTCTCGTACGTTAAATATATAAGAAACGATAATATCTGAAATGGCCCTTTAATGATAATAGCGCTGCGGCGGTAAAAAATGTAATTATTGAAAGCGTTGCATATAGCGATCATAATTAAAAGAATTTCTCACGCAATGATGTAACATGATAAAAAAATAAACGTAATAAATATTAAATATACTTAGTTATAGAATAACCACTCTGAGTATTAGATAAAAATATACAGGTTAAATATACATATATATAAAATTTGATAAAATAATTATATTATTTGAAATATTTATTTAAAAAATTTCTCAAATAATATAATAATTTTAGTAGTGTGAAAGAGACCTTAACATTATTGTGCATTATGGAATATTTCTTGTCGGAGACAATTTAAATTATATTCGCAATAAAACAAAAGCTATGGTATTGTTCATACACAAATAAGATAAGCCCTGAAGAATGGCCTCGAGAATGGAAGAGCGAATAGAAGGGTTTTCTTCAGGCTTGAGACTCTACTATTGCATCTGAACTGATATTTTGTATGTGTTTGTATAAAATACATGTATACTATAATTCTGAATCAACAATACAAAGGCATTATCTAACAGACTATCTGATATTATCGTAGAAACCGCGCTCTATTGTAATGCATTCAATTTTATATACGAGAACATATGGGAAGATACAGAATACTCGGAGAATACTCGGAGAATACCCGGAGATCGAGTGTAAAGTTATGTAAATATACTTAATGCATTAACTTCTTTAAGAATGTAAATATATTTAAGAAATTTATCTTCACGATAAATGCTGGAATTGTTAGACTTTTAACTTGCCACCTCTGCACTTTTTCGCACGCGGAGCTTCATTGAAAATAGAAATTATCATATAAATAAAATATTCATCTTTAAAAAAAAAGATGTATGTACGAGTATACTAAATGAATTAGAGAAAAACTCAGGCTTGTCACCTACAACAAAAAGAAAACAGCTTATATTCAAGGTTTAAACTAAAATTATTTTGTCCTCGAGGTGGGAAATGAAGTTATTAATTTGTTGATTCGTTGTTTAGAAATGAATATTTTTAGTAGAATAAATAGAAAAAAGAAAAATAATGTTAAAATCCCTTTCTTTAGTATAAAATATTTTATTATATTAAATCCATATATAGAACTATCGTCCAGATAGTAAATATATATATAATCATAATGTAATTTACAAAAAATAAACAACATTTTCGCTTGTAGCCAGTAACGGATCTGTGATAATTACAGACACACGTCGTCAACTACTCCACGTAATTACAAGTAATAATAAATTCAATATATTAATAACAGTCTTGCTTAACTATATTTAAAATTATGTAACAAAATATGTATCGAAATATATAACATCATTAGTATAGAAAATATTTGTTTGTACGTGTCTGAAATCATCGAGGCATCGGATATGGATTAAGATTAAAGTCCGTTCTAGGGCTTGACCTTGAAGGAAAAGCATGCGTGTGATTGTAGCCTTGAGGAGGCATGAAACTATATCCGGGAGTTCTAGGAGGCGTTGTATAATTTCCAACAGGAGGACTCGTTGGAGGTGAAGTTAAACGAGCTTCAAAATGAGCCCGAACAACTTGATGCATATCCCCAACAGTAGCAATCCCCCACATAGAAGGAACTACACGAAACAATAACCCCAAAACATCACCAAATAATAAATCTTTAATCTTACCTGTCGTGAACAGTACGATTGCTTTCAGGCAGGAATATTCAGCAGAATCAACATGAAGTGCTTTTAATTTTTCAACTTGTTCTTGAAATATTCTGATGTGATCCATAAAAGCAACAACTCTATCAGCCGCCATTGGTGAGGCATGTAGTCCAGCTGCTGCTAATAGAGGCGCCACATGTAACGGCATCGAACACTGCGACGCATTTAGTACAAATAATTCTGACCAAACTAATCTAAGTAATGCTACTTGATCTGTTACTTGTAAATCAGGAAAAAATGGTATATTTCTTGCCCATTCAACTGCTGAGAATAATAATCTTGCTGCTAATTCACATATGTTGTCGATACCCATTATGTTGTTAGGTTGCATACATTGTCCGTATCTTGATGTGGGGTATGGTTCTGCTCGAAGAAGAAGAGATATGTATGAGGAGAGGTATGAGTGTCCATTTAGACCCGCTGCTGCCACAGCATCACCATTTGTTAGTGCAAATTGTCCATGGATGCCAGGTAGACCTGGAGGTTGAGCTGGTGGAACGCGTCCTCGTTGTACAGCTGAAATAAAATAAAAAATATTTGTTAATAAATAAACTATTTGTTGCATGAAACAGTATCGTAACGTAACAGAAAACTCCGGCACGAGAAGATGATCTTCACATTGGCTTGATCTGTAAGCACTCTTGAACAGGTATTCGTTGCGCGCTTTATTCTGTATTCTCAATTAACCTTAGAACATGTCGAGGTAAAACAACACGTGTAGATATTCTCAACTACATTGTGAGAGCCACGGTTGATGGTACTTAACAAGTGGGCAATGTAAATAAGTAATAAAGTCATCTAGCTGTATTGGAACTAAAAGAAGATGCTATTGAATGTTAAGAAAACAACTCAAGAGGGAAGAATAATACCACATGATCCCGAAAATGATATCGCTGGCAGATATAACATTCGAATACATCAGCTGTTTTTCGTAAGAGTCAAGATTCAAAAGTATGTGGTTCTTAAAACTAAATACCAAAACTCTTTGCTTAATTAAATGACTCCCAATGTCTCTTCAGCTCAAAGCTTTGATTGGAACCTGACTTTAAAGTATATTTAATAAAAATCGAGTCCTATAAAAACGTCGTTATTTGCAATATAAGTATTACTAAACCAATATATGAGTTCACAAAGAAAGAAAAGGCAATGATTGGCATTTCACAACGATGAATTGGAATCAAACGTGAAAAATGTGGGTGTTACATACAAAAATATGTAACGTTATTAATGGTAGAGACTGTACACTCTCAAACTCTCCATTTACCTTCAATTCAAATGATTGATTATCAGATTGACAGATCCAGTGACAAGTTCAATCACTGCAATCATTAATAACAGACCGTTGTGAAGTTAACTGTGAATTGATGTTGATTGGATATAATTATTAGGATAACACATTTTTTCTTTCTCAGCATCATTTCTCTGGTAAGAGTTTCTATCAATATACATATGTATAGTATATAGTGATGTCAAAAAGTATTTTAATAAAGTCATCAGTTAAATTAATCTGTAGCTTAGTTACGGAATCAATTTGATAGTGTGATATGTGCTTTATTAATTTATACTCCTTTCCAGGTACTAATTAGTTCTGAAACTTTAACGTGTAATAAAACAACGCAGCTAACTGTATGAATACATTACAAGATGTAATGATCTTTTTTGCGTAACATTGATAAAGGTAGTTTCTGATTAAATCACATCTCGCTTTTGATTTATTGTCAGTTTGATTGATAATAATAATAGATAATGTATATTTAATTTCAAGGACGTCATAAATACAACACATTATAATTCTTAAATAAACAATTATAGTTTTGTAATTAATTATTACAAAATTTTAAATCTCACTTTTCAAAGATAGATAGTTGGAGTTGATTCATTAGTTTACCATTATTATTTAAATAATAAAGAACATGTTGAAGAATAATATTGAACATTGTGCTTTATTCAGAACTGAATATTTATTACCGAGAATTCCCGGGAGTATCTTTGAATTTTTAAGTGAATGGAACAAATAACATAATAGCAAATTTAATTAAAGAAAGAAGAGTTACACTTTTAAAGATCCTAACATTTTGTTAACTCATGATTTCATCAATATTGATGATTTTATCAATAGGAAGTAATAACACAAAGTGTAGTGCTGTTTCAAGCTTGCTACAAGCGTGTTACAGCTAATGCAAGCGTGCCATTTCTACCAGGACAATAAATAAGATGAAATAATGAAATCTTACTACTCAGCTACAAGTTTATTGAGATAAGTGAGACATGATACATCAATGTGACGTCACATTGTTCGATAGTCTTTAGACTTATGACTATGAGTCAATGCGCATGCGCTCGATGAAACAAACAAAAAAGAAACGTTAGTATAATTCACAAATAATTACAACTTAGATTCGTACTTGATATCCTTGTGATATTTATTTACAATACAGACAATACAATAATACAATAATTAATAAATAGTAAATGTTATTTATAATTTATGACAAACAGAAAAGTGCAAATCAAATTAACTTTGCACAGTGCACAAAATCATAAATAAGTAATTGTGTAGGAAATTCCACTTTATATTGAAATGAATGATTAAAAAGTTTTAACTATGAATATTGCATACAGATTAAAAAATATTTCCAGGAATTATTATTATCATTCGTATATATAAATAATTCCACAGAAAACGCGTCATTTAATTGCGTATGGTTATAAGCCACATGTAAATATCTTATATAATAAATATAAACTCGTATTCTTATTTTATGAATATTGAAATGAAAATAAAACGGAAAAGAATCTGTATCATATGAAATGAAGTGACGTGTGAGATTCATTAGGTCGCACCAACACCCGGTAGTACAGATTAATGCCCTTGTTGTAATCAGTGTAAAATATATATAAATTCTTCATGATTCATATTCATGTCTAGAATATTAAGTTAATGTTTTTTAGTGAAACAATAACATTATTTAAATGGAAAGATTCTCAGGAAAGCGCACGGATTGTTATTCTGGTAAAAAATATTGCTGTCATAGATATTAAGTACATGATAGACTGCAGACTGCAGTTTGTATGAATAAAATATTGTTACTTGAATAATATATTGAAGAACGGACACTAAGAGTGACAAATATGAGTGTATTGTGATAACAAAATTATAACGGATGGTCTTTGAAGCAATTTCATTGGGCCATGTTGACGATAGCACATTTGCTTGCCTAAACTGTATAAATAATATCAAAAACCATAGGTTTCTGTGGTTAGATTAAATGGAAAAGTCTGTACTCTACTAAGCAATAATGCATAATAAAATAAATTATTATAAGTAAATTTAGAGTCTTTCAGTCTTAATTAAATATTACTGTTCTAATAACATTTAAAATAAACTTTATGTAAATATATAAGTAGTTTTTAAATTATCAAGTATTTATTATTAATAATTTCATATATCATAAAACACAATTAATAAAGTAAAAGTAAAACCTTGATTGAACGATTAATTAATCAAAATGTGATGAGATCATAAACCGTCTGCATATTTTATTTACACAAATAAAATAATATGCAATTTTTTGTTACATTTAAAACACATAATTTACTTCAAAAATGATTTTACTCGTAATATAATTTTTGTGTGATTTAAAGTATTTAAAATAAATAAAAGAATCTGATTGCACCCTCATTTTCAAGAAGAACGGCTGAATGAGAAAGCTCCGTATCCGAAAACTCAAATGTAAATTTAAGTTAGACCTTTTGAAATGGAAAAATAAAATTGATGCCTATGCAAATGCAATATTTTAAGTAGCGTCTTGAATTTCTTTAAAGTAAACTAATTACCTGCTAGTAAAAACCGTAATAAGTGAGAACTCGTTATGAAAAAAATAAAGAGTATCTATCTAGTATCGACGTTTTGTAAAACTATAATTCAATTCAAGTTCTTCATTTGCAGAAATTAAATCATATAAATCTAAGAAATAATTAAAGCTAGTTAATTTACGTCTAAACGTATTTAAATATATATTAGATAGCGCATACGTTTATGTTTACAAGAAACATTTTATACCAACCATATAGCTGATCTAATTTAGTATTAACTCTACGACAATTGAGGTGCTGCTGCGGTGAGCTTGCTAGTTGCACATCGTGGCTGAGTGATTTCTGCATATGATGCTTGACCAAGATAATCTAAAGTACGCGCATGCCCAATGAGCAGCGGTACTTGTACAGTAAAATTAACAAAGTTTAAAAGATTTTGCAATTAATTTGGTGTATTAAATTTGATTTGTGTAATAATTTGATCTTACTATAATTTTACTTCCATATATAATTTTGTTGTATGGTTAAATTTTCTATATTTAGTAGTTCATTCAATTATAACTATGATTTAATAAAACTAAATTAGGTAAAATAAATAAGATAATAGGTAAAAACTATTGAAATCTTTTAAAATATTCGTCTCGTAGAGTACAATAAAAATATTAAAATAAAATTGAAAAATATTTCAATCAATAATTAACAATTCAATAAAATAAAATTAGAAATCTGTTGATTAATAAAGACCAAAATATTTTTCTAATAGATTGTACCCATAAAGGTCACAAGGGTCATTCTTAGAGTATTACTGGAATGCGGAATGCATCAACTAAAGGCGGGAAACATGTCAAAAAAATACACACCGAGAGAGATGCATACTAATATAATAAGTACAATATACATACTTGCCAGATGTAAATAAATTTAACATGTATTTAAGTATATGTGGCAATACCATAAACAATTAGTAGAATGCGTTAATAAAGCAGTTATAGTATTAATTGATTAATGAGCCGTAGGTTACGACGAGGTGGGTGTGAATAATTGTGTTTATTGCGCCAAAGAAATTAACCGAAATTTATCTTTCTACCATTTTTTGTTTTTTATTATTTATACATTTTCTTTATTTAAAGGTTTTACATTTTATTCAATATGACGGCTTCTAAAGTTACAAAGTTCTCTTTATGACCCATTTTATCCTTAAAAAGGTTATGTTTATGTTTTAACTATTTCAAAAAGGACGTGTGATAATCTTGCTTATTTAAAAGATAGATAATTTTATGTTTTCAATGTAAATTTACGTTGTTAGGATAAATAGAATCAGAAAAATTCAATTAAAACATCTAAGATTATTAAAGAGTTAAACAAAGCAATTAATTATCTTCTATCATAAAAATTAACATATTATAATTTATTAAAACATACCTATAATTAATAAACATTAAAAAAAAACTGTTCATCAGATATTTATGTTAAGTATGAAGTTAGCTGATATATGCAAAATGTGAGGTTATGTGTGCATAGTACATGACAGAAATGAAATGGTATCATTATCGCAAAATGCATCTAGTTTTCTAAATATAAAAACCATATACAGATCATTTGCAGTCACCTGTCATGCTGTTACAATGATACAGAGTTGTAACAAGTCTTCAACGAAGTTTTGTTTCCGTGTGGCCTTGCATTTAAATTACAAGTATCTGCATATGCTAAAAAAAAGGTTATTTGCATATAAAAAGAAAGAGTCCGACTGCAAGAGTAGATTTGCAGGTTATGTATTACAAAAAGTGAGGTTAGGTACAATTGTACATAAATATATCAATGCAGCTTAAATGATTTATAATTGATGTTTTTATAAAATGCATAATAACAAAATATATTATTTCAAGTAATTAGAAAATTATAGGCATGTCTGAAATGTTTGTACTTTTTGTTTGTTTTTTATTATATTACTGCGATTTCAATAGCTAGGTTATATCTCGCATTAATTATAATATAATAATTGTTTGTTTTGTTGATTTGTTTATTATTTGTATGTACTTATAACAATGGCGACACTGGTAGAAATCATATCTCCTTTTAGCGATAATTAGGAAGAAAATTAGTAGTTACCATCTTTTAGGTCTATCATGCTTCATATTGTCCGAAAAATAAAGAAACTAGCTAAACAGAAAATATTCAATGTACATAATTCATGTATTATATAACGCAATATTTTTTACATAACGTTACGTTTTATTATTTACGTAAATATAACATAATTCTGTTACATAGAAATTAAATAATTGCAAAAGACATTAAAAATCTTGTATTAATATATTAATTTAATATATAATATGATATACACTTTTTCTTTATATATAAAAATTCAGCCCGTCGATTGCCTTGAAATGTTGATACAACGTTGCATTCCAATGAGCGCGTGTTTTTATAGTAAAATGAAATTTTGCCACAATATTGCATTCGAATAAGCGTGTATTTTCGAAAATAGAATTCATTTCTTTCTAGTTGATCGTAGACTGTGTTTGTGTGCGTGTGTCTTTTATACTTTCTCAATCATTTCATATCAGACTGAGTGACAGCAAAGTGTGATCGGGCTAGCTAGTATTATATAAAAAACTTTATGAACGTTAGAAAATGTAAATTTATATCTAAAGATAACTTTTGTTATGTTAACTTTCCTTATAATGACCTAAAGAAAAATGACGTAACAAGAAACTTATTTTATGTTAAAGGGAGACTACAAAATGCGTTTACTGAGACAACAACTGAGATTGGTTTCCCACCGGCTTTCTGCGATAGACTTGCCGTTCGAAGCAATCTTGTTGAAATTGAACTTTAATACGACTAACTATACAGATACTACTAAAAACCGTAGTGCTACTTGATACGATAAATCCAAAGCGTTTGATGCGAGCCATGTGAACGCTTAATATTAATTGTACATACGTACATCTTCATTTACTGCGGAATGATTATACATCTATACCTTTCAGGTAATAATATTTAATAATAATCATGAATTAAAAATAGATTATATCATTTCTCCTCGGTATAGGCTTTCAAATAATGTATTGAAACAAATTATTATTTATTTTTTTATTATAACCCAATTCACGATTAGTTCAGTTCATTCAGTTCGTTCGCTTAGCTGTCCTGTCCCGTCCTGTCCATTTCAACTCGATATAGATCGTATCGGTTGACCGTAATTTATTGTGTTTAAATATTTTCATGGCCCGTTGACGTTATCGTTAATATATCAAATTAATTTCCGATTTATAGCATCAAATTATAACAGGAAGTCAATTGATATCGTGAAAGTGATACTCATTGATATTGTGTGATATATGTGTAGGGGTAAACTACGGAGAGAAAGTAAGTGTTAAACGAGGTGTATCAATAAGAGATGACTGTTTTGTTTTTTGAATAAAATGTAAAATAATGAATATATTTTTGATTTCTTTATGTTATTGTCAAGCTAAAATATGGTAATTATTTATAGAATATAGCACCGTTAAAATTGATCATGTTTTTAATTACTTTTTAACAGAAATCCACAGGTTCGTAACGCCTGGATCAAACGCATTGTGTTTTTCGTATAAAATATAGACGAGAAGGGAAGCGGTGAAGGAGCTGCTTCGAAGCAATCTCGTTAAAAATGTAGGCCACTAAAAACCGTAGTTATCTCTATCGAAGCGATAATTTAATAAATTATTACCCAATTTGTATTGAAAATAACTTAATTTACATTTATATTCAAAAATTCGTGCTGTATGAGACATGAGACAAATACACGAATATATTAAATTATAAAGAAAAAACATTAATCATGAAATAAAATTAATTTAATTTAATTTATTGACGTGTAATAATTTATAATTTGACTATACTCAAGACACTTGTTGATTATTTATATACCTTTCTCTGTTACTCACATTAACTTTACGAGTATATCTTTTATTATGCAGCAAATTTTTTATCTTATTTTCAGACTTTCACAAATATCTAAACATAGTATTCAGAGAGTACAATACGACCATTATGGCGCCTTATTTAAATTCATCAATATTGAATACATACACGACTGATTATTTTTATTAGGATGAATGCAGTGATGTCAAAGATGTAGTCCCGCGGATATAATTAATAGTTACAGAAATTTCAAACTTTTCAAGACGGTAACCGTAATTTATTGTATTTTTAGATCACTGCAACAAATTGAATTTTAGATCTTTGGTAATTTTTAGTGAGGTGCTCTACTTTACAGCAGTGTAAGTTAATGTCTACAAGATATATAAAAAAATGTTGTATGCATAAATTGTAGGAAATTAAGTCTCCTATCAGATTGAGTATAACTATTTTTATCCTAGGACCAACTGGTAATGAGATATCGTATAGAAACTATTTTTACATTTTCTCAGACTTTGTGTAATCACACCGACTATTAAATTCGAGGTTGTCATCTTTGTACAATTTTTATTTTATTAATATATTCACACTGAATAATTAACACTTATCTCCGCTAGCATCTTAGCCCAACGCATAATACAGAAGACAGGAGACACTGCTTTAATGAGTCAATTCATTTATGAATAATATTTCTCATTGATAATATATCCATTGACATTTGTTTGTTTTTAATTACTACTTATTTAAATTTTATAACTTTACATAATTTTTAAACACTTAAGAAGTTGAACAAGAAGAAGAGGAGTCAATGCTCAACAAACTTGCACAATTATTGAGCTAAGTTAGTACACACAAAATGTGTCAAACCCAACACAAATACAAACACAAACACAATACAGTTCGCTCATCAAGAGAATGTAAATGTAAATCTTCGGTAATGTTTAATAGTGTTTACATTTACAACGCCCTCTAGCGACTTGAATGTTGTTGTATTACTGCTTAATGGAAATTGCATCCGCCTGAAGATATTCAATAACTGTAAGACGCTTAGTGTAATGCACTCGCACTCGCACGGTGGCTGTGTAATGCACCTATGCATCTCTGCATACTATTATCTGTAATGCATCTACCATTATGATTATATTTGCTCAAGTATCATACTAAAAGATATACAGATATATAAAATATCATTTATTAATTTATCATCCTCCTAGTCCTATTTATGCCAAGATGAATTGTCATCGTTATCAGCTAATATACATGCACGAAGCATTGAGATTTCTCATGCTTAAAACAGATTATGAGAGCCGTAAAATTCGACCATACGGTGGTGAATTAACATATAAATATATAAATTTAATATATGATTTTATAATTATAAAAAAAGAAACTCATTTAAAATCACCCAATTTGTCGAATTAAAAACAAACACAATTAATTCAATTAAGATAAAATCAATCCAACCAATCTTACCAGGTATCAGCGATTCAAACGAATTAAAATTTGTCTACGTGACCTTTTATTACTATTAATTAATTAATTATAAGTTGTTTGCATTCCTCCGAATAATTTAAACATTTTTAGTTGTTATACTTGGTAATATGGATTCTTTGTAGCTGTATCATTTATCTCTTCAGTTGATCTTTTTATAGCTCTCATAACTACGACATTATAAAACGCAGAGAAATAAGAATAAGAATACATCAAGCTTTGTCTTTCGTTACATTTTATTGTCAACGCATTGTCTTTGTTTATATTGTTATGATAGTGGTAATATGTCTTTTACAATGAGTTGGAAGGAGAGAAAATAATTCCTACATATATATATACTTATATACACCGTGACGTGATGTTATAAAATGATAAGAAAAATTTAAATTATGTATCTGTCAGTGATCTGTCACAAAAATGTAAATAAGAAACGTGAAAATACTTCAGCTCTTCTAAGATGCTTCTTTTATTGTACATTTCTAAGTAAAAAAACTCAGTTGGTTGTAAATCTTATATTAAAGTGTGTTCTTAATTAAATTAGGTGAGCTTAATCATTAAGAAACCGTGCAAATCGATAGTATCGACAGAGAAACAAACAAATTAAAATTAATAGGGATTTCCATATTTTTATATAAAGTGTTGTATGAGAAAATCGCACTGTATAAAACACTACTATATAAGTACAACGAATTTCTGAGAATAAGGTAATGCTTAATATGCAACAATTAGTCATGCATTATTGTGAGGATGGTATTATTGTTTAGTTTAACGCTTAGCGTCTTTTGTAAACATGTTATGAAATTTAATACATGTATGTTTGTAAACAAATAAAAAATTAAATAATTTTATCTTAGTACTTCGGATGTTTGTTAGATGAAATCAAAAATGATAAAAAGGAAAACAACAAAAAGGAAATATAATAACAAGCAGCTTAAAACACACACATAGATAGAAAGAGACAAATTTAAATAAGTAATTAATCAATCAAATAAAGAAGAAATTAATTTACATTTATTTAAAATAAGATAAAATAATTCTAAGTTGTAAAAGTCAAATTTCCATCAAAAGGCATTTCTATAAACATGCAAAGGCGAGAAAAAGTATTCAACTAAATATTTGTTCTTTTTTTATATTTAATTTTTATTTTGGTTTTTGCCGCAGCGGGGCACTTTTGTCGTTTTAAGTTCTTTATTTTTATTTTAAGTTTAACTCGATGCCCAAGTGAACTGATGACCTCATCTCTTCGGCCAGGGTCACTGGTAACAGTCTCGTGTACACTCCCAATATTGACATATTCAAATAATATATAAAAAATTTAACCGAAAGAAACACGCGTTTGTAGTAAATATTTACTGATTAACTACAATAAACAATTAGAGAATTAAGGAATTATTACTTGTATATTTAATTGATCAATTATATTTTGCATATAAACAAATTATCAGGTAAATACTTTCTCAACTGCATAAAAAGATACACTCCAGTTTTTTTCGAATATTTCTTAAACCAGTTTTTTATACGTGTAATCCATTACATATTGGCGTCTTCACTTCCGCTTAAATTTTACACGTTTAATTACTAAAAAACGAAGAAGAGAATTAGAACACATGGTAATTTACGAAAATGTATATCCTGCGGAAGTGTTAAATCCATTTTTATATAAATTGTTCTGATGCAGTGTGATTTTATTATGAATCAGTTTTTATTCATTTAATTAACATGTCCCAATTGCGTAAATAGTAATCAGATGGCAAATGGGACTGACCACTGAGAAAGTTGTATCCCAGTGGGAGAATTTAACTCCCAATTGTAGAGAATGTGACTAGAAAACATGAAATTCAGGAAAATTACTCCGGAAGTCATTGTAACAAAAATTTAATATTGACTGAATCCTCTTCAATTTCTATTTTATTTTTTGAAAATAGCAACTATTTGTTTTATAAATTAAGTTAAGTTGTGAATTGTGAGCAGGCATCCTTTGTCTCTTGGTAGCCAATATTTCTAGATTATTAATTTTCTATTTACAATATTTCTTATCGTATTTCTTGTTGTTTTAAGAAATTTAAAATTTGCTGTTAAAATATAATTGACAAGTATCTAAATTGAATAAAATAAAAAAATCAGGATTAATTTAACCAGTAAACTATTATGTTTACAATATTTCTTAAATTCAGATCACTACGTGTCAGGGTTTTAGGTCAGGTGTACCATCCTCACCGGCAACACCTTAACCATATGTATCAAGAGATCAAAATTTAAGATATAAAAATTGCCTAAAGGAGTGACTTTAAATTTATGCTAATATTTAATAAAACAGTAAGCCAAGCTGGCTGGTTGAACATCCTCAACATCGTACAGGTAGGCTTGGACTCGGACCTACTAAACGGTAGGTCAAACAGGTGTTTTTGTTGTTTTAGCCACGTAATATTTATTTATGATGATTCCTACTTGAAAAAAGGTTAAAATAAAAGAGGATAGCTGCCGACTGCCGTGGTAACTAATTTAATCGGGATACTACTTAAATAATCAAACAAATTCACAAAATAATACGCATTTCTTAGTATTAAACAAAATTATTATAAAACTAAAGATCGAAAAATCGATTTGAAATATTTAGAAGTTAAACATCACTAGGATAAAAGCAACAATAAATTCCATATGTGTAAAATATAAAATAAATTCCGTTGAGTCATTAAAATAACACTTCAAAAACTCGGTTCTAAAGACTCGTGTCCAGAAGAATTCAACAAACTGAGATGAGAGACCATAACTACTTATGTCCACGATTCCTAAGGTAATTCTAATACAGTACTCCACGTTCTTTCCTGGTCTTTAACAAAACATACTTTATTCTTGATTTGTTTCGTTTTCTCCTCTCAAGATTAAAAGTTGATGAATACCTACAACGTACATATCTATGTTAAGTGAATAGAGATGGGTTTGTTGAATAGAAAATATAGAAACAATTATCTTTGTAATAATAGACAAATTTCTTTTGTAAAGACTAATGTCTTTCTGTACTAACTTTGCTTTTGAACAAATTGCATTTAAGTGTTTATTCATTTACAGCTGTTTTTCGAATAATAACTTTGTAAATAATTCATTTCTTTGTTTGAATAATAAATCGTTTAAAATTAACAAAAGTATTATATAAACGCAGAATTTTAGGAGAAAAAAACAAATTTAAATGGTTTCTATATAAGCAATTCAGAAAACAAAATACTGCCACCTTCAAAATTGTTTGTTTTGTTCTTAGCTGTTCCATAGTTAAAATTGTAAGCAATTCTGTAGGTTAGTTACTGCGTCGGTGTTAAAAATTTCTGTCTTTTCTGTTTCCATAACCGTTACTGACAAAAATGGGTTGCTTTGAAAATTGACTTGATATTCGAGAGTATGTAAAATTCGCTGTCTGGAGAATAGAGTAAGTGAAGCATGGTGATGTTGCCGTTAGTTCTGCTACAGAATAAAACTATTTCGCCAAAGTTTAAGTCATTTCATTAATTGTGTTAAAATTTTATATGAATGCTGACTAATTACTAACTGTTCAGAATCGCTTCTGAGAGACATTTTGAGGCGTTAAACTGCAAAAAGAATTAATCTCACAATATATTATTTTAAAGTGGAGGGAAACAGTATGACGAATTTTTAAATAAAAGCGGAAAGGGTGTTACATTTCTCTTGATCCGGCGATAATACTAAACAGAAGTATAAACAATCAAAATTAATGACAAAATATAATTTGTGTCATTCAAAAACGCGAACGAACGAACATGAAACAATAGAATTGTTATTGTTAATTTTTTTTGTTAAGCCGTTATTAATTTTTGATTTTGAGTTCCAAATTTTCCAGCCGATGATAAGATCATGACATCAAGATAATTGAACATGCTTCAACCTGTAGTGAGAGGTTACTATTAAAGTGAACTATTAAAGCTGAGTCTAACAAACATCCGACAAGTCTTTTCGTCAGTCTTGGTGTTTGAACTATGGAAGTAATCTACACTTGTTGAGATAGTTAAATCATAGCGTATTAATAAAAGCATATATAAGCTGAGCACGTACGCATGTACTAAATTAAAGAAAATCTGTCAACCTATTCAAATTAAGGTACCATAATTAAAAATTATATGTATATATAAAAGATAAACCGATAAAAATGAAGAAATGAAATAACTCACTGATAAATACAAGAAGAAGAAGAAGAAGAGGAATAAAGTTCTATGAATTTAAGGTCCATAAACCTGACAATTCCCTTAACCAAGATCAACAATACCTTTATACATTCTGTTATTTATTTTTTATAAATATAACATACTGTCACATATACCAGACTTTGTATAACTCGTACAGAAAAGACCGCACATAAGTTGCTGCTTTTTGTTATTTACTTTTTGTTGACAAAAACATATAAATAAGGTAATATTTGTATTGAATTTGTTACAGTAGGTTTGTATTTGTGAATACCCTGTTCTCTTACTCTATAAGAATTTAATTGATATATTACTTTAGTATTTAAACATGTTTTTTTATAAAAAAAATTAATGTCACATAGTGATCAATAATTTAATATGCATATTACAATGTAAGTAATAATATTGCGTGTAAGTAGGTATATGATATATATGTTATACACTGTTAAATATGTTTAAAGGGTCACATTTAGATGAAGTTTTTGAAAATTTCGATTGTTTTTCAATATTGGTGATCAATACTTCAATTATTACGAGCTTCTTTTATTATTAAAACGATTGTTTTTAATATAAAGAAAGATTCATAGTTTTTATTTCAAAAACTTTCACTTTAGACTGCGGTCATTTTTTCAAAAATCAATATTTGATTAATTTTTTCAATTAGGCGCTAGAAAATTTGCGTTTGATTTTTTGTAAAGTTGTAAAAGATACTCAAAAGTATAAACTCTTTAATGTAAAAGAAAAATGTTTCAAAATCTGCACATGTTTTTCCAAAAAAAATACACGAAAATTTCTTTTTTTTTCAATCACAAAGTAAATGTAACCTCGTAAACTTTTATGAAGATATTAGTTTGAGATCCTCCTTAACAGGATATGCTCTAATTATTTACACACATATTACTGTGCCACTCAAGGGCACCTTAATTCACATTTGCCCAAAGCCAATGTTCTGTAAAATGTTGATAAAAGTTCTGAACTTGTTGTCGCCCTAATTTTACAAGTAACTTGGTACCCGTACGTAGAATTCAAGTTTGGTGACCAATTTGACCAGTTTAGTAAAATAATTGTTGGTAGAACAGGATTCTGTAACAACTAACAGTGTACTGTGGGAACGTGGCTTACAGAAACGCCATTACTTCTTCCTTAAGACGGATTTATTAGAGTAAGTTCATGCGTTAAAGTATAATAACAATTAAAATAAATCATATTTAAATATCAAGTTATGATGACAGCACCAACAAACACCAAGTATAATACGAGTAACATAACATTATAAGACGTAGAAATTATTCCAAGTAAATGCACAACGTTTAAAACTAATGTAATTTTTAATTTAAAAAAAAAAAAAAACATATTGTGTTTAACGTAGGTCTATTTTCGATGCTGCTTCTACGAGGTCGTGGTCTCATGTATGAACTTCGACACATATATCGGTAGACCTGACAATATACATAATCGATTGCACTTGATTATTATTAAATAAATGTTATATAAATATTGACTTTTAATTGATAGAACCCTAACAGTATAATAGCTAATAGCACGGTTACTTAACATGAAATGTCAGATGGATTATGGCATTACTTATTGAAATGTAATATCACATATTATAAAAACAATCGTAAGAAATAATTAGTTTAAAAAGTAATAGAAAAACTAACATCACCTTGAGGTTAATATGTATACCAGTTTTTATTTAAAATTCTTATGCGAGAGATCAAATAAAAGATAAAAGTTAAAAGAAAAATATTTAAATGTATGTTAAGATATAAAATGTCAATCCACAAGTCGTGTGTTGTGTGTTAATTTAAATGTTAATGTTTTTAATTATTGTTTATCTTAATAATTAATTGTTGTGCAATTCATTTAATCATTAAAATTATTTGTTTAAAAAACATGTTGACTTTAAATGCTGCCGATATGTTTTTTATTATTTTACTTATTTCTATTTTAAACTAAACAATTATGTTAATTATATTTTACAGTGAAGTGTACCTATTTGAATGATCATTTTGTTATGGTTATAAAACATAAATATTACTTAATATATAAGTAAATTTTACGTAGAAAAACGTACTTATATTATGTACTTATATTACCCGCTAAACACATAATGATTTAACATTAAAAAGTTTGTTTAACATTTTTAAAGTATATGTAATGTTAAAATTCATAACAAGATAAATTTTGAATTTCTGCCGTCGATTAAACATTTTATATAGTTATGTATTAAATTAATATATTTTAAATTTATTTTATGACAATGTAACAAAATTACCTTAAACTTCGGTAAATAATAAAACGCAACGTTAAGTAAAAGAAAAATTACATTAAATAATACTAATCTCGCTTACATAAAATTTGTTGTTGTGGTGATCCGGTACTGTAAAAAAGGGTTAATCTATATTATTTCTACAAACTGATCAAGATATGGAATTAAAACAATTCAAAGGAAGTAAAACTCAGATACATAATAAATTAAAACCAGTTTGATAGGAACTTGGCCACTGACCAGTCGCAGTTGTAGCTCGAACATAATTCTTATGAGATATTTTAATTATTTAATGTTATAGTTTGGCTGCAAATGTCATGAGTTCCTCTCAGCTAACTCTTGCTGGTTCGCATCACCATCAACTTGAAGAATGAGCAAGCACACAAGACACAACCAACAGCAACGGCAATAGAGCAACATATAATTTGTAACACACTTAATTCGAACATTTATGTTTTTGTGTTCTGTTGTTTTTGTTGTTGTTTTTTTATCTTAAATGATTCAGGCTTGACATGATCCATATTTGTTTTTTTCTTTTTAATCACAAATTAACCAAGTACGAGTGTATCAGTGGGTATTTCCAATTTAACCTTATGGATTTTAATACACGCATAGACAAGACAGAGAAAGATATTTTTTTTTTTATTGTTTTATAGCTCATATTCGCCGACAGGAATTTTTTGTATTCTATAAGTTTAGTCGTGAAAATAGTTTAGCTTACTATGTCACGGTATTCTTGAAAGTTATTATAACTATAGTTAAAACTATGAGAATTCGGCAGTTGGTCATGCTTGAAACAAGTTGTACCGCAAAAGAAAGCAGAAGCGAATCAGTTAATATTTACCATCGTATCGTGGATTTATACAGCTCTTATAATATCTTTTAAGCATGAGTAGTCCCAATCTCTCGTAATTTTCACTATATCAAATTATATAGAACAAGATTTAACTTTTGTCAATGGTTATTAACATTTAAAGTATCTGTTGAAAGATTTATAAGTATGGAGATGAGGCACACATGATTAATGTCTGTTTTATTGATTTTACTTTACATTTATTTTATTTTTACAGAAAAAAAATTGTATGTTTAGTTTAATTGCCACCTCTGCATGAATTACAGTATCTACAACTTTTTAACTAATCTTTTATTAACTAATTGTTATAATTATTATTATTTTGTAATGTTTTAAGAGCACCCTTCAACAAAATTAGGTTATTTAACTCAGACTGATCAACCTATTTTGCAATTTATTTTATTACAGCCCATAGTTTCGGATGAACTTTTTTAATGAACTTTTCGGATGAACTTTGTTAAATTTTGTTAAAGAACGCATTTTAAAAAGTCATGTAATGTTAAAGGGCGTCGTTAAAACTTACAAAATAGGGGTCTAAGTCACTTTAAAAGAAAAACTAAGCTCAGCTGATTCTAACTTCTAATATAACTTCTCCTTATCCTTATTTCTTCTTTATCTTCCATTTTCACCTATTCCTTCTATTCTATTTAAATCATCTTGTATTTAACAAGCCTATAGTATCAATAAGTAAATAAACTAAAAAAAATATTTCAAAAAATTATGTTTTAATTACATAAAACAATTGTTATAAAGGTGTTACATATTGATAAGTCTGTATAACTAAAATTTGTAAGCAATATTTACGTTTAGTGTTTAACGGGTTATAAATTTTTATTCGAAATGTTCGAAACTCTGAAAGGCAGTTACTACAGTCAAGATCAGGGCACTCACATTATACCACAATTACTTTCTTACGACTTAGTTAGTTTTTTCGTAAACCGAAATTTTCTCTCAAGCTTGGCAACGTGTCTCGACGCTTCCTACCACAGTAGTGAAACGGGGGGATCGTGCAAACGTGTTACAATCATTTAAAAAATGCAACAATCTTTTTCACTTGCACATAACTTTCCATTTACAATATTTGAATATTAAAATGTTTAATAAATATGACAAAACTAATATTCAATTAACATTTTCTGTATAAAATATTTGCAGAAAGTTTTCTAGTCCCCATGAAGATTCATGAGCGTTCCATTATGTTTTCCATTCCACCATATCACGTGACTTGCATACTTATTCTCATATGTTTCGCGTTATGTGGCAGGCGTTGCGTTTCGTTTCGTTGCTTTGCAGTCAAATTACCCCGTTAGTTATATCAACATGATTTATGTATGAAAACTCATAAAACACAATCACTTATAGAATTAATTTTAATATACGATCAATAAATTGTATAATAAAACTCTTAAATACATTTAATTCATCGCCTTATTGAAAACAGTCAGCCAAGCCAGCTAAGTCAGCCAGAGAGGAGATGCCTGAGATGGTTGTCATGACGGCTAAGAACCAGCTATGGAAGATCTTAGAACTGTGAATTACGTGGATAAATATTTGCAGGGTTAGGTCATAACTATTAATTAATAGTATTATTTATTTGTATACATAACGCGAATTGAGTAGCTTGTGAATGTCTTGAGCCTAGACCAGGTTGAGCTAGCCAATAGCTGAGTTAGCAAGGTTGCACCACACCGAGGCAAGGAAAGAAACATCGATTAAAATGGTTAATGATAAATACAGGTAATAAATCATTCATGTATAATAGAAAATCAACATTGAAATATGTTCCTACATATCTCCAGGTTTTTATGTTGTCCTCTAGTCCTCATATCTAGCATTACGCTGTAACATATCACTTTTTCACGTTTATCTAAGATAACAAAAGCTATCTGTTACATTAAAGATTTAACCTATAATATACCAAATTTTGTGACTTATTTTTGTACAGCCTTTTAAAAAAAAATCTGCTCTTTTGCGTATTAGAATACTCATTTTGCGAGAGAAAGTTTTTGGTTTAATATTATCCAATGCACCACTGCATCGTAGAAGTGTATTTCATACGTATGTAGATCAAAGTGTCGTCCTACGTTTAAATAGGTCTTGCACGATTCGAACAAAGCTGGGAAATATACAATCCCCGTTCAAATAGCAAGGAACTTTGATCATTTGCGTATGAAGTGAGGATTATTTTACAACAGTGGTGTATTGATAAACATTAGAGTAGAAACTTCATCTCATGATAAAGTATCATGTTAATGAATCAACTTGAATACTCACTACTGAAAAAGCCGTCGTCATCATGTTTAGTGTTTTGCGGGATAGTATGTAATATAAAGATAATTATAAGATGCGGTGTAAACTACCACCAAGATCTGCATCGATCAGCGTCAATATATAGTAAAACCATAAAATACAGACGAATCAAGCATTCTTTTAGTTTTTACCACAGTTACAGAGCAACGATAAACTAAGATTAAGTAGGAAGTACTGCTGATTTAAATTTCTAGAAACAGCAACGTAAAACTGAATCAGATAACGTTATAATCTGATCTTATTCTAAGTCATACAACTCTTAACACATGCGCACATAAACCATTTTAACCTGACAAATATAATTTTGACTTTTCAGCTCCTTCACCATAAATATTTTTAAGCGTATCATCTTCTCTTTTTTTTTTGAAACGGTTTCTCTGAATTTAATACATAAACAACCATTAAATAAAACCTAATCTTTCAAACAAGAAACCCGATACTTTATTAGCATTTCAGAGCTTGCGCAGTGTTTTGGACCCTTTTTTAAAACTTACTTGACACAGCAATTATTTAATTGGGGTTATGGATGTAGTTTTCTGTTATGTAACCTTTTTTTTGTATATTATTTATTCAAGTTTACCAGATGTTATTGTTGAACGAGAAGATTTTTTACAGCATCTTTAATCTATTTTACCTATTGATCTTTATAACAAAAGCGCACGTTCCAATTTTGACCCTGTTTTTGTTACACGTAAAACCCTTTAATGTTTTTTATTGTGAGATTTAAATAAGAGGAACAAATCGTTTAACAAATAATAGTTGAAAGATTTATGTACAGATAATGACATTTATTTAAATTTTTACGTTGTAAGATGCGGAAATAATGTAATGCAATGTTTGTCATGATCTAAATTCTTTCAAATCCGTTTTGTAATAAAAATAGCAACTAAGCTAAAGTACGGATAATTGTGAACTAAAGAATAGTATACGGTGTGAGACGTTCAGTGATTTATTACGAAGAGAGATATACAAATGAAGCAGAATATTGTGGACGAGGAGGATCAGGATGATAGCAAGTCCCTGGAGAAAGAAAAGAGACGAGGCAAGTATTTCAGAAAGGTTGAGGAGAGGGTATGCAGGATATGCGAGGAAGAGGAACACATATAATGAGTAGGTGCAAAAGGAAGGTGGAAAGTGATGAAACGTGCGGAAAATCTGTTGAAGAAGACGGTTAGCAAAAATGACGAGAAAAAGAGAGAAATAAGACAAAAAATAATAGAGAAAGAAAACAAGGATAAGACAGTATTAGAGAGAAATGTTTTGATTCTAATTATTTTGTTAGTTTTTTAAATATTTTTCATTTGATATATTTTTTGTTTGTTGTTGTAGGCTATAAATAAATTGTAACGCCTAACGAAACATTGAATAAATATACATGTGGTACTGACAATATACTGTGGTAAGAACTAAAATATATGTAGAACAAAATTAACACCTATTTAAGGTTATAAATCTAAAAAATATGTCAAAAAAATAATCACCAAAAATTTTCAAAATTAAAAAAAATATTATATTACAATTTATGTATGTTTTTAAAAACCGTTCAAGAATCCTAACCTATAAAATGTGTCAAATAAACTTGTAAAGGATATAAAGATTGATGGCGGTTGTAAATATATCGTTCAAGTTAAGCCACAACAAGAAAAAAAGAAGAAGAAAAACTGATTGGTGTAAATCGTATACTGTACGCGTCAATATGCGAGAAGTTGTCGAGAATATATTATGAAATTGTTGAAACCACTTGGAAATGAAATGGTCCAGTGAAGGGAGAATGGGGAACGGGGAACGGGGACAGGGTATAACACGAGACGACCAGACAGACTCATTCGCAGTTGAACGTTATGACCAATGGAATTTCTATCAATAAATAATATAACGCATTAAAATATTATGTGATTTGTAAAGGATTTAGCGAGCAAAGTTGTCAAAATAAATAAGGATTCGTCTGGGGAATATTAAAGAGAAATATAGGTATTAATTCAAAGGAATCGAAGCCAGGACTTACAGAAAGGATTCCGCACCATAAAAATAAACAGAAACATCTATTTAAATAATTAATAATACTTATAATGGAATAACTTTCAAATACAAATTATACACCGTCACTAACTACTGGCGGAAATGGGAACTACTTCTGTTTCAAATCATTGTTTTCTTATATGTGTTTCTTTATCAAAATACTCGTAAAGATAGGTGTCTTATACTTAAAAATACAACTTTATATTGCTCAATGTTGAATATTCTCACGTCGTGGCAAACTTTAACATGCTTGCACACGAATTATACGCAAAAAGTTATCTGCATAGACTGTTGCCTAGTTCTTGCATCTGCAGGCATTACTTGATACATTGCTTGCATTAATCGTAAAGTAACGTGTATTTGCAATTAAATTAGTTGCTCTGACGTAACACATAAAACAATTAAAAGTATCCTTAATGTTAAATGGCGTAATATTGATTGTAGTGGATAAGACGTGACCGAAACCGATCCGATGAATTGAAAATCTGGATTATCCGGAGAATAATCAATAAAATACAAGAAATGTAAAACACATATGTTCCACATATGTACACACTCGCTATAAGTGGAGAGCAATAAAGCAATACTTATAATTCTAAACAGATCCGGGTGATTCGAAGGACCAGGCTAACGGCAAATTCTAGTGTACTTTTAATATACAGTAAAAACTCTTGAATTTAGCACGGTCAATAATTTGAAAGAGCAATTTTACTAATTTTCTTTTAAAAATCAAAGCCTGACACAACAATTTAGCTATAGGAAATCTAAAAGATGTAAAAAACTGCAAAAAAGTGTCTTAAATCAACACTGAAAGAGTACATACCTAACGGTTATTTTCAAATAACAAAAAACCAGAAATACAAATAATAAAAATATGAAAATAATTTTAATATTAAATATAAACATGAATCATCAATCATTTCCAAAACGTTCAACAAAAATAACTTGTTTCTTTTTTTGAAAATATATTTACAAAAAAATCGGGGTAAATCCTGTAGCTCTAACTCTAACGTACATATCCCTTGAACTTGTGACCTCGAAAGCAAGTAACAAAGTACACTGGTTCCTGTAAAACCGGACAAGACAAATGCAATGGTCATCCATATCCAGAAGGGCAGAACAATTATAATGGGAAAGGCTACAAGGGTCAGGGGGAGGTCAAAGACATCCCATCCCATCCCTTGATTAAATACAATGGACAACGGTAAAAATAATCAAACGTAGTATGTTTAGTGAGAAAATGTGATGGGGTTAAGTAACCGGGCAACTTGTCGTTGGTGACAATATGGACTGCGGTCAGTTTGGATAAATATGCAGAGATATTTTGACACTGGTTTAAAAATAAATTAAAAATATATGTACATATGGGGCAATGCGGTAGCGGTTTTGCGTACGTTGAAGGAACAAATTGTAAAAATTGAATTTGTAAATTGTTTTAACATTTGTTTTCTAAAATGAAATAAATTTACTAATATTTAATATTATGCCGGTTTCACATCAGAGAGACAGTTTAATAAAACACGAACAAAAACACAAATATTTATACCAAAGAGACAGTTCTTAAAACATTTTTGTCTTTTGTTGCTGTTTTTTAGTCTGCTTGGTTTGAACACGCAGTTTCTTGTGAACATTTGCACTTGTCAGTTGTTGTTTATCATGTTTATAATTTTTATGGGACACATAGAAAAATACTAAAAACAAAACCAGTCTGTTCAGTGTGAACAGTCTGTTTTCCAAAAACAGAACTGTTTTAAAATAAAACAAAACATGATTTTGTTTTGTTTTTTGACAACAAAACTGTCTCTCTGGTGTAAAGCCGTCATTAGACCTTGTAATATTTAGTAGCATAATATTGGCAAATCAGAGATCGTCAAGATATAACGAAAAAAGGTCTGAGAATATACAAAGCCATTTAAATCAAAAAAACACAATAATTTAGTATCATCACCAATTATTTGTTTGACGTTTGACTATTTCTAATGCTTGTTGTTATCACCTGATCACTTAATACTATGTTGGCGATATTTATGGTATCGTAGCTTCATATATGTAAATTAGAAACATTGTTGGAGGTCGCCTTTGTTGAGACTCACCATTGGAAACAGTGCGACGTTAAATAATATACAGTAACTTAAAACAATATCTTTATTTGTTATTAAATACTAATTAATATTCATCGTTTATGTAAATTATATTCATTTTGAATGCTTAAACATTTAGAAGAGCCTCATTTACAAAATTAATTTGTCAATAAAAAATATATCATTTTTTTGTTGTTTCTTGTTCAGGTCGTCTGCTTTGTCAGCTGGTTCGTTTAACAGGTGTAAACACGCACCCACTGAGTCTGCAGCAGCATCAGCATCCAGAAAGAGGAAATCTCCGCCAGAACACTAACAATATACATAGTGTGTATATTTCAAAAGTCTATAAAACAAATCTCACGATATTATGACGTATTCTTCCTACAGACTGGTCAGTCAGTGGTCAAGCAACTATACCAAATTAAAATACATGCATAATATTACATAGTATTTTACACAAATACATTTAAATAATATACATATAATCTTGTCTGGTTTGCACACGTGATGATAAATGTATATATTATACGCTGGCAACACTAAAGTTGATATAATATCCTATTCGTACATTATAAGGTTTCCCACGGTATGTTTTAAAGATCCAAAACCCGAAAAGAAAAGGCCGGTGACTGACCAGTTCTTAAATGAAATTATAAGGTGTTTGAAAAATATACTAGACCCTTTATAAATGGTATATATAAAATGTAATATTAAATGTTTGATTTTATTTGAGAATACCCAGTGTCATACAATTGTTGACCCTTAGTTATAATTTTTAAATATTAAGGGTCAACTGGATAAGGGTTATTTTATTTTGATCATTAAATTTTGTTTTTATTTTGTATAAATGGTAATTCATATTTAAATAATACCAGAATGACAAATGACAAATTTGAAGTGATATGTGCTGTATAATATTAAAGTGTAGTTTGAATTTAAAAATAGTATTCGAGTATAAATATATCTAGCACAGTGGGACACAGAGATTATATCAAATTCTATTCTATCCAGTATAATCTTGTATTCTTCGGCGAGCGAATATCTTTACATTGACATAAATAGCACGTGATACAGGCTGAATATTTGTAGTTACACCTCGCGAACTAGAGAGTTTCAAGTTTCAAAAATATGTCTGTAAATTAATCAATGCGACGAATTAGAGGAAAACCTGATAAATAATTTAGGTGTGCCGAATATTTTGTTTACCAGCCTTCATTTTGATGATTTAAGTCACCATATTGAAAAAATGTCTGCCTTATACGGCATTTCTTTTGCAATAACTCCTAAGTAGTGGGTTTTTGGATAAACATAGGTATTATCAATCTGATATAGGACTAAATTTCCTACGATTTGTGCATACAACATTTTTTTTGGAAATCTTACAGATATTGAGCTGGTCCCCTGTAAAGTAGAACACTTCGCTGAAATCTCAACAATAGAATTAAGTACAATTAAGCCCATTACGCTTGCCTATTTCGTATACTAGAGGCTGGTTGCTGTACTCATAGTTATTGCAATAGTTAGAAAGAGGAACTTTTGCGATAACCATGAGTACAGCAACAGGCACTACCTTGCCAATTTTTAACTGCACTGCGTAATCCCGGTAAACATTTGATGAAGTGCCCTATTTTGTGACGTTTCTATCACTATTTCACTTCAATTATAGTTCGCATCAACTTTGTCTTCATTTGTATTCCGACAGGTGGAGTGGTTCCGTCATCTGTAGCCGATAAAACAGACATTTCATATGAACGATTGTGAGAAACTGAACTATAAATGAAGTCTTTCATGACAAAAAAATCATACGCATCTTCAATATGATGTCAAAGTGACTCCAAAATGTTTACTGGGAATAACTGATTTGACTTGATTGAAAATAGCAGATTTATAATCGAATAAGATGCATCGGTCATTACATAAAAATCTCATTTTGTTTTTTACCAATAAAACTCTTTTTAAGCTTCTTATATGTAGTATCGTAACAACCGTTACATTGTTATGCAATTAATAACAAATCTATATCAGATCTATAGCTATAACTTTTAAGAAATTATAAAGCATTCATTCTAGATTAAAACTAACAACAAATATCTTCTTGGTTACATTTAAATAAATTATCATATCATTTACATGTTACTTTGTATAATTGACTCGAGATTGAGATTGATGCAACCATTAACTTGAATTCAAGTTGATTAAATTCTACTTTCCATTAGATTTAAAGATATTTCTCATGTTTGTGCGCCTGCATTTGCCTCTTTACCCGCGCTTGTGCATATTCATAGTTGCTTGTGTGTTGTACGATTTCAAAGATCTCCGAAGCGCAAAATAAATATGCAAAGTCATCATAAACATTATGTATTATGGAATAATTTATATATGTAATGTATGAACAACATTCACTGTAACCTTGTCAGATGCAGTTCCAAAGAGTGACTTGACTTGACTAGCCGTAGAGCCACTGGGTTGGTTCAGTTGATGAAGTTACCATCGCAACTCGAACAACGAGAAAGCTATTTACATGAACAGATCTTACGCTTCAAATGCTTAAATAATTACACCAACACTGCGACTAATAATAATAGTCATGGATATTGAGTGCAACCAGTGCCGCAATGGGAGTGGGGCCCGAGGTAAATGATAATACACTGGTCCGGACGGTTCATTAAATTTTTGGCATAAATGGCTAAACTATAGTCTAAAAGTCGTGTAGCACTAGAAGATATTCGTCTATTCGTTCAAACAACCATTAATAAATTACTTCTCACAAATTTCTTCAATATTTAAGTCTCCTGTATCCATTATCACTCACTGTGGACACCCTCCCCCTGTTGAGATGTCTCACATTTGAAAAAAGATATTTTTGTAGTCTTATTTTTATTTTTGGTCTTGTCTTTTTTAGATTAGATGAGACGGCACGAAAATTATGACTTCTCCCCACTTGTTACATTTTAGAGAAGCCCTTGTAAGAACAATTATAATAGAACTAACAACAATTAATGATCTAATATCACAGACAAATCTAATACATTTAATACGAAGCACGTGAACCTGACTTCTACATATCGGAGCACTTCTATATATCGGTCGTCTAGTTCATAAGTAAAATATCTCACATATGTATAATTGTACCCTCCATCTGATTTAATACTCAGATAACTCATAAATGCAACCAAATAAAAGTACAATACAGAAAACTTGTCGAATACCGCAGGAGTGCTTGTAACTCGAATACTGTCTCTATTTTGTTACGTTTATTTAGGCTTTACCTTATTCAGACCAAAAATAGTTTATAAATATTGTCTTCAATATCTCAATCCGGCACTGAGTGTAGAAAAACACCATCTAGAATGGTGTAA
Organism: Panorpa germanica; assembly: GCA_963678705.1. Classification (NCBI taxonomy): domain Eukaryota; kingdom Metazoa; phylum Arthropoda; class Insecta; order Mecoptera; family Panorpidae; genus Panorpa; species Panorpa germanica. Next base: position 12,685,660 of record OY783217.1, read on the forward strand.
GAGTATAATAAAAGTTGATGAGAGTTTTAGATACAGATATATCCGGTTTATCTGTGGTGTGGCATTATCTGATATCTGGTACATAACGGTTAGTTAAATTCGATACAAATATTTTTGTCACATCCTCTTGAAATATATGAGCGGTTATAGCGTAATATTTCAATGTTTATGATTGGTATATTATAAACGTTTACACCTAGATCTTACCATGAGACACCTACAATGAGACAAATAATTAAAACTCGAACAACAAGTGGAAATTGAATTTTATTGTAAACGTAAATGTTTATAAGATAGATCGCAATAAAAATAAATTTAAATAACTTAATTTAAGTAACTTACACATTGAAAGGCTTAGAAAACTACAAGTACGAATACGAACAAACCCTAAGTTAGATCTTATTCGTGAGCGATTTTAATGAATAGGATGTTCAGAAGAAATGTCCATAGGTAGAAAATTATCTACCAGACATGTTTCAAGTTCGTCGGGTTGGTATAAGCTAATTCCAAGGTTCATTTGCTATCTCTCACATAGCAATAGTAACACAGTGAGCAAGATACAAATTGCTAGCCTGTTACAAGCTAACTCAAGCGCAACATTTCTACCTGGATGAATGAAGTTCACATTGTGTAATCTTTCCAGTAACAAGTGAAATAAATATACACAATTTCAGTAATTGTAAAACTTACATAAATCATTTTCACATTTAAATAAAAAGTATTTTACAGATAGTACCATCACAATATGTACCTAACTATTTCTTTTAAATGCGCGAATAATTTCAAGTTGATTCCAACACAAACTTCTGTTTAATCCGGAATAGAATAATTTAGAAATGAAGGTCAACTAACTCTGATTGATTAAACACGAACCTATCTAATCATATCACACTATCTTAAGAAAAAATCGTGAGTGCACCAACTAAAAACCAATTTACATCCATTAAATGAACAGAAGAAAAAAAAAAACAATACTGAAGAAAAAGAAGAAGAAGAAGCAAATAAAATATACTTAACAGTCTGTATTTTTAAAAAAGATTATTGTTGATTGTACTCGTACCATATCTATCATAACACGAATTTTAGATTAACTCTAAAACAAATACTTTTGAGTGAGCGTTTGATTTTATACAGATTTTTTTTTTATTTATTTATTTATTTTAAAAACAATATAAAATCAAAGATAATATCTATAATTATAATTTTCATACAATGTTATCCACTACATCGTCAATGTAATTGTAAACGTTGTTATTATGTTCGAACAGCACGGCGAACAATATGTGCTAAAAATTATCTGCTTCACAGAGGTGCGCAACATTGTTGAAGTAGGGGCACATTCAGAAAAGAAAATTTATTAAAATGTTTAATAATATTGAGCCTGAAGGTTATAAATAATAGAAATTGTAGGCTATTGATGTGGATGGTAATATTTCTTAACTATCAGGATGTTTTATTAAAACGTATTTTATATATTTAAAATCTAATTTATTGCAGTACGTTGCAAAATACAAGTCGCTTGACACGCTTCTTTCGTAGCGTATGTATATCTGAGCAACAGGCAAGAAACAGAGACTGATTTATCAAAAGTCATTTTGTCTCTTTAATTATTAAAGGGATTCAAGGTTGTACACATTTCAAGTGCATGTGACATCACAATCCTTGTGTAAGGTTACCAAATATTTATTACAGCTTATCAAATATTATTTACAGCTATTTCAAGGAACAATCAAATTTCAATATTATGTCTGCCTTAGCAGGGTTAAATAAAATAAAAACGTATTATTCTTTGACTTAACTTGATTATTTGACTACCAACAGCTACAACAACATTACTACAGCATTGACCTACTCAACAAATAACTGACAATAAAATGCATTTCACGTCATACAAGTATGGTCGACCATCTCTAGCGCTAAAACTACAATTCAAACTTTTAATTGCTATATCTCCGCCAATATTTAGATATTTAATAAAATAGACACACCAATACACATTTATTAACATCAATTTCAATCAACAATTGAAAAATCGACCACTAATAAATGAGGACACAAGCCCATTCTTATATAAAATATTCCTAACGCAGCTTATCAGTGATCTGTATCAGTGATTACTGAAGAAAACAACAATTTTAAATTACAAAAAATTATCACACTCAGTTAGTTCTATTTGTTGTAATTATTAGCTCAAAAATTGATTTGTTCCACTTTAAAAATTAAGTCGTCAGTAATATATATACTTTTTAAATTAGGCCATATTCTAATTTGTAATTTCCAGAACTCTTAGGTCTAGTAAAAGGAATATTATTAAAAATAGAACCTTATGTTAAGTATTTGAATAAATTCGACTCACCAATTCATATTGTTCTTAATTTGAAATTTATTTCATATTCTTTTAAATTCCTGAATCATGAGAATTCAAACTGAAAGCTTTGAAGGTAATGATTGCAATAAACATTTAAGATTTCTAAATATATAATAAGAAATGACTTATATTGAGTATATTATAGTTTTAAAGAGATGAAAAAAAATATATATAATCTCTTCTAACCTAAAAATATTTATACTTTTAAATTATCTTCAACTAAAACCTATCCATTGTATACATGAATCCACAGAAAGGTTTAAAATAAAAAAAATATATAATAATAACACACAAAACCACCAATAAAATGCGATTTTGGTGATGATACAAAATGCAAATACAAAAAGTTAAAAAGATTAGCATCTCCCTTGTCAGAGGCTTTGTATATATTAGATATTCAGATCCTATACACATATATATGTGTGTGTGTGTTTTTTACCTGTGCAATACTGTTTGGCCATTATACATCCGTGCGTATAATACTACAAGTAATTTGCATATGAAAGCATCTCGCGACGTGACACTGTCACAGTAAGTGGAAGCATTAAGGGGGCTTGTCATTCCTTGCGTATATTTTACACAGGAGTGAATATTTTTAGGTCGTCTTTGTAGGTTTGTTACTACTGGTTTCTTTGTAGTATTATTTATACTGCAATTATAAAAACAAAGGCTTTCAATAGTTTGCAAATAAAATATTGTTGCATTATTTGTTATCAACACTCTTAGATTTGTATAATTTTTAGTGTTATTATTAGCCTATTGGAGAATATCTTTAAAGAATTCATATGTTTGTAACAAATTAAGACTTAGGTGGCCATGGTCTATAGGAACTGTGAGGAATTAGTATCAAAATATCACGTTTTTAGCATAAACTTGGACGATACAGTGACCGAGAGAAAAATGTTGTTTCCTGTTTACTGGATAATAACTAATTACCTTTTCTGTTTTTAATTTGTGTTCAGAAAATCTATTCTTTGTAATAAATGATATCAAAACTAAATAAAAGAATTTAACGCCAGTCTAACAAAGGACATTTAGAATAAATTTAGAAAAAACTTTGTCTAAATCCAATGATTGATGATGTTAATATCTTCTGCAAACGAAAAAGAAGCCGGCAAATTTCAGGGGTCAAAAATGTATAATAAAAATAATCTTAAAGGGTCGTTGGTTTGAATCCCCTTTATATATTACAAGTATATGAGTACACTGTCTAACAAAAATAACACCTGAGTGATAAAATACTTGAATAGGTACTGACCCCGAAAGGTGAGTGGTCATAGGGTCACATAAATAACGGCAGGCATTCAAATTTACGAGTAATTTAATGAATATCATTATTTGAAAAACAATTGATAAATTTATTCAAATAAGATGTTTTATTGTTTAAAAGAGACATTAAATGTTTATTGTTTATTTAATAACTTTATATTTAGAAAGCAATTATAATGTATAGAGATACCATTCAGTAGCCACTACTAGTTTATTGGTTTTGAATGTCTGATGAACTGCTGCCATCTATTGTTCATAATTAATAGTAAAGGTATACTTCTATTCAGACCAAAAACGAATTCTCTATATATGTTCTACATTAAAAAAAAAATAACATCTTAAAGAACAAACTAAAACTACACAATTTTTACAAAAAAACTTGAAACTGGTTAAATAAACGACATATATTTAACGAGTTTGTCAAAATTTCGGTAAAGAATTTGGAAACCGTTTTCCGTCAGTGGTAAAATATAGACAGTAAATTCAGCTTCGTAGTCGACAACATTAAGGTATTGTAACCGTGTACGCGTGTATCTCTTTCGCGCGGATATGTCTGTCCTTTTCTGACCTCGTGAAGCTGAAAAGGACCGATATAGTCGGCCTTACGCACGTATACGGTTTCAATTTGTATCCAGCCTAAGGCCCGGCTAAAAACGACTTCAGAGAAAGTAGTGTAGCAGCACTGGTTCCAGAGCATTTGAAGAACGTTCGATATAAAAACAATATAATATTGACTGAATACAATTGGATTTTTGTCTTTGGTTTTTTTTCACATTCAAATTCATTATTAGTTTATAAACTTTGATCAAGCGCAAACTGTTGATGTTATGCCACCGGATGGCAGGAAAAAATATTTAAAAAGTCAGGCCGAAGTTGTTAGAATTTTAGACAACAAATACACAAACTGCTTTTTGTAAGAATCTACGATGAATCTATGAGTTTATGCGTTTCTAAGAAATAATTGTCAAACTAAAGACCCTTATTTTAAGTTCACATGTACTGACGATGTGTGAATAAATTTAACATGACACTTATTGTAGAAATCACCGTCCCAGAATGAAATACATAACCATATCAGATTCAAAATATTAAAATAATAATAAGAAGAAATTCCGGCTTCTGACCACTGGCCAGCAAAACAATTTACAAAACCTTTTCTTTATAAAACTGAATTTGATTAAAGAAAGAAATATAAAACCTTTTAAAAACTACCCTAATTTAAAATCCTCGGCCTCCCTTAAACTAACACGTGCAAAATATACAGAAAACAGTGATTAATTGCTACAAAAGTAAAACCCCTAAACATTTCCCATACAAAAATATCAAATGGTATAATTTTACATAACAGAAATTTAAACTGTTTTTATAATATATGCGTCTATAGGTTATATATAAAAAAAACGATCCCAAAAATCATGTAATTAGGTATCATAGGGATTAAATGTCAGCCTGGGTCGAACAGAAGGGCAAGGGTCAGTCTTTTAAGGGAGTTTTATAATCTGTTGTGTCAATAATTAGATTTCTTTCTTTTTTTTAATATGTTATACTGGACATAACCTTAAAATTGAAAAGGATTAAAAATATGAAACGAATGTGTTGTCGTCCTTGTCTGTCCGTTTTGTACCGTGAAAGCAAGACCTAACGGATATTTGTTATTTATTTATTTATAAATATAAAATATGAAATTATTAAAAGTATTTACACATCGGATTAGTGTTAACAATCATATTTTATGGTGAATTTAACGGTGAATGCCGACGCAGAGAATTTGTCTAAGAAAATCTCACGGTTTGTTGACGTGGAACTACATGGCACGTCCGATAGTGATTTAACATCGAAATAATTAACTGAATACTAGAAAACATACCACGCACATAGATATGGTTCAATCATTGTAAAAATAAAATGAACCATGTACACTGTACACCAAAATAACAATTAACCCCACAAAATATGGTACTGGTATCGAACCCGAAGCATCATTACTTTTGGCCACTCATCTCAGTAACAAGAGCAAATAAAAAGGTCTTGGCTCAACATTTTGTACGCTAGTTCTAATTTTTGGAAATATTTTAAATATAGTATTAAAGGTCCTTTTAAAAATGCAGAGTCTTTTCCATCGTTGAACATCCGCGAGTTCCGCCATATTGAAAAAATGGCCGCCGAAAACGCTTGTTATGCAATACCTGTTTTACAGTGGGTCTTTTGATAAAAATAGATCAATCTGATAGATGGTACAATTTCCTATAATTTGTGCATAAATTCAAATAAAACTTTTAAGTGTCTCTTCTTTCTTACACAAAATATAATGGGCTTGTAAACTCTTTTTTTACGGGTCGTTTTTAACTTTCAATTGAAATAAATTTTAATAGGAGTTATATCTATATCAAATTTGAAGTTCAGTTTAGCCGTTTTGCATGTTTTAGATATGCATAATACGTCACAAAAGAAATAAATAATCGTGACTATTTTTTCCATTTGACAACCTTCGTAAGATAATACTTCAAGGATGCACAACCCATCTGTTAGTAGTAAATAACGTATCACACACACAAACTCGTATTCGTCCCTGTTTGATAAAAGAGATGGCAAATTATCGGATGTGACGTACCATGCATTGGAATTTTCTATAGCGTTGGATCGTTTTAATAATTAATGAAACAAAATAACTTTTTTAATAGGTAATATCTCATTAGATATAAGTCAAATTTATCAAGATATAGTTCCGTTTTATAGAAATTAAGTCATGGTTCATAAGATTTTTTATAACCCTAGACTAATTTAACCTTAGAGTAATCTATACGTTTTAATATTTGTATACCCGTATAATAGATAGACGATTTCAAGACATTTTTATAAAACGACATGTAAATTTTTTTTATATAAAATTACACGGCGTAATAACCGTGTAGATGTACTTCTAAAAACTCGCGCAATAAAAAAAAGTAGTGAAGAAGTTAAGGTCACGGTTTTTAATTCATATAATTAGCTCGTAAAACCACCGCGGTGGCTTAATTAATCTAATTTTATTACATTTAGGTGAAACCAGTTGCAGGAAACAACTCAATTTGACAAAAATTACAAAAAGAAAATGAAAAATGACATTAATTTATTATAATATATAACTTGATGTAGTCTACAAGCTCGTATTTAATTTAATAATTTGACAATTAGATGTTTTAAATGTTTGTCAAAGTTTAAGTAAATAAAACAACTGTTATTAAATTAAATATTGTACGTATGTTATGTTAAGTCATTATACGTGACCCTATAATTATCACTTAAACGTACGTGAAAGGTTAAGTAGTTCATTTATGAACAATTATTTGAATCAGAGTTAAGTGTTACATAATTACTACGCAACTATTCTTCTTTGAGGTTATGTTAAAATTTTAGCACAGGGATTGTCTAAGATTCTGTTCGTTGGTTCAAAAGACATGTCACAATAATTTTAATAATTAAAAATGTTCAGTACGTACGTAAAGGAAGCTTACCTTCTCGTCTCATTCCACTTTTTAGACATTTCTTGAGTCGACAATATTGGCACTGGTTTCTGTGGTGTTGGTCAATTGGGCAATTACGATTTCCCCGACATGAATAGGTCAAATTACGTCTAACAGATCTTTTGAAAAATGATTTGCAGCCTGAAAGAAAAAAACATAAATAGTTAATATTCAATATAAGTAGTCTATATAACTTTCCATGCAATTAGATTGTGTCAAGCTGGTAAGTGAATCTTGCACTGCAATACATTTTCTATATGAGAAGTAGAAAATGAACATCGAATTTAGCTTGTGGGAAGACAAGCATCGCATGACAATTTTCTACCTGAGTTGTACTTTATTGCATTTTCAGAATTACAATATTTTCTTTTATTTATCCATACAAATTTTATAGTCTTTTAAACTCCCCATTCCCATTGTCATGTCTTGTTACACATTGTGATCCCCCTCCCTTTTGTGGCGTCACATATTTGAAATTTCTTTTAGTCATATCTTCATTTTTTATTTAGTTTTTATTTCAAGGCTTATTTTAGATTAGATGCGATGTCACAAATTATATGACACTTCTTCATTTACTACGTCTTGTTACACTTTGGAGACTACTCCCCCTTCCCTCGCCGTACGTGAGACGTATTTATTAAATGCTACCATACACCTTGAATAACAGGTAATGTCAAACAATACTATTAAAGAAATATACTGCAATTAATTTAAAGCAATTTACAATTCGCCGAAACAAAAGTTAAAATAAATAAAAATCAAATCTGGTATATAACCGTAGACGACTAAGTGAGGTTATGTTGTGTTATGTTACTCGCATGTATACGAGTATATGACGTATGAATATGACCTGTCTTCTAGGATTACAAATTAGTTTTGCTCAGCATGTGTCTAACCAGTGAATGTTGATAAATGAAAGTTGTCAAAAAAAGGTTTCAAAAATCTTATTCTTTTTATTGGTGAAGATGAGTAAATTACTGTAAAGAAAAACGCCGCTAGTTACTTTACGCTAGGTATCATTAGTAAAACCTTATTAAAAGAATCATTTTTAATATAATGAAAAAATAAAAGTAAATTAATTCCTCGAATATTTTGTGTGAAATATACGAGTATACCTAATGATTGATCTGGATTCCTAAACTCAAATTAATCGTTGAACATTTATTTCTTTGAAATATTTTTAAGTATTTTGGACATGTGAAATATGGCTATATTAAAAATATGAGCAGGTATCAACGATAAACTATTTTTTGGAATGAGAAAAAATACAACACTGTTAAACTTTATCAGTCTAGCAGATGTACCAAAAAAATATATTTTCTCAAACTATATCATAACATTTATAGAAATTTTGAAAAATTTAGCCGAGATTCAGAACTTTTCCTTACATGTTATAAGGATCCCGATAAGGACAATTATAAGGTTATAATAGGAAACCTCACAAGTGCCTTACCTGGAAAACCTGATAGGGTCCCTGACAGCTAACCCTATTTGATTCCAGTTTGCCAAATAAATGAAAATTTTAATTTTACTTTATAATAACTTTATAATATGAAAATATATTTATTAATACATTTCGTTTAAAAGATATAAAGGCTTTATAAAGTTTTGCTTTAAGATATTTAGTACCTTTTTCGTTGTTTAGTCTAATCGCAAATCTCAAAAATGTGTCTCAGATTGACGGGTATACTAGTAAATAAGCTTGAGTATACTAAATCCGATTTTCAAAATTTAGGCTTCCATCTTGAAAAAAATGGCGGCCAAAAATGTTTCTTCTGAAAATCTCCTTACCAGTGGGTCGTAAACTTTAATATTCTGTGTAACTTACCCATTTTCAATTAAATACCTCAAATTTTATTAAAAATTAGTGGTCTAATCAAAACATAACCTAAAAAGAAGGATGAACTATTTCAGACATTAAACTTTTTGCTCTGTAGTCGCAGTTCACACAGTCTACGCAACAATTTATAATACATAACAGTGGCAAAGATAAATCTCCACCCTTAATTTTACTAGTTTATTAAGGAATTTACTCCCCCAACGAACTATATATAATACAAACCCTCTAATTAGAGGGTTTTTTGTTACCTATAATTATAACAATGGTTCTAACAGGTATTATTTGTGGTTGTAATCAATATTGAGGGTGCCTTCGTTATAGTAAAATATATCTTTTAAATTTGTTTATATCATATAATTGTTAAACCGATTTACATGCGTTTCTAGACTGACGTTAAAATTCAAGAGGTGCAATTTTAGCTTGAAGAAGAAATTGAAAAAATGCAACAACATTTTATTTAACACGGAAACTAACAAGAAACAAAACAAGATGTGCAAGAATACTCATACAATGTATATGATTTTATCTAAAGATATGTATAATTTCTAGTAATGCAGTTAATATAGATTATACGTTATAATAATAATAATTAACAGTGTAGCTAGCTATACACGTTAGCCGAAGTGGTGTAACATGAACGGAGAATATAATATAATAAAATACAATTTTAAAAATATATAAATAAAGTTAAGTAATATTTTCCTCCAAAAGTATTTGATAATGTTTTTATTTATTGGTTTTTACTTTACAACACAGTAAACAAGGACTGGATACAATTGAATTCAAGTGGATATAATATAATTTAGATACTTTTATATTTTAAAGGCACTCAAAATATTTTAGTTGCCCTTGAATGGTTCTGGATAAGGAGGAACTGGGGGTACACCCGAACCCTGAGGTTGGAAGAGTCCCGCAGTTATACAATAGTTATAATTATAATAAAATATCATTCAACCACATTTTTTAGTACACACAATTTGACTCAAGGTTTTAATGCGGCCTTAAATAAAAAAGACACTAATTTTTATTAAATTTGGGGTGAAAAAATAAGAGATTATCATTTTTTGCCTTATCTACATGGCCGTCTCTGAATAGCATAATAAAATAATTTATAGATATTAGTACAGCACGCTTCTCTATAATTTGAATATTTAAGAAATATCATTCAACCATTTCGGTTGTGGTACCGCCTGTAATAAACCTTATTTTGCGCTTCTATATCTCATAGTTAGATTTTCTAAGTGAAATATATTAAAATAACACAATTTCTTTAGAATAAGAAATAAACATGTGGGTGATGTGAACAAGTTATTCTCTATATATCGTCTGCCAATGCACCACTGGATGGCATACCTGTTTCACCTGGTTTTATTTTTAATTGGTCACAGTGTTTGCATCTTCGTGTGATGACCCCAGTCAAAGTATTCTAAGGCAATTAAAGCCAACAGAAAACAGTATAGTACTCTACACTCTATAGTACTCAGGGATCTAACTTGACTCTTTCGACATGCTTGGTCAAAATATTTTAACAGAACGAATTATCCACGAAATAAATTTAAATAAAAAAATCAGAATTTTAATTTTAAAAATATAATAAATGGCGGGAAATTTAAAATCTATTTATTCATTCGAATATGGTTTGCGGTAATAAATGGGGTCGGTTTAATTTTTGGACCATTCCTTCAAATTCTTATAGCCGTATTATCACCACGATAATGTTAAAACTAAAACCATTTATGTACTATTAACTTAATATTTACTTCTAAACGTAGCTGCTACATTTTGTGTTTAATGTGAAATAAATGTTCTCTATTGTTTTTAACTAATTATTAAAATATTCAATGATTTAGTTAAATGTTTAAACTTTTAATGCGGTATTATCTATAAACAACACTATACACTGACATATGGATTTCTGTGTTTTACGTTCATGTTTATTTTTAATTAGGAACGTATTGAATCACGATTGTTTAATGTAAATGTTACATTCATTTGCATTTTCAAACCGATGATTCAACATTCTACATACGTTTGTGTATAAATAAATACTATTAGCTTCTTAAAAATAATAAAAATTCTTGATTTTTTAAAAGTGTCCTTCAATAAGAGCTGTCATTTTAAATCAACAGGAAAACGCAATAATTTCGTGAAAATTGGTGATATTTTTATTTTAATCCAAAGTATGAACTCTGAAATTAGTAATGGAACACAATATGTAGCAAATGACACCGAAACGATGATTGTATGTTGACAGTTTAAAAATAGTGCGAAATTTAGGGACGTAAGGTATTAATACTAATAGCCTTACACATTTACGATCCTCCAACGTAATAAATTGTAACTAGGAAATAATCATCTCAAAGTGTCCCAGAACCTACATAGTTTCTCTACTAATCAGAATGAATGTTTTCTATAAGATGATCAATACTTTTGAAAAAGAATTGACAGTTAACACACAATTGTCTGACCAGCCCTGATTAAATTGTATAAACGTATGTTGCAAGGTATTGTAACCTGAGTGACAATGCAAAAAAATATTTAATACGTATTATTGTATTATTGGAAGAGCTTAAAATTAGCATATGGCATCCATCATACACAATTACATTTGTAAAATAATATCAATGTGTATTCTTAAGGTTTCAAAAGAGAAAATTTTAAACGAATGTCTAAGCTAACCAATACATATAGATATGTAATATATATTTACATTAAGATATGCTGGGTAATTAAAAAAAATATTAATGATATATTATTATGTACTATGATAATTGATTTGAATAGAATTCAATTAGAATTTATGTTTGATACTGTACATTAAAATTAGAAGATGTATTCACCTTTTTCTTGTACAGATTATACACGTTCGCTAGATTTTGCATTCATTTACAGAATTGTATAAGAACTTCGCGAGAAAAGGTTTGAAAATGTAGGAGGTATTCGAAATACTCTGCAGAGAATACTAAATAACATAGAGAAAGTCAAGTACATCAATAAAGTTATCCATATTAGATATATAGTATACAAGTACTCGTATATGTTAACCAAAGATAAAATGTGTTAGTTTATATATAAATATATAGTTTATCATATATTTGACCCTATACGTCATAAGATTTTTATAATTGACCCTACCCTTATCAATATAGTTTAACTCGCATCTTACATATTGCATTGTCAAGGTCAATAATGCAATACAATTAAAATAATCTGTCTCAAGATAAATGATAAACTGAGGTCATCTTATAACTAAGATGTACCCAAAATGTCTAGTCTTCTAGCGCTATGCAATGCAAAACAATACTAGATATAAACCAGAGGCGTAATTAGGTTATAGCAAGCAAGGTTTAAAGAGAAAAACTATTGTTATTTTACGTTTTATTGTACAGAATAATATTAGAATACTGTAACAGCTCTACACATCTCTGTAAGGAAAGTATAGTCTCTTAAAGGTACTTCCCGGTAAACAATTTGGTGAAGTGTCCCTTTTTGTGACGTTTCTATCACTATTTCACTTCAATTATAGTTCACATCAAAATACAAAAAAGTCATGCGCATCTTCAATATGATGGCGAAGTGACTCCAAAATGTTTACTGGGTTGTGTATACGAAGAAATGGTCGCTCGCATTGTGTTAGGATTTAAAAACAGGAACTAAGTGTACAACGACGCTAATTGGTATTTGAGATTGACATTCTGTATAATTTAAGAAAGAAAAATATTGATTATATTTTTACTAACTATAAATAGTTTATAATTCCAACAGTGTGGGATATATAAGTCGGTTCAGACTTTTTCAATACCTTTCATATTTCGAATAGGTTCTTATTAGTATAATACGGTTAACTTCGCGCATTCGCCGCGGAAAACAGAAACAGATCTGTGTTTATCGCGAGTCACGACCGTGTACTAGTAATACTTCCGTATAAGGCGGATCAGTGGACGTTCGACTCAGTGGATTCGGATGGATGATGGTTCTCCTGTTCTCCACTAGGGGGACAAAGCCACACAGCAGTTAGTAGCGTTGGGGAATCCTTTATAAAAACCCCTGAAGACTCATGACACGTCCAAGTACTAAACACTAAACTGTAACCACGAGAAAAACATGGGTGCTCTTTTAAGACCACTAATGCCCAATCACTGAACCGATCTAACCATAGCAAAGTAGAAATGATGCGATACTAAATGATCAGAGACAGACACAGAAAAGTGAGGTTAAGTAGGAAGTAATAACGGTAACTGAGTTAAATCATGATAAGAATTATTGAAAGATGATCTCACGGTCTTAACTGCATGTCTTAACTTGCATTAATTGATTGAGGTGTTCACAATACATTGTTTTTTAAAGGATGACATTTACTAATGTCGAGAAATTGTTGGTAAATGAAGATAATAATTGAGGTTATGTGAATTAAAAATATTTTTGTTATCTTTAGATAATATTTACGAAGACTCATGATACGACATCGTTATTTTGTGAAAGTCTTGCTTTTTCTATAAACTTTGGTTTTATGGTAATGATTACTAAACACTTACATTATTATGTGCTATTTCAACATTATTTATATTATATTAAACTTATATTATCAACAACTGTAAAATAGATGATCTTCAAGCTAATTAATAAAATCAGTGTTTTTGAATAATAAAGCAAGCAGTACGAGTTTAAATAAAACATGAATGATCCTTTACAAACCTTATTTTACTATTTCTGCAGTAAACTGTACTCACTTTTCCAACCAATCAATGCAGAGCAGTGTGGTGTAGTGCAACTTGAACAGTTTAAGCGCGAATCGTGCAACAACGTGAGTCACTTGTTAACGCTTTAATTATATAATTGATGGTTACATGAAAATATCCCATGCCCATATTATCTGTAATAAATAATAAGTATCTAGACTCTATAACAGTTATGTTGTTATGTTCTTATGGTGATTATAACATAAAACAACAAAATAAGAGGCTTAAAGTCGTATACGTTCGGACGTTTAGATTTCATCCAATCAATAACATTATTTATGAGCTAGAAAGAAGTATAATTTTATTGTTTAAGTCGTTATAATATAAATGCTTAAAGAAAATAGTGAAATGTGTAAAAATAGTGAAGAGCCAGCAGTTAAAGAGGTCGTGAACCTGTTTGTACAAGTCAAATATGGCAAGCCTTGGTCAATGTGTTTTAGATGAACTAAAAATATAATAGCATAATGATGAGAAACATTTGGAATTTGTAATAAGGGGTCAATTACGTCACATAAATTTCATGGTATTTACACAATATCCCCCCCCCCCTCTTCTCTCCCTAAATAAACCTGTTGTGACGCGTTGAAAAATATTTTTAGTTTTATTTCTTTCTTTGCTCTTGGTTTTTTTTTAAGTTCACATATATATATATTATATGTGATAAAGCTTATGAATTCTTTTCACTTCCTTCTTATTACTTTGGGGGGCCCACACCCCCTATTTGCGTGCGACGTAATTAATGGATGACTCCTAAGTCATTTTAGTGTAATTTTTAGCGTGACCTATGAATTAAGTTTAAAACACTTTGATGATTTCTAAATCTGGGTTCACTTAAAGTAACAAGTTCTGTTCATAAATATGGAATAAGTAACTCTTAAAAAGGAACTGACTTTGTAGTTTATTATTTATTTAAAATATTTAATAAAATAATCAAAATTTTCAAAAGTGAGGTTATGTCATTATACATACATTAATAAATATTCAACGAATATGTTAATTAATTTAAATAAGAAATAAAGACAACTTTATAAAACTTCTTCTTATAAGTATAGAAGAATAAATTTAAAAGACAATTTTAAACTACAACTTGAAGTACACAAGTGTGGGTAGAACTAAGAAATATGGTAAATTGTAAAAACTTGTTGAAATATTTTCCTTTCTATTATTTTAATATTCAAAATAACTTTATGTGTTGAGAGAGAAAGATTTTAAACAGTCTGCATTAGGTCAGAGATAAACAACCTTAACGTAACGTAGATATTAAATAGATATCTCACTTCTTAATTAGGTAAACATAAATAGTCAATCTTCTAAGTAATAATCGATGTACTACAATTACTAAATTAAAGTTAGTTATAGGTAGTAGTTCTTACATTTTCAGTAATGTGTATTGGAGTTGTTTATCATAAATAAACTATATTATGAGTCATGAGAGGAAATTTCTACTCTTATGTTTATCAATGTATAAACTGAAGAAGTTGCCGTCGCTATTTGAAATGAGTTCCTTCAGAAAATGAAATATAGAAGGGCCTCTCATATTTTATTCCGGCCTTGGCTAAGGTTATTGAGAAGACTTCGGTATTTCTAAGTTTTTGGTATTGCTAAGTTTTGAAGTATCGTGTTAAAATTTTGTCAATAATAGCATGCAAATATTATAAAAGATATAGCTATAGTATAGTCCACTTACAGTCTCCTACTGATTGTAAGTGCACATATGACGAAATTAAAATCACTTGTTTTTAATTATTAACGACAGTTAGTTGTGATATATATAATTCTATTTTAGTAGCTAAGCAATTTATATCAGCACATAGAAACTGTATTTATTGCCCGATTTTAAGTCTAATATAGTTACAGCTTTAATCTTTGTTATTGTTTTGCAAATTTATCACATTTTTCTGCATAAATAATTTAATATAAAACTTGCTATTTACAAATAGCAAACAATTTAATATGCATATTTTTCTGTAAACTTGAGCTGCAATAACAATCTCAACAGCTTAACTATGATATATAGATACAACACTTTTTACACATAAATGTGATATATACAATTCAAAACATGTTGTACAACCCTGCAACAAATAAAATAGGCACAAACGCATTAGATGCGGTAGACAATATTGGAATATTAACATAGCTGAAACTGCTGAATAATTAATTGTTCGTTAGTTCTAGCGCCTACTTGTTGAACGCAAATGTTTGGTTTATGGGTGCGTTCTACAGTTCTTCGCTAAACAACTAACCAAGTAAGATGAGATGAGCTAAGATGAACAGTGAATAAATAACTTGTATACATAATTTCTTATACATTAATAATATATTAGAAGATGTATAATTTAAGAAATTAAGTTATATTTAATAAATATTTAAATATAGATAGAAACACATACATATACGAGTACATGTGAGTCACAGGTTAATAATCTATTGGAGAATAACAACATATTAATTTATATAGAAAAATAATGAGCTTGATTTAAAAAACTGATGGAAGCAGAAGACAAATGGATTCTATAATTAACTGAATTATACGCAAATGAACTTGAAAAATAAATGGTCTGATAAACAAACTTTGTTGTACAATTTTCTATAACATTTCATTGTAACGTATCCTCCCTCCTTACAACTCCTCACCTCCGCTAGATAACGAAGCTTCCGACTTTCTTAAAATTCACTTAAAAAATTAATAATGCATAAAGTTATAATGAAAACCATTCAGGATTGGTATTAGCATATAAATCTGTATTTATAGCAATGAATTGAATTGATTATGATTGTTATTAAGATCTATTTATGAACTAAATACCGGATTGGCCACACAAGATGTTGAAGCAGAGATAATGTGCGTTTTTATTTAATATGAATGTTGATATATATCAAGGATTCTTAAAATATGTGTCATTATTCTCTTAAATTATTGATTTAAGCATTCTGGTTTAACAGGTTAATACTAGAAAGAGTATTTAGAGCTTCCTCGAGAAGATTGGACATTTATAGCTATCAGCAGTGGACTAGGAATACATTTAGTACCGGAAAAGCTGAATCGGTGACACTGTTCGGCTTATCCAGACCAAATTGTTAATTTTTTCAATTTTATATAAACATTTTTGTAAAAATCAGGTGACCGACTGCCGGGTAACATCCAGCCAATGCCTGCCTTTTAATTAATCATGTACTTTTCGCTTTATCGTATTGTATCGGATTTTATCGTATCAAATATGGGAGAAAGGGGAAGTAGGAGGGAAGACGTGCGCACAATCACGGTACTACTGAGATAAAAACTGGGATAGGATTCCGATAGTGTATCGAGATGCTTTTCGAAGCAACCTCGTTGAAAATGCATATGGTAAAACATTTATACAACTAACTATACATAGATACTACTGAAAACAGTGGTTCTCGCAAAGCACGTCTTCCCTTCTCTTCTATATGTGATATCATAAATTCAATGCGTTCGATGCAAGCCATGAAGTCATACGCTAATACTGTAAAATATTTATAGTTGTCTATTATATAGCAGTTACTTCTCAAAATTGTTCCTATTTCTTGTAGCTAAACGTAGCTGAAGACAGTCGCGCATTTTGTACGAACCATAGTAACACATGAAGATGTGCACATTTGCAACAACACAAGATGAAACAAAATCTGTTTATAAAACGAGTTTGTGTGGACAATGTGTTAATATATTGTTGTCTCAATGTTTCTAAAACAAAGACAAAACTGTTTTAAGACAGTCCTTCTATTTATTTAGATATCAGTGCAATATTTATATAGAAATATCAATAATTTTCACGTAATGAGTATAAAATAAAAAGTAACAAATATTTTAATAATAAAACTCATTTTAAATTAAAATACGAACCATTGATTATAACTAAAAATTTGTATGGGGCCACAGTTTAAGTTTCTCAACGAAATAACTCATGTTAATTACATTATAGATAGTTATCTTAATAAAATAACAGTCACTTAAGAAAGTGTTAATAACAAATTACATTAAACGAATAACAAATTGATAGATATATATTTATTTATATATGCAAATGTTACAAGGTGTGTTTCAACTGACAGTGGACGGCGGAAACTCAAACCTGTCAAATTCAAATAAATTAAACGTAAAACTAAAATAATTAATCTTTTAACTTTAACAATACAAATCAAACACTAATTGCATTATATTTTTTGAAAGCTGTATATTTTCTATTATTCCATTTCAATGGATGGAGAATATACTCATACACACACATACATACACTAAATGAGAGTGTACCTTATTTTGAACAATACTTGAACCTGTCTTTGAGCAGACATTGTGTATCCGTAGTATTATTGTATGATCTAATTAACTTCATACAAGTTCATTATGTTTTATAATAATTTTAATTAATTACTTTAGTTCGCGGTGCTCTGTTGCACCTCTCAGACAATATCTTACCACCTTCCTTCTCTCTTTTCTTCGTGTTCTATATTTATATCTGTTCTATATCTTTTTAAATCTGGTTTATGATTCGTTTCGTTTTAAACACGCCACACAGCGATTTTAAAGCAGAAAAAGAAATGTTGCACACTAAAACTTTCTTAGAAAAGTAGCAAAAATATATATTAAATAAATGCTACATATATATCGCTTGCTCAATGTTTTTAACCTGCGCTTTATGAAATAAACTGCCGCTCAATTCTATTCAATTTATTAATTAACTTATTTTACTATGTACCACACAGTTTAAAGTCTCCTAAATACTGTAGAGACCAATGTAACACCAAGTCAATAAGTACAAGCTAGCCAATTTTTTATGTTTCTTGATATACGTTTGGCAAGTGTTTATAGAGCCATTGGAAAATAATTTAGCTAGAAATGAGTAGTATTTTATAATTTAAAAAAATTTGTTACCAAGTTTTAGTTATTGTATGAATAGATCATTTTAAACATTATAATTATACGTTGTAAAATATAATTTTCTTTCTTTATAAACAATGGATCAATTAGTTTTTATGATAATAATTATTAATAATTTATTATTGAAATTGCATGCTTTGGTAGTATTAAGAAACTACAAGATGTAAGGTTTAATTAATATGTTAACCTTTGATCAACCATAATACTTGGATGTTCTTTATTATTTTATGTAAGATGTAGATACTTGAATGGGTAAAATATGATAACGAGTTTTCATGTTTATCTTTATTCAATTTAAATAACAAGGAAATATTTTTAAATTTTTCTTTTCTTTTTAAAAATATAATAAAAACTAGAAACGGTAAAAGGAGTAATGCATCTAAGAAGCTATCAAATGACGAATTTAAAAGAAAGGTAATCTAAATGTGCGATTAGGGAAAGGTTTTACCCGCTAAACAATTTAATTACGCGAAACCTAGTAATATTTAATCTAAAGAAGTATTTTTGCCTAATATAATAAACGCTTAAAATATTCTTGAATTCTTCGAAAGTGTTTATTTTTCTGGGACCTCTTACTCCTTGAAGTTTTATGATTGTTAATCTAAATAACCCAGTAAACATTTAGTGAAGTGCCCTATTTAGTGATGTTTCTATCACTATTTCACTTCAATTATAGTTCGCATCAACTTTATCTTCATTTGTATTCCGACAGGTGGAGTGGTTCCGTCATCTGTAGCCGATAAAACAGACATTTCATATGAACAATGAAACTGAACTATAAATGAACTCTTTCATGACAAAAAAATCATACGCATCTTCAATATGATGTCAAAGTGACTCCAAAATGCTCCAAAATGTTTACTGGGAAGGTAGATTTCAATCTCGACTACGCAATAAAATAGGCCACAAAACGTTGTGTATTAGGTAATATTTTGTACAGAGAAACTGATTTTTTAATGTTAGAAAAAACATAAAGAAACTATGATTCAAAATCTAAATTTAATTTTAAATCTAAAAATCTTATTTTATTTGTATAATCTTCAAATAATTATCTTTCTGCAAAATCTTTTTTTTATATTTATTTACTTATTTGCCTTGGCTTTCTTTCGTCATAGCCACCATCAAACATACATCTTTTATAATTTATAATTCAATTTTATAAATTTCTAAATATTTCAATAATTCACTAATTAATTTTGAATCACTTAACAAAAATTTAGTATTAACAGGAAAAGTTTTAATCATATCTAATATATCTTATATTTAATTTTATCTAGCTTATATTTATATTCCGGGAAGAAAGTGTTTAGTTTACAGTTTGTCTGCCTTCTTCTAATTAGCAGGCGCCAATTAATATTTGTATAAAAATTCTATTTCATCATTAGATAAAGATAAACAAAATAATAATTACTTAATGATAAGTTTTGCTAATGAGCATATACTTATTTTCCACAGTTTATTTCAATATACTAAAACAAATATTCTGACGGCTACTATTTATTTAAATAATCAACTATAGAACCTAAAACAATACAATTAATATTTTTACTAAGAATTGATGACTTGTACAACACATATTTGTGTAAGATTTAAATAGTTAGCCCTAAACAAACAAAAGTCAAATAACAACAATTAAAATGATTCAAGTTGAAATCAACTTTGTCTATCACGTGATCTACTACATGTGGAAACTAGTGCAACGAAAGAAATATTGGAAACATCCCAAATCTGATGTTCTGGCTTCTGTTTTCTTATTCTTCTAATCAGTATTTATGGGTGCTGTTTCTTGGAATGCTTGTCAATTTACTAAAGATCTATGTGTTCTATGCATTACGCCAACAAAGACAAATTACAGACAGTATTTCTTAAGACATTTACCCCAGTAAATTGTGTGCAGTGTGGAATGAAAACATTTGTAGCGTTGTGTTATATTGAACGTGAGCAGTGAGCACACAGTGAGTTAGAATGATGTTTGGATTGCAGCAGCAGTATCTGCTTGTTATTACTTATTTATTAGAATCTATGTTCAAGGTCACACGGTGACGAAACTAATGATAGTAATAATGAATATCAAACTCAAAATTTGATGAACAGATATTCCAATCTAAATAAATGATAGAGAGAGAAATAATATTATTTTCACATAACTTTCAATCTTTTGATGATTTTGTTTGTACGGGAATTACCATATTCTAAAGATAAAACGCTGCAGAAAGCTGAGTACTACAAAAAGTTAAGTCACTTTTTTCTAGCGCATTTCTTTATTCTGTTTTACCTTATTTTGACTCTTTTTGAAGAAAAATAGCTGCAAAAACTAGAGAAAAATACTCATTAAATATTACTAACGAAAAGGAGAAAGAAGTAATTTGAAAGGAACGGAATAGCGACAAAAGAGGGAGAGAGAAGAAAGCACAAGTGTGAAAGAGGAGCTAAAGAGCAGAGACAGAGAGATACAGCAGCAGGAAAGAATGGAAAAAATTCATAATATAGGGAAGTAGAGATACCGGAATACATACGAGAAAAAGAGACAAGGAACATAAGAACAATCGGAAGGCTTAGATTGGGAAACGAAGAGAAAGACAGAAGATACTGAGAAAATATAGAGGAAAATATACGTCAAACAGAATAACGTCTTCATGGATTGTTAAATGACTAAAAGAACTGGTTATATATCAGATATATAACATTGTTATATGTAGGTATAACATTTACTTTAAGAATTATTAAAACATTTACTGATACTGTCTACAATTACTAAGGGTACATATAATATTCGAATTTCTGTATCGGCAGAGTGGCAACAACTGTGCTACAAATACAAATACAAAGTTAATCAACGAATAAGTTTAATTAGAATAAGTGCTATATGGCACGACACCAAAGCCTTGATGTGTTAAGCGTTGTCTCGTAATTACTGATAATTACGATCCGCGCGTCGAGTTAATTAGGACAGTTGAATCATTCTACAAACAAAACAGTTACATTGCGTGTTATGGTAGACAATCAACATAAAACGTTAGAACCATTGGTAAAGAATGAACTACTTATTTGTCTAATTAGAAACAGATAATGAGTAGGAGGATGTTTGTGTAGAGGGCCGGCCCGAATAAAAATAGGACACTTTGCAAAGTTGACTTGAGGGGTTTAAAATTCACCTCAAAATCATTACGCTGGAGTTGAAACGGTATTGAAACAAAATAATTTCTAAATTATAATGAAAATTGATGAAATTATAGAAATAATGGCAGAACTCTTACTTAATAGCTACACAGTATAATTCAATTGCGCTGTAATGCCGGTTTCATACCAGAGAGACAGTGTTCACAGACTGGTTTTGTTTTTAGTGTTTTTCTGTGTGTCTCATAAAAATTATAAACATGATAAACAACAACTGACAAGCGCAAATGTTTACAAAAAACAAAACTGCGTGTTGAAACAAGGCAGACTAAAAAACAACAACAAACGTGTTTTCCTTGGATCTTACTAACTCCAGATAAGACTGTGTTTTGTTTACTAAAACAGCAACAAAACTCAAAACTGTTTTAAAAACTGTCTCTTTGGGGTTTTTGTTCAGAAAAACAAGTTTTTGTTCGTGTTTTATTGAAGTGTCTCTTAAACTTAATCAATACCGTTTGCCTTCGTCTTAATAACATCATCTTCAAAAAATAATTACCTTTATTATCAGTAGTTTGAGACTTTGCACTATCAATCTCATCAGAGTCACTTGATATTACTTTGATATCTTCCTCTTCCGACATCTTTGCAAAAGAATCAAAAACACAAGGAACTATACAGAACTAAAATAACTTCCAACTTGGTCTCTCTAGCTTGTCTGAGTTATGAAGCCCTCTGACGGGCCTTTAAATAGCTGTATAAATTAAACAAATCATAATATTGAATTCAAATAATAAATAAGACAGGTCAGGTCATGTTTACCGTCGGATAATTCTCAATAACTTGTGTCACTTGTGAGTCAGTAAATCCACACATACAATTAGAAAATTACGTTATAAAGTACACAACATACAATACAAATCGTTATAGAAAGATACGAACCAGCGACCCCCGAACTTCAACCTGTACCTTCCTTTCCCTTATCCCTCACACTTCTGATCTGATCCCCTTACCCCCACTCCATGCAGTCACCTCATCAAAAACGACCGACGGATTTCAATTGTATTATGTTATATCACAGAAAAGTGAATAACAATAGGAGCCCTCTGACGGGTTCGCTAATGAACTAAAATGTTAACAGGGTAAATATCATGTTACTTATTACCATTATAACATTATACACTACGTTACATGTGTAAGCGTTTACGAATATCACAACATTATTGTGTATAATATGTTATGTAGAATGTAAAGTACCCACATGTGTGGGAGCGCGTACAGGTATTGAGTATGTATATCATATGTATGTATGGTATTAGTTCAGTCGTAAGAGTTTGATTTGAAAAATACATTGCTATTTGTATACTTTATAGAAACTTATGAGATTTATGTGAGTAATTTGTACTTTTTACAGATCTACGAAAAGTGTACGCTAGTTCTTATATGAGCTTTTATTAATTACTTCACTAGAATATCTTAACTTGCAATTTGAAAAGTTATTGTTTTCTATGAGATTTAATTAAATACATAACATATCTCTAATTCATTTATATCTAGTTATAATTTATATTTTACTTACAGTTACTATTTCAAGGCAATATGTTACATTATGAGTAGATTCTAGGGTAGATAATGTAACTCAATTTAAAATTAGCTTGTAGTAAGCTAGCAGCTGTAACTGCAAGACAATTTCTATATGAAAAGTAGAAAATTAACCTTGGAATCAGCTTTTGGTAAGGTAGAAAACGTACAACTGTTCTGCAATTTAATTTTCTAACCTGGTAACAATTTTAATAATTTCGTTTTTAATTTTAGATGTATATTTAATGTGAAATTTGTATATACCCCCTCTTTCCCCTTCCTCCCTTTCACGTTTCTTCTCAAAGTTTTCTCATTCCGCAAAATCATGGTGTTACATTTTTATACATTACATCTCTCTATATTTTCTATTATTCCAAACTTGAATACCATTTTTGTGCTGAAAATACATCAAGTTTATCAATTTAGTTATTATGATGCTACACTTGGGTACAGGTTCGATTCTCGAAGATGAAATAAATGTATATTACAACACTGATAATAAAATGCACAATTATTATGTGACAATTATTATAACGTAATTGTTGAAATCGTTGCAGTAAAATTAAAAAAATTAAATTATCGATTATATAGATTCCATGATTAAACTTTTTATGCCCATTTCTATTTTAAATTAAAATCATTTAAAAAAATGTTTTTTCAAATGTATACTACACTCATAAATTAGCGTTAAATGTCATAAACCGATTCAAATTGATTTACCGTTTCGATTAGGCTGAATTAGTATTTCGTTGTATCTAAATGACAATGGATTTTCATCTAATACACATTTTTTGCAGCTAATAACGATTCTACAGCTCGAAAAACAATCTACATTTATTTCTATGGTATCAATACATGTTCTACGTCGTTCTCAAAACACTATCACAAAATTAATGGCGATTAATTAAATTACTTGCTTAGTTTGCGGTGCTTACTTGTTGCTAACTCAATTAGAAACGCTTTTACTACATTCATTAAATAAATAATTGAGATCTAACTGACGATAAATATTTTTTGTTCTTTGCTGCGCATTATTCTCAGAAAGATAAAAATATTCCTACGCAATAAACAAAAAAATGACAATAAGAAATAAAGATAAGTATAAGTTTCATAGGAACTTTCAATAGATAACTAAGAATGAAATTTCTATGTAACATATTGTATGAAATAATCTAACAAATAAATCTGAACTTTGTTTTCAAATGTCAACGATTTTGTCTTTAAATAGAAAACAGTACATATTTTTCATATGATTTGCATGTTGGTACACATGAATATGTTTCCGGTAACAAGTGACTAGCGAGACATCAGTCTTGAAGTGCGGGGTTCAACTCCAATCTGGTTTGTCTGTGCTGTGGGAATCGCTCACAAGCATTGCAATGCACTTCTATTCTTTGAAAAGTCATTGAATATATACAATACATAGAAGATTGATTAAATACATATAAAAAAAACTATTCAATTTAATTAGTTACTAAATATTAATAAAGCGTGGCCGAATTTAAGTTTGAGTTAATATTGTAGATATTGTATATATTGTACGAGAAAAAGATCGAGGTAACTAAGAAGCCCGACAAATTATAAAGAAAAAAATTATTGATATTAAAATGGTTAACCGTTGGTAATAAATAGACCTCCGCTAAAACCAGTTACGTGCATTTAAGGATTATGTAATATACAAAAGTTACCTGTTACGTAAACAATTTTACCTAATATAGTAAGTAGGTGTTCAGTTAAGTTAAGTATAATTCGGTTTTGCTATTTGAAAACAATTTTTACTACCTTTTACAAGAAAACAAGTTTTACTACCTTTAAGAATAACAAAATATTCATAATGAAAAGTCCTTTCTCAGGATTAAATGCTTTTAGAAGCTATGAAATAGTAAAATAAGGCTCTTTATGTCTTTGAAAAACATTTCAAAGGAAGTTTACATATATGTTCAGCATTTTAGGGAGGTAATCTACATGTAGCAAGTAAAAGACAAAAACCGTCCGCCTATTTTACTGAAACATTTTTAAAATCCTTACAAATGAAAGATAAAACAATTCTTAAGAAAGACCAGTGACTATTCTGTAAATGTTATAACATAAAATATTTATTGTAATGGTGGAAAATATAAAAGTTTGATTGAATCTGTCATATTTACATAACTGGGTTACGTTCTTCGTCTTCGTACGTTCTAAAATTGTACTATACATTTATAAAAGGGGCATTACATACTTTATATGGTGTAATCTGAACTTAAAATTAATATATTTATTATCAATGCAAAAAATGTATAAAAAGCTCAGTGGAAAGTAGAAAATATTAACGTTTTAAATAATAATAACTATCTTTTTGGAATAACATAAGAACAGCTATAGTCCAAATCACGATAGTTCGGCGGTGACTTATACTTAAAAGAGGTTATAAGAGCTGTATAAATCTATAATACGATAATGAATTTTATCTTATTCGTTTCTATATACATTATAGAAAAATAAGTGAGTCAGTGCTTTTTAGTTATATCGGCAGTTTATACCCCACAACTTGTTTTAAGTATGAGTCGCTGCCGAACTCTCGTAATTTGAACTATACATAAGAATTAAGGCTACAGTAATTCAATATATTAAACAAATTAAATGCATATTTCTTTTATTACTGTTCTGTATGTCTAAACATTACAAAAATATTAAAATGCGTGCATATTACAATACTCGTACAACTAAACCAAACTATAAATAATATAATTTATAGTTACATAATTTCTCATTTCTAAACCAGAGCAATTACGTAAATTTGTTATATGTTGATAAATTGCGATAAAATATGATTTACGTCTTGTAGGTTAATAAATTCAACGATTGTTAAATACGCAGTCAACGAAGTGCGTGCAGATCTGTAGTTAGTTTGCTTATTACTTGTACTCGTATATGCAAAAATGGAGTAAAACTATTGCAAGGAACGACACGCACTACTCTACATAAACCATATTACATAAATCATAATATTTAACATGTGGTGTTAAGTAGAAGTTATGGTGTAATTAGTTGTTCACAGATCAACAGGTTTAAATTAGAATATATGTAGATAAAAGAATTTAACTACTTGATCAATTATTTAAATTGAATCTCTTGTCTTAAAATCAATATAGTAACAGTAATTAACTTAATCTTAGTCTGTAAGGTTATCAGATGTGTAATTGTTTACGTAATTATTACAGTACACGGTTTAAGTACAGAGTGCGTTGATATGATGATTATGAGTAAGGGGAAAAACAATAATGGTGACAATTTGTTTATTTTTTTATTCAAAAACAACACCTCACAAATCAACAGATCTATTTGTTCATATTTGTCACAAAATGACTCTCATAATCTCTTCCTTTTTTTTTTTTTTTTTATTTAACGTCGGCCTATTTCCGATGCTGAGTCCTATCACCGACGACCTCCTTCAATGTTGGCAGTATTTATGGTGTCGTGGCCTCATATATGTGGGCTACACCACTGCCTAATAACTGTATGATTATGTATGACCATAATCAATATAAGTTCATAATAACCAAACCCAGAAAATATATATCTGGTCCGGGGATCGAACCCGAAGACACAGCAGTCGGCGTCAAGCATCAATGCTCTCGCCCACTGTGTCGTCATCTCTTCCTTTATCTGAAAAATAACTGCTGTAGCTGAGTCCTGATTACTCTCAAACTTATACTAGAAAGACTGTTACACTAAAACACTAAAACTATTCAAGATTTTGTTGTAATGAATTCAAAATCAGGACCACTTAAACATGAAAAATTATTTTGAAAAAAAATTATATAAAATTTTTAAATACATAATTTAAATCGCTTAATTTAAAACTTTTAGTAACAGGTCAAGAAACCTCTTCAATTTTATTTATAAATAATTGCATCATCATAAATAATATTAATAACGAGAAACACGTAAAAATATAATTATAGTTTGGAAAAAATGTATAATACACAAATAATATGTGATGAAATTATAATTATAGGAATTAAAAATTATTTTTGAGTGTTAATTTTTGTATAATATCAAATTCAATGTACTAAGTTGAAAAGTTCAGTATCTAATGGAAGGAAGTAACAGTAGGCTCACACTGCAGACACTACTGTCTTGCAAGTCTTAAAACAGTTGTGAAATGTTTCTCCTAAACATGTAATACAGGAATAGCGTACTTTTTCCTTAAATCGTTTCCGTATAAAAAGAAATTTAAAGATTTTTTCTTTAGTAAATTTGAAATTATTGTTTTATTCATTTATTTTACCAAGAAATAATGAAATAAAAGTTAAGAACGTTACACTTTCCTTTTAAATGATAAGTTTATATACTAAAATAGGGTTACTTGCTGTTGAATTTCCGTTATGATTTGAATCATTACTAATTTTCAGTAAAATGCTCTATTTTATACCGCTCCAATTTAATATGTATCAGACATACAAAAAATTGTTGTATACACAAATTGTAGAGAACTGAGGCCTATATCAGATTGATATAAACAATTTTTGTCATTGAAACCTCTAATAAGAAAATTTCGTATAAAAATCGTTTTTGGTCACCATATTTTCGAAATGGCGACACCCGCGGATGTCTGACGATGATTAAAACTTGAAGCTGTCATTAGTGCCCTAAACTTTAAAACATATCTAAATATCAGAACTACTGGATACTATATAACAGACAAAACGTTTTTTTTGCTCCTGCTGCTGCATCAAATCACATGAGAGCCTATTTTAATTATATCAAGTCACAATTGGCCTTTCTTCAGGGTTGCACACCGTTAAATCCGCCTCTGTACATCCATATGTTCAAATAACTTAGTATTTGCTTATCCATTTCTATACTCCATAACATTTTATTATACAATCTAATAATACTCGCATATAAAATATCATAATATAAAAAAAAAAAACAAATAAAAAATGATAGTAATCATTTTAATAAATTGTTCATTCAAATCATGTATTCGGGATTTCGTTATGTAATATCCAGTTATTTAAGGGTTTATTCAGTAATATAGGGATATATACCCTTGAAATATTTACTCATGTCTTTATGATTGTATATGCTGCTTAATCTACCGTAAATAAAAACAAAAAATCCACCGACCCATAGAGATCATAGTGTATGTGTACGTGATACATGGATGGGTACGAGGTCGAAACGGGACAAGGATCTATCTCCTCTATTCTCTGATCTCTAATAGTCCAAGTCCAAGTGGTAATTCGTCATCATTTATTATTATTTCAGTTTTTTATAATTAAACTGTTGGAAGGTTTTATGAATTATGAATATTTAAATTTAGATGTATATAATTATCTATTTATCAACAAAACGAGTTGTGTCAGTCGCAGTCTTCAGTTAGTAGTGTTGCCAGGTTGTCTTCGATGCTACGTTATGTTCAAATTGCATGCGTTTGTGGTTTTTATTGAATTTCTTTAACATCTTTTATATAAATTACAGGTCGGAATAATCACCTAGTGAGTTTTAGTTTTATGTTGTAAGTTTAAAAAGAAATAAAAATAATTATTAAATACAATAGTTTATATTCAATAAAGATAATAATTGATATTAAAAAAAAAGTATATTACTGACGCACGTCGACGCATACAGAAACTAAGGGGCCTATTTTGTAACTACTTACCTGACGTCTGTTAACTTCTGACGATTTTGTAAAGCTCTATATTTTATAAATTAGGCTACTTATGCCAGTTTTAATGGTAGGGCATCCATTTTACTCTTTATTTAAGGTCTTCTGATAATTTTGGGTTAACTTGCATAGATTAATTTAGAACATATAGGCTTTTGAAAAAGCGTCAGAAGTTAACAGACGTCAGGTAAACAGTTACAAAATAGGCTCCTAAAATAATACTTAGGCATAAAATAGCATAGAATCCCGAACAGTTACTCTATAAGAATCGAATCTCTCGACGTCCCTGTAAATACTACACAAGAAACGAAATGATATTTTTCTAATATTTAAATAGAATTGTCTTTTATATAAAAATAAGATGAATGTTTCTAAAACTACCATCACTTTAAGTACGTTAATTCAAGTAAACGAAGCCTGTTTATTATAAAAGAAATATGTTTTTTCTACGTTATTTCATGACAATTATTTAACATAAACAGTTAATAAAAGGTCATACAATAAACAAATTTTTACCATTATTCTTATTTGACTATATTTGACTCATTTAGCGTTTTATAATTTGTATTGTATTTAGAATTATCTTAATATATATAAATTACGTGTCACGTTGTGTGTCCGCGATGGACTCCTAAACTACTTAACCGATTTTAATCAAATTTGTACACCGTGTGCAGTTTGATCCAACTTGAAAGATAGGATAGCTTACATCTCAATTATTATCTTATTGCAAATTATTTGTCTATTAATTATCTGTTAGCTCCAAACGATGACATCTGGCGACGATGATGGCAACATCTGTTGACTAGATTGAGTAAATATTCTGTTGACTAGATTGAGTAAATATTCAATAGATGGCGCTATGTAATGTAATATGACAAAAACGTTAGTCACAGCAACGCGTGGCCGGGACAGCTAGTATTATATATATGTAATGTAATATATATTCATGTAATATCATACTTAAACGAAAACTAATAATAATTAATCTAAAAGGAAACCTCTTTTCTTTTTTAAGAATTTTTCTTAAGAAGTTTATGAGAATGCTGTTGCGCTAAAAGCTAGATTTACTTTTCAAAAAGCAGTAAAATAGATCACAAAATGTTGTATATTAGGTAATATTGTTTAAGTAACAGGTAACTTTTACTATGTTAGACAAACCTTAAATACACGTAACTGTGCTTATGTAAAATATTCTATTGAGTAGACCTATATATATAAAGAAACCCTATAAACTGATACTAATGATTATTACATTTTTTTATCATTAATATGCATATTGTGTATAACAGTGTCTTACCCTTTAAAACTTTCACATTTAAAATTTCATATGTAATATCATAAGGGTTGATAGAATATTTTCCCCCTAACATAAAATATTTACTCATGTCTTTAAGATTTCCAAGAACGATTAATCTACTAAAACACGACAAAGCAAAACGATTTGTCTGTTTTAGGATTTGAATCACAGAGGTCTATTCAAACGCAGTCAAATGAAACGACTACATTAAAAAAATAATGATTTCCCGAGTATACATATTAAGTTTGTCATATGAAAAATAATGATTTAAGGCTTAGATGATTTTTGATGGAATCATCAAACGGTGAATGTCGAAAGTTGAAGCGTTGACCGACGCGACGGTTAAGTGCTCCAAGTACTTATAAGGTATTTGACTTATAACGGTAAAGGATGACTTGTGGGTTTTAATTATATTGTTCGATTATAATGATTTTACGTATAAATAATGCACGAGTATATATTTATTAATGATATATACTTTTCAATAAAAATTTTATTAATATTTCTATTTTTTTTTTTTTTTTTTAATTATTTACCATCGGCATATTTCCAATGCTTAGCTCTATTGCCGACGACCTCTTAATATGGCGACAATACAATACCGCTGCCTAATAATTTCAACATAATCAATTTAATTTGATAACAACCAAAGTGGGGATCGAACCCGAAGACACAGCAGTTAGCGTCAAGCGTCAACGCTCTCATCCATTGTTTATTATAATTTAATTTCCAGCTTTTGGGTTCAATTTCATATTAATTTTTGGTTTGGTTATGGTTTCGTTTAATTAATTTACATAAATACGAACGAAATACAAATAATGGGCTGACGATAAAAAAAAAGTAATGTAACACACTGTACATAAACTAAGATAAAAACATTTATTTGTTCATTTATGCACTATTTGCTTAACGTCGGCTTTACTATGATTTTTACATCTATTATCAACGGAAGAACATACACATAGCCTACTACACACCGCCACATGGATAATGTGATTTTCTCGTGAAATTTAATAAATGCAAATCGAACAGGCCGAGGAATTTTATATCCTATCTAAAGGAAGACCTAAAAGTCGGACTCGAACTCGCAATCTTAAGCATTGTATACAGCAGCACTAACCACTACGCCACCTAAGACGCTAACTAAAAAGAGTATTACTTATTTTTTTACTTAAAGATCGCAAATAATTTTGAGAGTAACCAAGCAATAAACAGATATTATACTTTTAGAAGAATGTAGTAGTATCGTAATTGTTTATAAAATTCATGTTGGTTCAACCGTCGCTGATATTAAAACAAGTCTTAACAAGTCGATCTACGTATAATACAATTTATTTGTATAGAAAGAAACACTTTTGACCTAAAGAATTATTATTTAGTAGTGGAGTATTTATATTTCATTTGTTTATTATTTACAAAAGTGGCAACTATGGACTACTATATATTAATAATAAATAATAAACCTTATACCAAAATAAAAATTTATGAATTTATTGATGAAACACATTTATCAAAATCTTTGTAAAATAGTTGTACTTGTTGATCTTCATTTTTTGCTGTTATTCTTCTAAGCCCACAAAAACTTTTGATCTGATCTTGATTTACTCGTAAACTCATGTATTATTTACATAATATTTTTTACATAAAGTTACGTTTTATTATTTGCCGATGTTTAACATAATTGTGTGACGTTGTCATTAAATAAATGAAAAAGACATTAAAAAATTATATTATCTAAATTGTTACTTTATATAATTTTGCACAAAGAAATAACTTTTGTTATGAAAAAATATGTAAAAGATAAACTTTTTAATATTAAATAAACCTAACATATACGTACTGTGTTAAGCAGGAATTATCTATCTAGGTAAATGTATTGCTTAGAGAGTTGATTTGAACATTTAATTAATTTATGCATATTCCTAATGTAAATTTAGCAATAAACAATTCAGTAAATGATGTCTGAGTGCAATAGTAATAAATCATGAAACTGACCTTCACAGGTGAATTGTCCATAATGTTTTCCTGACGATTTGTCTCCACAAACAACGCATTCGATGTTTTGCGTCTTCTCCGCAGAAGACGATCCTCCAGATTGTGTACTATTAGCCTGCGAACCAGGTGTTGTACTTTGTTGTAATTCCCTAGGTTGCATCAACGAACCCGGCGGTCCATTTCCAAGTGTTGTTATATCTTCTGCAACTGTCGGTGTTACATGACCTCCTAGATGACCTCCTCCAAGTGACGGATCTCGCCATGCAGAAGGAGGTGGTGCCACTAGGGCCATAGTACGTGGAAAACTAAGCTCCAACGTGTTTAATTCTGTATTCTGAGGATTTCGAGGATTGAAAAATCCTGTTGTCGGTGAAGGACACAAAACGCCTCCACCGTAAACAGTTAAAGAATTGTGGGTAATAATATTGCCGGTAATGGCGGACCTGAAAGGCCCACCGACTTCTTAGGTAAAAATGAATAAATACCCGACAAATTAGTCGAGATGAAAGTCACAGAATGTCACCACATTAGTGTCTTGATCAACGAAAAATTTACAAATTGCACAAATGTCACAAAAAATCACAATAAAATTACAAATATTTTATACAAAATTTATCATATTTATTAATAAAACAATTTATTAACCAATTGGCATGCACTGTCGAAAAATCAATCACAAAATTAATAAATGTCACTAATAAGGTACACACAAAACACTACTTGTTATATGCGTTGGTATTAGAGCAGTTTATTTTAACACGGTCTAAAAATCTGAAGAGTTCAACATAGACACATTGAGTTCAGAGGTTTTAAACCGACTGACTTTATTCAGTACCAAGGGGACTTGGCAGGTCTCGAACTCGACCCGGGTTCTAGAGGGAAGCGGGGAGAGACGGGACGGGGGGGGATTCTTCAACCCGCTTGTTATATGTGGTATCTATCCCTACTACATTTAATACACCTATTCAACCTATACCCCCACCACGTAGATATCAAGGTTCGCAGTTGCTAAGCGACATCCATGGCCTGCCCAGACTAAAGGCCGTGAACGCTGATTGGCTGACGAGAGCAAAGGCTCTGCACTCAAATAAACTGTACAGTCGGTATGATCAGAATTGTTGTGCACTATGTCTAACATAGTGTAAGATATACTAAGATGTTCGTTCAACTACTAAATTATAAATAAAACAATAAATTGGATTTTTACTTAGAACAGGACAGGCGAACCCAAATGGCATCAGCTGTTGCCAGTAGCATTTTAAAATGTCGATATTTCTTGATATGAGTAAATGAAATACTTATTATCATTCAGTAATTAATTCTGTTGATAATTGCAACTTGTTTTTACATTTATTTTTTTATATTCTAATAAATAATATCTTACTGATAATTTTTTTAATATAACCTCATTTTACGTATTGGAATATACTTATAACATTAAGCCTATACTTTCATTTTCAAAAATTGTCTCTAATGTAATAAACTAGTAAACACAATTCGTTTATCCAGTACATTACTAGGACATCTACGAAATTTAAGTTGAATACGCAATTATATGTAAAAGTGTAAACTCATAAATTCACCCTTGCTTTTTTTTAGTAAATATTAAATTGTATGTGATGTTACAAAACTTATGAGATCTATCCCTTTGTCACGTCTTGTCACATTTTGATATTGACCTCCTTTGGCGTTTGTGATTGGAATTTTTGGAAAATTTAATTTCTTTAATTTGGTGTTAGTCAATTTTTGCAATAAATTAATAAAATGGTTATATAGAGAAGGAGCGAGGAAAGAGAAGGAAGGGCAGAGTAGGAACTGGAGGGAGAGTAGCAGGAAGAGAGAAGCAGTAGGGGTTTAAAATTATCTGTTTTGTTTTTATTTTTCTTTTTCCTTTTCCTTTTTGGAAAGAGTGAGAATGGGTAGATAGAATAAGGATCACAAATAAATTGTAATTAAGCACAATGACATGTAATTTAATGATTTAAGGTGAAAGAATGTAATGCCTAATGGCAAAAACATTAAAATAAATAATAATAATAGTTATATAAAAATTTAGGAGCTTCTTAAATTCACATTTGCAAAGTGTCTGTGAAACTATAACGCTATACTTTTTAAAACAATTTTATTTTCCTCGTTTAAATTTTTGTTCCGTAACCTGACAAATGTATAGCTCTTATTTGAACATATGATACATGTGGCATTTGTAGATGGCAGTAACTGGCACATGTGAGGCCACAAAGCGCAAGGGTGAACTTTACAGGTTCGTCCGTTCTTATACGGGGTTGTCAGGCTTCACCCTAGGATGCCCCCACTTCCCCTACTCAGATCCGTAAGCTCAGCGCTGGTCAGGGATGTCGGGGATCAGCCGTTTAGGCCAGCGAGTCAGTGAGCCTTGTTTCTGTACCGTATATCGTGTAATATGTAAACATTCTAGTATTCTAGTAGTGTATAGACTGCTTTAAATTATATTACTTAAATTTTATGAAGACCCTAGTGAGTACCTAGTACACTAGCTCTAGCTAATTCCGAAAAAATTACTTGAAAATATTTTCAAGAAAAATTTATATCAATTACAAAGTGTTCCATAGGCACAACCTGTGGTGCAGGCTCCCCCTCCCTCTATATACTGCTAATTTTTCGTAACTTTTTCAAAATTCAAAAAAACTTCAAAATTTTTCGTATCCAAATAAATATATATATAAATTTTGAAACAATTTCTTTTATGATATGTTCAAGCCTCTAGATACGAGTCAATGTTGCATTTTAGTAGAATCTAAATCCTTGTAAAAGTATATGCAAAAGTATTTTTTCAAAAACAAATCATAATGAACCTATCATATTCGTTATATGAAATTTCTCAACAAACGGAGGAGCAGTAAAAAAGCAATCGCTTATACAGTTGTTCCTTTACTAAACAAACCTACAGTAAATATAATTTAGATTCCGTAAACTTTACAATATAAAAATCTGTTCTTGCGTTGACCTAGAAATACAAATCCAATGACAAACTGTCAAGCTGTCAGTTCTATGGTACATATAGATTTTTTATCAGATAACGTTAACATTGCATAGAATTAGCCACTAGATCTGTGTTTAAAGTCTCATTAACATAAATATGACGTAAATAATTCACAAATCTCATAAAGTACAAGTTATTTCTGCTCCTCAATACTTGTCAGGCCTTGTTTTGTCATATTTACATTTGGTTAAAATTAATCTAAAAATGTGTATATGTATATGGAGAGACAACTGTCAATTATTCCATTATTATAAATTTATAATTATTCAATTCTATTTCGGTTAAAAATATCAAAACAATACTTTATTTATATTACTAACTTATTTTGACGTTTAACACCTGACAGTTCTGTGGTTATGCAAACAACATGTACAAAATAAATACACTGACCTGAATAGTAGCTAGCAGAGCCATCTGTTTTTCTTTTTACTAATCTTCAAAAATCTGGCTCACTCAGTTGTTAATACCAAACTATATTTTCAAATAAACTATAACAATTATAAAAAGATAATTGTTTTAAATTAATCGTCAGAAATTTAAAACTACACACACTATGCACTACACTTAACACTAAAGTTTTTCCGAAAGCAATTTACAACTCTAAGTCCAGAAGGGTCACTACTTTTTAGGGTTATGTCAAAATTTATTTCAACACTTGTTTGTGTTAATAAAAAGTTGTTTGGAGAAAAAGTAAATAGTTCAAATCAAGCTTTAGATATTTATTTACAATTAGAAACACTTTTATGGGTTGGAAACGATGTTTTTAAAATTAAATGTTATTATTTTAATCACAACAACAACAGCTACAGGTTTGACACTTCAATTTTAAAACTCACTGCACACTGTGTGGGTGCCGCTATGGGTTATGGGAGACCACATAGCTACCAACTTCTGGTTAATTAAAATAATATTAGTTGTGATTTTATATTATTGTAGTAAGAAAAAGAAGAAATATAAATCTGATTATGACATATATACATGAATTAAAAATTATAGAATATATGACTAGATAGAAATGAGCTCTATGTGAGTTAGAAGAAATAGACCACTTCTATCTCACACAAATATTATAACATAATAAAGAATTGAAGTGATCTAAGCAAACGTTTGAACGATTTTCTTGTAAAATAAATGTATATTTTATTAACTTTATACACAACAGGGAATATCAAGACTTCGAGAGTCAAGTAACGAATCGCAAAGTGCAGAACCATGTTCCTATGTTCAATTTCAATTTAAAACTGTCACAAAACCGAAAAGGAAAGAAATAAAAAAAAAAATACGTGACTTTTCCAATTTCAGATTTGTCTTTTTATATTTTTTATGCTATGTGAACATTAACATCTAAAGATACGGTGGGTAAAATGAAAGAAATTACTTTAGACATATTTTTCACAATTTCCATTTTACGAAAATATGTTTTTTATATAATTTCTGATTGTTTCATTAAATCGGCTGTGATCGATTTCCGATGTCCATTTGTGCTGCAATTATAAACCTGAATGATGTCTTCTACACTCTTCAGTTGATACCTCAGCAGACCCATGAGATATTGAAACTTATTAACCTGATAAATTACACCTGCGATTGAAAAGGTTCATTAATTATAGCTCTAGTAATTAAACGTAAAATTACTTTATTTTTTTAAATGTTTTTTCTTCTTCTAATATTCTTTTTGTTTTGTTACAGGTAGGAGTTTGAAATGGTTAATAAAGTATTTAATATGGAACACACAAATGAAGTGGATATTGTTAAATAATTATCATCAAAATTCGTAGTTAATGCAGTGTTTTATTGTAATAGAAAAATGTAATTAGGGAATTATTATTAAAACCCATTTAAAAATTATATAACCTGTTTGATAAATAGAAAAAGGTGGTGTTCGAAACAAAAGTTGTGGTGACTATTAGACATACTT
Source organism: Panorpa germanica (assembly GCA_963678705.1). Classification (NCBI taxonomy): domain Eukaryota; kingdom Metazoa; phylum Arthropoda; class Insecta; order Mecoptera; family Panorpidae; genus Panorpa; species Panorpa germanica. The sequence goes on from OY783217.1 coordinate 12,722,862, forward strand.
ATTTATCTTGCTGTGTGTGTTTGAATAAAAGACTTTAGACTGTAATAATAGATATAGAATAGTATGCAATATTCTATGGAAATCAAATTTAAAATAATCTTTGAAATTTGTTAGAATTTGCTTGTGTATATCCACAATATCATTTTCTTTTTTATTTCGTACATTAAGTTAGTCCACAAAATGAGAATATCCTTGTTTTATCCCACTTCTGATATGTTGGAAATATGTATTGTATTTTATTGTATCTGTCTTTACGGCTTGACAACCTTCTTACATTCATTTTACATTTTCTTTACAAAGTTTTTACATTTTCTTTTCGTGCATTCTTCCTTCTTACTTCAACCATCTGCATTCTTCTCTTCTCTTGCAATTATACCTCCCTACTACCTCAGCTTACAAAAAATTTTCTCCTTCTCTCTTCTCTTTCTCTTTACCTGCGTCATCCATACTTTTCCTTCCCTCATTCTTTGCAATAACTCCTACAAACTTAATTCACCTTCCACTTTATTCTGACACCAATACTTAATGTGTTCCAATGTTTTTCTCCTCCTTCCCGCATTTGTTGCATAATTTCTCTTCTTCTGTTTCCCCAATACCTACTGCGTCTCTCTTCATTCTCCAGTCTGGTTCTAGCAATCATTTTTACATCCGTTCCGTCAGAAGGTTTTCTTCGAAACCATCCATCTTCGAGTACATCTTCCTCATCCTCTTCTGTTGTTGAATCCCCACGTCTCTTTCTTTTATCATGCTTCCCTCTGCCCTTAGTCTACCCACTTCCGACGCTGCTATCCCTCTTCCTTCAAAATTTCTCCTCCTTTCCTTCTACTATCTTCTTTCCATACCAGTATATAGGAAATAATTTTCTTTAATATTAAGTATGATAAAGAATTTCTTTTTTGGCTAAAAGTATTTCGACAACAATATTAATGCAGGTATAAATAACTGCGTGTTATTAATTACGAATAGAAATATTGTTGGATTTGTTACGCATATCATGATGCAGTTAATTAGTAATTACTGTACCACCTCACACATACACACACGTACATCAATAGGCACATTTATACAGTACATACAAAACACATATGAAAATTTTTGTTCACTACGTCGAGTAAATTGTAAAGAGATGAACTATCAATCATGAAAACAGCTAAAATTAGACAGCGGCCATAATATCTGAGTACATGAGCACATGACATTGAATAACAACATCCAACGTTTATTAAAAACTATTGTTAATAGCGTATAACGATGTTAACGAACATGGCTTGTCAGTAATTATAGTTTTTTTCAAAACTGTCAAAGTTTTTCACTGATATAGCATTTACATAATACATTACGGTAATATTATTAATTATTACAACAAGTGGCAAACTGCCCATAGTGATATCCTTTAAATTGGGCCTACATACCAAAATATATAACAGGAAAAATTGAATTTTGGAGAATACGTTCTTACTGAAAATTCTTTTTTTATGAATAAAATTCTATAAAATATATTTTCTAAAATATATAAAAAATAAACTTGAAACGTCATTATCTTTATCAGTGAATATTGTAACATAATTATAATTTGTAATGTATTAGAACCTTGTATATATATATATATATACGTTTTCATACAAATAAAAATTATCTCTAAGCATGCGAAACATTATCTCGCTAAATCTTCAAAAACTTTTTATATCACTTCGAAGAATTGGATTGGATGGATATAATATCTTGTTATCACTCTTTCTAGAAGTGGGAGTCACTCATCATTCTGAGGCGCATGTCAAAAGGTCAACTAACACCACCAACCTTTGGCCCCACCACTAACAAAACCGAACAACGTAACCCGCATTAGCCAATAGACGAAGATTTTACAGAACTGCGTTAAGTGGTACAGTGGTGAACAATTTCTATTTCTTAGTTTGGAAATTATTATGTGTATCATTTTTTTATTTATAAGTATTTATTTTTGTAATAGAGGGGTTTCAACAAAACGTGTTATTTTAAATTAACAGAAAAACACAATATTTTCGTAAAAAGTGGTGATATTTTCATCTTAATCCAAAGTACAAAGTCTGAGGTTAATGGAAAGCTATATCTACCAAATGCCACCGCAACGACGTTTGTGTTTTGACAATTCCTAAATGGTGCAAAATTTAAAATGACAGATTTTGTTGTTTTTTTTCATATTTTGAATGGCTTATTAGGACCACAATCCTTTTGCGCCATATACATTATTCCGTTTTCAATACAAATTAAACAGTATATCCACCAACCTGCCATATCCTGTCGATGGCAAGACATATCGCCCAGCTAGGGTGTACTACAAGAGCCTGAGCTTTTGTTGTTGTTTAAATGATAAAAAGAAAAGATATTTTGGATGAAAATTTCATCCAAATTAAAAAATTCATGCTCAAAAATCAATAAATTTTAATTCTATCATAATATAATTTATTAGCCATAAAACATTTCAGCAAGCTAAAATAAGAGCCATCGTATGAAAATAGCGTTAACAATAAACGTATAAAACCTTATAAAGAAACTGTATTTTATCGGTACCGCTATATACTTTTATTTGTTATAATAAAACGCGACTCACGTGTAGGGCGGAGCTTGATTGTAGTGTAGGAGGTCGCTCGAACGACGCCCGGCGTCCCCGGGTTACTGGGGTCGTAAGGTGGGGTGGCGCGGATGCCTTGAGGTGAATAAGAGTAGAACATTACCAAAGCAGTGTAGAAAAGCTACTGGAGTATCTTGAAGTTACAGCAGGAGCCCTTAGGGTACAATGGGGACCCGTAGAGGTCAGTATCGTGAACCTTAAAGAGGTCATCTGTAAGGCTTCGGACTTCCAAGACCTCGAAGTGAAATATACTTATAGCCAAGTTTTATGTATGTGTGTGGATGTATATTCTTTAGACTTGAAGGTCTGTTACGGAAATATGATATTATGGAATAAGAAGACTGATGACTTGGTTTGCAGTAGTGTACTTGGAAATATTTTGTTTAACAATTTAATGAAAATTGAGTAAAGTAAAAGTGGGCGCAAGCTAGATACAAGCCTGCATTAAGACAGGCATGTCTTTTGATGTATTAAGATGGAATTGATTTGTGAAACACATTTTTAAAGAGATAACGGCAAAAGCAATATTCGAATTTGAAATTTTCTAGCGGTATTCGACAAGTTTATCTGTATTATAATTTTGTTCATAGCATTTAAGACTGGTCTTAGTATTGAACCAGATAAAAGATACAATTTTACACATAACTGCATACTCAACTCGATCAATTTTTTTTAGAGATGTCGCACTTTCCTATTTTTTTAAATATCCAAAAATTGACAGTTATTTAAAATTTGAATTTTGAATGACACACAATATCAACACGTGTTGTCCGAGACAGCTGTAAGTAGTAACTGAGGTTTGAGTATACATTTTTACGAATCTCTAATGTCAATTCTATAGAAGGAAGAGGACGTGATACTTTTATGACGTCAAAGAATTTGTCATTTTTAATAAATCATAGAAGAAAAATTGTGACTATATTAATTGTTAATATCTCCTGTAATATATAAACTTATTAGAAAAGAAATTGAACATTTGAAGTCTAAGTTTATCAATGTATAATACAGTTTTATAAAAGTTAACACATGGTTTATTGAAAGGAATGAGTTAAAGCGAGACAGATATAGTAAATATAAATAAAAATTGCATTAGTTAGCAGTTCGAGTTCAGTAAAATATTCAAAACTAAATTCGGCTGTTTTGTGTAAGAGTTAGAATGAGTTTTTGTAAGTAAAAATTGTAAACAAATAAAAATTAAGTTATAAATATATTAAGGAAACGAACAAAAGTATCGATTCATTTAATTAAATTTAACGTCGACAAGCTTTATTTTTACTTATAACTTTTTATTATAAAAGTTACAACAAAACGTTATTAATAAAAGTTGTAGATAATATTATTATCTACAAAAATGCTTCTATCGAAATTTTGATAAAAATTATAGGTTTCAAGATAAACAAAAGAAACTGATCCGACAACCCTTATCATACTGTAATCATATTCCACACAGGATATTTAAATTCAGATTTGACTCAAAATACATGGTTGACGACGAATTTCTCTGCTTAAGTAGAATATTGTCTTACAGTGCATGGTTCAGCAATTGCTAGCTTGCCACAAGCTAATTCGAAGGTTCCTTTTTTACTTAAATGACAGCAAGATGAACCAATTTAATTCTTATTTCGAAATTTTTCACTTATAATTAAAAACTCTCAAACTAAAAGGTTTCTTATAATATAGTATTAAAACGTTTCGTATGTATGTACAATAAATAAAGTATATTTCAGCCTTAATCTATCCAGCGGCAGCGGTACACATCGATTTATTACTCAAATAAAATGTAAATGTAACTTTTAAGCAACGATAAAGTTAAATATTGATAAGATAAGTAAAAATATTATTTGTGAGACGCAAGACACATAAAATATATAGACAGATTTATCTCAAGATGGAAGCTGCAAAATGTCAAGAGGTCATTCCATATGAGATATCGAAAGCTGTTGTACAGTCAAAGAACATATTCAAATCTGATATACGAGCATACGAGATATACAGTAGTATCTAAAAAATATTATTTAAATATATGTATTAAGCATACATTGTATATTCTTAGCATTTAAAAATTAGAATCGTTTTATTTTCTGGATAAAATAAGCCAAGCTTTTGAGTTTGACAAATGCGCTATTTTGGATGGCTTGTGACAATACAATACCAGTACCTACAAATTGGCTGATAGTAAATAAAATTTAACTTTTTTATGTAATCTATTACGAAAATGTGGTTCAACCCGCTATGAAACTGTCACGCCCCGGGTCTCGTTCATATTATTTTACATTTTTTCTCTTCGTTGAATATTTTGCTATTTTTTTAAGGATAGTTGTAAGGGGAGGTCATAACCCGCGGTGGTGACTTTTTAATCAAACCCTACGGACAATAGACCTTATGATATCGGTGTGGTGTACTTTAGAGCCCTAAATGAAGCACAGATGTCATTGTACTAAATATCAACTAGAGAGAAATACACACAGAGAGAGAGAGAGAGAAGCAGCTAAATTATTCCACGAAATCTTCCACGAAAATAAAGAATTCAATCAAATACTGTATCATAATTTTGAGTTAGGCAACCATTTTCACTATAATAATATATATTTTAATTCAAAACCAGTGCTGGACGCAGATAAGTAACAACAAGTTGAGATTGATTTAATAAAATACAAAAAAATGGGAAACTTCTTATCAACGCAAAAGACAATTCGAAAAAGCCATCTTCAGACTAAGAACAGGACACACGAGATTGACGCATCAACATTTAATCAGTAAAACAACAGCTCCGCAGTGCAGCAACTGTCAGACGCAAATAACAGTCCATCATCTACTAGTAACCCAGTAAACATTTTGGAGCATTTTGGAGTCACTTTGACATCATATTGGAGATGCGTATGATTTTTTTGTCATGAAAGAGTTTATTTATAGTTCAGTTTCTCACAATCGTTCATATGAAATGTCTGTTTTATCGGCTACAGATGACGGAACCACTCCACCTGTCGGAATACAAATTAAGATAAAGTTGATGCGAACTATAATTGAAGTGAAATAGTGATAGAAACGTCACAAAAAGAGACACTTCACTAAATGTTTACTGGGAACCTTCCCACAATATCAAACGCAAAGAACAAAACACATCAGTGGTGAACTAAACGACATGCTTTCAGACAATCCGGAAGGAATTAAAAAAGTGCTCGAATTCCTTTCAGATATAAACATAATAAACCAAATTTAATTAAAATAAATTAACTTCAGGCGAAATCGCCTCAAATTCTTAAATAATAATGGTAATAAATATATACTTTTATTATTAGAACCGTTCTAAATTTCAAATTGAAAAGATAACCTTTGTAAAAATATTTATGGTAAAAACGAAATGAAACAAAATGCAACATTGGGTAAACCCGATGTTGGTCCGACGGACCTGTGGAGTTTAACTTTAAATCAATTTTATTTCTTATGATAAAATGAGTAAGATACAAACATGAAAAGTACAGTTTTGTATTACGTTGTTTTTCATCATACATTTGACACTTATAATAAAATGATATTGACCTTGCCACAACCAAATAAATCTAGAGGGCGCGTACAAGATTAATAAGAAGTCATTGCAATAATGTCACATATGTGAAACCTACCCTTAACTCAACCCCAGCATTAAAACCGCATGAGTTATCAATCAACTCATGTGGGTGCATTCACATTTTAATATTCACTGTCAATTCATAACAGATGAGGTGGGACAGGGAGATTGAGAGTGAGAGGGAGAAATTTTTATTTTTCTTGTTATTTTTTCGCCTTTTAAACGACAACAAAGGAGCGCGACTTTTTAATTTTGTGGAACAACCTTGTTCAATGTGGTTTTTGTATCAAGAGAATATATAAAAAATATACCCCTTCTGTTGGGGTTGGGTTGGGGGTTTGAACCCCGGGCTGACACGAGTAATATTCACATTTCACCCCTTTGTATGACACTACTTTAGAACTAACATTGGGAGTCGTAGAGTCAGATTAGTCAGAGTCAGATGCTGTAGAAAATATTTGTTTTTAAAGCTTTGTTTTGTTTCAGCATTAAATATTGGATTCACATAGTGAATATGTGGATATTTAAAAAGTGATAACAACTGTATTACAAATAATGCCAGATATTAAGAAATATTACCATCTACAACAATTAGGTCAATAATTGATTAATATCAAATGCTAAACAGCTGAAATGATAACCAATTAATTGATAAAACAGCAGATTTGTTCCACCTCATTGACGACGGCTTCGCCAGTTTAACATCTCCAACACTTCTTCAACTAATACGTCGTGTGCTTCTTCAATCTTCAAGCTCTTCACTTGTCTCGTTTGACAGGTGTCACTTGGAACACGCGCCATGTTTTACATTACATTACATTAATCTTCGAACCTCTCCATTCGCTTTTTAAAGACGTTTTTTGTATATTCGTTATTTATTATTAGTGGTTTTAAGACTTTAGGGCTTCCATACTGACATATGTGCGGTATAAACGATCTGGAGTTTTATAAATAGAACTTACAAAGTAAAATGGTGGATCTTTTTTATGCACTAATCGGTAATCATGGCACTAATTAAGTCATGCTTTACTTATGCAGTGGTGTAGCCGGAGGAGAATTTAAATTTTTATTAAACTGTTTAATGAGTGAAACGTAGTACAGAAGGAAAGCGAAAGGTAAGTCTTGTGTAACGGTATCAGCATCAACAAACGGGTTGTTTTTTGAACCAAGTCACACTGAAATGCGGCTGGTTGCTGGCAGAATGAATGAACAAACGATGTTTTTTTACATACAACTTCCTCTCCGCTTCCTTTCTCTCATACGTTTCATTCAGGAAATAGAATGCGTTGATTGCTTTCGGTACTGAACTATGGACGCTTACTATAAAACGCCAGTACAGTCTATAAGCAGTACTCCCGTTTATGTGAAAGTACGATACTTTTGCGGGATGTAAATGAAGGATGAAATATGTTGAAACTTATGATGAGACTTTTGGTATAGATTGAAAGTTATGATTTTCTACAAAAGACACAATTATTATATTACAATTTATGCGAGATATAACCTAACTGGTCCAAGAAGAGTGTTGTCACTTATCTCGAGGATGAGGGTGGTAATGATGGTTCTGTAACACACAGCGTAATACAGAATAAGATTATACAGACTACTAGAACAATTATTGAATATTAGAATTATTATTTAAGAGCGATGTGACTGATACGATCACAAAATCGGTTCTGCGTCCTCTGTTTCAATTTTGTGCTGAACAAGCCATCGTTCGGTAGTTCTCGAGTTCTTTCGGGTGGTTCTTGGACGTGATTTATGATCGGGGCGGATATGTGTGCACCATTTAGTTAGGTTGCAAATTCCTCAAATTCCTTTCTTTGCTAACATGTTACTAATATTTTTGAAAAAGGTTATTAAGAAAAACCTAAATACTCATCCTTGTCAGAGACATTAAACCAAAAGTATACAATTTATTCTTATAAATAACAAAACAACATTTTAAAAAAGTTAAGTGTTTCATAAATAATAATAATCATTTACAAATATTTTTTTCGTATAAAAAAAATAAATACTATGACTGCACCACTTGTATTAATATTTGTTCACAAGGCTTGCGCATGCGCCGTGGTATCAATACACATTAATTTTATTTCGCTTATCTCTTGCGGTGTCTCAAGGCTTATGAGTACTAATTTAGAATGGCTTAAGTAGGTTTTTTGTTTGTTAAAAAACATTGACTAATAATTTAGCATTTAGGATAACGATGCGATGCAAGCAAGGCGTACGGTACGGAATGGTACATAGGGCGTGTTCGTTCTAGATTGTGGTCGGCTCAAAGTGTACAGAAACCACAAAATAAATCATCTGGTAGGTACTAAATGGGTTACGTTATTCACAGATAATCTGTTGCTAGTAGTATTTACATTAAAAGTGTAACACTCGATGCACGTCGTCTAGAGTCGACATATATTTATTGCGTGACTGGAAAAATTGTAAAACGTATTTGAAAACATCAGAACAACGATGGTAAGGTGTGAATGATAACACACTTATTCGACTAACTATATACTTTAAATTCTCCTGCTTGTTTCTAACTTATGAACCATCATTATTATTAAGAAGACTACTCATCTAACAGAACGAATGATGTAATACAAGATCCAGCAAAGTGTAAGCCAGAAGCAGTGAGCAGAGCAGAAGAATATTAAAGAGATATGATTTGTATAGGTTTGAATTTCATTAAAGATATTCTGGATATAAGATTCTTAAGGAAACTATAGGAAAGGAAACACTGCAAAAAGGGTTGGTAGAAACGAGGGTGAAATGGGGCAAGGGGAGGAAATGGAGGGCTTATCCTTATAAAGTTACGTAACAAAAGTAACTCAAAATAAAATCTGAAGACAACAAAGTGTTCTCAAACGTTATACAGTGAGAACCGAGTATTTTTATTTATTCAACATTAATAATAACGAAAACGGGACTGTATTCCATGCGTTTTAACAGATAGGGTCAAAAATGTAAGCGAATTGGAACAAACTGATATACAAAAACATTATGTAAATACAGTTTGTAGAAATTGAATCATTTATTGGATTGATAATAACAATTTTTTGCTTAAGAGCCACTGATAAGGAGATATTGCAATAAGATCGATTTTGACAGCTATTTTTTCAAGATGAAGTCCTAATATATCAAAGTTTAGACTTGTAAACAAGAACAGAATACCAAAACTTAGTCAGAAAAGTTTATTTATCACGTGTACTACCCCATTTGTGAAATCTAAAGTGTAATAAACTGGAATTAAAATCGAAGGTGAATCTGATTGAAGGATGTATCTGAATCAGAATCTGAATCGTATCTGATCGTATAAAACGACCTTAAGAATAAAATTAAATTTAATTGTCTTTATGAGATCATGATCTCATCTTTAGGAGATGCATGTCCTAAAATTTAAAAAGAAATTTACTGGCTGTAATGGTTTGGTTGAGGATGAGAAGATTGGCAGGATATAAAGTATAATGTATTAATGTAATGTAAAAATAATTATGTAGGTATTGATATACTAATGTAAAGGACGAAAACAGGACTTCGGTCCTAAGAGCCCGTCAAATTATAATAAAGGGCGTCTAAAATTATCATTTATCGAATTATTATTGCTGTAAGAATATTGATATTAGGTTTCTAAATTAATTTTTTTTCAATGCTCCATGGCGTTATAACGCGTACTAAAACTACTAATAATGTAGCAGAAATTATTGATATGTATCTGTAAAAATATATTAATGTTAATATAAATTTATTTTGCGTGAAAGCTTGAGAACCATTTAGATAAACTTCAGATGGTGTTTTCTAGAAGAAGAGAGATATTTCTGTGCTCAATTTCTCCGGTATTAACAGTTGAAAGAGTCCACACAAAAGAACCTCAGAGATAAGCTTTTCTACTTAAAGTTAGAGTCTGTTACGTTGAGTTAGTAAAAGAACTTTGGGAGCTCAGCTGATGATACCGTCATGATACTCAGGAGCTGCGATTACATCGCCAAATACATTAAGCGAACAGCAGAGAGCATTAGGCATGTGTACTATTATCTTAAAATTAGACTCATAACATTGCATTCTGCCAGTCCTGGATTAACCCTTAAACTGAAGCTTCAGGAAAGCTTCCAACTGAGTGAATTGTCACTGGAGAGAATATAGTGTAGTTTGAAAAAAAGAACTTACATCCCAGAAAACATTTGGATATACCTACTATATTCAGGTATATTGCATATCCTATGTATATCCTGTTGTGACGTAAAACATACAATATGTATATGTATATGCAAATGCAAATGTATGTGCATTTTTAAACATTGCTGCATATACATAGTATGTACTGTCATAATTCATTTCATGTATATGTAATATATATACAGGATATTTTACGTAAAGATAGCTTCCCCCGTTCCATTATGTTCTATGTGTAAATGATATGCATTCGATTCCTGACTAGTAGACGTTTACCTTTAAGGTGAAACATTACTTCATGGTTATATAGTTAGATATAGATGACAACAGTGTACTAAAATGACAATCAATTTACAAATTTGTACTAGCACTCCATGTTTTCAAATATAAAAACGTTAATAACTTTGCACACGATTGAGCTATTTAAACCATATAAACTTTAGGGGTCAGATAAATGTTCAAGCTTTGTTTATAAATAGATCATTAATTAGTATATCAATTATTTAGAAACATATAGCGTGTTGAAAATCAAATTAAATCAAACGATTTAAATATAAAGAATCATGGTTTTCTTGATAATATTTAACCTGCTGTATAGTCTCGCCATCTATATTTCACGAATCAAAAATGACTAAATATCTTTTCACCTTAAGTTAATGGTGCAATCAATTTATTCGTTTGATGAACAATCTTTTAAATAATTTGTTTAAAAATGATATAATTATCAAATACAGTACATTCGGTACGTGAGATTACTCGATACTCTGCATTCATCAAAACGACCTTCAGGAGATGATGTTGTTCCGTTTGTTTTCACGGAACGTAGGTACAGTATGCAGCCGATGCATTTGGCGAGGCGATGACCCTTGTAACCTATGTCCCGGTTTGTGACCTCAAAGATTTTAATGTGTACATATAACATTATACATAAGTCATATAAATGTTTCAAACAAGGTACAAGAAATATCAAATCAAACAATAATAATTGAAGTGAATGATTTTTGAAAGACCACAAATAATAATCCTGTTATTTGTAATGCCATTTGTTTCTAATATTTAGAGACTTCTTCACTGACAGTCAATTTCCTAACCTCAAATTATTTCAAACAGCAGTAACACTAGTACAAAGTTCTGTTGTATTAATTTATTGAACTTAAAATATAAATAATCTTTGCGATAATAAAATTGTATAAAAAAATCTGTATTACGTGAATCATTCGTAGATAACTGTGTCAGAGAATGCTAAATATATAGCGATTAACTTTTGAACCATCATTACGAGGGGATAAAACAATTTTATACCGGGATTTTGTCTTTAATGTATACTTACTGGTTTGTACTTAAAGTACCAACCATACCCATTATCGATATTTAATGATAACATACAATTTTATCGCGATTATAGCTAACAAGGTGTAAGAAGTTCAATAATTCCCTGGTCTTCAACAATATCTTTGCTGTAAGTGTTACGTGGAGATATATTCTGATTCTAACAGTACTGGCCTACAGAATGGACTTAAGAACTCTTTTTGTAATGGTCGTTTTTTAATAGACGTATTTTGCCGTTTTTTTTTTAAATATCCAAGTTTTTACAGAGCTAAAGCTATATCAAATATGAGTTTCAGTTCTGTCGCATATTTTGAAGAATTTTTTTCTTGTTGGTACCCTTCTTTATATAATATAAGGGTAGTTGAATTTTTGAATTCCCCGCGCAGCTTCCATCAACTGACATCTATTTATAGACTACTGTTCAATTTTGAGCAACGTGTGTTATTTCAGTTTCTGTTTATCAGCCATTGAAAGCAAACAACTAGCCATTGGAATTGCGATTGTGATTGAGTGTGTAGTCATCAAAGCAAAAATCCATAAATTGGGTTACGACTTCCTACCCCAGTATATTATCCAGACTTAGCCCTCTGCAACTATTTCCTGTTTCCAAAACTAAAGAAATGGTTGGGCGATAAGAGGTTTGGGTCTAACAAAGAGATCACCACTGAAACAATGAAACATACGCCTATTTTGGGTGCCTGAAGAAAACCTATTATTTGGAAGGAATAAAAGAGTTAGAAAAATACTGAACTAAATATATTGAGCTTAAAGGAGGCTGTTGATAAATAAAGCGACTTTTAGCCGAAAAACTATGTCCTTTATTGAGAAACAAAAAGCTTTTTTTTTAAAAAGTTACTGAATTATCAGAGTACCCTCGTACTTCTTTAACCCAGTTAGTATTAAATGACCTATCACACAGACTCGTATGTGTCTCTGTTGTATAAAAGAGATGGCATATTTGCTCCATGTGACGTACCATTCATTGGAATATTCTATAACGTTGAATCCCTTTAATAATTTTCATTAAATAGAAAAAAATATTTTTTTAATATCTTTGTTAATATCTCCTAAAATATAAAGAGTTATTAAAAAGTAATTGGATATTCGAGGTTCCGATAACCAACTTTATCAATACACTGCACAGCTTTATAGATATTAAGACATAATTCACAAGCCCATTGTCTTGTTCTTTCTGCTGACAAAATATTGAACCTCTATCACGGTTAAAAGCGTGATAATATTATTTATGCGTTTGACTTAAAAGCCCACGTTGAGTTTCCTTAAACAACTGGATATAGAGACATTAGTTATTGTATTTTATTAAGGTTACCACGTTGCCATGTATTTGTTCAATATGTATCTTGTCAGCCAGTGCCAGATCGGGAAGACCCCCCGGCGCTGACTGATTTTGCAAAATGTAAATGGTTACATTTAATTTTTCTGCAAAGGGATTACGATTCGCAAATCATCGGGCCCGCTTTTGTTCGGACCGGCCCTGCTCTTAGTAATCCCACGAATGATAGCATTCTCCTGGCAGTACGCTGGGTACTGAGGTTTCGTTATATTTGAGAGAAATGCAAATGTCATATCGTTATTGTTTGAGTCTTCCACTTTATCAACAGACCTGTGATTTGTGGACCTCTTTGTTGAACTGGGCTGACCTTCTGGCTGTGGCTTGGAAAGAGGTGACCACCATAACGTATTGTTTTACCTTACAGAGTGGGGAAGCTTTGTACAGAGCTGTATTTCTTTTAAACTCTATGCTTCTTAACATTTCGGTGTTGATCGCGGTGATTATACTGATAAAATTAAATGAAACTAGCTAAGTCTCTGCCAAGGTCAAATTTCTCTGAATTTGTTGAGTTTTACTCCTTGTTCCCCAGAAATAAAAGGAAATTTCCCTTCAACATATTTCTTTTAGAGGCAGTATCTAGTTTAATCTAATTCACTCACCTTTTTGGAATAAGAACTCTGAGATTAGTAATGGAATATCTGCCAAATGTCACAGCAATGATTGTTGGATGTTGACAGTTCAATAAATTGATAAATTGGTGCGAACTGGTTGAAAGACACTATAGCTATAATTGGTGTTTCAGTCCAATTCAAATGAAAGAACTACCATTTCAACATAATTTAAAAGTAAATATGATAAAACCTTTGTGACATTTCGGTCCTGCTGGTAGTGAAACAACAACTTTATGGAGTTATGACCTTGTTGCTATTATCTGGATGAATCTAAGGTATCTATTCATGATAATGCACAGCAGTTTCGTCTGGCTGGAGTATGTGCAACACATGTATCGTGCACAATGCACGGGGCACAGTGCAGTGCAGTGCAACCAAAACAACAGATCGGCTGTATCTCTCTCTGCATTCGTTCTGCAACAAGAACAACACAACGGACGTCGTAACTCGGCTGAATTATGGACAACTGCGGAATGTGTAGTAGAACCATGTTTATTGATCTTTATGTAAAATCTAAATGTTTTATATAAGTTATGACTGTTATATTTAAAAAGTGGATTCTTTAAAAGAATGAAAATATAAATAGAATGTCGGAAAATTAGTGAACAACTTCACTACAAGAGATATTAGTTCTGAAAATTATTACGAATAGTGCGAAATTTGAAACTAAACTTGTGTTCACGTAATAAATGGTCTTACGGCGCTAGTTTTATAACTGGTGAAACGTAGATTAAAGAAAGAAATTATCACAAGATTCAGGCTAAAAAGCAAAGAAAGTGTAAGCAAATATTAGAGTATGTATAAAGAGAGAACATACAGGATATGAGGGAAGAAGGAGAAAAAGTTGGAGCACATGAGGAACAGGTGTAAGGAGAGAAACTGTTGGAAGAATATGTATGGTGAAAATAAGAAAGCAGAGAGGCAAAAAGAAATATTGAAAGGGTAGGAGGGGAGAATTTACGCATTGATACTTAAGCTTAAATAATAAACTTTGGCAATGAATTGAAATGTAAAATTAATATAACGAGATTGTCATGCCTTAAAGGCATATACAATAAATATATAGTAGTAGGTCGACGGTGATAGGACTTAATATCGGTAATAGATAGATCGGTGATAAACAGTAACTTGAGAAATACTACAGTGTAATGTATATTCGTTGCGAAATGATGTAATACGTCATACAAACAAAGCATGACGTATATCAACAGAGGCAGTCATCATCCCCGATCCTGAAATCCCAGCGTTTAACACGTCATGACATGAACATGAACTGTGTGTTGTGTTGCCATTCAACGCGTAGTACATCTTCCCCTTCCACCAGCCGTAGAGATCTACCCGTACATCGCTGTCTAGGCCTCCAGGGGGTATGGGGTCATTAGCAACAGTCTAATTAGCCCCGGCCCAAGCTCCTGCCCCAACGATGGGAAATGCGAAACGAGAATCACACATCAACCACCCCGTTTCGGCTGTATGAGAGTATCACTCTCATATGAACTCCCTTCACCATCCCATGGACCACCTGATGGAATACCACCCGATGGAGGAGGGAAGGTTTATAGGGGATTAACTTGATGCCTGCATTGTGGATACTATCATCATAATTTGCGCTCGGATAATTAATCATTTTGGTGGTCCTTGTTTTATGTAATAATAAATTAAATTATAGTTTTGAAGTTTCAGTGTTGACACAAAATAATTTAATGAATATTTTGGAGCTCTCATACGAATGTGATTACTTGAACTCTAATTTGTATTTCTTTTGGTAGAATACCTGTGTTTATAATTCTATCTATCTATTAATTATATCTAGCATTCATGACTGTATTCCACAAACTGTTCTGAATTTGAACTTGTCTATGAACAAACTATTTATCAGAATGAGAATCGTATCTTACAAAAACCACTTAAATGTTTAAGTAAATTAATGACTTTTAATTGAAGGAACCCTAACAATTACTCCGCCTTTTACATAGAGAAACTCCTGAAACATAGGAGGAGGTAGAGAGAAGAAGAGAAGAAGGCTCAAGTGTGGAAGAGGAGCTAAGGAGAAGAGACAGGGAGATACAACAAACGAGCAATTATAACAAAAGATATAAAAGGATTTGGAAGAGAGGGATGCCAGAATACTTAAGAGAAAAAGACATAAAAAACATGAGAAGGATTGCCAGATGTAGATTGGGAAATGAGGAGAAAGGAAACAGATACTAGGCAAATAGCGAGAAAAGGATGTACAGGGTGTGCGGAACGGAGATAGAAATAATGAAGCACATTAAGTTTTCATGTGAGGAAAAGGTAATAAACGAAAAGAATATTGGGCAGTTATTAAAGTGAGTAAGTGAAAGGAAGAGATGGATGGCGGAGATAGAGGAAAGAGCAAGGAAAGAGAAGGAATGGCAGAGTAGAAACAGGAGGGAGGGTAGCAAGAGGAGCGAAGCAGTAGTAGTAGCAGTTTTTTTTTATTTTAATAAGGATATATATTTTTTTCTTTTGGAAGGAGTAATAATGTTTTGATATAATAAGGATCAAAAATGAATTAAGCACAATGATATGTAAATTAATGTGTTAAGGCACAAGAATGTACTGCCAAATGGCAAAATAAAATAATAAACACAACTTTTGTAAACAATTAAAATAATTGTTCTTTTACATTTGTATTAATAAAAAAGATACTGGCATTCGACAATCATCGTCTGATGACGCATTCCGAACAATTCAAGTACAAATATTGTTTTGACGACTTTATTCAGAATTTTGATTAGTAATCGTTACCCATGTATAATGGGTAACGACAAGCGGCTTCGCACGTCAGCAATTTCACGGTTAATCTGAATTTATTTTTAAACACATCAACAGACAATTTCATCATTTTATTTACATAAGAAAAACATGAGACATTGTTGCAGCTATTTAATATTTAAATATTTCGTTCTATTTAACCGTTATATCGCCTGTCTCTCCGTCCCTGTCACTGTGTCTGTCCGGCTCATTTCCTGTTGATATCAAGTATTTATAATATATAAACAATTATAATATTAAGGTTTGTTTAAACAGAAAGTATTAGTGAAAATAATATATCCTAGTTGACCCGACAGACTTCGTCTCTTTTCACAATTTAACTGAAAACAAATAACTATAGTTGAAATTACGAGAGTTCCACAGCGACTCATGCTTAAAACAAGTTGTGGGGTATAAACTGCCGATATAACTAAAAAGCACTGATTTACTTATTTTTCTATAATGTATATAGAAACGAATAAGATAAAATTCATTATCGTATTATAGATTTATACCGCTCTTCCGAATATATATATAAATTTATACCGCCACCGAACTCTCGCAATTTGAACTATAAATCAATTTCGTCACTATTAGCTTGATTCACAATTTCACAATCAGGTGTCAAACGACATACTAGCAAAAATGACATAGAAAAAAGCAGTTTCAGTTATTCCAGAATTTTTCAATGTTTCGGGCAAATTTTCCTATTTTTGTTTTCATAAGAACGTTATTAAGACTATTATTAACATTTAAGAAAAAAAATAGTAAATTCGGTCCATGGTTCTCAAGTGATTACCAACGAACTGCATTCAATCTTTATTTAAATAGACGATTTTATGTAATATATAATTGTTGTTTGTTAAGCAGGTCTTAATTTCTATAAACTGTACTATGAATTGATATTTCTGTTATAAAACAGAATGTAAAAGAGATTGAGTGCATACTTAATCGTTAGAGACCCTTTCCAGCTGCCTCGACCAACACATAAAGAATTGATATCATATAAGTTTAAACACCTTTATTAATTTTTCAATAAGGTCTGAAAAATATTATGATACCAACTACATCTACCAGGCATTTTTGATGTAGGTTGAATTTGTTGTATATAACAGTTTAATAAATAGTATTTTTATAATCGTAATGATATTTCTTTCCTGCATAAATTAACCCTAAATGATTATGCAAATAAAACAGTAGCAGCACACACCATAGACCCCTAGCGGCAGGTTTGTTCATTGCATACTTGTACTTAGTACAGTTGTGACACTATCAAAAACTACTAAGTGTTATATATATAATATTTTTTTAAAAAATGGGGGTCAAATGTAAGGTCGTGTGAATCAAAAACTTGAACTACCAGCGTTAGTCGCCTTGTTCGTTTAAACTGGTTCAAGTGTGCAAGACGCAAGTCCAGTTTGTTAATAGGTTTGCTTTGGTGAATTATGATGGGAGACGATTTATAATTACCCTATTTGTAATTAAGGTGTCACACTTGGTAATTACTGAAATGTTGGTTAAATTACTAATTAGTATTAGGATATGTTACAGTTGTAATAATAAATGTGCAAAATAATTTATTTAATTGAGTTTCTATCAGAGAGGACCTCCTAAAATGTTTGCAGATTTTTGGTGTCATGACTAATACATAATTTATTTTTATGATTATGAATTAACATAATAAATTTAACTTGATAACAACAAAACCCAGAAAATACAACTCTGGTTCGCAAATCGAGCCCGAAGACACGGCATCGTCAAGCATCATTGCTCTTACCCACTGTATTGTTTGTTTATATATTATTTCTTTATTTTTGTATTGAAACAAGTTTAGACAAAATATTTTTTTAATTGGCAAAACTATGCTATAGAAAATATAATATTTAGAAATGTTATTTACAAACGCGTTTGTGACTCAGTACAAAATGATGCTTTATTTGCTGAAATGTTCAGTTTCCTATTGAATATAAGGCCGTCTGCACACGGGTCGATTGATTGCAAACTAAGGCCCTCTGTACACGAGTGGACTGATTGCAAACTAGTCGAGCCGTGTTTCGTAACGTTATAGAATTTTTAACAATAGCATAATAGGGGATTTTATTTTGTCGTATTGTGAGATATTTGTACGTATGTATGTATTTAAACACTTTTGAATAGTATTTGTGCACATCTCTGCTCATGATGTCACCATTAATATCATGCAACGTAATTGCCTTGCGACCAAGAAACATAGTCGCTCAAAACGTGGTCAAAGTCAATCTCAAATCAGTTTATTTTCGTTCGTGCCCTGTGTGTTCTCTCACTAACAACACAGTTGCATTTTCATTCGGTTCGGGCAGATTCGGGGATTGCGTTTGCAATCAGTCGACCCATGTGCAGACGCCCTAAGAGATGGCAATTGTTTGGACGGATAGAGATACGGTAAAACGCCAAGAATCGAATTCCGGTAAATTAAATTAAAGGACAAAAATGCCTTCTTTAATCTATTTAAATAAAAATTAAATGCTGTTCGTTGCTAAGCGCATCACTTGAGAACGGAAGAACCGTGATTTAGCTAATTTCTTTTTAAAATGTTCCTAATAGTCTGTATAACGTTCCTTGGAAAACAAAAATTGGAAAATTTATCCCGGAAAATTGATAAATTTTTGGGAATCAGTTTGACAGCTGGTTGTCTAATTGTGAATTAAGCTAATAGTGACGAATTTGAATTGTGAAGAAATTTATTGAAATTTGGACAGGCCAACGTCTGTCAGGTCAGCTAGTAAGGTAATATATATTCAATAATATTGTGAATAATTTAAAATAGTAGGTTTAATAGTAGCTGAGGTGTTTATAGCCAATAGCCAATTTTGTCAATACAATATAGATTACAGTTTTTTAGAAATTAATACATTCTTTACAATCCAATTACGAAAAATGTCAATACTTTTTGATGTGCCGAGTAAGATTTCTCAAATCATTTCCACTGACTAGAACGAACTGTAAGCTATCTTAAACTCACGCAGATGGAGTCGTCACTCTAGTAATTGATCATCAAGACTCATCTATCCATCTATTTTTCCTCTGGATTCACTTGTCCCAGCACTTTGTACAGTTTTCTAGTGCCACTTGTAATAGCTACATCTAGTAAAGTGCCAAAGTGGTGAAGTGGTGAAGTGGTGGAATAGTGAAGTGGTGGAACAGAGTACGGTGAGTGCATCGTTAACAGTCTGGAAATAAAGGGATGATCTGCAGCTCGAGTCCTGTATTCATCTTATAAGAAGAGTGTTGAAGGGGGCAATATATATAGTACATAGAATTTATACTAAAGGGTTAAAATAAGGGTGGGAGTCAGGGGGTAAAAGGAGACAATAATAATGCGCTAATAGGATCGGGGGCATGTATGCGTGATGTATGATTGTGGGTTGCGGTGGCAGTTGTGGCGTCGCGGCGTTCAAATTGTGTTCAACTGTTATGATATGGCAATGGGTGATCTATGGGTATGATGCATGGGATAGGCTAGAACAACATTTACTGTGTTGACAAGTTTACTGAGAGGAACTAAATATGTAATGCAAATCTCTTACTGGTAATTTAAATAATTTTTTTTAAATAAATAACTTACGAGGGTAAATTCATTTTTCAGTTACCTATGAATTTCTCGCGCAGCTCTCGTTCACTGCCATGTTTTAATAAACTACTGTCAAATTTTGAGCAAGCTGCTTTATTTATTAACTATACGAACTGCTACCTTATCCAACATATTCTCTCGATTTAGCGCCTTGCGAATATTTCCTGTTTCCAAACCTGAAGAAACGTCTGAGCGGTAAGAGATTTGGGTCTTACAAAAAGATCTTCATTGAAACCACTAAAACAAACGCCTATTTTGAGTGCCTTGAGAAAACCTATTACTTGGAAGCTATAAGCTATTTTTTTAAAAACACTGGACTAATTGTATCGAGCTTAAAGAAGACTTTGCTGATAAATAAACCGCTTTTAGCCGGAAAACATATCATCAATTGAGAAAAAAATCGATTTTTCAAAAAATAAAAGTGACTGAATTATTGAACTACTCTCGTATTCTAGCAACCTTTTTAGAATAGTTTGGGAACGGTATGATGAAACCATAAGACTAAATATTATTAAAAGTACCGTGTTAACAGGGTTACTGGAGATGGGAGGGGATTAAGCTCACGGTGTGTAGCAAGACATAGTGAAGGAGTAGAATAAAGCACAATGTGATTTGTGTTACTTTATTTATGGATTGCTCCTAAACCTAAAATTATGCAGCAAATAAGTTGATACGTAAACTGTACATAACCTTGTGTGATTTATAAGTATAAATTGAAACCACTTTTATTTTATGGTCTCTTGGACATATAGTTTTTCTATCCCTGCGTTTCATCTAATTCATCACCCTCCTCTTCAGTACAGCTGCGATATTTATTTTATTGCGTATCTGATTCTTTACACTTGCTATGCATTCACTAACACAAAAGTATGTTTTTGTACTTAGCAATAGTAAATTGCTATAAAAATATGAAGTGTTTTGGATAAAGTACTTATTGAGAGACAAAATTACAAAAAGCGAATACGGAAGAATATTTTCTTATAAAAATAAGTGTCCATAGGATGGTATAAAATACATTTGATTTATCGAATGAAACGTGGAAGAAAAGCGCACCAAGTGCACCATGATTTAATTTCAATAAAACGGAATTATAAATTGATAAAGTTGGTTACCAGAACCTAAAATGTTCAATTATTTTGTAATAACTCCTTATATTTAATTCGATATTAACCATTAAGAAAGTCATTTTGTCTCTTTTCAATGTATTACGTCACATTCGACGATTTGACATCTCTTGCATACAACAGAGAAGCAAACTAGTGTGTGTGTGTGAAACGTCATTTACTACTTAGAGCAGAGTTGCATCTAATGAAGTAATATATTACAAAGACTGTGAAAAAGAAAAAACAATCTCGATTATTTACTTCTTCTGACTAATATCTAAAGCTATAACTCAAATTTAATATAGATATAACTCCGTAACTTTTGGATATATAAAAAAATAAAAACACCAATATACATATATGAAAATTTATTTCAATCGAAAAATAAAGAAGCAACCCCTAAAAAAAGCTGCGTGTGCCGTGTCGTACCGGTGGGTTGCAGCCCTTACATTCACTCTGTTACTATACACAAAAGCTTATAACACTCTTATTTTTAATTAAAATAGAATATAATTTGTTACCTAAGTATTACTAAGATATAATGAATTTTCGAACAATAACAAGTAGCTAAGCTTCACACCATTCCTGCTGTTTTGCAATATGCTTTCTCGCGCATTGGCTAACGCTCGATTGAGTGCATTCTCCAGTATTCTGTTCTCTTCCATACAGCTTAGATACCGTTTAGTGCCAAATTTCCAGAGATCATCCTCTAATCCACTCACTTGGAATCAACACGACGGGAAATTCGCGTACAGGGATGTAAAAGCACAGCTTTAAAATCACCTAACTACTCGAATATTCGGAGATGAAAGCAATGAACAAATTGGCATATGCATTTCAATAAAAATAAAGAAAAAATGATTTGATATTATAAAATCCTTAAATATTTTCTATCACTAAAAAGATTTGATTAAAAAACGAAAACGAAAATATTTTCAAACTTGTATAAGCAAATAAGAAATGTATATTTATAAATTACAAGTGTATCTATCAACCTCAGATGTATGTTGCAAAGAGGGAGATTGATTTTATAACCATGCTGGTACTTTATTACTCACAGAATCATCCTGTTCATATTGGGGTTTACGTATTCATATTTGTATTGAAATTGTCAGGCAACGACGTCACGAATTAGTGATGCCCTTACGCGCAATTTGTATAGAGATTACCGTTAATCAGTAAACACCCTGTGGTAATATGGCTTATTAAAAACAATATTATAAACAGACTAAATAGAAATTTGACTATGCATGAGTATAATTCTTAAATGTGGCAGAAATATGAATAGAATAATAGCACAATGTATTAGGGAGCTTTAAATATTTATCAAATTTATTGTATAATTAAAAATGGTTTTGATTTTTCAATGGGAAACTTGGATATAAATATAGATTCTTTAACTGGCCTTGTACAAAAGATATTCCATAGTGTGCCCGGTCGTTTTACATAATGCCCATGTTTAACGCATCGATATTAAAGCCCACTACGGAATAATTTCGCGGTTTAATTCTGTAAACTAAAACTTACCTAGTACACACTTAGTATAGTCTGTGGTACACACTGCTATAAATTCATCCCAGTTTATATGCAGTAATTGACTCGTCACTGACTTTATATATCTTGTGATGTTGATGCATGTTGAAAGAGTTGCACATACTGCTTTCAAACAGATGCGCCGACAATAGAATATGGCATTTGCATAATTAATTCCGTATTGCGTGTGTTCACATTCAACTATATGTTTTACAAAACAAGTAATTTCTATAAAAATCTACAGAGTGCATGTTCATATAATTCCTAGTGGTATAGCATTCGCGTTTTTTTTTCGCGCGGAACTGTTCCTCAATGGGATTTAGGCTTAAGATGCATGAGATTCCGCATTCTAAGAACTGCATCGCAAATAGTACGATGTAAACTATTATCAGAGGAGGACGTATTACCAATTTGAAGCTCATGAAATTCAAGTAAACAATTTTGACTCGATAGTAAAATTGTAATTCAATAGAAAAACTCACTTGGATAGGTCTGCAATCAGATCTGATAAGAATCAGAAGATAACTAAAAAAATAATAATTTACATAGAAATGCATCAACCTAATTAAAATTCAAAGAGTTTATTTCCGACAATCAAACCCCTATTCATAAAATTAAGAATAAATATGGACCCTTATTTAAAGATTATGCAAGAAATTGTAGGATATCTAAAATTCAGGGTATGTCCGACTCGACTTAACTTTATTATTTTAAACTAAATTTAAAGTTTTTATTAGATTGTAAAACGAATTATTTGTGAGAGATTTATTTCACTCTTCCTGAAAATAATTCAATTAATTTCAAGGAGGTTTATTAGATATAAAAAGAGATATTAGAAGGCAATTGAAAATCAAATGGATTGTGTGGATGAGCTTTATTAGGCATGGTAGTCACGGAACTTTGAAATTTAAAATCATTATTTGAATTGTGACGAGGGAACTTTTAACATTATCTGAAGGTTATAAAGAAACTGTTATTATTATATTTACTGAGATGACATAGTTGGCGGGATTGATACTTTGCGCTAAACTGCTGTGACATCGGGTTTACATATGAGGCCATGACACCAGAAACTTAAAATTACCAACAGAGAACTAAACTAAATAAACCAGGAACGAATTCACTTTCCATCTTGACTATTTCACATTTCTACTTTAAAAAAGTAGTCGCATTTTTTATACGTCGATATCTCATAATCAATTGTAACATATATTTGAAACATTACGTCAATACATCTATTCTAGTAAAGGGATGAGGTCAAACAGCACGCTCTCATGTACAAGGGTTGATTTCCAGGCATGGGGTTGCTCAGAGATCACGACAACATCTCTCAGGGTTGTGCCCGTGCCGTGTACCTACGATCTACGACAGAACAGAGCAGAACAGAAGTAACCCCTTTGTCGTTCGTTGCCTTATTGCACTATATCGCGGTAATATGATACATATAATACAATAAGACCTGGTGGTTGGTCCATGTCCCAAGGGGATGCTAACCCTGTTCCCTGTTTCTCATCTTCAGAACCCCATTCCTAATCAGGTTAAAGATCATTTGTGGTGACTGTTGAACTCTTAGCTACGTTGGATTCTTTTCTTTGTTAATGATATGTTCCAATTGTTGAAACACAAAGGTTAAATGTTTATAAGGTAATGGAAGATCTCTATTTACCAGGTGAGCAATTACTTTAACAATCCTTTTAATGGGGCGGTTGTTAAAAATAAATGTTTTCAAAATAAAAACAAAATAAATCGTGGCGATGGCGAGATCCCCTTTAAAAGTTATAAAAGTGTTTAATCTTTTAAAAGGAATGTTGGTTAAAGTTAGATGATATGCCCTGACTAAATTAGAAGTCTTCTTCAAACATAGGCTACAGTAGCACTTCAATGGTAGATAAAAAGTTATTAAAAGAGTCTTAATGAAAATTATGTTTATTCAATTCATTTGTGCTTAAAACAAGTTATGCCGTATGAGTAACCGCCGAACTCTCGTAATTTGAACTATATCTGTCAAATGATTTAACGACGTGTGCATAACAAATATTAAAATGAATTAAAAATTGGTAATTTGCATAAAATCTGGTGTAACTTTTGATCAAGAGTCTGACAACGTATAGACGATTAAAAAGTAAAGCACCTGTGCCTATCTAAAGGTTGGATTTTGAAGAAGATCGTTGTTATCTGAAGGCTAGACTGTGAATAATCGACGCTGTGTAGAAACCCGACACCCGGCGATGAGAAGTTTTCATTCGGCATCCAAAAGAGTATCCGAAATCATACGATATCCTACGAATGACAGAAGTGTTGTATAGTGTTATAGTGTTTGATATAGTGAATATATACTATGAGCACGATCAAGGCCGGATTTCGAGGTGTAGAGGCCCTGGAGCAACGAAGAAGTGGAGGCCCTTAATTATTTTCTGAATAAAAGGAATAATTTTTGTCCGTCAAGTCTTTTAAAAGTTTATTGTGGAAGCCACTCTCTTGTAGAGGCCCCAGGGCAGTAGCTCCGCCTGCCCTCCTTTAAATTCGGGCCTGAACACGATATAAAATAAATAATGTTATAAATTATAACGAAACTCAGTCTGGTACTATTAGTAACTATATACAATCACTAATATACATATCACATAACAAGAACCCCAGCATACAGACATCTTTAATATTTTTCATTACGTTTCAATTGGCATCCATTCTTAATCATCAGTGTATTTGCTGTAGGAGAGGGGTAGGGAAGTAGCGAGGTATTGGCAGATTCAATTTAGGGAGCACAGTTTCCGATAAGACCTTAAATCCGAATGGATTATCCGGATGATTGGTGGTCAGTTTTTATTGCTTTTGTCAGCAGATAAATCAATCTCGTTGACTGCAATCATCCGCTGGATCAGTGGACCACCGAAATACTGAAGGACATGTAATGCCAGTGTAGTGGTATCCATTATAATACACGGAGATGTAAATAAAAATTAATTTTATTTCGGTACGATATTGATTCATATGAAGATATCACAAGCCCACTGACGAAAAAAGCAAAAACTGACGCTACAACGCGTTGGTTATTGGAGCAAAAAATAAATAGAACTCCTCTATAAAAGTTTGGTCGTTTTAATTATATAATTAATTAACTTGTGCGTAGTTTATAGTTCTGATAATTAAGGAGAACTAATTTAAAATTCATTTTACAAAATAACAAATAAATAATATCGTGAGAGATATCGGTGATCGGTCGTTATGGTCCTTTCCCTTGCGGTCGAATGGATCACATCGGTTCGGTTTGGGTCTATGATTTTAATGGCCCGAAACCAACACATGAGCCCCAATATTACTTCTGAACATTCAGTTGGCGTTTGGTTTTCACCGTAGTCTTAGATTTTTAGACTTTGGGTCATGCTTAATCATGTTACCCAACTTGTATCCGTTACGCATATTTATTTTCTGTTCGTTTCACGTCATAAATTAATATATATGTATCGTTATGGATAATGTCTGTTTCTAACTTTAAATATTGCAGGAATTTTGTATGTAAACTTGAACTCATTAAAATAAGAGACATATAATTAAAAGATTATTGAAAATATATAAAACAAAAAATTAATTAAAAATAATAAAAAAAAGTAATAAAGTATTTATTTATGAGACGCACTTCCCAAACTATCCCTGGAAATGCCAATCTGGTCATTCGGCATTAATATATAGAGAACAATAAGTAGTTCCAACAAAATTTTCAGTCAAAAACTCTAAGATCAATAATGAACGCACTGTGGTTTATAAAAAACTCAACGATAAGAAATGACCGGACCATTAGAGACACGTTAGTTTAAAATGATAGAATTGGTAAATTACTCAGTTAGTACAAGTACTTCAATAAAAAATCAAACGATCCGACTATAAAAGGGTATTTTACTTTCCAATTGTGCTTCTAAGTTATAAAAAATTTATCCTTTGAATATATATTTTGATAATATATAATCATAAATTTATTAGGCAATAGTGTAATGATATATAAGGACAATGACATCATAAACGCTGCCAACATAGTCAGTCATCGGTGATAGGACTCACCATCAAAAATAGACCGACATTAAATAAATTAAAATATAAATAAACATATATTTTTCATATATTAAATAAAATGCAGGGGATTCTACACTAAATCATAAGATATAATCAAAAATGTAGATTCAATATACATTGAAAAGTAAATTCTAATATCCTATAAACCGACGTACATAGAGTACTCTTACATCAAAAGAAGCAAGTTTCCCACGCAGTACCAGGTCCACCGGTAAAACTAATCCATTACAACAAAACACAACCGAAATCTGTAAAGTAAACAATAAACAAATGTCTGTTGGCATTTAATAGATGACTTATTGTAATTTAAAGATTTGTGTAATAACTGTAACCAATAAGTATCAAAACATTTTGTTGCTTTAACATTAAGACAGACAAAAAGAAACACAACACAACAGAGATAGAATGACCTCTATCTTGTTAAATCTTGTGTAGTGCTGTCAAGGATGAACGGTTCACAATGGATTTTGAGTGCATTAAAGTGACCTTAGGATATAAAAGAGACTCATACTCGTACTCGTACATATAGTGTTTTGTTAAGTAGATGTATTATGTAGCTTATCCTGTACATCCTCCCCTACATTAAATGTGTGGTGTGTCCATACAAGTACGAGTGTTGGTGTGTGGTTTCTAAAATAACCGCAAATGTGGTTTGAATTGAACCGTTTTTGGTACTATAAACTTAAATAAGGTCTCATTATTAACAATACATTTATTCTTGTATTATTCTTAAACACATTGTCCTTTAAAGTTATATTAAAATGTAATGAAATTCCAGTAACTGTTACATTTTATAGAGTATCTAGATTAGAAACAGTTACTTACTAAAACAACGTTCTATGCTTTAATCGCAAGGATTGTGTTCCTGTCTACCAGGATCGCGTCAATTTATCTCAGTTTTTACTCATGATGTAAATGAACAGGTTGGCGATTTTTAAGGTATATTTTCAGTAAACGTGTAAAGTATCATTCTCACTCACTGCTTTAATTTTATTTTGTATTTTGTATTTAATTTAAATTGTTTAGCATATGTCAATACGCGTAGTCATTCACAGTACCATTTTTAATTTAATTTATTTTTTTAATTTTCTTAGTTTTTCTTACAACCTTACAAGGTCCAATGTTTTAAATTAAAAATGTTAAATTAAGAACAACTATATTATATTATAACACCCAAAATATGACAATCTGTCAAAATGCAGTAAGATTTATTTTTAAAAGAAGTTTAATGTCAGTTTTTGAAAAATATAGAAGTGAAAACAATTTCTATTACTAACTGTTATTAAAAATAGCAATTTTAATTATTTCACATACAATTTTGTAGAACGGTCAATATTTATATTACTAACTATGCATACGCACCAACTACATTAACTAAACTTAAATTAAAACGCAAATGTGAAAAGGAATGCTTAAACGAAAATCTGAAATCAAGATTACTATATTAAATAGAAACAGTAAATTAAATATAGTGAGTGAGGATGAGACTTTAATGTTAAACAAAAGTGTACAATTTGTTTCGTAGCATTTTTAACATTGCCGTTCGTTTTCCGAGTTGTAAGTAATGTTAATTGAATTAAAAAATAAATATATCTAACGAATATATAAGTTGAATTAATATTGATTTATAGTTGTTACATATTTTATAAAATCAAACATTATCATATTAGGTTCCGTGCTTTTGATTCGTATGCACATTTTTGTTATACTTATTTTTTTGTGTTTTCGTCATTTTTACAGATAGTTTTAAGTACACTGTTAACAGTATCTCCTAGCACTTAACCACCTTAAGGCCAGAACTTTTATCATCAACACGTTCCATCGTTGACGGACTACCAAACGCCCATAGTAAAGAGCTGTTATTGATCTTGTTATAGTAAAGTCGAGTATAGTAGTATATTTGAATTACAAAAATTTAGATTTGATGTTGTCTAGCTCGAAGCTATAGTAGACTAGAAACAAGGGTACACGGGTCTTAAGATAAGGTAGCAGATCCGAAACAACAAAAGTTCATCTAATTAAAATAATTTTCATAATATATTTTGTTAAATCATTTTTTATCTCCCTTTTTTAATACCAGGTAATTAGTAGTTGAAGCCACATAACTAAATACATTGTATCACTTGAAACAATGTGGCATAAATAATAATCTGGCACCGTATTACTTGCGGTCTGTTAACCGTTTAGTTTTATCGCTTGAACGTAAATAACAATAATAACAAAACATATTTAATGCCAGTTATTTCAAACTGACAGTTTGTGGTTAGAAAAGGTTTTTTACTTCTGTGCAACGCCCTTGTGGATGAAGTATAAACTACTGAAGCTAAATCACACAGGTAAAATACAGGAGATTCATAACAGGTGAAAATAAAATAAAACACAAATCGTAATTAATATCCTTATTATGTATTGTAGAAACTTTCATTATCCCTCATCATCCCGCTCTAATACGCAGGAGAAAGCATGCTAATATCGAGCCAACGTTACTTGTGCATCAAGCACGTGCTATAAATGAGCATGCTTGTTAGTTAATTGTAGGACAGTTGATGCAATGTACATAACTTTAAAAATAATAAAGTCTCAAAATATTTTCTACAAATTCCCTTAAAAAAATCTATAAAATTATCTACATTTAAATAAACTAATTACTCATGAGTCTCTAAACTTTTCAAACTGAAAATTGTTAAAATATTTTGTATAATATGTATATCCGTATTGTTCATATTCATAAAACTAAAAATAAAATCAAAGCAGGGGCATATTTACAACGGTCATTGTATTGTTTTCAAAAAAATCCCACAATATGTTTGTTGTCCAACACCACGGGATGTCCATGGTCTGGTCTCTTTAAGGGCCTTCAGCTTTTGACGGGGTGCTTATATTTTGCCGGTGTTGTGTCATCCCTACGTCCGGCGATGCACCCGATACGACGCAACCAGTGGCCGTGGTCATCCCTTTGTCGCTGTCTACCTGCTCATGATTATCCTTGTTGGGCATTAGGTATTGGAAGAATGAGTGTTTACTTACTCTTCCGCATATCGATATGCGACTCTAGTAGATTTACAGCTTAAACAAAGTATTATTAGGTATTAAAAAAAAGCTATATTATATTATAACCTCCAAAATGTAATAAACTGTCAAAATGCAATAGGATTTGTTTTTAAAAGAAGTTCAATGTCAGTTTGTCAAAAATAAAGAAGTAAATACAATTTCTTATTTCTATAAGTATAGTAATTGTTACTAAAAACACTAATTTAGTTATTCTATATTTAATTTTGTCCAACTGTCGAACAGTCAAAATTTATATTACTAACGACGCCGAATTTATATTACCAACTTAATTAACTAAACTCAAATTAAAACAATGCCTATTGTAAAAACCAGAAATCTAAATTAAAAACGAAAATTAAATATCAAAACAGTGAGAATGAATGAGCCTCTTGTTTTAAAAAGTTGTTACTTACTTTCTTATTGTATGTTTTGTAGCAAACGAATTCGGATGAATTTGTAGTAGTTTCCGGTATAAGGTTTTCTGACTGATTGGATTGAAATCTTTCCAATATTTCAATAGTAGAATTGCTGGTGGTCCCCCATAGTTCAATGCCACAGGACAAAATACACTGTATTTTGCTCAAAAATGAGTTTGCTCCACTTTCAAAATGAACGGCTTATATTTTGTTATCTCTTCATTATCAGTTAACAAATTATAGGTCATAAGGAAAATATTAGACTAGATTATGTTCCAGATGCAGTAATTTAGATAAAAATATGTATTGCATTCATAAACCTAAAGAGTGAAGTAGAAATTTATTGTGAAAGAATTCTCAAGTCCTCATTTTAAAAGATAAAAAAAATAGTATCACCATAAATTAATACCAAAAGTTAATTAAAAATCTAATCATTTGACTGAACAAATATTTATGAATGAAACCCATATTGTCTTAAAGTGTCATGGCTTATTGAATTCAGAAAGCTCACTGGCAGGTTCAAAACGAAATTAATGTAAATAAATGAACCGAACACAATAAAGATATAATTGTTAATTAGCATATTAATTCTGATATCTCCCTCCTTACAGCATCTCCGGAGCACCTCATCCCCTGTCTCTCTCGTCCCAGAGTCGGGGTGTTTGGGAACAAGCAGCCACCCTTAACTTCTGTGCAACGGAGATAAAATATTATGTAATATCTTAGAACACTGACGGTGACGCTGAAGGGCTTTTATTACAACGCCAAAGAAAGAACGGTTACGGATATGGTACGGCGGTTAGTAATTAATCGGTAATAACCAATTAAAAATTTACAAACATGTCTTTACTTTTCAACAAACAAACTTACAAGAGAAATTATTCTTATTACATAAAAAATTCATTCCACTTAAAATTAATCATATATACAGATTACACATAACTATTATCCTAAATAGTTATTGTTAACTAAATAAATCTTACAGTGTTGTATAAACATTAGTCTGACCCACATTAACAATTGATATTTCTACCTACCGTCTAAGGATTACTAAACACAACCTGGAAATATAATAAATCCTTAAACTAACATAGAGATTAAAACTAATTAGACTAAAGAATGATTATAACTACGTTATAACAATGTTATAATCAATTAAATACTAATCATCATCCACATTTATTTATTTTTTATTCATAACTTGACGTTATTTAAATTGAATTTCGATGAATTCATAAAATGAATGAAGTATAATGAAAATTAATAGAAAGTTTGTAGAGAGGTGACAAAGAAGACAAGAGGTGAGGAAACGGTGAAAATGAAAGAGGACTAGGGAAAATGAAGGGAGAGGGTCAAGATAAGAAGAAGCAGAAATTACTTTTGGAAATAAAAAGGAATAGAATAGTTTAAGTTTAATTTCAAGTTGAAGTTCTATGAAATGTATGATGAATGTAGATTGTAAAGCCGAAAGGCACACAATAATACTAATACCATGAGTTTATGACGGTCCAACGTGAAAGTAAAC
Organism: Panorpa germanica; assembly: GCA_963678705.1. Taxonomy (NCBI): domain Eukaryota; kingdom Metazoa; phylum Arthropoda; class Insecta; order Mecoptera; family Panorpidae; genus Panorpa; species Panorpa germanica. The sequence goes on from OY783217.1 coordinate 12,754,589, forward strand.
GTGAAAATAAAAAATCCAGGAGCGAAATCAAATTGTTAACAAATTCCTTTCCACCTACGAGAACGTCTGCATCACGCGGCGAATAATAAGTCATAACAAAAGACAGTTTGTAATTGTTTTTATATTTTAATTTCCTTGTGGTTCTCTGCGAGTTTAATTATGATATTCATAAGTCCATAACAACCCCCTGTTAACCCCCGAGACCGGGAACAAGACCGAGTCTCAACGTTACCAACTACAATCAGTTACAATATAGCAACTCACCCCTTGTTGCGTGCTACTTCCTTAGGGGTGCGCAGCGGCTTGAAAAATTATAACTGATTTTTTAATAAACTGGAACACGGGTTGACATACAATGCTTAAAAATATTGTAAAAATTAATTGGGGAAGATATTGTATGGTATAGAATATAATACGTATACCCTTAATTCCAAAAATGAAATTGAAAATATTTTTAAATATTTATTGGTACTACAAAAGTACAATGCAGGTGTTAAAATTATTGTTGATATTCATGGCTTTTTGAGTCAAAATATTCAAGGACCTGCTCTTGAGTTTCTTCAATTTTAAGTTAAAATATGAACACGGATGATTGGAGAAAGAACAGAGGCAAATTAAGGAGGTATTTTAATCTAGAACTGTCCGAAATGTTCTGAGAGTTGCAAACATTTGACGAGCTGCGTGTTAAAGAAGAAGATTAAATAGAAGTTTAAAGCAGACATTTCAGAAACTCCTCTTAATTTCTATTAAATTGTACTACATATTAATAAAGTTGACTACCAGAAACTCAAATGTGTAATTATTTTTTAATAATATTATAGGAGATATTAATAAAATCACTTTTGGCCATTAAAAGGATTAAAAATTATAAATAGTCACTCCAGATACAACTTAAAACAATCTCAAGCATCACAACAAGTTTTTATATTATGAAGTAATGACAAAGATAAATAAAATTGGTTACGTGCATAATAACTTGGAGCAAGCTAATTCCAAATTTCATTTCTACCTCTCACATAGAAATTGTAACGGAATTTGCTAGATTCTACTTCCTAGCATGCTACAAGCTAATTAATCGTTATAATTTCTACCTATGTTATTCTACAGACTTTAATACTATTCTCGTAATGTCAAAATATGATTAAGCATTAAGAGACAAAACAGAAATTCGAATTTTAAATAGCTATATCTCCGTCAACTTTAATATCTTTTTTATTGTATCGTACTTCTCAATTCTTATACAAATGACCCTGTACACAGCCACACATGCTCACATACTTTTAAATACTGCCTTCAATATATTACTCATAAAACATAAAAATTAATCCATGAAAGCTTTTAAAACAAAACTAAAAATTGAAAAAATAATACAATGCAAAACAAAGGCTGAATAGTACAAGTATATACAACATACTCGTTTGTATTCACTGAGAAACATGTGTCCAAGCTATTAGCTGTTAGCTTGGTTGCATTGAAGCTAACAGTTAGTAACTAACCATTAGCAATTACCACGACTGTGTATGCACTCAAATCTGTGTTGCTTTGCTGGTACTGATGCTGTGGTGGTACTCTCTTTGATTACCTGTTCTATGATTATATATGCTATTTCTGGTAGCGGGTGGATAAGAGGAACAAGGAGTGAGAGGGGAGTACATATATTTCGAAATGGACCTCGCTATAGATTGGTAAATACAAATACTACATACAGATGGTATCATCGTACCGGGGAAGAGATATTTACTTTCATTTGTTGGTTATTTACATAGTGTATTAATTAGCAAATTAAATGTACGCTAGATTGATCATTACGTGAATTAGAGAGGACTTGGTTTCAAAGTTTACAAGTGGGAGAGAGGGGTAACTGTCGAGGCGCGTCACGTCGCGTCTTTGTAAACATTGAAATGAAAATCTGTTAGCGATAGGATTGAACGAAGTTGAAATTTATTTACTTATCCGTTCAAATAAGAATATCAATCGCAATTAGAAAAATAGAAACTCTAGAAGTGTATTTTAAAAATCATGCAAAAGAAATCTAAGTCTATTCGAAGACATAATGACATAAAAAATTATGGACTGTATAGTGTAGATGGCTTCACTGTTTACTAAACTAACACTAGAAGGCACACTGCGTTGATGTTTGGGTTCGATTTCCGAATCGACGCTATATTGACTGAGTTTACTTATTGTCGCATTAATTTACTATACAGGACTCTTGTATTATTTTTGAAAAATATATTTATCCATCCGAAGAACACACAACATTAAAGGTTTTCGGAAGATACAAGATTTCGAGACTGCAGGAGTTTTTCATGGAGGAGACAGACTTGATTTAAGAACACGCTAAATGCAAAGTATGAAGACTGTGTTATCTTACATTATTGTGATACATATTTCACTTAAACAAAACTTTAATTTAAAAGGATTTTATTTTATTATTTTATAGCTGGTAATTTTTACTTTAAAAGGAGTTTATTTTATTATTTTATATCTGTTTTATAAACCCTTAATCTTTAAAAGGGTGGTCTTAAGACTCTATAATCCTTCAATAGGTCTTTCTATTAAGTTTTGTGATTATGTTATTGGAAAAAGAGTAAACTTGTTTTTTAAAAATGTGAAAAGTTGGTCACAAAACGTTGTATTTTAGAAAAAAATGTTTATGTAACAAGTAACTTATAAACCTTAAATACACGTAAACAGTTTTAGCGGAAAAATATAATAGACCTCGACAAATAAACAAATAAAAAGATAAAAATACAGATAAAAAAATAAAAACTGAAACTAGTTAATAGAATTTAATTTAAAATAATAGTTTAAAGTTAAAATTAAAATTAACGGCACACCTTCCATGTCTCTACCATGTACCTACGCCACTGCACCGATGAGACTAGTGATATATGCGCATTATATCTAATCATCTGTTGTATTGTTTCGTTTGCAATATGTTATTTACACCTGACATTTTGATCTTTCAGCAAACGAAACATAACCTATAACTCTACGAGTAATTTGCATTCATCTGAACTGTAAGCGTAAAAATTAACATTAATATATCAATTAAATAGAAAATACAAATAACCCTTTGAACTATGACCTTTGATCTACAACCAGTTGTATTATAATACTATTATAACATGCACTCAAACAATAAATTAAATACATTTATCATTTAATTATTCTTCATTAAAATTACTTGTAGACTTACTTGCTAAAAGCATGCCGTGTTCAACAGATCGGATCGGCATACCCAACATACTCAAATGTACAAAGCAAAGTTTTGATATTATGCATTGGTAAACAAAGTTAAATAAAATCGATTACTAATTATTCTAAAAAAATTCTGCGACATCAAAAATATCCACTGAACTTCTATTGCAGATGAATGGTTCTTAAAACGTCTGTTTCAAGGTACTATTGATTTTATATATTAAGTTATTAACTATAAAATTATCCTTAATTTAAAATATATATTTATCATTCCCCTTTCAAATGACAACCCTTCCCTTCCCCTTTTTTTGGTTAGTTCATTATTTTACAAGTCTCTTCATCTGCTCTAAGATTTATATCAGGTAATTTGTAAATTTCATGAAATAATATACAAGTACTTTGTTAATTTAATATTTTTATCTAATTAAATTTGATACCCACCACCACGAGCTGCACAGGACTCACCAGTGTCTGGTGGATGCTGGATGGTTGATGGTGGTGTACGTGGCGACGTGCTCGGTTGATTAACAAACTAATTAGTAACATTGTCATTGTATAAAACACTTGAACAACCCTTCTGTAGTGTGGTAGATGCAAGGGTGGTGTTAACAATGTCGACTCTAAGTAACTCGTCGACGACATCACCAAGAAATATTACATTAGATAAATCAAATAAACGCTGGAAAAATAAGGGTGGAACGGAAACGGAACGTCTATGCGATAAGGTTTTAAAGTTTTATTTAAATTATATAGTTGGTTCATTTTTGAAAACTTTATCATTTAAAATATTATATTTTTTATTATACTGTAAATTTTAATTTTAACATGCTTGATCTTCGGTTCGTTTCCTGGAATAACACTTTTCTCGGCGTTTGGCAATTATTAATTTAATTGATTATTCATTTAATAAATATATATTTAATACCCTACACTACTCTTCAATACATTCTGAACAGTCAAATAACAGTACAGTACATCTACTGACATCTTGCAAAATAAATTCTACATCAAAACACAATACAGAATGTCATCACAGATAATCTAATTCAGTTTTAGTCATGTAGATCTAATCAAAAAGATGTGACCGAAGATGTTAAAATCGTTGTAAAACTTGAAAAGAAGAACGAACATTAGTAGGGCTCTTCTTTCCATCAAATATTTATAGAAATTTATACTTTGAGGAAGAGAGACTTCTTAGGAATTTGGAGGAAAAATATTGCAGAAAATTTATGATGCAGTATGTGATAATGGTCAGTGGAGAATAAGATCAAATAGGGAAATAAATGGCAGATATCGAAAAATCAACATTGTCACATAAATTAAAAAGGAAGCTCAAATGGACAGGACGTTAAAAACGAATGGACAGTAGCAGAATGTCTAAAAGCTACTGGAAGGGTTCCATGGACTTCGAGAATGAGTGGCAGAAATGGAAATGATGTGGCAGAAAGTGAAAGAAAAAGGCGACCAATATGAAGGAATGGCGAAAAGTATTAGAAGTGGCCAAGACTCTACAAGAGATGTAGAGCCATTAGGTAGATTATAAGGTAGGTATGGAAGATAGAAAGTAGCAGTGGTATAACAAATATTAATTGAATATTTTGTCATCACAATAATTAAATTTATAGAAAATTGAAGAAATGTATTGGGTTTCTAATTTTGTCACACGTCTTCTGCAATTACTGTTCAACGTGCAAAAATATTTTTCACGGGAATTTCATAAATCTTGTGTCACTATCATCGTCCATCTCTAAAACCAACTGTTTCTTAACAGTTATTAGTTTTCCGTGTTTGCAGTCCGTCTCAAGTGATCTTCCCATGATTTTTAAAGCATTACGCGTATTGTTCGGACAATTTATCTTCACGGCATAATTTTTTTTTATTTTTGTCGATATTTTATACATCAATGGAAAGCCGCTTCAGATGGATTCGCATATTATATGATATGTGTTTAATTATCGTGACTTAATCAAGTTATCCGCTAATAATTACAACGCCGTGACCGCAGCGCTGCGCTGTACTGGTACAATCATATTAAAAGATCACACTTGTTTAACTCGCCGTGTTGTGTGAGTGTGCCTTCGTGTCTAGTAGTGTGAATTATGCCTTGGTGGATCTTCTGAAGAAGAATCTCTATTAGGAACAAGCATATCTGCAAGTGAGTAATATTTTATGAGCTATTTAATGGAATTTTTGGGATTTTAAATACTTTATTGAAGCGGGATTATCCAATTATTTTTTTTTTCATAATTTTTAAAACATAATCCTTATCTATCCTATCGCTAACATTGATAACGCTGTTCGTAAACCAATGTGAATTCCTGCGCTGGGGAATCCTAATCCTGACATTTCTATTTATTTATTGCTTTAAAAATGTTTTAAATATCATAGTTATATGGAAGTTTAGTTACATGAAAAATAAACCTAATCAAGGAAGATGTGTTTAACCCATCGCAACCAGTAGAAGACTGGCATTGTGTACAACTCTATCATTTCGAGAGAAATAGTTATTTAAATGGTCCAGAGGAGGATTAAGTTTAATTTATGCTTTAGAACACAGAGCCTCGTTCAGCCAAAGAGACTCCTTGTCAATGTAAAGAAATCATCAAATAAAAGAAATAGGTTTGGAATGTCAATTGCCTATAATTTAATGTCTTATTTAAAAAATGATGAATTTAACAATTTACCAACAAAATGGCGAATGAATCACTGCCCAACTTATCTAATTTAGTTCCTAAGCTGTGTGAGTCCAGCGCCCACAAACTTTACGGTCATTTAATGGTCACGTAACTGGTTACATCACTATTAATCCAAGATCCAAGTGCCCAAATCCAAACGACGTAGGTCAGGAAGCTCCGGGATCTTTTACTATTAGTGATGCTGCAGAAAAAAAGTATATTTTCAATAATATTGCACGTAAAGATATCACAGTCTTTATTAAGGCATTACAGAAACAAGTACGATTTTCTGTCACTCCCTTTTTTCTGTCAATAGCTCTCTCTCCCTCTTTCTCTCTCTCTCTCTTTCTTATATGAAAATATAGCCATTGATAATCTATATTGATACCAGTAAACATCTGAGGAGCAGGGAAATTTGTAGCCCTCATAAAACTCCACTGCAAACTTTCTTGTCACTGTAGAGCTCACATACTCGTACTTCATTCTATGCAGTTGCCATAATTTTCTCAAGAGATAATGCGAATAAAGTATTATTATCGTTTACCGTGGCATCGTCGGGTCGGGTCGGGTATATGGTATATGATAGTACATATAGTACTATCTACAGGTAAGGTTGAGCATTGCTTGAGTTGAAAACAGAGAACGGCAAAAGCCAAACGGCAAGGCACGCGGTCATATGAGCACACTGTAACTTATTGGCGGTCGCTTCTTTGCCGCAGTTCATCCGTTTCATCGTACCTCGTGAAGGAATAGGGATCCTCTCATCCAGCAGCATCTCCGAGAGCAATGACCCTATGACCTCAGCGACCGACTGCCGTGTGTTGGTAACACTATCATTTACACTGTTGAAAATATTTTTTTTAATTATTTAAGAAAAATTATATTTTAAAAAAGTTCTTATTGTAATAAAATTCAATTCAACTCACTTAAGACTACAAAACGTGTTAAACGATGCCACTGCAAACAATAATAAAAAGGAATAGTTCACTAACACAAGCAACAGCAATGCTATTTTCTTGACTGACATCTTAGATCAATACTATGAACTAATTGGTTTGATTCTGAGGTTTTGTTTTGTAGTCACTTCTTTTTTTTTCTTCGTGGCATAATTCTGACCACATGACTAAAGAAAGACTATTTGAAAATCAAAAGAAGAAGAAATGTCATTTGATTTCTTCAAGTCAAGAGATGGCACATTTCATTTGTTTTGGTAAATTTAATTGTACGAACTATACATGAATACCGTACTATACAAAATGAATACCGTGTCCAACAATCCAACCCGGGTTCAATGTAGTCAAGCATCATTACATATTATTAATTTTCTATTTGGTAATTTACTACATTTATTTGTAAAACTTTTATTAATAAGTGCAGTGTAAAAATTATTGCTGTCTTTATCTAACATATGTTGACCTCTATTGTAATAATTTTTCGTTCTCTGTCACTCAATTTTATTATTAATTATAATTTGTATTTGTAATTTGTATAAACGAATCTAACAGCGGGCGAAGCAGTAAAATTTTCCTTAAATAAACATAATTATTCAAATAAATTACTTATATTATTTCAAAGCAAATCACAAGTAAATATACAGCAAATAACAAAAATAAAATATATTTTCCAGAGGTGCCCCTAACTGTCTTAATCCGTTTCTCTAGCTAGCTTAAATGCATAAAGTTATTATTAAGTTATTTTGAGGTTAGAACCGGCGTGCTACCATAGCTGTTTTACTTATATATTCTGTAGCTGGTTTCAGGTGAATCACTTTCTTAACCCTTACTTAACAAATATTATACAAAATATTATTGAATAGATCATTTTGACTTGTACGCTATTTTACATCACATAGAGATAAAGCCAATGGAGGTAAACTTAACAGTAAGAGATATGATTAGCTCCGTGAATTAAGAGAATGGAGGTGAAATAGTTTAAAAAAACGTTCTACAACTGCAAGCCGAATTTGAAATTTTATATTACATTATGCCTACGAAATATAATTAATTACGTGCAGTGAAGGTTTATTTAATAAACAAAACATTTCTTTTACGCATAAGCATTTATTTTTTATTATAACATTTTCGCATGTAGATATTTACATATCGAGAAATTTTTTTGCAGTGCTTGTTTCACACTTGCTAGCTTACAGCAAACTAATTCAAGTGTTACATTTTTTACCTGGATATAAGATTACAAAATAAAAGTAATTTCACTTCTATTAAATAATATTAACATTAAGAATAATGAATATATAGTTAGTTATTAATTCAATCGTAATCCTAGTACATACATTGAATTGCAATATTCTGATTCACCATCTATGCTTTTATGAGCGATAAACAGATTTTATTTTAGTGGAACTACACTGTTAATATTATTGAAAAATAATTTTAAAACAAGTTATAAAAATTAATAAAGGTTTAAACAATTCTAGATTGGTATTATCTCCCGTATATTTTACATTTAAGTTTTATTGTATGAGATGTTTTAAGTGACAAATTACAATTTAAATACATACACTCGTAAAAAAATAGAGACAACACTTCCTGAACGTATTGAACAAACAGAATATTTATAAATTTCCAGTGATCCTAAACTCTCATCTTTGTGACTAGATAGAATTGAATTTGGTGTAAAAATAAAAATCATTTATCATTTTGCATAAAAAGTGGAGAAGTACAAGTAGAAAGCGACACATAGATATGTCATAGTATATGTGAATATTCCTTTGATGCCTCCTTAACATTTAAAAATGTTAGAAATTAGTAAATGTAATTCAGGTAAGCGTTGATGGTCTAGAAATGTCATTGTAATAAAATAGAAATAAGTATAAAACTTAAGAGAATGATGTGTAAAAAAATGATGACGAAATGAAACATATAAAAAGATGTGATTTGCCTGATAAATGATTACAATAAAGAAAACAACGCGCAGAAATGAATTAAAGTTTGTTAAATCCTTTGCAAAGCTTGAGGTTGAAGGGTCATGACCTGTTCATGCGCTGCGTAGAGTGTCAGGTTACCAGTGTGAGTCCAGAGTGAAGGATTTAATTATCCGTGTTCAGTGTTACAAGAAGAAGAAGACAAGAGGAATCGAGCCACTAAAACGCGTTGTGTAAAGTTCTGCGTTGCATGTGATGCACATAAGTTGTCTGGTGGTAACTCAAATCTTGCTAACAATGAAAAATTAACACCTGTATCTCCAAAGGGATGCCGAGATAAAATCAAGTGGTAAATCCAAGAAGAAGAAGATAAACGAAAATGGAGTGTAAATTGAGTACGAAAGAATATTTCTAAGATAATTATACAGATAACACTTTTACCTGTCTTGTTAATATCTTTGAACTGTTTTTGTTTTGAAAATGATTAATTCTAAGACCGAACAAAGGCTAAGTAATTGGATTACGAAATCCTAATTGCAAGATTTTTATGTGCTATTAAAATTTGAAATATTAGGATACTGTTTAGTTTACTAATTATAAAAATATATTGTCAATATTTTAAAAATAAGATAACGTATTTTAGTTAAATTATATTAAGAATGGTAAACAATGGCAAAGGTCATTTAACAACAACAAAACAATAGTTTAGAACAAAAACAAGTCACTAATTGTGCAAGTTTATACTTGTTGGTAATTGTTTTGCACAGATTGTTAAACGTTTTTATATTAAAAAAATAATTATTACAACTTTGATTCGAACGACATATTTAGGGCCTTTAAGTTGCAGAACTCATAGTTACTATGGACTAATAAAGAAAATTAAATACTACTAGAAGGTCGGCTGTTATTTATACTTAACTGGTTACATTTTTTGTAGACTTTATTGTTATGGAATTTGTTTGGTTTAGCTAGTTAGTAGCGAACATGCCAAGGTATCCTTGCTCATAGAAAAGTGACCTCCCAATGAGTGTTCTAGACCCATTGTATTTTGCCAACAAGTATTTCCAGTTCGCCACTGCAGCTACCATGTTTGAGTGGTTCATTGGCTGCATTCAATTAACCGCAAAACTCTAGCAGCGCACTACTGACTGCGGTCAGATTATGAACTAATGAGACCTGAGATTAAAGAAACCACAAAAATGTATGAAACAGCATCTGACTGCAGTTCATCTCGTTGGTACATATGAGAATTAAATTGATTAAAGATAATAACTTTGATTAGATTCTAGATTTTTATACAGCTACTGTTAGATATTTGTAAAGTGGTTATTTGTTTCATTGTTTTTACATATGATTGTTAATACATAGGCGTACGCAAGGGATTGCTTATATTACTTAACTATTCAACCTACAGTGAATTGAACCGAGTTGAACTTTAGTTGGTTAGATTGAAATGTTCTGCCTTTCATTTAAGTTAAAATTATAAGTTTAAACAATTAAATAAATTTGAAATTATGAATTGTATTATGCGTTTATATAAAAAGTATTTGTTTTATTGAAAAAATATTTAAATAAAAGTTGTCGAACGTTTTATATACTTTTAAATGATGTATATTAATATATATAAATTACGTGTCACATGTTTGTCCGCGATGGACTCCTAAACTACTTAACCGATTTTAATCAAATTTGTACACCGTGTGCAGTTTGATCCAACTTGAAAGATAGGATACCTTACATCTCAATTTATGATTGCAATATTATCTTATTAATTAATAATTATCTGTTAGCTCCAAACGATGACATCTGGCGACGATGATGGCGACATCTGTTGACTAGATTGAGTAAATATTCTGTTGACTAGATTGAGTAAATATTCAATAGATGGCGCTATGTAATGTAATATGACAAAAAAGTTAGTCACAGCAACGCGTGGCCGGGACAGCTAGTATGTTTATATACTATAACGGGTTTAAGAAATATAGGCAAAATTGTAAGATTATGACTCGCTGTTTTGAGTTATTACTAATTTTCAGTGAAGTCCTCTACTTTACACCGATGCAATTCAATATCTATCAGATATACAAAAAAATGTTGTATACAAAAATTGAAGGAAATTGAGTCCTCTATAAAATTGATTATATGTATATTTGTCATAAGACCCACTAGTAATGAGGTACTGCATAAAATATTTTTAGTCTCCATTTTACAAAGATGAAAGTTGAAATGTCAGAATTTTCATTATAAGCCGAAACTTTAAACCATATCCAAAAATTAAATAAGTCAACGGCGGACAGTGACATTTCAGGAGCGGTGTTCCAAGGTTACGACTCTGCTTTACATTATGAATAAGAGAATCAATTACAGTTACTTAAATGCATGCTAAATGTACTTTGTATTTCTAATATATTAAGAGAGAACGCTATGTACAAATTATGACATACATAGGTACAGGTTATGCAAAACATAACTAATATTAAGCTTAATGGAATATTGTATCTTCATATTAAATCCATGGTATAAGTTCATAGAGTACAGTATTTTCATCCAAAAATAAAGTTTTTACTAATAGCACTTGAATGAAACCTACGAACAGAATAAGAAATGATTGCATGATCGACCAGATTTGGACGGTGCTGTTCAGATTCTCTGCTTTGTTCCTGGATTGAATCTCCTTGTGTCGGTATTCAATTTGGAAGTCATTGATTGCATCCATCTTGATACCAATTTTTGTTACTCTCTTCCTAATAGTTGCAAGGTAACGAGCAGTAGCGTCTTTATTTGTTAGATTTGTTGTGTCCAATTCATCTACCACTAAAAGCAAATAATATATTTTGTAATTACTGTGGTCGATCTTTCCCAAAAGTAGGGCCTAAGTGAAGATTAACTGAGCATTGAAATAAACTTACATGGACCATACTTAATTCGAAAATATATCACTTTGTGAGTGAATGAAGAAATTGTGTTGTCGAAACAAATCTCATAATTTCCAGGTTTAGCTGTCTTAAAATAATACTCTCCAAATTTAGCGCCTTCCTCCGAGTTCAAAACTTCATTATTAGGACCTTTTATTTCAACATCAATATCAAAATTTCCGCCTTTAATTACCTGAAAAATTAAATCAAGTTAATGGCAAACAATATGATAAATAACTCAATTTTTAGTTTTAAACTTTACCTTAAATTGAATTTTAACAAATGAGCTTGCGTTAATATGCTGAATGAAACATTCCCTATCGTTGTCCGCCAGTTCAAAGGTCAGCCGTTCGCAGGACGAGCTTGATATTAATAAAACTAACCAAAGTATTATTCTAAATTCTGTTCTTGACATTCTAGATTTGATCTGAAATTTTAGGGATATTTTATAAAGGATCTTTTCAAGCAATATGTTAATATCACTAAAGCGAAAGAGGAACACGTGAATGTTCCACCAACAAGAATGTTGGTAATAGCTTTAATTCAACAGAACATTAAAGTCATTTGTTTTATAATTTATTTGGCAATTAATTTAAAACCTCCCCAACATTTGCTTTTTAAAAAAACATTTTAAAAATAATATACAAAAAATATAGTAAATTATATTTAGTATTACTACACTATGTAAAAGTTCAAAAGTTAAAACAAACTGCCGGAAATGAAGTGGCATTGTGCCATGGCAGCGCGGCGTGCTTGTTTTAATTTGGTGGAGTGTACTACAGGGAAGAAAATTAAAATCCGGGGCGCATTGTGTTTTTAAGACGCACATTTTGACGTGACTGTACTATGAAATTAAAGATACGTTGCATTTAATATGCTCAATTTGACATCATAATATTTGGAAGGAATTTTAAAAGTTTGAAGAAAAACAAATCAAAATACTTGCTTAGGCATGTTCTTATTATTCAAAGCTAATTTACAAGTCTACTACTACTATATAAGATTTAATGGTACGTACAAGACTCGTTTTTAACTGACAAAAGAAGGTTACGGTGTAGTAGTTGTCTCATGTGAAGGAAACTATTGAAAAGCGGTTCTAAACAACGTAGTTCCATTTTGGGATCTTTGGAACTACTTTGCGTTTACTAATCGAACATAATATCGGGCAAATATTATCGAACTGACCCTGTGTATAACTATCTTTATAGTTCCTATACTTTTCTCATGAAGATGTGCTAAAAATAAGACTCTAATAGAAATATTTACAGAAGACGACTTAATACCCTTCGAGAAAGACTATTTCACACGTTTATCAAGTCATATCCGTGTTTAGTAAGAATATAATAGCACACAGATCTCGCGATGTCATGTAACTTATCTTGATTAACGAGCGCCACTGATAGCTATCGGTGATATCGCGAACTGCATAACAAACAGGCGTCTGTGTTTGCATGTCTACTTACTACAATTACTTATTAGCATATGTACGTCTTGTAATAATTCTGTCAAACTATTGTATACGACGTACGTGTCAACGCGCTGTTATTGTTTCATTTACGCATTAACGATTAATTGTCTCCCACGCCGAGCCGGATAGACCTTTAGCAGGGGCAGCTAGTTACTATTTTATTGAAATGTCACTACAGTTATTTGGATTGAAGTTATAAAGTGTAAACACTATTTATTTATAATAATTACTAATTTTAATAAATAATTAATACACGCAAACACATTGCTTTTGAAATGCTGTAATTGTTTGATACTTATCTATTTAATTAAATAAGACAGTCCTGTACAAAGTTTTGTATTTCGCAGTCCACATTGACGTATTAAACACAAAATGCTAGGTAGAAATTGTTACTCAATGAAATACTTTAATGAACGAAATAAAAAATTAGTAACACGTTTTTTATATAAAAATGTTCTTTAGTTACGACTCTCCGAGTGAATAATGCAAATTTTATTGTCTCTAAATAAAAAAAGGACAAATCATTATTCGATCTTATGTTCAAAGAATTTTCGAAAATAAATGTCAAATATTAAACAATAAATACCGTACTTTATTAAGGATAGTGTGCTGATTTCATCAAGGAGCGGAGCATCATGCTTTGAAAAAAGTAACTGTTGTTTTTTAGACAATGATCGTTATCTAATGAATCTATTTAAATCAAGTTAATACGGGATAGAATATATTGATTTTTATAGCCGTTTACATAGAAAAAGGTTAAAGATCATTATCAGCAAACGGAAATGCAAACATTGTCACTTTAGTACTAGTGTGCTAGTACTTTATTAAGGATTGAAGGCAAGAAAGGAATGTACACCTGGCGTTTATCGTGGAAATAAAACCATGTTTTAATGTGTAGCCTAAATTTTTAAATGCAATAATAGCTAGTAACAAACAATATTATTCATAAAGGTACTTGCTGTAGGAAATTTGTTCTCATAACTTGTTATATGATATAAATGAAGGCAACAGTAAAGAAAGAACTTGCACCCGACTAGAATTTTACCCTAGATGTTGCAAGTATCCTGATGAGGTCCTTGCCAGGTTCTCCTCACTTTATGATAGGGAATGTTACAGGAGAACGTTACCGGACAAGCCTTGTTGCAAAACCTTGTTTAGATTAATAACGCAATTCTAATGTTTTTATAAAAAGGTACATTTATATATAGAAGAACTTCAATTGTCTAAAAGAACTACAATTTTGTCTAAATACAATTGACTTTGCATATGAGCTAAAAAAAGTTTATTTCTGATAGGATGGAAGCAATTGTGATTAAGAATGTTTATCGTGGAAATAAAACCATGTTTTAATGTGTAGCCTAAATTTTTAAATGCAATAATAGCTAGTAACAAACAATATTATTCATAAAGGTACTTGCTGTAGGAAATTTGTTCTCATAACTTGTTATATGATATAAATGAAGGCAACAGTAAAGAAAGAACTTGCACCCGACTAGAATTTTACCCTAGATGTTGCAAGTATCCTGATGAGGTCCTTGCCAGGTTCTCCTCACTTTATGATAGGGAATGTTACAGGAGAACGTTACCGGACAAGCCTTGTTGCAAAACCTTGTTTAGATTAATAACGCAATTCAAAAAATGTTTTAAAAAGTAAATTTATGTGAAGAGGAAATTCTCTCTTAAAAGTATAGTGACACTTTCTTTCATCAATATTTTTAAAGTAGTTATATTTGTTAAAAAAAATTTTAGACGTGGCATAGCGAAATAGGTGGCCAGGCTCCCAAAAACTCAATTATGTCTAGATGCCATTGAATTTGCATGGCTAAAAATGTTTATTTCTGATAGGCTGGAAGCAATTGTGATTAAAAAGGGCCAGCATATTGAGTAAATCCATTGGAACCGATTATCTTCTCTACCAATAGTTCATTGCTCGTTACTTGAACAGAACAGAAATATTATGTTGTATAGAATTATGTACTGTAGTATAAAACGCAGTTTCAATTACTTAATTAAGAAACATAATAATAAAAAATAACATATTAAATTATATAACAGAATTTATAGAAAATAACAGTGTACGGATATGTTTAATACTATAAATCAAATGTAACATATTAACATTAACCGATATTGACAGCTCGCGGCGATTGCTGATTGGACATTCAGATCACGCGGGAAGTGCGCTCCGTCACAACTCAGAATCCAGTGTTCAGTATCCACAAACCTCCCATGAGAAAATCAGCAAAAAATTATACAAACATAAAAAGAACACAACAGATAGTCTACGTGAAACAGCGCGATCTCCAGCGTAATGAATGAAAAAAATAAAGAACTGCTAATTGCAATCTGACATCGAGGAGGGAGGGAGACGAAAGTGAAGAAACTGTGATTCAAAAGTGCTGTCAATTCATTAAAAATAACAAATATGTATTTATCAAAATTTGACAAGGTCTCTGGTCTACAGATTTTCTAGTAATGTTTCACCCCCGGTTGTGAGCTTTGGTTTATTATTCTCGTTGTATTTTGCACTACTAATTTCATTTTTAGGTTATGTGTCAATTCTTACACTATTTAAGTAAAACATATCAACTTTATTAGTAATAAACTTTAACGGTTTTGTTATGATTCTTATTCAAATGACAAAAGTTTTCAACAATTCCAGTAAAACGACAGTTAGATGACATCTCTAGATTCTACGGATTAGCAAATTAGCAACGGACATAAATCTATTCATTCGCTCAGGTCCAGTTCCAGTTTTCTTCTTCTTATTCCCTTTTATTGTTATAATACTATAAATCCTTCATTCAATTTCCAAATATATAAAAATAAATTCGTTGCCAAATTTGTTTAGCAATGAAATTTCGTTTTTAATATCGAGTTGCTAATCAGGTAATGATACATATCGAAATCTAGTTACATTAATTCTTTATTTGTACGGTGTGTATTATGTATTGTATACCGTTGCTGTAAATACAGTCTGATATTTTATTGACCTGCTGCTTTGAATGCTGCGGTAAGGTCCTATTAGGGGAAGATTTTTGAATAGGTCCTTTGTCCCTCTAACACTCACCTGCATTAGTCGGGCCAATATCAGTTAGCATTTATAAATAAATGAGATTGTTTATAAAATGATTAGCTTATACATTCCTTCTTTAAATGGCCAATTTTAAAAAATACAATAAGGTTACTGATTTCATTACGTAAGCAATTATTTTAGTTTAAATATTACCGCCTTAAATAATCTCATTTCAGTTATATCAGACAATGGCAATATAGTAGTTTGCCTGTTGCACAGCGGTCGGTTATACGAATGGGCCGTTTTTCAATAGTCAGTTTTCAAACTACAGTTATAACATTAACTCAAAAAATGGGCTTTTTTAATTCTTCTTTTGTCAAAGACCGACTACAGTTAAATAACGAAAGATGTGACACAAACTTTGCTTGGTTATAATCTACATAACCTGGTTTATAAACTACAGTTATATTCGACTAGAACTGAAATCAGTATAAAGAAGTATCGACCAAGGTTTATAATAATCCACAGCGCTACTCAATATGCGAACCTAGCATAATTATCTAGTGAAGCCTCTACCTTTTATAGAACCGACACAAAATCAATTGTATCTAGTTATAATTGAACCTAGTATTTGAAGGCCTATACGCATCTGGGCCCAGAACATGTTGTAAATTAATATAGACCAAAATGTTCTAAAAATTTTATACGCTGTCGAACCCACTTGTGAATATGTTCGGCTTTGCATATAATTAAAAAGCGGAAAGAAATTTATTGAATAAAATTAATATTCGGAAATAAAACCAAATATATAAAAAGAAACGTTAAAATGAATCGTTGGTCAGTTCCGCGTTTACGACCAACTCAAATACCGTAACGGAGTAAATTAAATAATTCTTTTACCTTTCAACAATAACCCGAGATTTATGTCAAAAAAAAAAAAAATTGTAACGATTTTATATCTTTTAGGTAAAAATAAATAAACCGATTTCGTCGCCTTTAATCTTTATTATTTGAATATTTGGATTCCTTTTACGAAACAAATTTGAATTATATTGTTAAAAAACTACAAACAAGAAACAATATATATTTTTTTTATATTTTATATAGAACGTTTCTCGGGTGTTAATTTAACGGTTGGTAAAACTAATGTGGCCACCCTGAATTAAATTCAAAACTAGTTCTGTCTCATTTTTAAATGTCTTTTATATATTAGATAGAACAGGACAGAATATACGCGTATTTTAAAGTGATAGATAACTACATACTGTTTATAACGTATATAATTTAGATAAAGAGAAACAAGACTTTTTTAGTTGAGACAAGAGCAAATTCATGTTTTTAACGTATGCGTTTTATAATTGAGGATATATATATATATATATATATATATATATATATATATATATATATATATATATATATATATATATATATATATATATGTATATATGCAGGGCCGGTCCGAAAGAAATGTATGATTTAACAACCTCTTTCTACCTTAGAGTATCGTAGATTTATGTGGTTCTTATAACCTTTTTTAAGCATGGATTACTATCAATCTCTCATAATTTTAACTAAATATATATCCTTAAAATGATGGGATAAGGATCCGAGAAAGTTTGTTTCTTCCACGTAGTATACTTACAACAATACCGCTAATTTGTTTGATCTCTATATTCCCTACTGATCCAAATTCTCACTTCAATTCCATGCAGCCAGCATTTCAATTATTTATTACACTTTAAACTATTCTTTTGATAATAGTAGCATAATTTAAAAACATACGATATATCAATATTTGTAAGTCAATTTCATCAATACATTTTTTTCCTCTCAGATTTTTTTCTCAGGCTTCAACAAAGCAATTCAATTCCCCTGCTTAACTGACCATCACTCCGTGATTCCGAACAGGAGTTACTATTTGCATATGTTTATCTTTTCCAACATAAATCTTAACTTGTGTTATATTTTATATGACTAGGGTTTGTTTTATTGTTGACCTTTGCATCGGAGAACAGAGGTCCATTTGCTGTACCTTTATTTCTCTATACGAATTGAATGAGATGCGCCCCTTAAAGTTCGGAGGGTCAAGTTATTTCCAAGTGGTCAGCTGACATCACGTTCTTCTCTCGTTCGAGAAATGTAAATCTTTAAAATACAATTTGATTTTATTTTATTGTTAAATTTAAATGCAGTGCGCTGTTGCTGAACCTCGACTTGTTATTTTGTTTCATTGCGTTGGGAAAACTGAAATATTTCTCGTTTAAATGCTGTGGATTTTATGCCAGTAAATGTACTTTTGCACATTTCGCAGTAGATGATTCATAAAATGACACGTATCATTGATGATAATTGTTCTGTTGTGTGTAATAATTTATTTCTCAGAAGAAGATATTTCTTTAGATACAATAGGAGCGATAATAATCTTGACGACACTGTGGTCGGCTTCAATCTTCGGACCAGATTTATATTTTCGGGGTTTAGTTATTAATTATGTGCATACATAATCATAAACTAATTAGACGGTGGTGTTGTTTACATATCATATACAATTGCAAACGTAGTATCCGTATTTTTACAGTATTTTTTAAGAATGTCGAAAAACTAATTGCTACTACATGGATTAGATAGGAGAGGAGATTCTATCAATGGACCAGACAATAATCAAGATATTGATGAATTTGTTTTATAGGTTCATGCAACTTTTGTAGGTTCATTGCAATCATTGACTTAAAAATCACATTTTTAAAGCTAATACTGTTTTGATGTAGGTATGCGCTATGAAAATGTATATTCTTGCGACAAGTCTGTCTTAAGACAAAACTATCTTGCACACAACGTATGAACGTATACGATTATGCAGATTTGAGACAATATTGTTACTTGACACTTTTATCTCTCTCAGAGAAAGAGAGAAAGAGAACACTATATGAACGCATTTAACAAACAAAGACCATTTGTACAAAATGCAATACACCAGATTCGATACACGACGTTAAAATGGAACAGAAAAAGACGTCGCAATTCAAAACGACGCAAATAAAATAATTTTTTATATGACACAATTTTCTTCAACAAGTTTTTGTTAATTGGTACTCAAATAAATTACATATTTCATGAAAGAATCCAAATTAATAAAATTATACAAGTGTATATAATATATACTTAAGCAACACAAATCGAAATATTACCAACTGAACAACGCAAAATCGAAAACTACGTAAATCGAGACTAACATTATAAAAATAATAATCACTCTATTTCAGTTAATATGTTATATACCTGTCTCGTTTTCTCACATAGTACGCATACATAACAGCTTCTCACTTACTCATTAATAGTTGCTAATAACAAAAAAATCTTTTGTAGTGTAGAGTACACAATTGCGAAAGACAATTCTGTCTTAAAGACAAAACAGTCCTAACAACCTTGTTAGTGCTACATTTTTATTTTTATTCATAAACACAATATTCCGAAAGATTCTTTGTTTTTCTGTAGAATATTTATCACTGATTGACTAACCAATTAATTTAATTTAACAAAATATATTAAATAACAATTACAGGTAACGTCTATAAACTCTTCTCACACACATGAGGTACGATTTTACAGTTTAACGGATTTCTGTACAAAAATATTCAAAATATATAATTTGTAATATGTATAGCACTTGCATAAATTAACCTTTTACAGAATTCTAACATAAATCTTAATTATACATATGGATGGTACATCGGTAATTGATGACCTCTTCGACCTTTGGGTTCTTCTTCAGCATAGAATCTACCCTATACAAGATATTGTACAAGTAGCCTATAGAGAGGGTCAAACCGTTCATCAACTGGTCAGTTTGGTCAGCTGGTCAGTTGAAACCTGTGCCTCTTTGCCTCATTGTCCGTGGACAGGAAAATAACATGACCCCTTAGATATTCAACATTTGCATGAGAAAATTTTAAGGGTTTTTGCTTGACCAATACAGTCATGTTACATATTTTTTGTGAAGTATTTATTTTATTTTATATTCCTATACAAAATTACGCGGATCTTCTTCTTAATGGGCTTGTAAACTATGAGTTAATTGCATGTTCTTCTGTGGCATATTATGCATATCTAATAGCTATAATATGTAATAGATATAATAGAATAGATGTAATATAGGATAAATGATCTTATTAATCAAAATATCCTAAAAATTAAAATAATAATAATTCTATGTAATATTTGTATTTTGTTTTATGACGTCTACATGCTGATAAATCTTATGTGTGTAGAATTTTATAGAAAACTAGTTATTACATATTTACGTAACTTTCATAAATAAAAATCCATACAGGTAAATATCTTTCTACTATTCGTTTTTAATTTTTGAAGGATCTGACTCCCGAGTTGTTTCCCACAAACCAAAGCAGGCTTAGAGCAACATGAAATCAGATGAGAAATCAGAAATTGTCTGGTTGATTATCAGAAAGGTTTCATATCCTTTCTGTTGACCATTTTAATATGAATTTAATGTGGTGTTACACTTAGAAATACCCTTGACCCTTCACAGCAGACCTTATGGACCTTGTGATCCTGACACTAACCTTGGTATCCGATGTTTCGTTTCACCCTTTAGTAGCTGCTGACCAGTGGTCAGTTCAGGTCCCACGACGACTGGTCAGTCTTCAATTCTTGATACTGATTCTTCTTTTGGCCTTTCAACGGTTTCTGGGTTCCTTTTCTTAGTAGATACACAATTTTAAACAGAGCTAGTTTGCTAGAACGAGTTTAAATTCACCAACAGATGACACACTGATAAAACGTTATAATTATTTCAAATAATTTGTTTTATCGGCCATGCGAGGCTTCATAAAATCTGTACATCAACCAGACCACGCAAATAATGGCAATGACGGATTTATTACCATCTGTACAACCATTCATATTTTAGACATTAATTTGTTTTGTTTTTTTTTTCATTGATTTTTTTTTTGAAATTTTATTTTAAAATTATTTTACTAATTATAATTTTGTTTTTCTTTTATTATTTTGTATAGAAGTCTAAATTTGCTTGTAGCTTAGAAAATTTATAAAAAATAATTTTTGTCATGGCTTGCTTTTTCTTTTGTTTATAGAAAGGAAGCTTAAGCATCCAGAACGTACCTTTATCATAGTGATAAGCTAGCTACAATACTATTAAGTTGTATACGTGTAGAAAATAAAAGTGATGCCTTGGATTACGAACAATTAAGGTTACAAACACAATTTCCGAATAAATTTTAAGTCGAGTTGCGAACAATGCTTCGGGATACGAACTCAGAAACATGGCTTTCATGGCACCATGATATTTTAGCATTATTGAAACATGGCTTTGATGCCTCCGCGATGTTTCAGCACTGCTGCATTAATTCTACTCCGATGTATACATTGTGAACATTGTTTGTCGTTAGTTTCGTTTTCCTTGAAACATTTTCTTACTGTATATGCAATATCCAGTACATAAACATGTTTTACCTATTACATGCTATTACAGTACTTTTTGTATTAAATTAACTCTCTTTATAGCTCCTAGAAAAGAGAAAAGTGTGTTACAGTGGTGTAAAAACGCATAAGTGTACTACATATTACAGTATCTAGCTAATATGCTGGAAGATTTACTTTAGCACTGTGATTTAGTCGCAAAAATACAGGTTGCAAGTGATGCAAGCAGAGTGATGAAACAGATTAATTGGATTTACATTAATTTCAATGAAAGAAACTGTTTCGAGTTACGAACGTCGCCCAAGAACGCATTAAGTTCGTAATCCGAGGTACCACTGTATGTTGCTAATTCCATTTTTAAATGTATTAAGCTATCATACCATATTATTAACCTTACACCGACGCGACACGATTAATGTTTAGTTCAATCGTGAGAACTACTGTAATCCTTTTCTTCAATTTTTGAGTTATGCCGGCACAGGCACAGGTCCGGGCACAGCGAACGCCTCTAAAGATCAGCCCCTTCTTACATGAACACTTCTATCATTTCCATATAATTTTGATAGACCTTTTCAAAATAATACAACGAATAAATCATTTATTAACAAACTTGTTTATGGAAGAGTAATGGTCTGTCTTATTTTTTCTTTATATATATTTTACATACAGCATAAAAAATGATTAAGCGATCATTATATTGTAAAATACACATGTAAATTTTGATGTATGGTTTAATATGAAGTCTATGTGTTATAAAACTCATTAATTATTTTATGAAAAAAGAAAATTCTCTTTTAACTGTCGAACATTTTACGTCGCGGTACTGTTCGACTGGGTGTCTGACGATGGAGGCATGTAATAAGTAGATGGACTGAGATATTTTTGTTTATGTATGGGAGAGTCAGTACAATTGTCAGTATAATTCTTTACGCAAAATATAGAATACTTTTAAAGCGGTCTAATATAGGGTCTCATAAAGATCTAACAATTTGAAGTGTACGAGAAATTTTCTTCACTATCTATTGCAGAATATTGGTGAGGCGTCAAATAATGCAATTAAACTCTCGTGGATCCAGAGCTTTAACACTTCCAGAAACACACTGTAAGATAAGAATTGAAAAGATAAGAAAAGTGTTAGACGGTGAGGGTTGATCCGACGTTAGTTGATACTTTTATTTTCTCAGCTCGGATTTTGGTTTGAGTTAAACATACCTGTGGTTTAACCAAGTAAAATACCTGGGTTATATTCGCTGGTAACATCGTTAGTTACCTGTGGTCGATCTTTGACAAAACTAGAATTGAAAAACACATTTTTTAGGTTAATATCATAACTGTACTTAAACTAACTATTGAAAAATTGACTCTGTGTCTAGCAAATGTAATTTTACATAAAAAGCACACAATTTTGAATGCGTAATCGAATTATCCCGAGGCGTTATCAGATGTACCATCAACAAGTACAGCCGTCGCAGCATCCATAGATACATACGAGTATTAACAGTTCTTTGAAGTGACTGTACTCGTCTATAATGCTGAGATTGACAGCTTGATTTTTACATTTTTTAACACTGCGGGCGGTCTCCCTTACACTTTTTCCATTTTTTTTTTATTCCAATCCTTTGTAGTGATCACACTCACATGAGGTTATATACATATATATATATATATATATATATATATATATATATATATATATATATATATATATATCACAGGGCACTATAACAAATTAAGCACAAAATAAATTACTAAATACGTTCACATGCCGGTCAAAGCTGATGTGCCGTGATAGTGTTTGATAATTAGAAAAACTCTTCAACAAAACGTTAATGATGCATCATGGAATGATATATGGTTGGAAATATGTATTTGTTACGGCTGCTACAATTAATGCAGTTAGCATTAGAAAGAAGTTTTTACAACAGAAAGTATGTTATTTTAGGTAAGTGTACACAGATCCGCACGGCATACATAAGATGCATCAGTAGTAATAACTACTTGCAATGATCATTTAAATGATCTTAAAATAATTGAGTAATTCAATGACATTTAACTGATTTACTAAAACTAAAATAAACTGATGTCAAAGTTCACCTCAAAACCGTAGTTGTTGTGTTGTGTTCGTTTTCATTGAAGTTTAACTCAATGGATATAAACATAATATAGTGAGGATCAAAAGTTTCATTAATATTATTAACGCCAGCTTTGAGATTTGCACAAATAACAATTTAAATGGCATATGTTATTCTCATTAAATAGGTGATACTGATTTAATTTATTTGATTGAGAAATTGATTTCTCACCAAATAAGGAAACAATCTGTCTGTGAAGACAATCAGCAATATAATACGCTTATATTCAATGTAAATCTATAACCCCAAGAATAACATATTTAACAATATTTAGAAAGTAAAAATACGATTTATTTTTTCTCTAGAAGTATTAGGATTTATGTGGCAGAATTAAGAAAAAAATATGGTACTTGCAAATTCAAGGTTGAATAGGAGAGATATGGTGCGTGAGTGTGGTGCAATTAAATGCCGATTTAAGAATACAAAAAATAAAGTAAGTACATAAGCTAAAAGGGAAGAGGATGATTGAATTTCTTAACGATAACGGGAGCAATGAAATGCTAGAATATTTGGAACGGAGATAGACGAATTATTGACAGAAGAAAAAAGGCATAGGTGGAGCGGAAGAAGGACAAGTAGCAGAAGACAGACAGAAGGATCTTAAACAAGATTAAAGAAATTTGAAAGTATATAACTTATATTTTGTAGATTATATTTTAATTTATAGAGTAAGGTTAGATGAAATGTAAAAGGCAAAACAAATGTTCCCTAAATAGAAAATAAGAAAGTTTGAATTAATAAACTTAAAGATAATTTTAATAAGAAATTATTAATAAATATTATTTAGAACCTTTGGAACCACACTTAATTTTAAAATATGTCATTAATCCATTTAAATATCTTTCTCAGAATATCTTCAGCATGAGATTGACAAAGGTGTCTAAGGAATTAGTCATTGTTCTGATTGAAATACGACAACACACATCAACATCTATCGCATTGCCAAGAATACATCTACTGAATCTCGTCTAAGTACATGCAATTAGGGATTCGTCAGTGAATCTTCGTATCAGACAGTTTATTGGCATGCGTTGAGATCTTGTGTTTCTTTTTGGATAAAGAGGGGCGGTAAAAGAAAAGTTAGCCTACTTGCAGTGGTGTTACTAGGCATTTAGAGGCCTGTGACAAGGACGTTATATTTTATACAAAAGCTGTTGAATCAGGAGTCTACCTAACGACGGTCACCTATTGTCGCAGCGTTGTAATAACGCAGCAGTGCAAACCAAATACGATTTCTATGAAGTTTCAACAGTAAATAAAGAAGTGCTCAAGCGTTCTCTACCTATTTTGAAGAAGACTTCAAGTTTAAGCTCAACCTAATTCCCTAAACCGGAAGTCAGGTAAACAACAGCAATTATTTTCAGGTGGAATAGAGAGTATTCTTAACAAAGTAAGAAAATATTTGTGGATGAATTTTCAATTTCTTTTCAACTTTGCTTATCTCATTAATCATAATTAATTATTAAGATTTATGATACTGATACCTTCACGTCGCTTTTGATATAAATCACAGATAATGACTTGGTATTAAATTATTTAGAGCACTGAATAATACACACACACAAATTTGATTTTAATTTAACCATGCTATTTGTTGTTTTTATTAATGTTTTTAAACTTACACTGATAATCGAGCTCTGCTTTTGTGGCCAAAACAAATTACATACCTCATTATATTTTAATGAGTCAAACTGGTAAACCCAGTTACGTGTATTTATGGTATAAGAAATATAACAAAAGGTACCTGTTACATAAACTATTTTACCTAACATACAAGGTTGGTGTATTTATTTTGGTATATTTATAAAACTTCATAGAACATCTTGTACAATAGCTATATGTAGAAAAATAAAATAAGTCCCTTTTAAATTAAATGCTAGGTTTACAGTAGAATAGAGCATCGTTGCGGAATATCATTTACTGACGAGTCTAAAGATGAAATTTAGACAGGCAAACTTGATCTACAAGATATATGTAAAAGTACTCGCTGAATATTAACCCAGTTGTTAAAATAAACAGATTATAACCTTGAAATCGTTACATTTTTAAAATCATCTCATTTTTCTTTTATGAAACTAGAGTGCTCAAGTGTTTAATGAACAATATTTGAAGAACCTAAAACACAACAATATTTGTTTCTGTTCTATGTGTCTACATACAAAATATAACAAATGAAATTTGCATTTAAATCATTTGAATAAAAAATAAAGCATATGCATATTATAGCATTTAAATTCATGATTACGTGTTGAATGGTCGCGTTCAAATTCAGAATACGAGTATTTGTGTACTCGTATAACGACTGTCGACTGTCGAGTGCTTCATTTATTCACTAATGACCCGTATGCCTTTGCTTGTAATAATTCTAACCATTTATTTTGTAGCAGACGTGCTCAAACCGTGATTTGAGGGTCTGTAAATAACGGTACTGATACCTGAAGGAACTTTGCACTAGATGTTGCAAGGCTCTGATAAGGTTTTGCCAGGTATACCTTTCGTCTTTGTAAGGTCATACACGTAACGGTTTATCTGACAGGTTTCACTGTGTGGATTGTCCTTATAGGTAAACCAGAGCATGAATGTATGTATGAACGTATTTCTTTAATTTAATTTTATTTAATGTATCTAAAGTACACTTAATATGTTAATCTCTTTCAGAATGTTAGTGATCATACACCTTTTTACAATTTACGAACGTTGTAATAGTATATATATAGTAGTAGCCGGATTATTACTATAAAAGAATTGTAGCATCAAGTAAAAGTAATTTGTGACTATAAGAACCATTTATAAATTACGTCACACAAATTTTATGTTTTCTTTCTTTCTATATTTTTATTTTCTTGTATATTCTGTCACATAATTCCTCAAAATAATCAAAGCTCCTTTTATTTGGAATCAACTTTCTGTAATATTCAACGTTTTAAATAATTACGTCTATTTTAAAAACAATCTGATATAAAGAGTGCGTTTTTCCAATATGTGTTTAAGCAGTCGTCCATGACAACTAGGTGTGAAAGGTGGTCGACAAATTGTGACAAGAGTGGTGAATTGCGAAAAGCGTTGCGGCGTCACATACCATATAAAATATAGAAGCCATTTCCTGGAAAAAGGATAAATTTTCATGAGAACTAAAGAAAGAAGGTCACTTATGCTAAAAACCATAAAATATAGTTCACTAACTACACAAAGAGGGAAGTGAAAGATTCAGTAAAATGTGTCAAAGACGGGGTGGGGTCAGACTGTCGGGTCGTTACTGTAACACACTTTGAGAACCGTTGGCTAATAGTATCCTCACACTCACATTCACAAAGCACAGAGCACAGAGAATGACAACCATATTTATTTACATTGCTCAGTGTTTATATTCGTGTATAATCACCGTTCGGTTCAGTTCATACCCGCTATAAATTAAACATGTTAGAGGGTATGAATAAAATTACATGTACGGCGAAGAATATACTCGAACACACGACTACGGGCACGAATTATGACAACTTTACATACATGCTACATAACCTAATAGTATACCTCGTCCCTTCACTTTGACACCACCCTGTACATACTTGTAAGCGCCACTCAATACAACATTCAAATGTATAATTAAATATTTTGTTGTCTGTAAAAATGTTGTAATCATTATAATTATTTTAGTAATGTCCTTTGTTGAAATAAATATGACTGTGTTTACATTGTAAGAACATTTATTTGAGTTATTACTTCATTCATTAATATTACAGTTACCCCTTCCCTTGATGCTATTACTGCAAATTTTATTTTACAGTCTCTACTATCATAATTCACTCAATGATATTGGCATGTTGCAATCTGTTTTCCCAAAGTTTTGGAGTTAAGTAAGTAAAGTAAACATAAATACGT
Source organism: Panorpa germanica (assembly GCA_963678705.1). Taxonomy (NCBI): domain Eukaryota; kingdom Metazoa; phylum Arthropoda; class Insecta; order Mecoptera; family Panorpidae; genus Panorpa; species Panorpa germanica. The sequence continues at coordinate 12,782,219 of OY783217.1, forward strand.
TCATTTATTAATAAAATATTTACCTTCACATTGTCTTATTTAAATAACGAGAGGGTCAATTATTTTTGTTGTTTTTATACATACCCAAAAAATATCAATTTATTCTCAGCTATAATTATAAGAAAAAATACCACTTTTTTTTTTATTAAAAATAAGAAAACTGGTGTACATTGTCTTTGACATCACCTACTTATTTATCTCGAGTTCGTAACGGTCAACCAACATTAAATTTTCGGGAAAATAAGATAGTGTTATTCTTTATAATTACGCAAAGCTACTAATTTTTGGAACTACAAAAATTATGTTATTTAGTTTAAGGGGCCACCTCTTATCTATGTCACACACAAGAGGGAGGAGGGTCCACAAAGTGTGACAAGAAGTCAAATGAGGAAGAGAGGCGAGTCATAAACTTCGTGATGTCACATCTAATTTAAAATTCGACTGTAAGAAAAATAAATTACAACCAAAAAATTAAAAAATACTAAATAAAATTATTTCTGATTACTTTTTGTGTAACGTCACAAGAGCCACCTCCATATGAATCCTAAATGTGTGACAAGACGTGAGAACTGTCTTGAATTAGAACCATTTATTGGGGTATTGTATTGTATTGTATTATTTACTGGGATACTGTATTCCATTATAAGGTTTATTTTTTTCTTCAATAATGTTCAACCAAATTTTCCAATAATTATCCATAAAGTTAGAAGCAGTAAGCTCTCCTCCTATCTTTTGTGTAGCACTACCACCACCAAGAGTTGTGCAAAGCAAAAGTTTCTATTGGCAAATTGAACAGCAGAACAGAGCAGAGCAGCTAGCAGCAACTGAACTGCATGAGCAGTGGTTGATATTAACAGAGGTCGGGGTGTAGGGAATCCAAGCTATTGCCATGAGCCATGTAATTAAGCCTCGACACAGAGGTCACGACGGGGTCACTTAATTTGTCTCTGCCAATCTTATGCGACCGCAGAGCAATCTAACGGAGAAAACTATATATAGAATAAAGTTAGATATAATATATTATTCACTGTTAGAACTTTTCGGTACAAACTGAATGAAAAATATTTGTCAGATATATATATTGGTGCTTTACGGATAATTCGACAATATTCTCGAGTTACTCGTCGCAGAAAACATTATATTTAATGACAAATGAAACGCGATTGCGCTATACAATATTTTTTCAAATAAAACAGAATTCATTAAATATATGAAACAGTTCTTCTTTTATTCTAATTTGAATAACTGACGCGATAACTGATTAATTACCCTTTATTACTCCATTAAAAAGAAAATTTAACAATTCACCAGTAGTAACAAATTAATAAGCTTATTTTAACAACTATATATATATATATATATATATATATATATATATATATATATATATATATATATATATACAACAAAACACTAAATACTTCAATTACATGAAATAAATCTGAGAAAATAAAATCATAAGTAGTCAATAACACTGTGCGGGTGGTCTAATGGATTTGGCAAGGGATAAATAGTAAATCTCTTGTGAAACCTTCACCCCACCGCAATACTATTACAACAGTGGTACTTCAAGGGTAGCAGCACGTTCCCTAAGGATGGAGTACAGACTCCAGGGGTTCAATTCTTATAAGTGGGTGGCACGGCACAGTGGCACGATCCAATCATCTCTATATTACTATTCGTATAATAAGAATAGAGTGGACTGACTTCGTGAATGAATATTTCATTTACTTTCTAATTGAATGATTACTTTTTAATTATTGTTTAATTAATGTAGTATTTTATTTTTTACAAATGCTCCTTGTTAGTTCTGTCTAAAGCAACTTCATTTTTCTTTCAGCCCAATTCCTTTGCTTCTCACTATATTTTCTATGTAGATTAATATTTTCTTTTTAGTATTACATTCTGATTTTCTGGTAGTCTCAAAAACTCTGTGCCCGTATTCCTGAATCTTGCGAATAATATGATAACCATGATCGAACAGATATGAGTGAAACATTTTATGAATCACTCTTAAAAGAACATTTCTGAACTATAATAAGAATTAATAATAAAATTCAGGAATAGTACTGGAATACTCCGTTGATCTGTTCGATCACGGATATTATTCACAAGACTCAGGAATAGGGCCCCTGCAGCGACTGCTTCACTTGTTTTAATGATACACAACTCTTAGAATTTATTACGAAGCTCATTTAATAGAACCGTATGTGTGACAATTATACCAGAAGCTGACTGTTGCGTTTTCCAGTTCGATCTCCGGACTTGTGTTCTATGTTCTGGTTTGGTTGTTATTAATGATCATTCATAAATGACGTCACACAAATTTGGATGTTATTTTACATTCAATACTTTAGTTACAGCGAATTTAATCTAAATGATATTTAATCCATAAAGGTCTAAATAAAACCTTTTAATTCTTACAGAGGACTTCTTAAGATTTTATAATCCTACAAATTTTGAATTATTTTTCAAAAAGCAATAAAATAGGTCACAAATCGTTGTTGATTATTTACCATTGCTTACAGTGTGTTACAATTTCTATGTGAAAGGTAGCAAATAAACCTTGGAATTAGTTTAGAACAAGCTTAAAAGTGGCACTATTGGGATTAAAGGTACTTTGTAAAATATAGAATCAAAGAAAATTACCCCAGCCCTCTATTGTTCTGTATTGAAAATATTTCTATTAACCAATACTTTTGTTATATAGAACACAAAATATATTTTGTTTATATATCTTACCTAATATCAATTTCGAAAAGCTAAAATCAGAGACCCAAACGCCCACTCAACCACCCTTCTGACTTTATAGGACTCAATTTAATAACCTGTTTGCCGAACATAAAGCACGACCCATCCACCTCCCGTACCTCCTTCCCTCTCCTGTCCCACGTGGTATTGACATGGATGTGACTGCAGCCGTCGCCGTGGCAGTGGTTGTGGCTTTAGCTCTCACATAATCATTACTGTTTGATGTTCATATTAATTAAATCGTATCCGTATCCAATAATCAGGGATAAAAGCTCGAGCCAGAGAAGCTAAATACATCTGCACACATTGTTGGCGTTGTCCCACTCCTAATGGAGCTTGTATACTGATATACTTTATGTTAAATCTGATAAAAAAGCCTTTATAACTCATGAGTGAGTGCGGTACTCGTATAACCAACCACCAGTAGATATGGATCAATTTCAGTTTAATATTAAATATCAAAAGACCATGTGAACATAAAGTCAACATAATTATTTGATGAGGAAAGTAGTAGTCACTAAAAGTTAAAAGTAGGGTTAGTTTGCATTAAGTTCAGTGACGTAAACAATTTTTTAATTTCATTTTATTTATTTATATTATTGTACAACGTATTAAGTTTATTTTGTTTAAAAATTTAAAGTCGATTGGAGTAAAACTGTTGGAGATATAGAATTTTAAATCTTCACCTCTCTGGTCTGCTTTCGTGTTACTTTAAAACTTTTAAATGCGGTTTCTCGCACATAGCTTTTTCAGAGTCGGTGCCCTCTCTAACACAAAATCTACTGGACCGATTCTTTTGAAATTTTGTACACTCTTTCTTGCCGAGGTAACGCTGTCAAGTTTTTTTTTTATTTTATAATTTTAACGTATTTTAAAATAATAAAGTTTCTGATTTTTTTCATGAAAAATCGGTATTTTGATTTTTAAGTGCTGTAAAAAATTAAAAAATCAATAAAAAAAAAAAAACTTGACAGCGTTACCTGCAGAAACTTATCAACTAGTGAAATCATTTTGGTTTTTCAATTTCAATAAATCCAATGATGAGTTATGAGTGGCACCGCAATGTTACTTTTTTTTGTGGCGTCTGCGGAGATTCGCTGTCAATGCCTCATTTCTTGATATTTATTTATGAAAATTTAACAAAGTATTCAAGTTAAATTATAGAAATAATTGAATATTAACTGTATCGTCAAAAAACATTATCGAAAATATACTTCTTTCTCAACGTTTTGACTTTTCCATATACAACCCCCCCCCCCCCTTATCCCCCCATATATTTGCATGATTAATTTATCCAACAGTTCTTTATTATCAAAATCAAAAAGTCATAAAAACATAATTAAATTTAATGGAGGGTTATTTACAAAACTTTATAGCAGTTTTTGATGACAACTAACAACAAAATAACTATTTAGAATGTAAAAATATTACATATTAAAATCACAAAGGACCATTACCATAAACGCTACAATGTTTATGATCGGATGTTGCTAGATACGTATTTAAAACCGCTTACAAATACCAAATAATGAGGTGGTATTTGCTTGCTTCTAATTTATTTACTTCCTTTGATAGTTTCACATGGATACACCTGCGTCTGCGTGCAATTAAACAATTTAAAACCAAATTAAATATTTATAGAAATATTAGAGTCCCCAACTCAACTCAATTCAAGTTCAGTCAAGTCTTAGGCTTGTGAGGACACGTGTTCATTATATTTTACAATCTTATTTAATCAAAAGGCTGTTGTATAAAATAGTATGGTGTTTAAACTGTGGATTAGCATATCTTTATTTTAAATGTTTCATTTTTATTATTGTTCAAACAATTACTGCTGTCTGGTTTATTAAATGATTTTTGTATATTCCTTAATTAAAATGTTGTTGTCCATGACACACAGTTTCTCAAACTTTCAGATTATAAAGTTTCATCAACTTTTAACAAACATTACATAAGAATTACATCTAGTAGCAATAAATGAAGGGATTGTATATGTTGCTTTGGGGCACTGGGCGAGAAATTCAATTGTAACTAACCAAAATTGACTATCAGAGAGGCAACGCTGGGTTTGTGGGCCCTAGGTACGCCTCTGTCCTTAGTTTTATCTAATAAAACAAAAAGCTCCTTTGTTTATGTCAAGAATTACCATACAGTGGGTGTGCAATAAATATATTCTTTATTTCACGCAATTTATGTGTACGTATAGTATTCTCAGCATACGTTACTTTGGGGGGCAAGGGCGTCCGCAGGGAGGCACAAGTGAATAGATAACTTACAATCCAATCTCACAGCTTCGGTCGATGCAGAAAATTACAAATCGTCTGAAACTTATGCTTAAAAGATGTTATAAGAGCCGTTTAAATGTACGATTCGATGGTTCGTGTTACCAAATTCGTTCCTATATACATTATAACTAAATTATTTAGACAAAGCGTTTTCATTGTATCGTAGTATTGTATTGTTTTGAGCATGAGATGTCGTCGTACTTGTGTAATTCGTATTTGTCATTGATTTGTCACAAATTCATGCTGGAAAGAATTGAATTTAAGACAAATATGTAAGAGAAAAAGTGGAAAGACGTCTTAATTTCCCAAATTTTCTGTATACTCTCATGCCCGTGGAATAACCTGAGTGTTCTACAGTACAGCAGGGGTCAGTATTGCCAGAATTTAATTTTGACATTGCGTACCGTTAACTCTTTATAATTACCTATGCAGAGTTTCTTATAATTACGAAGCCTAAATAGTTGTCTTACTTGTCTATTAAACTAACTTTAACTAATTAAACAATTTACTAATTACCCATTAACTATAATTTAAACATAAATTTTTATTTAATCCAGTAACAAATTTACCAAGCGTCCGCAGTGTTTGCTTTAACAATTAAATTGAGTAGATATTTAAATTCCTTAAATAAACGTTGAAACTTTATTATAAATATATATTCAATTTTCTCTTAGACAGATATTGTGATCAACACCTCACTTTTACGCAAATTTCATCAAAAAATAATATCACAAATATTTACTCTTACACATGACCAAGGAGAGCAGATGTTTGCATATGAAATTGAATTTCTCAGACAACAATAGGTCTTCCTTGGACACTGGTCCTTTCATCTCTGGATTAAGTGACATACTCGTTGTCCGATAACTAAACATTGTTATAATAAATTCACTATCTATTGTGTGTCTAGTTGACAAATCAATGAATAATATTAAATCCCTCGTGAGATCAAACAAATATGATCTTATGCATAATACGAATATGTAATATTTGATTGATGTGTTCAACAGAACTGCAGTAGCTTGGTATTGGATCAATATATCAATATTACATCAATATTAGAACATTTTATTAAACTAACAACATGACAGATATTTTTAGGTTAGAACTTAGGTAGATTATGGCTGAAGTTTGAGAGATGATTACTTGATATTAAGGAGGTTATATTTATAAGAAGGCAACTGTTTGTATATTTATTTTTTTAATTATTATAATTTGATGAAGATGATGAATTCTTATGCTTGCAAGACCGTCTTAAACATTTTCTCACTAGATTCTTTCTGCTAATTTCGTTCTCTACTTCTTTCCCCTTTTTCACATTTTTTTATTTCAACCTCCTCCGCTTCCCCATCCTTACTTGAATTAGATATAGCCTTGCCTTTGCTAGGTGTATTTTCTTCTATTTCCATTGCATCAAACTGCGCCTCAACCACCGTCTTAAATAGCTTTGTAGCAAAAACTATATCTACAAACAAAATAAATTTTTCATAAAAGAAATATATTTTAAATGATAGCGAATATTGTTTATTTATTAAGTTAGGTTATGGTTATGGTTAAGTTTGGTAAATTAATTTTATTAAACTTATTTAACGTAATTATATAATAAAATAAAATCCAATAAAATATCTCTTTCCGAATCATATAAAGTAATTTTTTATGTCAACGTCATCTTTAAGTTTTGCGTTATGTTTAAAAATTGTGCCGAAATGCTCAACAACGACCACTACGACCCAACTCTTCAGAAGGGTCGTTGTGAGCTTAGCGTGAGCGAAATTAATGACATCATTAGTGACGTTTTCCAATATTTTGGATGTTGTGAACGCTTAGTGGAACGTACCCATTCAAGCAATACGTACTTGTGGACGATTACCTTCATCAAAACATTGCGTTTTATTTTTTAAGTAAAAAGTATTGGTGGCAAATGAGTAAATCTACAAATTTGATGAAACCGCAGCGCCACTGTATTGACCAACAGTCTACGTATGTCAATTTACTGTTCAAATAAATAGAAAAAACAACAAAATATTTCTCCGCATGTCTACCATATACACAACAAAACGTGTTCGCATTTGCACATAAGTGTGAAGTGAGCAGAGTATCCGAGAATTTGCATTTACTCGTTCAATACAGAAATATAAAATATATAAGTATCTGTATATATGTTTTCAGAATTTTTTTCACACGTTTTCTGCTGTTAACGCAAATGCAAACACAAACGAAACAAACGCATAAATATTTATTTTATTTTATTGACACGTCGTGGCATTATATTCAACAAATATTGAATCCCTTAAGCCACGTCACCGCGACAGATTTTAAATTTAAGGAAATATATTCGACCATCACCCTGCCCCATTTGCCCATACCCCATCTTCAATAGTTTTTTGACATAAGGGTAGATATAACTTTATAGGGGTGAGTACTCTTTTCTTTTCTTATATTTTTCGCTCTGATTATTCAAGAATATATTTGAATGACCAAAGAGATATGAGGCAAATCCAGAAGGGCTATTCAAAGGTTTTATACACAAAGTAACTGCCCGGGCCCGGTCCCTGCGATCCCTTTATACTGACCGGGATATCAAGGTACGTATAGGGACAATATGGATTTTAGGTGAATTCTGTAACTTTCAAATAAATCTTAAATATTCAAGAAAGTATCATATTTATTAATACATAGGTTTAATACAATATTCACTTGATACTTTATGGGTAATAACTTTACTTTTTATTTAGAATATTAATTTCGTAAATGTTAATCCTAAATGCACAGGACAGTATCTCCAAACCGCCTTTTTAAGGTCAAAGTTCACGGGTTTGCATTTATCTTACATATATTATTTAAGAATATTCCATTTCACTGGAATAATGTATAATTGAAAATTATTATAAGTGTTAGCAAATACTGACAGGTTTTATGAACTTAAAAAAACGTTTCTGTTATAATAATGGCAACTTGTACTTCTAACAGAGGCGGATTAAGTTAACTGGTCGTGAAAGGCTGATATGTTTATACGACCCTTTTATTATTCAATTTTCAAAGAATATTTATTTCACCAACCAAATTGTATACTTCTATCTTTTTACACCAAATGCGAAAGAAATTGAAAGAAATGATAGACTTTTGTAAACATTCTCATTTTCCCGCATTTACGCTTTTGAAAGTCTAAGAAGTGAAAATTTTTCGGTACTTCAACCTTTCGAACGCGGAAAACCTCACTCTCAAAGAACTAATGGCCGCTGTGTGGCGTGCGTTTCAAATAAGGAAGTTTCAACACCGCACGTTATATGCAAAAGGGGAAGGGTGGGAGAGTTGTGTTCGTAAGTTTCATGACGTCACTTCTAACAAAAACTGTCAAAAAGAATAAATCCAAAAAGTGAAAGAAGACTCAAAAATAGATATATTGCAAATGTGTGATATCACAACAGGGACGGTTCACAATGTGTGATAAGACGTGGCAATCGGAGCGAGAGAGAAAGAAATGAAAAACATTGAAATTTGGGTGACGTAATTTATAGTTGTGTGAATAGACAAATTATTTTTTACCGAAAATACAAAAACATACATAAACAGCTAAAATTAGGGTGATAGGTATTTTAAGCTACTAATAAATTTCTATATATGTCAGGAACAATTAGCTCTCTTTTTTAAACATTCAAGTAAAAAGCTAAAGAAACATATTGTGACACCTATATAATTTCAAATTCACAATATTGTCAAATTATATTCACAATTCAATAATTCTTTATATTTAAAATAAATCAATATTGTTGAATAGATTCAATCTCACGCCCTTTAAGTTTACGAAAAAAAAGAAACACTTTAAAAAATTGTATCACTCAAAAAAAATAAAGTCCAGTGAGTGACCTCTTCACCTTTGTCACGCTTCAATAATTTCGTACACAAATTTCTAATAAAGTATTTCCTCAAGTTGGTCGCTAAACATGTGACATTTTAAAAAGCGTCCGATTTTTGGTAAAGATATCGGAAATGTTATGGGAAGTTTTACCTGACCCATTGTTTATTGGACATATTGCAAAATAAGGGAAGGACGTAAATCTATGTTTGACCATAACACTAGGGCCAGTAATCCGGGAAGATTGAATGTAAATCAGTCCGGGGAATAACACCACGGTAATTGTCGGTTTAAAATTGGACAGATATTTATTATTAGATATCTTAAATTCACAAGTTCAGTATCGAACCCTAACATGTAGCCAACATTCGTAGAAATTTATTTAGATTTAAATGTTCTAGTGTTCATGGTTCATTCAAATTAAATTATTTTGTGTAAAATCGATGGACCGTGATCTTGTTTATTGGATTTCGTACTAGTTTACTAAATTTTGTGAAATGTTCTCATGAAAATACTTGTTTCTTAAAAGAGGACATGTGTGCTCTAAGACTGTACTGGTATTGCACTGGAGACAAAACTATATGTAGATATTCTTCAGCAGTTTTAGTACGGTAAATGGAAATATCTTTAGACAAAATTGTTCAATCTTTTTGAAAATAAAACGGTTTCTAGGCAGTGGCGTAGCAAGGTAACCAAGGGCCCCGGCGCAAAAAAAAAATCTGAGCCCATAACTAAACTGAACGCGCGATAACTAGAATGCGTACCTCTGCCTGAGAGAATTGCGTAATAGATTTAGACCCTTGGCTGGTCCATGCTTCCCCCCTCCCTCATGTTCAGCGATAAATTTGTACACAAGTGAGTATAAAATACACTCTCAATAAAAAAAATTCATTCCTATTTAGAATTTTTGTTATTGTTTATGTTTTTGTTATAAAAGTTTTTTTTTACTTCACTGTGAAACCGTTAAAATATAAATATAAGTCATAAAAGTTCGAGGGCCCCTTGAGCTTCGGGGCCCCGGTGCACTGCACCGACTCGCCCATACCTAGACATTAAATAGATTAAAAGACAGTCTTGCACCACTGTGTAAATATAAATAGCAACCAAAACAAAAACAATGCCTGCCACACTTGATGTGATCGAAGTATTGGCTGTAACAACAAGTATTTGGTTGTAACTGAAATTAAATCTTACATGAGTTAACTAAATGCAAGCATATCCATGCAAAGTAACACCAATACTACCCACAACCGCAATACATATACAACTATAGTATAACACATTTCCGAATTTTGAAAATGTCCCCATATTTTCACATATGCATTATTGCGTTGCTACACTCCGACGCCCTCGTTGGAAACCGGCAGACAACAATTGAATTGAAAACCGCAAGGGTTTGCGGGGGTGAATTAGAATACTAAGGGTATTTGTGTCACGTGACATATATGTAAAGTGGTTGCATACATGTTAGTTCTTAGTGGGTGAATTATATTTCATCGTGGGTGGTACATCCCTTGCAATAAGTACAATTTATAACACCTTATTTATTGTACATTTAAGTACTCCATATAGTAGTATAAATGTGCTTTAAAAGGATATGTATATTGAGTAAATATGAGTAAAAATGGAAAAAAGGACCAGTGGTACTAATTTATTTAGACCAACATTTTTAATTAAATCTGTATAATATATATATACAGTAACTAAAACAGAAAAAAAACTTAAATAACAAACAAGTTTTATAAATGAAAAGATAATAAATTTTATTTCGCGATTTTCATCCTCCTAAGTAGTTTTTCATATTCACACCTGACAGTTCAACTTCTTCGTAGACTTTTCTTCCTTACTGTACTGTCATATGTTCACATATCAGTCACGTGACTTATTTTATATTCTAATCATGACTGTGAAATACTTTTCTGTAACTTATTTCTATATAAAAGAATTTTTCTATTTATTGATGAAAAATTGATTTATTTTCAATGTGAAGTATGTTATGGTACATTCAATCTACTAAAAGATATTTTAAGAAAATCATTTTGCCTGGTGTACGATGTTAAGTCAGTAGTAATACAAATTGCATCAGATGAAATTGTAACGACGACACCAACAGTGACCGACAGTGTTGATGCTTTATGCCAGGTTCAATTCCCAGAGAAGCACTAGATTTTCTAAGTTTGACTGTAGTCAAATTAATTCATTATGCGTTCAATAAATAAACATTCGAATTTTATGATTTTTCACCTCGTTGCTAATTTGCCAGGTCACATATTGTGAACCACCTCTCTGTTTTAATGCCACTCATTTGAAGACAATTATATTTTTAGTCTTAATTTTTTCCTTTCGATGTCGAATGTTAGATTAAATGTGACGTCACGAAAGTTATGACTCTTCCACTGCGTATTATATATTCAATAGATGACCCCTCACTGTCAAATATATAACATGATCAGAGGAAAAACACAACATCATACGACAATTAAAAAAGAATCCGCCCATAATGTAGATAGGCAAAACTAACAAGTTGTGAAACTACTGAAGAAAAGAATTGGCAAAATAATGCACAATATAGTAAAATTTACCACTAAATTTCCTTGATGATGTAATAATAAAAGTCAGCATAAGTTTTCAGTAGTTTTATCGCATCTAGCATCCTCCATGACGTCGTCGAGGGGTTCTAACTCCTAGCACTCCTAACGTTGTCGTGTCGTCGTGCAAGTCACACAGTAGCGGAAACAAAACATAGAATTGCCACTTGCTTTATGATCCGTTGCAAATATGTACTCCCGGTGGTGCACGGGGTGAAAGGAAAGGGGCAAGGAGAAGCAATATTGAGGTTATGATTGGAATATGGGGACGATGTCATTGAAGATGTGTCTCCAAGTCACTGGGTTTCGCAATTACTGTGTTATAGATTGATATATACAATTATAGATGATTTATCCAAGATAAACAATTTAGCAAACATGGCTAATTATCTTACCTAAAATTAGGTTGTCCTAAACGTTGTCATACTTCTCTTAAACATTGGTAAGCTTGTACCTTAGTAATCGATGCATCTTATCTTCGACTCTTTTCTCTTCGTGTTTTAAGATGGTGACTATGGGTTATATTCATTGTTAATTTTCCTTTTTATAACTGATGATCTACGTTTCAATTATTAACTCTGGGTAGTTCTGCTTTTTACACGTTTTATACAACTGTTATAGATCTGGTTATAACAAAGACCAATTTAGTAGTCTTAGGGCTACTGTCGACGACAGCTTCATTTGTAGGTTGCTGGAAATGAAGCCAGACGTATTCTGCATCTTAGTTCTGTCCACGTAACGTCATACAAGCTACAAGCAAGTTGTAAATGGGGTCGTAAATGGGGTCGAGAAAGCACGTTCTTTCAATGGGAAAAAGTCACATGATGAAGAAGATTCGATTACAGCATACACTTTTATTACAAGACTTTAAATCAGATGTAGAATGTTTGCGATTCATCCCTACATCGAACATTAATCGCAGATTGTTTGTTGCTGCAGGAAAGTTACCACAAGATAATTATAGGCTAAACATTAACACAACTCTAATTACTTTATTTGGATTTTTTATGAAAAGAAAATCAAGTGAATTTCCATTCTATCAGAAGCTAATTTACCAAAATGATGATCTCTAATTCTGCATTATAGTACATCGCATTTACTCTATATTCATCCCATAACAAATAAAAAAGATAGATATAGTATTATATCATTTATCTTCATATAACAACGAGCACTAGCTTTCAGAGTTTTTTGTTCTCTATTAAAGATTTTTCTATACCTTCAATCAAGCATTATTATTGCATCTCTTTCACTCTAGTGGTATATTTTATATTATTAAAAAAGGATGGCAATAGCATAACCTTTGTGCCTTGGTTTCTATAGACCGCGATTCATTTGAGATTCTTCATTATACAAAATAGAAATAGACTGTTTGGTTTTGTGGTTGGCCGCCATTACTGTTTGCTTGTATTATGTTCTGTTTTGTCAGAAATATTTGTATTAGAATAATTGAACCCTCGGGTGATTATAAAAATATGTAGTACACAAGAAGAAAAGAGTTACAAGAGTTATTTTTCGAGAAAACATCCGAACTGTTGAATCGAAAAGTTGTAACATAAGAGATTGTTTCAGAAACACTTAAGTTAAACTTAATTTATTTATTAAATATCCGTTATATAGAAATTTAATTCCAGACCAATCAAACCTAATCTAAGTGGGTGCTTCGTATCCACCACTAATACTAAATACAAAACCCTTTAGCAGGGATATCCAAAAACATATTCCATTTCTAAAACCAAAGATTTTCTCTTTAGTAATAAAGAAATTTTAATTGTGAAAAAGAAACATTTTTACTCGAATATTTCAGTAGAAGTTCACATCTTTTCATGAAATAAACAAAACTGTTAATAAAGAAAGATCATAATCAGGATGCCATCTATTGCGAGACCACCAGGAGTTCAGATCAGGATGCAGAGGACAGAGTGCACGAGCTAAAGCGCAGCAAAGTTTTACAGCAACAATCAAGCAAATTGCACTGGAGCAAAGTACATGGATGTGTGAATATGTACATCATTTTGCTAGGTATGAAGCACTGTCGTACGTATATAACATAAGGATATACTTGTAGAAACCTCAACAAAAAAGAAAAAAAATAGAAAGGCAGTGGGAAAATTTAAAACACACAATTAGAGAAATAACTATAAATATACAGGAAAATTCTAGAAGAATGGAAAGACTTCGATTTAATTATACTACATTCTTCTGCCTTAACTTATTAAATTACATATCATTGTGCTTAATTTTGCATTGCATTTTTGCATTTTTGATCTTTATTATATCTAACCATTCTCACTCCTTCCAAAAGAAAATAAAAGAAAAATAAAAACATAACCGCTGCCTCACTCCTCCTGCTACACTCGCTCCTGTTTCTACTCTGGCCTTCCTTCTCCTTCCTCGCTCCTTTTCTCTATCTCCATCGTCCACCTCTTCCCTTTCACTTCCTCCCTTTAATAACTACACAATATTCTTTTCGATTTTTACCTTTTTTTCACATGAAAACTTAATGTGCTCCAGCGTTTCAATCTCTGTTCCGCACACCCTGCGCATCCTTTCCTTTCTATGTGCACAGTATCTGTTTCCTTTCTCTTCGTTTATTAAGAATTCTATTTATTAAGGATTCGAAGGATTCAGGGTTGCACTGTATAATTAGTTTTAACGGTAATTCTGCTTCCTATGTTCAGTGCGAAATTAAGATATTTGAGGTTTATGTGTACATGTACTCTTAAGCCCTTTCCACTTCTTATTTTAAATGTCCTAAGGTTGTAACAATGTAAAAACTCAACAAAAATTAGAATATGACTGTAGTAACATATGTTGGTTTTTTTAACACCCAAGGGACGTACAAACGCTCTGGTATTTTAAAAGCAATACACATTTTTATGAACAAAAGTGTGCAAACGACATTATAAAGCTCACTATAGGTTGTTTATGAACCAACAGCCACTGCTACTATCATATTACCTACTACCTACTACCTACTAACTCTATATGATGTATATGTGCATTGTACACGGTTAGACATTTTTAATAGCAACTTTTAATTTCCTACATTCTGCTATCCATCCTGGTTCCTGTGGAAGAGTCCAGAGTATTCCCGGTTATACAGATACGACTATATACGATACGAGTATGTGACTTTATTACAGTCGTTATTAAATATGTTATAAAACGCCGTACGGCATAATAGGAACTGAACTACACATGCAGCCACCTAGGAGACGGTAGACAAATTAAAAGTATGACATAAAAATAATGACTGCAACTACTATTCATGTCTGATCATTTTACTTCGCGATGTTACTACTGTAGTATTCATTACTATATTTTATTACATTTTTATTCTTATTATTATAAATTGTAAAAAAAAAACATATAACATTTCCACATAAAACCGTATTATATGCATATAATATAAATAACACATGCAAAACTTTTTTATTTTATTTAGTAAAAGAAGACACAGTATTGATGCTTTATGCTAGACCGCTATGTCTTTCGGTGCAATCCTCGGACCAGCGGTATATTTTCTAGGTTTAGTTGTTATCAAGTTGTTATCATTACATACATATAGTTCAAATTACGAGAAATGCGGTGACTCATACTTAAAACAAGTTGTGGGGTATAAACTGCCGATATAACTAAAAAGCACTGACTCACTTATTTTTCTGTAATGTATGTAGAAACGAATAAGATAAAATTCATTATCGTATAATAGATTTATAAAGCTCTCATAACCTCTTTTAAGTATAAGTCGCCGCTGAACTATCGTGATTTGAACTATATTAACCTTATTAGGCAGCAGTGCACTTATTATATACCTAACCTTGAAAAACCTTATTGACTTTATCAATGAATCTTTAATTAACAAAAATTGATGCACTCAAATAAATATCATGTCATGAAATTCTTCTAGTATCCCCAAATTTTATGAATTTGTAATAGTTCAAATTTTTTAGCCAGATAAAATTTTTTTGAACTTTCATTTACCAAGAGTGTACAGAATTCAATTCATGGAGATATCCCGCTCGCGACTTTCAGTGCCGGCAGCGCCATAACGCGGCGATAACGTATAACTAAGAATAATATGACTATAGCCATAAAACAGTGGCAATTATATTCGCATTACAGATGTAAAACCACATTAGAAATTTGCATATTTCAATTTTTAATGTTTTGCCTGCGCCATCGTAGAAATAATACTGTTGTTAAAGTAGTCAGCTTTATAACTAAAGAGAGAACGAGATAGATATACTATACGACAGATTTATACGTATAGTGATTCCTTGACAAAATGCTTACAGATTTGTAGAATTAATTCATACAGTTGATATCCCATAAAATATGTTTTATATTACTTAGCATTCTTGTCTTGTCAGTTGCGAACAGATTCTTGAAATGCAAAGTAGAACGAAAGTTTATCAATTGACTTAATGAATTAACGTAAGAAAGTAATCTTACAATTAGTTGAACAATTTAACCCTTAATTTGAAATGAAATGCTTAGGCGTATCACACAAATTGTGTTTTCAAATTTTATGTTAAACGCATTAAAACACAATTTACATTGAATTTGTTTTGTAAAGAATCAGAGCAATTATTTTAGACTGTTGAGCGTGTGCATTTTCAATACCACAAATGCTACTTACTAGCATGTGTGTGAAGCATGTGCTAGAAATGAGCATTTACGTATGCTAGTGAATAGAAAGCCGATTTATTTTGGAGTAGGCTACCTGTGAGACAGGTACATTAATAGCTGTCTCTTTCAAATCAGTCAAGATATAAATTTCTTTACTGAAATCTTTCCTAACAAATTTTTTATATATTTTCAAAAATTTGTGATAGGATTTAATCTGTTAGAGTTTAGACTAACAAGTGCTTAATTAAATTTACAATATTTACTTGCGCGTTTCAATTTTTTGAAAATTTCATACCAATACCATGTCTTTAAAAGTGTTCATGAGATTATATCTGTAGCACATTAAATTGATAAACTATTATAAATTAATTTTGAAATATCTACGGTTATCTGACTCTTATACAAATTCTTTTAAATACATGTATCATTTCTTTAAAGTTATGTTTTCAAATGTGATATATACATACATATTTTCTGGTGCAGTATTTTATGCTGGTTTAAAATTGAAAACCACTTTTTAATATCTATTATGATTTTCGAATAAGAAATTTTTAAACCGTTAAATGCTGATATATCATAAACCAAAACACTTTAATAAAAATTCATTGCAAATTTTATGTAATAAAAAAAGAATTTCATTTTCATTTTTACCGAAGTTTTATTTCTACATGAAATAAATAATTCACATCCGTTGCCTTGAGCGCAGCGAACATTTACTATTAATTATTATATTAGTGCATACAAAATCAATAAATGACAAAGGCGCGAAGATCTTAGTCAAGAAATTGGTACATTTACGTCATATTCTTGTTTTCCTTCGTTGTCTTCTTCTTTACATGTGATGTAACAGCTGTGGAGTTTAATGTTTGTACCATCCTTGCTGAGGCTAATTACCGTCTAACGACCACCAAGATAACTTACAAACATTTCTAAGGTACAAACATATAAAAAACATCTTAAATATAACTTTGTGTTTTATTTACTTATGAAATTGATAATAAAATATTAGCTAATTAAATATTTATCAAACAATTTGGTTTGTCGTTTTGAGTGAAACTTGTTTACGCAAAATACGAAAAAAATTGTTTGGGGAATATGTTGAACACTGCTAACGAGCATTGCAACAAAAGTAACCAACCAAATGAATCAATTAGAAGTGTTTTAATTAATAACTGACTGTTGATTCTATTTCATTATTGTTTATCATTGGTCTATTGCCGATGCAGAATTCTATCACTAGTTTGCCAGTTTCCATGGTGTCGAGGCCTTATATATGTGAAGTATACCGCTGATGATTTCAAAATATATTAAATAATTAAACAACAGAAAATATAAATATGTATCATACATGTGACTATGAAAAAGTAAGAGAACTACTGATCATAATAATACAGATGAATTTCGAAATAACGGACTAATTAGCGAGAAGGACAGTTAAAAGAAATAAGTTTAAACAAAAGATGAGAAATACAATCCATACCTTATGAAAATCGGCACAGTTTTAATATGATAAATTTGTGGAGAAGTAATGTATTCTTTTTCATTTTATTTGTTCACTCTCAGAAAATAAAGCGCTGGTTCGGCGATAGAACCCGAAAAGTCTACATAAAACTAAAATTTTACATAAGACTTATTCTTTTATTCCTTTACGTAATATGTGCCTAAAATATACATCTGATACATCTCTTTATGAATTCCTCTCTAACTTTTTTTCCTTTAATTTTCTTTTCTTTTTTTTTTTGCTTCTTTTGTTGACTACATGTAGATAACATACATGGACTCGCGCATGCGGAGTACGTGTCTTCTTGTATATCGAGGACCTCAGTAATGATAAGATCTGAACAAGATCCGTATGGAGTCTGTATACCGTCGTGAAGATTCTGACTGGTTCCTTTAATAGAATCGTGAAGAAATGCAGGAAAGCTAAAACATAATGGCTTGTATAAAGGTTTATTGTCTGCTCATTCTGCAATATTCTTTACTGTTACATTGCATATGGAATATTATATACTCGTATATATATATATATATATATATATATATATATATATATATATATATATATATATATAAATGCACATATATATATATATATATATATATATATATATGTGCATACATTGTGTGTAGACATTAAATGATATTTCATTAAATACGCTTCGATTTCAAAAGCATAATGTGGTTCATGCAATTCAATGCTTAATTATCTCACTAGTCGCATCACTTCTTCAAGGTGAAACGTTACTTCATGGTTCTACAGTTGAATATATATGGTAACAGTGTACTAAAATTACAATCGATTTGCAACGTTGCACATGATTGAGGTAATTAAACCATATAAAAACTATAATTTAGACAAATGTTCAAGCTTTAAGTATTTAACATATAGTGTGTAGAAAATCAAATTGGTATTTTCTGTAAATATTTTCATGCCAATGTAGAACTTTCTAAATGGGCACCCTGTACATAGACAGTCTATAGCTCTCTAACAAGGCATTTACCACGTGATCAAGCTATGATAACCATTACTGATTGCTTCTCGTACACTAAGCGGCATGCGGCATATTGCCCTCTGATTACAATCCGTATGTATATTGTTCTACAGGTCGTACCCCTTGTACGTATGCACCCGTTCTAACTCCAGCGTATCTCCCGATGTTGATTCCCTGATCCACCGTTCAGTTGTTTGATTATTGGTTGTTTTCCCCTCCATTTGACATGTAATGAAAGATTTGTTTTTGTTTCAATGTACTCGTATGCATGCGTCAATGTACGTTTTTTCCTCCTCCTGTTTTAATTTTAAAGAACAATGTAAAACCCTGCCCTCAAATATGTGATATTTCAATAAAAGCAGGGCTGTATTTTTTTAGTTTTATAATATTTTGCAAGAATGTAGATTATTCAGTTTTTATCAATGGTTTGCAGGTTTCCTGACTTGCTTATTTTCATGTGCCACGAACATCTTTAGCTAAAAGTACTTAAACCCTTATTTCGGTGTATAAACTTGAGGAATTAAAGTTTAGGATTTGTGTTGAAGCATTGCACTTGATGACATTATCAGAAACCGAAAACTTTATTTTACATTGCAACTCATATTTTGTTTTGTTTTTTTTTTTATCAAACTACACCCCTTATAAAGAATGAGCCACGAGACATGTGTCACGTGGTTCGAAAAGAGTCAAATTACAGAACCACAGACAATAAGCATGAAGTACTAGCACTCTCTAGTTCTGTAGCACTAGCACTGTAACAGCATCGAAAGCATCCAAAATGTGTTGGTTCACGAGTACTCGTTATATGCAGACTACGTTGTAGGCCAGTCAAAGAATTAGTAAAAACATTGTCTTAATTTCTTAAAAGATTTAAAAATTATTTTAATTGCGCACTTGGAAAAAAAATATGTTCTACGTTGATGTTAAAATAATACTAATTTTCTGAATTGCACTTATTGTTTTGTCCTTCCTACTCTCTGTTTTTCTTCATTTCTTTCTCTACCTTGTCCATCATTCTCTCCATACCTTTATCATTCCACCTTCTTTATTTTTTTCCCTCTTCTAACATTTCTAACTTTCTTACGCATTTAGAAGCAATGTGCTCCAATTTTCCTTGCACTTTAGTTCCTTTCCATTAGGTATATTTCATTTCAAAATATTTTTGTTGTTTACGTAAATTCTCGTTGGATTACTGTCTACACTGCGCGCCTTCAGCGCACAACCGACTTTATGTGGTGATTAGGCCTAACTTAAGATCATTTGTATGCATTTTTTTGAATACATAGTTCTATTTGCATTCGCTAGGTGGAGTCTTCTGTTATATTTATGGTTCAATGAGAAATGAGCTCCTACATCTTCGACGAACTGTGAGTCACTAGTACCAGCTAAGGCATTTTACTGTGAAAGCTCTGTTTTTCTAGTTGGACAATGAAGTGTAGTAATCTTCTGTTTGTCTTCTTCTTATAATTACTATGTTGCATTTGTTTATCCTGCTACATCATTCTGAAAATTCTGTTTCATCTGTCTTCTCTATTATCAACTGTTCCTACTTCTCCAAGAACCTTTTCTTCATTATCTTTGCTATATAAACATAAAGAAGATCAGACCAGATCAAAAAGTAGTTCACTATCCCATTCCTTCTTGTCCTGCTTCATATAAAATAAGTTGGGTAGTTTGACTGGATTATTAAATTGTGATCCAGAACGTTGCAACATCCAGCCCAGCGCCTGTCATTAAATGTACCGCAGAGGGCGCGGTTCTGGCGGTACCTTAAAAAGCATCAAGGGGGCACCCAAAAAACTCCCAAACAATGTACCGACAGACATATTGAATTAAATATGATGCATTTATTTATGACATATGTAATAATTATATTGTGTGTTATTATTGTCACACGCTTGGTGGCAGCACGAGCCTGAAATATTTACATTTTAAAGAGCAGTCCATATCATTTAAATAAAATAATTTTAATAAGATCACTAAATAATCTTTGTAGATTTTTTAATATCAAAATATTATTAAATATGACATAAAATTCAACTTACAGTTCAGTTTAAAAATGTGTAAAATTTTTGATTTATTCGTTTAGTTCTGAGCAAACTTTTACATAAATGTTACATTACAATGATTAGTGGTAGTGATTAATTATGAATTAATATCATAGTGGTTCATTTACACAAATAGAATTATTCAGATTTCGAATAGAATGGTTCAGATTTCGCTAGGGTTAAAATTCTAACCTAAAAATATAGGAAATCATTTTTAAATATGAATTGTTGTTTTTTTTTTATAAAGTTGTTAATACAACTAATCTCCCCTTTTTGCAGAGTGGTGTAATATTACCGCAAACTACCCCAATAACTAATCTGATTATTATCAAATAAAACCCTACATTATTAGCGATCTAAATGACAGACTGCCGATTTTCAAACATCTAATGTTACATTAGAAATAGCACAGATATAAATCACACAAACTATTACGAGTAGAAATATAAAACAATATTAAGAGAGGGGTTCACAGAGGTCGGGAATTTATGAATACATAATGCAGAGGCGTATTGAGTTCCTGAAAAAAAAAATCTGAGGCGCTTCAGTTTCTGTTAATTTTGACAATTAGTTTACAGCGCATACTAGCAGTTAACCTCAGTAAGTGCGTAATATTTTCATTGCTATCAGATCCGGGTATAAGACTGTGCTAGCACTGACCGCGCCTTGTGTACAGGTACAGGTATACAGGGTTGGTTTATTAGATATTTATGACCTGCAAACTTTTTTACACATGTATAATTGATTACGCGCACATTTCACGGCAGCGCGCGATTTTACTTTACGACTCTTCAGCAGATCAAGGCAAATCGCGATTCGCATTTAAGATTGACATTCATAAATTTTACGACTGTGAGAATTTATTTTTTATTAACTTTGAAACATAATCGATAAAAATAAATAAATAAAATGAAATGTATGTCATCTCATGCAACCTCCAAACTAAAGCATTTATAGAAAGAAAATAATATTAAAAATGTAATTATGTAATGTACACTAATTTCAAATATTAATAAAAAAAATAATTCCAATTTTAACAGTCAATAATAAAACACGTATGAGTAATTCATAGCATGGATTACTAACCTGTCGATGAAATTAATTAGAGAACTATGTTAATTACTATTCTAATTGTAGCCCGTCACAGTAATTAGTGAACCTTGTTTTCTTCGGGCTCGGATCTCATCATTCTATGGCGATACCTTTGAATTTCCCACATTCATGGTTCGTAAATGACATTAGAGCGAATTTAACGGTTGTATCTTTCTACAGGTCGATGAAACTAGGAGCAGTGGAAAGGAGAAGTGGGGGGTAACGGGACGGGACGCGAGGTGAAGTTGAATGCAAATTATCTGATGCGGTAATTAACACTTTGCTTTGTCAATGAAAACAATCTTTTCAGGTTTGTGCAGCGAAACAAAATGCTGAAAACTACACAATAAGATATAGTAAATCGCAATAATCAAATAAATTTGTTGAACTACATGAAAACATCTTATTTATGGATCTGACACTTGCAACATATTGTTTCGATTTCCAAACTTTATGTATTTCCTAATAATACAACAAAGGATGCAACATATTTATGGATATGGTAAACTCAATTTCATCCCTTGTATATAAAAACCTTTAGACTTGAAGATAAGACATGACAGCATCAACACAAACAAAACCAAAGCAAGCACGCATCTTAGTGGAATACAAGATGTGCAAGACAAGCTGTTACGGAACGGCAACCATTCATATGAACACAATTCAATAAAAAATATTCAAAGATGGTGAACATGGTCGTATTTTGTTTGACAAATAATCAACTTCAATAGTTGAGATATTGAAAATTTTAAAATTACTTCAAGGGTAGACGACACTGAAAATAATATAAAGTAGAATATGGTGCTCTATCTGTTTATAATTCTCCGCGCTTTTCTTGCTTTATTAAAAAGTAATTACCACATTGATCAAAGAAAAAAATATTAGGTAATAGACTTTCTAAATCATACAATTTCATTGTCACTGTATTACTTGTTTAATTAAAATTAAAGTTTTGGAGTGTTGGAACACAACATATATAAAACAGAGGGTGTTGAAGGGCATAAAAGTAGCTACAAAGCATAAATGATGGATCATCTTAAAAAATAGCCCTTTTTATAGTAATTGCATTAAACAAAAAATGTTACTGCTAATAATGTTAAAATAATTTGGTTAAAAGTGCAGCTGCGCTAAATATAATACTTATATATGCAATGCAAATACAGTCTCAAAAAATGTTGTGTTATTAAAAATGTAATTACTTATTAAAAATCAAACCATAAGTCAATTATAAGATTAAGATTATGGTTTGTCATGGAACTTGGGGAAAGAAACGTACTCTATACTTTTTAACTTTTTTTAAAAACAATTATAAAATTTATAATTCATATATTTCTTATATTAAAATGAAAGATGTAAACAAAATTGTATAAGTTTATATATGTATAGATCTAATACTATACATAGTTTTAAGTAGTTTTATATATTCTAGAATGTAATATTTATGTATTTTAGAATGTCAAGAAGGCTGAATAAGCCAAAGCCCAATAAATAATTTAAAAGAACAAATAAAGAAATTTTCACTTTTAAAATATATAAAATCAACAACAATACACCCTTTCTTTTGTTTTCTATGAAATAATAAACATAAAAAATCTAAGAAGTTAAAGCGGATTAAGAAAAACTGTAAATTTGTCCGTGAAGGAATGCACCGTGCTTGATTTTGTAAGCCTCAGTGAGTTAACTGCTCACTGCTCATCTGCGCGATGTCATCGTCATCATCATCGCCATCACAACCGATATACAAGATGCTATCAGCAGCTTCACTTGATGAACCAGTGCTTCTCAACTTTATTCTTATAATATATCTACAGCGTGAGCGCGAGTTAAGATTATAAGAGTCGGAAACATTGGAAGTCTAGAATATCTAGTCAATGATATGGCTACTCTGTGAAAAAACACTGAAACAATTACTATGTGAACATGGAACCAAAGTGCTATAATGGTTTTATGACAACAAATGTTATGCTATGCTTTATACTGCTTTAACTTTGGCTTTTAGCTTTCTAATACTGCATCTCTTTTGCACTTCTCTTGTTTAACTGCGATGGTAAAGGTTGGCAAATGCTAGTGGGGAAGAAGGTGAGAAAACTGAACGCAAACTAAAGTAAGTTTTTGTATATTTTAACTCCTTTAATTGTTAAAGTGACAGAATAACTATTTCGATCGTTAATAACTTCTAATATTGCGATTTGAATGAAAATAATTGGAGATTTGAGGTTTTGATAGCCAATGTTATTAATATACTGTGCTCTTTTAATAAATTCAGTTATGGTTCATAATTCAACTGTTTTATGAAAAGTTTGTCTTTGTAGTAATAAGATAAAGACATCAATATCTGAACAAATTGAAGTAACAGGACAACATTATCAATTTTATCTTGAAACAGGTTTGTCACAAGTAACTTAGAAATGTAGATGGTGATAAATCACAAGCTATAAATTTAATATAAATTCTAAAGACAATATACGAATATATGATTAGATTACAACTACATTATCATACAAACTTCACAGTCCTTCGGGATCCTGTTCGTTAAGTCCTTGTGTACGCTCAGTTTCACCCCTTTAGTCCCGTCTCCTATTCTCTGATCCCGGGTGTTGAGAGATCGAGGCGCGTGCAGAAGATTAGCGTTTAGGGTTTTGTTAGAACTCAAAACGGTTAAGGATTACTTCATTTGAACAACGCGGGATTGTTTAGGATTTGTCCATACACAAAATTTGAATACAAGAATTAGGCTACGATAAGACAATGCTTTAAGAAGAACGTTGATGGCGGTAATAAATATATTGTTATCTCTTTCTAACGACAGGCATTTGGAAGACTTGAGAGCGTATACTCTTTTTAAAATAATTCTCATAAATTTTGGAAGATACAGATCATTTTGATAAGCTCAGTCCTTTGCAATTTGAAACACAATTATACGTTTTATTTACTAGGATGGCATTGGCATTAGTTGCGTATATAATGAAAGGTCATTCGTTATAAAGGACATTAACATAAATACCGACGCGGCTCAGTGACAAACACTAGTTGCGTACGGTGCAGCATGAAATGTCACCACAATTTGATTTTATGCATTTATTTACTGCAGTCGTAATATGTCGTTAAATATCGCCAGTAACTCATGAGAGATGTATAATTAACCGACATCAAACTATGTGTCACGTGATGTAGATTACGAGTAGGTCGTTAGTTGTAAACAGCACGTTAAAGTGATCGTTAAATAACAATGGATTTGTATTTTGAAAATTATTAGTGTTGTTTCATGTGTAAATAAAGGGTATACTGAAAAAAATAAGCAAAAAATGACATGTCAAATTTTAAATTACCTTTTTCTAAATTCTCTCGTGTAAACTCATTTGTATCTAGTCATAATTGAATTCTAGACCACCTGAAATTACCATTGTGCATTAAAGAAAGGCCGTAAAACATATAAGGTTGCACACACTTGAGACACATCTGTTTTAAGACAAAATTAGCAGCGATATCTCTGTTTGTTTAATCTGTTTGTATAAAAATTAAGCCTGCGAGTGTTTGTGTTCCCAAAACTCTAAAAGTAATCAGTCGATTGACTTGAAATTTGTACACAACGTTGCATTTGAATACGCGCGTGTTTTCAAAAACAGAATTCGTTTTTTTTAGATGATTGTCGTCTGTGTCTTGTATTTATTTTTCCATAGCTACAGCGAAGTGTGTCCGGATTTGGCTAGTATGTTCATATAATGTCCTCTCTATCTTTCTACCACACACATAAGATGTCTTAAACATTCGAGTCTCCAGTGTCTATTCTAACTGTGCTAACTAAACTTCTTGCAGGTGAGATTTTATAAATCTCAACTTAAAGTAATCTTATCACGATAAATGATAATAACGACGATAATTGTATACAAACCGATCTAACAAAACCTCAAATAAACACATGGCTTTGACTAATACTTGGTGTAATAATTAAAAGTTCTGTTTACGTAGATCTCTTTAGTGGTGTACTTAAGTGTGACCCTTTGGCCGACACCGGCGCAGCAGTTGGATCGTTCAGAGATGTGAGATGCTGGATAAAGTGAAGTGTGCTCAACTGCTGAAGATCAGGACATTATAACGTTATTGTGTAATACGGAACATCTGCTGAAGAACCCAGACTCCAGAATAAAAATCTCAGATAAAGATAAGAATGCATCTTTAAAGATAACTGTCGTAGATAAGGCGTTAGATGCAAATCGAATATTTCATGCTTTAAATAAATTAAGACAGTTGTATTTCATAAATAAGTAAATGTCTTTTTAGCATATAACAATTGAAGCTACATCCGTTATATTAGAAGTTATATTTAATATAACTTTTTTGGTTATGGTTTTGAACCATGTCTTAATTTTTATACTGTCTTATACATTGATAAATTGCTTGTGGCGGTACTGTGTCATGGCAAAAATATTGGAGTGACGCTTTGAATTTGAGCTGTCATAAGCCCATCTGAAAACAGATGTCAAAGTTATAGAATTGTCAAATGCCGCCCATTAAATGGCTCACTTTGTCAAAATAGAATTATTCTAATTTCGTGCGCTCATCAAGACGACATTAATTCTAAATTCTAAACAATACTTTCATAATTCTAGTTTATATGCAAAATTAAATAAAACAGAAAAATAAAAACTTATATTTGGCCAAGGCTTTCCTGTGCAAGTGCAACGACTCTCTTAAAAACATAAAAGCGGCAACTCTTGCTGAAAACATTGATATGTGATCTGTTTTGTGTTATTTGTTGCAGCCTCTCTGGACCATTGTAATGGTGAATAGAATATTATCTTAGTGGTTTCCAATGCCAATACTATTCCCGCATCGGGCAACTGCTGCTTATACTGGTACCCAAGCAAATGTTTTCAAATTATTTATAGTTTTTATACCATAGACCAGTTATTTTTACGTAGTCTTATCTTGACTATAAATTTTAACATACTGATAAGTATCCCATATATTTTAAAGACTTGTTTCTATGGTTTTAAAGCGAATGGTCTAAATATTTTTTTCTAGAGAAAGAACAGTTTGTAAAATATGCATACGTTGGGTAAAATTGTAAAAATATTTTGAGATATTAACTATGCTGACTCAAAAATAAATACTACTATGTAAAAATTAGTACACAATGACCAGGAGCATTTGTACTTGACACTAGATTGCTGTGTCTTCGAGCAGGTGCTATTTATTCTGGGTTTGGTTCTTATGTGTTCGCATAATATAAAAATTATTCGGCCGTAGTGTAGTGTAGATAAGACTCCCCAGTAAACAATTTGGTGAAGTGCCCTATTTAGTGACGTTTCTATCACTATTTCACTTCAATTATAGTTCGCATCAACTTTATCTTCATTTGAAAAAATATGAGAAACTGAACTATAAATGAACTCTTTTATGACAAAAAAATCATGTCGCATCTTCAATATGATGTCAAAGTGATTCCAAAATGTTTACTGGGTCAGCTCATAAATTAAATTAAAAAATAATTAAATGGTATACAGTGATTGTCAAAATATAATATTTAATGATTGAACATTGTATCTAAAGTACATACTTAAGTATTAAGTATGCACAAGCATTAAATAAGACAGTGAGTAGTACGTACAAAGATCAATAGTTCAGCAGGTGTACAATAGAGTCAAGTGATTTTTTGTTTTCAGTTACTATTTCGCCGCTCCGGTATTTTCGACAAGCTCATACTCGTTTATCTCATAGGTTTGCAAATTAGCAGATGTTTTTTAATCTTGCTGTTTAAAGGGATCTAGTAATCTTAAAGCTCAGACTTAGGACACAGAGAAGTGGTTAGCTACAATTCCGACACGGTGCTAAGCCCCAAGAGGCAAACATTAAAATTAGATACAGAAGAAACCATAACCGAGACACAGAAATGTTTCAAATTACTAAATTATTACTTTTATGAATTTGTAGTCCGATGTTCGTTTTCTTTTCAAATAAGATTATTAATAAACACGTTAAAAAACAATTAACACAAAATTAATTGAAAACACTAACTGACTTAATTACACAGAATAACGCATATTAAGTTTCATTAAACTTTTTAACATTTCTTGTAGTGAGTAGAAATAATAAAGAAATGCTTTTATGTAGAAGATATGAGAATATATTAAAGGGAAAACTTATGTCCTTTGCTTCACAAAAAATGTGAAATATTGGAGCATTTTATTCCTGTCTGGACATTTTACAAGACAAAAATATTTCACTTCTATTTTTCAGTGTCTACTACTTAGTGAGGGTAATACGAAAGAAATTACCATTTATTTTCGAAGTACATAATCAAAATATTAAATTAAATATATATAAAAGTATTCATATGTTTGTTGTAAATTAATTTTTTTAACGGTTTGTACTGCACTACTGTAGAATTGTAGATTCGCTAATAACTTTTTAATATAAAAGTTACAACAAAAATTGATTAATAAATATTGTAAATTATATCATTATCTTCAAAAAAGCTCTTCAAGAAACTTTCGTGAAAGTTACAGTTTTCAAGATAAACAAAAGAAACTGAATACTTTCTGACTTATATTTATTATATTATTAATTGTTTGCCTTTCGGCTTTACGAATTTCAACTTAAAATTAATCTTAATTATTCTAGACCTTTCACTTTCCCACAGTATTTTCTGCTTCTTCTTCTCTTGACCCTCTTCCTTCATGTTCCATATACCTTCTTTTTTCTAACCGTTTCCTGTTTCTGTTTCCTTTTTCGCCTGTACCTCCGTCTCTCACATTTTGCCTTCCTTGTCTCCTCTCGACAAACCCTCTATTATCTTTGTACTATTCTTTCTTCCTTTCAGACTTCATTTTCCCTTTCCTGCCATTTACCTCAATTTGTTTAAGCTTTTTCACTTCCTCGTTCTAAATACTCTACCTACTGAATATTCTTTTATTTTTAAGACATCGACCGAATGGGGCAACCTCGAAACATTTAAATTCAGGTTTGATCCTGTCACATTATTAAAAAGAATGCTGCATATCCAAAATACACGGTTGGATATTCTGTCAAAGCAAATAGATCTTTCAGCTTTCAAAAATGGGTGCCGCAATTTTTGCAGAACAATTTAAGAAATTGAAAGAAATATTACCTAACAACTCGATATAGAGGTTATGTTATTAGATATAAAAAGGAAAGTTATCTAGAATGTAAAACATTTAAAATAAAGCTAACATAATTTCTAGAAAATAGGTAATTTTGACATATTGCCAGCACTAATCTCCTGCTCCTTACTGTAGTGTCTTACTACAGTAGTGTTCCCTATCCCGTGCCCTTCGCTGTTCCTCGCAATAGGTTCTTCTTTCCTCCGTTTTTATTTTGTGATATTTTATGACCCCGTTCCAGTCCCCGAGTGGTTTAGCCGATTTGGTATCCCAAGGAGCTAAGGGCACCCTTTAGGGTTATACGTATACCGCAGTACAATAAAGTCAGAGACCTTAAAGTAGAGTCATTCCATTCCCAGTTGTTGGTGTCAGTGCCAGTGCCAGTGTCAGACACTATGACGCAACCCGACTATTATTCCATATATCAAAAATGTCATAGAAAATGTGAGGTTAGGTCGAGCTATGTCAGACTCACGACAACAACTCATATGTTAGACGTTTAGTATAAGAAGAAGAAGAAGAAGAAATATATAAAATGTTGTCGACTTCCAAGAAATTAAGGGCATCTTTTGTGTGGGTTGCGTAGTTAATTAAATTAGATTAATGTGGGGGATGTGTTGATACAGCTACCTCCAAGTATAAAAATAATCAGTATTAAATATGGCTGGCGATAAAAGGCTACTTGCCTAGGAAGCCCGAGAAATCATAAAAGAAAGGAACAGTTAAAAATACTACAAATATATAACGACTTTTAGAACAAATCACTAGATTACTATCAAACCACTGTCTAATGCATTAACCCACAACAAATGTGCGTACTGCGTACACTACTTCACATCCGAAAATTCAAATGTTAACAATAGGGTTATTATTATAATTGATATACTGCTATAAATTTCAATGCAATAACGCGTTAACCCTCGTAATATTTTTCACTCCTCTTCGTCCCACCACCTCTACAATAGCCCATGGGGGTGATTTCAAATAATCAAATATTGATATGTAAAATAGCCGGTGTCACTGCTGCATGGTAATTGTATTAGAGATGTGTGAATTTTAATGTAACTCTCGGTTCACAATGGGTCTCGTATTTGTGAAACTTTCCGCAGTATTTTATGGCTATTCTAAAAATTATTAATCCTTGGAAAGGTTTTTGTAAGGTTTTGTAAAGATGTTGTTAAGGAGTTTTAGAAGTATTACTTTTCAAGAAGCAGTAAAATAGGTCACAAAACGTTGTATGTTAATCACTTGTGGAAATAATTTAGCAATATCTAGCTATAGCTATTATTTAAATAAGAATCTCTGACAGTACAGTAACTGACAGTAGTTATTATTGGCGTCAGATTGCTGTGTCTTCAGATTCGATCTCCTGACCAGTGCTATTTCAAAGTTCAATTGATTATACGCTCACGTATACATAAAACTAATTAGACAGGAGCTTGTACAAATATAGTTGGAGGTTTGTCAGTATTAACATTTTAAGGCATTTTCTGTTCAACAAAAAATGTAGCACTCGTTTTACACTTTCCTTTTTTAAGTTTAAATTACTCAAGTTATTATCGTGTTCCATTGCAGAATTATTAAAATACCGTCCTGTGTGCCACAAAATCAAACAGAAAAGCAAAGCTACATTTTTGTGAATCTAAAATGCCATTAGACTTAAATATACTGATATCTCGTAATAATTAACACTTGTCTAAAAACTAATTCTAAATTTGAATCAGTGATTTAATAGTTAATTACAAAATAAAGTAAGTAGTGCTTTGCAAATGAAAATTTTTGTTTTAAACAGTTTCCTGATTAGCAAATTTCAGTTTTTAGTTGCCACCGTGAACCGTGAAAGTATTAATCGTAACCCTTGCAATCGCTCCTGCTCGTGGTGGATGCCCTGGAGTCATAAACCATCCTCTAGCAGCAGTCACCAGTCACCAGTGTCACGGAGAAGAGGGCGGCAGGACAAGAGTCATTCACATTCGACACATTATCATAATTTCTTTATATTACAACTTCAAATTGTTTTCAATTGTCTCTGTACATCTGTTAATTTTGCCAGCCCCTTCTTTGACCTTTTGGTAATGATACATTCATGAAATTTGCATTTTTCAGTATGTAAAATATTTATATTGTATAAAAATTAAAATGGTGCATAAGAACCACTAATAGTGTCAACTATATGACTACCCAAGTAAAGAACGTCATTGAGCAATCATGGTCAAAAATAAAAATTAAAAAAAAGGTAATGTCTTGTACCGGTATAAATAATTCTTTCATTCACTACATCCTACGTAACAAACGTGGCAAGTTTGATATAAAACATAATGAAAAATAAAAGCTGTGGGTGTAATACAATTACAGACTGCCGCCCTCTTATACTCATTTCCTCCAATTTCACTATAATATATGGAGAGTCATTTGTACAGAGGTGTAATTCAATAAAGCAGCCACATCCCTAACCCTGAATGGATCCAATAAGGGTTGTGAATTACATCCACTAGTTTTCTGCGTGGTATCTGCTAATTAAATTATAAAAGTGCATAAATAAAAATACAGAAATATTAAAACTTATGTGCTGTAGGTTTTTCTTTCGTTGACAAAACGACCTGCAGAAGGTCTGGTAATTGCTTGGAATCGTTCTTTGTGTTTTGGGGAAGCTGTGCAATAAATAAGCCGTTAACTAGAGTTAAACGTCCATTAGATAGCTCTAAATGGAGAGGAGCAGAAGCTACGGCTAATCTGAAAGGTTCCATGTATCTTTTGGAAATCAACACTAATGATAACAATGGGGATTTCTGACCATTAATGTGGTCAGTCAAATAAATTGTTTGGTCTTAATCGAACTAGTTGTATGTGTTAGTGTGTGATAAGAGGCATTAAACGCTGCTAAAACAAGACAATGGTTCTATCAGGTGTCGTCGGGTCACGTCATGTAAGAATTTAAGGCAAACTGAGTATTTTTTTGCAACAGCTTATTAGTGGGTCCTAAGATAAAAATAGTTATTAAAAATTTGATGGAGGACTTAACTTACATGATTAAAAAACAATAAAAACATAAAAAAATAAAGGTAAAGGGAGGAGCGTTGTCTTGTTGTCTGTAGGCAAGCAGTGCTTCCATTGCTGATTGCCCAATAATGTGTTATATTTGACATCACACAGATATGTTCTCCATATAACAAATAGAGACACACATTGAAAAGTTATAATAAATATTTGAAAACAAGATTTTACAATAGCGTTACTTTCTACTACAAATCTATATTAATTTCCGTTACAATTGCATGTAACACAACTATAAAGTGGGTAACCTTTAGTTAAAGGAGCAGAGAGCAGAGGGCTTACCTTTACCTTACGTCCTTTCGGCTTGCACTATTAAAGGATCAATGACTCCCAAGACCTTTATCCAACTCAAATCCAATCTTAGCTACGTCTCTCCAAAATGAAGTTTGATTTGTTTACAATACCTATTGTCATCCTACAATTGTCCTGGGTGTTGCAGAAAACAGCTGTTTACAGAAATTCTATATTTTTTACATAAAAATGACTTTTCTTATATATTTATTTCATAAAAGAAAAATATGTATACATTTTTTTAATGGAATTTTTACGGTTTTTAGTTGTTTTTTAATGTAATTTAATACTTACGTGCAAAATTAACAGTTGTTTGTTTTGTTGTACCAGTATTTGCAAAGTGTGTTTCGTTTTTACAGCTTTTGTGCAAATAATATCTCTGTTAGTGAATAAAGAATGAAATTGATATACGTAGGAAACCATAAAATAGTTCAAATTCAATGATATTGTTTTCGTTCTTCAGAAATAAAGTAGCAGTTAAGGTGGTGCTCTCATTGGAAGAATCTGATACATTTTTGCACAATTATGATATATACCAGCATCTAATTACTCTGAAAATATAAACCCAATAAACAATTCGGTGAAGTATCCTGTTTTGTGACGTTTCTATCACTATTGCACTTCAATTATAGTTCGCTTCAATTTTATCTTCATTTGTATTCCGACACAAGGAGTGGTTTTGCCATATGAAAGAGTGTGAAAAACTGAACTGTACATCAACTCTTTCATGACATAAAAATCATACGCATCTTGCCGCACGCAATATGATGGCAAAGTTACTGTTTACTAGGAACGTAATTGACCGTTTTGGAATCGAGATAAATGTAATCCAAATTCAAATCGTAAGTAATGGAATTGAATGGGAGTTATTATTAGGGATTGAATGAGAGAGAGGTATTAAAGTGGAATATTTTATTAAAAATGAACGTGTCTTGCACATTGAATACATACCGGCATAATGCAATGTAGTTTTGTAGTATATTAGTATTTGTCAACGACTCTAAATGTACTGACAAAATTATTTACTGACTGAGCTATACGTGAATTGTTTGACTTGTACCACGCAGACGCAACATCATTTTGAAATGGTTACCTGCCAATTTGATTTGCTCAGAATGGTCAAAGTAAAATGTTCATATACTAAACAAAATATTTGCATGTTATTCTTGACTTTTGACAGCTGTCAATCATATTTGTACAGCTTCATTTTATTTTTGAAATTAAATTTTTATCAAAAAAATATATAACGAACTTTTTCGATTTATCTCGATTCATACCCTTGTCTTGGAAATGTCTTGGAATCTATAATTGTATCTGGACTAAAATAAGAGTTTGAGTTTGAGAATTCCTGATTTACAAATACAAAGAGAATAATTAATTGTTTATTAATAATAAACAAATGAAATATAAATACAAAGAACAATTTGCAAAACTCGCTTCTTATAAAGTTTGACGTAACAACAAATAATATTGAGTACATATACCACGATAATAAATTATTTTAAATGTATATTAATATTTAATCAAAATCATTTTATTATAATTATTATTAATAAATAAAATTCCATATGATAAACGCGTATTAAATATTTGTACTACGTCATTGTGACCTTGACCCGTTTGAATCTAATCGTTTGACCCCGTGATTAGCTGTGAGGTTACGTGAACAGTTCCACAATTTCATGATGGCAGCCCGATGCTGGAGATACTTCACGGAGATGTTAAATGTGCAATAAAGAAATAGTAATTGAATATCGGCATGAGTGAAGATAGTTGCAGTCACGTTAGCGTTAGGTGCAGCTGTATGAGATATTACTTGCACAATTCATACTCAGAATGCCGTACAAGGATACGTGGCCCAAGATCCCAGAACCCTAGACGTAGGCCATTTTAGTAAAACTGAAATTTTGAGAATAAATAGTGTAATATGTAGTTAGGGAGGTACAAAACTTTGCCGTAAATGATAAAAATGTCGTGAAATTTGGAGGACCGATAAATTAAAATACATGCTGCCTCAACCTACGACTTAGGTCATCCACACATGCGTCGACTGGTTGCAAACCTTAGCAACGAATCTGCCCGAAACGAATGAGAATGCAACTGCGTTGTTAGTGAGAACGCACGTGTATACGCGTAAGAGAACACACACGGCACGAACGAAAGTAAACTGATTTGATATTGGTTTTGAGCGACTGTGTTCCTTGGTCGCAGGGCAATTACGTTGCATGCTTTTGATCGTGACATCATGAGCAGAGATGTGTATGAATACTATTCAAAAGTATTTAAATACATACATACAAATACCTCAGAAATCGACACAGTAAAATCCCCTATTATAATACTGTTAGAAATTCTATAGAGTCACGAAACACGGCTCGTTTTTCGTTTTCGTTGAAAACTTCGTTCGCGGCTATTTTGCAATCAGTCGACCCGTGCGTAGACGGCCTTAGGTTTCATAGTTTTCTTTTTAGAATTAATTTAATGCAGCCAACCAGAAATATAAGTACATCATAGTTAAAAGTGTAGTAAATTTAATTTATTTGTAATGTAATGTAATGCTGCAAAAGCTAAAGCCAAATATAGATAAAAGTCCTTACCATACCGATATTTAGTACCGAAGTTTACCTAATTTTTTGAGAGCTGTAAAGCGTGTGGCGGAAGATAAGGCCCACAACGATATGTGTCACAATTGTGAATATTAGATAATAACAATATTGTGTAAAACATATTTAAAAGTTAGCCATTATACGTTCTCGAATCTTAATACACGTTAATTATTAATCAACAAGTTAAAAAACCTTCGAAATACAAAGTGAAGGCATGAGATTTATTTCTGAATTGTCCGTGGTTTCAGTAACTGCACCATTTTAATCAAGCCAATAAAACTTTCATCCCGGAGAATCAAATTAATTTTGATGATCCGATCCACACACATTAGTGGTTCGATAACGACTTCGAACCTCCATAAATGTTCAAGAATGCCTCTAACTGACAAAGCTGGAATAAACGTAAGCGTAAACGTAAACGTAAACGCAGGCAGAGGCTGTTTAAACCAAGTTAACTGTTGATTTACAACATGTAAAAAGTCCAGAGGATTTAATAGAAAAAAATGCGAAAACCATCACGTAAAAAGCATTAAAATTTAAATCTAGGCAATAATAATATAAATAAATTAAATAAATATATTACTAACCAGCTGTTAAATGTAACCTGCGGCTATACAACTTCTTAAACGGGTGTTTAAAATTCAATTAACATCACGAAAATAAAACATGAATTTACGAGTGTTGAAAACAAATTCAATTAGGTTTCTAAAACTGTACTCATGTGGAAGATAAAAGAGAACCAACCTTACAAGGTCTAATGTTTCTAAATTAAAAACACTCAATTAAAATAAACTATATTATACTAGCTATCCCGGCCACGCGTTGCTGTGTCTAACGTTTTTGTCATATTACATTACATAGCGCCATCTATTGAATATTTACTCAATCTAGTCAACAGAATATTTACTCAATCTAGTCAACAGATGTCGCCATCATCGTCGCCAGATGTCATATGTCATATACAGATAATTAATAGACAATAAGATAATTTTGCAATCATAAATTGAGATGTAAGCTATCCTATCTTTCAAGTTGGATCAAACTGCACACGGTGTACAAATTTGATTAAAATCGATTAAGTAGTTTAGGAGAAATTTGAATACAGATTTGAAAATTACAGATACCTGCAGAAAAATTGCTGCTTAACCAAAATGCCCTCTTTATCCAAATTTACGTCCAATTTCCCTGACTATTTAATTTTTATTAAGTATGTTACACATTAACTGTAGCCTGTGCTGATAATTCTTGTTAAACAACTTACAAATAAAAGATTATGCGTTATATATATACTCGTAAGAGGAATGTGCGTAACTTTTGACACGATATCCGATATAGAAGTCAAATGTGAAACAACTGTATCTCAGAACACTCAGAATTGACTAATTGATGACCACAATCATTTAGTGGTCAGTGATTTTATAATATCTTAAGGTTATGAGATCGGAGATCGTTATAATAACCATTATAAGGTTAGGTCCTGTAATGTCAGATTAGGTTAGGTTATGTTAGGTTAGTCTAATGTCATCTAACTTCCGCATACATCGTTTTGTTTCAGATTTAAAAGGTTAATAGATTACCAACAGAGTTGATTAATTCTCAAGTACATTAATCTTTGATTTTATTCAATTTATTCGATAATAAGGTCAGCGTATTACAAATGTCAACTTTATTATTTCCTTATAATGCGTATTATACTGTTGTAAGTACGCATATGTCGCACTTACCTTTTATTTTTAATGATATTAAATGTTAATTATGTAATAGAATTATATTATGTAAACAGTTTTTGTATTAGTATTAAGATTGTAAAGAATAATTATTTAAGTTTAGCGCTTATAAATATTGTCTCTGGTTTGTGGAGATTAATATTGATTTAATGCTGGTAATTCAGTATTGGCGTTCTGTGATGTGAAATAAATTATTATATATTAAATTGCACAAGACGCTGAAAGCCAGTCTTCTCCTGAGTCTCAAAGCAAGCATTACTATTCGCAACTTCGTACGTATTGAATAGTGAGCACATTTCAACTATTAATTAAATTATAACACTATAGAATTACATTTTGTTTTATATCTGTCATCTTCGTTAATCTAATAAAATACTATTGTAATTAAGTAAGCAGATATAATATTACAACGAATAAATGATATATTTTAATAAAAGTGTTTGTATTAATAGTAATAAAAAGATACTAATTGTTCAACCGTCGCATGTCGCAACGAGGTTACTTTAGACCGCTCAAGTATTCTCTAATTGCAACAATACACCGTCTGAACAAGAATCCTTATTAATCATCTTAAGAAAGATATTCGATTACTACTGTAATTGGTGTTGGAAGTCGTCAACTGAAGAATCTACTACCAGAAGCTAGCATCCCTGCAGAATGTACTAGTAAGCTGAGTAATCTCCTCCAGAACGACAATACGACACAATTTTACAACATTGGTGTCAGGTGGGGTCTCGAAGAGATATTCCTACACATAAATATCCAAGAGGTACGCCCAAAATTTTTTTCTATATATTCTACACCTGGATGCAGATCAATTATTCTGGATACCACTACGTCGATCGATTATTTCCAAGATTGCCGAAGAGTACGAGATAGAACGTCAATTCATCTGTATTTCACATAATTTTTCTACAAGTCCGGTGGATGTAAAACAACAGCCCGCTGAACCAGAAAAAAAGAAATCTTTTGCCCCCAGCGAATGGATGGATGCTTCTAGAACAAATGGAATAATCTAAACTGATGTTAATCGTTTCCAGAACCCTGCACACAGCTGTACATAGATCAAAATCGAAAGTTTTTTTTGTTAAGTATAATAAGACAGTATCTTTTTATCTTGTATACAATTATTATCATAAATTGATAATTGTATTTTTTTCTATTAGTAGCATCCTTGTAATTCATTGAAGCTATTATTTTTTTTTAGTATTATATTCAATACTTTTGAATATTTGCTATAACCTATCTATTAGTAGCATCCTTGTAATTCATTGAAGCTATTATTTTTTTTTAGTATTATATTCAATACTTTTGAATATTTGCTATAACCTATCTATTAGTAGCATCCTTGTAATTCATTGAAGCTATTATTTTTTTAGTATTATATTCAATACTTTTGAATATTTGTTATAAAATAACAATTTTGTAGCATCATTGTTCAATATTTTTAGTATTATATCCAATACTTTTGAATATCTACTATAATATTTCCTATAATTGTTTCTACAATTATATTAATTCATGTTTAATATTTTTAGAACATCTTTATGAACGAGAAAGAATTTTGAAAAGGAGAAGTAAAGAGCTGAAGCAGTTAGATAGCAGTCTGTTCAATCAGAGAGACTACCTTCCTGTTACAACTGCGGTGTCTGAGCCCCATCGGAAATTTCCTGTGAGTTACTGTTTTCGCTAGCAATTTTTCCTTGTCAGAATCCTGTTCTTCGGAGAGTCGTTTAGTGGTACAAAATAATCTTTAGTCTGTATATTATATATAACTTTAATTAAGTACTATGGCACCGAACGTTCATTCCCTCACATTAGTTGAGAATACAATCAATCTAATTAATGAGTTTTCAAAAAATCTAGAAGTCCAATCAACATCCTTAACAATAGTTGAATTAAAAATCAAAAACTTAGACAAAGCTTGGGTTAAATATAGTAGTATCGTAGAAGCACTGCTTCCAACTCTAAAAAATGAAGAAGCTTCGGCTATCGTTAGTAAGTCTATGGAAGTTGAAAGTATTTATGACGACACTCTTATTTACTTGTTGAATTATAAGCAAACATTTGAGAATGATACACATATTGTAGACGACTCAAAAAGTATAGATTCAATAAAAAATCTGAACTTAAGTCCAATGCAACTAACCGTTTTTGATGGAGAATATATTAATTGGCAAAGTTTTATGGAATTATTTACAAATTTAATTCGTAATAATAGTAAACTATCAAGCATTGAAAAAATGCATTATTTAAAGTTAAATTTGTCAGGAGAACCACTCAAACTCATAAAGAATTATCCTTTAACAAATGATAATTACGAAATTGTTTGGAACATCCTTTGTAAACGTTATGATAACAAGGTAGCACTTATTGAAACCTGTTTAAACAATTTAATAAACTACAATGTTATACGTTTAGAGTCCGAAATCAATATCAAAAAACTACTAGATGAAATTAATGAATCGATTAGAGCATTAACCGAATTGGGGATATATTCTAATCATTCAGATTTTATGTTAATACATATTTTAAAGACCAAATTAGATTTTAATTCGTCAAAGGAATGGGAAAACAGAAATAATTCTGAATTACCAACCTTAAATGAATTTACGGAGTTTCTGGAGAGACGGTGGCGCAATCTAGAAAGAAGAAGGCATATTAAAGTCAAAACATATCCAAGCGTTCCTAATTCTAATAGTAAACCAGTTTCAAGCAAGCAAATTCCTAATAAGGTCGAAACAAAAACTAAAAATTTGTTCTGTAACCATTGTAAGAAAAGTGGTCATACAGAAAAGTATTGTTTTATTAAGAAGGAAAATCTAGATACGGTTAACCCTATTGCTCAAGTTAATACTTGTAGGGAGGCCACAATTTTATCAGAACCTTCTACTTGTTGTGAAAGATCGAAACATCTTATATCTGATGGTTCTCAAGTATCTTTTACTAACAAGACACAACACAATTCAAATAATGAATTATGTTTTTTTTATGATTTTGATGAGATCAATACGGGTAATTTACAAAATAATAATGATATTCTAAGTTTTGACAGTAAAAATAAAAATGTTAAGGCTAAGCAAACAGTTGACACTATCCAATTCAAGATGGTCGCAGCCAAAGCTAAAACCGTATCATTTTTATTAGATACTGGTTCTCAAATCTCCTTGATTAAACAAAATATTTTAAATAACAATGTCAGAATTAATAATAAATCTAAAATTCTATTGAAGGGTATTTCTGAAGGCACGCCTTATACCTTAGGTTCACTGAAAACTTCTATAATTTTAGATAGTAATAAGTCGAAACAAACTTTACAGGTTGTGTCAGAAAATTTCCCCATTAAACACGATGGAATTATAGGGTTAGACATTTTACGGAAACTAAATGCAGTAATTAATCTAAAAATGAACAGTGTACAATTCTCAGAATGTGGCAAAGTAATTGAGCTCCCACTTATAAATATAAACAATATCGTTTTACCAGCACGTACGAGGAAAATAATTCCTATGTCAGGTTCTACAGTAGGAGTTTGTGTAGCCAGGGAATTGTTACCTGAAGTTTTTTTAGCTAATGCATTAATCAAGCCCGTCAAAAATATTTTCTATATTTCAATAATAAATTCTTCAATAAAAAATATAATACTTAGTAATTTCAAACCGAATATCATACCGATAGATCAATTTAGTATTTACCATTTTTCAAAATCAAGTCCTAACAACCGTAAGGAACTTTTATTAAACAATTTAAATCTTTCACATGTCAATTCAGAATTAGTAACAGAATTAATAGAAATCTGTGACAGCTTTAATGACATATTTTTTTTACCGGGAGACAAGTTATCTTGTACGAGCGCATTAAGTCATAAGATAAAGATTAATTCTTCTAAACCCGTTAACGTTAAACCGTATCGATTGCCCCATGCGCAAAAAGAGATTGTGGAAAAGCATATTCAGGAACTGTTGGTCAACAACATAATTGAAGAAAGCGACTCACCCTATAACGCACCTTTATTAGTAGTACCAAAAAAACCAGATGCGTTAGGTAATAAACAATTCCGCGTAGTAGTCGATTTCCGTAAACTTAACGAGCAGACAACAAGTGACGCCTATCCTTTGCCTCTTATACATGATATACTGGACCAACTTAGTGGTGCAAAATTTTTCTCTACCCTTGACTTAGCAAGCGGTTTTCACCAGGTCCCTATGCTTCCCGAAGATAAAGAGAAAACAGCATTTAGTGCGAACTTTAAACACTATCAATTTGTAAGAATGCCATTCGGACTTAAAGGAGCCCCCCCCATGTTTCAGAGACTTATGTCTCACGTTCTCACAGGTTTGCAAGGAATAGATTGCTTAATCTATCTGGACGATGTAGTCATTTTTGGAAAAAACATTTCTGAGCACAACCAAAGATTAAAAAACGTTTTTTCTAAATTACGGGAACATAATTTGAAGCTCCAACCATCCAAATGTAACTTTCTACATAAAGATTTGATTTATTTAGGTCACGTTATTAATGAAACAGGTATTCTACCAGATCCTTCTAAAGTAGAAGCAATAAAGAATTTCCCCATTCCAAACAGTCCTAAACAAATTAAAACATTTTTGGGTATGTCTGGTTATTATCGCCGACATATACCGCATTACGCAGAGATAGCCAAACCACTATATAATGCAGCAAACAGTAATGTTAAAGTATTAGAATGGTCAGACCAATGCGACGAATCATTTAAAACTTTAAAAAATAAATTAACCATATCACCTGTTTTGCAATACCCGGACTTTAGTAAAAATTTCGTTGTAACCACGGATGCAAGTAAATATGCTATAGGTGCAGTCCTTTCACAAGGTACTATTAAGGAAAGCCACCCAATAGCATATGCTTCAAGAACTCTAAATAAGGCACAACAAAATTACACAACTACTGAACGTGAGTTATTAGCAGTAGTATGGGCTGTGGCTCATTTTAGACCCTATCTCTATGGAAAGTTTTTTAGTATCGTAACAGACCATCAAGCCTTGACTTGGTTAATGAGTATTAAGGACCCGAGTTCTAGACTTATGCGTTGGCGGATAAAACTAGAAGAATATAATTACGAAGTAATATATAGACCAGGTAGTTCGATTCCACACGTAGATGCCCTAAGTCGCGTATACTCACTTCAGGTTGAAACAATGGATGTCACATACGAAAATTATTTAGAAATAATTAAAAATAAAATTATCATAAACAATAAAGTAATTGAACATGATAAAAGTTTATATGACGCACCGACGTCATTTTCATTAGTAGATTTTGTATCAAAAGATTTTAAAAATTCAATTGGAAATTCTCCTGAATTAATCAATAAATTTAGTAGTACCAATGCATTTCTAATACAAGAAAAAGAAGTATCAGAAATTGCATATGTTGAAATTGATACTAGATTTATTATCTGTTTAATAATTAAGGAATTTCATTTTAATCTACCAAATTATAAAGAAATATTTTTGGCATTAGTGAATCTGAAAAACTTTTGTACTTTACACAAAATTACTAACATAGCTATGAACAGGTTCGAGTCTGAACTAAGTAAATTAGATTTTGCCCAGTTACGAACTATGATCAGACATATCTTTGATAAAACAAATATAATAGTACACATTTATAATGACAATATACTTAAAATTAGTGACCCTGAGTTAATAAACAATGTAATTTCGGAATTTCATGTTAATCCCACAGCAGGCCACTTAGGAGTTTCTAAAACAATTAAACGATTAAAATCACACTTTAAATTTCCAAGTATGATTAGAAAAGTTAAAAATTTTATTAGACAATGTGTATCATGTCAAAAGAATAAAGTGTGCAAATTAAATAAATGCCCATTAACAATTACATCGACTTCGAAACATAGTTTCGAAAGGTTGGCTTTGGACATAGTATATCTTCCCAAGAAAGACGACAACGACAAATACAAATACTTACTAACAATACAGGATGACCTTACTAAGTTTACGGAAGCTATTCCT
Source organism: Panorpa germanica (assembly GCA_963678705.1). Taxonomy (NCBI): domain Eukaryota; kingdom Metazoa; phylum Arthropoda; class Insecta; order Mecoptera; family Panorpidae; genus Panorpa; species Panorpa germanica. The sequence continues at coordinate 12,824,782 of OY783217.1, forward strand.
ATTATAAACCAGGAGGCAAATACTGTCGCGAAAGCATTAGTAACTAACGTTATTTGTAGGTACGGAGTTCCTAATATGATCTTAACAGACCAAGGAACAAATTTCATGTCGAAAATTTTTAAAGATATATGCAAATTGTTAAAAATTAAACAATTAAAAACAACAGCATTTAGACCAGCAACCAACGGTGCCTTAGAAAGAGTTCATAGAACCCTTGCCGAGTATCTAAGGAATTTTTGTAAAAAGCAGGATGATTGGATAAATTGGATTCCCTATGCAATGTTCGTGTATAACACAACTCCGCATACAGCGACCAATTTTACTCCTTTCGAACTAATTTATGGACATAAGGCAAATCTGCCTTCAATTTTTTATAAAGAACCAATTGAGGTAAATACTTATAATAATTTTATAGTAGAACTCAAACACAGGTTACAAGTAGCGAGGGAACTTGCTATGAATAACTTGGTTAAAAGCAAAGAAAAAACAAAATTATATTTTGATAAAAGGGTCAATTCTCTTTTCACACCTGAAGTAAACGAACTAGTTTTATTAAGAAATGAACAGTTACCAACTAAAGGACAGTCAAAAAAACTTTTACCCTTATACGTAGGACCGTATAAAGTTACTAAAATTATATCCCCTGTTAATACAGAAATACTAATTGGTAAAAAACATACGGTAGTTCATAATAATAGGTTGAAGAGATTTTGTACCAATGAATAAAAACTTGACGAATGAAATGGATTTTGTCAGGGATGATTGTTTTGTGGAGCAGTGTTAACTCTATACGATGGGATCAGAATCGTTGTCGACACTTTGCTTCTCTTTTTGTTTTTTTCTAGAATTGTAACTCGTATATTTTGTTTTTATACGTGTCCCTTTTTTTTTGAAAGGGGGTGTTGTGATATGTACGACATCGTCCCTATCTCATTTTCCTTTTTCTTTTCCTTAGAGCAGAAACGCATATGTTTTGTTTTATATGCGTTCCTTTTCTTTGGTTGAGGAGTGTTGTAAGTACGCATATGTCGCACTTACCTTTTATTTTTAATGATATTAAATGTTAATTATGTAATAGAATTATATTATGTAAACAGTTTTTGTATTAGTATTAAGATTGTAAAGAATAATTATTTAAGTTTAGCGCTTATAAATATTGTCTCTGGTTTGTGGAGATTAATATTGATTTAATGCTGGTAATTCAGTATTGGCGTTCTGTGATGTGAAATAAATTATTATATATTAAATTGCACAAGACGCTGAAAGCCAGTCTTCTCCTGAGTCTCAAAGCAAGCATTACTATTCGCAACTTCGTACGTATTGAATAGTGAGCACATTTCAACTATTAATTAAATTATAACACTATAGAATTACATTTTGTTTTATATCTGTCATCTTCGTTAATCTAATAAAATACTATTGTAATTAAGTAAGCAGATATAATATTACAACGAATAAATGATATATTTTAATAAAAGTGTTTGTATTAATAGTAATAAAAAGATACTAATTGTTCAACCGTCGCATGTCGCAACGAGGTTACTTTAGACCGCTCAAGTATTCTCTAATTGCAACAATACACCGTCTGAACAAGAATCCTTATTAATCATCTTAAGAAAGATATTCGATTACTACTGTAATTGGTGTTGGAAGTCGTCAACTGAAGAATCTACTACCAGAAGCTAGCATCCCTGCAGAATGTACTAGTAAGCTGAGTAATCTCCTCCAGAACGACAATACGACACAATTTTACAACAATACTGTGGTAGTGTCATGTCGCATGTAGTGGACTGTAATATAATAAGGAAAGCAAAGAATACCATATTACAGGGTACATATTAGGTTTAGAATTAAGCTGAACTAGTACACCATGTTGAATAGCACACTAGTTTCTAATCGGTCACAAATGTTAAAGCCGGCTCCAAACTAAGCGGTGAATGTTTGATTCAAATGCTTGCCTTCAAATTGTGAGTCAAATATTAGAAATTTCCTACTATACGATGGAACGAATGTTTGATCACACTGACACTGTTTAACAAAAACTTTCAATCAAACAAAGAAACTTTCAAGTATAAAACCTTGCTTTGTTAGACGATTCATTCAGCAATGCATGACATGTTGATTAAATGTGTGGTAGGAGTAGAAAACTCCCTTTTAACGCGAGTCAAAAGACCGACAACAGCCCGAACTTTTTTCAACGTGAACGTTGAAAACACTTATAGCGTTTCTAGCATCGAACACACGTTGCGTCCAACCATGAAGCGTCCAACGTTGGAAGGTGTTCGTATCATCGTTTGATACGGGCTTAAGCAACATTGGCGACTGCCTGGAAATTTTGCGCGTTTCTTGTAGACACCGGTGTTGTTCCATGTGCAATAAGTCGTCGATACAGTAAACTGCCGACATATTACAGAAAGAGTACCGCGAACTTGATTGACAGGAAGTGATTAGACACATGAAGCGCAGCTATTACATTAAATACTACTAAATACTACTACTATTAATTATAATAAAGTTACAAAAGGTGTTGTTTGAAATTATTTTAATCTAAGAATGTAACAATACTTTTTTTAATCCATTACGTAAAGGTGTTCAGAAATTTTATGAGTTATTATTCCGCAAAAATGTTAAGTAGTAGTTTTAATAGCATTTAAGTATACTCCCGGTAAACACTGTTATTGAAGGTTTATTTAACAGAACAACAGTTACCTATTGTGTAAACAATTTTACCTAATACCCTGAACACCCTTTTAAAGATTAAAAGTTTATTTCAAATACCCATAAAATAATAAAATAAGATCTTCTTAGATTAAATATGATCAGGTTATACAAGGATATTTAAGGGCCATAATATCCTTGTTCCAACAAAAAACCATTAACAATTTTTAATAACGGGAAATGTTCTAAATTTACCGGAACTAAAAAAAATCTTCACATAAGTGTCTTTTCATAATTCCCTGTTCAGAAATTAGGAAATACAACATCTCCCTTAATCCACACATCAACAGGAATCCGGGACAGGTTGGACCAGACATGGAACAGACAGCGGACAGGTCATAGGGGAAGGGGGTGCAAGAACTACAAGTCAGAACCAGGAAATACTTTAGCGTGAGAATATTTCACCCTTAGCATAAATGTTATTTGTTTCAACAACACAAAAACACTCCCCCACTTATGTAAATTTATAAGAGCGTAAAATGATTTGTTGCAACAAACGTGTACCGACAAATGTTGGTGCCAAATGATGAAATCAGGCAGGACTCGAGACTAGGGAGAATATCAACACATGTTGCATAATTAGTCCTGATATTTGACTTGTTCTTCCAAGATACTTTTTGTTGGAAATAGTTAACTATAGTAACAGAATTAAGCGAGCTTTTGCAATTCGTAAATTTACGAATTATTATGTGAAACATAAAACTTAGCTGCAATTTCTGTGGTTCAAGTCTCTGACCAACGTGTATAGCAAAGGATCCAATCAAATGACACTCACCTACGACATCCTACTATGGTAGCAGCAGAAGTGGCCTTTGGGGGTGGCAAGCAGGGCTACCGCATTCTTGCGCAACAACCCAAGTACAAAAATTCATAACTATATATGTATTTGAATCTCGTGCCTCGCTCTTTAGAAATCCCACTAGAATCACTGCGTATATCTTTTAAGACATTTATGTGCCCTAGTTTATCATCATTAATATTTGTCATCTTCGTGCTTGTTAACTTTTATAAATCTTCCAATATAAAATTTTATTTCTCGTCAATTATTATCAAAAATACTTACTTACAATTTACATAAATTATACAAAGAACAAGTGCCTCGCAAAGATTTGCCGCCCCGGGGCCTCGCAAGTTGGATAGCAGTATTTACTGTATTATAAATAATTTAATAATTTAAAATATTGTAATGAAATAGCTATGAGAACATAATAAATTGCAGGCGACTCATTGTGCGAGCTATTAATGCTTGACGTCAGTCTTTTGTAGTGATGCGGTGTCTTCGGGTTCGATTCCGGACAAAAGATATATTTTCTGGATTTGGTTGTTATTAAATTAAATTAATTAATTTATACAATTAATTTTAATAATGTTCAAAGATTTGTTTATCAAAACAATCTTAAAGACTACAAAATGAAATAGATGTTTTGCAATAAATTAATAATGAATAGATAATAGCAGATAGTTTGATTGACAGAACAGCGTTAATTTATGTTTAAATAAATATTTAAAAAATGAAACGTTTATATAAACACATATTTATTACAAAGAGTAAAATGTTTTAAGACTCCAGTGTACTTGTAAGCAATTGCAAGCCACTATGTCCATTCCATTAACTCGTTACAAAACGTAGGGCCTGGATACATCAAATTTAACTTCTTCCATTAATAATTCTCTTTGTTGTCAATCGTTTAATCATAATAACTATCAAGTACATAAACACATTATTTTTCATTTTATTATTAACCTCAAATTTCCTGCAGTACACATGACCCCAAGGTCGATAATCATAATTAGCTGATTAATTTATATAGTTATCCACTACGGTACGTCATTCTGAACTATGTTTGTATTAGAAATATATATTTTTAATTTTATCTGCCATATTTTGTACTTTAGACTGTTGATTAACGAAACAGCTATTAAAATTTTGATATACACATGTTGAGAAATTTATTTTTTTAATATATTGATAATATTCGTGTATTACTTACAAATGTAAATAATTAGTTAAAATAGATGTAATCAATATTTTCCTCATAAGACTTAACAAAAAATACGTCGATGTATGTACGTAAAAAACTTTAGCAAAATTTACGTATCAATTACAGAATATTTGAGTAAGAGGTGTTATTTTAAATCAACAGAAAAACACAACATTTTCTTAAAAAGTGGTGAAATTTTTATTTTAATCTAAAGTACAAACTCTGAGATTATTAATGGGACGTCTGAAATTTTGACATTTAAAAAATGATGCGAAATTTAAGATATTGAAAGATCGTTTAGTTATATAATTCATTATTATTGCCATTATCGCGAGAAATAAAGCAACAGTTAACAAAATGGACACTGTCTCTGCCATTCGACAGGGTCGTTTAATGCCAACCCAGGAAACGCATTACACATGGTACGTTTCAACCCTCACGCATTTTGTTCAATCCATGGGAATTCGAATATCGTGACAAGTTGCACTTATTTAACCAAAATCAACCCCTGTGCCAATGCCCGTGTGATTTGAGCGGGTGTAATTAGCAGTTCCGGTTTGATTTAATGCGGATGTGATTTATGTTTTGTATGTATGTGTTTGTTTGTGGGAATTTGTTTGAAATTTTAAGTTTTAGTTAATTATTTTACGGTATTTATAATACCGAAGGACAAGGACATAAGAATACGTTTCTTTTACGAATCCATCAACAAAAATATATCTATTTTAATCAAGTGCTTCCAAAAACGGTTAAAATTAGGAAATGATATTCAATAAACAGTTAAATAAAAACAGTTATAAAATTAGAAGTGACAGCATCAAGAACAGCACTGAAAGATCAATCTCTTCAGCAGTATATTATATTATTAGTGGCAATCGTAGGTAAAAGTATTGTCTGATATTAAGTACAAACGTTAAGGGATAGTATTCTTTTTACTATAAATAATACAGACCAAATACAATTACACTATTAGTTAATAGAACAACACAGTACTTTGCAACATAACCACTATTATATTCTTGTAATATATATATATATATATATATATATATATATATATATATATATATATATATATATATACTAGTATATAAAATTGGCCTGTGTTTACTATTAATACCCCAATGCAGCCGCGAACTTCAAAAGTTTGTGAACCCCTGATCGAAATAAATAATTTTTTTTTTCATTGTGCATAAATGTGTATTGTGCATTGTCTATAAAGAATGTTTAATTTTTAAAATTTAATTTTAAGGATACTTTGATGACTAAGATCATCTGTCCTATATTACATCTATTTTACATTATTATTTCTTAACATACGAGCTATGTGTAAGTAGACATTTTTGCTGAATGATAATTGTATTGACTTAACTATTACGCAGTGGGTGACAAAAGACATTTGTCACGCGTTACGCCTTCGTAATGTTGTATTCTGATATCTACATTAACCTTATGGCTAGGTATCCTACAGAAATATCAGATATATTGCAACAATGCACCGAGCACCGTGCAGTCTGCAGTCTGCAGTTTGTCGTGTGGGCGATTATTGAATCGTCTCCATTCATAACGACAACACAAAGAGATTTAACATAAGTCAAACACAAAAAGGGCGATTAGGTTTAAGTTAATTGGGCATTACTTGTTTATTGTCGTCTGTACGAAGCAGACTCAATTGAAGGATTGCTCAGAATGGTCAGAATGGTCAGTTTATTTCCGTTAAATTCTTTTGACAAATGTTAATTTTATGGTGTTAAAAATAAGCGGAAGTAGGCGTTTACAGTGATCGTAGCATTTAGTAAAAGATGAAAAAGGGGCCAAGGCACGCGTATGACTTGGAATTCTTTGTTTGACTTGGAATTATGGTTAAATTGAAATATTTGTGGGAAAAGAAATACATTAAAAAGAACAAGAATGCCAAGAGTGACGTGTTATCTGTTCGGTAAAAAGGGCAATTTGCGAATGAAAAAATTAGATGTAATGATTAGCGCAAACAACTTAATCAACGAAACCCAATGCAATCAATGCAGTACAGTAAAGATAAGGGTTTGTAACTTGCTTGCATCAAATTCATTGGTTGTGAGGAATATAGCGTGAAAGAGAAATTAACAGGGAGAAAAGACCGAGATGATCTCTTACGTCACCCCGATGCTTGAGACGCTTGAGCTACCACCAAAAGAACTACTTCAGAAATTCATCGGTGAGTGGTAAGTGCGCTGATGTTGCTCGAAAAATGAATTGACGATTACACAACTATTGGGACAGCATTTCATTGAATCAGCAGGTCATTCCCTTCGCAGGTCGGTTACGGAAAGCATACCCGTTGAGTTAAACAAGTAAGTTATTATCCATAGAAATTTAAGTGTAATCCAAAATGCAGCCAATAAGTCGAACAACGGAAATATTCGAGGTATGTTAAGAAAGTTTTGGTAAATGGTTTAATGTATTACTTAAAATATTTAAATGTTGCATCCAATGCACTTCAATGCTCTTAAAGGAAACATACGAAAGAATGATGTTAGGAGAAAACCTTGCAATGGATGGCTACTTGGATTATATAATCTCGGTAAAAAACATTTGGTAGATAGATTAAAGTTACTTAATATATAATATATGATACATTCAATGATCTTATAGGAACACTACGTTGCAATACGATGTAACAATAAGATGAAGCCAGTGCTGCTTCTGAAATCATGGTTTCATGTTTCCGCAACACTTTCGGACTTATATGTCAATGGACAAACCAGATTTATACCGGTATGTCTATTAACATGAGCTGTTTAATTTAATAAATATATATATATATATATATATATATATATATATATATATATATATATATATATATATATATATAAATTTATGATTACCTAGTGTCGCCTACAAAGAAGTCGTGTGCAAAATATGGAAGTGGATGTCGAATATCTACACATGTGTTGGGTAATTCCATTAATACAACTTATTTTAGATTAGTTACATTCACATTTTCATTGAATGTTTCTTGAGTGCACAAATATTTCAGGTGAGAAAATGGCTTGTAAATCATAGTGATCAATTTCCATTTCCAAGAGTCGAAATCGACCCGTACAACTTACCTGAACCTGACAATAGTGATGAAGCTTTATTTGCTCTCTTCGAAGACATCCATTTACACAGCTATTCACACAGCCATTCATTGTTACATTTTATGAAAGATGTTTTTTATTTGAGAATTCCAAAACTGTTCGACATTTTGTGTCAGTTTTTTGTGAGAAAGTATATAACGAATAAATCTGTTGAGGAAATTCGGCAAGGCTTCATGTTAGATCGTGATTTATCAGATGAAGAAGAACTGGAGAACTCGTGGCTTATACACTACGACTATGTTAGCGATACTGATTTTGAAACCACGAACGAAGAAGAAAACAACCGATTAATGCAACAAAGTATTCGTGATGAAAATTTTATGTGCTAACAGAACTCTGTTTCTGTTGTTATTCAATTTCAAAAGCAATCTTAAAAATTAATTCTAAATATCAATTATAAATTTGTAACAAAGTCGTAATATTTTATTGTATATTATTATTAAAACATTATAATCATAGTCGTTAGCTTCTTATTCAATTGTAAAGAATTTTGGCAATTTGTTGCATTTCATTGTTACTTGGTTTACGCTAAGAATAAATATACTTTCGTTGTACGAATAAGTATTGTTTGTTAAATTTAATAAAGATAATAAAAATAATTAAATATTTTTTGCATTGTGTTTTGTATTAAGTAAATACATTGGTATTTTCCTTATAAATTAGATAAAATATAAATTTAAATTAAATATTCAAAAAATATTTTTATGCATTGGTAATATTTATAATAAACAATAACGTTATACAAATTAAATATTCAATGAAAACATTATTGATAGATTAGTTGCATAAACTCAGGCGCAAACAGGTTACTAATGGAAATTACGTTTCTATAAATCTGTTGTCAAATGTGCAATAACTTTAGGGAAGTCGGAATATTCTAGAAGATATTACCAATTAAAATTGTCATTTTTATTTCAATAATTATTAAAGAGATTATAATTTATTTAGTAAAAAAAAAAGTCTGTCTGATTTCTGCAATCTTCTCTTCTACGCAACAGCGGACTTAACGATGCACAAATAGCCACAAATTCGCATGTCTGTGACCAGAAGAAAGGTAAATGTGACTAGATACAATTCATTTCACCATAGGCCAGGGTAGGCGAACCTTTATGCATCAACGCGCCATTTTTTCTAAAAAATGTCGAATGAGGTCATTGACGTGCCATCAAATAATTTTGACTTTCTGATTATTTGGAAAATAATAATAATAAATACTATCTATCAAAACTCTTTATTAAATAAAGTAAACAAAAGAGGTACATTTTGGAATATTTTTATTACATGCATAAATTAAATTACTGTAAAATTAGTGTGACTTCTGTTGCTGCAGGTTAGATGACAAATAATTTATGTTAGGGTTGTAAGATGTTACTTTTAGCAAAATGCATGCTGAACTGGATTCATCTGTCAAACGGTTTCTAACCGAGTTTTTAATGTTATTCATCTCTGAAAATAATGACTCACAGGCATAGGTAGATGAAAACATTGTTAAAATAGCATGAGCCAGCTTCTTCAAACAGTTAAATGTGTCTGGTAACGCATTCCATGTTTCCAGAATTTTGTTATTAGCGTTTTTACTTAAATTACTTGTCAATCTTTCAGTTTCAATTAATTCCAACTCTTTCCTTGTTTCAATAAATTTTTGAATCCATATTGAGCTAGATTGGAAATCAATCAACTGCATTTCAAATTCTTCAATTTCCAACCAATCGAATTGAGAGAAGTTCAGTTTATGAAATGACGCCACATCAGGGCACATAATAAATTTAAGTATTTCCGACAATTCTTTGAACTGAGAAAATCTCCCTGAAAATTCCTTGATTAAAGAATCGATCACAGAAATAAATTCTTCAGTAAATTTTTCTTTGTCTGCTGTCTCGTGAATATCAAAATCATTGATATATTTTTTCAAGTTTGGAAAATACTTGTAGTTTCTTGTGATAATATCGTTTCTGAAAACTTGCAGTTTAGCCTCAAAAGCGCGAATGAGATCTATCATGACAATAATTGTTTTGTTTGTCCCTTGAAGCTTTACGTTTAATGTATTTAAATGTTGGCATATGTCTGTAAAAAACATCAATTTTGAAAGCCACATAACGTCCAACAACTGTGGGTATTGTTCAATTTTTCCCTCATTTTGCAAAAACAGTCTGCTTTCTTCCAAGCAATCAACAAATCTTTCAAGTACATTCCCGCGACTCAACCAGCGAACATTATTAAACATCAGTAAGCCATTATACACCGAGTTGATTTCATCCAACAAACCATCGAACTTTCGCTTGTTTAAAGCCTGTGACGAGATGAGGTTGACTATTTTTGTAACTACCGCCATTATATTATCAAGGGATATTAAACCACTCTTAGAACACAAGGCTTGTTGGTGAATGATGCAGTTCGATCCTACTTAAATACTACAAAATACCTATTACTTAACACATTTTTTACACATGTTTTATGATCGGCGACGTGCCCAAAAGATTGTGTCGCGTGCCATCAATGGCACGCGTGCCATTGGTTCGCCTACCCTGCCATAGGCAATCAATTAAATCGAACATTATTAAATATTGAGTTAAAATATTAAATAAAGAATCTACAGTAATTTTAATTGGTTCCACTTCGAGTGATTAACTCTGCCTCTGTATTAGATGAATACAGAGGTTCCTAACTTAGTGCTTTTCAGAAAAAAATAATTTGTAAAATGAAATTAGACTTTTCAAGCAACATACTCATTTTATCTGACTCACTGATGCCCTATTGGCCAAATCATCTATAGTCAAATACACAGCTTCCACAATAAGCAAATAGAAAGAAAAATTTTATGGATTCCCTCCCACACCACACCGGTATTGAACTAAATGATGAGGTTGATAATTATGTAGAAGAAGCAACAATACCATGTTTATACTTAAAGAATAAAATGAAGAATGTAATAAGTTGTTCATGGCACGAAGAAACTGATAACAAATTAAGGAAGTGAAGCCTCCAATTTGTAAATAAGAGTTACCGGTCGGAAGTAGTAATACGTAGAAAACCACAACCAATCTGTGAACAATGTAATAGCCCACTAGCAATAAAGCACTCAGTCCTGAAGACTATAAGCAGATATTTAAAAGCAGACAATGTCTAAGAAACCTAATCGACTTATCAATAAATCTAATTTTAAATATCCATACTTGTGCTTAGAAATTAGAAATTAATGTATTACAAACTTTATGAATATTGTTTTACATGCTAATAACTATCGAAAGTTGATGCACTGTAAATTGATAAGTTACACAACCAATAATATAGTTGCTTTTTATATAAAGTATTTCGTAAGTGTGTTTGACATTTCACACCTTCATCTTAAGTAATCAAACAATGAATATGCTTGATACCACAATAAGTAAATATTGTCCTATATGTATACATAGATGTACATACGAGTAGTTACATGACGATGCAGCACACAGGAAGGAAGTATTAAACCTGATATCACTGTTTCAATTCTTAAAATGATACTGCAAACATCACCACTGCTGTGTTTGCTTAATTGTAACTCATACTAAGGGCTTCCTCGACAAGAATAAGATTTCTAGAGTATCTTGAATATTATTTACTTAGTGATATCTATCATCTAGTTCAAACATTTAACCGGTAGGTAAGGCTTATAATCGTAAAATATGTTCCAGAGTGCAGGTATCAGTAACCTACAATTCGTATTTTAATGAAGGTATTGTCACTTGAAGTGATACTATTAAAACTACAGTATTTTCATCAAATGTGAATCTATTTAAATCATATTTTCAGATATTGTTCAAAACATTACATTTCATAGGCTCTACTCAGGACCGGATTTAGAAGTGTGGAGGCCCTGGGGCAACGAAAGAGCGGAGAGCTCCTAAGTATTTTCCGAGTAAAAGGAATATTTTTTTCCGTCAAATCTTTCAAAAGAATTTAGTGCCTTGATTTATATTGCTAAGGCCCCAGGGCAGTAGCCCCACCTGCCCTCCCTCAAAGCCGGGCCTGGCTCTACTGCAACTGTTATATCTGAGTGAGGACCCCAGAATAAAATATAAATAATACACCAAATTATTTTGGCTATAACAAACATAAAATAATCGTCATTTAGTTATAAACATTTCTTGAACTGAAATTCAGCAAACCACAAAGAATCGTTAAGTAGAACATTATTAGGCGCGATAAAAGGCTACATGTCTAGGAAGACCGAGAAATTATATATAAAAAAAAAATTAAAAATTAAAAAAGAAAACCTAATCTAACACTGTAGCACCTTGATAATCTTGAACACTTGTAAAGGTAGGTTTTTACAAATTTAGCACATAGATTAAGCCTCATTCTCACTCCCTCTTTGATATTTAATTTACGTTTTTATTTAATATTTTAATCAATTACATTCGAGTTTAGTGAATTCAGTTGGTGGCATGCGTCGTTAGTAATATAAATTTTGACAGTTGGATAAAATAAAATGTGGAATATGAATTAGTAACAGAAATTGGTTTAAAATAACCCTGGCCAGCCAGGTTTTCATAATAATAGTTTGCTTTACTTAAAACAAGAATATTACATCGAAAATGTTGGTTTACCCTGTGGCTGTGGTTTTATTTGAAGGCAGAAGTAAAACAATACTATGCAGACAGAAAGGTGGTTGTGTAATGGAGACCACAGAGGGCGCGGATTCGACTTTTGGTGCCGGATGTTGATTTAAGTCATATCAAATTTTAAACCTCAACGCACGTGTTAATTTTTAGTAGTTCAATGAGAAGGAAAATATTTTATGATATTGATACGTATCTTAGATACTTCTATGTTATATGAAGTAGTTACTGAAATGAGGTCATTCAAATATTAAAAGGAAAGGAAATATACAAATGTACTAACTCGTATAGGTTTGAATATAACTTCGTTTCAATTTTAAATCAATATCAGAAACAGAAGAAAGGTTAAACAAATTACAAAATTCGTTTACGAGTTTTAAACAAACAATAATATTTTGATATGAGGAAACAAATTTAATAAATGATTGTTGCTCACATTGTATCTCACTTCTTCATAATCAACTTTAAATGTAGTTTTAAGGTTTTTAGTATAATTTGGTAAGATGTGAGATTAAATAAGTATACTGTGATTAATAAAATAAATAAATTTTATTTTCTTTAGTTTTACGACGATTTTAAAAACTTAAGTCATGTTCGCCGAGTTTCTTTTGTATCTTGTTGATCAAGTCTATCTGTGCAAATCATGATCGGATCATCTGTTATCTCAAAACATCCTGCAATTATCGTTTGATGTCATTTTTTTCAGATATTTCCTGTTGTTTAACAGTGAAATAAATTGTATTGCTGTGTAGGGTAATGATTGCATAAATATTTAGGAACTGTTAACAGCCAAACACAAAAAATATAGCACAGGTTTGTGAATCGCAACACATTAACGCTCTCTCTCTCTCTTTCTCTCTGTCACTGGGTCAAATTGACACTCTGTTATAATCCTTAAAAAGGTCTTATTACGAAGTTCTATTATTACATTCTTGAACAAAGACGTTGACTTATTTTTTAAAAGTAGTAAAATGTATCGAAAAACTTTGAATTTTAGGTAACATTGTTTACGTAACGTTATTGTGTTACATAAACCTTAAATATACATAACTGTTTACTCGGTTAATTATAAAGTTGAGGTAAATAAATGTTCAAATCTTTAAAAATAAATATCGAGAAAAGCTGCACAATGATAATGACAGCTACGCAAGCTGCAATTAATTAATTTAATGTATTAACACAAATCCATTTGCGTCAAAGCTGCCTGTACCAATGCAGATCAGGGATAGCAAACCTATGACAATCGTATCAGTGTTGGTACGCCAAAACTTTGCAGTCAGTTATGAATGAATATGATTTAGTTTGACCAGAGACCTAATACTTGTAAACTTTTGCCACGCACATTTAAGAAGGTTCACCATCCCTGGTATAGTTGTATGTTCTCGATTCATACCACATACAGAACATAATACACATGGTTTAAGTTTTTGTATAAAAACTAAATATTTTAAACTAAAGCACATTATTATTTCTTCACAACATACGAAAAGTTCACTTCTTCCGGTATGACTTGTGAACTTTTAAACTTTTGACGCAAAAATAAACGTTTATTTCCCTCCTGATTTCTTCAATGTATATTTCGTAGATACGATGAACCACAACTGGGGTTTCTACAAATAGTGAGGTGAACCATAATTATAATAGTTACACAAAGTTCGAAGATAATGTTTCGATTACTGTGTTGCTTTTTTTATTATTTATTTTTGAGTGCATCAACTTTCTACATTTATTAGCACTAAAATAATGTATACATTTATAAACTACTATACTAACTATACTAAACTATATTACTATGTCAGACTGCTTCACTTCCATACTTCTATGCTTTCCGCCATGAACAATTTATTACATTTTTAATTTCGTTCTTTAAATCTGAACATGTTATAATTTGGTTTCTATTTGTTTATTGGAGAGATTGTGCATTAGACGGTGAATGGTTTGATGGTTTAGGGCACTCAGTTTCTTTTGTCATTAGTTGTTGTGATGACTTCTAAACTTTCCTTTATGACATATATCCGAATGTATAAACACGGTTGCTTGCATCAAATTTGAATTTTTCAATTGTTTCTTCAATTACATAGGCGAAAGATGTTTCGAACTGTAATTTAGTGACACCTGTATAAATTTTAATAGAATCTCAGAACTCTTACAAAATACTATTCAGTTCCTACCTGTAAATGATTGGATTAGTATTACTTTTAGTAGAATATAGTTTTATAGAATTAAATCTATAGATGGCAGTCTTATGTTATTACAAAATTGAAGTTTTTTATGTAACTTTTTAGCTCACTACTAATTTTGCTCATACCAATGATATTTACTAGTCTTCAATAAATTTACATTGTGTCAACAACACCTAATCATATTAAAGTTAAAGATTTTAAACCTTCATCTATTCAAGCAGCTCAGTTAATGTGTTTTCTTAACCAAGATATTTAAGTGTGTCTGTTTCAAGCGATTTTGAAGTACAATATCGAAAATTTTTAGTGTAAATAATATGAAGTACTAGTGACAACACTACTGGGATTGTTAACAGAGATCAAAACAAAGTCATGTCAATGCATATATCACGGCTAGACGTGCAAGTATTTTAAAACAGCTTTAGCACTAAAATATTTAAGTTGTTTTGAATAGTTTATTTATATTGTAATTATTGTTTGTAGCGTAATTAATAGTAACGTTAAAAGCTAAATTGACTGCGTAATTGCGTCGTATAAGTAGATAGATATATGTACGGTATAAACAACGTTTCACTTTTGTAAATCCTCTTTTTATACCTTTATTTTAAGACGTTTGCTAGTTTTTAGTTACTATGATTATAGGTTTATCCCATCCTGCTCTTGTTCCTGCTGCAATTATTGTTAAACGTTTGTGTGTTCAAAGTTAAAAATTGTTTGATTTTGAGTAATGCACAGTTATCAGAGAGTATATTTTTAGATTTGTTATATCAGTACTATCTATAGGGTCTATTAAGAACAGCTATAAAATAAAATAAAAACAACACAGGTAGAAAATTGTTTTACATTGAAAGATTCACGCTTCCTAACTTGCCACTGGCTAATTTCATGGTTAATTTTCTAATTCTTATATAGAAATTACCATTCAATGCAAGTTTCACACTTGCTAGTTTGCGAGAAGCTAATTTTCTAATTTTAATTAGAAATAGAAATTGCATTGCAATGTGATAGCTTACTACAAGCTAAATAAAGTATTACATTGTAATAGTAGTACCACTCTGTTTTGCTAATGAAGCACTGGATATGATGTTGGAGGTATGCAAGAAGCCTGCTGATTATAAATGTTAAGATGAGAAGATTAACTGAGAAAATTTATTTTGAATAAGAATGTTTATGACTTAAGGGAGTTCTTTTTAATTAATCACACACTAATTGTAATAATATAATTATTTATATTTTGTACATTTGCTTTGCAGAAGTTGTTTGTGTTGGTTACGGTTTTGTGTAGCTAATGTCAATAGTCTTAAATCCTCGTGGTATCTTAAGCTAACTTAATCCGTGACTTTACCATAAGCATCATTTTTTTAAAAACCACACAGTCGCACCGCATGTTTAAAATATCACAAATCTAGCACCTAAAGCCGGGACTACGACATACCGTGTCTGCCGTGTACCGGCTGGGAATGCTTCTCATCATCATTAACATATGTGACGTCACGTGGGAACTTTTGACCTTGCGCAACGATTCTGCATGCTCCAGACCTCAGATCTCAGATGCAGCATCCAACAAGAGCCAGACCAGGCATTCTGTCTGTCACAATGTAGTATCTGTCACCAACAGTTGAGTGTCACTCAATGACATTTTAAAAACAAAACAAACTGCGCCGAAATTAATTGCATAACAGAGATACACTTATTGAAAGAAATGTATGAAAGAAAGAGATAGCATAATCAGTAAATATATTGTTGCTATGGTTTACTTCTCGTGCTTGTTGGTTGTGTAAAATAAATTATCAACTATTTGCCACTTTTAGATATTATTCAGTTATTTATATAACATACCATGTAAATGTTCCGACTAAATATAAAACGTAAAGTTATAAAAGTAACGTAAAGTTATAGAAAAATATTAGGCAGCAGAACAGTTCGCATATATAATGCCGCAGCACCATACAATCTACCAGCATCGGAAGCATCGGAAATATGCCGACATTAAGCAATTCAAATACTAATCAACAATTTCTGGTTTATCTCTATAACATTGAATGGGCTTGTGTCCTATGTCTTAATTTCTATAAAAGTGTACTATATATTGATAAAGTGGGTTACTAGAACCTCAAATGTTCAATTACTTTTTAATAACTCCTTATATGTTAGGAGATATTAACAATTAAATAAGTCATTTTGTCTCTTTAATTATTAAAGGGATTCAACGTTGTACAAACTCCAAATGCATGTGACATCACAATCCTTGTGTAATGTTGTGTAAGGTTATATGTATTTATATATCAAAATATTAAATATTATTTACAGTTATTTCAAGGAACAATAAAATTTCAATATTATGTCTGCCTTAACAGGGTTAAATAAAGTAAAAACTTATTATTCTTTGACTTGACTGGATTGTTTGAGTACCAACAGCTACAAAACATTACCACAACACTGACCTACTCAACAAATAACTGACGTTAAAATGCATTTCATGTCATACAAATATGGCCGACCATTTCTAGCGCTAAAACTACAATTCAAACTTTTAATTGCTATATCTCCATCAATATTTAGATATTTAATAAAATAGACACGCCAATACACATTTATTAACATCAATTTCAATCAACAATTGAAAAATCGACCACTAAAAAATGAGGACACAAGCCCATTATAATAATTAATAAGTGCAGAAATAGGACATATACTTGGGCACTTTTTATTAATCAAATGGCAGATGCCTGATATATATGCAACAATACTTTCTTGTGTTGACACTTGGCTCTAATTGATTTGATTAAAAAAAATGTATAAATTAAATGGGTTATAATTGGCACATCTTAAAAGAAATCACTGGGTGCAAGAGGATATGTGCAATTGTGAAGAAGGGGTAGCAGATCCAGAACATTGGATCTTCCAATGTACAGAGTTTCGGTAAAAAATGGAGAGGTGTTGCCAACAAGTATGCCGGAACTACTAAGATATCCGAGGTGGCCAGTATGCTTAGTGATAGACAGGATATGGAATATAGCGGGTTTAAAAGTATAGGTGTAATGATAAATGAAATGTAAATATGTAAAATGTTAATAAAATAAATTAAGAAGGGCGAAAAAAGGACCGTGGTCTTAAGAAGCCCGTGAATTATTATATATAAATGAAATGTAATTTATAAAAAAGAATTTACATATACCTAATTAACTGGGACCTAATTATGATTGATTTTACAATTAAAGAAAAGAAAAGTAATTAATATACGAGTATTCAAAAATATTTGACAAATATTTTCTATTTCAATACTCATATCTTCGTTCTTTTGAATGATATTATTTCTGCTGGTGTTGCCATGGTTTACCACTAAGGGTTCTCAAGGGATGATGAATGTTCTCCTTTTTTTGTTGTAAATTCCACGACACGGAAATGTACCACTACTAAGATGAGCCAGTTTCCTCTTCCTTATTGGAATCTTTTTCACCCTTCTTTTTTCTACTATACACGTACTTGTATACATTCTATAAAAGTAGGGGTGTTAAGGATTCTACTCTGTATTAGAATGCATCCCCTTGTGACACTTGTGATCTGTCTGGTTCTATGTCTATTTCACTTCCTTTTGTACCAAAGGAGATACGTTTAAAGACGTGGTTATTACCGATAAATAAAAATTAGAAGAGAGTGAGAATTATGAGTAAGGAGTGCATTTTGCAGCAAGTAACGCTTCAGTCTCATGCTGAGGAATCTGACTATCGTTTGATTCGTTGCTTTAATACACTTGCTTCCTTTGTCGACGACTGTCTTATCTAACTGACTTTCCCCTTTCCTCGTTTTTCTTAAATTCATTCAAAACCTTTAAATGTCATGCAGTAATGTTTTATAATGTGTTCCTTCCTTTTTGAATGCGAAACAACTTATAGTAATAAACACTGTTAATTCAAAAGTTTAAATATTCATAAATAGTACACAAGAGTTTCTATTTACTTTCCTCAAGGCCGGGATCATAGATTTCTTCCTATCGAATCCAATAGTTAATTCACGGCTGCACGCAGAACCAAACTTAAGGTGTTGAAGGTCTATTTTCTACCTACTGTTCGAAATTACCTTCTTTTTCTGGTGTCACGTCAAATTCGACTGGAAAACAAATGCTAATAAATAAGAATTCACTGCAGTCTAGCTCCTTTAGACTAAAAATAAATGAATAAAAAATTTCATCACTTAGAAAGTTTAAGACAGTGTAAAATAAAATAAAGAGATATAGAAATAAGTAACATTTCACAAAAGCACCAACGATAAGACGATCGTTATTATAACGACCGCATCGTAATACTTTATATTTGGTGTATGTTATTCTCGCATCCGTCCGCGTACTATTGTGAACGACGGCGTCGCGACGATCTGAGTGCACCCGCCGATGACACAGAAATAAACATTAGTACCTTCTCAAATCTGATAAAAATATTATGTTTCTTATATGTCATGCAAGTCTAGCTTGCAAATGGGATGATAATATTCAAGCTTATGTTATCTAGAAAGTTTGGCACGCTTGATTAAACGAACAAATGAAATGAGATGAAGTTTACCTTCTTGCAAATATATATGATCACAATTTACTTTTTGTTAAATTATTTAAATCTTTAATCAGAATAAAGCCTCATTCCCACTCACTATTTTGATATTTACTGTTTTTATTTAATATTGTAATCTAGATTTCAGGTTTTCGTTTAAGCATTCCTTTTCACATTTGTGTTTTAATTTAAGTTTAGTTAATTTAGTTGTTCGTGCGTATGCATCGTTAGTAATATAAATTTTGACACTTCGACAAAATGATATGTGAAATAATTAAAATTGCTATTTTAATAACAATTACTAACATAAATTGTTTTCACTTCGATATTTTTCAAAAACTAACAGTAACCTTCTTTTAAAAGTAAATTCTACTACATTTTGACAGATTGTCACATTTTGGAGGTTAAAATATAATATAGTTTCTCTTAATGTAATATTTTTAATTTAAGACATTACCCTTATAAGGTTCTAAAAAAAAACTTAAAAGAAAACATTAAAAATGGTACTGTGAATGACTAAGCGTATTGCCATATGCTAAACAATTTAAATTAAATACAAAATAAAATTAAAGCAGTGAGTGGGAATGATACTTTATCATCTGCTTTTAGTAGCTTATTTTTAAATATATACTCAAAACAATAGACATCAGTTTACATCGAGTCTTCTTGGTGAGCGCACGTATTTACAATAAACAAAACAATAAAATAAATAGTGATCTTTTTTTTTTGCAAATTATAATATTTTTTTTTTCGTGATTTATTTTTTTTTTAAATTATAATTTATATTATTATTAAGTGTTATTAATAAGAAGTGAAGTAACTTCTATTTAATTATCACTGGTTAATTAACAATATGGATATGGAGGTTGAACCTCCCGATAAAAATCCGATCAATAAAAACAACTCTGTGACTAACAAATCAATTCCTACAGATAAAACATCCAGTGATATAACAGAAAACTTAAATAACAATAGTGACAATGTTAAAAAAATATTTAATAATTTATACAACACAGAAACAAAATATGACTCGTATAAAGTAATGATAGTTAAAAATAATAGTGATGGAAATACATTTTTTAGTTCTCTTAAATTAGCAGAAATAATATGTAAAATTAGCAATAAATCTAATATAATAGAAATTAAAAAAGTGGGAAGAAATAGAGTAATAGTTCAATGTGCTAATGCAGTACTAGCTAACGAAATTACCAAATCAACATTGCTGAAAAACAATGGGTATGAAGCGTTTATCCCATTTTACTGGTGCACAAAAGTTGCTATTATAAAAGGTGTTGATATTGAATATTCTGAAGATACAATTTTAAATAATATAGAGTGTCCACCTTTTAAAGTAACGAGAGTGCAAAGGTTAAATCGAAAACTAAGAGTTGACGGAGCTATTAAATATGAACCCAGTACAACAGTGAAATTATTCTTTGAAGGACTTGCTATTCCTGCTTATGTTTACATGTGGAGAGTGAGACGAGCATGTGAACCATTTGTACAACAGACGATACAATGTTATAATTGTTTTAAATTTGGACATGCAGCCACAAAATGTAGAGCAAAAGTAGCAAAATGTAAATTCTGCGGAAGTGAAGATCATATACGTACTGCATGCACATCTCCTAATCCGACATGCATAAATTGTAAACTTAACCACGAGGCTACAGACAATGAATGTCCTGAAAAAAAAAGACAAATCAAGATAAAAGATCTCATGGCCCAACACAATCTCAGTTTTTATGAAGCAAAATTAGAATTAACAGAAAAAAATACAGACTATTTATACTCAGTAAGAACTCAAAACTCTTTTGAAGCTCTAAACTACAATGAGACTTTTCCCAATATAACTAATAAATACAATAGTATCAACATAATTCCAACATACAAACCAAACCCTTTAACCAGAAGAACTAATACCAGAGTGAATAAATCAAATACAGGTAACTCGTTACAAAGATCTTACAGTCAACCACAACCTACGACATCCACTAAAGAACCAATTCCAAAAAGAAGAAGAGAAGAAAAGAAACCTAACAATGAAGAAAGCGACACATACCTTAAGATAACTAATCAAGGAAAAAACAGAAAGCAAATCAACCAAGAGACACCTGATATTACAATGGAAAACAATGATAATGATACCTGCTATACATCAATATATAATAAAAATAATGATGACAAAATTAAAAATACAAACAAAGACCCAAATATTACATCCCAATCCCTTAGAAGCTACAAGAAACAAATATCTAGTGTACAATGGCCAAACTCGTAAGAAAACATCGATATATAAATTAAGTTTATTTTTTAAAAATCTATTCACATCACTAAACCTAATCGTTTAATAAATTTACTAAAATATTAAATCAACAATAATTATATAAACGGAGAGAAAAAAAAATAAAATAAAATATATAAATAAATCTAACAACAAGACCAAGGACAGATATAAAAATCAATAATTAATTAAAACAGTTAAAATGATAAATTTTATTCAATGGAATTGCAGAGGAGTCAGATATATTAAAGAGGAACTACAACATATGTTACAGAAGCATAACATACATATATGCATACTATCAGAAACGTTTTTAACAAAAAATATCAATTTCAACATCAAAGGTTATTTTATTGAAAGAGAAGATAGGATACAGAATACAAATTATAATCCCCACGGGGGTGTTGCTATCTTGATCCATAAATCTATAAAATATAAACGAGTAATGCTAAATAACCCATTTAATTCGGTCGAAATAGTTGGAATAATTTTAACACATAACGAAACTGATGTAATATGTATTTTATCAATCTATGCTAAACCGAATCATAAACTATCTAATTCTAATTGGTCACAGATAAAACAACAAATAGATGTTCCTGTTATACTTGCTGGAGATTTTAACGCGACTAATCTTGCTTGGGATATAAATTGTCCAGGTAGTCAGTATGAAGGTAACGAATTGTTAGATTTCATAGAAAACGAAAATCTAAATATTATCAACGATGATAAACCAACTAGAGTAAGCAATCTCAGTACAAGGGACAGTATATTGGATCTCACATTGGTATCAATGACGTTAACACAACAAATTACTTCGTGGCAAGTTCTTGCAGATAGCTTAGGTAGTGATCACTACCCAATTTTTTTCTGTTTGAATAACTATAATAAAGACCGTTACCGTACATCTGAATATTTAACGAGGAGAAATTTCCGAAAAGCAGATTGGGAGAAATATAGCCTTGAAATAGAAAGCAGAATTTCAAACCTTAGCACAAATGGAATCACAAGTAATCCACAAGATGTTGAAAACAAATACAACCAATTTAGAGATGTTATTAATAATTCGGCAGACATACATATCCCATCTACCAGATTGTATAATATAACTCCTAATAAAATAAAACCGTCTTGGTGGGACACTGAGTGCAATAAAATGATAGCTCAAAGAAAATTAGCACTAACTATTTTTAATAAAAACATGACAATGGCGAATTATTTAAATTATAAAAAACATCAAGCTAAAACCAGACGATATTTTAGAGCCAGGAAAAAAATAGAATGGCAAAATTTCTGCGAGAATTTAAACCCAAACACAACAACCAACATTGTCTGGAATAATATAAGAAAAATTAACAATAAAAGCTATAGTACTAAAAGGATAAGTGATAATGAAAATTTAATAGAAGAATTCATTAAAAAAAAATTTCCACAGAACAACAATTTAAATATTACTAACACCACCATCGTAAAAGATAATTTTCTAGATAATAACATAAATAAAAATGAAGTAAAATTCGCGTTAAATCATAATAAAAACAGTAGCACAGGATTTGATAGAATAAATTACAAAATGATACAAAACTTACCTGACAATGCAATAAATCATCTTACACAAATATACAATCTGTCATTAAACACTGCTGATATACCATTAGACTGGAAAAAACATATCGTTGTTCCTATATTAAAAACAGGAAAAGATCCAAACAAAGAAGAATCATTCAGACCAATTACTTTACTATCATGTATGGGCAAAACTATGGAATCCATCATCAAAAACAGACTGGAGTGGTATCTCGAACATCATAAAAGATTACCTGAGTTACAATTTGCTTTTAGAAAAACAAGAAGTACACAGCATAACTTAAACATATTGAATATCGATATTCAAAGAACATACAGTAAAAATCATTATATGATAGCTGCTTTCATTGACATTGAAGCTGCTTATGACAATGTTAATCTAAAAATATTAAAAGAAAAAGTAGAAAACATAGGTATATCTTCCAAAATATCCAACTGGATTATAAACTACTTCCAAAATAGAGAAATAACAGTTAGATACAATAATAAGTTAACTGGTCCTATACTATGTAATCACGGAATTCCACAAGGCTCAATATTATCTCCCTTATTATTCAACATATACACAGAAAAGTTAACAATATTATCAGATAACAACACAACAGTACTGATGTATGCAGATGACATGGTTATTTATAGTATGGGCCATACACAAGATATAGCTCAAAACAGATTACAATCGAAATTAAGAAAACTAGATATTTTATTAAAGGAAATCAAATTAAATATATCGTCAGAAAAAAGTAAAATAGTTATATTTACAAGGCATAGAATAAACTGCAGTCCAAAAATAACCATCAGAAATAAAAATATAACTGTTAGTTCAAATACCAAATTTCTGGGTATATTCTTTGATACGAAAAGCACTTGGGCGAAAGAAATTGCACATATTATTAACAAATGTCAAAAAGGCTTAAATTTGATGCGATGTATAGCAGGATACAAATGGGGCGCACACCCAACAACCTTAATAAAAATATATAAAGCTATTGTTAGACCGCATATTGACTATTCTAGTACTATGATCTGCACCGCAAATAACTCAAGATTAAAAAAAATTGAAATTATACAAAACAAATGTTTAAGAATAATATTAGGTGCAATGGTTTCAACACCAATCCAAATCCTCAACTATCAAACTAATATTCCTCCGGTAAATATCAGAATACAACAAATATCAGACAGTTTCTTTTGTAAAAACAGACATAACTCATGTGGCCCCTTAAATACAAGATTATCTAAACTATATGTTCTTTATAATAAACCATATTGGACAACTCATAAAAAACCGGCACTTTTAACTAGTTTTGATAGATATAATAACTTGAACTTAGAGGTACACAACATTATACCTTTTTTCAAATTTCCATTAGAAATAAGCATGACAACAATACATACAGAAATAAATTTGTTCAAGAAGAATGACAGTAAGGAAATAACTTATCAAAAATATATGGAATATATAACAAAAGATGATATAAACTGGAGTATATGGTTTACCGATGGTTCATTCGAAAAAAACTCACAAACTGGAGGATTTGGCATTTTTAATTATAATACAGATCAACAGTACAAATACAAACTTAACAACATCACAAATTCTTATAATACAGAAATAACAGCAATTATGAAATTACTAGAAATAATACAAAAAACTGACAATAAAAATATATTAATCTTCACAGATTCTCGTAGTGTTTGTGTATCTTTAAATAACAATAAATTCAAAAACAATAATAATAACAAAATATTTTCAATTAAAGAATATCTTTTAAAAATGGAAAAAAATGATATCAATGTTAAACTTATTTGGATTCCTGGACATGTAGGCATAAAAGGAAACGAAATGGCTGACAAACTGGCCAAAGAAGCTTGTGTAGATGGGGAAATAATCGAAATAAATTGGTCAATAAATGATACCAAAAAAATAATTAAAGAAAATTGTATGGCAGAATGGCAGAATATATATAATGAGAAAAGTCAAAGTACTGGAAAATTTTTTTTTGCAGCGAATCAAAAAATTCCAACAACCACATGGTTTAATAAAAATCATTCACGGAGATATATTTCAACAAATTGTCGAATGAAATCTGGGCATTCTAGATGTCCAGCTCATCTATACAAAATAAATATAAAAGACACACCAAATTGTAGATGTGGAGAAGAAGGGTCTTTGGACCATATAATTCTAGGGTGTCATCTTTTAACATCAAAAATTGATAGACTTTTAAATGATTTATGTAATGTAACACAGTTCCCAGTCAATATGTCCTGTTTAATGACAAGTGAAGCAACGGCGGAAATATTAACAAACTTTGTGATAGAAAATAATATAGAAGTGTAATTTAAGTTAAAATATTTTATTTAGTATGTATTTAATTTTAAGTTTAATTTTTTAAAAAGAATCAATTTGTTTTGTATTTATTAGAACAATTATAATTTATATGTAAATTTTTATATAATTTTACAAATAAAAGCAATGGCAAGAAGGCTGAATAAGCCAAAGCCTAAATAAATAAAAAAAAAAAAAAATAATAGACATCATAAAGAGGTATTTTTGATAACCTAGAAATTAATTTCATTCATTCATAGTTCTTACAACAAAGCCAAATCCTTGAAGTCTATGGACTCTGGAGTGTTCACTCTTTTCGTTCAAAATAGTAACTAGTTTGCTCATTTCCCTGGTGACACAAAAACTCGATAAACACAATTGACTCTGATATTATTTTAAAGGATCACTTGAGATTACATAAATTTATTCTTTTCTTTATTTATAATTAACAGAGTAATTTCTTTTTAGTATAGCTTAAACTAATGCAGAACAAGTCAAAACTGTGAAAGTATTGCCCTCTCACAGACCTAAAACGTTTTTTTGTCCTGATGTAATACAACATTGTTTTGTTAAACTGTCAGTTCAACATCTAACAGGGTTGCGCATAATTTTACAGTTTTACACCAGTTTTGACGTTTTTCGGCATTGAATAGAACATAATTCACTACATAATACAGAAAACTACAAAAATGAATAACTGTACTAGGTTAGAGAGAACGATTATATATCTGAGTGTACTTAATTAATATGTAAACAATTTATATATTGTCAGTCATTGTTGGAACTAGATGCGCGCACTTGCACAATTAACCACGTCCCGAGTTTAGCATTTATTGTTATTCAGTGACTTGGTGGTCCATGGTCCATCGTCCACACAAGAAGCTGGGTGAGGGATGCTACAGCAGACGAGATGCGGAGATCTCGGTGTTCTTTTATTATGACTACACGGATGCACTGTGGGTATATTTATTCATTAAAATTGATTGACTTGAATTGGACGCTTCGGCCACCCATGATCCTTGTATACCAA
Source organism: Panorpa germanica (assembly GCA_963678705.1). Taxonomy (NCBI): domain Eukaryota; kingdom Metazoa; phylum Arthropoda; class Insecta; order Mecoptera; family Panorpidae; genus Panorpa; species Panorpa germanica. Next base: position 12,851,162 of record OY783217.1, read on the forward strand.
CTTCGCTTAATTGATTAATTCATATTCTTTAATCAAACTATTTTATTATGCAACTTATTTTTCACAGATAGTTCATAGTTTATCTCACTGATCTGTACTTATTGATTTTTATTATTTTCGTGATTTTTTTGAACCGATTTATAATTATTTAGCATTATCTAAAATTCTTGGCGCCTTAAACGATAGCATCTCTGGCATGTTTCTCGAATCGACTCTGCATTGCATCAAAGTACAAGTATAAAACAGCTGCTCAGGGGCCTAATATATGTGACAATTACTCGTATCTCATTCTGAAACTAACGCGTACTTAGCAAACACTACATGAATACTGTATGGAAGTCTTTCTCTTTAAAATATTCTTTCGCCATCTACTACGAGTACATTATGTGCCTTATTATCGTCATGCTCGCGTCTACGTTGATTTCTGAAGAACGCTTTTACCGTCAACAAATCCCTACGACTCTCGTGCGAGATAAAAGCATCTCCAAGGAGCATAATGGCAGCGATCTCTTGAAGTGGCTCTCGGCAAACACACAGCCTCTAAAAATACGAGTAGCGACTAAATCTTCAATATTTGAACAGGGTAACTTCTTGGTCTATTACAATATGGTTCTGTCCTATTCAATACTTTATAGTAAAGATAATAATGTTGTTTTTAAATTCTTTTAAATCAAATTGTAATTTAAAGTTGTTGTTGTTTAGTACCATAATAACTAGAACTAATTGTTTTTGAGTTATTGGAGTCATAAAAATAACCTTTATTTATATTTTCAGTATAATAAAAGAACCTTATTTGGGATTTTAGTATCATAGAAAGCGTTTATAGCTGAAGAATCATATTAATTGAAAATAAATATATATATATTGTTACAGTAGAAAGGAGATTGGAAAGGGAGGTACGAAAGGAGAAAGGAATATTTCGAGAAGGTAGTAATGTGAAACAGAAGCTAACGAGCAGAGACGTAGAGATACAGCAGCAGGAAACAATGAAAAAAGTTGATAACAGCAAATATAATAAAAAGTACAAGAGAATTTGGGAGACTACACTCTCTAACCCCCTGCAATATCTTATCTCAACTTTAGATAAACTTTTTCTCTGATAAACTAAAAATCTTCTATTTCTAAACTTCTTTCAGAGTTTGTACTGGCTTAGTCTCTCAGCTGTTTATCTCGCGGTGAAGTGAAGCTTGTCGCGGATTCCCGCACCCGCCCTTTAGACCTCGTGGCCCCTCCCAAGCGTCATAGGCCACGCCTCGCGCCACTTTGACAGCATCTTGCCAGACGTCTTGACTTGTACACTCAATCAAACTGTCTTAAATACCAGACACTTAAAGAGAAAGTATCAGTTCAAGAAATAAAAAAGGTTGAACTAAAAATAGCGAAGATCGTGCTTTGGGTAGGTAGGTATGTATATATTCTGACTACAGATTAAAAACTAATGGACCATTTGATGTCGGTATTCAAATAGTAAGGATTCTAAGAAATGTACGTTTAATGTATTTTGTCTATGGATGGTTTTTAACAAAGGAGCAATCTTACAAATTTAAACAATTGCTAAAGCTAAAAACTTAAAGATATTTAGACATTTTGGTAGAAGTTACGTACTTTGGTTAGCTTTCTTACCTTCGCTCGTAACATCAACAGTGTGGGTTCTGAAAATATTATATAAATAAGCTATTTCCACGCTTATTTTCTACAAAGGACTCTTTCTGATTAAATCTATATCTAGTCAATCTGAAAATCCTTTTCTTAGCATATATGACGATTGTCGTTTCTTTTAGATCTCACAACCAAGTGGGTCCCCAAAGTTGCTGCTCCTCTCGAATTAATGACAAGCAACTTGTGCAATACATTTCTTAATTATTAATTTGTGCAACTGAGAAAAGGTATATTTTGTTATTTTATTAATTTTCACACTGAGTTATATTAATCTATTAATTTTTACCTTAGGTTATCCCAGTCGGGTCCCTATTGGGATACTGGATATGCTACATTGGGACCGATGTAAAATTTCTAAACAGGATAACTTACAAATCAATTTGTGTATTTTCTACAAATTTAAATAATTCATTATTTAATTTAGAATCTCTTATCAAAAATTTAGTGTTAATAGGAAAGACTTTAACCACGTCTACTATTACACTGTTAAATTTTGATCTTTGTACTCTGTATATAATTGTTATTGTATTTAACAGTGTAGATTTGTTATTAATAAATTACAAAACGCGGTAGTCGCGGTGTTAATAGCAAAACACTTGTAATATTATATTTCCCGTACATATTTTTAAATCACTCACTTTGACGATGTGTGTTCATAAAATTCACACAATATAAAATGGACAATTGTCATTTTTTACTTTGATGTAATAATATTGAAAGCTCCAGGCCTTCAAGAGAAGCCTTCAGACTTTCCCATTAATTTAATGAAAGTTGTAAAATAGTACCGAATGACGATGAGGAGCATATTGGTAGAACAGAAGAACATAAAACATTCAATGAGTGAATGCGTCGTATAAAGGAAATAGAGTGAAATCCATGTGAAAACGCCTTGGAAAATGGAAAACAATGCACCAATAAAGATCAAACGATCCATTAAGTACTTATAGTAAACCTTAATATATTCTATGTGATGGATCTACGTGAAAATGTCGCGCAAATTAAAAGCTAGCTTTGTCCTTCTCTTTCTCTTACTCTGTCTCTGTCTCTGTCTACGTTAAAGTATCTTTTGTAACTTCTTGTAACATCAGACTACTTGTAACTTTAGTTAAACTACGAAACGTGTTTTTAAATTTATTTATTTATTGTGCATTAACTTATTCAAATCAAATTATTAACATTAAAGATTTTACATAATTAATTACATGTTACAAATCTCTAATTATAATAAAGTAATAAATAATTAAGGAGGATAACGGAGGACGAAACACTGGAACACATTAAGTTTGATTGTAAGGAAAAAGTAGTGAGCGAAATGAATATTGGCTAGCTATTAAAGGGAGGCAGTGAAGGAAGGAGGTGGATGGCGGAAATAGAAAAAAGGAAAGAAAAAACAGGACAATAAATAAGCTTGTAGCTGGGTTGTATAAGGAACATGAAGAGAGAGGAAGTACTAAAAGAGGCAGTGAAGGGAAGCAGGAGAAAGAAAGAAGTAGCGAGGAAACAGTTAAACTTCAGTGCAAAAAAATAGACTAGAGAATAGACCAGTCCAGAAGGAAGACTAGGGAAAATGAAGGAAGAGGGTCAAGAAAAGAAGAAACAGAAAGTACTATTCGAAGTAGTAATAGTCTAGAATAGTTTAAGTTTAGTTTTAAGTTTGAATTTATATGAAATGCATTAAGAAATATAATAATGTAGATTGTAAAGCCGAAAGGCACACAATTAATATAATAAATAATAATAATTAAGGAGAGATATGTACTGGCGTTAATAGACAATAAAATAGAAAATTTCTCTTATGATAAAGCACGACAACTACCTTAAGAATGGTAACATTTGGTAACGTTAAAGTAAATTCGATTCGTAAATGAAATGTATACACGAATACAGACACACACAATTTTATAAAATGATACAAAATAAATAACAGAATTGGTAGAAAACCAAACAATACTTGAAATAAACAAAATATCATTTCTTTGCAGTCATTTACACAACACGCGAGCATTTCGAAGCTGCGGGATTCTGTGACGCTGAAAGCTGAAAACTGAAAACTGAAACATGGACGTGGACCATTATAGGTTTGTTACAAATGTCAATATGTAATCCACACAATATAAATTGATATCGACTGTGATTTAGATAGTGTTGAGTTTTTCAAAACATCGGGACGTGCTTTCGAAAGCTTTCGGTGAGCTTTCAATATATTCTGTATTCTATGGATGATGTTACTAGAGCTCTATATTGACTATATGTCGTTTGTTATAGAAGAAACTACATTTATGTTTAAAACTTCGCTCTCGCAATATTGTACATACAATACTCTGATGATACTCTGGTCTGATGGTACACATATATATTGTATCGTGTATAACAACACCTCGTTTTTATCCCTTCCCTAAGCACTTTGTACAGTTTTGCTTTTCACTTATTTTCGACCGCGAATTCAATTTCCTCACTTTATTTCCACGTCGCTGAAGTATTTCAAAGCATATCTGTTAAACATATTCTGGAAAAATATGTAACATTTTTAAAATTTAAGTAATATTGTAAAGATGGGGTCACGTGAAGGAAAAGGAGCTTGTGAAGAGTGAGAACAAAAAAATGAAGTCATTTTGAACAAGTTCAATTTCAATTTATTAATTTGTAGCTATTTTTTAGTACATGGGAACGTAGTAGGGAACATGAAGGACAGGGTCAAGAGAAGAAAAAGCAGAAAGTACTTTTGGAAGTAGTAACAGTCCAGATAGTTAAGTTTAGTCTTAAGTTTGAATATAAGAATGAAATGAATTAAGAAATATAATAATGTAAATTGTAAAGCCCAAAGACACACAATTAATTTAATAAATAATAAATAAAATATAAAATATTTTATGTAACAAAGAACATTTAATCGTGGATAATATTTTTAACATTTGTTATCATTATGAAACTGTAAGTTTTACATATTATTTATAAGGTATTTACCTTAAGTAAGCATCTGTTATTCATTTTACAGTGGCATAAAATCATATCTATATTATAAAAAGAAATGTAATGTCATTTTAAACATGAACTAAAGGGAAATGAAAAAAAAATGTGTTGTACAAACTGATAAAATATTAATTATGACTGTTTACCTCTTAAGAGACCTATTAGCAAATGCCCCATTTGCTACATAAAATACAGCATCTGTCTTTGACGCATAAATAGTTTTAATTTCAAAATAAAATTGTATTTTTCTAATTTGGATAATGAATTCTTTTTTTTAACGCTTTATAGAATAATTTATAATATTCAGGCCTTCCAAGAGAAGTTTCAGACTTGCCATGTCGCCTTAAACTAATTCTAAGGTTCAATTTCTACTTTTTTATATAGAAATGGTTTTGCAGTACAAGTTTTACACTTTCCAGCCTACTACAAAACAATGTCAGAATTAATTTTTCCCTTTTTCTAAAAAGTGTAATTCTGGATTTGACTAAAAAGTACGTTACTGGATTTCTGATTAAAATATCTTTACAGAATATGACTAAATATTATTTAAAATTATTTATAATATCACTTTACAAAATATGAAGATTTTAATTAAATTAAATGCAATTTCATTATACACACGCCGTTTTGTTATCAACATACATAGTAGTATGTTGTAGTTCTACTCATATCGAGAATATTAATTTAATATGTTCTCTCAGCTTCATGAGTACGAACGAGTATGTTGGATTATCCATTCAAATTTTACCTTGCTAAAATTAATTGCGATTATTTAAAAATTTGTGTTAGGTCTAATTGTCTTACATTAAAATTTTGGACTGTTATCAGTGTAACCGCTGTATTATCGATATAAATGTAATCTTTATAACCTCGTTGTTGTAGTAAGATTAAGGAACCTTCAAATTCAAATAAACCGTCACAGTAAATGTGTTTCGAATTTTCAAACGTTATAACCTTTCAATATTAATTACCTACATTTCAGTATTCAAACATTATTCTTCTTATAATATTGTAAAAAACCTAATATTATTTAATTTTATATTTGCAGCAGTGCGTCGCGTCAAATTTAGTTTTTCTGTTAAACTTAACACAGACAAACTGTCATTGAAATCGACAACTTTGATTTGAAGTTCCTGATTCAAGCTCCTTTAAATCCCACGGGAAAACTGTAAAACAAAATTCTAAACATAGCACTACTAGGGTGTCCAACTTATACAATCCGTGTATCGATATATTGGGCACTAGCCCAATAACCCCCATGAAATTTGAAGTATCAGTATTACTTTAATACAACCGTATCAAACTTATTTATGATTGGCAAAATGAAATTTAGATTTTAAATGAAACTGTCATGTTGTATGTCATTTTTTGAGAGTTACTGTACCAGCCTTAGTACTTTACACATATGTTCATTTCCTTTTCCGTATTTGTAAACTTAAAAAAATTGCCCCCGTTGAAACTATTTCTAGAGCCGTAGACATAATCGACAGATTTTTTTAAAGATTTTTTTGTCAGTAATTTTTTTGTATGTAATCTTTAAACAGATATACTATATGCGGTGTTGAACACATAGTCTAAAAGAATTTATAGTTTAAATTTTAAACAGTGACGGCGAACTCCTTTTATAAAGAGCCTTATTGGGAGAATCAAAGTATATATTAAAAATTCTGATAAGTTGGTCATTGATGGTTGTAGTAAATTAATCAGGAGGAGAAAAGTTTTGTGGTCACTTGCGGGAGATGCAGAATTAGAATAAGCTAAAGTTTAATTAGCTTGGTGTAAGGTAGCAAATGCGAAACTGCAATAAACGTTGGAATTTGCTTGTAGCAAACTAGCATGTGTGTATTTCAAATTACAAGACTTTTTTCTAACTGTATAAATGTATCAAAGGTTATATTTAGTTCAGTACCAATTTGTTGCAGGTTCCACTTGAGCAACAATTTAATAAATGATTCTAAAGTCAGTTCACAAGCCGTATTCTTATCACCACTGATTTAAAACATTCACTAAGATATTTTCAAAATATATAAAGTTCAATTTTGTAACGGAAATTAATTCCCTTTTATTCGATTGGCATTTCAAAACGGATATGTCTAATGCCTTTGCATGGTGAAGCATAGCTTTAGAATAAGGGTGGCATAGCTGGGACACATGCGGGGGCCAATAATGGGGCACAATATAGCATATGAGTTATTCCTCGTATCTCATACAAAAACTAATAATACCCGTTCAAATATATTTTGAAAGGATTGCGGCTCGGCTGGACTCGGTTCGACACGACAGGCCGCGGAGCGGAGGCTGATTCTTTATATAGTTTTATCTACACGTATAGAAATCAAAAATAAAAATATATCTGGAAATAAAAATGATTAAAAATATTGAGTTATACCTCTCCATCAGTTAGCTTAATATGTGTCATAGACTCACACACACACACACACACACACACACACACACACACACACACACACACACATACACACACTCCCACAAACACTTTGACTTTAATTGAACACGTTTAATTAGGACTGCAATATGCAATAATTACAAGGTTAATATGGGAGAGGTTATTAGAGAGAGTTGTACCAACATATTTATGAGGAAAAGAGACGAGAAATGTAATGAGAATTAGAATGAGAAATAAAGAGAAAGACAGCAGGTATTGAGAAAAAAGAGAGGAAAGAGTATGCAGAAGATGCAAGAAAGAAATAGAAACAGTGGAGCACATTAAAGTGACGTGCGATTACAAAATAAAGAGTGAAAAGAAGATGAGGATGCTACGAAAGAGGAAGATGGCAGATGTACAGAGAAGAAGAAGAGAAGTAGAGAAAAAGTGAGCAGTAAAGAAATTAAGGATGTCAGGAAAATGGTTGTTGAAAAGAGAAATAGAAGTATGTAGTAGATGGCAGAGGTACAGAGAAGTAGGATGGAGAAAGAGGAAAAGAGGAAGATAAAACACGCAGTGTTTGTAATAATGTATGTAAAAGAATGTAATGCTTAATGGCAAAAACATTAAAATAAACAAATATAAGGTTTATGTTTGCTTGGTCATATTAGCAAGTGAGAAGTTAAAAGAAAATATCAGAAAACATAAGCTAATATATCACAGTCATTATTATATTTATAAACACCTGGTAATTATATAAGTAGAACTTAGAACGACATATGCACACACACGCATATATATATATATATATATATATATATATATATATATATATATATATATATATATATATATAAGTAGAAGAGTGTACAAGACAGTGAGCGATCACGTGATTATAAAGCCGGCGGCTGAAAATGTCAGTCATCAGTTATTTATTGTGAACTTTCAACTCAAGATAGTTTGTATGGTGACCACGAAAGGCGCCACTGTGGTATAACCTAACCACCACCGTATAAATATAGCACAAAGGGCGATAGATTGATTTCTTAAATTACAGAGTTTATAAAAAGAAAACGTGTTGAAATGTAAGAAGAAAATTATATTCTACCTCTATTACTTTTATTCTTTAGTTACAACTTTTTTGTATTTGTATGTAAATAAGAACGAAATATATACTTTGCTTTTTTAGTTGACTACATTTCAGGCGTATTTTTCTTTAATAAAATGAATGATCTATTTGAATATAAAATATATTGAAAACTGTTTTATATTTCCTCTGATTTTGATAAATTTTGGAAATGCACTTGCCCGTATCTCCCTAACTCAATTTTAAAGTATTACTATTTTATAGTTTCAATAACATAATCGTGTAAATCAAAAAGTTTTCGGTTCGCTATTTTTATTTTAAAATTATACGTATTACTGTAATAAAGAAACATCTTTTTAAAATTTATTATATTGTTTCGTCACGCTTTATATTGTTTGGAAGTTCAATTGAAGTGGTGAGGGTGGGTAACGGTGGGGAGTGAGTGCGGGTGCGAGTAGTTGCTGGATAAGGGTACGTATTGGAAACCACTACCGACCACGTGACATAACTTATATAAAACACTATTTGTGATATGAGTTTATAAAGTTAGTACGATCAGAAAAATGTGACAAATCTATGGAAAACTTGTATAAATGTACAACATAACGACACAGTGGGTGAGAGCATTGGTACGTGACGTTGACTTAAGTCTTTGAAACAATTCTTTGTATTTGGGTTCGATCGCCGGTTATTCAGTACCATATCTACTGAGTTTGGTTAATTTTGGAGTCAAGTTATGTTGATAATGTAAACCACACAAACTTGCAACATAGTAGGAGATCGTCGGTGATAGAACTCAGCATCGAAAATAAGTCAACATTAAATAAATTAAATTAAAAATCAAGGTTACGTAATAGACTTGGGAAACGTTTGTTAATTTCTATAAAAGTGTATTGTGCATTAAAGTTACCAAAAGGTTTTGAAAGAACTGATGATGTCCTCCAAGGAGATAGAGCTTAATAAATATATATACCCTAAAAAATATATAAACAATGCACCATGCATTGCTATGTAATTCAGATAACTATTCTGAAATTGTGCTAATAATAAATGCTGTTATGCATTGTATAACTTCCTTAGATTAACATACATAAATTGTAAACTAAAAATTGTTATACATGAGCTTTCAAAGCAAGATAGTTTGTATGGTGACCACAAATGGCGCTACTGTAGTCAGTGGCATACCAAGCCTACTACGTGTCTGTGGCTGTACTCAATATCGTGGCATTAATACTTTTTTAGTCATTATTAACCATTTATATCTAATTGTGTTAGAGTGAGAGAAGTCCCAAGTGAGATGAAAATATCAAATGAAAGATTACTTAGTAAAATTGGTAATAGCAAATTAAAAAAATGTCAGATAAACCAAATTTTCAAAAGTTAAACCTTTTTTCGAATTTAGTGATGTGTTTTTTAAACATCCAACACTACACCGGGTTCAATCGACTTAAGAGAACATATAGAACAACGGATTTTTACTGGAATTCTTTAACATCGAAATGGGTCGCTTATTTTCTCTGGTTGTATTTTTTATATTGGTAATCGTGTGTTTAGGAGTAGTCGAAGAGAGCACCACCGCTCCAGTTATTTCATCCCTTAAATGAGGGTTACACAACGATACAAAGAACTCAACTGCGTGTGTCCTCACGCACACTGGTAATTCAACTTGGACTAGTTGAGGGATGCTTCCCTGAACCCCAACCCCATCCTACACTGAGTGAGTGGTTGTTCCATGGTTTTGTGGGGACATTTTAGTATATTGCTTTTTTTAGTAGTAAATAAACGAAACAGAGATTTAAACTAATGTTTTGAATAATGGGGAGTATCAATATTGACTATGTGTTTGTCTCTCTTTTTAGAAGTAACTTCTATTTGACATGTGGAGAGTTTTATTTAACATGAAAATGTGCTAAAGCGATTGTCAATAAAATGATAAGTAATTGAGTTTCAAGTACTCGTGCTGCCATCTGTATTAACCAACATGTACTTCAAAATGGTTTGAAAATAGAAATGAATTAAAAAACCACGCTGGAAAACATATATCATATGTTAAAATAAAAAACTAGTTCTTTTTTAAAAATTTTAAGAAACGTAAAGCCTCATTCCTACTCACTGTTTTGATATTTAATTTACTGTTTTTATTTAATATTATAATCTAGATTTTAGGTTCTCGTTTAAGCATTCCTTTTCACGTTTGTGTTTTAATTTAAGTTTACTTAATTTAGTTGATGCGTATGCATCGTTGGTAATATAAATTTTGATAGTTCGACAAAATTGCATGTGAGATAATTAAAATTGCTATTTTAATAACAATTAGTAATAGAAATTGTTTTCTCTTCTATATTTTTCAAGAACTGACATTAAACTTCTTTTAAAAGTAAATCCTACTGCATTTTGACAGATTGTCACATTTTGGAGGGTATAATATAATATAGTTTTTCTTAATTTAATATTTTTAATTTAAAACATTGGACCTTGTAAGGTTCTAAAACAACTAAGAAAACTTAAAAAATAAATTAAATTAAAAATGGTACTGTGAATGACTACGCGTATTGCACACAATGCAAAACTAAATTAAAGCAGTGAGTGTGAATGATACTTTATACAAATTTGTAATTGATTTTTAAATAGGTGTTACCATTTACGAGATATCAGCGTATTAAAGTCTGGAAAAGAGATTAAGCCCTGATTACTTGAAAATCGTAACGGATAATTAAAAATGGCATTTCATTTTGGAATCAGCTAACAGAGGTTAAGACAGTTGTGCCGCTTACAAGGACCCCTATCTAAATTAATGAATTCCACTGTTAAAAAATTAAACAATTAGACCTCGAATTCATTCTTCCACCTATATTTAAACTTGTGAATTCTATATTCACTCCACCCCCATATATCAAACTCATGCTGGAATAAATCACAGGGGGTGGTTTGAGTTAGACACAGTAAGCAACATGAACTGCATGAACCCCTGCTAAAGGGGTTGAATACCCTTGTACAGACTACGGTGACATCGCTAGTGATTTAAATATATAGGAAGTTGTTTGATGTCCTCTTATTAAACAAACACATGTACGCGTTTCACAAGGATGTAAGTCAATATGTCTTCATTAATGGCTGATGTATTTAATCCTTTAATTACATATTGTGACGCGTTCTACATCTGACGTCAGAGCATGCGCACTGTGGCCTTTATACCGTACGAGCATATTGCTTACTCGGTGTACTAATTGGTGTGGATTTCATTAGTTAAGTAAACATTTATACCTCTGGAAGTGTTGTACTTAGGGACTATTCGAAAACGATAGAAATATTAGCTAGAGAGACTATACTATGCTAACTTAAAGAATACTGTTTTCAGTCACTGCAACTGAATATATATTTTGAGTAGAGTGTAATCGACTTTTTTCGTATTAGTACACTGTATCTACCTTCTACTTTAATGTTTTTAATACAACGCTATAAATCTGTACTATATATATTTATATTTTATTTATTTGCCTTGATATTTATTCGTCATAGCCACCATCAAACATTTTATATATATTTTTTTCCCATATAGTTAACTCTTATTCACGATCAACTTTACATTGTACATTTTAAGGACAGAGTTGCTTTACCACACAAATTCTTTACCAACTGCTTATAATAATCTGACAATACTTTAAAGATCATTTTCTGAGTGAACATTTCATAATTCTATTTTACAAATTTCTAAATATTTAAATAATTCACTAATTAATTTTGAATCACTATTAATTAAAATTTATATTAAATAAATATTAAAATTAATATTAAATCTGATGATAGATGCCAATGTTGTGAAGAAGGAACTTTAAATCATATTATATTTGAATGCATTTAAAAATTGAATAGTGAAATATTAGAAGTGATTAAAACTTTTCCTGTTAATACTAAATCTGTAGTATATTGTCAGTACTTTATATCTGTATCGTTTTCTCCTCTTTCGTAAAGGACAGTCGCTTGGCACAGCTCACGTTATATACGAATATGCATCCTTTGCAATATGCATTCTACTATGGTCCATATTTATGTAACAGTAAGTTTATTTATATTATGAATACGAACGTATGAACCACATATATAGAAATTACCTACCAGGATAAAGTGTCCTAATGCGACTACACACAATTGAAAAAGTCCCAATAAAACGGTTCCATTGTGAGAGAAAGAGCCTACATATTCAAATACAAAACAGAGACGTTTTCTGAAGTCAGTAAAACTTTTTATGCGAAATTATATAAGGTTACATATTAAATTAATATAGATATATTTTATAAAATGTATTTTGCATTTGCTTACGTAAAATTTGCTTACGTAACACAATAAAGCAATAAGAATTAAATAATAATTTAGTTTTCTATAGGGCAACGTTTTTGATTTTCACTGCAATTATGTAACACCTCAAATCAAATAAACGGACACTTATTGGCGTATAAATCAATAATTCGCCGCCGCCGTTTTTAAATCGTCAGTACGTACGTATATTGTGCGGGCCTATCTTCAGACTGAGTGATCGCAGTCTTTTCAATAAAGACTAACATAAACATAAAGTACGTCGAACCTATTTAATTATTAATTGCAACTCTGTCACTTAGCATATCGTGTGATATATTATTTATCTTAGTATACTGATGTTAAAAGGGTTGCAGTAATTCAGGGTGTATTTTAAAACAGCTCGTTCAACGGGGGTTGAAGATTAGTCAATGTTTTGTGGGTTTGCCGAGTGATTAGTGAGTTGGAGTTGAATTTCCCTTCTGTGTATCTTCTGTGGACTGGCTATGTGGTAGAATGGAATGTGTTGTAGACTACGTTTCATATACAACATGACATTTAGCTTCTCCCACACAGATGTAGAGGGACACACATGCTGTGATAGGATGTCCTCTTTGTCAACCGTAATAGATTTACCCTTATAAATAATTTTATGTTACAGGTTTTCAATCGGTGGTGATGCGTACATAAAGCTCTTAAACAGAAATAACAAAAATCTTAAAAATTATTACAATCCCAGAAAATATTTGGATTTACATACTATATTCTAGGTACTGTCATGTATATTTTATGTATATGCTGTTGTGGTGTAAAACTACACTTTAAATCATATGTATCTGCAAATGCAAAGGTATGTAGATATCTTAACATTGTTGCATGTACATAGTATGTCACACTGTCATCGGAGAATATCTAATGTTACGTGTGTGTTTTATTTTTCAATGTTAAATGAATTTAAAATAAGATATGGAAAATTAATGTACGACACAACCCTTAACCCCATTGGGAAATAAATAATTACACCCTTTAAACTCCACCCAACAACCTCCAGCTCTCTGCTTTGACATTCGGAACATTCGCATTCGACATCTTCACTACCGGCAATGTTCTGGGGGATGTTGCAGTGGAATGAGTTATTTGTTGATGTTGTTTGATTCAACTTGTCTACGCTAGATTAAATGTACAACCCCCACACCCACATCCCATTCACCTCATTCACCCTGTAGTAAAGACCATCCTTTACTGTACCAGTGCCACCCACCACTCTATTAAAGGAGACACGACAAGTAGATTCGTCGTACGTTGGTTCTCTTTACATTTATCCAGATGTTCCAAACCTTTAGACCTGTACCCTTATCTCAGTAGTCAGTTTATAACGATATCTGGTTTATCTCTGTACAAGTCAACGAGAAAATGTCGAAATCTACAGACGCTTGTAATCAGGGTCGTACCGAGGTCATCATACGCCCCAGATAGAATTAATAAATCTGCAGCCCATTCCACATTAAGTGCTACATCTTGCAAATTTTTCATCTTTTTTATGATCTCTCCGGAAAACTATCTTAATGCTATTCCACAAATTACTAGAGGTGGGGGTGTCTCATTACAACAACGCTTAAAACAAGTTATACCTTATAAATCTGCAATACAATAAAAAAAGTCAGTGTCTCACTCATTTTTATTATAATATATATAGGTACGATGAACAATAAGATAATTAATTCACTATCGCACCGTAGATTTTTATGGCTCTTATAACCTATTTTAAAGGGTTATATACAGTTAATATTTTCAAAAAATAATTTTTTTTTATTTCATTTTCGTAATATACATATATTTAAGTACAGGCACAGAGAATTTCAAATCAAACCGGCGTATATTTTCGAAGTTATGTAAGTTATAAAAAAAATTCTTACTCTGTGTAAAGTGCTTTTGAAACTTTAAGTGCGATTATCTGAAAACTGTGTTTTTAAAGTCGGTGTCCAAGATTTCTTGGAAACGACTGAACTGATCAGTCTCAAAGTTTAACACAAGTTTCTTAATAATATTTTTAGGTAATTAATCGAAGGTTTTTTCTCACCGCTGTCAAATTTTGGTCAAAAATCAATTCTCTTTTTTTTGAGAAGCCGCCATTTTGTCAAATAAATTTATTTAGCTTATTCCTTCGATAAATTACTAGATTATACATTACTTTAACGAAATCCGTTTGGTTTTTCATTTTAGATGATTCAGTCTAGAGATATCGTGGTCACCGCAAGGTTCCTTTCTTGAGAGGAGCTCTGTGAGATCAGATTTAGCACTTTTAAAATTATTATTTTCACAAATACAAAAATATTAAAAGTTAAAAATAGTTAATATGTCTACAAATTTTTACATTGATGCAATTAAAAGTCTTCTCAGGAAAAATTCTTTAAAAATCGCTTTTTTGGGCTTAATAAATGTATATAACCCCTTAAGCATGAGTCGCCGCCGAACTCTTGTAACGTGAAGTACATATTCTAAGGTTTGAAACACCTGCAATTTACATAGTGTTCCGCCCCGACCTCCTCCTACTACTTGTCGGCACTCCCAGTGTATTTATTTATTTATCATTTACATTTAGAAACATAGACAGATAAATATTGTTTTTAAATTAAAACTTATCTTTAACAGTTGCAAATAGTAGAAAATTTTCTGGCAACAGAGCGTCTTTAATTTAGAAGATTTTACTTATAAGTCAAAAATAAGCAATAAAAACTTTTAACAAATTGAACGTAAAGTTCATATTCTAAACATAACTAATTTGTGCGAGTATTTGGAAAGAAACTTCGACCTATCAGTGCTGTTTGTGACAAATCTGAAGTTTAATTTAAAATGTTTTTTTTAAGCTTGCTTTGTCAAAGACCAACTACAGATAACTAACGAATAATGTAACGGAGGTATTTTTCTTAATTAACCTACAGTTATGTCTGACTCGCTTAAAATTGAGACCAAGGATTAGAATAAACCACTGTTAACTGTAAACTTAAAGGACATAATGGAATCATATTTTTGTAGATAGAAATATATTTATTCAATTTTTAAAACAAATATAAAATCTATTTATAACATGGAATAATTTTGAAAGTATCTATTGAATATAATTTTTTTTTTATAAACGTAAATTACAAAATCGTAATGAATAATTCTAATTTTCATGAAACTAGCTAAATCGATTTGTGGTCCTGCATTTGGCATCTCTAATTCTCTTCTCAATAAGTGCATTCTCTAGTGAAATTTGCCTTTGTTGTTGCCGCCTGCTTAATTCCAAATTTGTTGACATAGGCCTTGGTGGTTTCATTGCAGAATTATTCTGCATACCACTTATTGGCTTTTGCTTTTGATTCATAATTTTTTTTAATAAAATATTATTTACTCTCTCAATTTCGTGGAAATTTTCATTTGTAAAACTCATTGAGTGTCTCGTTCCATTTTTGAATCTTCCCCTAAAACAATTCATTTTAATGGTAAGTGATAATGAAGACGTGATTCCAATTCGTCATGGACTACGCGCTATTGGAAAATACACAAAAGATGAAGGTACTTTGATAATTCAGTGACTCTTTGAATTTCCCGCGCAGTGGAAGTCACTAAATTATCAAACTACTCTTATATATGATTATTGGTCTCGGTAAATGACGTTACCTCTTAGTATTTAAGACCTTATTAGTCTTCGTGGGTATTACAGTTGATTCTTTGCGGACTAATCGTGACAGCGTATCTCCAATGTCTTCACTGTCTACATCCACGTCAGTGTCACATAGCACCGAATAAGACACCGAAGTACTACGAGCAGAGCCTATACCACCACTGGTACTAGAAGAAGTTTCCTTTACTAATTCTTCGTTTCCGGAAAAGTTAGGAGAGTCAAAATTTGGTGATGAAGTCCTGGTCATCGTGAAACGACTTGATCGGATCCTTGATTTCATCTAAAATGTTTTAAAAAAATGATTTGTCTTTTTAAATTTTTAAACAAATATATTAGTAACTATTATAGGGATGAAAATTTACAGAAAAATCTGCAGCTCTTTTGGACTCTGATTCTGATTCATCCTCACTTGACTCTCTCTCTACATAGTATTTAGAACCAACTGTTGCAATTTTCATATTGAGAAATTACTAATTCTAATATATTAAGTATTTCTAAAAAAAACAAAAATATAAAATAAATATACTAATTTATTTATAACGAAAACTAAATATAAATAAAATACGAGTTATTCTAAAAACAATTGTCAACTATTTATTTCATGGTTGTCTTAAATAATTGTTGTTTTAATAAAATTTTCTTTGCCAAATAAATGGAACCAGAAAATTTGAAATTAGAATAGTTTTTCAGCTTCTTTGATATTATTATTTATATTATTATTATTATCGCATTTCAGATGTGTTAATCAAACAAGTCTATTATGTTCTAGTAGAAATTTTACCCGAGACGCATAAGGCCTCGATCAGGTAAATATTTTATGTTTGCTATCAATAGTTATCGACAAATAAGAGATAACGGAATTAATAACTACATAATAAAAGTGAATTCTTTTAATCAACTCATTTATTTATTTGAATATAATTACATTTTGTAATTTAATTAATAAAATCAGTTGTGGACTGGATGCAGTAACTGTTTACTTGCAGCAAATAGAATCCTTTGGGCAATAGGCATTTAGAACTACGCAGTTTCTTGGATTCTTGATACAGGCGCCCTTAGTTCCCTTGACATCCTGACAAGTAGTAATCCCGTAAGTCACAGTGAAGCAACAGAAGGCAATTATTGCCCACGCAATGAGAACAAATGCAGTTTTAGGAGACATTGTTATACCTGTAAATAATAAAACGAATAAGTTATCAATAATTATAAAAAAAAATTCCTTGGGCGTTATAATTTGTATACAAATTTTAATTTAATTTGAGTGTATAATAAGAAGAAATTACTACCCGTTAAACGCGGGTACATATATTTCAAATTTATTTATCATTACGAAATTTTCTCTTTACATAATTTTTTTAGGTTAATATGATAATACCAGGTTACATACCACAAATACACTTTCGACATAAATTTACGTTTCTCTCCCGTAAAACTGTTTAACAAACTTCACATTAAAGTTGCATATAATCTTGTGCCCAAACACAATTCTATGTACTTACTTGTTTTATTGAAGATATTGAAGATCTCAACGGTTATTATTTTATAATTTTTTTATTATGATTCTTACATAGAATGATTACAGTTTATATACTCTCTTATATTTATTTAAGGGCTATCTTTAGTATCGCTACTATCTACTCTGTGAAAAGACTAAAGATTGTTATGACGCACATGCAAAAAGAACAAAACGTTCAGTTTTAATTGTTATATTTGTTCTAACACATTTCTGTTTTTATTGTATTTCACTTTTGTCTTACAATTTTTTATATAACTCTATTATATAAAAACAACGACGTATTCACTTTTCTTGTTATCGTACAATTCCTTATTAATTATATTTTTAAATAGAATATTAACAATTCAATTGTAGAAAAACAATATGGAAAAAACATACATTATTCTGTGCTCTGCATTTCTAAATTGAAATACAAATAAATAATAAGAATATTTCTACAGAAGAGTATATTACAATAACAACTTTTTAAGCGTTAAATATATAATTATATATATATATATATATATTTGCTAAACACAGTTACGAGTAATTAAATTGGATCTAACATAATAAAAGTACCTATTACGTAATATATTTTACCTTATATACAATCTATTTTATGGCTCAGGCCTATTTTGCCGCTTTTTGAAGAATAAACCTATCCATGTGCTTTTTAATATACTTCTAAACCTTCATAAGAACATCATTTTAAGAATTATAACTTCTTAAGAAATTTTGTTTAAGGATTAAAGGGTTTTACAATAGATTTAAAATGATAAAGGAAGACCTTCTTAGATTCAATATTACTAGGTTTTGTTTACGTACGATATTACATAAATTCTTGATTGTACCGACGTTGAAATCTTTAAGCAGAGGCGTTTTAATGCTTGATTTCAGTATTTTTTTATCTTAGATGAACCGTGTTGTAGCTGGAACCTATTGCATGTAATAATTGCTTTGCATTGTAATGAACTATGTATTACAGCTTAAATACTGCTTTATAGCTTAAACAGGTGACTATTTTTAAATTCGCAAAAATAATTAAAACCATATAACAATAAATCAAATTTTTAACTAATAATGTACAGAAGAGAACTGGTAATACATTTACGTGATTTGTGTATCCCCACCCCCAAACCTTGACAGAATACACCCCCTGACACCCTGAAGCGGCTTAAAGGATAAAGGAATTATATGTTGACATTGTTTTAGATACTTGTAACTCCTTCAGTGCGTATGTGTTAGTAACGTGTACATGAATACATATACATGAATAATATTTATCAAATTCTATGTATTAATATGAGTGTAATAATTCATAGCAAACACACGTAATACTCGAACGGAATTAAATGAATGAGTTATATTTGTACAAACTGACACTTTGTAAAGGGAAGGAATGTCAAAACAAATATGGGGGCTCGGCTGTTGAACAGCAAGTGTCTGCGTGGCATTATTGAACATGGAAATAAAAGGTGATATTCCTGTAGGTTAAACTTAAACAATGTATTGGAGTTCAATAAGTATTCAAATATGCAATGCAAGGACGTAAGGGACTACCCATAAATTACGTCACATGCGGAGCAGTCACAAGCTTTGTGATGTAACTTAAAATATGAGATTTTATCTACGATTTTTAGTGGTCGATTTTGAATTGTTGATTGAAATTGATGTTAATAAATATGCATTGGCGTGTCTATTTTATTAAATATCTAAACTTTGACGGAGATATAGCAATTAAAAATTTGAATTGTAACTTTAGCGCCAGAAATGGTCGGCACTATTTGTATGACGTGAAATGCATTTTAACGTCAGTTATTTGTTGAGTAGGTCAGTGTCAGGTCATAATCAAGTCAAGTCAAAGAATAATAAGTTTTTATTTTATTCTTTGCTAAGGCAATTTGAAAGGCTATTGGAATTTTATTGTTCCTTGAAATAACTGTAAATAATATTTGATATTTTGATATATAAATACATATAGCAGAGATTTATGAGCTGTAATGCATTTGGAATGTGTACAACGTTGAATCCCTTTAATAATTAAAGAGACAAAATGACTTTTTTAATTGTTAATATCTCTTAACATATAAGGAGTTATTAAAAAATAATTGAACGTTTATGGTTCTAGTAACCCACTTTATAAAAATATAATACACTTTTATAGACATAGGACACAAGCCCATTTCAAAATTGTGTAGATCGACGCAATTGAAAGTCTTGTGGAAGTATCAACTACTTGCTGTTTAGTGTTTACCGACACCCTCTCCATAGGCAAGTAATAAAATAGCCACTTTATATGTAATACGACTCTTATGGAATGACCGTTCGCTGGAGACATTCGACATCCACCCTTAAAGCTTCCCCTACGCGGTACACCGCACCGGGAAGCCGCATGTCACGACTCACTTCATCCCTTCGCTACGACAAGAGCTTAAATTCAAGCGTCGCTTGCATCACATTCAGTATGCACGCATTCGCTGATAAGACGGCTACACACTAGAAAACAACCATTGAAAAATGTACTAAACTAGTGTCAAATAATCAAATAAATGTGTGTTGTAATTGTGGCTTTTCCATGTGACATTTGCTTCAGCTAACACCGCGTTACGTGGCGTAGTAATACATATACTTATGAATAAATATGTGGCAATAAAATGAAATAAACCCAAAGTGTTAGAGGCTGTTACAACAGACCGTTGGTTGGTGGAAGTACCAGAGTTAGCATACTGTTAGCATACAATATTCAAAAGGACTTTGGTCGCGATTTTACGCGGTTCTCTATCCGGCACCTCCACCATTTTATGGCGCTCAGCTTTATTATGTCGTTACATGATTATGCCAACGTAGTTATTCTACTTTATTCTATTATTATGTAACATAAAATATGTTTATATCTTACGGGTTGTGGTTTATGAATTCAAAATATGGTAAATGTGTTAATAATCGAATATAAAATATGAAATATGCATGGAATACTAACAATATAGAAAGAAATGGAGAAAAAGTTGAGATAGCGTAAGATATCACTGTTTTGGTATTTATATTTTACCGGAAAATATAAGTCAGAAGTTGGATCAACATTCGTGTTTGTAAGCGGTGCAATTGATGGCGCCTGAATCTTGTTCTGAAAGTTTCCCTTCATTATGTAAACTAGGCTACGTGTGTAGAGGTGACTTGGGACGTAGCAGATAATGTGGACTTTACTTTACTTCGAGCCGGAAAGAGAATAACCTTTCCACTATCACTTTTTTGAGACTCTTTTTGCTGTTTAATTCAACAGAAAATATTTATATTCATATTTGTTTCACGACACTTTGTAATTTTTTTTTAATTAACAACTGATGATGATTTAATAATAACATTTCATTTTATTATGAGGCCCATAGTTTTATAACCGTTTCCAGAGTCTGTATAAGATGCATGACAACCGAAATGCGGTACAAAACGATCCATCTTACTAAAACATTCAACGCAAATAAATATCACTTACATGGGAGTTGCTTTATGGGGTGCTTAAGGGGTGCTTCCGTGCTTTTCAAAAACTTAAATAACATTTTAAGAGTTATTATTATTTTATTTTTAATATTTTAAAACACATTTGTAAACGAAATCAATTGACTGAGAGACATCAAAACCATTCCAAGTTCATGAGAAATCTAATCCGCGATTTGAATCTTTTATTTATGAGAAATTTCACAGTAGATTTAAAAGATACGAGTATAAGAAATGAAATAAAGAAATAATGTTTTCTACATGTCATTTAACTTAGAAATGTACGAGTATATTATTATGTTATAGATAGAAATAGGTTGTGTCGTTATTGTTTAAATAAAGCAAGAATATCAAATGAGTTTTAATAGAATCTTAATTTTAATAGAAAATTAAGGTGAGATTTGATTCGTAAATTTTGTTAATTTAATTTGAAAGAAAAAGAATATTCGTATGAAATG
The DNA here is from genome assembly GCA_963678705.1 of Panorpa germanica. Lineage (NCBI taxonomy): Eukaryota > Metazoa > Arthropoda > Insecta > Mecoptera > Panorpidae > Panorpa > Panorpa germanica. The sequence continues at coordinate 12,872,669 of OY783217.1, forward strand.
ATTCTGGGAATTTTTTTTCATAGGTGACATATATTTGAAATCTGAGTGATCTATTTCACCAAAATGTTTACTGGGTCTTAACAGTCGAGTAAGAACACCACTAGGTCTATTAACGATAATCTTCTGTCTTAAATTTCTTCTGCACTCTAACTAATTTAATAACTTATTTCTACAATTTGATATAATTATATTTATAAATGTATAACATATACGCTTCATTTAACTAGTCAATTGTCACTAATACAGCGTCCCTCGCCCGCCACCACCCGCCTCCGACGCTCTTTACCAGATCATACGCTACTACCAAGTGTCGTCAATGATTTTGTATTGGACTAATGACACTTCATGCGGGACTTTGATTGAATTCATGAAATAAGAAATTAATTCAATTATAAAATATTCATAAATTATAGGGGCATAAAAAACAAATCAAAAGATCATCAAATAATGTAAATAGATGGATATAAGGGCTAGTTATCGTTGGGATCGGGTTACCAACTATTTTATTGGTTTATATTAAGAGTTACAATCATTATAATTTTGAATTTATAAATGGTTCTGATTGCTAATTTGTATTAATTGATGTATCATTGACATAAACGATGAATAAACGAAGAGATAAACCGTCATTTGGGATTTCAACAATCAAGATCTTCTGATCTTCACCATTCGCTAGAACAATGACTAAAAATGAAAACAGTATCTGGTTTACCAAGGCTGCTAGTTCAACAGATGTTAAATTCCAAGAAGTCCGATTAAGTTGTCCACCAACCTTAACTCCAAACAATATTCGTCATCAACATCATTTTCTAATTGATTACATTTACCATACTTGGTTAGAAACACATCTTTCTTCTGCAATAAGCATCTAGTGGATATAAGTTAAACTTACGCAGGAGGAACCTTATATGATATTCATACAACGAAGAAACGAGCATCGTATAACGGAATAACGGCATAACGCACACCCGTTATCCACTTAGGAGGGCAGTTTTAGCTAATTACAGACATTTCCATTAGCCACATGTACGGGGTTAGTGGTTGGCCATAGGGCGCGGGGGTAAGGGTATCGAGATCACCGTTAACGGAGTGCGTTATGGCAGCAACGTTGTAATAAGGGTCGTCTCCGTGACTCTCTGACTACCCCACAAACCCCTACTTACAAGGGTTTAAAGCTTAAACATTTAGGAAAGTACATATACATGGAAATTAGTAATTTTCATTAGTTCTTATACACTGTATAAAACAATTACATTCATTAAATTATTAAAACAGAAGTTTTTACGTAGTTGTTTTTATTTTTTATTTGCTTTTAAATTCTTATATTTCATTTTATTATCTTTTTTTATATTGTTAAGGGTGGTGATGGTGGTGTTTGGGGATCAAACAAAGAAATCACAATGGGGGTGCTTTGCTATGAAATAAGTTATAAAGATCATCACTGTGAAAAACGTAAAGGGGTTGAAATGTAAATAATATCATATAAATAACCAATAAAAGGGTTGCGGCCTGCGGGATGCCACTCTATGTCGGAACATTTGTGTATTATTACAAGACGCTTCTCAAACTGTTTGATATTGGACTAGATTTACTATAAAACTGATAAAATCTTATAACAATGCAATTAAATAATGAAAAATTCTACTAAATGTGTTGAAGAAAATTTACGAAATGAAGCTAGTAACATAACGTATTACATTTTATGGTACTCCTGCGTATACAGAAATATAAGGTCTAAAAATATTCTTGCCTTACTTAACGAGTTGAATTGTGAACTCATATTTTATACATGAAATTGTATATTTAATAAAATAGTTGCCTCTCAACAATACCACAGATATTGTAGTATTCCTATACTCGTGCTCTTACATTTCAATGATGGCATAAAAAATATTAATTACTATTTGAAGTGCTTGTTTGACATAGCCCTAAAAATTTCAAACAAAATAAGTAAGTGCAGCTCCTAGTTTGAGAGTCACTGTATTTTATTCAGAATCATTGAAGCAAGCAGTCGCTGAAGAATTAGCCGCGGCTGTAATAATAAAGTAATCTGATAATATATTACTTTAATTAATTCATACAGTTCACAAACTTGACAAAAACCCATTCTTGTTTCTATCGGTTTTTGATGTTACTTACTAATTTAGTACAATACTTTACCGCTAGGCTTGTTAAAGCGAAACTTTTCATCACTATAAGATGAAACAACGCAGTTCAATTTATCAAAGAGCAATTGTCTTGTGATGAATTTCTTCGAAACGTTACTGGTGTTGCCTATTCACCAGGAGTAGGGTTCGAGCTTTAACGCCGATTGATAAACGAGCTTTTTAAGTCCCACGTAAGCCATGCAGTGGTCAAGTGTTTGTAGTTTCTAGGAAAATATTGCATAATAAATATCAAAAAAATAATATATACAATAAAAATGATAAATAACCAAAACATAAATCTATATGATATATATCTTAGTTTATAGACAATTTTGTCCGTATTATGTGGCATGTCCGAAAAAACAACCCCTTCGAGACCAGCGAATAAATTTCACATTACTTGAAAACACCAGCATATATTACACACTTGGAATTCGTTTTAAATGTACTAAGAATGTATTCTACACAATGGAAAAATACAATGTATATCAATATTCTAATATAAAAAATATAAAGTTAAGTTTAGACTGTTTTAAGTCAATACAATTGGGGTTTGTTAAGTTTATGTATAGTAACAGTCTAAGGTACTAACTTGTAAAGTGGATTCACTAGCAGAGCTTTCAAAGCAGGGTACGTGGGGGCGCGCTAAACGCTCCCCTGATAAGAATAAATCTGTTACTTTGATAAAATTGTGAATACCTCATCTGTATAGTCAGTGAAATAAAATATACCATGTTCCAGTGTTTTTGAATATTTTTATTTGTAGAATTTTGCTAAATACTCACTTACACAAACTTGAGTAGAATTTTTAGTAATTCTTACCCAATTTGAAAATCAATTATTTTCGCACCATTTTTTAATTATCAAATATCAACTAGTTGGTTAAAGTGTGAGAGAGGTCTATATAATATACTACAGGTGCATAGGATTTATCGCATGACACGTCAAAGCTAATGCGTGTGAAACAAGTACTTACCTTAGAAGTATTTATGTATATGGGTACATTATACATAGAACGACGCTTTGAAAATATAATAATACTTTTCCTTGTTATTGTACTAATCCCTGTGGATTTTTCTTTTCTGGAATACGAGATGAGCCACAAAAAATGCTACAAAAATAATCTAATGTGCCATGAAAAAATAAAAAAATCGTCAAGAGATGGCGCTGCCAGATAGCGTCTGATTTATAGTGAATTGATGTCATCAGATAGCCGGATAGCGTCATTTCGTACACTCGAGTTACAGCGCGTCCTGCATTCGCGTGGCCGTTGAGCAACTAGCGCGAGCCCCGTACTGATTTATCACAAATATTTTATATCCAAAACAAGTTTTGAATATTATTGTAAAGGGATTTTTTATGGTATATGTATTACATCTAGATTGTTATTTTATCAGTGACAAATTGGTAAAACTATTGACAGATATAACTACATTATACTGGAAAATATAAACAACTAAATCTATCGTATAAACAGAGCCGGTGTTCTATGGGATTGAATGAGTTTAAAAGATCCAAAGATTTCTATACAACGGAATTAGAAACTTCTATATAAGAGACGTTATCTTACCACGTGTTTTTCGAAAAGATATGTCTAAAACCTTAAGTTAACAAAGGGTCCAACATTATGATTTAAAATATCAAATTTCAAAATAAATATATTCTTGCAATGTCATACTTTCAAAGACGGTAACAACACATCCCGCTATAATATACTAAAGAATAATTACAAAATTGTTTAGTTTTATGAACGGGTGTACAAGTGTAATAATAAGTGATTCCACTCACAAATTTTAAATAACCCTAGATAGCAACCCAGAAAAAACCTAGTACTATTTGTTCGTGTTTTCGATGTGAAATAAGCATCCTGTTTCCAATATAAAAGTGCGGCCCTGCACATACATACATATTTATATTATTTCCTATTGTTGGTGGAAGTTCGTTTTAATAATTTGTTTTGATTTCACCAGCCACGGGCTTTGTGATCGTCCATTCAGTTGATAAATCAAATTAAAACAAAACATAAAATAAGCGTATCATAACAAAACCATCGAACAAATCAAGAGATTCAAAAAAACCAGAGGTTATAAACCAAAATATTGAAAAATGTATTTGTTTGATTGGACAAATTTACATACTTGAAATAAACTTTATTATTGGTTTTGTCTGCGTTTCTACAATTTGACAACAGTGCTTTTTCACGTTTGGTACGAGCTATGCACACAGGCGGCCTTAGGGGGTGGCAAGCAAGGCAACTGCTCGAACAATTTATTACTACTAGCTGTTCGGCCCGTCGAAAGACAACGAGTGTGACTTATGTAATTTTTTTTTAATTAATTAATATTTCAAATGACTTTAATTTTTTAATTGATCTATATCCGCTACTGGATTTCTGGAAATTTTTGATTGCAGTTATGTTCACTAGGCTTTAAAGTAAATAACTGCATCATTACATTTTAAATATCTACGCGATTCTGGCTTTTACGCGACTTTTTTTAAATTCATGGACTTCTTCTAATAAATTTTTTTTTTTGATTTCTTGAAATTTTTTGATGCAGTTATGTTTGTTAGGCTTTAAATGTACAGCCTTTAAATGTTTGTTACTAACAAACACCTGGAACTTTTTCAAAATTGTTGTAATAAATGTACTGCCTATTAAAACATTATATTAGTGTTTATCTAGCCGATAATAAATTGCATACAATAACTTATTTGTTAGCAAAACTATGTGTGCATCTCGAGTGTTCTTCTTTCATCTACCCCCTTCCTCTTTGCTGGCCTTCCACCTTCCACCCCTCTTAGTTATTTCATTGTCCACTTAAACTATCAACACAAATGACCATATCACAAGTTTGTCTAATTAAATTCCACAGCTAAATTAGTATAGAGCTTGGGGTCCGCGGTCGAACATTCCGGTACGAGAGCTAATGCCCCTGAGTGCCTTTCTACACTGTTCCTAATAAATGCACTTATATACTCGTGATATTTTACTTTTTGCATCATTGCAACATATTATCTAAATATAAGTTCATTAATTTTTTTATTATACATATTACGTCACTCAATAGGTTTGCCGGATTACATATAGATGGCGTCACTATTGAGAAATCTTTATGATTTTTAAATAGTGCCAACCTTCAAACGATATTTGTTAAAATTTCGTGGTAGTACGACCGTTAGTTTACAAGTTACAGTAGTTTTAATGAAGCTACTTTTGCAATTATCAAAACAATGAAAAAATCTTAACTTCGTGTCGTGAAAAAAATATCGGTCAGGCAAAGCAAAGGTTTGATATTAAAATTATGAAAAGACCTTTTTGGAGTAACAGAATAACCAATAATTAATTGGAATAAAAATTTAGGACCCTAATTTCTCATTATTCTAAATAAAACTTTTTTTGTAGCTTAACATATGTTATTATTTGTCATTTATTTTTAGTAGTGTATTTCATACCTTGCAATAATAATTATGTAATCTAATCATTTTCTGGTGAGACCCGTGAATTATGGTAGCCCCAACCGCTGGTTCTAATTAATAACTTGATATTTTCATAGAGCAATAATCATTTTATTTGCCACGTACCTTATGTTATAATCTAACACCAACAAATTATACTGCCAGTGACAGGACCGGATCATGCAGGGTCGCTCCAGAATCTCATTTGCTGTATTGCCACTGAAAACAGTTGAGTTTAAAGTGAGATCTGAAAAAATAAAGTCGGTCTACTTTTCAGAAACTCTATTGTGACTGCTCACATAGAAAATTGTCTCGAAGTGCAAGATTCACACTGCTAATTAGAGACAATTTAATTAAAGAGTACTTGAATTCGAGGGGCGCTTTTCAAGGTACTACCCAATGCACAAAAAGCAGTCTCTTTGCTGTAAAAACTATGGTTATAAATAAATTTGAGATGTATACAAATGTCAATGAAGAAAATTGAATTCAAGAAAAACAATAGAAGTTCTGGTGTGGTTTATTCAGAAAATCGAGTGTAACAGTCGAATCCGTCACTGTATACAGTGCCTCATGGATAATTTGTTGCGATGTGGTCAGACATTACTCTTAAGTTTTATTTTCATATAATCAAATTACAACAACTTTATTTACATTGCATAATATAAGAACACAAAGTTTCTGCAATGTTGTCAATAGCTTACAACTGGCTTACAGTTTATGTTTTATTATATGAAGGCCATTCAATTACCAGAATATTGTTGACCTGAACCAGGAGATGGGACTTCCTTCTTCGACTATGCTTGCATAAGGGCCTGATATTTCAAGTTAAACCACTGGAACATTATTATGTTTTTTTTTTTAAGGAGAATAAATTTAAAGTGGTTTAAATTAAAAGTGATACCAGTATATTTTTAGAGAATTTAACCAGAGTGTACAAAAACAATGAAATATGATGACAGTTTATCATAAAAGATTTTCTGAAAAATGTTTGTAAAAGAAAACTTTCAAGAAATTATAAATCAAGTTCTCTGAATAATTATCAGAAAAGTTACGATCTGTTTTACATGGGTAGACCGTCGCGCCGACCGTACACATCTTCTGTTATGTTATATCTATGTATACATCTACTGATTTTTATATATACTCGTACATAAATATTGTAGCAGAAAGTTATTCTAAATAATTGTTAAGGCCCCGTGTTAAGAAGTAGTATCTGGCCTAGAAGGACCAAATGTTACTAAGCAGATCGTGCGTATTTTCAGCACTACGCTTGGTTGACAATTCTTGAGGGGCAAGCACAGGAAATTAAAGATCTTCACTTAAATTTTATATAACGATTCACTTGTTTATTGGATCTAATTTAAATCACAAGTTTTGAATAACAATAAATAATAATTAACACTTAAAATATAACTAATAATAAATATAACTAAATATAGATAATGACAAAGTAACATGTAGTAAGAGACGTAATAGTAAAAAGACGAGCGTAAATAGCCGAGCGTAAATAGCGACTAATAAAATGTAAAGAGCAGCACTGATAACAGCGCAGTCACTTATATAGGCCAGCAAAAGGGGAAGGGATTGTGACCAGCTGTAATCTGGTTGATAAAAGAGATGTCTGGTGGCGCAAATATAAATGAATTTGTCACAAAACAATAAATAATTTGTAATTTGACAAATACGTTAGAATAAATAAATTTGGCAACATTTTGCTGCTTAAAGGAGCAAAATGTGTGTTCTAAAATTAACCATGCTCCCGGCGGTGACGAAATTCATTTATATAAACGAATTGGGTCAACATGTAGTGAATAAAGAATTCATTAAAATAAAATTACAAGTAAATATTTTACATACAAAACTTATAACTATATAATAAATTCTAATAGAGTGCGCTTCTGCACTTATGTGAGTGGAAGATCAGATGTTCTGTCTCCAAGTCTTCATATTATCAGCTAATGTTGAAGTTGCATGGTGATGACAAACTTGCTGATGAAGTAACTGCTAGATCCATATTTCCGTAGACTGTAGTAAGCGAAGTGACTGCTTTTTGGTAAAAGGTCTCGGAAAGAAGGGATGTAGAGTGTATAGGGGTGAGGATATACGAGGGTGTAGAGAGGGAACAATGTACATTGCAGAGGTCAACTTAAGAAACATCTTCACAAGTAAATACAAAGAATTACAAGGAATTTTTAGCTGATGGCTTTTAGTGACTCGAACGTAAGATTCCCAAGTTGCTAAGAAAGCGGGATGTTTTGAAGCAGACGGCTTTGAAAACATAAAGTAAAACGACAGAATGAAAGAGACGAGTATTGACCTTGACTTCCTAATGACTTTGATGAGAGATTGTATCACGATGCTAGGCGTTTCCATAGAATAAATAATTTTCTCTTTCGTCTCCGAAAAAACAATTCTATTCAAGTAAGAATTTCCTTGATACGTGACTTCTTTCATTAATGGCAAAGTAAAGGGTATGTCCAAACGGCACTCATGTATGGGTGAATACATTTTTCGTTCATTTGTCTTTTCCGTATTTGTGTGATTGGATGTGGAAATCAATGCAGAATCTAAAACGTTTTGTTTGGATTTGTGATCACTTATGTCATGCTTTACAGAAGTATGATGTGGGTCTAAATTATTATTGTCGGTTTCCTTAGGTAGGATTACAGATGGTAGTAATTCCGAATTAGATACAGCTTGAGTATTACAAGTGTTCATACTTTTTGTGGTTGACTTAGGTTTATCAAATTCTGATAGCAGTGAGGTCCATGAAGATGAGTAACATTCCAAACCGTGTTTTGTATTCTTAAGTGTAGTCTGAGCTATGTCTGTTAGATAGATCTCTAACAAACGTAGTTTATCAAGTTCATCAAATATATCTTGACAGTGCACAAGATTTTCAAACTGAGTTTTAAATAAAGGCCATGATTGCATGTCTCCATTAAAATCTGATATAATGAAATTTGATAAATCGATATCAGACGTTTGTGGTGTGTATGTCAAATCAAATGTCGAATTAGGTGATGAAAGTACGATATCAATAATCGACATAATTGTTAAATGTTTCAGTCTAAATGCTTTGATCTCTTTGCAAATTTGCGAAATACGTTGTGGATCATTGCATAATAGAGTTTTCATGTGGTTACAGGTCTCAATAAAAGACTCAAGTAGAGGGTCAGAATGCCTCTTGCATACTTTGAGTTCTGATATGCTGAGAGATGTAAGATTGTTAGCGATAATCCTATGTACACTTTTGTAATAAATGTGTAGGTTGGCTTTGTGGGAGTGAGCCTGAGCATTTAATCGCTTTAAATCCATAATGTAGATGGTGATCTAAATTAATTTTGTAATGAGTATTAAAATAATAATTATTTTAATCGTTGCTTAGTGTACGTAATGGATATTGCAAGTACAATAATTTGGTATTATGTTTGTGATGCGAATATTTTAACGTAAGCATGGTGTTAGAATTTCAAAGTTAGGAAACTATATTTCGGTGGAAATATTCAATCTATTGTTACTTGAAGTAAGCTAGGAACGCTTGATTTATTTTAACAATCGAGTTTCAAGTGGAAACTAAACCTGTATGACGGGTAAACGATTGGTTAAAATATTAACTTTTTCAGTTAATTTTGATCATGATAACAAATGATTTGAGTAATATTTATAAATTATTTAATTGCGGTATTCAAAATAACATTTGTACAAACACAAAAGGTTAAGTTATTTGAAAATGTAACAATTAAATTTTATAAAAATGTTTCTAACTAATGAAAGTAAACTGAATGTTGAATAGCAGAACGAAGATAATCAATTGTTTGGTAAACAAGTTCAATTGATTTGTTGATGAATTAATAAAGTGAAATCCAAAATATAAATTACCAAAATGTTATTACAATCTTTACAAAATCTATTTGCTGGGTACTTGAACAAATTATAATTAGTTTAAATGATAAAAATAAAATATTTTTGAAACAAATAAATCAAATTGAATAATCGTTAAGTTAAGTTTAGCAGTGTAAAAGAACTATTATTTTCAAATTATAACCAAGGTTACCGAGTGTTTACAATGATTTAGTTAATTTTGAAAAGAATTCTTATAGCTATTGTACAAATAATGATTTTGTAAAATGTTTGTAGATGTGGGCTTTGTTTACATAAATTCTATTGGTGAATAGATTAGCGAAGTTACAATTATGAATAAATTAGAACAATTAAAATAACGTAATTAATTTAATATTAAAAATCTAAAACTGAATAATTGTATATGCTATTTTATGTAATGCAAATGGTACTCGTATTTATGCTCATAAGTAAATCATATGGAGATATGACTCTGACAGTAGGATGTCTTACTTACAGCAAAATGTGTATGTGTAAAGTGAGAATGGATTACTGATTTTAATTCACGTGATGAATGTCTTGACATAAAATAAATGATATTTTTATGCTTGTAGCTAGACGTGTTCTAACTATTGTGGGTGATAACGTAATTATCGTAGCTTGAATGCTATTTGTAACAAATACCGATGTGTATTTGTAGATTTGTATGCTACAAATAATGTGTATATTTGAACAATTATTACAATCTATTAAAGATGCAATAATTTGTGTGTGGATGTTCGCGCATAGATTACAATCTACATGTGCAGATATAATACTTAAGCGGGTGAATTACTGGTACTCTAAATATTTACAGGGGTAAAGATATTTAAGTTGCAGTAATATAATGTGATGTGGATTGATGACGTAATCATCGGAGCTGGTCGTATGAATATTTTACTTACAGGGGTGACTGGTTCGTAGAAATATTAAACTTCAGCGGTGAAAAACTGATCGCATTAAAAATGACGTACAGTGTTAAGGTAGTATGCATCCAAAAATAGTAAAATCTAAACGATCTGTCGCCGGTGGACATATGATGCAGTATTAGAAGGTCTATATTTTAAGAAATGCTTACTTGTGGATTGTGAATGATTTAGAATTAGACGCAAAGAGGCCAATAATTATTCTAAGGAGTGCCATTCACAAAATACGAATACAATCACAGATTGTATCGGGCTACTATACAAAGTTACAAAAAATAGTCAAAATCAATAGTCTAATTAAAGAAATAATTAAGTGCGCGAGATTAAAGTGAATACTGTGAAAATGCTTCTTATTTGATGCAGATGCAACATTAATAGGAAAGGATTTAGAAAAAGGAAAGAACTATTTACCAAAAAAGTCAAATTGCAGCGTGGATGTGTTCAGGGGTGATCTGAATCTAGCGTCGTTGCTGATGAAGACTTAGTGTTGCTCCTTGAGTGATGAGGTGGACATCTGGGTGAAGATCTTCTGTACAAGATTGTCAAGAATTTCGTGGATCAGTTTCGGCAAGAACAGGTGCGGTGCGGCTCTGATGAAGTGATCTTCAGACATCCGCTTTTTAGCTCGAAGGACCTGATGTAGATGCTTGTCCTGAAGATATCGTGTTGGATGATGCGCTGGTCTTCGATCAATTGTAAGATGATTTAAAATCCAGCATCCGACTCGATCAGGACTAAATGTAGATGGATGTTCTGCTGAAACCTTATCTACTGATGCGCCGGTTTAGGATGAATTATTTTCATTATCCGGTATCCGGCTCGAACGGATCAAATGTTAAGAAGTAGTATCTGGCCTAGAAGGACCAAATGTTACTAAGCAGATCGTGCGTATTTTCAGCACTACGCTTGGTTGACAATTCTTGAGGGGCAAGCACAGGAAATTAAAGATCTTCACTTAAATTTTATATAACGATTCACTTGTTTATTGGATCTAATTTAAATCACAAGTTTTGAATAACAATAAATAATAATTAACACTTAAAATATAACTAATAATAAATATAACTAAATATAGATAATGACAAAGTAACATGTAGTAAGAGACGTAATAGTAAAAAGACGAGCGTAAATAGCGACTAATAAAATGTAAAGAGCAGCACTGATAACAGCGCAGTCACTTATATAGGCCAGCAAAAGGGGAAGGGATTGTGACCAGCTGTAATCTGGTTGATAAAAGAGATGTCTGGTGGCGCAAATATAAATGAATTTGTCACAAAACAATAAATAATTTGTAATTTGACAAATACGTTAGAATAAATAAATTTGGCAACATTTTGCTGCTTAAAGGAGCAAAATGTGTGTTCTAAAATTAACCACCCCGTACACACTGCGTTGATACCTGACTCGGTCAACGTTCTTAGATGAATACCACAATGTTGGGGCATCGCTTGCTCGGTTGAAAATTCAACTAGACTATCGCTGGCAACACAAGCCGAGCACCAACATGTATGACAAAACGGTAACTCTAAATAGCAAGTACGTAAAGAGTTTTTTCGTTGCCCAATTTAGCATAATTTACGTAAATAAATATGAAATCACACCCAAAAGCATTAGTTGCTCAATTATCGACAACATAAGTTTTCATACACCTTATCAGTAAAATAGCGCCATAAAAGGAAGTGGATATGATTAGACTCTATAAAAAACATCTTAGTTAGTAATTACAAGTTTTAAATGGAAAAGTATACAAACACAAAAACACAACTAAATTAAGATAAAATATTTAGGCTCATTTGTACAACTTTTTAATGGTAACACTTACCATAATTACTCTATCTACCCCCCCCCTCTCACCTCTCCCCCAAACCTACTTTTCAGTCAGTTAACTCACGTCCGTAGCATCCATGCCAAACGTAGACCTGTACCCTGTAAGTCATAGCCTGTAGCCTGGTAAAGTCGTAGAGCGGACCGAACCTACGCAAGGAGCAGGAGGTGAGGGGAAAGTATTTGGCTGTGGCATCATCTGATATGGCAAGAGACAAACCGCTACAATAAGGCGCGAGGCTATCGAGACCCATGAATCCTGTGCTCAATGTAGAAAGTATACTCTGATGCATAATGTTTGCTTGCTTATTCGAAAGGAAATTATCAGCCCAACACTTATTTTGCATTTTACTCGACAACCTTCCAACAAACTTTGAAACTATACAATGTCCTCAGTTCTTTTGATGAAACAAAAGTATAGTTGGTAAATAAAAGATAGAAAGAGAAAAGAAAAAAAAAGAATATTACTTTATCAATATACAGTGGTGTTTTTTATAAATTCAGTTATGGTTTACAACCCAATTGTCAGCCTTGGAATAACCAACAGTGCAAAACAAATACATTTTTTAAAAGTTTAAACAGTTGTAACAAAACGTAAAAAATATAACAAACAAAGTTTAATCAACGAAATTCTTAGGAGTTGTTATTACATCCTTCGTGCAAGTGCTACCACCAGTATGTAAAGTTGAAGATAAGTTTAGTATTTAACTATTACTCAAACCGGAAGTCAAGGGTAAAAATAATAAATGTAATTGCAAGAGTCCATAACTGAATCCGAAAGAAATTAACATTTTTTAAGTTTGTGAATAATTAGTTTCAGGTAGTGTACTTTTCTCAGTTTCAGCATTCCAGTAAATTTACAGATAACATACACAGCTGATAAGAGTATACCTCTGTTTGGCAAGAAGCTTCAAGTCATGGGGTTGCATATTAACATTTGCCTTGTGGACTACCGGAGCAGACACGACGACAAAAGGTTTTTGTTAGAACAAAACACAGAACACGAACGCGACATCATAAACATAACCTATATCCTACATTAGAATAAAACATTCTAACCAGTGACTTGCAGGGGTGGTTTACACATACATACATACATACAATTTTTGCATTACCACTGTCATTACAAAACAAAGCGTTTTACAATGATCAAAACGTGATTGTAATACCGATATTATTTTTTATCGTGAAACAAAAACGAAATTGTTTACTTCCTAGCGAAACGCAACGCAACGCTCATTCACGCACGTCTTTCCCGCAGTTAATCGTTGTAATCGTGTGCTTTGTGAAGAAGATCATCTCCTGGACCCAAGGGAACGATCAATCGTGTTTCAAACTGTCCCCGTTACTCCCCTCTAGCCCCTCAATTCGTGTACACACTCCCATCCGATATGAGATATGATATAACACCCTATAAGTTATGTGAAATAATGGGGGTAGTCGGTAGTCACTGAGTGAGTGGTGCGGGGAGAGGAGTTTACCCGCGATGATGTATTGATGATATTAGTTTGTTGGTTTGATGATAAATATGAAATTTTGAATTAAAATAATTAACTGAATATATCCGTCATGCTCTTTTGTTCATTTCATATACATGTAAGAGTATTAAAAAAGAAATTTTGCCCAAAAAAGTGCATCTGTATGGAATTCATTAACCCATTAAGATACTATCATGAAGTTACCCACAAATGAATCTGAAACAATTGATTTTATTTGTTAAAATTAATCAAAATTTTGAAAGTTGAATTATTTAAAATATTAGATTCTACGAGGATTTTCTAGTAGGTCATTTTCAATATAAATTGAGTCTTTGTATTCTAGTATTCTTTGTATCAAATATTTTCTCTTCAGAATGAATCTCTGTAAATTTTGCTAAAAGTAAATGTATACATCAATAATGTAAAATTTAAAAAAAATGTCAATAATTTTAGTTTCAATTATGCTCTCATTCTTTTTCTTCTCTTTATTTTTTGTCCTTGTACTCGATAATTTAAACATATCTTTTTCATTTGATAAAGTTCAAAAATAGATTATTTCAACACTATAAAATATTCCATTATCAATATTTTAAAATCTCGTAGCAAGTTACACCACATCAACTAGTTGTTATACAGTTTGGTCCACAGGGAATCGAACCAGCGATCGCTCATCTCCCGTGACGTCACAAACTCATCCATGACACTATGACAACTTGACAAGTGACAACGACTCGAGATCACGTGACAGAATTAAGAGTGGGTACAAATAGTGTTGTCTAAACTATATTTTATTCATAATTGGATGCTACTTCAATATTTCTAATATTGCAAATAATATTAGTATGAACTCCACTATTTGATATAACAAACCCTTAGCGTATTGATAGAGAGTATGTATGTGATCACGTACAAGTGGATTGTTCAATGTTTGTATGTTGTTTTGCGTTTTGTTTGTGTTTGAGATGATTTGGGACGCGTACAATTCGTGTGTTGTACCAGTAAATGATTTATGTAATTACTACACCACTTAACTAAGTTAACAGCACAGTAACTGAGTAAATAAAGCGTAGACGAATAAGCGTTATAAGAGAACCCAGTTTAAAGAATCAGTTAGGCCTTAGTAACCAGCAGACAGTTGACAGTACAGACCTTGACATTACTAAAATATAGAATCAGAGCCACTGTTACTGTCATATAATAGTAAAACCTCTATTGATATACATGCTACAAAATTAATGAAGTCATAATGACACAACACAAAGATTTAAATACTGCGGAACTTTTTTATAAGGCTAATATGATCCAAGTTGTTAAAATCGTAATAAAACTAGAGAAAAAATAAGTAATAGAAACAGTCTGCTCACTTTTCAGAGTATTATTCCAAATTACAGGTGTTGCAACGGCATTAGGGCAAAACATATTTATTTGTAATGATATTAACCCTTCTTTTTAATAAAAAGTTATCTTTTGAGAAATTCTACAGAATCCGAACACAAAGAGTTTTTAAATTTGACACAGTTTTATTATAGATGCATAAAAGTTACATACTATTTTATTATGGGTCCTCATTACTGCTAATTATTTCATTTGTACCCTATTTGGAATTATTTATCTCACTACTTGACATCAGCAATTATACAAATGCACCAAATAACACTTAACCAAATTATTAAGTTATTGTAGAAGCATAAGAATCAGGCGCTAATTATTAACTTATTCAAATTCATTTGCTAGACATTGTTATGAACGTTATGTTATATATTTAATATTTTATATTTGTTTTAATATCTTAATATATATATTTCTTGTGTGCGTGTGTATGTGACTGAACTCCTCCTAAACGACTGGACCAATTTTGATGAAATTTTTTGTGTGTGTTCGTGGAGATTCGAGAATGGTTTAGATTTACAGTTTGGTCTACTGGAAAATGTTTTTTCAATTAATTTCTTATTTATAAGGAGTTGTTGATTTTGGAATGTTTTACATTAGATCCGGCGGACGGCGCTATCATCGCATTCAATATTATTCTATTTCAATTATAGTTTGTCCCGACAGATGGTGCTACGATTAATTTGAAAAAAATTTTGTTATTCAATTCATGTGCTGATTAAAATATTAAATGTAATTATTTTTTAAAGAGTTTTGAAGTGTGTATAAATAATTTTGTGAATTCAGATGTTTTTTTAAACAACCAACATAACCTTCAAGTTTATTTGTGTAGTTAGAGGATTGAATTTTTTAAATTATTTTTATTGACAATTAATTCATTTTTGGAGATATTAAATAAAAAAACTCACAAAATGCGATTACATGTTCTTTATCTAAAATTTGTCATAATAAATCTTTTGAGTTAATTAATTAAAAATTCATTATCAATAAGTAACTCATATTAATTGTATATTATTTTGCAATATTTTATTTTTGTAGAAAAATGCCACGTCTTCGTGGAAGAGCAAGAAATATTGGTCGACGTACTCAGCACGCGCAATTAGTTCATGATCATCGATTGAATAGAACAGTAGAAGAACATTCTATGGATAATGTAAATTTAAGAGACCACTCGCGCGGTCGGCTCCTTACTGAACGGTTGAATGCAGCGCTAATTTGTTTTTATGCGATATAATTATCATCGTAATATTACTTTTTAAACACAGTTTCATTTTGTAGTTGTTTTCTATATAGTAGGTACTTTATTTGTTTTAGGATAGTATTTAGTTACACAATAATAACACTTTTTTGTTTTCATGTAGATTATCTTAATATATATAAATTACGTGTCACTGTGTTGTCCGCTATGGACTCCTAAACTACTTAACCGATTTTAATGAAATTTGTACACCGTGTGCAGTTTGACCCAACTTGAAAGATAGGAAAGCTTACATATCCATTTATTTATCTTATTGCTAATTATTTGTCTATTAATTATCTGTATATGACATATGACATCGGGCGACGATGATGGCGACATCTGTTGACTAGATTGAGTAAATATTCTGTTGAGTAAATCGAAATCTGTTGACTAGATTGAGTAAATATTCAATAGATGGCGCTATGTAATGTAATATGACAAAAACGTTAGTCACAGCAACGCGTGGCCGGGACAGCTAGTATATATATATATATATTAAACAATAGTGATGATAACAATAACGAATATTTATTATTTAATGAATTACAGGCAGTTGTATTGCAGTATGATGTATTGTTTGCATGAAACATCTGCTTTTTACACCAACACCCTTTAAGCACGCAACCAACATAAAATGATTTGATTTTGTTTATGATTTAACTAACTACTCATAAATTGGAAAATCAGTTCATAGTTCAACAGGTCATGCAGGTGTACACACCACACCACAACACATGGCATGACATGGCAACGGTTATGACTTGTAGTGGAATATAATCGTAACCGTGAAATTTAGTGCATTGTAGCTATGAAATTGTAAGTTAGGAGTGGAGCTACTTAGTTTTTGTCATTTATGTTTTTGACACAATTAGTAGATTTATTTTCCTTTTTTAAAAGAATTACCGTTCTTTTTATTTTAGCTATCTCGGAAACCAAAACATTTTCTATTTTTCAAATATTGACCTCATGAATACACCCACATTTCTGGGTTTTTTTTTAAGGAAAGAACTACGTTCCACCTCATGGTAGTAGCTATGGTAAACCACATGGCAATGTTCTAAAGAGCCCAAAATGGAGCTACGTAGTTTATGGACAGCCAATAAGTAGAATTTGGCGTCTCACGTTAACTTTAATGCATTTCTTTTAAACATTTCTTGTTCTTTAAAGATGACAATTCATATGGGAAGAGCGTAAGATTCGGATTTTTATGATGTTGATGTATCCTATAATATATTTGAAGTTCTCATCGTCTTTACTTTAGACTTTATCAATATACAGCACAGTTTTATAAAAATTAAGACATGGTTTTTCTTTATAACTTTATAAACTCTGTTTTAAAACACTACATTTTATTTTCAAATAATATTTTAATTAAATTACTGACAAGATGATTATTAGGAACCATTCCGCTTGAATTCTTTAAGGGGGTGAAATTAAAATGTTGTTATTTTTATTGTTGATGGTTCGTTGATTTTCTATAACAAAATTGAATTGCGGTTAAAAATCTGAGTTGTCATTATTATAAATGGTCTTTTATATAAAAGTTTACTTTTACATGTCGTTAATGTATTTTTATATAGCCAAGAGCTAGCTGAGTAACAAAGGTAGACTTTTGTAAACCACATATATCATATAGTGTATCAAGCAACAAAATCAACTAACGACTAAGAAATGATAACCCTACGAAAAAGAACGGTGCAGATAAATAAATACGTATTTCTGGTATTCATTGAATTAAATAAATTTATACGCAGTCTGATGATTTAAAAGTCGCGCGGAAAAGTCTGCAGTTTGATAAGAAATTTACTGAACGGATTTTCTTTTGCAGTATGGTTCTAGTCTAAGAAAGAGGAAACTAAAGCCACCCAATTTTCAACCAATTTATTTTTATAGTGTATATAAAATTAAAATAGATTTTTAAAGTGTGGATATTTTATAGAGAAACGACAATCGTCTATTAGATATCGATTTTAGTTCATTGTCTAAAACTACAACTTAAACAATGAATATGACAAAGAACTTGTAATAATTCTTTTATAAAGAAGGACACTAATAGATCACAAAAGAACATATGAAATAATAATAAGAACAGTTGCGTGTTCTTTAGTTGTCTAAAGCCGCGTACAGATCGTTGTAATTTAATGTCGTCACTCATCAGTACTTGGAGAAATCAGGACCTCTCGAGAGTTCAAGTTATTTTATATAGTAATCAAGTAATAGTACGCTAGTAGGATATGCAGTACCGATCTGAGAGAAATGTATAATAAGTGAAGTGAGATGGTGATTTGGCTCTCTGATTTCATATTAGAATAGCTACTGAGACATTAAATAACAATAGGCGCCCGGTTTTACAGGTTGGCACCCTTTTATAGTCCAAGAACCAGGGCCCGTCAGACTTACGTTATTTTATAAAGTTTGGAAATAAGCAAGTATTCTACAGCAGGTAAGAACAATTGGCTACTATGAACCTTGAGTCGTAATGGTTTTGTCAAGTGACAGGTAGCAAAGGTGCATAAATTGGTTCAAAAGTACGCCAAGTTTTATATCTTCTTCGAGGAGCTATTAGAAATCACATTCATCCATTACAAACCACGTGGGTTGTGAAAACCACGTTGCTGCATGTCTGTACGCAGCTCTACGCTTTAACGTTTTTATTTATTTGTTAATAATTCATAAATAGATGACATTAACCCTTTGCCTATAGCAATGTACCATGTACTTAACTCATGAAAATATTATTTAGTTCAGCATTGTTCCACAGGCGGCACCGGAGTTACGCATGATGCACTATAGTTATCATAGTTACTTATAATATTCCCATAAGCCTCCCCTTAATTATCAGCGACATACGTTCATTAAACATTACCCTATTGTTACACAAAGCAAACCTCAAACATACGTCTGTGATGACTCCATATAATATGTAGACAGGTGGATATAATTATAGGTAAAATAAAAGTAAAACTGACATAAGTTATAAAAAGGCAAAGGGGACTCTGACTAATATAGTGCAGTGATTGAATCACGTCAACGATCAGGGCTCGGACTCCGACTCTAACCTTCCATCGTTCGCGCTGAACGTCAGGTTAATGTCACATATTATATTTATACGGGTAGTGCATATTGCGTGTTCGAATGTTGGATGCATACATTTCGAGTTCTTCCATCTAGCGATATTTGTGGGGAATAACTATATAACTATGCAGCTTGTGATTTTCTCGTGGGAGAATTTTTAACTCTGATTTTTATAAAACGCAGTGATTATTTGATTTGATTTTAATGATACGGTGGACTTTCCTATAATGCGAGTTCTTATAACACGAATTCTTACCACTTTATTTTATAATTTTTCTCGTATAACACATTGTATAATTAATGTGGGGTTAATTCCATCTCTATAAGGAGTTGTTCTGAAACTACATAGCTCTATTTTAGGCTCTTTTGAATCCCTCTTTCTCCCAGTAAACATTTTGGAGTTACTTCGCCATTATATTGAATATGCGCATGTTTTTTTTGTCATGAAAGAGTTCATTTACAGTTCAATTTCTTGAAAAAATGGCGAAACCACTCCACCTTTCGGAATACAAATGAAGATAAAGTTAATGCGAATTATAATTGAAGTGAAATAGTGATAGAAACGTTACAAAAAGGACTCTTCACCAAATTGTTTACAAGGCTACTTTATGTCAATTGAAATTAAAATAAATTCAGATAGGAATTTTCAATACGAATCTATCAAACTTCTATCTTGGTCTCAAATTTGTGACTTTGAAATTAGCCCTTCTAGCATACGAGTATATAACCCACAATCCATTGGCACGGTATTAAAATTGTTATCTATGCGTATTTTAAAATATTATTTAAAAATCGAACAACAAGATGCATACTCGATTTATAAATGATGCTGATGATCGGGCTATGACCTCCTTCCGTGACCTCTTAGGAAGCCAACTAACATTAATCAAGGCGTTACCGTTTACCTGTTCAAAGTGACAGTTCCATGGATCTTCAAACACCTCTGCAATGATTCAGGTGTTCTTCGCGTGTTGTTCAGGAGAATTGGGAGACGCCTTCCTATCAGATGACTGGCATATTAGTCCTCTGGGATCATCTAACGCTGTTAATGTACAACGATTAGTAAAATATTAAGATTAAGGTGCTTGGCAAAGCAACCAGCCAACGTCGTGTGAAGATGAGATGTGTTCAAGATTCATCAGTCATAAGCAAGGTCACGGATGCGGTAAACTTGGAATGGAGAAGAAGTTAAATGTGCTTAGGAGAACGTGCGTGTGCGTGTGCATGCATTGATGATCTGGAAACATTCGGACATGGACGTACGAAGATAGGAGAAATGAACCCCTTTTCTAGATATTGAGTTTTACACTAGACAGAATGGAGTCTATGACAAATTTATACTACATGATAAAAGTTGAAGTTTTGTCCTTCCCGATTAAATCTTCTGAGCCGATTTCTGATGGTATCCTATTACCGTATGTCGCATCAAACGTATTGGATGTATCGTGTGAAATGTGGAAGAGAAGGGAAGCGTGAGAGAAGTGATATCCGTATGGTTAATCGTATAAATGTGTTATCGTCGGTGTTTCCAAGGAATGTAACGCAAGAAATGTAGTACGTTTTAAAACTACCCATGTAGAAAATTCACTTGCATTGCAGTTACAAACTTCTCTCACAAAGAAATTGTAACGCAATGGGCAAAATGCAACTTGCTAGTGTGCTACAAGCTCATTAAAGTGTTACATTTCTTCCTAGGTCTTCAATCACTCCTTATTTTACCTTATCAATTATAACACATCAAAATTTTACAAATTGAATTCAATTAACAATTATATACTATATTTATACATTAAAAACTCGCAAAAACAGTAGGTTCGGTTAAACAATAATCTGGTAAGTAGAAAAATTGTGGGATGACAATGCAACCGGCCCCTTGTGAGATGATATGCAGTGTTATGTTATAATTTTAAATTGATGAATATAAAAAATATATTAAAGAAGAAAAGCTCATTAAATAACTTCTTATTAATAAAAGAAATATTTGCTATGTTGTCAAATAAACTCGACTTATTCATATATATAACGAGCTGCCAATATAAGAGTATCGCAAGGGGTGCACCACCCAGCAACCCGGGCGAAGCTCCAGGGCTCAATGACAGGAAAAAACTTCAAAGAACTAAAACCAACAAAACAACCATTACAGAAAAAATACATAATTATGGATAAATCCAAAAATGATTTTAAAAGCATATGTAGTAGAGCTTTATATTTGACGTCAGAGAAGTTAGCAGTCCCAGATGTTGGCAGTCTGGATGTTGGCAGTCCCGATGTTGGCCGTCCGATGTTGGCGGTCTAAGGCAATATTAATAATCGGAATTATAGCTGTCAAATGAAAACTAAACAAGTTAATATTAAAAATATTACAAATACAGAATGAAATAAGAGTAAATAACCATTAGTTGCCATATATTAGTATATATATATAACTATTTTGAAGATAGGAGTCATTAAAGTTAGTGTAATATTTATATATATATAGGTAATTGCGACTATCAAACACCTCGAAAAAAACATATATTACACTACAGCCCAATGACACAATTTGGCATGTGCATTAAGTATAGATTGTAGATTAATAATTTACTGTCAAATGTTGTAGTCCACCCATTGGATTCGGAGCTACGAGTCTTTGAACTTAATGTTTTATTCATATAAATACAGGTAGTTGCGACTATCAAACACCTCAAAAAAAACATATATTACACTACAGCTGAATGACACAATTTAGCATGTGCATTAAGTATAGTATGTAGATTAATAATTTACTGTCAAATGTTGTAGTCCACCCATTGGATTCGGAGCTACGAGTCTTTGAAGCTAATGTTTTATTCAAATATATAAAGGTAGATGCGACTATCAAACACCTCGAAAAAAATGTATATTACACTACAGCTGAATGACACAATTTAGCATGTGCATTAAGTATAAATTGTAGATTAATAATTTACTGTCAAATGTTGTAGTCCACCCATTGGATTCGGAGCTACGAGTCTTTGAAGTTAATGTTTTATTCATATATATAAAGGTAGATGCGACTATCAAACACCTCAAAAAAAACATATATTACACTACAGCTGAATGACACAATTTAGCATGTGCATTAAGTATAGTATGTAGATTAATAATTTACTGTCAAATGTTGTAGTCCACCCATTGGATTCGGAGCTACGAGTCTTTGAACTTAATGTTTTATTCATATAATTACAGGTAGTTGCGACTATCAAACACCTCAAAAAAAATATATATTACACTACAGCTGAATGACACAATTTAGCATGTGCATTAAGTATAGTATGTAGATTAATAATTTACTGTCAAATGTTGTAGTCCACCCATTGGATTCGGAGCTACGAGTCTTTGAACTTAATGTTTTATTCATATAAATACAGGTAGTTGCGACTATCAAACACCTCAAAAAAACATATATTACACTACAGCTGAATGACACAATTTAGCATGTGCATTAAGTATAGTATGTAGATTAATAATTTACTGTCAAATGTTGTAGTCCACCCATTGGATTCGGAGCTACGAGTCTTTGAACTTAATGTTTTATTCATATAAATACAGGTAGTTGCGACTATCAAACACCTCAAAAAAAACATATATTACACTACAGCTGAATGACACAATTTAGCATGTGCATTAAGTATAGATTGTAGATTAATAATTTACTGTCAAATGTTAAAGTCCACCCATTGGATTCGGAGCTACGAGTCTTTGAACTTAATGTTTTATTCATATAAATACAGGTAGTTGCGACTATCAAACACCTCAAAAAAAACATATATTACACTACAGCTGAATGACACAATTTAGCATGTGCATTAAGTATAGTATGTAGATTAATAATTTACTGTCAAATGTTGTAGTCCACCCATTGGATTCGGAGCTACGAGTCTTTGAACTTAATGTTTTATTCATATAATTACAGGTAGTTGCGACTATCAAACACCTCAAAAAAAATATATATTGCACTACAGCTGAATGACACAATTTAGCATGTGCATTAAGTACAGATTGTAGATTATTAATTTACTGTCAAATGTTAAAGTCCACCTATTGGATTCGGATCTACGAGTCTTTGAACTTAATGTTTTATTCATATGTATACAGGTAGATGCAACTATCAAACACCTCGAAAAAAACATATATTACACTACAGCTCAATGATACAATTTGGCATGTGCATTAAGTATAGATTGTAGATTAATAATTTACTGTCAAATGTTAAAGTCCACCTATTGGATTCGAAGGTAGGAGTCTTTGAGGTTAGTGTTTTATTTATATATGCAGGTAAGAGAAGTTAATAAAATCCTTGAATCTTTATCATATTTTGATTTATATATAAATTTATATTTATTAATTTAGCTATTATTACAATAACTAATTAGGATGATTTTTAACAAAAAAAAATTAAAAAGAATTTATCTTCCCTGGAATTGACCCCCATACTGTAAGTTTGAAAGATATAAACGTTCTCACTACATTAGCAGTGCTTGTTAGTAATGTTTGTTAAGGCGTATATTCACAGTAATGTAGTATATATGATGTTTAAGCCACTAAATATTCCTTTGTGCAGGGATACGCAAATTCCTGACTTTTTTTTTATATTTTTAAGTGTTAAGTGTTTTCTAGTATTAATTTTGTTATTTATTGGTGGTTTTTGCCAAGGGTAAAAATTGTGCTACAAAGTTGAATTTTGTATGTGTGCTAAATTTGGTACCTTATTTACAAATCGAAAAGAAATCTTAAATTGTGAAAAAAGAAGTTAGTCAAATTACGAATAAATTGAAAATATTTTATATTTTGTTGGAAAAAATATATTCTTTTAGTCAGTTTATATGAAAAAATAGTGTTGTTATATGTAAAATTAATATAGAACGAGTTAAATATTTCAATTTAAAAATAGAATTCAAATTTGAAATGAATTTCAATTTATAAGCAAAAGACAGACGTCCCTTTCGACGGGGATAAACGCTAATATTTCTAAATATTTCATAAATATTTCAAAATTTAACGCAAAGGGGACATTATTTATTACACTAATAAAATAATAAATAGAATAGCTAGTGCTCCTCTAGCTCTATCCTTTTTTAACACATTGCAGTTAGCGCTATTGCTTGAGATACACTAAACAGTTATGCCCAGCTGCTTCCACTCCAACACAACTACAATTGTTTTCTGTGTATTACAAAATTACTGAGATGTGGTTTTAAAAATGTATTAAAATATAATAACTAGGTGATCAACAAGAAATATATATTTATTAATAAAATATAAGAGTCTATTATTAATAAAATAGTTTATTAATAAATATAAGAGAAAATATAATATAAGATGCAAACTTACAAAAAGTAAAACAAATAAAACATATAATAGAAATACTAAGAAAACAGCAATGGCAATTTATTAACTCTATTTTTAATTTAACATATACCTAAATAGATATATACCTAAAAATGCAAAAAGTAAAGATTTGACTGGCTGAACGAAAAAATTAAGTCGGTAATTTGCGTATGCATATTCAACAAAGAAATGTTTAGTGGTATAAACATCACATATATCTATATATATTAGTTTAAATATATGCCTTAACATTTCTTACCAACAAGCGCTGGTAGCGTAGTGGAAACGTTTATATCTTTCAAACTAACAGTACGGGGTTCAATTCCACAGAAGGGGGAAATTTTTCTTTTTTTTTGTAAGCAATCATAATAATTAGTTATTGTAATGATAGCTAAATTAATAAATATAAATTTATATATAAATAATTATATAAATTATAATACGATAGAGTTTCAAGGATTTCATTAACTTCGCTTGAATGTATATATAAACAAAACACTACATTCAAAGACTTACAGTATGGGGGTCAATTCCAGAGAAGATAAATTCTTTTTAATTTTTTTTGTTAAAAATCATCCTAATTAGTTATTGTAATAATAGCTAAATTAATAAATATAAATTTATATATAAATCAAAATATGATAAAGTTTCAAGGATTTTATTAACTTCTCTTACCTGCATATATAAATAAAACACTAAATTCAAAGACTCCTACCTTCGAATCCAATAGGTGGACTTTAACATTTGACAGTAAATTATTAATCTACAATCTATACTTAATGCACATGCCAAATTGTATCATTCAGCTGTAGTGTAATATACATTTTTTTCGAGGTGTTTGATAGTCGCAACTACCTGTAATTATATGAATAAAACATTAAGTTCAAAGACTCGTAGCTCCGAATCCAATGGGTGGACAACAACATTTGACAGTAAATTATTAATCTACATACTATACTTAATGCACATGCTAAATTGTGTCATTCAGCTGTAGTGTAATATATGTTTTTTTTGAGGTGTTTGATAGTCGCAACTACCTGTAATTATATGAATAAAACATTAAGTTCAAAGACTCGTAGCTCCGAATCTAATAGGTGGACTTTAACATTTGACAATAAATTATTAATCTACATACTATACTTAATGCACATGCTAAATTGTGTCATTCAGCTGTAGTGTAATATACATTTTTTTCGAGGTGTTTGATAGTCGCATCTACCTTTATATATTTGAATAAAACATTAGCTTCAAAGACTCGTAGCTCCGAATCCAATGGGTGGACTACAACATTTGACAGTAAATTATTAATCTACATACTATACTTAATGCACATGCTAAATTGTGTCATTCAGCTGTAGTGTAATATATGTTTTTTTTGAGGTGTTTGATAGTCGCAACTACCTGTATTTATATGAATAAAACATTAAGTTCAAAGACTCGTAGCTCCGAATCCAATGGGTGGACTACAACATTTGACAGTAAATTATTAATCTACATACTATACTTAATGCACATGCTAAATTGTGTCATTCAGCTGTAGTGTAATATACATTTTTTTTGAGGTGTTTGATAGTCGCAACTACCTGTAATTATATGAATAAAACATTAAGTTCAAAGACTCGTAGCTCCGAATCCAATGGGTGGACTACAACATTTGACAGTAAATTATTAATCTACAATCTATACTTAATGCACATGCTAAATTGTGTCATTCAGCTGTAGTGTAATATACATTTTTTTCGAGGTGTTTGATAGTCGCATCTACCTTTATATATTTGAATAAAACATTAGCTTCAAAGACTCGTAGCTCCGAATCCAATGGGTGGACTACAACATTTGACAGTAAATTATTAATCTACATACTATACTTAATGCACATGCTAAATTGTGTCATTCAGCTGTAGTGTAATATACATTTTTATCGAGGTGTTTGATAGTCGCATCTACCTTTATATATTTGAATAAAACATTAGCTTCAAAGACTCGTAGCTCCGAATCCAATGGGTGGACTACAACATTTGACAGTAAATTATTAATCTACATACTATACTTAATGCACATGCTAAATTGTGTCATTCAGCTGTAGTGTAATATATGTTTTTTTTGAGGTGTTTGATAGTCGCATCTACCTTTATATATATGAATAAAACATTAACTTCAAAGACTCGTAGCTCCGAATCCAATGGGTGGACTACAACATTTGACAGTAAATTATTAATCTACAATCTATACTTAATGCACATGCTAAATTGTGTCATTCAGCTGTAGTGTAATATATGTTTTTTTTGAGGTGTTTGATAGTCGCAACTACCTGTATTTATATGAATAAAACATTAAGTTCAAAGACTCGTAGCTCCGAATCCAATGGGTGGACTACAACATTTGACAGTAAATTATTAATCTACAATCTATACTTAATGCACATGCCAAATTGTGTCATTGGGCTGTAGTGTAATATATGTTTTTTTCGAGGTGTTTGATAGTCGCAATTACCTATATATATATAAATATTACACTAACTTTAATGACTCCTATCTTCAAAATAGTTATATATATATACTAATATATGGCAACTAATGGTTATTTACTCTTATTTCATTCTGTATTTGTAATATTTTTAATATTAACTTGTTTAGTTTTCATTTGACAGCTATAATTCCGATTATTAATATTGCCTTAGACCGCCAACATCGGACGGCCAACATCGGGACTGCCAACATCCAGACTGCCAACATCTGGGACTGCTAACTTCTCTGACGTTTATATTTGATATAAATATGTAAATTACTCATCGATTTTAATTAATTTATTTATTCAACGAACTATGAGAACTTTGTTAGAAACTAAAGTTTGATGTGCATATACGTATTAAATATGGGTGAGTTTCAGTCGTCTGCGTTCGCTTCAGCGTTCGCGTTACCCGTTCCCCGTTCATCGCTCACGTTCGCTACGAGCTTTTAAATGCTTTTAGCTTTCATCTACGAGTTGTAAATATTTAATAAATTGTTAAATAAATGGCGCGCGTTTTGTTCTCATTCATTTTACATGAAATTCGATATTCTCATGGATTTTTTAATATGGAATAGAAGCTGCAGCGAATATGGAGCATTATTTTAACTGGTTTATTAATGGATTAGAAGCCAAAAACTAGTACATAAAGTAAAGTAATAGTAAGTAAAGTAAAATATTAACTCAATATTCTTAAGTTAATGATAAGTATTAACGCAAGGTACATAACCAGAGTTTTCATTCGCAGGCGAAATAAAATGTTTTAATAATACACATTTTATCGTTTTATTTTAATTTTAATTTCTCGGGCTTTCTAAGCACGTAGGCTTTTATCGCTCCTAATAATATCCTGCTTTAGGCTATTTTCTAAATGTCCTGAGACAACAAGAATGATCTATTCATGACCATTGCTGACATTTTGTTGTTTACATTAATGTTATTTTGATTTTCAAGATGGGTTTTGGCACCATCCATTTTCCTTTGTCAAGCTGCATACTGCTCTAGATCTTGCACTCTTTATAAATATATGAGTGTAGCAGGAGCAAATTGAAAATGCATGCCTTACATCGTGCCCAGCACTTCTAAGTTTTGGATATGTTTTATAGATTAAGGATATGGATTATTTGGATATATTTTCTTCTAAATAAAAATTACAAGTTTTTCCGATGTCAAAAATCGGTGAACGTCGCCATATCGGAGGTATAGAAAATATACCTACAATGGCTTTTGTACAATATTTCCTTCACAATACCTGTGAAGCATAAGACAAAAATAGTCTTTATCAATCTGATGGAGAACTCAATTTCCTACAATTTGTGTTTACAACATTTTTCCGTAAAGCTGATAGATACAGAGTTACACTGCTGTAAAGTGGAGCACCTTAGAAAAGAAATGACACAACGCTGTTGATAAGAGTCTGTATCGAAAATAGGTAGACGTTAAATAAATAAATTAAAAAATATACAATATCATTCTTTAAGAATAATTCTGTTCTTCACTTGATATTTAATAATTGTCTTTATCCTTTTTAAGTCCTTACGTCCTTAATTACGTTATAAATAATATGGGTTACCAACCAACCATATCAGTTTTCGTTGATACACCTACAACCTCCAGCTGCTAAGCCACGAGTTTGTTTGAAACACATGTGTTCATTTTTTAGGCTTTATTATTAACTACCCCTTCATTTCTATGGGGTAGTTTACTGGTGTAAGTAATTCTACGACATGTAGGGTTTCTAATACATCTGTAATATTTGACTAACAGTTAGTTCACCGGAAATATAACCCCAGCGAAGCCTATAGAAAAGCGAGGGTGGGGTCAAAGGTAAACCTCAAGTACCCCACAGCCAATGGCAGGGTCGGCCGTGACCTCTGAACCCACCCACTCACTGAAGGGTAGGTGTACAACCAGGACATCACGGGACACGCATCTGCTACGGTTATTAAAATGAAATCATCAACGATAATGAACACGAACGGAACGCTTTGTTTTAAAGTATATTATAATTGTATTGCTTTTGTTATTATCTTCATTGTATTTAACAATGTATACTACCATTATTATCATTAATCAAAAAATATTAATAATAAATTTCTATATACCAATAGACAGACACCACTATTGAAATTAATACGTTAAGTACTACCATCTATGGAGAACAGCTATAAGATACTATTTTTTTGAACATGATGTTTTTATACAACTGTTTGCCCCTTCATAAATAAATTATTAAGCAACTAAAATGATTTTGATGATAGTGTATTTGATTAATAGTTTTCTCTAGCTATACAACTCTAGATTTAACAATTACTCCATATTCAACATGATTTACTTTTTTGTTTGTATTCTTTACGTGTACGTGTAGTTGCCAAACATAAACAAGCAGGAGTTATTGGCGTAAAATGCGTCATCTAATAAACAATAGATAAAATGGAAACAGTTATATATATATCTCACAGATGGCACTAGTATTTTATGTATTAGTACGCCTGATCCGTTAGCTACTATATATACTTTGATATGCATGGAAGAAGTTTTTCTTATAAGAAAAATGGACTTTTTTAAATAAAAATGGTTTATAAATACCAATACTGTAAAAGTTAGGAGAAGTTAGCTTTTAGAAGTTATTACAGTTTTTGTTAATTCAATTTTAGGTAAAGTACAAATTTGTAAAAAGATTTATGAAACTTATGTTTGTTACACGTTAAATTAATAATCTATTTAGCTTAAGAAATAATATTTATATAATATATTAATAATATCTATTGTAAATTGTAGTGTATTGGCAATAGCACAACAAATAAGGGTTTTTCATCTATATCATTCGTTTATGGTTTGAAGTTATGCTATATTTGAAGTATCATCTGTTAATACAGTTGTTAACTGCCACGTTCGTTTCGACTTATAGGTAACGAGTTTGGTTTAAATACATACTAAATTCTTTATATACTATAATACAAATTACATAACAATATAGTTATTATAATATTATATCCTAAAATCTGTGATAGAATAGACTTATTACAGGTTCAAATGTCTGCTGCTTATATTATTCTAACAGTAATCTATTCAACTAAACTTAGTTTGTCTATTCACCGCTAGGTAGCGGGAAAAGCTAAGTTAAAATAGTTGTATCATTTCAGGAGGCAATGTACTAGGAAATTGAAGCTGTTTACAATGTTATTCAGTTAATTTTATCGTCTTTCGTTAAACAGCAGAGTAGTGATGACAGCTGTGTTTTCGGTTCGATTTTTGTATCTGCCCTATATTTTCTGGGATAAGTGCTGTTAAATTAAATTTATGAAATTGTTTATTACTTTAACGTGTAACAAACATAATCCCATTAAAAATTAGACAAATTAAAAAATATGAATTTTTGAAAGATATCATCTACTTTCTTTATAGAAGCATATTTTTCACTAAAATATAGTGTATTCTTAGAACGGTTGAGAAGCTAGTTATAAAATAAGAATGTTTGAAATAAGTAATATTGATATAAAAATTAAAACTTTCTTTCAATATTACCGTCATCGCTACGTGAACGTATACAACTATGTGTGGAATTATCATTTTGCAACATATAGCCTATATACTCGTATTAATTTTTGACAAACGGAACACTCAATAATAAATAATATCGAGTTTTAAGTAAACAAAACATAATTCACAAACATGTGGCAATACTTACACTATTTGTACTTCAATTCAAATGGATGACGTCAATCCCCTTCCCACTCCACTTCCCCAACCACTCCAAACAATATCAATATCGATGTGTTTGGTTTATTGTGCTATAATTAATTTTAATTAACATTGGGTTGTCCCAGGCCTGGCCACTTGGACGTCGGTTCATTGTTCCAATGTTCCAGTTATTTTTAGTGACAGTGGGTGTGTCACTGCAAGCCCATCATACGTCACGTGAACAATGACAAAAATGTAATCATTTTATTTTGAATAAATATTTCAGGTGTCGTTATTTACAATGCTGATAAGTGGTCTGTGTGACATCCGTTGATTGCGTTATCAGCACAGAATTATCTGTACTTAAATACTGACTCTACGTTTTAATTACATAAAGAATGTTTTGCGAATTTTTAATTAATGATTGATTGCTTGTTATTTACAGAAGTAAGCCTTCTGGGGGGCGCGACGGATTCAAGGCATTCACTTGTATTACAATTAAATGTTCCGGAATTTAATTTTTATATAACGGAATTTTAAAACTTCTATATAAAAGTTGTTTTTGCTCCATATGTTTTCTAAAAAAGTATTTATTTAAGAATAAATCAATAAAAGGGTCAAAAGGATCCCACAAGTATACAAGGTCATGGTTCACAAGCTCATTGTGAAAGTCTCAGAGGAAGAACTATAGAAAAATGGGTCTAGTTATACATTGCGGTAGTAAAAGTGCTCATAGATACTAGACCCTTAATTCACGGCTATTCTTGTCTGCTTATATTTTTTCGGAACTCCCGTTTTTCCTTCCCTTTTAATCTAGAATGTTACATTTTTATAATCATAGCGACAAAATTTATTCTGATGCTTTTTTTGGTTTAGAAGTGCAGTATTTAAAATTGGGACAACGGCAAAATTCCCCATTGTAAGTATCTATTTAAAAAACATTATAGAAATCGATATAATTAAAAGAGCAATTATTATGAATAGTAATCATTTAGAAAAAGATAATGTTAATAATTTTTTAATGACACATGGAATTGGGTCATATTTGCCGAGTCCCTTTTTATGTATCGTTGATGAGGTCTGTCAATCTAAATTTTGCTCGGATCACTCATCATGCCATCCTATAATTGTTATTTGATGTTTGATGCGTTCTTTCTCAGATGAAAAGATTTTGGAATGTGATACCAATATAAGTACTAAATCTCTCAAAGCCGATGTTTCAATTCTGAGTAACTGAGGTTTATTATAAACTCTTAACTGATTACCCAGTAAACAATTTGGTGAAGTGTCCTATTTGGTGAAGTTCGAGTCACTCGTACAATTCTATTCTAACGCTTTACAAGTTCTCTACCTGTCACAGATTTTGTGTTAGTTTTTCATAATAATATTCTTTCTTTTTCCAACATCATTCATTAAGTATTTCTGTTTCTTTCTCACATGGGTATATTTTTATTATCCGGTCATAAATCATAAACCTACTCCGCTTTTAATTCAGCAGTGAACCGTCGTTGCAATGTCTGTACCTCATAAAAGGGACCTTTTCTTTGAACGACTGAATAGAAAACGAACACGTTCCAGACAAAAAATTCATGATACGTAATAGAAATTAAGTAGAATTTACTCCAAAATGTTTACTGGGTATTTTGATCTTCAGGTCCATAGTCAAACATAACTGTACCTTAACCAAATAAAATGCCTTAATTACATTTTTCATCAGTTTACTGTTAACTCATTCTTTAGTTAAGCTTCAGTTATGCCGTTACTAAAGTATTAAAAAACACCTTGTACAAATTATTAATTCTTTTTCAGTGATAACACATTACGTATACTAAGCGATAATGCACTAGTTAGCAAGTGAAGAAATTTCAATAAAACTGTCACTGATACATAAATATTTGTAGATAGCCCTCAAGCAAATCAATAACAAAATTGAAATATGTTTTCGAAATTCATTTAAAGTTGATAACGATAACGATTCGCGGTCAAATGTTTATCAGGTTTATGCAAATGGCAAATGCCATATTTCTCTTTCAATATAAGGTAATTAACATAACTACAATATCAGAAAATGATAATATAATAAGGTTATGTTCTAAATAATTGAAATGTGCAAGTAAACGAATGCTTAGGAATGAGGAAATGTTGCAATATCGACCTTCAATTTCGCAGTGAGCATTCCTTTTCACTACTGCTATGGCAACTAGAATATTCCACGTATACAATTTATACACGTTTAATATTAAATTTGTATTGTTATGCCACAATTTGTCTAAATTTTATACGTTATAATATCTTTATCCATACAAAATTTTCACACTAGAGAAACGAATGCTTTAAAATAATTCTGTTTTTCTCATGGAAATAATAACAATACCATATGAATCAATTGAACTAATAGAGAAACCAACAGCAATTTTGTCTTAACCATGATCTGTTCCCAGTAGCTGACACAGTTTAAGATATACGTGATATAGTGTGCGCCCATCATAACAAATTAATTGATTTGTATTTTATTCACTGTAAAAAGCGTCGAAAAAGAAGTAATAATATCGATTATATGAAGTGTCTCAAACTTTTTAGCAAATGAACCCTTCTTGGACATTACCATTAGAACAGATTAAACTGTACCTACCGACTTTTTTTCTAAATTACAAATTTCAACATTTAATTGTATTTAGGGTTTATTTAACTTAAAAAAAAGTTAACGGGTACGTAAACGATTTTAATAATGTATAATATTTTATAACCAATTTTTGAAACTACTTTTTGAAAAACAAATTTTCATTTTTGTGAATTAGCATACACATAAAACTACTTAAGAACAACTTTCTCAGGGTTTTAAAATATTCAGAAGTATTACTAATTTAGAAGTGTCGATAAATAACATAAGTGGAATTCCCAAATTCCTCATTTTTATTGTATAATGAAAAATAAAGAATCTTATTATTATTTAATTTTGGTACAAGTACTTGACGTCATGTACATTAAAGTATCTGACTAAAAATAATTCACTTGACTTTTCATATATTTCTCTAGTAAAAATATAATCGAAAAATAACTAGTTAAATGACGTATTTGTTTTAATAGACTCAAAATATTTCGTATTAAAACTAGAATCTAGGGAATTGACGCAGTTATATATATAATAAATAAAATGATGCAATTTATATCAAAGTATGTAATTCCCTTGGATTTGAAGCTGATCATAAAAAGATAACACAAGTTCAGTTACCGTTATTAAAATTCTAATCAGTAATGTTTATTGGAGTCATAAGTTTCATTTCAAAAAAATATTGTTATCATTTTCAAAACTTTATCAGAATTTCGATGACGCAACGACACCACTAGTCCAAGTGAAAGACACGCACACATATTTCAACGTATCAATGTGTGTGCGTTACTGCCGCACACATATAAAGATCTAGAGTTAGGAGATTACCTCAGTCGTATTGTTGAACTTGGTAGCAGCTGACAGAGTAAACAAAATAAACCGCTGATCTTAAATCGTTGAAGAAGAAGTTGAATTAATTATAAAGAAATATTATTGACATTTTAGAAGTTATTTTAAAAAAAAACCTTTATTTAATATGAGTGTCCTACACGGTGCTTTAAACGGTACAAAAAATGGTACTACAAATGGAACCAATGGAATCAGTGGATCCAATGGAGCCACAGCCAATGGGGAAAGTGACCAGTAAGTTTTAAAAATATTTACCAATATTTTTAGTAATTATTTTGAGGTCATGAACTTACATTTATAATTTACTATAACTGCGTATTAACTATTCATTTCATGTAACGCTTCAATTATTTACAAAGGTGTTATGTATTGTTTATGTTATAAAGGTTTACACGAATATTTATAGCTTGTTAATAACTATTGAAACAGTTGTAAATCTAATAATATTAACCATAAAATACCGGTTTAATCCGGTGAACTTCCTTTTAGTTCTCACTCCAAAGTCAATTATCTCTCCAGTAGTAAGATTTCTTTTTAATTCCTCTTTCTAAATATATTATTATTTATACATATATTTTCAGCGATGCCGCAATAGTTACTTCATAAATTCAAACGCTACGTTCAATTCTTGATAACTGGGAATATTTATTTCGTAATCGATTTTATTATTCTTTATATTTAATCTCCTTTTTCCCAAAAAAAATATTTGCCTCCCCTAAAATCTGCCGCTAAAGATTCCAGCCTACTCAGCCTTCTGGTAAATTCGCCACCGATGCAGTGCATTTGTGTTCTGCGTTCATTGCTTTAGCGCACTTTCGTTTTCGCAACAGCTTTTTCTGTTATTTTTTATATAATAATAAAAACTTACCTATAACTTTGCAGCCTTGTGACAATTATTACTGTCAAATAGTACGCAAAAGTGTGTTACGCTTGTACATTTTATAAATATCAATCTAATTTGTAGTTCGTTACATTCTATAATATGCACAAGCACATGTATATAGATACATCATCTATGACGAAGTGAAACAAAATCGATGCGAGTTCTTCCATCGCACTTGGCGCCTTTACCACGACGCGACCCGACGCCTTGTATTTTGTTAGACCACGTTCAAGGTCATAGCCATGCGCTGAGGATTACTTGTATTGTGTGTGCACTGATATTTAGGAGCTAAAACTACGACGCAATTGTTGCTTAGTCATTCATTCTACATTATAATTTAATGATGTTGAGTTATTTATAGAGTGTTTTGATTTTTATCAATACATCAAACTTCGAAAAGGTTTTTTAAGGTTAATGTCACCTTGAACTCTCGTATTGTGTTGCACCTAATAAGCCTACATACCCACTAGACATATGTAATCTTTATTTTTATATGTTCAGCCTGCCTATGTTTATGCTCGCAAAACTGGAAAAGTAGTCGGTC
This sequence comes from Panorpa germanica, assembly GCA_963678705.1. Taxonomy (NCBI): domain Eukaryota; kingdom Metazoa; phylum Arthropoda; class Insecta; order Mecoptera; family Panorpidae; genus Panorpa; species Panorpa germanica. Next base: position 12,908,514 of record OY783217.1, read on the forward strand.
GTTTGACTTGAAATTTTGACACAACCTTTCGAATACGCGCGAGTTTTTTGAAAATCGAATTCCTTTCTTTCCAGATGATTACCGTCTGTGTTTGTGTGTGTGTGTGTCTTTTATTTACTTTACCATTCATTTCATATCAGATTGAGCCACTAAAGCGTGACCAGGACCAGTTAATATTTGATATTTTTTCTAAGATTCTTAATATTTCTTTGAATGAAATAAGTGTCTTTATATGTATGATGAAATATATTACATATATATTACACTAATTAGTTTATATTAAAAACGGACATATTTGGTGATTACTTTTTTATTTACTTTGTTGTAGTGCCTAATTAAAAATAATTTGACAATTTTTTAAGATAATATTTAAGCTATGCGCCATTTAATATTTCGTCTTCTAATTAACTAATTACGTTCTATGTAATGTCGAAAATAACATCATATTTGTTTAAGCAAACGTATTATGTAAAGAAAATAGTAAGCATGTTCAAACTGTGGGGCGAGAAATATTGTATTTGTTGAAAGTATCAAATATTACATATAACTTGTTTTTTTACATATTATTTACGTAACATCTACTACATCACTTACATAATATATTGGTGAATACAAAAACGAAATATTACATAGTTACATTACATTAAATGCTATCATTTAAATACTCAGTTGTGTAAATATGTAATATCATATAGAAATAAAAAAAATATATATGTATATTTATCCAGATAGAAAATATATCTTGGAATTAGATTGAAGTAAGCTAGCAAGTGTTGTATATGAGAGGTAGAAAATGAACCTTAAAATTAGCTTGTAGTATGTTTGAAAGTACTGTGTTGTTGAGATGTTATGCTTCTATAAAATATTTTTGTGGAAAAAATATTTGTAAGGATAAAATTTAAATAACTATATAAGGTAAAGTAAAGAAAAGTTTAAGCAACACTGGCAAATAAACTGACATAAATGTCGTACCATTACGATTATAATTTTTAATCGAAGCGTTGTTTATCTTAAACCGTTGATCGTGTAGTTTTTATGATTCGATATCAATTAATAACCCGTATCAATATATTAACTACAAGGTCATTAACGATCTAATTCATTTGATGATAAGTAGCACGTGATAGCAAAATAAATAATGCTTGTAATTATGAAACCAGTAAATAGTTATGAGTATTAATAATGAGAGTTTGTATAATTGCAAATGAGTTGTACCGGTAAGTTCTTTGTTGGATCAATTGTTGGTTTCTTTTTGGAATTGCTATTAAAAGTACAGCGGTGCATATTTGTACCACAAAAAAGTACACCTTCTCTCCCGTTTACCTATTTTTAACAAAATCAATGTGTTTGATGCGAACTGTGGACGTTTACCATTAGAGATCACCCAGTAAACAATTTGGTGAAGTGTCCTATTTAGTGACGTTTCGCATCAACTTTATCTTCATTTGTATTCCGACAGGTGGAGTAATTTCGCCATTTGTAGCCGATAAAGAAGACATTTTATATGAAAGACTGTGAGAAACTGAACTATAAATGAACTCTTTCATGACAAAAAAATCATGACGCATCTTCAATATGATGTCAAAGTGACTCCAAAATGTTTACTGAGTATCGTCGATCTCTCGTAAATTGGACTTTAGTATATTTCACTTCAACAGCGCCTTTCTGTAAAAAAGGCCACTCACGATCTTTCTATCCTGAGAGACTTAAAGATCATTCCAAAAACATATCGTGAAAACAATTGTTTTTTATTAACTTCCCTCCTCCTGCCCATTCCTTTGGAACGATCGAGAGTAACTGACTTAATAGACCTTTTATTCCTATTGCTAAATCCAAGTGGTACATACTTATCTTTAAATGTAGATCTACTGCAAATAGATCATATGTAAAGGTCAAAGCATTTTTTTTAATTACTTCGTTTTTATTTAGCAAGGCTTGTTGTTTCCAACCCGACCCCCTGTAAAGCATTAACTAATAAACAAAATATAAACATCAGTTGCTTGTGATGAACCCCATGACCCCGTGACCTAGCTTATCATATCTATGGTTGTGGCGTACTCGTACATGTAACCCCCTTTCAGATCTCCTCGGGGTTATCAGCTACATTCTGTATGAGCGGTTGTAGCTAACGAAAAAATGGTTGCAAATACGTAAATTACAGAACACGTAGTTGTTTTCGAAAAAAAATACAGAATATGCCTGACTTAGCATTTGATTCACCATTAATAATAATTATCCAATTAATAAATCAATTAAAATGACCTGCGATGCAGCTTTTTATCAGTCATAAGCATAACTTTCTATGATTAGATGTTGTAAATTTTGATATATTTACGTCGTCTACGAATTTTTCAAAAACCAAATCACTAACGACCTATTTTATAATTTTATTTTAAATTTTAATAACAATAATTATACTTTATGTCAAGCAATTCTTAAATCTTATAACTGGTAGATTTACTACTACTTCTTTACAATCTTACTACTGCCATTGTGCATACTAATATACCTGCTACATTATTATAATTATTAGTTACCTGACTGATAACAGCTGTGTTATCATTACAGAAATCGGAAAATTAGTTCACGAGCACAGAATATTTATGTTTACGTTACGAGTAATATGCTGATTTGCAGTTAAAAAGTAAAAGAACAGCTAATTTTTATTGTTCATAAATATAATACTGATTTAATACGTTCAATATTCGTTGGAAGTAGTTGTTATCAAACTAACTTGTGTTTCATTCGATTTGTTTTTAATTATAATTTATTAATATAGTAATTAATATATTAATTATACATTCTGATATGAACCAGTGCTGTTGTATTCAACCCAGGTACGGCTACAACTCTTCCTTTTATTATTTGATAATAACTAAATTGTTCGACTGTCAAATTTAGACTTCCACGGATAATTTGTTGCAAGGTTCTGTAAGAAAATATATGTTAATTACTATTCATTATTAATTAATTGTGCCGGTAATCTTTACAATACATTCTTTTCAACTGTAATGTCATTAAGTCTGTCAAATTCTGTTTAAAAATAATATTACAAGAGAATTACAAGTATAATCAGAGATAACAAATATCCTGGAATACAAGTGATTGCCCCGCGTTTCGCAGGAACATTTAAATGTTCGCATTAACCAATAGATGATTAGATACAATTGATTTCAGACTTGCCCGACTCCAGCAATTATCACGTACGAAACTTTCTTTGTACTATCAAAAACGTTATAATCCATCTAGATTTTTGATATTCTCCTTAATTTGTCCTAGCCATAGTCACTTACACTTACTTCTTCTTCCCTAGTTGTTGTTTTTGCTAATCCTGGGTCCCCGTATGCGTGTTCGTATCTGCTTATTCGTGGATGTATAGGTTATGTTACTTTCAGAATTAACATAATGGAAAATTTATTTTTATCAAAATCTTTCACCGAAACCTGAACACAACTGTTATAATCATTTTGGTAAAATTCCAAAATAAATTAGCTTTACGTCTACTTATCAACAAAATGATGACCTTGCATAACTAATTACAGTGATAACAAATATGCATAGATAATAGTCAATATAACATTCCACTATCGTTTCATTATGCAATGCAGGGGTCTATAAACTTTTAGAGCCAACGGGCTATATTTGGTTATTGAAAATACTTCTCGGGCCGGATTGAAAAAGTAAATATAATTAATAAATAGCCCCTTTCTCTTATCAAAAGAGTAGGTCATTGCTGAAACCGATAAAGAAGCTAGAACAACGGAAGAAATGTTTTGAGATCAAGAAATAAAGTAAAATGTTAACTAAGCCTCCCCAATTAGAAAGTTATCCTGCAGTTTCAAACTCCTAGATTGCTAGAAGCTGATTTCAAAGTTCATTTAAATATTTAATACAAATCACTGAATTCTATATCTTAAACTTTTACTGACGATCCAAATCCATTTCTTTGAATACAACATCACGAACAGATTCTAAATCAAAAATTTGTCAGTAATGGAAATGCATTGGCTTACAATTTTACAAAAGTTCTCGGGTCAGATGAAAAGACTCGGCGGACAGTAGTTTGTGGACCCCCGATATAATGGAAAGCAGGTTTTTTTGATAAATAATCGCATGGATACATTTTGAAATTCAAAATCCAATTCCAAAATTTGTTAGTGTGCCTTAATAAATTCCTTCATAATTTGATATTGAAAAATATAGGTCAATAGAACATATTGTTTATTAGTCGTACTTCCATAATCACTGATCTTATCAGTAAAAAGGGGATAGAGTGTTTCTTTTATTTGAAAATATAAACTAATATATGTTTGATAGCATAGGTAGCATACATCCAGTTTTATAACGGATCAAACCGGAGTGTCTAGGCGATATTTATCAGCTGTTCGATGACTAACAAATATTATAAATCTGTGTAAATATTATGTCCATAATTTTTCATGTGTTCGTTCCAAGAGCTAAGTAATCATAGTATTGAGTGCCGATAGCAAATATTGTCAAATATTTCGTAGGTATTTAGGTATTAGGTATATTACATAATATTTTTAACGTGGTATTTGCAGCTTTCTGTTACGCAATGGGCTTGTGTCATATGTCTTAATTTCTATAAAAGTGTACTATTGATAAAGTGCGTTACTAGAACCTCAAATGTTCAATTATTTTTTAATAACTCCTTATATGTTAAGAGATATTAACAACCTTACAGATCATAAATCTCTGCTATATGTATTTATATATCAAAATATCAAATATTATTTACAACTGTTTCAAGCAACAATAAAATTCCAATATTATGTCTGCCTTAGCAGGGTTAAATAAAATAAAAACTTATTATTCTTTGATTTGACTTGATTATTTGACTACCAACAGCTACGAAATATTACCACAGCACTGACCTACTCAACAAATAACTGACGTTAAAATGCATTTCACGTCATACAAATATGGCCGACCATTTCTAGCGCTAAAATACAATTCAAACGTTTAATTGCTATATCTCCGTCAATATTTAGATATTTAATAAAAAAGACACGCCAATGCACATTTATTAACATCAATTTCAATCAAAAATTGAAAAATCGACCACTAAAAAATGAGGACACAAGCCCATTGTTACATATTTTTGTAAGAACGATTTTGACTACTAACTCATAGTGTAAATCCACTTCGGTTTTCGTTCATAAACCAGTCTTAAAGTATCATTCATACCTAATGTTTTAATTTTAATTTAATTCTTTAGTTGTAAGAATAATACATCTGTTTTAGTTTTTTAGAAATATGCAAACACTAATCTTTGTAAAACTAAAATTTAAAACTTGACAGGTACATTGTTCATTTTTATTGACTGAGATAGTAACCTACGATCTGAATGTTACTTAGACTTGTATTTGCTGCAGCCTCAATGGTTTAACTTCTGATATTTCAAAGTATGATTTAAGTCGATTGCAATTATGTGCATATAACGACTTTTTAATTAACCAGCAGATGTAAAACAAGTTCTAATTATAATTATAACTTACTGTATACCGGTTTAACAAATGTAAAAATCTGTTTCCTCTCGCAAACACTCTCTGTTATTAAATTAATAAGCGCATGTTTCTAGTTACTGCGACTGGACGTGTTTCGCAATATTCATCTTATCAATGCATTATTAATATTTTTGTACATACGGGTTGGCTACGGGATGACCACATGGGCGTACACAGAAAATTAAACAGAGGATAACAAACCTTAAGATTCCATTTAGCCGGGGTATATTTGTAACATATTTTATTATGTTTTGTATAAAAGTTCAGTATAGGAATGGTCTTGTATTTATCTCATTTATTATCGCTTTATTATTGGGTTGTATTGTTTTTAACAGATGTGTTTGAATAATTTTTAGTTTTATTTCTGATCCTAATTCAGCTCTGCACTATTGTCTGTATTATTTTGTTATAAGATTAAGGAAATATTTTTATTTCGCAATATATTTTTTAAATTTCTTATCAATTGTATTATTTCATGACCTATATATATAAAAATAAAAACAATCAACAGTAATTAATAAAACAACATTATAGTCGATTATTTATCTCATTATGTTTATATTAAGATTACACTACTCAAAATAATTAACAAATATGTTTTTTAATTACTTTTCCATTAAACAGCAGTATGCTAAACAACACATAAACATTGTATTTTTTAATTTATTTAACATCGTAATATTTCCAATTCTACTTTCTACTATATTGGCAATTTTTGTGAACGTACATGTACGTACGTAATCAATATGATAACCAAAGTCAGAAAATATAACTTTGGCCAGGGATTACGCAGCTTGGCGTCATTAGTAAAGCAAAATTTAAAAAATATGTAATTTTTTTTTGTAAAGTTTTCTTAAAAAAATACACCAATGCAATTCAACTTGACATGTAAACCTTTAACAAGTTACAATTTACATACTAGAAGAAAAATGTCAAGGTAAACAATCGCATAGTGCAATTGATTATATTTTGTAAATGACAATTTGACACCGCCAAGGCTTGCTTTCCTTCTTAACATACTCGTATATTATGGGAAAAAGAAGAAGAGTTCTTGAAATAAAGATTATGAAAGATAAAATGTTAATGTTGAGTGTTGTTTACTTAGATCTGAATTTTCAATAAACAGCTATCTGTGCTTTATTATTACCTTTGATTGAACTTTTATTTCTCACCTATGATTGGGTACTAGTCAAAAAAGAATTGTAGCTTAACCATGTAAAATACTTTGGTTAAATTTTTCGTTTTTCAAGTTAATGTCATAACCCTTTAAAAAATTCATTCGGATAATTTGCTAGTAACTAAATAGAAACAAATGATTTATTGAGGAAGCCTGTTATCATCAATAAAATGCATTTATTATCTTTTGATATTTGTCATTAATTAATTAAAAGCGATTCAAATAAACATCTTTTGCATTTATGGAAAAATACTGCGTTATCGTTTATTTATTGGTACATATTTATTGTGTTGACATTTTGAACCCACTTTTTGTAAACTGTCAGTGACGTTATCAGAGCTTTAAATCACTAAATATGATAACGAGTATATGGGCGTGTAGAGTGGCTTTGATCTAGGAGTCTAGGATTAGATTAGATGTTATCAATAACTAGATAACTAAACTAGTATATGAATGTGTTTTGAAAGAATTTCGTATTTAAATATAAAAAAGAGGTTGTGTCATTTAATTGGAAATTTCGTTATCATTTTAAAAATAATTTGTTTAAATTTAAGTTTTCTGTTTTAACTTTAAATTGTATGTGTAGACACAGAACAGAGAACGCGTTTTTTGCAGTTTTAGTTTTTATTTTAAATTTACTCTCGTACATCTGTAACATACTTTAATTTAACATTAATCATTATTTATCTTTAATATAAATTATTGTATTTAATATAATTATTTTTATATCTTTATTTTTCACAAGTGGACAAGTAATTTTTCTTTGACAGATTCGATAAAATAAAACACTGTGCTTTCCTGTTTAATGTTTTGAGTTTTGAAAACTTTGGAGTATGCATGTTTATAAAACTAAAATTAAAATATATGCGTAATCGTATATATTATTGTAACTAAAAATTAAAATTAAATCGGTAGGTGTGAATGATACTTATTTTTAAATCACTTGATCATATAATTTGAAGGTCTTGAAACAACTAGGATTACACAGTTGGTTTTTAACTTATTATGTACTGACAAAATAAAATTCTTTCCTTATCTTAATTTTTATAAAACTATACCATATATTGATATAGTTGGCTACCAGAATGTCAACTGTCAAATATTGTTCAATGACTCTTTATATTTTAGAAGATAAAAACAATTAATAGCCCTGTAAACATATGAATATTTAAAAAAAAATAAAAACGCCAATATACAAATATTAACATTTATATCAATCCTAAATTTAGAAATCGACCCGTAATAAATGAGTTCATAAGCCTTCTTGACATGTTCTTTTCAGTGCAGCCTTGCATTTAGAGGGAAGCCCTGGTACTTCGCTGTATTTGAATGCGGAACTATATTATTGTTGATAAATGTTTGGATGTTTTCGATCCTTCTGTTTCCTTCGTTTTGTACAATTATTAATTAATATAATAAATAGTTAATTGAAATATTTTTTTGTGGTGCAGGCACATGGGCTGCAACCTATTTAGCCTATGCTTAAAAACAACTCTGTATAATATAATCTGTTATTCTAATCTTATTACTAACTTTATTCATTTTTTTGTAAAAAAGAATATTTATTACACATAGTGACGTTAGCGATTATGACACTCCCGAATGTTTACTCCAAAATAGATATAAATAAAAACAATGACAAATTTGAATGAAACTGATGACGTAAATAAAACAACATAAATAAAAGGTCAAATGTTAAGTTTAAGTAATGTCAAAGACGTAACGAAGCAATATGAAATAAATAAAAAAATTATTATTTATAATTGGTGTCAGAAGATCCTTCAACTAGTTTAAATTCGTATCAGCTGATAGTTTACTTGACATGTCAACAAACAATTATTACTACATTATGTTTCATTGATAGATGGCCGCTCGATTAATTACCAATAAAGATGAAATAAAGATTAAGCAGCTATGTGTTTCTACTAAAGATCTTTCTAGATATGTTTGTTTCAAAGATATTACTATTTTCTTATCTGAATTTAGTAGAATTAATTCCACTGGTATCTAAATCTGTTTGTAATTAAAGGATTGGAGTTGTCAAAGAAGTTTTTATAAGAATTTAATGATTAATTTCTTTATCAAATTTATATGTACATTGGTCATGTTAGCTATTCAGTAATTGTCACGGACGGAGCTAGATTAAGATATGAGGCTAATTAGATTTACAAATTTAAAGTGACTCTTTTATCATTTTTCTAAAAAGTATTTGTTTTAATTTTTCGTAAAACATCTACTGTTTTCATTTTATATGTTGTCTTTTTTTTATTTATTTAAATAAAACTAAAATAGTAGGTGGGAATGATACTTAAGTATTCTACTTTTGTATTGAATGACCTTCACATTTGGTTCTAAAGCGAAGAGTAACTAGTGAAGAAATATATGCTTACGCCAGTGCTACCACTCATGGGTTTTTCTAACCAGATCTGATTTCCCCACACACAGGGTTTTTTTGATTGTCATCTAGGTGGATAGGTTTTTTTCATAAAACTTATTTTATTATTTGGGTTCTTTCATAATTTATCTAAATTCAGATAATGCTACTAGATATAATTAATTTTTGCTTGAAACCTAAGAAAATGAGTTTTCAGTTAGGTTCGAAGGCAATGGGCTTGTGTCTTCATTTTTTAGTGGTCGATTTTTCAATTGTTGATTGAAATTGATGTTAATAAATGTGTATTGGCGTGTCTATTTTATTAATTATCTAAATATTGACGGAGATATAGCAATTAAAAGTTTGAATTGTAGTTTTAGCGCTAGAAATGGTCGGCCATATTTTTATGACGTGAAATGCATTTTCACGTCAGTTATTTGTTGAGTAGGTCAGTGCAGTGGTAATGTTTTGTAGCTGTTGGTAATCCAATAATCAAGTCAAGTCAAAGAATAATAAGTTTTTATTTTATTTAACCCAGCTAAGGCAGACATAATATAGCAATTTTGTTGTTCCTTGAAATAGCTGTAAATAATATTTGATATTTTGATATATAAATACATATAGCAGAGATTTATGAGCTGTAAGGTTGGCAGCGATTGTGATGTCACATGCATTTGGAATTTGTACAACATTAAATCCCTTTAATAATTAAAGAGATAAAATGACTTTTTTAATTGTTAATATCTCTTAACATATAAGGAGTTATTAAAAAATAATTGAACATTTGAGGTTCTAGTAACCCACTTTATCAATATATAGTACACTTTTATAGAAATTAAGACATAGGACACAAGCCCATTCAAGCTAGATATTACTAGTTCCCGTAGAAAACCTAAAAAAAAATATATTTTATAACTTGTTTCGCAACTAAAAGGCGAGTAAAGGGTGCTTAGTTTCTTCTGGGTTTAATTGAGTTGTAATTTGGATTTATTTTAAATTTGTGAACTGGTCTATGATGTGTTACATGATTTAGATGTATTGTAAAAAGAAATTAAATAACAATATGTAAAATATGTTTTCTGAAACATATAAAACACATTCTGATAACTAAGAAATATTTATGATCCACATCAATATCAATATTTTGTGTAATATTTATTAGAAGATGTAGGATACAAGTAAACCAAATCATTAAAAAATATATTAACTTAAAACTGAAAAATAAAATAAAACGCAAAACATTGTTGTTGTACTAATTTCCCCACTCCTCTTATTTTTAAATAAGTATTTAGAAAGAATTGTGATTTCGTAATAAAGCTATCAATGTATATGGTATTGAAGCGTACTCGTTATGATTATACAGAATCTATATATAGACTGTTCTATTAGCCAATCAATAATCAGAATAAATTCATTTAATTAAATTATTGGTGATAAGTCAATTGTTTTATTATTTATTGTTTATAAAATAAAATTTGATTCTCATTTTAAAAATAATATTGTAAGAAGCAAGTTGTATTTCATCAACAAAATAAAAAATGGTTTATTTTCATATAAGTAACAAACCTCACGTTTACCACAAGAAGTAAGGAGTTTGTTAGAATATTTATGTTTTATATTTGGAATTATATTTTAATTATTGTTACAGATGCTCTTATGAAACACTCCACGAAGCTGCAGACTACCTTTCACAAAAAACTAAAATTAGACCAATAATTGGAATTATTTGTGGTTCTGGAATGGGTAAGTTACTTATTTTTACTTAATGTTTTATATTTATAACCCATTTACATTAGCAACTTTATACATAAAATAATTTACATCTAAGTCAAAAATTTAAATAACAGTGACAATTAATGTGACAGTTACAAATTGATCTAGTTATTTTTTCTTAAAAATTACTTAAAATAATAAAACAAAAATGCAGGTGTATGCACCGAGTAACTTAGACCCAACTTTTTGTCGAATGGTTTACGACCGACGCCGCTTTTCCGGCGTGCAAAGTTGCTAGAAGTATTAAATTACAGTTACAATTCTTTAGGATCTCTGGCTGACCACTTAACTGAACCCAGCGCTTTTCCATATGAAGACATCCCTCACTTCCCAGTCAGTACCGTAGCTGGACATGTTGGACAACTTGTTTTTGGATATTTGAACAATGTTCCAGTTGTTGTTATGCAGGGCAGAATTCATTATTACGAAGGATATCCATTGTGGAAGGTAAAATTCTGACAGATACCTATATAAACAAATTCAAATTTTGCACAATTTTAAAACCTTCTGGAAAAACTTTGTTACTTCTACTTGCTAATTAGGTATTCAATATTCCTTAATGCTACTGAATATTTTCAGTGTTGCCTACCCATAAGAGTGATGAAACTACTTGGAGTAACCCACCTCATTGCTACAAATGCAGCTGGCGGCCTTAATAAAAGATTTAAAGTTGGAGATATAATGCTACTTAAAGATCATATTAACATAATGGGTTTTGCTGGAAATAACCCTCTACAAGGTCCAAATGATGATCGTTTTGGACCAAGATTTCTACCCATGAACAAAGCATACGATCCAGCACTTATTAAAATTGCAAAGAATGTAAGAACTCTTAGAATAATTAATAATAACAAAATATTTTAAATTCTCAGTGAGTTAATATTATTTTCGTTTATAGATTGCGAATGAAATGGGTATTGGAGATCAAGTACATGAGGGAATATATACTTGCCTTGGTGGACCAAATTTTGAAACAGTAGCTGAATTAAGAATGTTGGGAATGATGGGAGTTGACGCAGTTGGTATGTCTACTGTACATGAGGTAATAATTATTACTTTTCAAACCCAATTACTCGTAATAAACCATCTATTAATCTTTGTAGCAAGTGTTATAATCTGTTAATCCTTTTCTCAGGTTGTGACTGCTCGCCACTCTAATCTCACAGTGTTCTCATTTAGCCTAATAACGAACGAATGCGTGACCTGCTACGACACAGACGATCAACCTTTCCACGAGGAGGTCATGGACGTTGGCAAAGAACGAGGACCAGTTCTTCAGGACTTCGTAGCGCGTATAGTTAATTACATTGGAAGCTCTAAATAAACGATTTGCTTTTTTATATCAAATATTAATATTATTTGACCAACTCATACATTATTCCTATCAATTATGACATTTGTTTTTATAATTAATTTATAGGTCTTATATTTATATTAATAAATAGTTTATTTTTTAGTAATTATAATAATCTTTGTTTTATTTCATCAAGATAAGTTAATAATAATCTTCTTCATACTTACAAATGTCTTGAATGATTTGTTTTAGATTATTTGAATTACTTTTTTTAACAGAGAAATAGCACCTAATGTTTATCCAATAACCGTTGCATTAATCCAATCTACATACATGAAAACATTTGTAAAAATACTCTGTTTAAAGATCTTTTCATCACAGTTCCATACTTTCGACGCTATACCTAAAATAAGAACAAATTAAGGTTATAAAAAATGTTAAAAACCTTTCAAAAAAAAATTTTCTGTTACTTTCTTCTTGTGTTCGATGGTTAGTTTATTTAAGATACTATTATTACACTATTTATTACAATTTTTCTCTAATGCGGAGACCGATTAATTTTTTAGCGTATTACTTCAAATTTTGTTTTAACTGACATTACACTAAAATATGGAGTTATAACGTTATGGCCTCTCTAATTTAAAGATACTGGTTTTAGTACTGTTACGTATATTTGAAGTTCATCCAACATAAAAGAAGATAGCTATAGATATTACCTAAAAGATTTCATCTAATTTTCGCCTTTCTTTTAATATTTATTTAAGTGCAGACAGTTATTAGCACTTAAAACAATATATACATTTATAAATATTTGCAATACATAATTAACAATTTATAGACATGAGTATAGGTATTTAAAATAAAGAGATTAAATTTGTTTCATTGATAAAGTCAATACTCTGCTTTTAAATGTCTGCTAATAGTCTTCAGACATAACAGAGCTTCCTGATCTTATTATTGCTTTTTAAACAATAAATCTAATCCTTAATAAACGCTTTTAGAATAGCTATAAAATAATAAAGTAACAGCCTTTTATATTAACATTACATGAAAGTAAGGCAACATCCATATTTTGTTTTGTGTTAATACTTATCGTACAAGTTCTATACCTAAATGAAAGGAATGAAAGTTAAATGTAACTCACCAATAATTGCATACCGGCTGACCAGTGGTGATCCAATACTAACTTCGCACATTCCTTCTGGTATTTCTACGTTAGCACACAAATGTTGATTTGTAATACTAATATTAAGGTATCTGAAAATAATTAAATAAGTAAAATAAAAACAGAAATAAATACATAACTAGACATATAGACATGCTTAATAAAATATTCTCTTTGTTGTAAAGTTTCGTACTAGTATAAGTTGAATCAGTATTGATTATACTGACATGGTAATAGTTTTGTATCATTTATATACAGTAAAAGTATCTTAATGGTTAACGTATAGCACTTAACTTTATTAAAGATTACCTTACGTTGTACTTGCAAACATATCGATCTATCATAGTGACAGGAAACCATTTTATAGTTTGATCTAATATGTCTGTGAAATGCCATTCATTTTCATTCCATGTTACTAAGAGCAATTTCTTTAAATGACCTGATACTTCTGGAGAATATGCAGTAGCTATAACAAGAACATATAAATTTGAACATAATGACACTATTGATCTAAATGGTATTAAAAATAAGAATTAATGGTAATTATTCGATATAGCTACACTGTTTGTTTTGAATATTATAAAAAAAACTAATGCATTTTCGTATATTTTATGTGATTGTTGTATACTAAGAACATGTACAAATCATTAAGTAATATACATTATACCAATTTTCATTTAGAGATTGACAATATTAATGGTTAAAGTTGAAATTTCCAATTTGAGATTAAAAATAAAAAGACAACTTTAGTCAACTTTCATCATAAATACTATCTATTTATTAATAAGAAGTAGTATAATGAATATTACAGAGTGATTTGTACATATTTTGACTATATCAAAAGCACCATAAAATATACAAAAGTGCAGTAGTTACTTTATAAGATTCAAAACAAAAAGTGCGGCTTTATCCAATAATTACCTAAGTCATTTATGTTTGGCAAATATTTAGTCTCTAAAACTATTAAATATACTTAAATACTTAAAACTACTAAATATGTCAAATATGTTACTGTAAAAATTAGCAATTACCTACGGGAGCAGGTTTTACAGTTTCGGCTTTAATATTAAACTTCTTCATTACTTCTACCAATGCTACATCATTGCTTAAAGAGTCAGCGTCAAATTCAGGGTGTGTTATACATTTTTTAATTACGCTATATTGACGGTGGTCTACATTGCCAGCCCGGACTAATACGTTGGGTGCAGCCTAAAACAAATGTTTCATTATTACTTTCATATTATGATAGCTATCACTAAAATCATATATTTTCTTCAACTAAATAAAAGCAAAAAAGGTATATTTTGATTTATATGAGTTTACGCTTTGTTAACATATGCTTATCCAGGTTTTTCACAATAAAACAGTAGTTGCTTATTGCAAGTAACATATCCGTAAGGAAGTTTGTATGGCTTTCAGGTACGTTTACAATGAATACACTATTTTAATACTCGAAATAAAGCAGTTCGCAATAACACATCATTCCAATTTTTGCTATATCAAAGTACAACGCGATATACATGGATATTATTCATTTTTTTATGTCTTTCAACAGAAGAACATAAACTTGTATTCATCGGCCGGCACAAGAAGCAGCCGAGAGATGTCTCGCATTGGCAATTAAGATAAGCGAGCATCCAAACTATAAGAATAAAGTGACAGCTATAATTTAATTTCGTTTAAGACCTTAGGCAAGGAGGGCGTCAATTATTATCTAGCATCTACTATAAGTTTCTCTCAAACCGGCACTGAGTATTGGTACGTATTTGTACATCATCGCACCTTATCTATCAACAAAATGCAATGTCCAGTAGTTAGTACAAAATCATCTGTTATTAAACTTCCAGCGCAGACAAGTTCATCCTCTAATTCATCACTAATGTGCCTTTGCAGTGGATGATTTATAAAAGCAATTGAAAAAGAGTAGTGACCTTTGTAGCTCCGCATCAATTCTTCACTCATGCCATAATCCTGTTCCTTTTCTATTTTTTGCAATTCCAAGTCTAATGCAATTGGACCAAGAAAAACTACAAATAGTAATATAATTTCATCAAGTAAATTTTGTGTCTCAATAATAATGTATTAAATAATTTCGGCACTTACATATGGCTTCTAATATTAAAATAACAAATACTGCAATTGCAGCTAGAAGTAGTGATATCTCAAAATCATTAAGTTTTCTGATACAAGGGGAGCAAGTCATTTTTAATAAAAGATAGTGATAATATTATTTTGATTGTGTAAATTACATTAGATTGCATTATATGGTGTGAACAAAATAAAAGCAAATCACATTACTTTGATTACTATGGTTGAATCGCGGCAATCATATATTATGAAGTTTGCTCTTACTCGGACTTATTGCCTATAGGGTTTCTCACACAACCCTTATGTAATATTTGGTTTACCGTCTGCTAATTATTTAACACTCACAAAAGTGTTTGCCTTTTTGCAAAGAATTCTTATATATATGTAAAAGAAAGCTGTTAAGATTTCATCGTGAATCAAACACTTATTTTCATTATTCAAAAATACAACTTTGGGGTACTTTTGTTCTATGTTTACATTATCAAAAAAATTAAATTAATGTGTGTTCAAAATTAACATAACTTGTGTAACATTATTCCAATTTTTATATGACTGTATTATTTATGTAGCAACCTGCAAAATTTCAAAGTCAATCAAACGCTTAAATAAAATGGGTCACTAGCTGTCCCACCACTATAAAATATACATCCTTGATATTAAACAAAAATTCTCAATATTCTTTTTTTTGAATAAAATAAATATTTTGAATTCTCAATTGTCTTTTACATAGCATACTATGATTTCATAACTTTTAATAAATAAAATAAATATTTCATAAGTTATTCTATCTTAAATTCGTTATATATTGTCGATCTTAGATTCGAAACCAGAAGGCCAGGACTTTAACATGACAACTATGCCGATAAAGAAGTATATATAAATATATTAAATGAGTTGACTACTTGTCTGTTGATTACATGATCTACCAACTTCAAATAAAACAAAATACGTTTATCCACGTTTATCATATATGAATTCAGAACATTGCAGTCAAGGTGGAGAATTTATCCTCAACAATGTTAAAACATTGTCTTAAAGATATCTTTACTACTTAAGGAACACTTTACTATTAACATTATAATTTCTTCTTTAAAATCGTCAATGTATCAATAATCATTATATTTCTATGTGTACATAATATATTGGCTGATGTAAACGAGCTTTTTCTTATATTTTAAGATTTGGCGCTAATTTCACGCAAGCACTGGCTGTACAGATAATTCCAGTCTTCTTCTTTATCTCTGTTTACCACTTCTCTTCAGTAGTTAATTGATTTATTAACTGACACACGTTTAAATACACCAGAAGCAATTAAGAGAAATCTTAATAATCCTGTAATTTATTAAAGTGTTTACTAATGGTATTGTATAACTTATAACCTTGAAAAAATAACTCGATTCTTTATATCACATTTATTATATAAATAAAATACATATTTCATTAATTTTTTGTATGCGTCTCCATTAAAGTTGGCGATCTATTCGATTGTCATTTATATATGATACTTGTTATGATAACACATGAAAAGAAATAATAGCATGTTGTTATTCTAATAAAATATATGTATATTTTTATTTATGGAAAATATTGCTTAAAAATATAATATAAAAATGTCTCAACAGGATATGTCATGGCGTCAAGCAGACGCTCGCCGTCAGATAATTGGCAAAATCTTTTCATCAGTGAAGCAATCAGGTATTCAATCGCTAAAAAATTGTGCTGATATTGAAAATCAGATATTTCGAAAAGCAAAAACTAAGGAAGAATATTATAAATATACTGCAGGAGCCATTATGGTTTTACGCAATAAAGTTAATATTCCAAGCTCAACTGGTGTACCTTTACCTTCAAATATGCAAATGCCTGTTTCTCAGAATAATGGTATGGTCAGGATGCCGGTTACCCCTCAAATTCAAATACGCAGTAATTTGTCGGCCAACCAACAAATGAAGCAAGTTAATGTACGAAATATGGGGACAATTCGTCACCAAGCCCCCGTTCAATTAAAACCAAACTTATTCACGCAAATTATAAGACCGAATATTGCTCAGACTTCCGGAATGAATAATAATTTGCAACCTCGCATGAAAATACCGCAAAATAGACAACCTGTTATTATTCGGTCAAATAATTTTAGACCAGCTGGTGTGGTTCAAAATAGGGCACGAATTCCTTTTCAGAATCCGCCACAAAATGCAATTATTAGACAACAAATACCACAAAGTAAAGTTCCAATTGTTGTGAAAAGTACAACAATTCAACAAAACCAATATAAACCAGTATTTCAACCACAACCAAATAACGGAATTATCAGGAATTCCTTTAATAACACGCTGAATATAAATAATTTGTTATCAAAGAATGTTATTGTATTAAATAAAGCTAACCCGTCAAATATTTTGATGCCAAAGCAGAATCTTGTTAAGACGAATGTAGAAACAAAATCTGTTGATACTAAACCGAGATATCAAGTAGTTTCTCACAAACCTATAGAACAGACTGAGTTGAAGGTGATATCAAAAGTACCAACTTTGTCAAAACAGCCAACACCTATACCAATAATAATAGATGATACGCCACCATCCCCGGAACCAGTTCTAGAAAAGGAAGTCGTGAGAGACACAGTACAGATACCTCCAGAAATGTTGGCTAAGTACAATTTAATAGAAGATATCCTACCTAGCGAAGAACCTTATCGTTCATCTTCTAACGTATTTCAAGAAGAGATCAATTTTCAATCATTTTTGGATTTAGTTCGCTGTCAACTAAATAACCCAAATATTAATAAAACGTTAAAAAGAACTTTCCAACCTGTTATCTCCGAATTCCTGGATATTAACCATAATGTTCCTCTTCCTATTAAACGAAAATGTAAAGAACAATGTGAAGAAACTAATGATTCTAATGTTGTCTATGGAGAAGTGTGTCAAATAAATATTGAAAAACGTTTTTATGTATTTATACAATCTGGTAACGACTTAGATCGATCACTGACACTTCATTGTGATATTAGAGATAAAAGGTTACCAGATATACCACCCATTGTGATACATATACCTGAAAATTATCCAACAACATCTCCCAGTTGTAAGATGTCAGCAGATGCTTACTCAGGGACAGATTTTTTATCTGATATTAGAGAAGGGTTTGAGGACAGGATAACTAAGTTACCTCCTTGGTATTTATGTTTTATATATTTATTAATCTAAGATACTATAGCTATGCACAAAAAATAGATTTTAATTTATTTAATTAGTATTTAGGAAGCAAAATTATTGATTCTGCGAGTCACATGGAAATACTTCTGTAGAGAATATAGATTATATTATATACAATTTTGGCTTAAGGGACAGCACATTTTCGACGACGACACAGTTCATATATTACTACATGATAAAATGACATTTAAAGAATACTTTGTTAAATTTTCATAAATAAATATCAAGAAATAAGGCATTGACAGCGAATCTTCGCTGACGTCACAAAGAAAAATAACATTGCGGTGCCACTCAATAACTCATCACTGGATTTTCTGAAATCGAAAAACCAAATTGATTTCATTAGTTGATATATTTCTGCAGGTAACGCTGTCGAGTTTTTCTCTTTTTATTGATTTTTCAACTTTTTACAGCACTTAAACAAGACAAAAATCAGAAACTTTGTTATTACGTTAAAATTAAAAAATTTAAAAAAAACTCGTCAGCGTTACCTCGGCATTTATGTAAAGAATGAGTGTACAAAATTTCGAAAGAATCGGTTAAGTAGATTTTGAGCTAAAAAGGGCACCGACTCTGAAAAAGCTGTGTGAGAAACCGCATTTAAAAATTTCCAAGTAACACGAAAGCAGACCAGAGAGATGAAAACTTAAAATTCTATAACTCCGACATTTTTACTTCAATCGACTTCAAATTTTTACACAATAAACTTAATATGTTATACAATAATATAAATAAACCTTAACCCCCCTTAAGCTCTTTTATACAAATCGCTTTTTACATATTAATTTATTGTTTACTTTCGTTTTCTAATTATTTTAAATAACATTGTCCTACCTTTAAAACATTTCACGCACCAAATTGTCTTGTAGTAAAGGTTTACACTTACCATAAACTAATTCCAAGGTTCATTTCTACTTCTCATATAGAAATGGTATTGTAATGCAAGTTTCAGGCTCACATTGCAATTGCACGACTATGATTGTCCTGTTCTGACATTATGAATTCGAAAGGACCGACATAGGCGGTAAATTTCAGACTAACACTTACTAGTATATTCCAAATCAATTGAAGTGTTATAATGCGTTAAATTTTTTACCTGGGATATTACGCACAGTATTTCCAAACATAATATGTTTACAACATAATAAATACAGTAAGATGTAGATAATTGATTTAGATGTAGAACAGCATTTGAGCACAGGCTACTTAAGTTGCAGCCTTTGGTCTGCAGCACTAATGGTTTGTGATACATTTGATTTCGCGTGAGAACTAAAAAAGAAGGTTATATAAGATTTGCTTCAGCCACAGAAGCGATGTTACTAAAGGGAATGCGACACTACTATTAAAATCTATTAATGTTTGTCTTGAAGGGATTTTTATACAATCGTTCATATCAAATATCATTTTATGGCGTACAAATGACGAAACTATTTCATACGAACGAAAAGTGTAAAGGAGACAGAAACTTCACATACTGTGACATTTCACCAAATTGTTTACTGTGTATAAAATGCCGTCGAACAGAGTTATGTAACATTTACGTATCTCCTGCATTTGTGTTTACAGAGTAAAGAAACGTAATAAAAATTACAGTAGCGAATCAACATACAATGTGCATTGATTCGTTGTATGACGTTATTACAACAATAAAGCGAAAGAGCATGTTTTCATAATGCTGCTGATTATTATTCTGAGTCTAAATAATAAACAGCAGTTTTTTTGGATCAATCTACTTTATTTAGAATAAACTCGATATCGCCTTCTTACACAAAGCCAATTCTTATGTCTATATTACATAAATTGAAAGTAATTTAACCAAAAGTAAAAAAAAAGAAAGGCACTAATGTTATTAATGGTTAGATAATATATGAACAATATAAATACATTGAAACTTACTTTAGTCTTCGATTTTCGGAAGATTTGAGAAATAATTAATTTCAAATTATAAGTACTCACCACTTCAACCACTGAAATTACTGTAGTTAATATTGTAGAATCATTTCAACTTCGTAAAGAATCAGGAAATAGTTCGCATTCCCTTGACATATTCTTTTAACGTAACTTGTGGAAACCTCCGTTGTGAAATTCCGTTCTTATTTGACAACTGGTTATGTGACCTTGGTTCCACCCAAGATTACACATAACCTACAAATAATAAATAAAATATTGAACAAATTATATTTTGACATAATTACCATATTTATGATCCGGAAATTATAAAAAATTCAATAATAATACTCACAACAATAATTATTTTTAAAATTTTTTAATAAAAATTGTAACCTCAAAATTAAATTTATTTCACAATTCAATTTATTCTTTTGTTTCAACACTTTTATCTTATATTAATATTTAGGTTCAAACAAATGGGGCTTAATTAGGTTGTGGAACAAAAACAAACTACAATTGAAACAAAATTATAAATTTTTTTTTAAGGTTCAATAGATTAATATTGACGGCTCGCTTTACCTTAAATTTTAATTTCACTTCTCGTATGTTTCAGTTTCACTCTTTCCCATTTGCTGGAGAACTGGGAGCTGAGCGTCCGTCAAGCTTGGGGTGGCATTCTGAAGGGGCCCGACGCACTTGTGATGAAGTTTGGATTGTAATTTGGACACACACACAAGCATTATCTTTTAATAACGAGGTATATATTTCTGTAAATAATTAATGAATTATTATTTATTTTTTCAGAAATGTAACTTATTTATTATTTGTTTCTTTATTTCATTATCTTTCATTTAACATTTCTGTAATTATTTTATTTAATAAAATTTTAAAATTCTAAAAACTGACAATGCTTTGTATATTTATTTATTTTATGTCGGTTAGCTATTTTGATATTAATTTGATAGAAATGAAGAAAATTTAGTAACGTGAATTTTTTTTAACATAATTAGGACTATGAAACTAATGAAGCTGTTTTTTTTATTTGGACTATTGTATTAAATTTAATTTTAAATTTACCAGCTCATAAGATTACGTTACAATTTTTGAAAAGCCATTATTTTTAATTTATTCAATCATAGGGTAATAGTACGTCCAATGAAACACAGCTATCATATATTATTATATTTTAAGTTCATATAATATTTTTATATATAATATACATTTATATACTATATATATAAAATCCTAAAGGAAAGAATTTATATATTACATTTGATATAACAAATACCAATTAATGAATTGAACTGTAACATATATATTAATTATGAATTTTATTTTTAGCTGATCTAATAAAATATAACAAAGGTGTTTTAACGCAAATACTACCATTATTTTATGTAACATTTACGTTTTGTGTTTGAAGAGATTGTATTTTAAATAAAATAGGCTTTATAAAATATATACTTATAATATAATTATAGGCGGTATAAAATACATACGTTCGTGATAGACACAATCCACTAAATAATTGAAGGGGAGAACTGGAATTACTAATTGTCAGCGTTACACGATACAGGGGCTTTTTTACATGCCGCTCTATGAAGCTCTGCTTTCTGAAAAAAATATTTGTATTTTTTACGTTACTAATTAATGCTCATTTGCAACTATTTATGTAATTTTGTTTTTGTCCATTCAATTTAGATTTTAATAAATTAGAATTAAATAGCCCCCATGACTTTTAAAATAAATGTAGTTACGCTACTGATGTCAACAATTGAAATTCTATGAAAAAAGGATTTTTAATAAAACGAAATAGTACCAATTACTTTCACTCTAATATATAATAAACAGCTTGACAACTTAAACCAACAATGTGAGTCGTCAAGGTCAAACGATTGACAATTACATATATTTTTATAATATAAGGGTCAGCTTAAGAAAAAGTTGTAACAAAATTTTAATACAGCATTATTAAATAAGTTTTATAATTAAATATGTATATAGAAGTTTTAATTATATAAGTAACATATTTTTAAATTGCATTGTATTATCGAAACACATAATGAAAGTAGATTATTTTGTATAGGATGTTTAAAAATATTTGATCTAAATATAAGCGGCTTTCAACAGATAAATTATGCGGTGTTACATTCAGATACAGTAATTTAACATTAAAAAAATACCTTTTACATAATTTCTTTTTGGTTAATATAATGTAAAGCGTAATGTAACATATAAACTCATATATTACTGATTATATTTAACCTCTTCTTATTTAATTACAATGGAAAAGAATTATGTTAAACTTCGGTAAATATTAAAACATAATTTTATGTAAAAACATTACATTAAATAAAACAAGCTGTTTTGTGTTGAACACGAAATTATAACTTTCAATTTTTATTAAGTAAGAGGTTATATAAGCTTTATTTAAGTAAAGAAAATTATCTTTTAACGCATATATTAAGAAGGGAATTGTATAAAGAGCATTTCAAGTCAATATTTGCTGCAATTGTAGTTCGCATCGACATATTCATCGCTTGGATTCTAGCAGGTGAAGTGATTTTGCCATTTGACTGATGTGTGAGCAAATTCTTTCACGATAAAAATTTATAGATGTTAATAAATATGATTTCGAATGGAAACCAAATTTTCAACAGTTAGTTAACAGGTAGTTTAACATCCAGCAAAGATAAAGAATGTATGGTGCAATATTTGAAAACGAACAGTGGAGAATAAGAATAATATTTATATAAATATGGAAATAGATAACAGAAATCGAGAAATCGACATTGTGGCGGAAATTAGAAGGAATAGACTCCATTGCTTGGACTCAGGTCATGTAAATGGGAAGAGGAACACCTAACGAAAATAGAATGGTAAATAGTAACAAAATGGTGGCTTATAGGAAGGAATGAAGAAACTTTTTAGAGAATGCCAAGGCTCTACATGATGATGATGAAAGAGGAATGTAACATCGAAATGTTCAATAAATTGGTGTTGTGGCTCACAGCTTGTGAGTATTTAAGTGGGATTATTTATTAAGTATCATTCTCTAACCGATTTCTAAATTCACCAAATTTTCAAGTCGTCCAAATATTTAAATTTCAATTGAAAACATAAAGATAACCCATGGTACTATATGATACACGATTAATATAGTGAGCTCATTATTTAAATTCACAGAATAATATTTTTGGGACTTTTTTGTTGACTATTTATTTTTTACGTTATACTTATTTCTAAGCCTTTACACTTTGGATGGAGAATCACCTTGTCTTTTAGGGACATCCTTCACTTTATAATATAGTCATGATATAAATATAAAATGAAATTGAATTTCGGCTCATTTTTTTAAATATCCATAGTATTACTACTCGCTTTCTAATATTTTCGTAATGAAGCTTCCAAAACTTTCAAATAATTTTGGGATAAATCTCTGCTTAGGTGGTTTAAGATTTTATGGATTTTGGGTTCCAGAATTTTCACAACTTCCTATTTGGGTCAAAATTCTTTATATTATTCGTGGTGTAATTGCTTTTATGTTAATTGAAGGTGATTTTAATTTAATATTATTTGACAATGATGTATTCATGTTATAAGTAATGAGTGAAATTTTCCAGGGATTTATGTGATAACTCAAATCATTGCTGCAATTACGTCATCCGGAGATATCAATGAATTAATTGGAATAGGTTTTTTACTTTTGTCAAATGTTGTATGCGCTTTTAAAATTATTCACCTTATTTATCGCCAGAAAGAATTTGTTCAAATTATTGAAGGTTCATTGAAGAAGAAAATGGAAGTGACACATCCGGAACAGCTAAAAATCATACAAAGGTATTTATCAATCACATATTTGTGGCATTTAATTTATATACTTTTCTTGACTTACCCAGCCATAAATTTTTACATTTAATATATACTACTCCGCACTCTGAATATAAAATAAATTGTACATTTTTTTTATAAATTAATTTGACATAATAAAAGATTCGTCATTTTACATATTTCAATTTTAATACAGATTCAGTTATAGCGACACCTTTCTTATAGATCAAACTTAATGATAAATATTTATATTACCAAAACGATATGTTACTCCTGGTAAATGCAACCATACTAACATATTTATAAATAAACTTTAAATTCATTTTGCTTTTATTGCATATTTACAGTTTGTATTTAAATGTAGATTATTAATTAAGCAAGGTATGGTGACATCTAAGATCCTGTTAGATCTCTGTTAGACCCACTTTCACTGGTAATATTTTGACTGGGTACAAATGAATTTGACATTCATGATAAAATAAAATAAGTTACAGAATTTTGACTACAAAGAATTAAATTCAGAGTGAGTGTGAAAGATAGACACTGAAGAAATCTTTCAAGTCTAAATACAGGCCTCTTTTAGTTTTCTAGAAACTTTAAAATATATTTATGTGTAGTTATTTGCTATTAATAAGTCTTGTTCTTTGCGCCGTTTTTATATGCAACACTTTATACATTATCATCAGTTATTGGTTATTTATCGGCTTTGAGGAATATGTTTTAAATTATATTTATGTTTCTAGGTACGAGTGGGCAAATCTTCGTGGTATACTTATGTTTTTCTTTCTTACTACATTTACTATTACTGGTTGGACTGTTGGTCCAATAAATGAAGGAATATATAAAGGAGAAAACAGGAAATTACCAATGGAGGCATGGTACGAAGTTATGGTATTATATAAACGTTATACTTTTATAAATTAATTACGATTTATAAATAGGTACCCATATAATAAACAAAAATCGCCAGCTTATGAAATAAGTTACACACATCAAATAGTTGGAATCTTGGCTTCAGCTTATACCAATGTCATGTTTGATAATTTAATGGGTGATATTATTAGCCTGGCATCTTTACAAATAGAACTGCTCATGTTTTCTTTGGAACACATTAGTGCAACTAAAGAAATTGAGGAAATCGATGAAAATGGCGAAGTAGTGGTAAGAATATACATTTGTGTATTATGTAATGTAATTTATCAGAGAAGCAAACCATTTCTCTTTAAAGATAACAACTATAGAGCGACCGGATAAAGAAGTGTACGATGAATTATGTAATTGTATAAAATATCATCAGGATATTCTAGAAATGACAGATATTATATCACTAGGAGTTAATCCAGTTGCCTTTGCGCAGTTGTCTTTTAGTAGCATCATTATTTGTTTGACTTTATATCAACTCTCAGTGGTGAGTTTTATTATATGATGCATTTAAATGTTTACTTGTGTTAAACGATTACTAATATTTCACAATCTTCTTAGGAGTCTTCGATTAATTTAACGACAACTGTAGGAAATTTTCTTTACCTAGGTTGCTTGGTATGGCAACTGTTTCTATATTGTTGGCACGGAAATGAGCTCCGACTAATTGTAAGTTATTTTGTTATATTGGTATGTAGAGATGTAACTTTTTAAATACATATCTTTCAAATGCAGATACAAAATGCAAAATATCTATTTTCTATTTAAATAACTTTCAAGAAAAAGCACTTCATGATAATATATGATAATGAGACCTCATAGACGAACTAATTGTTTGAACAATTAGTAGTATTAAACCTCATAAATTGCCATTGTCATTAACACAAAAGGTACTTTAATTTCTCAAAAGTATTTTTAAAATACGTATTTTGAATTTTGTATTTAAATTCTAATATGAAAAGTATTTTATACTTTGTATTTGAAATGAAAAAATTAGGAATAAATACTTGATATATACATAATATTAGGAAATACCCTGCTGTTTGTACGTCACCGCAATTTGTGACACTGATTTGAATTTTTAAATAAAGAGAAAGCTAGAAAATTACAAGTCATATAATAGTTAGTAGAAAATATATTATCAAAATTAAATTGTAGATAAACTGTTATTAGAATTTTATATTTGTATTAAATTTGCCAAATGTGTCACTTTGGAGCATTCTTCCCGGATACTGAACCTACCTACCAGAACGCATAGGATGATCACAGTCCTTCCTTTTTTACTTCGCTTTATCATTTCAATTTTAATATCTGAAGAGGTTTCTTTTTAAATCTTCCAATTTTCAGACATATTTGCGTTTTGCTCTTTCTGATTCAGTTTGTCTTCTTTTCGTTGTGTTTTTTAGTTGTATACTAAGATCCTTCGTTGGTATTTAGTATAACAACCGTAAAATTTATATTATTACAGAGCACGCAATTGATTTTGTCATCATACAAATCAAAATGGTACGACTGTTCCGTTCGAACTCAGAAAACATTTATACCGTTGATGGCTAGAAGCTTGCAGCCGATACAGATTACAGCCGGCTACATCGTCGAACTCTCCTTGGACACTTATATGGCAGTTAGTGAAAATATAAATAAGGTTAATTCTATTAACTAAGAAGATACGATTTTAATTTAATATTCTTTTTCAGGTATTAAAATCTGCCTACTCTTTTTATTCAGTCATTTCTCAAGCTAAATCTTAAAACAGAATTAAGTAAAATCAGCAAACGTATTTGCTACATAAATGTTACTCTAGCTATGACTTTATATTCTAAATCTTTTAATTTTAATAGGTTATTTCAATGACAATTAGTTTTATTTTTTAATTAGAGAGTTTTGTTATTAAAAAGTTCGATTTTTTTCAATCAGTTCTATTAAAACTTTCATTAATCAAATATTTATATTAAAGTTTTAATTATGAGGAATATTATTAAATTTTATTGTAATATAGCTTAAATATACGAAAGGGTGTATCGAGATTTCAAATACAATTTTTGATAGAATTGTTAAGCGACGTTTTCACGAGGCGATATGAGTGGATCAGTAATTGTGTATTCAACAAAAGTGGAATATTACCTGGATCTATTTTAATACACTCATGAAATGTGTGTCTTTAAATCTGTTTCAGGTACTGATCTACTCAATTCACCACGTGAAAACGCCGTTTTAGAAAGGAATTTATTAAACGAGTTTGTGAAATCGATATTTAAAACGCCTGTTAGATGCATCTACTTATACACATTTACTTGTAAATGCTGAACATCTAAAATATTATGTACTTTATATCAGTAATAACGCTGTATAGTTAATTTTAAAATGATTGTACACCCGCTATAAACAAAATATAACTGTTTCCTTACATTCATGTAATATTTTACTTGAAGATATTTAACACAGCTTCGTATTTTTATGCTTTTAATCTGTAATAGTGTTCTTAAGATTCTATTATCATTAAGACGGTCTTCTTGAGAAGTTTTATGACTATTTAATGGGCAAAAGGGTAGATATATTTAGGTAAAAACTATTATTTAAAAAGTATCTTTTGTTAGGTAGATAAACCCCAGTAAACAAATTGGTGAAGTGCCCTATTTAGTGACGTTTCTATCACTATTTCACTTCAATTATAGTTCGTATTAACTTTATCTTCATTTGTACTCCGACAGGTGGAGTAATTTCGCCATTTGTAGCCGATAAAGTAGACATTTTATATGAAAAAATGTGAGAAACTGAACTATAAATGAATTCTTTCATGACAAAAAATCATGACGCATTTTCAATATGATGTCAAAGTGACTCCAAAATGTTTACTGGAACCTTACATAGAAGTAGCTGGTTAAGTGAGGATGTACTACAAAAAGGTAAGATCAATATTTCTAATCACAGTCAAAATGTAATACAAAATGCTTTTTATTTCGCATATAGAATCACCTTGTGTTTTAGAGATTGCCTCACTTTAGGGTCATGCTATAAATAAGAAATGAAATTAGATTTTTATTTATTTCCACTAAAATTTGTGTAGTATTTCCACCTGCCTCGTAATGAAGATTCCAAATATTCCAAATAACTTTGGCATAAACCTCTGTACAGGCGGATTGAGATTTTACGGATTTTGGGTTCCGGAATTCAAACACCTATCTATTCCTATCAAAATTCTTTATGTTATTCGTGGTGTAATTGCTTTTATGTTTATTGACGGTGATTTTATTGTAACAAATCTACGATGTGGTGTGATTATATAATAATGAGTAAACTATTCCAGGGATTTACGTGATGACTGAAGCCATTGCTGCTATGAAATCATTCGGAGATATCAACGAATTAGTTGGGATATGTTTCTTGTTTCTGACAAATATAGTCTGTGCTTTTAAAACTATTCACCTTATTTATCGCCAGAATCAGTTTGCTCAAATTATTGAAGTTTCATTGAAGAAGAAAATAGAAGCGACGCATCCAGACCAGCTAAAAATCATCCAAAGGTATTTGCTAATTCTTTTGCAATTTCCTTCATTATTATCAATGATATATTATAAATGTTAATGGTGCTTTTAGATACGAGTTGGCAAACATTCGTGACATATTTGTGTTTTTCTGCTTTGCAACATTTGCAGTTATTGGTTGGGCTGCTGGTCCAATTAATGAAGGCTTGTATAAAGGAGAAAACAGGAAATTGCCAATGGAGGCATGGTAAGAACTTATCATATTAACCACAAATTCTTTCTCTATAAACTAATTACAATAGATAATCTATAAACAGGTACCCCTTTAATATACAAAAATCTCCAGCATATGAAATATGTTACTCGCATCAAATGGTTGGAATCTTGGCTGCAGCTTATAGCAATGTCATGCATGATAATTTAATGGGCGCTATTATTAGCCTGGCATCTTTACAAATAGAACTACTGATGTTTTCATTGGAACATATCAGTCTAACTGAAGAAATTGAGGAAATTAAAGAAGATGGGAAAGTAGTGGTAAGAATATATGCCGTAATAATTTAATGCCATTACAAAAGTATCTCAGAAACACACCATCTTACTTTAAAGACTGCAACTAGAAAGCGCTCTGATGAAGAAGTGTATAATGAATTACGAAAATGTATAAAATACCACCAGGATATTTTGGAGATGACAGATGTTATATCAGTAGGAGTTAATCTTGTTGCTTTTGCGCAGTTGTCTGTTAGTAGCATCATTATTTGTTTGACTTTATATCAGCTGTCAGTGGTGAGTTTTATTATATGACGCATTTAAATCTTTGCTTGTATTAACAAACAGTTACTAATATATCACGATGTATTTAGGAATCTTCAACCAATTTGACAACCACTGTTGGAACTTTGCTTTACCTTGCGTGTATGTTGTGGCAATTGTTTCTTTATTGTTGGCACGGAAATGAGCTCCGACTAATAGTAAGTATTTATGTAACATTTTTAAACGTATGGTATATTTTATTTGCTTCTTTACATTTGTCTTAAATGATCGGTAATTTTAATGTTCATTTAAATGTTATAATACAGAGCACGCAACTGATTTTGTCATCATACAAATCAAAATGGTACGACTGTTCTGTTCGAACTCAGAAAACATTTATACCGTTGATGGCTAGAAGCTTGCAGCCGATACAGATAACAGCTGGCTACATCGTCGAACTCTCCTTGGATACTTATATGGCAGTCAGTATAACTATACAGACAGTTCATTTTATTATTAATTATTAAAATATGATTTTAACATTTAATTTATTTTGCAGATATTAAAATCGGCTTACTCTTTCTATACGGTTATTTCTCAAGCCAAGTCTTAAACATGAAATGTATCTGCTACATAAATTCGTTACACATTCACTATTTCTATTAATTTAGTTGCCATATTTGTACTTAATAGAATAAGTTTGTAGCACACTAACAAGTTGAACCTTGCGCTCTACGTTACAATTTACTAGCTTATAGCAAGCTTGAGACTGCACTACAAAACGTTTTTCACCTTGTAATTTTAAATGTTGCAAAAGTGCGAAAAAATTTTGTACCCAAATACAGAATGAAAATAAGAGAAAATGCGACAATGAAGATTAGGAAATATGTTAAGAGATAATTAATTTAATTTATGTAACACTGGTCTATTTCCTATGCTGAGACCTGTCACCGAGGTTTTAATATTTTAAATTATCAACACTTAAAGAAGAAGGTCATAAAATAAGAGTATGATTGACCGGTTTCCCATTAACGCACTTTTTTGGCTTAGATTAGTCCACTTTAATGTAGACACGTAGACACAAATTCGTACAAATCACTTTCGTAATTTAAAATGCGACCGTCTTATTCAGACGCCCTTGTACAATATACGCATAGACACGACCCAGACTCGGCACAGACGGCCCTGGCTATAATATTAGTATTAATCATTTATAATAACCCATAAATACAATGACCTTATAATTATCTTACTTTAAAACTAAAATTTAAAAAAAAGTTAATTATTTTCATACAAGTACATAGATTGTATAAAACCTTGAGGTCAAATGTAGCATAAACCTAAGCAGACAAATCTTATAAGTTAATAATATTAGACGGTACAGTGGGTGCGAGCATACCAGAGTTATATTTTCTTGGTTTGGTTGTTATAAAGTTAAGTTGTTTATGAAGAAATATACCGACGTTAAAGAAATTAAATATAAAAAATAAATAAATTTTTTTTCTTCTGTACAATTTACTTCTAAAAGAATTATAAATAATGGTAAAACAAAATGCCACCTTAGTTTAATTTTTTTTTTGTATTTTTTAGTTTAATTGAAACTCTTATGTATTGTTATTAAATATTTAGTTCGATTTGTTCTTTTGTTGTTTTTATAATCACAAGGTTTGAACGTTCTGTTGCCAGTTCAAATCACTCTTAATACAGCTCTCAAACTAACAAAAACCATATTTTGTACTATATATTCTATTATTTAATTGTGTGTGTAATATAAATGTGTTAAAATAAAATCCAGAGCTGTTTCACTTACTAAACCTAAGTCAACCAAATTCAGAGAAGGCATTCTTTTCGAACTACAAATCTTAATAACATAAATAATTAACTAAAACAAATAAGGACATGTAATGAATATGTGATAATATTTAAATTAATGGCGTAACTTTGTTATGTACGAATATTTGAAAAATGATTACATGCTAATTATGTATGCTTGATTATAGCATGGTAATAAAAAAATCACAACCATGTGTAACCTTCAAAGAGTTCAACGCAAAAACTGGTCCAAAATACTGAATTATAAATGTAGTCAGGGTATTCCACTTTGTTCTAAAGGTTTTTGACTTCCACCAAATGTTTGATACTGTAAAACAGTTTGTTACTGTTAAGCGAAGAAGACGGATAAATCGGATTGTTTGTAGATCCATGTGAGAAGGTACAAGATTACAATGAAGAATAGAGCAAACCTATTTACTCTAACGCTTTGCTGCTGTTTGATTGGTCTGATAAGAAGTGAGTGTCCGTCTAAGATTTCGAGCTATAATGACTATAAGCAAGTAAGTTTTATTCATTTACCAAATTAAAATTGAAATAAATGTTATCCCTCTAAATACAAAACGTAAATTTATACATTAATTAAGGTAATATATTTTTCAGACGCCGTTAGGTTTTATTATTTACCAAACTTTAACATAATTTTATTAAATCTTTTAATAAAATATATTTATTTAATATGTAATATTATATCATTTAGCATAAAAAAGTTTACTAAAACCCCATTTCTGCAATATTCAGTACTATTTTGTGGTCATTTATTTCGATACTGAGATTTAAAATTAATAAATTTCTTTGCAATATTTCCCATTTTCGATTCCCTGATTTCTCCCCAATTTTTTTTTTTTTTTTTTTGTGTCCGAGTGTTTTAAAGAGCCTAAAATGAAGCCCCTATTTCATGTCCTTTTATTGTGGCATTATGAATAAACCAAAAACACTTTTTGCAATTATCTATCCCTTAAAATGTGTCAACAATTTTATAATCATTAAATCTAGCACTTTAATTGTTACAGTGTAATTTCTTTGCACCCAAGAAATATCCTGTGGTAAACCTGGACTACGGAAAATTTGGCGGGAAATGTGCTTACAATGAAATTGCTAAGAAAACCGTTTGTCGATGGCTAGGTATCCCGTACGCTAAACCTCCTATTGGAAAATTACGCTTTATGGTAAGATGTTATAAAATGTATCAGTATTTAAAGTGCTTTTTAAAGGAACACAAACAAAGTAGTATAATAGAGTTGTATTAATAAACATTAAAGTAGAAACTGCTCTCATGATAAAGTGTCTTAATGCTTATTAAAAGTTGAATTTCTATTCAAACTTTTTTAAAAATAAAAAATATTTTCTGAAAAATTTATATTAGTGTTTCTAATATTAATAACAGAACAGACTTTAATAATATAGCCTCGAACTACAAGTTGTTTTTTACTAAATTCAGGAAATTAAATACGGAATAATTATATATATCATATTAGCATATTCATAGATCAATGATCCTATGTTGTGTAATTTTAAAGAGATAAATTTTAATTTGTTTATATTGAATCACTAAAGTATTTCACCTTCAACTTGTCGCCGACCGTTCAATAAACCATGGTCGCGTGTTTCGGTATCCAATTTATTAATTAGCATTGACATGATGTTTTGAAGCGGTATTTATCGAGTCTGTTTTTTGTTGTTACACTTATGGAGTTATTTCAAGGCAGGTGTTTTATCGGAGCTTCAAACCATTAAAATTTATCCCAAAAAATAACCTCACTTGACTTAAGTGATTTCATTAGTTTTTTTTTTGTTGTTAATGGTAATTTTTGAACAACCTTCTAACAAGTGTAGAATAGTATTTTTTGACAAAATAGATTGATTCAAGTAATAGTTAACTTTTGTTGAATAAACTATATGCCGGGTGCGAAATGTTGTACTCTGTTGGAAGAGTTTAAGATTCTATAATCAAATGCTTTGCTACACTATTTCTATTAGAAACGGTAACATGAAATAATATACGACTTAGTGACCATTACATCAACTCATTGTATAAATACTCGTAATATATTTAAGATACGGACAGCAGAGTACTTACTACATATTATAACACACAAAAATAATTATCTTTGTATTTGTTTATTTTCCGAACATGCAGCCTCCAGAACCTCCATCACGAATATCAGGAATTTACTGGGCATTGGATTTTCGAAATGTTTGTATTCCAACTGTTCCAATACCTTTTGGGTCTGAAGATTGTCTCTACTTGAATGTATTCGTTCCAAATAAGTGTGTAGGTATATTCATACATAATTTTGATTTTGATTTTGATTAATCACTGTAGAACTAATAAAACGTAATTTTAGTCCCGTCGGACACCTTGCTCAGTCATGATCTGGATTTATGGTGGAGCTTTTCTTTTAGGATCTGGAAATTCGGATTTGTATGGACCTGATTTGTTTATGGCTGAAGATGTCATTGTAGTCACCTTCAATTACCGTTTAGGACCTTTTGGTAGCTATATAAATAACTAATAGTTCTTTTTAAAAGGAAACAACTAATTGAAACATTATTTTTATTGTAGGTTTTGCTAGTACAGAAGATGGAAATATTCCCGGCAACGCTGGTTTGTTGGATCAACATTTTGTTCTAAAATGGGTGCAAAGATATATTGGTCAATTTGGGGGTGATAAGAATTCGGTAACAATTTTTGGAGAAAGTGCAGGAGCTGTCTCAATATGCTACCATTGTCTCATTGAAGCTAATTCAGGTAGATATTAAAGTAGAAAATAATATTTATAAACGTATATCGTATATATATGAAAATTTTAGGATTATTTCATAAAGCGATTATGCAAAGTGGGAGTTGTCTTAGTGACTGGGGAATTATACGTAATCCTCAAGAAAGACTAATCAAATTGGGAGCTAAATTTGGAATTAGGACAACCAACATGACTGAATTAAAATTAAAATTGCAACTCGTTGATGCCATCCAACTTAAAATGGCGGGATTAAACTTAACTGCTGAGGTTTGTTATTTTATGGAAGTAGTTAATTTTTATCAGGAAGATTGAGACATTATTTTTTACATATTTCCAGGAATTTACGCCACAACAGTTCACATCATATGCTCCTTCTGTTGACTACTTGTCTCCACCATACGTTTATGACACTCCGCGAAACATGTTGCAATATCGTCTTGCTAACAACCTTCCTGTTTGCCACGGAGCTGAGTTAATTATTGGGATGAACACGGATGAGGGCGGAGGATTAAAATTTTGTAAGAATATACAAAACCAATGAGATTTTTTCTTAATTTGTAGATTATTTATAGAAATTATTTCTTTACTTTGATTTCAGATTTACTACTAAGTCCAAAGTTTTTGCCAAAGTTGTCATCGAATAAAGAACTGTTAACACCTGTGCGATGTGACTTACAACCTAGATCTGTGGACTCCGTGTTAGTTGCTGATAAAGTTTATAACCATTACTTCAGTAGCGGAGTTACGCAGTGGAATTTCTACAGAGTAAGTGGCCTTTTAAACTGAGCGTTCAACATCTAGGTCTAGGTCGAAAACGTAGCGGAGGAACCTGAAATCCATTAGGTTGACACACTTGTTTGCACAGACCAGATGGAACGTCTCTCGTGACTACGTATTATAAAGATAATCATTGTTTATTTTGTAGTACGTAACTGGTATGTTCGCCATTGATGGAGAAACAGAATTCTTTAAGGCTTATATTGATTCTGGTAAAAGTCCTTACATCTACAACTTTAACTATTGCGGAAGATCGAATTACATCAGAAATTTCTTTTTTCCATCAGACGCTTGTTCAAAAATTCGAGGTACAGTATTAATACATAAACTAGTTGTTAATTAAATAGAAATTAGCTCTTTCACTATGTGTCTGTCGCGAAAGAGAAAATAAGAAAATTTTCTTCAATATTTTGAATTTGACTATTTTTGGTATTATGTTAGTTCTTCAGTTCATTAATTGAATTTATAGCGAACATAATACCATAGAAACTGTACTTTTAGAATATAAAACCCCATGAATGGAAAAATGATTATATAAATGTTATATAAGGTTAAACAGATAATCAATTTAACGTGTAGTGGACATTACACTATAAAAATATAAAATTCAATTCCAATGGGTACTCATAAGTTGTTGAGCACTGCCTTATTTCTTTTTAACATATATTGTGCTATGTTATGGTGTTTTCTGTCCATAAAGAAGTTGCTCTTATTTTACACTTTATACACAAGACAACACATTCATTTTGCAATAGATTTACTTTATTAATTTAAAGGTAAAAACAAAAGTGCAAAATAAGAGAAAATGGAAAGTTATTAGAAAATAATATTTTAATTATTTATTTTTTTTTTCATTTTTGCAGCTGTTCATGCGGATGAAACGTTCCTAGAATTTACCCAAACTGGCTTAGAGTTACCTGGTACTTTAGGAAAATTTGGACAAATCATTAAATCTCTGTCTCAGTCTTTAAGATCTTCAGCAGAGCGATTGCTGGGCAGACAGATGGTCAGGAGTTTCACAAATTTTGCGAAGACAGGGTGCGTACCGACTTTACATGGTATTGTATACTTACTTATTACTATTACTATACAATTTGATATTAACTGTTTCCATTTCTCAGAACTCCAAACTTTGGGGCTTCAGCAGACCCGCTTTTGGGAGTAAATTGGCTGCCTGTTTATAACAAATCCGACGTCCAGGTCCTTAATTTTGACAAAACGCTTACCAGGATACCATATCCTTTTCCTGACGAAATAGTTTTCTGGGAAAACATTTGCGAATCAAAATTTTAAACAATTGTTACTCTATATTAGAGATTGTAAATAAGATATTTTTTATGTAAATATGAAACTAAAATATTCACATTTGTTTTTATTTATCATATCTTTATTATGTGGAGTACTGACAAGTCAACGCGGAATTAAGCCTTAATTAAATATGCCTTTAGCTATAAGTAGAATAATATATACATAAACATAGGTATGTGGTCAAGGTAATGATTTTGACACGAACAAATTTAGACTAAGTACAATTTCCTTATTATTTGTCGATGAAATAAGACTATAACACTCTTAGAAATATTGATAATGTTGATTTTTCATAGACTCTAAATGCTAATTTCTTTATGGTGCTAATTAGATTGCATATTATTTGGGGACAGTAAAATTTAAATTTCTGCTACAAAATTCATTCATTCTTAAGTATGTATACCTAAAAAATAAACGTAAAATCCTAGATAGTTTATTTAGCAACACTTACAAATATCGACAGCCTAGAAAGCTCCTAAGTAAAATTATATGTTATGGTAACAATAATTAAATGCTACAATAATTAATTAATTAGTCTTATCTTGGAATATCGTGGTCAAATGAGTGCGATGTTATGATAAACGGAATTTAAAGATTTTATGTATGTTTATCATGCTTCATATTTAAATTAGTTAATTATGTTTTTACTATTATTAAATTTAGTTTTTAGTTTTAATTACTGTAATTACAAGCAGTGGCGGCTGCTGGCTATGAGAACAGGTAAGTAACAGAAACGACTTAAATTTGCAATAGAACAACATTTTCTTATTGATAGAAGTAGAGTAGAAATAGAAGAACATGTACAATAAATGGGCATTTATTTTTGGGATATACTAATTACTAAGATCATCTACTCTGTTATATCTATTTTGTTTTTAATATTTTGCTTTTGTTATACTGGTGAATTGTGATATCATTAATGTTAGATACAATTTCTGTACTTTCCATTTTATTCACCCACATCTCATTTCATAACCAGTACCAGCTAATTACATTGACTTGGGCTTGTATTTGCATAAAATAAATGATATCCTACTAACACCATGTCGCACGAACTGAAATATTTGAAATAGGGCCTAATATTCTAACTGTCGACATTGTAAATGTTGAGTTTATTCAGTTAAGTGTTAGAGTGTTTGTGCCTAAACAGTTTTGATTACTATAACTTCCCAGGTAGAAAATGTAACGTAATATCTTATAAATGTAACACTCGAAATAGTTTGTAGTAAGCTTGCAAAGATGAAACTTGTCTTGCAAGATAATTTCTATATTCGAATTTTAGACAATTTTAACAAGTTAGCAAGTGTAAATCTTACAATGCAGCATAATTTTCTACCTAGGTCGCTAATAAATAATATTCTTTTGGTTACGAATTTTTATTTGATATTGATTTTGATTATTTTTGTTTCTTTCTTTGGTCACTGTTCATAAATGCATGCAATATTCATATTTGTATATCAATATCTTGCCGTTATTTTTTAATTAATGTTAGTTTTAAGATTTCTTTGTCTTAATTTATTTATATTTTATGCCTATTTGTTTTTATATACACATATACACTGCTAGCTTTGGGCAAGCCCTAATATTGCTTATGTAAACATCCTACTAGGCGACACTACTTATATGTTCTACGTATTTCGTTCTTATTAATTCAACATTCAAACGTAACGGACGCATAACATTTGGTCCTTCATAACAAATTGTGCGCACCCTAAGCTATTGAAAAGAACTGAGCGACATTTGCCGTTCGAGAACTTGGATACCGCCGACAGATCGCAGATACGCCCTAGCCAGCCTATAGATCTCTATAAGGTCCAAACTCCCCAAACACTCACTTACTATTTATATTCGATGCAGTTGATAATATGAGTTTTGGATTTCAAGATAACAGAAACCATCCCAATTACTTTCGTTTAATTAAAGCAAAATTAAATTTACAGATTCAAAGAATATCTTTGAATGAATTTATAATGACATATATGCAACTATGTGTTCCTTTTAAAAGATTCAGATTCAACAAATATGTAATCCTAACTACCCTGAAAATTTTAGCTAAAGCAGGCCGCGTTATGCAAAAAACTATTATATTATATAATAATTATAGTCAATTCGTTTTTTTTATCTTGTTGTAATTTGAGGTCATATTTGTTTAAATAATATCTTTATGATATGAATAATTATCTGCACATTAACGCTTATGTTTATTGCTAATTAGCAGGAATAATTAACTATTAGTACCGTAAACAAGATAACTTTATTGAAACAATTGTTAAAATGTAATAAAGAACTGAAAAGTTCATAAATGCAATTAGTCTAACTTTAATTTTTTTGAAACAATGTCTAACCTTTGGCACAGCATTTTTATTCTTACCACATGTATTTTTGGCTATGTCGTCAGTGTTAGTAAGTGTCCATCACCATTGAACTTTGCCGAGTTTCTTGATGTGAGTATATTCATTGCTTTTGTAGTTATTTGACCACTGCAATATTTTCGTAAATTTAGGCTACAAGAAATTTCCACATCATTTACTTTAAGTATAGTAGTCACAACGGAAATCACTTTTCTTAAGAATTCGATAAAATTGAAATATGATATTAATACAAGTGTCCCCAATTTATTTAAAAAATGTCTCAAGTTGTTTGACGTGCTGCGAAGTGAATAATTCAAGTTTATTATAAGTAAGTATATTTAAAATGCTGCAGGCATAATCATCTTCTTTTTGAATAAAAATTCAGCCTGCATATGTTTGTGCTCGCAAAACTCGAAAAGTGAAAATTTATTTCTTTCGTTTCTTTCCATTTGATCGTCATCTGTGTTCGTGTGTACTATGTTTACTTTCCCATTCATTTCATTTCAGACTGAGCCACAACAAAACGTGGCCGGGTTTAGCTAGTTAAGTATAACAAACGGATCAGTTCATGAATGAATATTTCTAGAACAAATATGGAATAAAATCTGTAATATGGAAATACATCTTCTATATTCTATTTTAGTGCACCGTACGTGGACCTCAACATTATCCAGTTGCATATATCGAGAACGGGAGAGTTGGAGGAAAGTGCGTATTTAATAAAATAGCCCAATGTAATGTTTGCAGTTGGTTGGGAATTAAGTATGCTGAACCTCCTCTTGGTAACCTACGATTTATGGTAATTATTGAGTGAAATGTATTGAAAAAGTGCTAAATATTGTGTATTTCTAATACATTCGATTTTATAAATTTGCTAGCCGCCAAAGTCACCGAAAAATTTAACAAAAACTTACTGGGGGTTTAAGTTTGGTAACGTCTGCATTCCAACGCTTCCTACAGCCATTGGATATGAAGATTGTCTCCATTTAAATGTCTTCGTTCCAGAGAAATGTGTAAGGTTTATAATTTAAATCTTTAAAGTATCATTCATACTTAAAGTTACAGTTTTAGTTATGTTTTTAGTCTCAAAAATAGTAAAGTTTATGGCAATATGTGTAATTATTTTGAGGTCAAATTCTAATTGTACTGGATGATATACATATTAAGCATACGTTTACATTTTTTAGACAATTGCTAATCCTTGTTCGGTTATGGTTTGGATTCACGGTGGTATTTTCGTCTTTGGATGTGGGGATTCAGATTTGTATGGACCTGATAACTTATTGGCCAACGGCATCATTGTAGTTACAATTAATTATCGCCTGGGGCCTTTTGGTAATTATTTAATCCACTTTTGTTTTTCAAACTCTGATAACAGTAACTATGTATGCTTAGGTCTTTATTTAATTAGTATATAGAAGATAAAATTTGTTTCTCATAAATTTACAGGATTTCTGAATACTGAAGATGAAAATATTCCTGGCAATGCTGGATTACTGGATCAAAATTTCGCTTTAAAATGGGTAAATAAGAATATCGCAGGATTTGGTGGAGATGCAACTTCTATAACAATCTTCGGAGAAAGTGCAGGAGCTGCATCAGTGTGCTTTCACTGTTTGAGTGATATAAGTGCAGGTAGTGCAGTTTTAAAAGTGTTGTTGAATAATCAAAAATATCCAAATTATTGTATTGCATTAAATTACATAAATTACGTCATACTAATTTCATTGTGTTTCAACTCCCTATTGCGTCCCCTTGTGACATTTTGCGAATCCTCTCCCACACACTAATTATACATTCTTATAATTTATGGGAACTCTTTGTAATATTTTATTTATTTAATTAATTGTTTTTAGGTTTGTTTCAAAAGGCAATAATGCAAAGCGGAAGTTGTCTGAGTGAATGGGCAGTTATTTCCAAGCCCCGTCAAGTTGTTTTAAACTTGGCTAAAAAATTAGGTATTACTGAAACTAATATAACAGAAATAACAGCAAAATTGCAAGAAATTGACGCAAACTTTCTAAACATGAAAGCTTTGGAACTGTACATAGAAGTGAGCGTTCAACATATAATTTACAAATGCTTTTAATTAGTACATAAACCAATTACCCTTATGTTAAATAACTTAAAATGGTTTTCAGAATTTAACTCCGCAGCAACTATCTCTGTATCCCCCATCAATAGACTACAATGGTCCCCCCTTCCTCCCTGATTTACCAAGGAACATCGTCAACCATGGCTTAGCAAATAATCAACCAATTTGTCATAATGCTGAAGTGATCACAGGAATGAATACAGACGAAGGAGGTGTTCTTAAAGTTTGTAAGTATTTCCTCCCAACTTCTGTTGAAGTTTTTACTAAATTTATAAAATGTACTTCATTTATTTTAGATTTTTTGTTTGATCCAACTATCCTATCTAAGATAGAAAATAATAACGAAATACTAACCCCCCTAAAATGCGATTTAACATCAGGATCTGACGAATCCGTAGCAGTAGGGCAGAAAGTGTTCAAGCGGTATTTCAGCAACAGCGTGGATCAATGGAGTTTCTATAAAGTAGGAACCAATGAAGTCTTTTTTAGTTTGTTCAAGTATTTTTTAAGTAATTAAATTTTCTTAGTTCGTGTGTATTTTTTGATGTAGTACATTTTTTTTATAGTATGCAACGGATATGGTTATGCTGGACGGAATAATTACGCTTTTAAAAGCTTTAGTTGACTCCGGTAAAGATATTTACCATTATAACTTTGACTACTGCGCAGGTGCAAATTACGTTAGAAATTTACTATTTCCGGATGTTACTTGTGAAAGTGGTAAAATGGGAGGTATGATATTGTGATTAAGTTTTATTAGCTTATCTGCGGTAACTTCTATCATATAATTCTTATCTCCGTTACCATAAAGCTATCCACATGGATGAAATAATGTATGAGTTCACGCAAACTGCATTACCATCAAGTTTAAGTGCATTGGGAGCCGCAGTTAAGGATATAACTCAAAACACAAGAACACCAGCAGATTTAAAACTAGGACGGCAAATAGCAGGATCTTTTGCAAACCTAGCTAAGTGGGGGTAAGAAAGTTACACAGCTTTTCTTTATAATAGCGAAAGTGATAACTTTGCTTCTGATTTTGTTTAGATCCCCGAATCCTGAAGATGATTTGGTAAACGACCTCTTGGGAACCAATTGGTTGCCTGTCACCAATAAATCAGATATTCAAGTTCTTAAATGGAACACAGCAGTGTCTATGATACCACACCCTCGCCTGGAGGCAATTAATTTCTGGGAGAACGTGTGCAATGCAAATTAAAAAAATTACGAGAAACAATATTTGAAGTTTTAGCACGAGAATGGTTTATATCACTAAAATAATGAATAAAAATAAATATTTTATCTTTAAGCCATGCTTGTCACGATTCTTTGAAATAAAATAACTTGTTTTTTATTAATATTATTGTAGATTGTTTGTTTTAGTGTCAATGTAGAATTTGTTATACAAACATGTGGCACTTGTGAATTTTTTCCAAATTCAGTGGAATTAAATGATTTTGGTAAGGAACCGGATATAAGTGTGAACCATAACTTTATTTCTATAAAACTGTACTACATATATTGATACAGTTGGCTACCAGACTTTCTTAGTGATTTTTTATATTTTAGGAAATATTAACAATTAAAATAACTGTTTTTTTCTCTTTAAATATTCCCTATGCAATGTGCGTCATATACGACAATTTGCGATCTGTTTTCAATGTAAATTTGTAATTTTTTTTCATTGTATTGTAAATTTGAATGATAAGTAAATGTTTTATTTCCAGATATACAAATTGACGTCAATGTGACATTTAAACAGTGTGTCAAGTACAAGTATATTATTCTTAATTAAACAATTATAATTAAAGTAGGATTTAGCCTGTTGCAAGCGTCTTTTGAATTTAATTTCATTTGAAATATTAATTCCATTTTTAACTTGACATATTTAACTGGTTCTATATTAATTTTACATATAAAATCAAATAATTTTTCTTATAAACTGACTAAAAAATATATTTTTTTTAACAAAAAAAAAAAAAACTTATTTTCTCAATTATTCTTTCAATTTATTCTTCATTTG
Source organism: Panorpa germanica (assembly GCA_963678705.1). Classification (NCBI taxonomy): domain Eukaryota; kingdom Metazoa; phylum Arthropoda; class Insecta; order Mecoptera; family Panorpidae; genus Panorpa; species Panorpa germanica. The sequence continues at coordinate 12,951,142 of OY783217.1, forward strand.
AACAACCCCAGATGTTTATCTAGGTACGATAACACTTTTCATTAAGCTACATACGTATGTGTATATATAATTTCCATATGTCCAAGTAATGTTAATTCATAATTAAATAATGACTAAATATATTTCCTTGTAGATCTGTTGATCGCATCACTGAGCAAATATTAGACAAATGTTTTAGACACGAACCAAGAACTAACTTCTGGGAATTTACGTCACACGACGAATAAGAGTTGTAAAGAAAAGAACGTGAAAAAGTGAAAAATGTCTTATTTTTGGAAAAATATTATTTTCCTCGCAATCTTCCACTTTAGTGACGTCATCACTGAGTGTCCTTCAAAAAATAACTTTCCCGAATTTGTTGATGTGAGTATTTCATAATTTATTGAATAATATTTTACACTTTAAATAGAAACTTTAAGAGATTCTATTAACCATTTTCTAGTTTACTTTTTTTTCCCTTTTTACTCGTACATAATTTATTTAATTGAAATGCAATAAAATGTACGGGATAACTATACTAAGTAAAATTTAAGAAAAGAAATGCATAACGAGGAAAATATTTTTACTACAATATGAAACGTAATTATTACTGCCGCAGTTATTATGGGCGTTGTGTCATAGCACAATTTACGAAATTTAAACGCTTCTAATTTTTGTATTATGACAGTGCACAACATCCAACCCCCAAAACTACCCTGTTATTCAAATCAACACATGAAAAGTTGGCGGAAAATGCGGTTACAATAAAATAGCTAAACGTAATGTTTGTAGCTGGCGTGGCATACCGTTCGCTTAGCCACCAGTTGGAAATCTTCGCTTTATGGTAATAATTTCAAGCAATTTGTCTCTAAGAATTATTCTTTAATTAAAATAAGTACTGAGCATCTTATAAATATAGCTTCTTTATTAGATATATGATATTTATTCCACTGAATAACTAGAGGAAACACCTGTAAATTTCACAGAATATTTACAGCTCATGAACAAGTTGTTCATTAATTAATTAATTAATTAAATTTATTTAATTACAATTAAATGATTCTCTTCTCAGAAAATATTGATTATTATTGAATCATTGATAACTGACAAACCTATTTAATCTATTATTTCAGTGCACACAATTTAACCCCGGGAACTACCCTGTTGTTCAAATCGACAGTGGAAAAGTTGGCGGAAAACGTGCTTATAATCAAATTGCTAAAGTGAATGTTACTAGCTTTCTTGGAATACCGTTTGCAGAGCCTCCTGTTGGCAAACTTCGATTTATGGTAATTAAATTCACAATAATATTTTAAAAAATATTAATTTGGGCATAAGATTTCTTTCATTGTACACAAATTGTTCTTATATAGGCATCAATACCACCTAAAAAATTTACTAAAACGTACTGGGGTTTCAATGTAGGCAGTGTGTGTATTCAAACGTTATTGCCTCCCATTGGAGCAGAGGATTGTCTGTTTTTAAACGTATATGTTCCAGAAAACTGTGTAAGTTAGAATTTTGAGAATGTTTTCAATCACATTGTATTTTAGTTGTGAATTAAAATGATTAAACGCGTATTTCAGACTCCTGCCAAGCCATGTTCAGTTATGATCTGGATTTATGGAGGCACCTTCATTTTCGGATCCGGAAACGCAGATGTTTACGGACCAGACAACTTCATGGAGAGGGGTGTTATAATAGTCACTTTCAATTACCGACTGGGACCATTTGGTAATTATTTAATACTTAACAACTGTGTTATGTTTTGCTTTAATAAACGCACTTTTTAGGATTTCTGAATACGCAAGATGGTAATATTCCTGGAAACGCCGGATTATTGGACCAACATTTAGTTATAAAGTGGGTGAATAAGAATGTTGCTGCATTTGGTGGAGATGTATCCTCCATAACAATCTTCGGAGAGAGTGCAGGAGCTGCTTCAGTGTGTTACCACTGCATGAGTGACGCCAGTGCAGGTAATGACTTGTTGATCGACTTAAATATCCTTACTTCTTAAAATTCAATGTCTGTGTTATCCATAATGCTACATGAAATCTATTTTCTCATTTTATTAAACATTATATACTTCTCTTGTGTATAAGCATAAGCATGGTATGCATATATTAAATATGTATCCGAAGAAAAGAAATTCACCCTTGCTAGCTTGCCATAACCTAATTAGAAGGTTCATTTTCTACTTATAAAAATTGTCTTGCAATGCATTTTCCGTCTCTTTCTTGGTATACGAATAATAGCGGTTAGTTCTATATCTTTCTAGGATTATTTAAGAGAGCTTTGATGCAAAGTGGTAGTTGTTTAAGTGACTGGACCATCAACTACAAGCCCCGCGACACTGTTTTACAATTGGCTGCTAAAGTTGGTATTACCAGCAACAATATGACGGAAGTAACTGCACAACTGAGGTGTGTTCCGGCCCGTTTACTTGCTGCAGCAGCTTTGGCATTGAGTAAAGAAGTAAGTATCTATTTTCATCTCAGTAATATAGAAAATTATAAGAATTGTTTTATTAATTCCATTTGTAAAATAAAAGTCAACTAAATCGACCTTTTCATCCATTATGTTTTGTTTTTAAACTAAAGAATTTGCTTTTCAATATGATATATTTATTTTAGGTTATGACTCTTTCTCAAGTTACTCCTTTTGCACCGTCCATTGATCAGCAAGTTCCTCCGTTCGTTTCTGATTTGGCTAGAAACACCGTTAACAATCAACTAGCCACCAATAAGCCAATTTGTCATGGTGCTGAAATGGTCAGTGGAATCAATGCAGGGGATGGTGGTTTTATTAAATTTCGTACGTTATATATACTTTCTTAATTTCATCTTGCATAAAATAACATTAATAAAAATTTAAATTATAAGATTAAATCGTTTCAGGAACTTAGGTAATGCATATGAGATATGTAAAGTGATTTGCATCTTGATTTCAGATTTATTAGTCCGACCATTATTTCTTGAGACACTAGAGTCTAATAAGGAAGAGTTGATTCCCCCAAGATGCAATCTTCAACCTGGCTCGATCGAATCTAAAGCAGTTGCAAATAAGATTTATAATCGTTACTTCAGCAAGGGCGACGCTAATTGGAACTTCTACAGAGTAAGTAATCAGAACTGAAAACTTGTAGTAAGTTTGAAACGTACACTGTAAGACTAATTTCTATTTAGTGCACTGTTCTTTCTTTCTTGATATAGTATGCTACTAGCATGTTCTTCCTCGATGGGGCTGCAGCTTTATTCAAGTCCTGTATCATTTCTGGCAGAACTCCTTTCCTCTACTACTTCAATTATTGTGGCGCGGCAAACTATCTCCAAGCCGTGTTTTTCCCTTTCGTTCCATGTAGTAATGAAACAATCGAAGGTATAAGCTCAACTCTCTTTTTCTTGATGAAAACTGTTTTAATTCTGCATGATTCTTCCTTTAAATATTAAGCTATCCATTCCGATGAACTGATGTATGAGTGGACCCAGGAAGGATTAGATCTACCTGGTCTTGCTGGCATTGTCGGAACGGTAATTAAAGGGTTATCACAAGCACTTAGAAGTCCACGTGATATAAGCATGGGAAAACAAATAGCAGGATATTTCTCCAACTTTGCTAAATATGGGTATTTGTATAATATTTATTTCTTTAATATCTCTGGTTAAACTAAACAATTCTGATTAAATTATTTATTTCAGAACTCCAAATTCTCCTCCTCCTGTGGATCCTCTATTGGCAGTCAAATGGCTTCCGGCTACGAGTGTATCTGATATCCAAACACTTTATTTGGGTAAAACAATTTCCATGGTCAAACATCCCTTAACAGATGAAATAGATTTCTGGGAAACAGCTTGCAACCCTTATTAAAATTTAATTGTTTTATTTTCATCTTTATTATTGAAAAATAATTATGAAAATGATAAATAAAATTTGACCATGAAATAAATATTTTGTTCTTTATTAATGTTTCTTCTAAATAAATAATAAAATTGTATGTATTGATCATAGTTGAATTAATAAATCAAATGATTACTTAAAAAATAAACGTACTTATTGTAGTCTATTGTAAACTTGAAATAAATCAAGAATTTAGTTTAAAGAATTATGAAATATTAGGAAGTTTATTTTAAAACCCTCATAGATAAGATATTATAATTATCATACTTAGATAAGATCGAATGTAGAATGCTAAATGTATACTATTAAAAAAAAAAATTATTTATTATTGCTGCGCTTCATTTCAAAATTAAATGGTCTGGCTTGGCTATTCTCTCTCTCTCTCTCCTCATCTGCAAGTATCTCACCGCACCTCAAGAAGATGTGTCACAACACTCTTTTTTGCCACCACTATAGTCACCTACACGCTGTATTTTGAAGAATTTCTTTCCTTCGTCCGAGTTATTCGCATATACTCGTGTACAGTTTAACTTTCAATATTGTTATCTTAAAAATATGAGGATGGCACTTACATGGTCTTAGCAGACCTCCCTCCCCTGCGTTAATTCCGTTGATCATCTCAGCACCGTGACAAATTGGTTTGTTGTTGGCCAGGTTGTATCTGACGATGTTTCTCGGTGTATCACGGATGAACTTAGGATCTTGGTAATCGATGCATGGAGCAAGAGGAGTAACTTGCATATGATTTACGACCTAAAATAAATAATTCTTATTTAAACATCACTGGGCTTTAATAAGTGTAGTATAGAAAAATGTCCCCTCATAAAACAATATGACGTTAATGTCTGTTTACATAAAAGTTTTAACAAATACATCTGACATTCAAGCACTCAATATCGATAGAACTATTTCCATGGTCGTACATCCTCTTGCTGACGATATTACTTTCTGGGCGACTGTGTGCAACTCAAATTAACATTTAAAGAGCGTTCTTTTGAATTATTTTACTCCACAAATTAAAAAATGATTATAAATTCTTTTACAAAACTTTATGACAAAATGAATATATGACTTTTAAATCCATTTAACAAAAATGTTTACTTAAATACTTATGGTAACATAATACACAAATATAAAAATTCAGTTTGAAAAAATCACTTCATTTTCATTTTACAACTTCTGGAACTTGAAGTACTTTTTAGATTTCAAAATAGGAAATAAATGGGCTCTAGCAGTAATACTACCTGTTAAGTACAGTTACGCGATGATTAGCATATAGAATTTACCTTTTACGTAAAAGATGTAACCCAATATATAACATAAAATGACTCAAGATAATGAATGAGTTTCAACAAATGATTTTATCATAATAGATGCGAATATCCTTGAAATATTACAAGTTCTGTCTATGTCCTTAATAAAATTTGAAGCATCACCGTCCTTAGTAAATTCAAAAAAGGAATTTGTTTATGAAATTCGCGCTAAGGATGAGCAATACATTTACCAATATGATGTTTCGTCCACGTAGGTGCGACTCCAACATGCGATATCTAATTTTTATTGGAACTTAATTAATCTACATTTTTTTATGTTATTACAAATTTAATCAATTTTGTATATTGACGAAACAGTAATAAATTAAGAAATAAAAGTCTGATATATTCTTTATATTTGGGTTTAGGTACACGAAAGAGAGCATATTACGTGTTTGTCAAGTCTCAGTCTCATATACCAAACACGATAAATTAAATGCAAATAATATATTCGTTCTAGTGTACAAAAAAAATTTCCACTCTGCCGCGCCAGATAAGTAAATGTATAAATATATATATTACATCATCTTAATATATATAAATTACGTGTCACGTTGTTCCTCCGCGATGGACGCCTAAACTACTTAACCGTTTTTAATCAAATTTGTACACCGGGTGCAGTTTGATCCAACTTGAAAGATAGGATAGCTTACATCCCAATTTATTATTATCTTATTAATTAATGTCTATTAATTATCTGTATATGACATATGACATCGGGCGACGATGATGGCGACATCTGTTGACTAGATTGAGTAAATAGATTGAGTAAATATTCAATAGATGGCGCTATGTAATGTAATATGACAAAAACGTTAGTCACAGCAACGCGTGGCCGAGACAGCTAGTATCTTATAAATGTAACACTCGAAATAGTTTGTATATTCGAATTTTACAATTAAATTTGGAAGTATCATATGGCAAGTTAGCAAGTGTAAATCTTACAATGCAACATAATTTTCTTTTGGTTACGAATTTTTATTTGATATTGATTTTGATTATTTTTCTTTCTTTCTTTGGTCAGTTACTATTTATATTCGATGCAGTTGATAATATGGTTTTTGGATTTCAAGATAAGAGAAACCATTCCAATTACTTTCGTTTAATTAAAGCAAAATTAAATTTACAGATTCAAAGAATGTCTTTGAATTAATATATAATGACATACGTAGTCTGTTCAAAAAATAAGGAGAATTTTCATTTCTCTCAAAAAAATATTTATTTATTCATTAATTTCTATTTTGTCCCCTTCAAAGTAGTCCCCCTCAGATATTATACACTTGTGCCAACGTTTTTCCAATCCTCGAAGCAGTTCTGATATGCACTTTTTGGTATGCTCTTGAGCTCTCTCAGCGATTCGGTATGTATCTCCTCAATCGTCTCAAAACGCCGTCCTTTCATGGGTCTCTTCAATCTTGGGAACAGGAAAAAGTCGCAGGGTGCCAAATCTGGTGAATACGGTGGCATGATTACGGTGTTGTTTTTGGCCAAAAAATTACAAATTAAAAATTGTAATTAATTAAAAATTAAAATGTTATTGTCAAAATTCAGCAATTTTGGAACAAACTTCGCTGCCCCACGCTTCATGCCCAAAAATTTCCGAAAAAATTGCATGGCATGAGCCAACCGATATGCCGACATCCTCAGCATAACAATTTTCTTCACTTCCTCAACATTTTCATCGGTTGTTGATGTGCTGGGTCGTCCAGGGCGAGCGTCGTCATTCACATCTTCTCGACCTTCTGTGAAAAGCTTGTACCACTTGTAAACATTTTAAAGTAGACTCACCGTATGCCACTTTCAACATTTCAAGTGTTTTGGAGCACTTGATTCCATTTTTCACACAAAATTTAATGCAAACTCTTTGATCCATGTTTTCGATTTCGCAGAAAATCGCCGAACACTCAAAACACTTCTAACTTTTATGCCTTTCACAAACAAACTAAATGTGCTATATAGCTAAAACTGTGAACATATGTTCGAGACGAGTGTACCAACATAACTAAATAAAATATCGATAATCGAATGTACGTAGCCCGCGAAATTTGACCTTTTTCAAAAATTCACCTTATTTTTTGAACAGACCTCGTATATGCTACAATGTGATCCTTTTAAAAGATTCCGGTTCAACAAATATGTAATCGTAATAAGCCTGAAAATTTTAGCTAAAGCAGGCCGCGTTATGCAAAAAACTATTATATTATATAATAATTATAGTCAATTCGTTTATTTTATCTTGTTGTAATTTGAGGTCATATTTGTTTAAATAATATCTTTATGATATGAATAATTATCTGCACATTAACGCTTAAGTTTATTGCTAATTAGCAGGAATAATTAACTATTAGTACCGTAAACAAGATAACTTTATTGAAACAATTGTTAAAATGTAATAAAGAACTGGCAAGTTCATAAATGCAATTAGTCTAACTTTAATTTTTTTGAAACAATGTCTAACCTTTGGCACAGCATTTTTATTCTTACCACGTGTCTTTTTGGCTATGTGCTCAGTGTCAGTAAGTGTCCATCACCATTGTACTTTGCCGAGTTTCTTGATGTGAGTATATATTTATTGCTTTTGCAGTTATTGATTCACTGCAATATTTTCATGAATTTAGGCTACAAGAAATTTCCACATCATTTACTTTAAGTATAGTAGTTTATTATTTTATTTACACGGAAATCACTTTTTTTAAGAATCTGATAAAATTGAAATATGATATTAATATAAGTGTCCCCAATTTATTTAAAAAATGTCTCAAGTTGTTTGATTTGCTGCGAAGTGAATAATTAAAGTTTATTATAAGTAAGTATATTTAATATGCTGCTAGCATATCATCTTTTTTTTTGAATAAAAATTCAGCCTGCATATGTTTGTGCTCGCAAAACTCGAAAAGTGAAAATTTATTTCTTTCGTTTCTTTCCATTTGATCGTCATCTGTGTTTGTGTGTACTATGTTTACTTTCCCATTCATTTCATTTCAGACTGAGCCACAACAAAACGTGGCCGGGTTTAGCTAGTTAAGTATAACAAACGGATCAGTTCATGAATGAATATTTCTAGAACAAATATGGAATAAAATCTGTAATATGGAAATACATCTTCTATATTCTATTTTAGTGCACCGTACGTGGATCTCAAGATTATCCAGTTGCTAATATCGAGAACGGGAGAGTTGGAGGAAAGTGCGTATATAATAAAATAGCCCAATGTAATGTTTGCAGTTGGTTGGGAATTAAGTATGCTAAACCTCCTCTTGGTAACCTACGATTTATGGTAATTATTGAGTGAAATGTATTGACAAAGTGCTAAATATTGTGTATTTCTAATACATTCGATTTTATAAATTTGCTAGCCGCCAAAGTCACCGAAAAATTTAACAAAAACTTACTGGGGGTTTAAGTTTGGTAACGTCTGCATTCCAACGTTTCCTACAGCCATTGGATATGAAGATTGCCTCCATTTAAATGTCTTCGTTCCTGAGAAATGTGTAAGGTTTATAATTTGAATCTTTAAAGTATCATTCATGCTTATAGTTACAGTTTTAGTTATGTTTTTAGTCTCAAAAATAGTAAAGTTTATGGCAATATGTGTAATTATTTTGAAGTCAAATTCTAATTGTACTGGATGATATACATATTAAGCATACGTTTACATTTTTTAGACAATTGCTAATCCTTGTTCGGTTATGGTTTGGATTCACGGTGGTATTTTCGTCTTTGGATCTGGGGATTCAGATTTGTATGGACCTGATAACTTATTGGCCAACGGCATCATTGTAGTTACAATTAATTATCGCCTGGGGCCTTTTGGTAATTATTTAATCCACTTTTGTTTTTTAAACTCTGATAACAGTAACTATGTATTCTTAGGTCTTTATTTAATTAGTTATAGAAGATAAAATTTATTTCTCATAAATTTACAGGATTTCTGAATACTGAAGATGAAAATATTCCTGGCAATGCCGGATTACTGGATCAAAATTTGGCTTTAAAATGGGTTAATAAGAATATCGCTGGATTTGGTGGAGATGCAACTTCTATAACAATCTTCGGAGAAAGTGCAGGATCTGCATCAGTGTGCTTTCACTGTTTGAGTGATATAAGTGCAGGTAGATGCAGTTTTAAAAGTGTTGTTGAATAATCAAAAATATCCAAATTATTGTATTGCATTAAATTACATAAATTACGTCACACTAATTTCATTGTGTTTCAACTCCCTACTGCGTCCCCTTGTGACATTTTGCGAATCCTCTCCCGCACACTAATTATACATTCTTATAATTTATGGGAACTCTTTGTAATATTTTACTTATTTAATTAATTGTTTTTAGGTTTGTTTCAAAAGGCAATAATGCAAAGCGGAAGTTGTCTGAGTGAATGGGCAGTTATTTCCAAACCCCGTCAAGTTGTTTTAAACTTGGCTAAAAAATTAGGTATTACTGAAACTAATATAACAGAAATAACAGCAAAATTGCAAGAAATTGACGCAAACTTTCTAAACATGAAAGCTTTGGAACTGTACATAGAAGTGAGCGTTCAACATATAATTTACAAATGCTTTTAATTAGTACATAAACCAATTACCCTTATGTTAAATAACTTAAAATGGTTTTCAGAATTTAACTCCGCAGCAACTATCTCTGTATCCCCCATCAATAGACTACAATGGTCCCCCCTTCCTCCCTGATTTACCAAGGAACATCGTCAACCATGGCTTAGCAAATAATCAACCAATTTGTCATAATGCTGAAGTGATCACAGGAATGAATACAGACGAAGGAGGTGTTCTTAAAGTTTGTAAGTATTTCCTCCCAACTTCTGTTGAAGTTTTTACTAAATTTATAAAATGTACTTCATTTATTTTAGATTTTTTGTTTGATCCAACTATCCTATCTAAGATAGAAAATAATAACGAAATACTAACCCCCCTAAAATGCGATTTAACATCAGGATCTGACGAATCCGTAGCAGTAGGGCAGAAAGTGTTCAACCGGTATTTCAGCAACAGCGTGGATCAATGGAGTTTCTATAAAGTAGGAAACAATGAAGCCTTTTGTAATTTGTTTAAGTATTTTTTAAGTAATTAAATTTTCTTAGTTCGTGTGTATTTTTTGATGTAGTACATTTTTTTTATAGTATGCAACGGATATGGTTATGCTGGACGGAATAATTACGCTTTTAAAAGCTTTAGTTGACTCCGGTAAAGATATTTACCATTATAACTTTGACTACTGCGCAGGTGCAAATTACGTTAGAAATTTACTATTTCCGCATGTTACTTGTGAAAGTGGTAAAATGGGAGGTATGATATTGTGATTAAGTTTTATTAGCTTATCTGCGGTAACTTCTAATCATGTAATTCTTATCTCCGTTACCATAAAGCTATCCACATGGATGAAATAATGTATGAGTTCACGCAAACTGCATTACCATCAAGTTTAAGTGCATTGGGAGCCGTAGTTAAGGATATAACTCAAAACACAAGAACACCAGCAGATTTAAAACTAGGACGGCAAATAGCAGGATCTTTTGCAAACCTAGCTAAGTGGGGGTAAGAAAGTTACACAGCTTTTCTTTATAATAGTGAAAGTGATAACTTTGCTTCTGATTTTATTTAGATCCCCGAATCCTGAAGATGATTTGGTAAACGACCTCTTGGGAACCAATTGGTTGCCTGTCACCAATAAATCAGATATTCAAGTTCTTAAATGGAACACATCAGTGTCTATGATACCACACCCTCGCCTGGAGGCAATTAATTTTTGGGAAGACGTGTGCAAAGCAAATTAAAAAAATTACGGGAAACAATATTTGATGTTTTAGCACGAGAATGGTTTATATCACTAAAATAATGAATAAAAATAAATGTTTTATTTTTAAGCCATGCTTGTCACGATTCTTTGAAATAAAATAACTTGTTTTTTATTAATATTATTGTAGATTGTTTGTTTTAGTGTCAATGTAGAATTTGTTATACAAGCATGTGGCACTTGTGAATTTTTTCCAAATTCAGTGGAATTTATTGATTTTGGTAAGGAAATGGATATAAGTGACTTGTGAACCATAGCTTTATTTCTATAGAACTGTACTGCATATTGATACAGTTGGCTACCAGACCTTCTTAGTGATTTTTTATATTTTAGGAAATATTGTGTATTTCCTAATTTGTAAATTTGAATGATAAGTAAATGTTTTATTTCCAGATATACAAATTGACGTCAATGTGACATTTAAACAGTATGTCAAGTACGAGTATATTATTCTTAATTAAACAATTATAATTAAACTAGAAGTTAGCCCCGTTGCAAGCGTCTTTTGAATTTAATTTCATTTGAAATATTAATTCCATTTTTAACTTGACATATTTAACTAGTTCTATATTAATTTTACATATTAAATAATCAAATAATTTTTCATATAAACTAAAAATTTTCTCAATTATTTTTTTAATTTATTCTTCATTTGAACAACCCCAGATGTTTATCTAGGTACGATAACACTTTTCATTAAGCTACATACGTATGTGTATATATAATTTCCATATGTCCAAGTAATGTTAATTCATAATTAAATAATGACTAAATATATTTCGTTGTAGATCTGTTGATCGCAATCACTGAGCAAATATTAGACAAATGTTTTAGAAACGAACCAAGGACTAACTTCTGGGAATTTATGTCAGACGACGAATAAGAATTGTAAAGAAAAGAACGTGAAGAAGTGAAAAATGTCTTATTTTTGGAAAAATATTATTTTCCTCGCAATCTTCCACTTTAGTGACGTCATCACTGAGTGTCCTTCAAAAAATAATTTTCCCGAATTTGTTGATGTGAGTATTTCATAATTTATTGAATAATATTTTACACTTTAAGTAGAAACTTTAAGAGATTCTATTAACCATTTTCTAGTTTACTTTTTTTTCCCTTTTTACTCGTACATAATTTATTTAATTGAAATGCAATAAAATGTACGGGATAACTATACTAAGTAAAATTTAAGAAAAGAAATGCATAACGAGGAAAATATTTTTACTACAATATGAAACGTAATTATTACTGCCGCAGTTATTATGGGCGTTGTGTCATAGCACAATTTACGAAATTTAAACGCTTCTAATTTTTGTATTATGACAGTGCACAACATCCAACCCCCAAAACTACCCTGTTGTTCAAATCAACACAGGAAAAGTTGGCGGAAAATGCGAATACAATCAAATAGCTAAACGTAATGTTTGTAGCTGGCGTGGCATACCGTTCGCTGAGCCACCAGTTGGAAATCTTCGCTTTATGGTAATTATTTCAAGCAATTTGTCTCTAAGAATTATTCTTTAATTAAAATTACATATATACATAAAATTACAAACTATTTTACTGTAGGCTCCAAAACCACCGAAACCCTTTAATGAAACTTACTGGGGACTAAATGTAGGCAATATATGTGTACAAACTGTTTTGCCATTTATAGGATCAGAGGATTGCCTCTTTGCAAACGTGTATGTTCCAGAAAATTGTGTAAGTACTAACACTCACTCAAAATTATGAAATCACATTTAATTTTAATTGTGAATAATTTACATTTCTATTTATAGCGCAGAAAGTAAGTATTTAACCTCGGATATAAAAGTTACAAAGTTGAAATTTTGACTATGAAGTATTACATAATCAAATGCCTACGAATATAAATAAAACTTACAGATCATAAAATTTTCTACAGATTTGATCTTTATAACCTCTAACGACATATGACGTATACAAATGAGATATTTGAAAAGGAAGTATTTTGTGACTTGACTCGCGGACATGTGGTTATATGAGACTTTTAGGCCAACCCTTTAAATCATCTTATTTTCAGGATCAATATAATAATAATATATGTAATGATAAACTAACAAATTATTCCACTTTCTCAGACTCCTGCCAAACCATGTCCAGTTATGTTTTGGATTCATGGTGGAGCTTTTGTATATGGATCTGGAAACACAGGCTGGTTTGGACCTGACCACTTTATGTCTAACGATGTCATTGTAGTCACTTTCAATTACCGTCTAGGACCCTTTGGTATTTTAATGTTTTGATTAGATATTGGATTGATTATCATTTCTTCTTTGTATATATTTATTTTAATTGTTTTTAGGATTTCTGTGTACGGAAGATGCTAATATTCCCGGAAATGCCGGATTATTGGACCAACATTTAGCTTTAAAGTGGGTGAATAAAAATATCGCCGCTTTTGGTGGAGATGCAGCTTCGGTAACAATCTTCGGAGAAAGTGCAGGAGCTGCTTCAGTGTGTTACCACTGCATGAGTTACGCCAGTGCAGGTAGGAATGCACAAATTATGTGTTCTCACTTCCTGCTTTTTTTTATTTATTAGATAATGACCCACTCTTCTCTCAATATTAAACTTGTCTCATAGCAGAATAATTAATTTTCATAGGATTATTTAACCGAGTGATCATGCAAAGTGGTGATTGCTTAAATGATTGGGCCATAAACTACAAGCCCCGTGACACTGTTTTACAATTGGCTACAAAACTCGGTATTACCAGTACCAATATGACGGAAGTAACTGAGCAATTGCAACGTGTCCCTGCAAGTGTAGTTGCTGCAGAAGCGTTGATATTGAATTTAGAAGTGAGTATCCATTACGTTCTTTCCTTTTAGCAACGTGAATTAATCTATAATATACGTAATTTATTTATAACCTCTATTATGTAAGAAATTCGAAGATTTACGTAAAAGAAATGATGAGACACTCATAAATTATTAGTTTTATTTAAATTATTGAAAATAGAATTATTTATTTTAGGTCATAAATCCTATCCAAATTACTCCTTTTACTCCGAGCATCGATTATCAAATTCCAAAGTTCATCGCTGATACACCAAGAAACATCGCCAGCCACAAATTGGTCAACAATCGACCAATTTGTCACGGTGCTGAGATGATCAGCGGAATGGACTCAGGGGATGGAGGTATTCTGGAAACATGTAAGTGACTTTATATTATTATCGCTTTACTGCAAAGATTCCCAAAGTTTAGGAGTCAGTGGAACAGATCAAAATGTTCCGCGGTCCGGACTCAAAAAATATATATATAGCACAGAGCACAAAGCAGAAGAAATAGCACGGAGTATATAAATGAATTAATAAATTGTTTCTCCGGCTATATGGTATGTGGAACCGTCTTGTTGAAACCACATGTATGAAACAAACTTTGTATTTATTGATTTCAGTCTTACTACTTAGACCAACGTACCTTGCCGAACTATCAAGTAATAAGGAAGCGTTGACTCTCCCACGTTGTAACCTTCAACCCGGATCAAAAGACTCCATTGCTGTTGGTGGAAAGATTTTCGATCGGTTTTTCAGCAATAATGTGACTGAATGGAACTTCTACAGAGTAAGAACTTGTTTTAAATACTAACAAATAATAAGAACCATGGTCCGTACAATTCAATAAAAATCATCTAATTGGTTGATGCAGTATGTAACCAGCATGATCTTCTTGGATGGGTCATCTGCGCTAATCAATGCATACATTGAATCTGGCAAAAATCCTTTCGTCTACTACTTCAGTTATTGCGGAGGAGCAAATTACGGTAGAGACATATTATTCCCCGGAGTTCCTTGCTCCAAGGAAACAGTTGGAGGTATAAAATCGTATCCGTTTTTTTTATTTTTACGACTAACCCTTTCGTGTTTACGACTAATTCTTTCTTTTATTTTCTTAAGCTATTCATGCCGATGAATTATGGTATGAGTGGACACAAAAAGGTTTAGATCTAGCTGGCCTACTCAGAGTCATCGGATTAGTAGATAAAGATGTAACAGAAGCTATTAGAAGACAAGATTTAAAAATTGGGAACCAGATAACACGATATTTCTCAAATTTTGCGAAATATGGGTGCGTACGTCTTAGTGTTATTTTAATTTTATTAAGTAAAGTACTCTAATCATGTTTAATATTTCAGAACCCCGAATTCTCCGCCTCCAGTGAATCCCCTATTGAACGTAAACTGGCGTCCGGCAACAAGTACATCCGACATTCAAGCACTCAATATCAATAATACTATTTCCATGATCGCACATCCTCTGGCTGATGACATTAATTTCTGGGCGACAGTTTGCAACCCAAATTAACATTTTTTTAAATAAGCTTTCTTTTGAATTATTCTTTTGAAAATGATTATAAATTCCTATACAAAACTTTATCACAGGATGAATATATGACTCTTAAATATGTTTAACAAAAATGTATACTGGAATCAATACCTTTGTTGTTTGTCATTTCTTCAAATTTATTATTTCATTTAATTACCTATTTGTATTCAATATAAAAATATAAAAATTCAGTTTGAAAGAAATCACTTAATTTTTATTTATACAACAATGCATTTATGACTGAGCATAAATAAAACCAATGTGAAACAAATTTTTTATCCATAAACTAATAACTGCAATAAGAACTGCCCATCAGTGTCATGACCATGGTCAAAAACACAGCTGTTATGAAAGGGCAAGTACATGAACTGGATAAAATAAAGTGAAGCAAAGCATTATGAAAAAGAATCAAGTTTGTGAATTACATTTTCAGAAAAGTTAGAAAAGTAACACTAATAAATTAAAGCTGCTTTTAAAAATTTTCGTTTTGAAAAGTTAAACGCTAACAAGAAAAACCTTAAATTGCAAAAAGTTAATGTTTGCTTAACATTACAAATTAATATTTATTTTTTATTAATAAAGTTAAAAATATCCGCTGACGAATGAAAAAAATGATAAATTGTGACCAATAGGAAACGAACAGCAAAAACAGCCATTATAAGGCAACAATAACAAGAAGCAAGGTCAACGATACTTATATATATGTACGAGTATCATGTACATTAGAACATCTGAGCTATCAAAAGCAAAAATGTAAATGAGAATCGAACAAACTCTAAGATAACACTAATTACACATAAATTATTGAAGGCAGTGAAATAACAACCTGACAACCTTTAATTAGGCTCGAGAAGAATTTAAATTGTACATCTAATTGCGACTATAACATTTTGTCAACATGGAACAAGTGGCCTACTATTGCCTAGAAATTAGAACTATACAAAAACAATTAGCATGGCCCCTTTGAAAGAATGACTCGCTAAATCGTGAAGCTTTCCAAATTTTTATGGAGCGCTGACGTACCTAAGAAGAAATGATATTGTACCGGAAGTTATTTGCAAGTCTGGAGAGGAAAAAAGAATACCTCCGGTGTCAGTTTGATGTGCTACTTTTAAGACACCCTATATATGTACGTTATAAGTATAAATATATATACATATATTTTTAATATAATATAATTTCCATATGTCCAAGTAACGTCAATGCTTAATTAAATAATAATAACTAAACGTATTTCGTTGTAGATCTTATGATCGTAATCACTATGCAAATATTAAACAAATGTTTTAAAAACGAACCCAGGACCAACATCTTTGAGCTTCATCAGAAATTGAATAATAGTTGTAAAGAAAAGAACGTGAAAAAGTGAAGAATGTCTTATTTCTGGAAGAAACTTATTTTCCTCGCAATCTTCCACTTTAGTGACGTCATCACTGAGTGTCCATCAACAAATAACTTTGCGGAGTTTCTTGATGTGAGTATTTCATAATTTAAAATAATAAAAAATAATAATTTAAAAATTTAAAAAAATCTTTTCTAAGAAAATTTGGCGTAGACTGCTACTTAATATTGTAATTGTTTTGAAAGATTTAATATCACTGTTTCTTTTCTTTCGTTTTGAATTTCACCTCTTTTTGTTCTGTCGCTATAGAAGACATCATTTATTTAAATTAAATAAGATTAAATTTACTGGAAACTTTAGTAAATAATGTATAAGATAAGAAATGCATAACGAAGGAAATAAGTTTGCTAGAAAGTAAAACGTAATTATTACTGAGGCAGCTCTTATGATAGCAGAATTTCTCTTGTGTGCAATGTACAAAATATTAACATCTCTAATTCTTTTATTATAACAGTGCACAAGATCCAACCCCCAAAACTACCCTGTTGTTCAAATCGACAATGGAAAAGTTGGTGGAAAATGCGAATACAATAACATAGCCAAACGTAATGTTTGTAGCTGGCGTGGCATACCGTTCGCGGAGCCTCCAGTTGGAAGTCTTCGTTTTATGGTAATTAATTTAAAGCGAATTTGCGTCTAAGGATATTTCTTTGATTACAATTACATATGTAGTTTACAAACTGTTTCAATGTAGGCACCAAGACCACCGAAACCTCTTAATGAAACTTACTGGGGACTAAATGTAGGCAACCAATGTCTACAAACATTTCTGCCACTTGTAGGATCAGAGGATTGCCTCTTTGCAAACGTTTATGTTCCAGACAATTGTGTAAGTACTAAACTCATTCAAAACTATGAAATCACATTTAATTTAATTGTGAATATTTTACATCTTTAAAATAACCATTAACTGGGGAATGTTAGTTACAAAATTGATATTTCGATTAGGAAATATTATATAATCACGTGTCTGCGAGTTAAGGTACACGAGGTTTTATAATTTCTCGTTGACTATGCGTTATGTCATTAGGGGCTGTTATAAAAATTGTAGATCATAAAATGTTCTACATTTCTAGATATTTGATCTTTATAACAACCTCTAACGACATATGACGTGTAAGAATGAGATATTTGAAAAGGATGTTTCTTGTAGCTTGACTCGTGGATATGTGATCATCTTATTTTCAGGATCAATATAATAAAACTAGCTTTTACCCCCGCCGCAAGTCAGACGTCTGTCTTTTGTGTGTGGCTTTAATTTCATGTCAAATTTAAATTCCATTTTTATATTCAAATATTTAACTTGTTTTATATAAATTTTACATATAAAAACAAATAATTTTTCATATAAACTGACTAAAGAAAAATATTTTTTATAACAAAATAAAAACTATTTTCTTTTTATGCATTATTTGACCAGCTTTTTTTTCAAAATTTGGGATTTTTTTTTCGATTTGTAAATACGTTACCAAGATTAGCCTATATACAAAATTTCAAGTTATTTGCACGATTTGTACTCTCGGCAAAAATTGCCCCTGTGTCCCCTAATAAAATTTTAAAATTTTGAATTTTTTTTTATCAATAATATACTTAATTATTCTACAGTCCTGAATATGAACTTTCTCCAAAGTTTCCTACCGTACCCCGAATTTTTTCAACCTTCCCGTTTTCAATTTTTAAATTTCTAATCTTTGAAAAATGTCAGCATTGAACACCGTAATACAGATGCAAAATTTCAACTATCTATCTTTTACGAATTAAGAGTTGTACAGGAAAGAGATATTTTTTTTTCCCTGTTTTTCCAAAATTACGGGTTTCCAGGGAAATCAGGGAAAAATTCGAGAACGTCAAAAGAATTTTTTCTCTACGAAACAGGAAATCTTCAGAAACATTGACGTAGCCGTTTTCGAGCCACCATACGAATCGCGTAAACATATAAGAAAACAAGAATATAAACATACAGTTGGAACAATATATTATAGGATAGTCTTCACAAAATTTATTTTAATACTCGTATATAAAGTAACAAATTGTTCAAACAAAAGAACTTTTTCAGACTGCTGCCAAGCCATGTTCAGTTATGGTTTGGATTCATGGTGGAGGTTTTATACTTGGATCTGGAAACGCAGACTGGTATGGACCGGACAACTTGATGCCTAACGGCGTCATTGTAGTTACTTTGAACTACCGTCTGGGACCTATGGGTAAATATTTTGGAATATTCCATAGACTATAATTTATTCTTTGCACACAGTTTTTTTAATTGTTTTATTTTAATAACCGCTCTTCTTAGGATTTTTGAATACGGAAGATGGTAATATTCCTGGGAATGCCGGATTATTAGACCAACATTTAGCTTTAAAGTGGGTGAATAAAAATATCGCAGCTTTTGGTGGAGATGCAGCTTCGGTAACAATCTTCGGAGAGAGTGCAGGAGCTGCTTCAGTGTGTTACCACTGCATGAGTGACGCCAGTGCAGGTAGGCATGCACAAATTATGCATAACTTTGTTATGTTTTTATTTATTAAATAATGACCCACTCTTCTCTCAATAATAATTAAACTAATCTCTTAATAAACTAATTTATTTTTATAGGATTATTTAACAGAGTGATAATGCAAAGTGGTAATTGCTTAAATGATTGGGCCATAAACTACAAACCCCGTGAAACTGTTTTACAATTGGCTGCTAAAGTCGGTATTACCAGCAAAAATATGACAGAAGTAACTAAGCAATTGCAATGTGTCCCTGCACGTTTACTTGCTGCAGCAGCGTTGGCATTGAATTTAGAAGTGAGTATCTTATACGTACATTCGTTTTAGTAGCATGGACCAATCTATACTTCATTTATTTATAAGCTCTGTTATGTAAAGAAACACAAGATTTACGTAAAACAAATGATATTAAATCATTTTCTATGACATACATGAATTATGTTTTTTATTGAAATTTATAAAATAAGAATTATTTATTTTAGTTCTTTAATCCTATCCAAATCACTCCTTTTGCTCCATCCATCGATTACCAAGATCCTAAGTTCATCCCTGATACACCTAGAAACATCGTCAGCTACAACCTGGCCAACAACAAACCAATTTGTCACGGTGCTGAGATGATCAACGGAATTAACGCGGGGGAAGGAGGTATTCTGAAACTATGTAAGTGTATAATATTGTTATCGCTTTAAAACAAGGGCCTCCTAACTTTCGGTTCCTGTGAGCTACATTAAAATATTTCGCGGGCCGAATTGAAAAAAATATATATATTTATATATACTTTGTGCGAAATTCAAAGTAAACGTACCCACATAACATTAGATATTTTCTGTATATTCGTATATGCTCCATAATGTGAAAAAAGACCTATATAAATATTGCATATACATGACAGTACGTACTATGTGTAAGCAGCAATGTTTAAATATCCACACACCTTTGTATTTGCACATACATATGACATACAGTGCAGGTTTTACATCACAACAACATATACATAGGATATGCAATATACATGAATACCTTGAATATGGAGTATGTATGTCCAAATGTTTTGTAGGTAATACCTGAGTTCTAATATAATCTCTTTGTGGCAATTCCTATATAAAAATGACTATGACTATAGCAATTTGTATTGTATTTGTATTTGTTGCTACAGAAGTTTATGTCATAAAATTTTCATTATAGCGCTCTGGTATATATATCTTACATAATAAAATATACATATATATATATATATATATATATATATATATAAATATAGAGTGCCTTAATTTTCACCGAAGAAGAAAGTTACTGATGCAGTAAATAAATTGTTTCTCGGGCTGTATGAAATGTAGCAGCGTCTTAATTTCACGTTATTGATTTCAGTCTTACTACGTAGACCAATGTACCTTCCTACACTATCCTCTAATAAGGAAGTGTTGACTCTCCCACGTTGTAACCTTCAACCCGGATCAAGCGACTCCATTGCTGTTGGTGGAAAGATTTTTGATCGGTTTTTCAGCAATGGTACAACTGAATGGAACTTCTACAGAGTAAGAACTTGATTCAATTACTAACAAATAATAAGAACCATGGTCCGTACAATTCAATAACAATCATTTAATTGGTTGATGCAGTATGTAACCAGCATGTTCTTCTGGGATGGGTCATCTACGCTAATCAATGCATACATTGAATCTGGCAAAAATCCTTTCGTCTACTACTTCAGTTATTGCGGAGGAGCTAATTACGGTAGAGACTTATTATTCCCCGGAGTTCCTTGCTCCAAGGAAACAGTTGGAGGTATAAAATCGTATCCGTTTTTTTTATTTTTACGACTAACCCTTTCGTGTTTACGACTAATTCTTTCTTTTATTTTCTTAAGCTATTCATGCCGATGAATTATGGTATGAGTGGACACAAAATGGATTGGATCTTGGTGGTCTACTCAGAGTCATCGGATTGGTGGTTAAAGATGTAACACAAGCTATTAGAAGTGAACAAGATTTAAAAATTGGGAACCAAATAACAGGATATTTCTCAAACTTTGCTAAATATGGGTACGTGCATCTTAACTTTGTTTTATTTTTATTAACGAAAAGTATTTTAATCATGTTTAATATTTCAGAACCCCGAATTCGGCGCCTCCAGTGAATCTCCTATTGAACGTAAACTGGCGTCCGGCAACAAGTACATCCGACATTCAAGCACTCAATATCAATAATACTATTTCCATGATCGCACATCCTCTGGCTGATGACATTAATTTCTGGGCGACAGTTTGCAACCCAAATTAACATTTTTTTAAATAAGCTTTCTTTTGAAAATTATTATAAATTCCTATACAAAACTTTATCACAGAATGAATATATGACTCTTAAATATGTTTAACAAAAATGTATACCGGAATCAATACCTTTGTTGTTTGTCATTTCTTCAAATTTATTATTTCATTTAATTACCTATTTGTATTCAATATAAAAATATAAAAATTCAGTTTGAAAAAAATCACTTAATTTTTATTTATACAACAATGCATTTATGACTGAGCATAAATAAAACCAATGTGAAACAAATTTTTTATCCATAAACTAATAACTGCAATAAGAACTGCCCATCAGTGTCATGACCATGGTCAAAACACAGCTGTTATGAAAGGGCAAGTACATGAACTGGATAAAATAAAGTGAAGCATTTGAAAAAGAATCAAGTTTGTGAATTACATTTTCAGAAAAGTTAGAAAAGTAACACTAATAAATTAAAGCTGCTTTTAAAAATTTTCGTTTTGAAAAGTTAAACGCTAACAAGAAAAACCTTAAATTGCAAAAAATTAATGTTTGCTTAACATTACAAATTAATATTTATTTTTTATTAATAAAGTTAAAAATATCCGCTGACGAATGAAAAAAATGATAAATTGTGACCAATAGGAAACGAACAGCAAAAACAGCCATTATAAGGCAACAATAACAAGAAGCAAGGTCAACGATACTTATATATATGTATCATGTACATTAGAACATCTGAGCTATCAAAAGCAAAAATGTAAATGATAATCGAACAAACTCTAAGATAACACTAATTACACATAAATTATTGAAGGCAGTGAAATAACAACCTGACAACCTTTAATTAGGCTCGAGAAGAATTTAAGTTGTACATGCAATTGCGACTATAACATTTTGTCAACATGGAACAAGTGGCGTACTATTGCCTATCTTTGAAATAGGCCTGCAGTTCAAAGCAATGGTTACTGATTACAATTTATTACAGTGGAAGACAATTCTGATTAAATATTCTCTTTAGAGTCGGTGAAAGGTAATTGTGACTGGATACGATTTATTTTGGTAAAGCAATTGTAACATACGAGTATTATAAATGAGTTTTGCATTGGCATGCTATATCATTTACGTAAGTATTTACTGAAAACAAGAAAAGCATACTTGAGCGTATTTAAAGCTTTTGCTGCCAGAGCGATCCTTGAATTTGCCGGTTCTCTTTTCTGCAGGTTTTAGGTTATACCTATGAATAAATTTAAATGCCAATAATATGATTCTGGGCAAACATTTCAAAAGAATTAAGAACTACTTTACAGAGAATTAATTTAAATATCGGTGAGATGAAAACTTTATTAAAGAATCATCGGCCATTTACAATTATCACAATTATTAGCATTGAAAATAAGTCCCTATATTGTGGAAAAATATCTTGCAAGAAACTACAACCTACGGAGAATACACTTCACAAGTTTTTGAATTATAAATTGAATTCTCGTCTATACCGCTTCACAAACGAAATGTATGTCACCGGAGAGAAAAAATTGACAATATTAGATGGATATCTAAAATGGTTAGATAAATAATAAAAACGAATTATTCCGTAAAAAAAAAAAAATTTAAATTTATGATCCATGTTTTGTAATATATTTACTCCGAATGCTTTTATCTGTATCATCTGTATCACTCAGCTCCATTCGCAAAATAAATATTTAAAACATATTTTCGAGAGCAAAGGCTTCCAATATTATTACGAAGTTAGTTAACTTTTATATTTACAACAACAATGTCATACTTTTGGAAGAACATCATTCTCCTTGGAATCGTCCTTTTTGGTGACGTAGTCACTGAGTGTCCATCACCTAGTAACATTCTGGAGTATCTTGACGTGAGTTATCGTTATTTGTTGAACCAGGTGTTGTTTCATATTTGAGCACATATTTGATATGTGTGGAATACATTTTACTCAATTCAATTCGAATTCGGCTTCCGAGGTTCATAACCGTTTTTGTAATTTTGTCAGAAATTCTACTTGCTTTCCAATTATTATCTCATTCCCAAATTTGGACGTTTTACATTGCCCCTTTTAACACCAAGCCACTAATGCCACCAATATAGCTTCTTTATTAGATATATGATATTTTTTCCACTGATTAACTAGAGGAAACACCTGTGAATTTCACAGAATATTAACAGCTCATAAATTGTTCATTAATTAAATTTAATTAATTACAATTAAATGATTCTCTTCTCAGAAAATATTGATTATTATTGAATCATTGATAACTGACAAACCTATTTAATCTATTATTTAATCAGTGCACACAATTTAACCCCGGGAACTACCCTGTTGTTCAAATCGACAGTGGAAAAGTTGGCGGAAAACGTGCTTATAATGAAATTGCTAAAGTGAATGTTACTAGCTTTCTTGGAATACCGTTTGCAGAGCCTCCTGTTGGCAAACTTCGATTTATGGTAATTAAATTCACAATAATATATTAATTTGGGCATAAGATTTCTTTCATTGTACACAAATTGTTCTTAGGCACCAACACCACCTAAAAAATTCACTAAAACGTACTGGGGTTTCAATGTAGGCAGTGTGTGTGTTCAAACGTTCTTGCCTCCCATTGGAGCAGAGGATTGTCTGTTTTTAAACGTATATGTTCCAGAAAATTGTGTAAGTTAGAATTATATTTCTTTCAATCACATTTTATTTTAGTTATGAACTAAAATGGTTAAACGCATATTTCAGACTCCTGACACGCCATGTTCAGTTATGATCTGGATATATGGAGGCGCCTTCATTTACGGATCCGGAAACGCAGATTTATACGGACCAGACAACTTCATGGAGAGGGGTGTTATAATAGTCACTTTCAATTACCGACTGGGACCATTTGGTAATTATTTAATACTTAAAAACTGTGTTATGTTTTGCTTTAATAAACGCACTTTTTAGGATTTCTGAATACGCAGGATGGTAATATTCCTGGAAACGCCGGATTGTTGGACCAACATTTAGTTATAAAGTGGGTGAATAAGAATATTGCTGCATTTGGTGGAGATGTATCCTCCATAACAATCTTCGGAGAGAGTGCAGGAGGTGCTTCAGTGTGCTACCACTGCATGAGTGACGCCAGTGCAGGTATGACTTGTTGATCGACTTAAATATCATTACTATTGAAAATTGAATGTCTGTATTATCCATAATGCTACATGAAATATATTTTCTCATATTACTAAACACTGTATACTTCTCTTGTGTATAAGCATAATCATGGTATGCATATATTAAATATGTATCCGGAGAAAAGAAATTCACACTTGCTAGCTTGCCATAACCTAATTATAAGGTTTATTTTCTACTTATAAAAATTGTCTTGCAATGCATTTTCCGTCTCTATCTTGGTATACGAATAATAGCGGTTAGTTCTATATCTTTCTAGGATTATTTAAGAGAGCTTTGATGCAAAGTGGTAGTTGTTTAAGTGACTGGACCATCAACTACAAGCCTCGTGACACTGTTTTACAATTGGCTGCTAAAGTTGGTATTACCAGCAACAATATGACGGAAGTAACTGCACAACTGCAGTGTGTGCCTGCACGTTTACTTGCTGCAGCAGCTTTGGCATTGAATAAAGAAGTAAGTATCTATTTTCATCTCAGTAATATAGAAAATTATAAGAATTGTTATATTAATTCCATTTGTAAAATAAAAGTCAACTAAATTGACCTTTTCATCCATTATGTTTTGTTTTTAAACTAAAGAATTTGCTTTTCAATATGATATATTTATTTTAGGTTATGACTGTTTCTCAAGTTACCCCTTTTGCACCGTCCATTGATCAGCAAGTTCCTCCGTTCGTTTCTGATTTGGCTAGAAACACCGTTAACAATCAACTAGCCACCAATAAGCCAATTTGTCATGGTGCTGAAATGCTCAGTGGAATCAATGCAGGGGATGGTGGTTTTAATAAATTTCGTACGTTATATATACTTTCCTAATTTCATCATGCATAAAATAACATTAATAAAAATTTAAATTATAAGATTAAATCGTTTCAGGAACTTAGGTAATGCATATGAGATATGTAAAGTGATTTGCATCTTGATTTCAGATTTATTAGTCCGACCATTATTTCTTGAGACACTAGAGTCTAATAAGGAACAGTTGATTCCCCCAAGATGCAATCTTCAACCTGGTTCGATCGAATCTAAAGCAGTTGCAAATAAGATTTATAATCGTTACTTCAGCAAGGGCGACGCTAATTGGAACTTCTACAGAGTAAGTAATCAGAACTGAAAACTTGTAGTAAGTTTGAAACGTACACTGTAAGACAATTTTCTATTTGGTGCACTGTTCTTTCTTTCTTGATATAGTATGCTACTAGCATGTTCTTCCTCGATGGGGCTGCAGCTTTATTCAAATCCTGTATCGTTTCTGGCAGAACTCCTTTCCTCTACTACTTCAATTATTGTGGCGCGGCAAACTATCTCCGAGCCGTGTTTTTCCCTCTCGTTCCATGCAGCAACGAAACAATTGAAGGTATAAGCTCAACTCTCTTTTTCTTGATGAAAACTGTTTTAATTCTGCATAATTCTTCCTGTAAATATTAAGCTATCCATTCCGATGAACTGATGTATGAGTGGACCCAGGAAGGATTAGATCTACCTGGCCTTGCTGGTATTGTCGGAACGGTAGTTAAAGGGTTATCACAAGCCTTTAGAAGTCCACGTGACATAAGCATGGGAAAACAAATAGCAGGATATTTCTCCAACTTTGCTAAATATGGGTATTTGTATAATATTTATTTCTTTAATATCTCTGGTTAAACTAAACAATTCTGATTAAATTATTTATTTCAGAACCCCAAA
Source organism: Panorpa germanica (assembly GCA_963678705.1). Lineage (NCBI taxonomy): Eukaryota > Metazoa > Arthropoda > Insecta > Mecoptera > Panorpidae > Panorpa > Panorpa germanica. The sequence goes on from OY783217.1 coordinate 12,977,534, forward strand.
TTCTCCTCCTCCTGTGGATCCTCTATTGGCAGTCAAATGGCTTCCGGCTACGAGCATATCTGATATCCAAGCACTTTATTTGGGTAAAACAATTTCCATGGTCAAACATCCCTTAACAGATGAAATAGATTTCTGGGAAACAGCCTGCAACCCTAATTAAAATTTAATTGTTTAATTTTCATCTTTATTATTGAAAAATAGTTATGAAAACGATAAATAAAATTTGACCATGAAATAAATATTTTGTTCTTTATTATTGTTTCTTCTAAATAAATAATAAAATTGTATGTATTGATCATTGTTAAATTAATAAATCAAATGATTACTTAAAAAATAAACGTACTTATTGTAGGCTTTGGTAAACTTGAAATAAATCAAGAATTTAGTTTTAAGAATTATGGAATATTAGGAAGTCTATTTTAAAACCCTCATAGATAAGATATTAAAATTATTCTACTTAGATAAGATCGAATGTAGAATGCTAAATGTATACTACCACAATGCTGTTGTTACCAGGAAATGAAACAAATTGCGTTCAATACAAATTAAAAATTTGTTCTCATCTAATCTTATATTTTATATCATCTCAGGTAATTATTTTTTACCTAGGATTAGCAATACTTCCAGAGAATAAATAACCTCAACAAGTATTACAAAGCAATCATTAATAAATCTAATCTAAATTAATAAATCTAAGATTTATATATTTTTATTTCGATTTAATATTTACTAAAATACTATCTAAAACCTTAAACTAAAATAGATTTACATTTAGCAGACAGTATTATAAAACAAAATATAGTACAATCAACAACATAAATAATACTAATTCTAATATTAAAACTTATATTAGAAGAATTCTAGTCGGAGAGTGTTCGTTTAATTTTCGTTTACATATTGCATACGTGTATGTCATATTCAATTGGGTCCAGTACACCGTATTATTGAATCATACTGTATAAGAAATATGTAAATATCCATAACATTTTTAAAATTGAGCAGCTTTACTTTCTTCTAGTTTTTTTTTTTGTAGCTTCTGTACAATATGTTAAATAACTTTTAAATACGCGTATCTATACTTAACAGTTGGCATTACTTGTCCCATTTAATTTTTATTTGGAAAACGAAAATGATGTGATATTTAAAATTCAGGTATAATATTAGGTATTAAAAATAAATAAATTAAAAAATAAACCGTATGACAAGATTAGCAAAAATATTATTGAAATATACAATCTTGATGAATGGATTAAAGAGCAAAATACTAGTACTCATCATTTTTTAATTTGTAGTATTTGCATTTTATAAATAATAAGAAGAACGCTCTTTTAAGCATTAGTTTGGGCTGCACACTGTCGCCCAGAAAAGAATATCGCCAGCAAGGGGATGCGCGACCATGGAAGTAGTATAATCTAAATTGAGTACTTGAATATTGGTAGTACTTGTTGCCGCGATCCAGATAGGATCCACTGGAGTCGGAAAATTCGGGGTTCTGAAATATGAAACCTGGTTAAAATACTTTAGTTTCATAAAAATAAAAATAAAGTTAAGATTCACATACCCATATTTAGCAAAGTTTGAGAAATATCCTGTTATTTGTTTTGTCATTATTATGTCAGTTTCACTTCTCAGCGTTTGCGTTACATCTCCAACCACCAACCCGATGGCTCCAAATAGGCCAGGTAGATCCAACCCATCTTGTGTCCACTCATACCATAATTCGTCGACGTGAATAGCTTAAAAAAATTAAAAGAATGGGTTAGCCGTAATATAGTCGTTAAAATACGAAAAACGGATACGATACTATACCTCCAACTGTTTCATTGGAGCATGGAACTCCGGGGAATATTATAGCTCTACCGTAGTTTGCTTCTCCGCAATAGCTGAAGTGGTAGACGTAAGGATATTTACCGGACAGAATGTATGCTATGAAAAGTGCAGACGACCCATCCAAGACGGCCATGCTAGTCTCATACTACATCCAGAAATTGGCTCTTTGTGCATGCATATAATTATTTGTTAATAATTACAACAAGTACTTACTCTATAGAAGTTCCATTCAGTTACACCATTGCTGAAGTACCGATCGAAAATCTTTCCAGCTACAGCAATGGAATCGTTTGAACCGGGTGTAAGATTGCAACGGGGGGGAATTAGCTGTTCCTTATTATAGTATAGTGTTGAAAGGAACGTTGGTCGAAGTAGTAAGTCTGAAATCAATAAATACAAAATCTGGTTAAGATTACATCAATACCGCATCCGTTTTAATTCTTTGAAATAATGACTAAATAAAACTTAACAATATTTGTACTGCAATTTTAATTTTTATGACTTCTTTCGCCATTTAATCTACAATATCTTTATTTACATAATTGTTTTTGCATTATAGAACAACATTATACTTTATATTCTACCGCAACAGATTATTTCTGCAACTTTTCGCTTCATTCCAAAATTAAATGGTCTGGCTTGGCTATTCTTTCTCTCTCTCTCTCCTCACCTGCAAGTATCTCACCGCACCTCAAGAAAATGTATCACAACACTCTTCTCGGACCTTTAGTTTTCCACCACTATAGTCACCTGCACGCTGTATTTTGAAGAATTTCCTTCCTTCGACCGAGTTATTCACATATACTCGTGACCAGTTTAACTTTAAATAATATTATCTTAAAAATATGAGGATGGCACTTACATGGTCTCAGAAGACCTCCCTCCCCTGCGTTAATCCCGTTGATCATCTCAGCACCGTGACAAATTGGTTTGTTGTTGGCCAGGTTGTAGCTGACGATGTTTCTAGGTGTGTCACGGATGAACTTAGAATCTTAGTAATCGATGCATGGAGCAAACGGAGTAACTTGCATATGATTTACGACCTAAAATAAATAATTCTTATTTAAGCATCATTGGGCTTTAATAAGTGTATTATAAAAAAATGTCCCCTTATAAAACAATATGACGTCAGTTATTTTATGAGAATTTTCGAATGGTTTACATAAAAGTTTTAACGGGTTTTATACCGGAAAACAGAAAATTCTTCACGTTGCTTAAAGGAAAGTATATAATAGATAATTACTTCTAGATTGAGTTCCAAAGCTACTGTAGCAAGTACATTTGCAGGAACAAGTTGCAATTGCTCTGTTACTTCCGTCATATTTTTGCTGGTAATAAGAAGTTTTGCAGACAGTTGTAGAACAGTTTCACGAGGTTTGTAGTTTATGGCCCAATCATTTAAGTAACTGCCACTTTGCATTATCACTCTCTTAAATAAACCTAAAAATAAATTATTCTCCAATGACCTGTTTAGTATTGAAATAAGATAGCTTTAATGTTTAATAACAAAATATGTAATGAGAAAAGATCTCACATCTTGCATTAGGAATAATAAATACATTGTAAGATTAATATTTACAACTCTACGTCACTAGAGTAGAGTATAACCTTAATTGTGCATTTCTACCTGCACTGGCTTCACTCATGCAGTGATGACACACTGAAGCAGCTCCCGCACTCTCTCCGAAGATTGTTACGGAAGCTGCATCTCCACCAAATGCTGCGATATTTCTTTTCACCCACTTTAAAGCTAGATGTTGGTCCATTAGTCCAGCATTTCCAGGAATATGATCATCTTCCGTGCACAGAAATCCTTGAAAGTTCTTTTATTAATATCACGAGTTAATAAAGAATATATATAAAGAATTAAAATATGTACCGAAGGGTCCCAGACGATAGTTTAAAGTAACTACAATGACGCCATAACGCTTAAAGAGGTCAGGTCCATAGAAGTCTGCGTTTCCAGATCCAAGTATAAAACCTCCACCATGAATCCAAACCATAACTGGACATGGTTTAGCAGGAATCTGAAGAAGTTGAACAATTCGTTAATTTATTTATTTAAATATATTTTGTGCGGACGTGAAATATTTCATTTTCAGAAATGCATATTAATCTTAATCTTAAATACGTGTCACTACTCACACAAATAGTTGGAACATATACGTTTGTAAACTCAAATTTGAAAAGAGAAATTTATAATATTATTGAATAAGTTTTCAAATTGTTACTCACATTTAAATACTCTGAAGGATAAGTTAACAGTGGAGGACACTCACTGACCACGCCACCAAAAAGACACTAGAAAATAAAATCAAAATATGTAAATTGATTATTTTTATTATGATTAATATTATTGTTTTTTTTAGAATTTGTGACGATTCAACATCAATCACATGTTCGCCTGAAGTTATTTTATAGTGATACATTATTTGGAAAATGACTTGGAGTCATTTAATTTGGAAAATTAAAATGACTTCTTTACATGGTACGATTTACACATGATTAGAGCAGCACTAATTTAAAGTTTTTCTTGACATTGGGCATTTGAGGTTCTAGTAGCCAACTTTATGTATATTTAGTACAGTTTTATAGAAATTAAGACATGGTTCACAAGCCCATTGTGTTTACAATCAAAGAGAATATATTATTGCACTTGTTTTGTATTTTTATTCTTTCAAGTTTTGTTTAATATAAGTAGTTATTTTTCTATTCTCTTTTCTATTCAAAATGTGGTTCTTAAACGTATGATGTAAATGAAGCAGATCAAAATGAAGAATAATTTTAAAACAAGCTTATTTTTTTACCGTCACTTTCACCGTGGATAGACATGATAGGCACTCAAATTTTAAAAGTAAAATATAATATTATTGAATAAGTTTTAAAATTGTTACTCACATTTAAATACTCTGAAGGATAAGTTAACAGTGGAGGACACTCACTGACCACGCCACCAAAAAGACACTAGAAAATAAAATCAAAATATATAAATTGATTATTTTTATTGCGATTAATATTTTCTTTTTTTAGAATTTGTGACGATATCAAACACATGTTTGCCTGAAGTTATTTTATAATGATACATTATTAGGAAAATAAAAGTAATCTAATTTTATTTTTATTATATCTAAATAATGTTAAGTTCGTTTATATAAGTACATATATTATATAAGGTATAATAATATAAGAATCGTTTACATTTTAACTGTTTTTTATTTATGATAATTTTAAGATAACGTTTATTCAAGCATAAAATGAAATGTTAAAAAAATTATTTTTTGTTATATGCAAAATTATTATAGAAGAACGACTTATTTTAATTTAAAAATGGAATTAAAATTTGAAATGAAATTCAATACAGACATAAAAAACAGTCGGTGATAAAAGCTAGTATTATTAAAATGTTCCATAAAACTTACATCCAATAGTATTAAAATATTAGTGAAAAAAGAAACTTTAAAATATTTAATATGCATTGTAAGACAGTTCAATTCAAACTGAAACTTTTATATTGTTCTGGAATTTTACAAATTAATAATATTTCCCTGTTACCTGTTGTTTTTGTTGTTAACTTGTTTTTGAATTAGTAATAATTATTTATTCAAATGTAGGTAAATATTGAAAATGTTAATGCTTTTGCTCCGTCTGCAAATTATATTATTATTTATAATAACATTATTTCTATGTCTCGCTCATGCGCAAACAGAATGTTATTACTTCATTTTATGTTAATTTCTTTACAACATTAAAGGGACATGAAAGTTAAACACTACACCATTTTTTAAGTCTCTGGAAATTTTGCAAATCTTAGATTCTCTAAACATATATGACAAAAATTGACAAAGTTAACTTTTATGATCTCAAATGCGAGTATTTTTCTGTAGAGTAATAAGAAAATATTGTACTATTGTAATATTGTAGTGTACACAGTAATTTCCATTATTCTACGTGTTCAATATAACAACAATTACAAATTAAGACTATTTTCTATTTGGTTCACAAGCACTTAGAAGTCCACGTGATATAAGCATGGGAAAACAAATAGCAGGATATTTTTCCAACTTTGCTAAATATGGGTATTTGTATAATATTTATTTCATTAATATCTCTGATTAAACTAAACAATTCTGATTAAATTATTTGTTTCAGAACCCCAAATTCTCCTCCACCTGTGGATGCTCTTTTGGGAGTCAAATAGCTTCCGGCTACGAGTGTTTCTGACATTCAAGCAGTTTATTTGGGTAAAACAATTTCCATGGTCAAACATCCCTTAACAGATGAAATAGATTTCTGGGAAACAGCTTGCAACCCTAATTAAAATTTAATTGTTTTATTTTTATCTTTATTATTGAAAAATAATTATGAAAATGATAAATAAAACTTGCTCATAGAATAAATATTTTGTTCTTTATTGCTGTTAATGTTTCTTCATTGTTGTATTACCAAATCAAATAAATTTATTAAGGGGGTATTTCAAAAATACTTATTGTAGGCTTTGGAAAACTTGGTACAAATTAATCATTTAGTTTTAAGAACCTTAGAAGATTAAGAAGTTCATTTTAAGATAATATATTATAATTATTATACTTAGGTAAGATATACTTAGAAATATCTACTACCACAATGCTGTTGTTACTAGGAAATGAAACAAATTGTGTTCAATACAAATTAAGAATTTGTTAATAATATTACAATATAGGTGTCTACTTTGTATCATATCAGGTCATTATTTTTTACGTCAGATTAACAATACTTCCAGAGAATAAATTAAATTTAACCTAAACAAGTATCCCTAAGCAATCACTAATAAATCTTATCACTATTCCTAATGACTGTAGGTTTTATATATTTTTATTTCGATTTAATATTTGGTTAAGCACTTATACACAAATACTATCTGAAAACTTAAACTGAAACAGATTTACATTTAACAGAACGTATTAAAAAATTGGCATTATATAGTAGAATTTCTAATCTTTCTTCACATTGTTTGCTTTTGTTAACATAAATATTTTATTGTATACTCAAGTATTGTCGAACTTCGCTCTTCGAAAGAACGCTCTTTTAAGCTTTAATTAGGGCTGCACACTGTCGCCCAGAAAAGAATATCGCCAGCAAGAGGATGTGCGATCATGGAAGTAATATAATCGAAATTGAGTGCTTGAATATTGGTAGTACTTGTTGCTGGCAGCCAGTTTACGTTCAAGATAGGATCCACTGGAGGCGGAGAATTCGGGGTTCTGAAATATGAAACCTGGTTAAAATACTTTCCTTTCATAAAAATAAAAATAAAGTTAAGATGCACGTACCCATATTTAGCAAAATTTGAAAAATATCCAGTTATTTGGTTGCCAAGTTTTAAGTCTTGTTCACTCCTTATTGCTTGTGTTATATCCTTAAACACCAACCCTAAGACTCCAAATAGGCCAGGTAGATCCAACCCATCTTGTGTCCACTCATACCATATTTCGTCAGCATGAATAGCTTAGGAAAATTAAAAGAAAGAGTTAGTCGTAAAGAATGTTAAGTTACGAGAAAGAGATACGATTCAATACCTCCAACTGTTTCATTTGAGCATGGAGCTCCGGGGAATAATATATTTCTACCGTAGTTGGCTCCTCCGCAATAGCTGAAGTAGTACACGAAAGGATTTATACCAGACAGAATGCATGCGTTGAAAAGCGCAGACGACCCATCCAAAAAGAACATGGCAGTTATATACTATATCCAGAAATTGCCTGTTTGTTATTGAATTCGAAAGAGCGCTCATAAAATTGTTTGTTAGTAATTAAAACAAGTACTTACTCTGTAAAAGTTCCATTCAGTTACACCATTTCTGAAGTACCGATCGAAAATCTTTTCACCAACAGCAATAGAATCGTTTGAACCGGGTGTAAGATTGCAACGGGGGGGAGTTAGCTGTTCCTTATTAGAGGATAGAGTTAAAAGGAACGTGGGTCGAAATAGTAAGTCTAAAATCAATAAATACAAAATATTAATTTAGTATAATATTACAATAATACCTCATTGGTTTACTTTTTTGAAATGATTACCAAATGAAACTTAGCAATATTTGTACGACAATTTTGATTAGTTTACCTTTAATTTTTTTACTTATTATAAGTTTAGTGGCTTCTTAAATGGTGAAAAAGACCCTAGCCTTTTGTCTATATAGACTATAGATACCTACACGCTGTATTTTGAAGAAATTCCTTCCTCTGTCCGAGTTATTCGAATATACTCGTGTACAGTTTAACTTTAAATAAGGTTATCTTATAAATTTTAAAAATATGAGGAAAGCACTTACATGCTCTTAGAAGACCCCCCTCCCCTGCGTTAATTCCGTTGATCATCTCAGCACCGTGACAAATTGGTTTATTGTTGGCCAGGTTGTAGCTGACGATGTTTCTAGGTGTGTCAGGGATGAACTTAGGATCTTGGTAATCGATGCATGGAGCAAAAGGAGTAACTTGGATATGATTTCCGACCTTAAATAAATAATTAATGTTTGAGCAAGACGGTACTGTAATAAATAAATTATACAAAAATGTGTTTCACCATTTGTCGTCAATTATTTTATGAGAAACTTCGAATCGTTTACATAAAAGTTTTAACGGGTTACGATAAATGTTTTACAGAAAATGCTCCATGTTGCTAAAGAAAAGTTTATAATAGATACTCACTTCCACATTGAGTTCCAAAGCTGATGCAGCAATTAAATTTGCAGGAATAGTTTGCAATTGCGCAGTAACTTCCGCCATGTTTTGGCTTGTAATACCAAGTCTTGTAGCCAATTGTCGAAGAGTTTCACGAGGTTTGTAGTTTATGGCCCAATCATTTAAACAGCTACCGCTTTGCATTATCACTCTGTTAAATAAACCTAGAAATAAAATATTCTTTAATGAAACCAGTTTAGTATGATGGCGTTAATATTTAGTACGTAACAAAATATGTAATTAGATCTCACATCTTGCATTAGTAGTAATAAATACATTATATGATTTGTATTTGCAACGCTAGTGACATTAATTGTGCATTCCTACCTGCACTGGCGTCACTCATGCAGTGATAACACACTGAAGCAGCTCCCGCACTCTCTCCGAAGATTGTTACGGAAGCTGCATCTCCACCAAATGCTGCGATATTTTTTTTCACCCACTTTAAAGCTAGATGTTGGTCCATTAGTCCAGCATTTCCAGGAATATGATCATCATCCGTGCACAGAAATCCTTGAAAGTTCTTTTATTAATATCACGAGTTAATAAAGAATATATATAAAGAATTAAAATATGTACCGAAGGGTCCCAGACGATAGTTTAAAGTAACTACAATGACGCCATAACGCATAAAGAGGTCAGATCCATACCAGTCTGCGTTTCCAGATCCAAATATAAAACCTCCACCATGAATCCAAACCATAACTGCGCATGGTTTAGCAGGAATCTGAAGAAGTTGAACAATTCGTTAATTTATTTATTTAAATATATTTTGTGCGGACGTGAAATATTTCATTTTCAGAAATGCATATTAATCTTAATCTTAAATACGTGTCACTACTCACACAAATAGTTGGAACATATACGTTTGTAAAGAGACAATTCTCTGATCCTACAAATGGAAAAACAGTTTGTAGACACACGCTGCCTACATTTAGTCCCCAGTAAGTGTTAGTAAAGTTTTTAGGCGGTGTTGGTGCCTTCAATAAAACAATTTACAAACAATTAGTATTAGTGTTGTCAAAGAAGTATCTTTTAGAATGTATTCGCTGTGAGATGATTACCATAAAGCGACGTTTACCAAGGGGAGTCTCTGCGTAGGGTATGCCACGCCAGCTGCAAACTGTATCATTGGCTATTTTATTGAAAACGCATTTTCCGCCAACTTTTCCATTATCGATTTCAACAACAGGATAGTTCTGAGAATTGAAGAAGCACTGCAATAGGAAAAAAAATTGAGAAAATGTATAATGATTATATATAGACTGACATAGGCGGCAAAGATTCACGCTTCAACGCTTTCAATGCGAGAGCGAAATATATATTTACTCAAATTTGAAAAGAGAAATTTATAATATTATTGAATAAGTTTTCAAATTGTTACTCACATTTAAATACTCTGAAGGATAAGTTAACAGCGGAGGACACTCACTGACCACGCCACCAAAAAGACACTAGAAAATAAAATCAAAATATGTAAATTGATTATTTTTATTATGATTAATATTATTGTTTTTTTTAGAATTTGTGACGATTCAACATCAATCACATGTTCGCCTGAAGTTATTTTATAGTGATACATTATTTGGAAAATAAAACAAATCTAATTGATATTTAAATTACAATGTTAAGTTCGCTTATATAGTTACATATATTATATAAGGTATAAATTATAATAATATATGAATCGTTTACATTTTAACAACTGTGTTTTTTTTGTTTACCGAAAATTCCTGCTAACCAAAATTAAACATATTTATGATAATTTTAAGATAACGTTTATTCGAACATAAAATGAAATGTTAAAAAAGTCCGATAACATAATAAAGTATATTTGCTATAAATTTGAATTTACTAAATTATTAGTATTATTAAAATGTTCCATAAAACTTACATCCAATAGTAGCAAAATATTAGTGAAAAAAGAAACTTTAAAATGTTTAATATGCATTGTAAGACAGTTCAATTCAAACTGAAACTTTTATATTTTTCTGAAATTTCACAAATTAATAATATTTCCCTGTTACCTGTTGTTTTTGTTGTTAACTTGTTTTTGAATTAGTAATAATTATTTATTCAAATGTAGGTAAATATTGAAAATGGTAATGCTTTTGCTCTGTCTGCAAATTATATTATTATTTATAATAGCATTATTTCTATGTCTCGACCATGCGCAAACAGAATGTTATTACTTGTTGATTCATTTTATGTTAATTTCTAAAACAACATTAAAGGGACATGAAAGTTAAGCACTACGTAATTTTTGAAGTCTCTCTAAGTAACTATATAGGATCTGCAAATGTTGGAAGTTATGTTTGGAATTATGAGATTCTCTAAACCTTATGTATATGACAACGAAATTTAAATTGCAGTTGTGGACTTTGATATAAATTTCAAGAAAGTGACAAAGTTAACTTTTATGATCTTAAATGCGAGTATTTTTTTAAATAACTGCAGAAAATAAAAAAATGTTAGCAGTTAAAATACTCATTTAATTAAACAATATAAAACAGTATAAAATAAGGGTAACAAGTAGTTTAATAGAAACAAATATTAATGAAGTATAAAGTTTTAATGAAATATATTATACATATAAATATTATATATATAATAAAGCTTAAAATTAGCATTAGTCAAACATAATAAAAACGACTCCTTCGAATCTGCCGTCTTAGTTGCAAACATCCGCCCAAAATGCGATTTCAGCTTCATGGGGATGACGCGACATAGACAGGGTTGTATCAAAGTTGAATACTCGTAGGTTATTTGCATCAGTGGAAGGTTCCCATCTCACCCCAAACAAGTTGTCTACGGCTTCAGTGGGAGTTGGTTCGCTGGTAATATTTCATATCAGTTAGAGCATTAATTCGTCTAAGCAAGTCAATATTTCCATCAAGGTTTCAACTTACCCAGTCTTTGCGAAGTTTACGAAACTTCCAACCATTTGCCTAGAAAGGAGTTGTTCTGCTCTCGTCCTGAGAGTGTCAGCAGCTAGTTTAAACGCTTCTCCAATGAAAGATAGAATACCCGGTAATTCGAATCCTCCTTGAGTCCATACCAAGAATAGGTCATCAGCATGAACGGCTACAAGATGTGATAAAGATTAATTTTTATTTCATTAGTGTCAGTAATAAGTGGAATATTACGGCACTCATATAATACCTCCCATTCTCCTACATGTTGATATTGGGAATAATACATTTCTCATGAAGTTAGCTGTTCCACAGTAGTTGTACATGTATATGTAAGACTTTTGCCCAGAATTGATGTATGCTTTGTTGAATTCAGCTTCTCCAGTTGCAAAATGAGATTGCGTTACCAACTGCATAAAAAAAACAATGGTATCATTAAATTTGTTCAACTAAACCAATTTGTTAACAGTAATTGCCATTATTCTACGTAAGTGCTTACCCGGAACATGTCCCACTCAGTTGGAACAATGCCAAAATATCTTCTGTAAATTCTGTTACCAACCGCTCTGGATCTAACAGAACCACGTTCCAGTTCACAAAAACGTGGCGTTAAATCTTCTGTGTTAAATGGTAATCGAGGAAGATACAGAGGATCAAGTAAATTATCTAAAAAGAGTTATTATGGTTAACGTTATTATGGTGGTTACTGTGTTATGGTTTAGAAATATTGTGACACTGGATATGAACTTACTGACACGTGCGAAACCTCCCTCATCAACTGTCATGCCAGTCATTAAGTCAGCACCATGGCAGATAGATTGATTTGTGGCGGATAACTGCTTTAAGACATTTTGTGGGGTATCTCCCATGATTGGAGGATTGTTGTAATCCACAGTTGGAGCATACATTATAACATCCTGGAGATTGAAGTCCTAAAAATATCAGATTTATTTAGATAATGCTGATCATTATATTTCTTCCATGCTGAAAGAGTTTCTGGAAGTAATAGCTTACACCCAGTAGTATGCTTCTTGCAGCTCTGTTTAAGTCACGAGCATCAATGCTTTTCAATTGAGCAGCCAAGCCAGCCATGTCGGTATATCTAAGTCCTAATTCAGCTCCTAAGCTCTCAGCAACCTTACGAGGACTTCGTTCCATTGCCCAGTCGCTCAATGCTGATCCACTTTGCATTATCGCCCGATGGAACAATCCTACAAACAAGAAATGATTTGGTATAAGGAAATTTAAACATGTCACCCTCTTTTTCTAAATTACAACGCCATTATTATATTACCTGCACTTCCTTTGCTCAGACAGTGATAGGAAACTGAAGCACCACCAGCGCTTTGTCCAAAAATTGTAACTGAATCTTTTTTTCCTCCAAAAGCTACAATATTATTTTGTACCCATCTGAGAGCTGCTTGTTGGTCAGCCAGACCAGCATTTCCAGGCATGTTGCTATCTTCAGTACTAAGGAAACCTATGATATATACATTGTTTAGTAAATATTATTCCTTTGTTATAAAGTTAATGTCTTTTAAGAATAAATATATGTAAATACTTTACCAAATGGTCCCACGCGGTAATTAAATGTCACAATTATAATTTCTTCATCCATGAAGTATTCTGGCCCATAAATTCCCGAATCTCCAGATCCAGCGACGAAGGCACCCCCATATATCCAAGTCATTACTGAGCATGGTGAATCAACGGACTGAAAAAGTTACCAAAATATAGATCATCCTACACCTGTGTTGTAGTTATGTTATCCTCATCACGTGTTACAATACATACACATTTTCCTTGTGGAACGTACACATTTATGTACAAGCAATCTTCAGATCCTGCTCCTACAAACGTGTCGATACAAGTCGGGCTAAAGTTAAGCGCCCAATGTGTGTCTGTCCATGGGGATGGTGGAGTTGGGGGCTATGGATGAAGAAACATCTATATAACTAATGCTTAAACAGATTTTTTTAGAAACAAAGAAGAATATTTGTCAAATTACCATAAATCTCAGTTCTCCAACTGGCGGAGCTGCTAACGGGATTCCTTTCCACGCACAAATATCTCGCCCTAATGATGTATCACATTCTCCACCGACCCGTCCATACTGTGTTTCTACCACCGGATAATTTGCAGGATTCATAAGGCACTACAATTTAATAGTAATTAATTTAATTTGTTGAAATTTCGTAGACTTATAATTAAATTTTCATTGATACATTATTGAAACTTACTCGTAAATGCTGAAGCCAACTTGCTTCTGATGGACATTCACCAGCTACTAGACCAGCTAGCAGGGCTACCAATAAAAGAGAATAACGCCAATTAGTCTTCATAGTTTTCAAGAACTCTTCTATGCAAACTGACGCTAAATCAGAAATTATTCCGAATTTAAATAATTTCTAGTAGAGATGTTAACTCTAATCTCTTCAAGATAATCTTTTAAATTGATTGAAACCGATGATGGAGAAACGATTGCAAAAAATTTACGTCTACAAATGGTCGTAATAAAATAATTTATCGTAACCTAGAAACAGAAGGGTCATTTTATATGTGCCATAATCCAGATTGAAGTAACCTCAGCACATTTGAGTTATGAGGTCAAATATGTCCACTTATATTTTTTGTTATGTTATATGTTTTAGAACATAAAATATTATACTGTAAATTGAACGTTACCCTCGTAAATTGTGCAAGTACGTAAACAGATAACCGATCAATTTCTATCAATCAAATTAAAATCAATTAGATAAGTGTAAGAATATTTCAATAATTAACAAAAATAAACACATTACTATCTAATTTTTAATCTTTAAATAATATTTAATTAAGGGTCACAATTAAGAATTAATAAGCGATTTATAGTTCTTTTTGTGTCTTGTATACGAGTATATTCTCAATTGTTTTTTTCTATACGAATAAAGAAATTTCATATACAGAGTTCGTTTATTTGTGCTATTTGCCAATTTTCAGAATTGTGTTGATCTGTGTTATTTAACGTTTCAGTTATTCCTACATGAACATGTGTGGTCCCAGAATAACGAGCTCTCTATACAATTTTTGGATTGCATAAAGTTAAAAATCTTATATAAATAGAGTCTTATTAAATTTAATTACTTCAAGTGACAACTCATCTTTTATCGTCCTAAATTAAATTCTTTACCAGTACACAATTCTGCTGCAGATATGTTGCAGACGTGCTAAAATAATTAGTTGTGACTGGATGGAATTGAACTTGACTTTAAAGTGAAGTAAGGGTCTCCTTAATCAATGACAATTAAGTATCAGAGATAAGGATGCCATCACATAGGCATGCGACACTTTAATTAATTATAAACGATAAGAACTTTCCAATCTGTCAATGATTGATTTAATTATATGTAAAGTTCAACTCAAATCTGACTTGAAAACAATAGATTGCATATTATCTTAAAATCAAAACAACAATGTGTTAATGTACTTATACTTTATAAAATATTAATTAATGTTTTTTTGAGGTCAAAGTTATGTTCTAATAAAATCTAATCTAATCAAACATTGAATTCATTATCACTAAGGTAATATTAAAAAGGTATTTGTAGCAGTGCTTGCCGTTAAACTACTAAGATGATACATTTTTCTATAATCAAATTTTCGGGTTCAATTCCCAGACTAGATCTTCAAATTTTCCGGGATTGGTTTCATTTAATGGTTTATTTACGAAGAATAAAATGAGTAGCAGGAGAAGAGGTATAAGTAACGACAAAAAAAAGGACAAAAGGAGAAGTAAAAGGACGAATAAAAGGAAGGATTTTACTAGTTTATAGTCAGTCTAAACTTATGCATTAAATCCTTAAGAAGGACTTCTTAAAATTGTATAATTTTATGAGAATGATAATGCGCAAAGGAATAGATTTATTTATTAATAAAGTTACACAAGTTATGTCACAAAACGTTAAATATATTTGGTAAAATCGTTTATGTAACTGGTAACTTTTATTATATTAAATAAACCTTAAATTCACATAACTGTGCTTTATCATTAATGGAAATGCACTGGTGCTCTTGAGGAGGAACAATATTGTGAGGGAGGATACGTGATAAAAAGCAAATCTAGATCACATTATTTTGGTATTAGTTAAAGCTGCTGGAAAGTATTGTACAGTGCTATGGTTAAGATGGTGTTGGCCTTGCCTTCTATATAATATTGAAAACATTTAGTTTTCTTCGCTTCAAGCTTTCAACAATGTCGAACACCAAGTCTGTTTTGTGTACCAGTAATGAGTTCTTAGTAAACATATTATTATTATTTAAATAATGATTTCACATTTATACATTTGCAATTATGAAAGATTTAATTCGCGGAATATAAACATCTTGAAATTACGCTCACGATTCTTATAATTACAATTTATTGATAATACTGATTTACGGATAATTTGATAAAAATATATTTCTGATAAAGGTCTTTTTCAGTTCAAAGTAAAGCGTGTATGGAGTGAATAGATCTGTATAAACAAAAACAATTTATAAAATATGTCACAATTTCATTAAAAAGAACACAGTAATTGATTTAAGAATGATATTACATTTACTTCTTTAATTGTTATTTACTAAAAGAATAACAAATTCTAAAATAAATTTCAATTTAGCCCCTGTGAGTTATGCAACTACTATCACACATGCAATGTGAGTAAATACATCCCGCTCGCGTATTCGACGTCGAATAGACCTTCACGATCATTCCGCGAGCTATCTGTCATACTTATTTTTAAATAATGGCAAATATTCAACATTCGACCATTTGTTTAAGCTTTTGACACATTTGTTTAAATAAATTAAGAGTTATGTTATTACAGTTAAGTATGGTTAATAAAGTGGAGGTACGTTATTATTAGCCAACTTATTAACAGCCAACTTTATTAATATACAGTTCCGTTTTATAAAAATGATTAAGTCATGGTACAGAAGCCTATATGGTAGAGTTCCCTATATTCATAGTTGTCTTATGCATTAAAAAATCAAATATTATTTATAAGAGTATATTATTTTAATTAGGTAATCTTTAACAAAAATATACAATAATTACTTTTTAACATAATATTTTAAAAATTAATTCTTTATTAATTTTTACAACTCTATTCGCTTCTTCTTAATTGCAAACATTAGCCCAGAAATCGATATCTGAAGCATGAGGAGTTCTTGACATGGAAAGTCTTGAATCAAAGTTAAATACACGGATATTGTTTGCATCAGTAGAAGGTTCCCATCTCACTCCGAACAACGAATCCACAGCATCAGTGGGGGTGGGCTCACTGCAATAGACAGGATAATTAGAATATCAGCTAGCCTCACGTGGCAATACATATTGGAACAATAAACCTACCCAGTCTTAGCAAAGTTGGCAAAGCTTCCTACAATTTGTCTCCTAAGTCGAACTTCAGCAGGGGTTCTGGTAGTTTGAGCTGCTAGCTTGATAGCATCGCCAATTATAGATAAAATTCCAGGTAGCTCAATACCAGTTTGAGTCCACATTAAGAAAAGGTCGTCAGCATGAACGGCTGTTGGGTAGCAATATGTGTTAAACATGTCTCCAATGATATAAAGGGTTCTGCAACAAATTTGGCGTGATACTTACGTCCCATCATACGGCATGGTGCCAATATTCCAAACAATACGCTACGTAGATAATTTGCAGGTCCGCAGTAGTTATAATTGTAAATATGAGCGGGCTTTCCTGATTTAATGTATGCCCTGTAGAATTCGGATTCCCCAGCTACATAGAGAGCTCCCGTTACATACTAAAACAAAAATAACTCTGTCAGTAAATTCTTCATTACGAGAATAAATACTTTCATCAAAATGTTTACCCGGTAGAAATCAAAGTTTGTAGGGAAGAGACCAAAATATCTTCTGTAAATTTTGTTTCCAACTGCAATGGAAGCTGCAGATCCGGGCCTTAGGTTGCAATATTGAGGAGTTAGACTCTCTTTTCTAAGTGGAAGCGTAGCGAGATAGGTAGGATTAAGTAGCAAAGCTAAAAATAAATATATATTTAAATTTTGTAAAAGCTATTAATGCCAAAGATTTATAATATCGAACGATATAATACGATACATAGTGTTAAAGGAGGCAATGGGCTTGTGTCCTCATTTTTTAGAGGTCGATTTTTCAATTGTTGATTGAAATTGATGTTAATAAATGTGTATTGGCATGTCTATTTTATTAAATATCTAAATATTGACGGAGATAAAGCAATTAAAAGTTTGAATTGCAGTTTTAGCGCTAGAAATAGTCGGCCATATTTGTATGACGTGAAATGCATTTTAACGTTACTTTTTTGTTGAGTAGGTCAGTGCTGTGGTAATGTTTTGTAGCTGTTGGTAGTCAAGTAATCAAGTCAAATCAAAGAATAATAAGTTTTTATTTTATTTAACACTGCTAAGGCAGACATAATATTGAAATTTGATTGTTCCTTGAAATAGCTGTACATAATATTTGATATTTTGATATATAAATACATATAGCAGAGATTTATGAGCTGTAAGGTTGGTAACCGTACACAAGGATTGTGATGTCACATGCACTTGGAATGTATACAACGTTGAATTTCTTCAATAATTAAAGACACAAAATGACTTTTTTAATTGTTAATATCTCTTAACATATAAGGAGTTATTCAAAAATATTTGAACATTTGAGGTTCTAGTAACCCACTTTATCAATATATCGTAAACTTTTACAGAAATTAAGACATAGGACACAAGCCCATTATAAAATAAAAGTAACTAACCTATGCGTGCAAAACCGCCCTCAGTAATGGTCATGCCACTCATTAATTCAGCGCCATGGCAGAGCGATCTATTGCTGGCCTCGAATTGTTTCAGTAAATTTTGTGGAGTGTCTGGTAAAAATGGTGGATCGTTGTAATCAACGTGTGGGGCAAATCTTGTCACCACCTGTATATTGAAGTTCTAAAAACAAAAACAAAACAAATTATCTTCATTGCTTTGTCAAGAAGAACAATTAATATATTTACTCGTAGAACAAATAAACTTACATCCAATAATACTGATCTTGCCGCTGAATTCAATCTGAATGCACTGACGCTCTTAAGTTGAGCAGCTAGATCAGCTGTGTCAGTAAAATGAAGCCCTAATTCATCTCCTAATGCTTGAGCAACTTCAAGAGGGTTACGTTCATTTGCCCATTCGCTCAAGGCTGAGCCACTTTGCATTATAGCCTTGTGGAATAATCCTTTAAGCAAAACAATTATTTCGTTACTATCTTAAATCCTATATAGATGTTGTAACTTTAAAATCTACTGATTTATTTCTTACCTGCGCTTCCAGTGCTCAAGCAATGATATGTAACAGAAGCTCCTCCAGCACTTTGTCCAAAAATGGTAACAGAATCCTTATTTCCTCCAAAGTTGGCAATATTAGCCTGTACCCATTTCAAAGCTGCTTGTTGATCAAGAAGACCGGCATTTCCAGGAATGTTGCTATCTTCTGTGCTGATGAATCCTGTACAAATATTGATTTCAGTATTTAGCTTCCCAAATATTACAAAAAATATGCTTGAGTTTTCAAACTATTTGCTAAACGAACCATATGCTCCAAGACGATAGTTGAATGTGACTACTATGACTCCTTCATCCATAAAGAATTCTGGTCCATAAAGATCTGAGTTTCCGGATCCGGCAACGAAGCCACCACCATATATCCAAACCATTACTGAACAAGGGGACTCAGCTGACTGTAATTTTTAATTAATATTCCCAATTAAATTATCCTCAGCGCTGATAATACCTCTTCACGTGTCCCATATACTTACACATTTTCCTTGTGGCACGTAGACGTTTACAAAGAGACAATCCTCGGAAGATCCGGTGGTTATGACTCCCATGCAAGTGCCTCCAAAATCAAGAGCCCAATGGGTGCGTTCCCAAGGCGCAGGAGGTTCTGGAGCCTAGTGATAGTAAACACAAATAAATTTCAAACTAATAATGTTTAAAAGTGTGAGATATTTTTATTTAACTCACCATGAATCGAAGCTCATTTACTGGAGGAGCTGCAAAACGTATTCCCTTCCAAGAGCAATACTCTCTGCCTAACGATGAGGAGCATTCTCCACCAACTGGCCCATTTGTGGTTGGCAGAACTGGGTAGTTTTCAGGGTTGCGGTTGCACTAAAATATAATCGCAACCGTTAATACCTTGTTTTTTAATTTTCTTATACTCATAAGATGCGACCAATTTCTTTATAAATAGTAACCTATGACCCTACAAACAATTTCTCTAAATCTCGTCCGAATCTAATACGATTCTAATGCGATTCGGTTCAATCCGTTCGAATCCAATACGAATCCTATACGAATCTTGTCAACATTGTTTGTAGGGGGGTTACGCTTGAGTAACGCTTACATGTACTTAAAAGTTATATCTATGTTACAGATACGTTACATTAGTGTTAAATAAACGTATATTACGTTCCGTATTAACAAGACCACAGTTTTCAAAATACTATACTTACTCGTTGATGGTGCAAAATGTTGGATGCTGGGGGGCATTCACTGGCCACCAATCCAACCAAAAATGCTAAAATTATAGAGTGGAGCAACTTATTAGCCATTATTATGCTCCAATTTAATTCAAACTAATAGTTAAGACGTAAAAAATCCGGTTTTAAATCAGTTCGAAATCGGATAATAAATCTCTAAGTTTTAAGATTACATCAAAATGAATCGAAAACAGTGATGGTGAAACTTATTGATAATATTTCATTTCTCTTTTGTAATAAATGTTTGGCGCAGATCAGGATTTGCAATATATTGCGTTGGACAAAGTTCCGAAGCTCCAGAGTTAAATTGGGCATAGCTAATTAGCTAAGGTTTATTTCTTACATAACTTTATGTTATAATGTAAAGCTAATTGTGATATTTACCTTTGTAGGAACACATATTCAATACAAATAGGAAACCATTAACTTAATCAATTTTATATTTTACTATTTCTTGTAGTTGTTGTAACCAGACGACGAAGAATTATTCAAAAAAGAACCCAGGTATACCAGTTACATCACTGCTACTTATATTATCCTAGGATCCTAAGGCACATCGCACACTGCATCTCTTCTCTTCTTTAACAGTGACAACTTTAATTATTAAAGGGTAGAAAATAAGTATTTCAATCGTTAATAACTTCTATAATATAACGAGTTGAATAAATATATTTGGATATTTGAGGTTATGATAGCCAATTTTATTAATATACATAACCCAATTAAAGCACACATTAAAGTATAACACAATAATTATAAGATTTATGTGTCTTTCATATTTATATAACACAAAATAAGGTACTTTTTATGTAAAAAATGTTACCATATTCCTGCTTTGTGTTAAGCGCAGTTAAGCGGATTAATATGAGCGTTTACCTCAATATTATCACTCAATTAATACATCATACCATAGATTAATTGCAATCAATTAGTTTGTGTCAGCAGTGATCTGTATCAAGAAGGATGTTGTATTAATCAAAGAAAAAAGGCAGGTGTAATCACTGCAATCTCAGTTTAAACACAAATGTTATCTGGTCAATAACAAGTTAGTAAATGGTCACTTATGTTTGAATGATAAAAAATTTTGGTGATTTTTTTAAAAATATAATTAATACTCCTTTTATTTTAACATGACAACAATATTTATTTCTTATCAACTTTTCAAAATATCACCTTAATACATCAAGTAAATTATTTCCTTTGTTTTCTTTTTAGACCAAAGTTCATTTCAAAATAAAATGTTAACATTTTTATCTATACGTCTAATGATCATGCTAGTCATCAATACAGCGGAAGAGATAAAATTATAGCCCGATAAACATATGTAATTGAAAATATAATTAATTTTATAAGAAGGATAAAAAAAATTAAGATTCCTTCTATTTCAGTAGGTGAGAGTGATACTTTACTAAATTGAATAACCCTGCTTTTATGCCAAAGATCCAAACCAAATGAAACGAAAACTGTAATACAAGCGACCATATATTTTCGATCAATACAAGTAATAATTGGAAACGTCACTTTACATTTTGTTGTTAAATGAGGTTATGAACAACTCTTAACTTGTGCTGCACGTGAACGTTTTTTTATATTATATTTTATGTATATTAAATATAAAAATGAATAATTTGAGAATATTCCAACAAAATTGGTCCACTATTCCTAAAATTAAAAATGCAAAATATTTGTGTGTCGATATAGAAAACCCAAATGAAGCATTTGTGTGGGTCAATAACTCTGTTTATCAAGTAAGTCAACTTGATTATAGCTCTAAATTAATATGGTGTGGAACAGAAGATCATATTCCTATTGGAATAGAATTTCTTAGTGTTACAAGAACACTGAGTATTGCTACTAAGAACGGTGATTTATTGGAGATCAATGTTGATTCTTGTACAATGGAAGAAGCTGGATCTTGTGCAGGTTTAACTGCAATGGCATGGAGTCCGGATCAAGAAATTGTTGTTCTAGTAACAAATACACTAAACGTAGTTCTTATGACAAGTGTTTTGACTCCTATTTCTGAAACGAACTTAACGGATGTTAGCTTTGGTGAACAAGAATTTATTACTGTTGGATGGGGTAAAAAGGAAACACAATTCCATGGTTCGGCCGGGAAGGAAGCAGCTAAAGCAAAGCCAATTGAAGTTGAAGAAGTTGAAACCTTAGATAGTACACCACAAATTAGTTGGAGAGGTGATGGTGATTTATTTTGTATAGGATTTGTTGGACCGTCAGGACGAACATTTAAGGTAAACTAATAAGATTAATCATTGAAATTATTCTTGTCTAATATTTAAAGTATACAATTATATTAGGTTTTCAACCGGGAAGGAGTTCTACAATACACAGCTGAAAAGACGGGAGGCTTAGGATCGTCATTATCTTGGCGTCCATCTGGAAATCTTATTGCAACAACTCAAACTTTACCAAATAAGTATATAGTTGCATTTTTTGAAAAAAATGGGCTTAGACATGGTGAATTTAAGTTACCATTTAAATCATCGGAGGTATGCTTATAATGTTTTATTAATTACAACTCTAAAAATATAAATTTCTTAATAATATATACATATTATTTAGGCTCATGTAGAAAAGCTCTCATGGAGTGGCGATTCCGAAGTTCTTTGCGTCCACGCAAAATATTTTTCTAATAGTTCCGAAGTATTGCTGCTATATACTGTTGCCAATTACTATTGGTATCTTAAACAAACACTGGACTTTGGTATAGGATCGCTTATTGATTTTCAATGGGACACTGGTATGGGTAGAGGAAAGACAATGCACTACGTTACTAAAAATGGAACATTAGCATCTTATAGGTAAACTTTTTCTATAACTTTTTTATACAGTTCGATAAACAAATTGGATATATATTTTAACTTTATTATTATTTCAATTATTTTAGGTTTGAGTCAACTATATTCCACAGTAGTGGACTGGATAATATAGACAGTGCTTGTGTAGCTGTAATCGATGCACAAAAAATATTGTTTACAAATTTTAGGGGAGCTTGTATACCACCTCCCATGGCGGGTGCGACTGTTATGTGTTCTGAGTTTATTAATGATGTGGTTTTTGCACCGGAAAATATAAATAAATCCGAATGTGTTAATAAACTAATAGATAGCAACTGCTTTTTTATTGTCTCAAGTACTGGCAAACTGTTGTTTTATAAACCAAATTTTCTTCAGACAAAAATTGATAATATTCAGATGATTGGAACTACAACAATAGACCCTTCTCCCAAATTACCTCTATTCTTTAATCACTGGTTGTGGTTAAATGAGTCTACAATACTATGTTCGTACACCAACCATTACGTGTCTAATGTTATGGTATTTCATATTAGTGATCTGGGCAACACAAATTTTATTGATCTTTCTACCGTTCAAATATTTGATGGCATAATAGTATCAATTGAATCCATGCAGAAAACTGATACAGCACTGATACAACTTCATAATGGTGAGCTTTTTGAATACAATATCAATTCCAATTTATTAACGTCACTCCGAGTTTTACAATTACCATGTTTAAAAATCAAAGCACGCGAAATAAATAACAAGATATATACATTTGCTTTAAATGAACGTAATCGCTTCTATATAAATGATACCGAAATTGCAAATAACATAAGCTCATTTTTCTTACATAGTGAGTTTTTATTAATGACCACGCTTCAGCACATGTTATTTACTGTTAATCTTAATCAAAATGGCATTTCGGCATTGTTGAATAACAAATCTCTAAATACCGATACACCCGATTGCGTTTCCACTAGACGCTTAGAACGTGGTTCTAGAATTGTTGTAGCCGTTCCTAAAGACACAAGGACAGTTTTACAATTACCACGTGGTAACTTAGAAGCAATTCAACCTAGATCACTTTCATTATATCTAATAGCATCATTTTTAGACAATGTCCAATATAAACAAGCATTTGAATTAATTCGCAAACAACGTATTAATTTAAATTTGATTTTTGATCATGACCCACAATTATTTTTAAAACACGTCAATAAGTTTATTAATGAAGTGACTAATCCTACTTGGATAAGTTTGTTTTTATCTGAATTAAAAGACGATGATGTAACTACAACTATGTATGGTGCATCTTATACGCATAGACAGCAGGAAAAGTCAATCGATAAAATTACATTAGTTTGTAATAAAATGAGAGAAGTTATGGAATCTAGAACAGATTCTGAAAACTTTTTATTACCTATATTAACAACGTATGTTAAGAAACATACCGTAAAAGATATGGAGGCAGCTCTTTTGAAAGTAAAAGAAGTAAAAGATTTAGAAACTAATAATAAAAAGAAGTTAAATGTTACAGCTGAGGAAGCTCTTAAATATCTTTTATATTTAGTTGATGTAAATGAATTATATGATGTAGCTCTGGGATTATATGACTTTGATATTGTTATGTTTGTTGCTAATAAATCGCAAAAAGATCCTAAAGAATACTTGCCGTTCTTAAATGGTCTTCGTAAATTAGAAACGCATTACCGATACTATTCTATTGATAAACATCTAAAGAGATATACATCAGCTCTACGACACATATCAAAATGTCAAGAGGAAGATAAATTTATTGAATGTGTACAATTAATTAAAGACCATAAACTGTACAAAGAAGCATTACAATCGTTTGCCAGATCGGACGAAAGATATAATAAAGTAGCGTTAGCTTATGCTGAATATTTAAATTCGATAAGAGGTAAAGAGGTGGAGGCTGCGATTATGTTTACAAGAAGTGGCGATCTTCGACAGGCGTTAGAATGCTTCAAGAGTGCTGGTGATTGGCAGCAATGTGTTACGTTAGCCAAAAGTATGAAAATGGATATAAGAGAATTGTCGGAAATGTACAGGTAAAAATTATTGAAACGATTTGTTTTCCTTTTAAATAAATTGTTTGTATATGTAATTTAATATGAATTTAATACTATACAGTGATCTAGTAAATACTTTAAGAGCCAGCAGTAGATATTCAGAAGCATCTATTGTATTGTTAGATCATGCAAATGATCTAGAAGGAGCAGTTACTGTTTTAGTAGAGGGCCATTTGTGGTCAGATGCATTTAAGACTTGTGAAATGAACAAAAGATCTGATATAATTGGTATGTGATTGTTTCTATATTTTGATTTATTTTTCTACTGAATTTAACAATTAATATTTGCTAATATATTTTAGAGACACATGTACGACCAGGTTTGTCCTTGTGTATATCAAATACAAAAAGTGATATTGATGTTCTTGATGCTGATTTTACAAAGCACTATAATCGTCTTATAGTTCTTAACACCCAAAGATCATTAAAAGCCACACAGATTGGGCAAGGTGACGGTTTTCTAGATGATGAATATACAGTAGCTAATTGCGATTTATATTCGGATACGAGTAGTGTAGCCGGGTCTCACTTGACAAGATCTTCCAAATCTACACGATCTTCAGGGTCTGGACGCAGTTTCCGTTCGAGTAAAAACCGAAGGAAACATGAACGTAAATTAATTAGTCTTAAGGAAGGTAGCACATATGAACGTCCCGCACTAATAACTAAGTTGCATGAACTCGTGGAACGAGGTTTTAATCTTCGAAAAGATATACATGGAATTTGTAAAGCTGCTCTATATCTAGAATGGGACGATAAAGCGAAGATATTACAGGTTAGTATGCAAATACTAAAAAAAGCTACTTAAGAAAGTTTGTTATTATATGTTACATATTTCTTCTAGAATTTATTGGCATCAGTTTTAACTAAATTGCAAAATGCTTTTACAACTATTTGGACGCCAGAACTTTTGATAGTCACTGCTAATGACTCTGAGACTACTACAAATGCTATAATCAAAACAGCGTTGAATTCCATCAATGAAGATTTGGAACATCTTGGTGGGTATATTTTGTTAATAAATTTAACATGTCTGAACATATTTTTATGTGCATATTATTTTCTTATAGAACAACATTTGAGGTTTAAGCCTGTAATACCACACGTTGATTGGGAATTTGATATGCTAAAATAATAGGTTTGTATAAAACATGTACATCAAAACGCATAATTATATTATTCAAATTAATCTCAAAATTTATGTTTAAACTTAATAACTTTTAATTAAAGTTTTAAAATTTCGATTAAACAACTCAACATTATGTTTATAAAGAACAAAATGACTAACATTCTTACTATGAAAAAAATATAATTAAGTACAAATAAATAAGATCATTAAAAAATATATATATTTTTCATTCAATGATTTTCACTGTGTTTCAACATCATCATTTCGAAGTTTTTTGTCTGCAGGTGTGAGACTTACATCATGCAATGACATACGGTTTCGATTTGCCGGCACTAAAATTAATAAAAAATAGTTAGATTTATTTTCTATTAAATGTAGATTTGATTATTTTACGAACCTTCATTAGTTAACATTCTTGGACCGGCTAGTGAGATTATAATTGCCCCAAGTGGTGCTGTTATAATAATGCTGAGAACGCATATTGTCAATACAATGTCACCGTTATGACGATCACTCTCTGGGGCATCTTGTGGCAATGAATTCAAAGCAACAGGCCCAAGAGCAGCCTTTGAATATTAAAATAATATAAGGTAATAATTTACATAATGACTAAATTATAGATGTAAATAAAATTTACCTGTACTGTTGCCTTTGCCATCCACGATAATGCAACAAACAATTTTTCTTTTACACTAAGAGCTTCTCTAATGATAACCACATAAGTAGAAGCCAATCTAATTACAACGCCTATGCATAGGCAACCTAATCCTACAGTTAGAATTTGGGGATCTAACTCGGTTATCTAAAATGTTAAACCTTAGTTTATCATTATTCGTATAACATTGATTGAATTTAATATATTTAACTTACTTTTACTTGTGCACCAGCCGTGCCAAACAGAATTGGTTCAAAAAACATCCATAATATCGCAAAATTATTAACAACAGGATTATTCTCAATTTTCCAACCTTGTTCACACCAGAAATAACTGCTAACAAATGCTGC
Organism: Panorpa germanica; assembly: GCA_963678705.1. NCBI lineage: Eukaryota > Metazoa > Arthropoda > Insecta > Mecoptera > Panorpidae > Panorpa > Panorpa germanica. The sequence continues at coordinate 13,004,570 of OY783217.1, forward strand.
AGTGACTACTGCTAACGGCCCAGCACCTTCAAAACCAAGAGCTGCAGATCCAAGAACTGCTATGACTCCTCCAGAAAATAACATTAAAGTCCTTAAAGTGATTAAAAATGGATCTCCTTTCTCAGGCATATATTTTGCTAAAAATCCCCATAAAATTCCAAATCCCACTCCACCAATAAAGGACACCGGTACTTGTGCTATTTGGAAACCAAGAGAATCTGACGAGAACATAATACTGCTCATAATTCCAAACACAGCCACTGAGGTAGCATCATCTATACCAGCTGCTGCTACTATAAGAGTAGGGATTCCTTTTGACACTCCATAACCTTTTGCTCTTAAGCGAAATAAGCAGGGAACTATTACAGCTGGTGACACCGCTGCAATGACAGCACCTTGCAAAAGAAATCGATGTTAATTTATTTTAATTAAGTTTTTAAAATGAGAGAATAATATTTACCCAATAACAAACTCCACATCCATGGCATGTCCAGTAAGTAATGCCCCAGAAGAGTTACTGCAATCCATTCAACAGCCCAGGGTACTAATCCAAGAGTCAGAATAGTTCTATAGAGTTTTTTAAATGCTACTGGATCCATTCCTAATCCAGCTCGTGCTAATATTATGACTAATGCAAATTTTCTTAATTTGCTTACTAGACCAGACAATTCACCTTCAATATTGACCAAGCCTACATTCTGAAGGGAAAAGTTTTTTAATTTTACGTAAGATTTCTTAAATAATTGTAAAGTATCTTTATTACCTGAAATAAAATACCCATTGTTAACATCCCTATTAAGGCAGGCAAACCAACTAAAGTAACTAACCATCCACATATATGGGATGCAACAACTAAGGATGCTAATCCGAATAATGATCCACCAGGACCTGCAGTAGGCCCCATTATTACATAAACGATAGTCCATGTTAATAAGCCTGAAAAAATCGTTTTTTCTAATAAGTTTGAGCATGTTTAGAGAAAGTAATTAGAAGGCTATTGAAACAGGTAACAAATAGAAAATAGGGAGTTGTAATATGGAAAAAGAAATGAGAATAACAAGACTACTTGTAAACACTTACATAATCTGTAATATTTAAGTTTTACCTATTATTATTAACGTCATTATACTAGAAAAATGTCTATAAGTAGGACATAATGGATAGGGGCATAATTTTGGCCAAAACGGAGGTTCCCATGATGGCGTTAAATCTGCGGGGTGGCACCTTACACAAAATTTATGAAACCATTTTTGATTTGATTTGTTACTAGTAGTGTATTTGGCGGAAGCATCTGTAAAATAGAATTTGTTGTATATTTAATAGTTTAATTTAAACATTTATAAAAAAGTAACTGAACAACATCAGTTAGTTCATAACCTAATGAATTATTGTTATAAAAATAATATTGTTGTTATTTTCATAAGTAACGTAGTAAAATTATTCATAAGCTTAGGGTTATTATGTTAGCTATGTAATTGTTAGTCCTGCCGATTCACTATTAGATATATGACTATTTTATTTAATTATTACTTTTTAAAATAACACGTTCTTCAGTATCAGCCATATTTTGAAAGGTCAAAGTTTAAATTTTCTTTTTATCTCTGGTTTTAATAAAGTTGAATTTACAGATTAAATTGTAGATACTTATAAAGAATTAGAGGAAGTTCTAATATGCAATCTTTGCAACTTTTATTGTAATTTGATATTTAAACGAATTTAAAGAATAAAATTACCTGTAAGCTCCAAACTTTTACCTTCAGTTGGTTCGAATCCTAAATTATCATGAGACATATTTTCGGATATTGAACTTAAATTAACACTTTGTCTATTTGATTTTCTCATCCTTTATTCCCTAAAAAAATATATATATATCATAAATAATTACATTCGAAATGAATTTAATGAACGATTAGGAAAATTAAATGAGGTTATGAACACGGATACGTTAGCTGGATGGTTCATTCCATAGATAGCACCACGTGTATTAAATCTATTCACAATAAATCTGAATTTTTTAAATCTATTATATTTCTATTTCCATTGATTTCATGATTATTCAGAAAATTGAAACTGGTTTATTAATATTTGTGATGACTTACAGTATTTTCGCGTATAATTTCAATTTTCACTTGCTGCACTCTATATTTCACTGCTCAAAGTTCAGTTGTATCTCTCGTAATAATTTTCTAGCCAAATCCGTGCGTATTAAAAGCAAAGTTTTGTATTTAAACATCTTATTAGTACTGATTATTAAACTGCTAACCAATTACCCGTACTAAAACAAAATTATTTCACCATACCGACTAATTCTACAAATAGTACGTTTTCACTTAAAGTGAACAAAGTCAATTTTAAGAAAACAAGATGCACTACGTCTATTGTCGACTTGGTTGTGAGGCTAGAATTGGCTAGAACTCTCACAATGTAAAATACTTGTCGGTGTCATTTGAGTTTTACAGGTGGTTGTTATTAAAAACTACTTTCAGGCAAGCACCACACCACGCCTGGTAGCCAACCTTATCAATATATTGCACTGTTTTATAGAAATTAAATATGGTTCACAAGTCCATTACCTCAACTAGCGGGAAATTTGAAAACTTAAAATAGTATATATTCTTACAGTGGGGAAGCAGGAGAAGCGTTGTATCCTTGTAAAATGCGCCCTATGATTTTATAAATTTGATGTAAATAAATTTTCTAATTGATATATAATTAATTGTTCAGGAACTATAATCTATTCAAATATCAAATGTTTACTATCTCTGACTTACAAATTATCTCCTGTTTGTGGCTAACTACTTCAAACCACACTTTATTTCAAATCAAACAGTTGCGAAGATTACACGATTAAACACGATGATAAACGAGTGATACTTGTTTCAAAGTCATTGTTAATTTTGTTTGGTTTGCTTTAAATATTATGGTTCTAAATACTTAAAAGTATTTACGTAGATATACTCGTTCATACGTAGACTTACCTTATTGCATGTTGTGAAATTGATTTATTTTGGCCAGTAAACAATTTAGTGAAATGTTATGTTTTTTTGAAGTTCCTGTCACTATTGCACTTCAATTGTAGTTCGCATGAACTGTGAAAGAACTCCTTCATGACAAAAATTCATGGATTTGAATAAATGTGATTTTGAATTGTTTACTTTATATATAAGATGATTGCTGCTCTAGAATGAAAGAATTCTTAAGAGAATCTCGCTGTTTACGTACGCCACTGATCCTTATCTATAACTGCTGCTTATCTGTTCATACACATATTCAATTAACAATAATTAATAAAACAATACACAGACAATAAAGTTAATATATATTTATCATAATATACTTTAAAATCTTTACAATTAATTATATAAGTAATTATTTACATTTCATAATATTTATCTTTGTAATTAAATTTAAACAAAAAACAAATATGGCTTAGTTAATTAATTTATGCTTAAAATTAAGTTTATTCACAATAAGAGTTCTTTTAAATAATATGTATTTATATTTATGTATATAATATATTTTATTTTACATATTTCATTTACATATATCTAAGCATCCTTCTGTCTCTTCTAAATTTTAATTTCTTACCATTTTTTTCTTATAAAAAATATAGTTTATTTTACAAAGTTTTCATATTTCTTTTTCATACCATCACTTTTATTTTTTATTATAAAACATAAGTTAATGACAAAACATTTGTTTTATTTAAAAAATTTATAAAAGAAAAAATCAATTTTTAGAGATTGTCACAACACTTGGTATTTTTTTAGTCACTTATTTAAAATTTTTGTTAATAAAGAAGTAATATTAAATTTAACAGTGTTATTAACAGTGTAAATCCATTGATCTGTTGATTGGCTGAACTGCGTACTGAAAATAAAACAAAACAATCTAGAATTAAGTTTTATTTATTTTTGAAGTGTTCACAATCAAAGAACACAAAGTAAGAGAAAGGTAAACATTTTTCTTTGGCTTGTTTTTAGTACATAAGAAACCACAGTATACACTATAGGTAGGTATATGAAGCTTGGTGAACAAAGAACTAAGTCTTAAAGAATATTTTGTGTGTAACGTAATAATTTTAAAATTTAAATAAAGTACCGCCAAAAACAAACGACTTTAGACATTAATGGTTTTGAATTAAAGGGGTGGATTTTTTTAGTCGAGGACATTTGTCATCAAACCGTTCATTTTGGATAGGTTATTACTGGCTAGATTTATATTTGAATTTTCGGAAAGAAGAGCGCCCCTATTTGTCATCTTGAAACTAAGGTTGCAATCATTTTTCTTTCATTTATCGAAAAAAATAAATTCTCACAAAAACTTGTAAGTTTAATAATAAAAAAGTTAATACCAAAAATAAACTTAAACTAAGTGGTGTAATAAATAGATTATTTACAGGATGAACAAAACAATTACTGCTTACCCAAAATGATCTATTTTTAGGGACTGCTTTTTCCGACAAATTGGCGTTTTTATTATTTTAAATATCCAAAAACTGACGGAGATATAGTTACTTAAACTTGTCATATTACTTTCTTGCCATATTTTTGACGTCACAAAATTAGTTTTTAAAGTCTGTAGAATAATAATGGGCTTGTGTCCTCAATTTTTAGTGGTAGATTTTTCAATCGTTGATTGAAATTGATGTTAATAAATGTGTATTGGTGTGTTTATTTTATTAAACATCTAAATATTGACAGAGATATAGCAATTAAAAGTTTGAATTGTAGTTTTAGAGCTAGAAATGGTCGGCCATATTTTTATGACGTGAAATGCATGCAATGAGACATAATATTGAAATTTTATTGTTCCTTGAAATAGTTGTAAATAATATTTTACATTTTGATATATAAATACATATAGCAGAGATTTATGATCTGTAAGGTTGGTAACCTTACACAAGGATTGTGATGTCACATGTATTTCGAATGTATACAACGTTGAATCCCTTTAATAATTAAAGAGACAAAATTACTTTTGTAATTGTTAATATCTCTTAACATATAAGGAGTTATTAAAAAATAATTGAACATTTGAGGTTCTAGTAACCCACTTTATCAATATATACTACACTTTTATAGAAATTAAGACATAGGACACAAGCCCATTGATATTATTTGTCAATGTATACCACCTTTATAATATCAAGGCTTTATTTGTTGTTCGAGACAGTTGTAATACGTTTGATTATGTTTATCTTTTATACCCTGTTGTAAAACAGAGATGGCAATTGAAAGAAGGGAAGAGTGTAGGAAAAGTGCATGACGTTAATACATGAAGAATAGGTGTATTTTGTTACCTTAAAACCTATTATAATATGATAACTAGTTATAAAATTCGCATTTGATTTACAGACCTAAGTTATGGTTTACAACCCTATTAATATTACATGTATAATAATATATAGTAAACTTTGCATTGTACCTAGTAAGAGAGCTTCCCTATTATCTAAGACAAGTTGGTTTGTTTCCACAGGCGATCTTCCAACAGGCATCACGTGATCCGGTCCTTTATCATCATCTTGCCACATTAGATGTTCAGCCACTGGACTGAGACTAGCAACACAACGTACACGCATGGACCCGCCGACAAAGTGTTCTGCACCAACTCTTAAATGTAGCCCCAGGGTAGTAGTTATTAGGCCCCCTTGATGCACTAGATGTGGATACGGAACCAGTAACTCAGGACGTAGAACCTGTAATTAGATTTTGTAGAGAGAGCACAGTGGAGGCACGACTGTCTTAAGACAAAGCTGTATTGACATTGGATTTTGATAGTGTATTAGCTATATTTACCAAAAAAATAAATTTTATATTTTTATAAGTGTCACCGCCCAGTAAACAATTTGGTGAAGTGCCCTATTTAGTGACGTTTCTATCACTATTTCACTTCAATTATAGTTCGCATCAACTATATCTTCATTTGTATTCCGACAGGTGGAGTAATTTCGCCATTTGTAGCCGATAAAGAAGACATTTTATATGAAAATATGCGTGAAACTGAACTATAAATGAACTCTTTCATGACAAAAAAATCATGACGCATCTTCAATATGATGTCAAAGTGACTCCAAAATGTTTACTGGGCGCTCATTTCTAAAGTTTCTAACTTTCTAAATGTAACCCTAATTTAAGATTATTTCTGTTATATTTAGCAGAGATAAACTATTAATTTATATTAATCAGGTTTATTATATTTAATTAGATGTACACATGAGTTATGATGTCACAGAGTATAGAATTACATAGTAGGACGGTATTACAGAGTATAGTATTAACTACAGTATTACCGTGTGTAGAAAGAAAGATACAATAGTGTCAATACCGAGAGGGCGCTAAATTTAAATCCAACACTCCCTCTAAATTTAGACATTATAACAACAAATTATAATTAATTGAGTGTCAAAAAAAAACATGAAAATATTAATCAAGTTATAGTACAAGATATTCTAACACATCACTTAACAAAAGAGTTGTAGTTAAACATACCAAGTTTAGATCTTAAGAATTGGAATTTATCTTTTGACAATGCTTTAGTTAATATGATATGAATAATATGATCAGCAGTGCTTACAGATTTAAGATCTATAATCTTTTGAGAATATTTTTCTTTTATGAAGTGATACTTAATATCAATATGTTTACATCTTTTATGAAAATTTATATTCTTAATTACACTGATGGCACTTTGATTGTCCAAATGTAAACACATAGTGTCTTGTTTATATTCACCAATATCACTTAACACTTGCTTTATCCACATAGCTTCTTTTGTTGCAGCACAGGCGGCCATAAATTCAGCTTCTGTTGTTGACAGAGCAACCGTCTGTTGGCGTTGGCTTGACCATGTTACAGCAGCACCATTCTTTATGAAGACGTAGCCAGTAACTGAGCGTCTTGTATCAATATCGTTTGCATAATCAGCATCACTATAACCAGTAACAGCTGGTGGCTCTGATGTTGATGAGTAGTTCAGGCCATAATCTTTAGTATCCTTCAGGTACTTGAAGATCTTCGTGACAGCATTCCAGTGTGATTTGTTATAGCAACTTAAAAATCGACTTACCAGGCTTACGGCAAACATAATTTCTGGTCGACTGACTGTAGCTAGATGCATAAGAGAACCTACAGCTTCTCTATAAGGATAGTTTTTCTCTGGTTCTCCATCTTCCTTTTGTAGCTTGACATGGGGGTCCACTGGAACAGTGTTCGGGTTAGCATCAGTCATGTTAAACTTCTCTAACAGTTGTTCAACATACTTGGTCTGATGTATAAAAATACCGTTGCTAACTATCTCAATTTGCATGCTGTTTTCATAGGATAGACCTTCAGGCGGAGACATAAATATGGTCTCTTACAGTCGGAGCGAAGGTTTCTGTGTAGTCAATACCTGCGGTTTGTGCAAATCCCTTAGCACAAAGTCTCGATTTGAACCGTGGACCCGTTGACTCTTCTTTTATTCGGAACACCCATTTGCTACCGATCACTTTGGCATTTGGAGGTTTTTCTATCAATGTCCAGGTTTCATTTTTCTTATGAGCATCAAGTTCTTCATTGATTGACTTTTTCCATTCATTTTTATTTGTTGAATGTACTGCTTCTTCATATGTTACAGGAACACAGGATGAGAATAAACACAGATGAGTGTGTTCTTCAGTACATGGACAGTTGAAATTTTTATTTTTTCTTTTATTTCTTGGTCTCAATGTCACATTACTGACGGGAGGAGAATCAATTCTGGTGTTAGGTAAGTATTCACTGTCGGATGTTGACCTGTTTCCTTTCTCTGTTTCATATGAACTTTCTGAATTTGTGTCGTTGTCAATCAAGCTGTCCTCTTCCGTTGTTGCATTTTCTCTTACATCTTCTTTTCTTGTATTTGTTTTGTCATTTTCAGTTTCTGTCTCATTCAATTCTACCGAAACAAAATCTCTTTTCACTGAGGATTCAAGAAATGTAGCATCTCTGCTCTTTATTACCTTTCTAGTATTTGGTAATGTGAATCTGTATCCTTTTGTATGGTCGCAGTATCCGATGAAGATCATTCTTTGAGCCTTTGGATCCCATTTTCTGCGTTTTTCTTTAGGTAGATGAACCATTGCTTCGCAGCCAAATATACGCATATGATTAACATTTGGTTTGCGTCCAGACCAGATTTCCATAGGAGTCTTGAAAGCTAAGGATTTGGTTGGGGAACGATTGATGATGTAAGCAGCAGTGTGTATTGCATCTGCCCAATACAACTTCGGCAGACCAGCGTTGAGTAGCATGCACTTCGCTTTTTCAACCAGTGTCCGATTCATACGTTCCGCAGTCCCATTCTGTTCAGGCGTGTATGGTGTGGTGGTCTGATGAATGATTCCGGCACCTTTCAGGTAATCAGAGAAGGCTTTGTTATCGTATTCAAGTCCGTTGTCTGTACGAAGAACCTTTATATGAGCATCCGATTGATTTTCAACTTCTTGCTTGAATTCTTTGAATTTACTGAGCACTTCAGACTTGTTGTGAAGAAAGTATACTGAAATCTTCTTGGAATATTCATCTAGGAAGGTTAAAAAATATCTGCTCCCACCGAGAGACTGGGTTTCCATTGGTCCACATACGTCAGAATGAACCAGTTCTAGGGGTTTGGTGACTCTTAATCCATCACTTTTAAAAGGTAACCGTGTCTGCTTTCCTTCTTTACAAGTTATGCATTTCAGATTTTCTGTATTTCCTGAGAAAGTTAAATGCTCTGTGGTATCAGACAATTTTTTCAAAGTTTGGAAATTAAGATGTCCCATCCTCTGGTGCCAGCAAAAAGCATCTTTTTCATGTTCAACACTAGACATGTGCGCAAGGCTTTCAGGCATGTTCAGCCGGTACATGTTATTTACAATGCTCGCAGTTGCTATTATTTGATTCTTGCTGTTCATGATCACACAGCCTGAGTTATCAAATTTCACTTGGCCTCCATTTTTAATAATTTGGCTTACAGATATCAGATTAGTTGCCAATTCAGGAACATATAAGACATTTGTGAACAGAATCTTATTCTCTTGCCCGTTTTGGTCATAAATGTTTAAGCTGACATCTCCTGAGCTTTGCACAGATAACACTTTGTTATCAGCAACACGAATGTTCTTTGTTATAGGGGTAGTTTCCTTTACAATTATATTCTTGGTCTTAGTCATATGTGCCGAAGCACCGGAGTCTATGTACCAAGCATCACCATAGTGGGATGATACAACAAAGACAGCAGCATGAGAAGAGCTAGGTTTCTGAGTCTTGTTCATGGTTTTGTATTTGTTGCATTCAGAACGTTTATGTCCATATTGATTGCAGGAATAACATCTCGGACCCTTGTAGAACTTCTTGTTTACAGAGTTGTTATGAAACTTCTTGTTGACAGCAAAAGCCGTTGTTTTGTTGTCTGAATTTCTAACATCTTGCAATAGTTTTGCTTTAACACCGTCTGCAGTTATTTTTGTGCCTGAGCTTTCGATCGCAATAATCATTGGTTGATATGATTCGGGCAGACCGGAGAGCAGCAATGTCCCGAGCCACTCGTCGTCCACTTTAAAGCCAATGTTGCGCAGCTTGTGAGCAGTTGACATTATTTTGCTCACATACTCTTCTATACTTTGACATCCACTTAGCGATGTGTTACATAAATCACGTAGCAGACCAACTCGGCGTGTAAGTCCTGAGTCGTCGAACACTGCAGCCAATTTGTCCCAAACTCCTTTGGCCGTGTTTTCCTCTTGGATATGAACGTAATTGATCGGATCAACCAGAAGAATTAACGTTGTTTTCGCTTTTGTATCACGTTTTGAATCTGTGGGTGACGCCGGGTTAACCTCAATACAATCCCATAATTCTTCGTGTTGTAGGTATGTTTTCACTGCGAATTGCCAAGTCGAATAGTTTTCACGGCCGGTTAACTTCTCGATTAATGCCAGTGAATTATTCGATGCCATTTTTATTCGTTGAGAACACTTTATACACAAAGAAGAACAGAAACAGTTTCAACAGCCACGTTTTTTTTTTTTTTAAGGTTATGTTCACCACACTAAAAGTCTTTATCCACTTTTCCGAAAAACACACATTAAACGTCTCTAGGTTTATCTGGGCCGATAACCTGTTATATTTAGCAGAGATAAACTATTAATTTATATTAATCAGGTTTATTATATTTAATTAGATGTACACATGAGTTATGATGTCACAGAGTATAGAATTACATAGTAGGACGGTATTACAGAGTATAGTATTAACTACAGTATTACCGTGTGTAGAAAGAAAGATACAATAGTGTCAATACCGAGAGGGCGCTAAATTTAAATCCAACAATTTCTTTACTTCTTTTAATACATTTATATGCAAATCATTTATTTTATCAACAAAATATTCAGGTTTTAAGAAGTACGGGCAAAATTGACGCTTTTAAATGACATGAATTGTTTTGAATCGTCACTAATATTCAGTAAAGTGCTCTACTTTAGGTTGGAACTGTTCAATATCTATAAGATACTTGTATATAAAAAAATGTTACGTACACAAATTGTAAGAAATAGAGTCTTATGTGAGATTGATAATTACAATTTATATTACCCACTGTTAAAAAATATTGAAAAAAAAAAACACATTTATTGGCCGCCATTTTTCAAGATGGAGGGATAGATCATCAACATTAAGGCTGGGAAACAAAATATACGAAAGCAGCACACCTAAATTAGTCAGATTAATTAAATTGACCAGTAATTCTTTCAATTTCTTTGACATTTAAACGTTTTTTATTAAAAATTTTCTTATTATTTGAAAAAATTCTAATTTTGTACAAACATGCCGATTACCATAGAAATTTGAAATTCAATTTTGACATTATTTATTCAACGTAACATGGTTTATAAAAATATACTTCAGAAAAATATTTCTCATGTTTGATAATATTAATACAATATTTAATATAGTATTAAAGTAAAGTTTGTTTCTTTTTCCTTGCCTGCTTTTCATTGATGTACCACTGAAGGTTCGAGGGGGGATGTGATCGCCCTGAGGTGCAGTTCAAGTTGATCTCCTCTCCTATTTCATATTGCGTCTGTTCTCCAGTGATGTGGGGTCCATCCTTAGGGAGATCTGTACACAGGTAACATACGTGATTAAATCAGCCAACAAGGATATGGATTTATATCTGCAGGAAACATGTTTCCACTATTGTTGAGAGTTACAATGTACTTGAGGAAAAGCTTAAAGAAATTAATTCCTCAGCTGATTAAAAGTATGCTAAAGCTAAAATGCAATTCCCATTTGCACTGATTTAATAATAACAATTAGTTTTACATTAAACAAAATAAAAAAATTCAATGCAATTGGTAGAATTAATAATAAGGATTGTAATTTTGTAATTAAATAAATACATTAAACAAAATATTATATAATTATTTTTTTACACAAATTATTTGAAGTATCATGTGTACAGGAGCCATTCATATTCTAGTATGTATTGTAATTATAAACATTTAAGATTTAAAAATTGTTTTAAATATAAAAGAAATAATTTCTTTGTTTGCCTTAGACAAGAAATACTTTTACAGCTTCTATGATACAGCTTCCTGTACATACATCTCCTGTGTATGCATATATTTTACTTTTATTGATTACTTTCAAATAAAACTTCAATCAAATTAAGAGAACGTTCCAAATGTCATATGACAAAACTGTCAAAAAAGTTGAAATAAAACATGACAATATATAATATGAAGCAGCATGTGCTCAAATGTCCAAAATAAAATAAATGTATTTCACAAAAAAGTAAAAATAAAGTTTTATTCATGGTGCATTTTAAGTTAAAATGATACATGTGGTTAGTTCAAAAGTTAAAAGAAACTTTAAAATATAAAAAGTGAACTATACCATATATGTAAATTTGTGTTTTTTATTTTATTATTTTTCAACTTACAAACTACACTGATAGTTCCTTCTCCTTGTACAGAAGAGAATGATGGTGCTTCTGCAGATACTTCACAACGATAAACACCACTGGTTTTCAATGTCACTGATCGGAGGAAAACTTTTTTGCTGTCTGATTTGTGATGCTGAAAATAATTCATACTTTTAGTTTTGCTAGTGATTAACACTATGTTTAAGCAATGACATGATGATACAAAAGAGTCCTCTTATTGAGTCACTGTTATTGAAATATTTGCTAATGTATTGGCGTTCTTATATTGTCTTTTTTATTTTATCTCCGGACTGTTGCTCTGACATTGCATCCCTGACTCTTACTACGCATATATTTTACTCTCTTTATAATAGACACGTAATTTATAAAAAGGATGAGAGCAAGAAACAATTCCATTTAGAATATTCAACAAAAATAAAAAAATCTTGGATTCTATTCTATTTATTATACATTTTAAATTAAATTTTAGGGTGGGCAATCTCTTGCTAATAGGAGCAAAAATGTTTAAGCTGTAATATTAACAATAGAAAATATTATTATTTTGAGTTTATTCTTTAGAAGTTTTACTAGTTGCCACTAAATCAGGCGCAGTGTATCTCCATAAAATAATAATTTTTAGAGATTTTTTCTATTAGAATCAATCTTATTTACATTAAGTTATTGTTAATAATAGCTCTATTAATTTCAGTTAATAACTTTGTCGTTACAGTCACAAGAGTAAATAAAAATTGAATGAATGAGTTGAATGAAAATAGGGGGGATTAAAAAATGTGGTGACCCGGTAGGGAACTTTGGAGAAAGTTCATATTCTGGATTATAGAATAATTAAGTATATTATTAATAAAAGATAATTAGAAATTTCTAAATTTTATTTGGTGGATTCTTCTTTTTCAAAAAGAAAGATTATTGATTTCTTAATTGTTATTTGTTGCTGTTATATCCATTTATGTTTAAGAAGAAGAACTGCATAAAAAAATTAGAAATGTCCTAACTATTTTGGATATTAAGATGCTTAGCTTGGAGGTTAATTATAATTTGTACAACACATCTTTACTAAATTCTCTTTGTGTGAGAATCTGCAACATTCTGAACGACTGGTTCAGCGCGACGGGTTGTTGTGCTAAGGAGGACGAGAAGGGGGGGGGGGTATAATCATCTCTGTGTACCATCGCCATCACAACACATTCGGCTTATATCGAATTGATTTGACCTATATATGCTATAAGTATGTGGGCAGATTTATCCGCAATGCAACGTGGAGATTTACCTCACACAAATAAATAAATACATCAAGTTGAGATATGAAATATTTTCAAGATTGCTTCAATAGTTCAGAAAATAAGTATCAATATTTAATTTATTTGAACTTGCGGTTTACTTTAACTTGCATTTTCTAAAACTACTGTTAGGGTGAAAGGAACGTTATGAATTTTGTTTACACAGATCTAAATTTATCAAGAAAATAATATTAAACGGGTAAATACAGATATGTGCATTTTGCAGAACAATATTAGGGGTGATAAAAGGCTACGTGCCTAGGAAGCCCGAGAAATTATATATATAAAAAAAAATATTGTCAGATGTTAAAGATCACCAGTTTAACAGTACCCTGCACTGTGACATAAAATTTATTTAAGATAGTGCACCTATATTGCATTTACCGGGCTTTAATACTAAGATGCGTGCGCAGTTTAGGTATTTCTACGTCTAAGCAGAATTATGATAAATGGTAATTAGGCACATCACTGTTTTTATTGATTTAGTTGCAGTTCATAAAGTTCTGTCTCGGTCCCTCCACCACACAATGATATATAGAACAAAACCACATAATTTAACTGTTTAGACCTTCCCTTTCCCTTCTAACCGCCGCCCGTCTCTTCCAAACCACCCTTATTATCCTCCCCAACATTTAAGTTAGCTTTATCCGAGTTTAGTCATTATGATTCCTTGTTCCATTGACGTAGTAACGGTTATAAATTTTAATGTGTAAAACCACAAAATGTCATTAATTTTGTAACATTGCGTTGAGACTGAAACATGCAGTGGCGTCGCTAACAGTAGGGACATTTGAAATTAATGATCACGAGTACACGACCGAATATTTATATCTATATACTCGTAATTGCTACTTGTAGTAAGCTAACAAGTGTGAAATTGCATTGCAAGATAATTCCTACATGAGAAATAGAAAATGAACCTTGGATTTAACTTGTGGTTAGCTAATAAGTATACAACTCGCATTGCCAGAATATTTTTTGTCTGGAGACCAGCTGCTTTCAAATATTTCAAAAAAATAATATTTATTTAATGTTTAAACATCTAAGAAATCTGTATATACCTTATTATACTATATATAACAAAGAGAGCGATTCTATCAGTTACGCCTCTGGAAAGGGTTGACATTAAGGGTGAAATAGGAAAGGGGTAAAAATTAAGCCGTTGTAATGTATTAACAAGTATCTCAGTTATTAATTGTCTGTGGTAATAATTAATTACCATGAGTTATAACGAAGATCATAACCAATTAATTCACATCACTAATATGAAGACATATATCAATGATAGCGTCTGGTAGAATGATGTTAAGGGGGTAGAATTTATACTCCACAATCTCTTGGATATCTGACGTCGATCTGGCGTCGAAATATGCCATTAAACAAATACGCGGTATGCATTTTGCCTGGTATACACGTAACGATTTACCGGACAGTTTTACCGGATGGAACACTCGGAGGAAAACCGGAGCGACACGACAAGTTGCACATCTGTATACCTCCTGTATGCCATCTATCGTACAGACATGAAACCATAGGTGTGAATTTAAAGACTAATAAATATAAATCATGCTCACATCAACTTTAACTCCTTCTAATCTGTAGCTATGAAGAGCAGGACTCGCACGAGGAACGAACCTGAAGAACTCTTCGTTGTCTTTGTACCATTTAACAGAATACAGAGCGTCCCCTTGGAGTTCATACTGGCATTGTAGAATTGCTGATTCCCCCCGCATTGCAATTTGTGGCACCAACACTCGCAGTAATTTGAGACAAGATGCACCTGAAAATAATACACCTTTTTAAAATCATTGTAAATAAATATGAGCTAGCTGAACAACTAGCGACGTCTACTAAAGAGTAGTTAAAATTAAGATACTAAATTTCATATATTTAAAAATTGTGAAATTCATTTATTTATTTCAAAGATAGAAGAGGTACGAATATGTTTACAGTCTCATATAAGGTAAGAATCTTGTTTAGTCATATCGCCATCGGATACATATTCCATTTTTCTTCATCAAATCCAAATATCCGGTGTATTGTTCAAAGACAAACAAAAAAAAAGAGTCTTTTAGAATTATGGTTATAACAAAGTAAAAGGAATGTACCGAAATCCGTAATATCTTTTATATGAATAATAAATTACGTCGTAGTTTTATTTTTTAATGACGAAACAATAACATTAGATAATACTTTGTAAATCAATTATTTTGAGTTCATTATATAGAGGTTTTACTTGTTGCCATTGAATCAGGCGCATTGTATCTTAATAAAAGAATAATTCCCAGAAGTTTTTCTATGAAAGTTCTGCTTGTTGCAGTTAAATTAGGCGAGTTGAGTCTCCATGATACTTTATTCATCCCATGATCTTTGGTATTATTATATTTTATGGATAATTGAAATTACAGCACCGCATTAAGCCATTTTGGGTACGTTATATTTATATATAAATTCAATAGCACAAACTAATTATTTAATATTTAAAATTTATAAATAATTTAATTAATTTGTATGAAATTAATATGTTAATATTATAAATTGGTATTTCAACAATATATAAACAAAATAATGAAATATTCCTTGATTAAACTTCTGTTTTACACAGAATGGATATTTATACTTTGAGAACACTCCTCCCTCTTCCTTCATTCCTTCTTGATTAGTATAAATTCTTTGAAAATATTTACGAAACTTTTAAATTTTTAATTCAATCTCGCTCCCTGAGAGAAGCGTTGATTTTCGTTGAAATCCGGAGATGGTGGCAGAGGCGGTGATGGTGGTGGATGTTGGTCCTTAGTTTATTCTTATCTTTTTTCGTAATAAATTCCATTCAATCAACAAGTTATATTTTAACTTGATAATAAGACTTGAAATTCTGTTAAGTTTTTCTTTTTTAATTCAATAATTGACAATAATTCATGGTGCTAAACAAACAGAATATTTGTGTACACATTCTAAACTTTGAGCTAATAATTTGTTAACCGATTGCTTTCATCCGCAATTAAATTGTTAAATACTTTCCCAAGCAGCTGCCTTCAACTGCCGCCAATTAATAGACTATTGTCAAACTTAAAAAAATATCTTTTCCCAGTAAACAATTTGGTGTCCCTTTTTGTGACGTTTCTATCACTATTTCACTTCAATTATAGTTCGCATCAACTTTATCTTCATTTGTATTCCGACAGGTGGAGTGGTTCCGTCATCTGAGAGAAACTGAACTATAAATGAACTCTATCATGCCAAAAAAATCATACACATCTCCAATATGATGTCAAAGTGACTCCAAAATGCCCCAAAATGTTTACTGGGTTATGGAGAATTATAGTGTTTTTTCTTTATAAAAAAAGTCGCTGAATTATCAAACTACCCTTGTAATAACTGACACAAAAGAGCCTTCATATAGTCACTTCTCTTCCTCCTAATCTTTTAGTTCTCTCTTACCCACCGTCTGTTATAATCTGAGACAAAACTACGCAGTGCAGTTGCTGGTAATCCAGAAGGTTATGGTGAAACTACTTGCTTCTAGGATCCATGACTCTTAGGCTAGAGGCACTTCCATTGTGGGCTCCTATGCCAAAGGGTTGGTCTAATGAGTAGGGCAGGGTAATACACCACAAAATAATAATACCATAGCGTTTAAACTTTAGAACATAATGAAGATAAACTTAACTAATATATTATGTGTTTCTATTGTATATTAATTGCGGTAAAAATATAACAGAATTTATGAAAAACACTAGATATCAAAAGCAGCAGCTTGAGAACTGAAGGAAATTGCATTGTGCTACATACTAGTGATTAAACATCGAATCGATGTATCGATGTTGAAGGTGTCTTGAAATTTGAACCGGTTAAAAACGTTTTCTTTTATTATTATGAATTTTAAATTCAATACATTTTGATTTTTATTCAAAATTTCCCAAAGTGTACATTAAGTTGTATGCTAACCAGGCGCAACGAAATTAAGAATATGTTTTGTTATCTACTTTTTAATAGATGTCGCTAGTAGCTTCAGATGATTAATAAATTATTTTTTTAATAACATGATATCTTTATCTAAATAAATATCTGTTGTTTAATGTTTTTATAATTGAAACATGTGCAGTACCTCCGTTCAACGATGATAAACGAAAAAGTCGTGTGCATATTAATAAGTTTTCATTATGTATGCCGCTCTGCTTTGTTCGCAGGACCTGGACGGATTATTTTTCACAATAAAGTATAAATTATGACGTAAAATACCTTACGACAAGAAAATGAAAATAATGTCGTCTATTGTAAGCTTTATATTATGTTTCTAGTCATAAAAGAATTATTAAATAATAATTTCATTAAAATTATAATCAAAATCTAATTTTTTACTGGATATTAAAAAATGTACCAGTGTATACAAAGAAGCAATGGAATTTTTTAGTTAGTTTTTAAGCAAATATTTAAAGAAAGAAAAAGTAAGGATCAGTAATGCATTGTATTTTTGTTAATTTTCATATTGTTGCTATAGTAATGAGTTTATACACGATTAACTGCAATCCCTTACCTTGGCACGGTTAAGCTGGAACCCGTGAGAGTTTTTTGTTAAAAAATTTTTTAGTTAAAAATTTGAATTGTAGTTTTAGCGCCAGAAATGGTCGGCCCTATTTGTATGACGTGAAATGCATTTTAACGTCAGTTATTTGTTGAGTAGGTCAGTGCTGCAGTAATGTTTTGTAGCTGTTGGTAGTCATAATAATCAAGTCAAGTTTTTATTTTATTTAACCCTATTATGGCAGACATAATATTAGAATTTTATTGTTTCTTGAAATAGCTGTAAATAATATTTGATATTTTGATATATAAATACATATAGCAGAAATTTATGAGCTGTAAGGTTGGCAGCGGATGTGAGGTCACATGCATTTGGAATGTTGTACAGCGTTGAATCCCTTTAATAATTAAAGAGACAAAATGACTTTTTTAATTGGTGATATTTCTTAACATATAAGGAGTTATTAAAAAATAATTGAACATTTGGGGTTCTAGTATAATATATTAACAATATATGGTACTCTTTTATAGAAATTAAGACATAGGACACAAGCCCATTGACTATAGATTATTTCTTTAATAATTAAACACAATTTGTATTCAGAATCTAGCTTAAAACTTTAAAAAAATCTTCTTTATCTTTAGTTTAAGTTGCTGAACACTCTGTATTTAAAGACATATATAAAAGCAGCTAAGTTCCTGCGATTATAAGTACATTATTAATGCGAGTAAAGTGGCAGTACTGATAACTGCAAAGTTCACTGTCTGTTGTCTGTTTCAGTTTTCAGTCCAACTGCATTTAGATATATTGTAGACATATTGATTTTGATTCATATAATAAGCCGTAAATTCCTATTTCACTAAACGTTACGTTTTATTAATTACCCCACCCTGTAGTTTACAATAACTAATAAATTGTTCAGATTTATCTAATAGCAAGCTAAAGAATACCTATTTTTATATATCGAGGGTGAATTCGTTTTTCGTTGGAGCAAAAAGTATTTCGTAATCCATGTGTCACAGAAATAAATAGTTCGAAGTTGAAACGAAGGCGTACTAGGAAGATAAAGATTGGATTATCCTTAGATGAAGTAGGACATAATGAGTCAACAACAAATAGGTGTAATTGTAATTCCTTTCTATAAATATAAGGACATAGATAATTATAGAGGATGGGTTTATCAAATGTTAGCTACGATTGTTAGAGGAATAATTACTACATTTTCTATTTCTATTATCTATTTGCCCTTTGCTATATTCTTAAAAGTTATATGTAAAAATAATTAAAAAAACAATATCGGTCTGGAATATAAAACGCACGGTCCTACATTTCTTGGTGGCATGGAACACATTAAATGGGCCCTTTAAATAATTTTTCATAAGAACTTCGATTGTATACAATCACAATAAATTATTTAGGAAGCCACTGACAAATTCGTGGAGCTTCTGCACTGAAACCATTGAAATCAGTCAAAAAACCTTTTAAATGAACTATACATTAGGGATCATTCATAAATACGTCACACAAATTTCATACTATTCTCCAACCTCCCCCCTCATCCCTATTGGGGGAATGATCACATTTTCAAATAATACAAAATAGTTTTTGTGAAATTTTAAAAAATTATATTTTTTTACTCCCACTTCGGTAACATCATATCGCAATTTGTGGACCCCTCCTTTGTGTGTGACGTAATTAATGGATCCATTAGAATATAAAGAAGGTTGAATAAGCTGAAGTCAAATTAATACAAAATAATTTTATAACGATACGATATTTACATTAGCAAACTTAATAATTAAATTTAAAACGAATAAAGTGACAAGTGGTACTAAGCTACTCAAACTGTAATAAAGACATCAATAACGATGCATCTGTAGAAATTATCTTGACAGTGATGATGCCCTAGTTTAACTTCCAGACTTAAAACGACCTACCCACAATCCACCTGCACCCCACCCCTATCGTTCCCCGTTGTACTCTTGCGTCACTTTCATGCAACGTAGCACTTAGACGTAGATGAGGATTATTTACGACTCGCGTAGAGGCGTAGAAGCGTAGAGGGTGTTAACGGATGGTGATGCGACAAGCAGCAAAACAAAGATAGATTAGAGACATCTGTACGGATCATGTACACTGCTAATTTCATTTATATAATAGAATATAATTGTTATTAAATGAAATAGATTTTATTAGAACATTAGGGTTAGAAATTTTCTTAAGGCTCAACAACTGGAATGCTATTATGCTACTACACAAATTATTGCCCATAATTTTACAGGGTAAGTGTTAGAGCTTCGACTCTAGTCGGAGTTATTCGTCGTTAAAAGGAGCAGCAATTTTATTGCATCCTATGCGACGTATAAAAAGTTCAAGGTCCTTCAGTCGTCTTCTCGAAAATAAAGGTCTTATTAGATGTTATTTTTTATTTATTCTGAAAACTATAAGCCCCACAAAAATTTTGTAAAGAGCTTTTTTGTAGATAATAGTATTCTCTACATCTTTTAAGTATTGTAATTAACACATGGGCTGAAAAGTCCCGGGCCTAATAAAGAAAACACAGTTTTCTTGGTTCAAAATTAGCTTTATTCATCAACGTAATCTCCATCAAGAGCAACGCAATCATTCCAGCGCCGCTCTAACATTTCAATACCACTTTTGTAGAACGATTTATCTTTTGCCTCAAAATAGGCCTCAGTTTCACCGATGACCTCTTCATTCGTGCGAAATTTCTTACCGGCGAGCATTTTTTTCAGGTCTGCGAACAGGCAGTAGTCGCTGGGAGCCAAATCTGGCGAATACGGTGGATGTGGGAGCAATTTGAAGTTCAATTCATGTAGTTTTGCCATTGTTTTGATTGACTTGTGATACGGTGCGTTGTCTTGATGAAACAAACATTTTTTCTTTGCCATATGCGGTCGTTTCTTTGCAATTTCGGCCTTCAAACGCTCCAATAACGCTATATAATATTCACTGTTAATGGTATTTCCTTTCTCAAGATAGTCGATGAATATTACACCAAGCACATCCCAAAATACCGAGGCCATAACCTTTCCAGCCGATTGTTGTGCTTTCGGGCGCTTTGGACGAGGTTCACCAGTTGCTGTCCACTCAGATGACGATCGTTTTGATTCCGGAGTGAAGTGATGGATCCATGTTTCATCCATTGTCACATATCGACGCAAAAATGAGGCCCGGGACTTTTCAGCCCATGTGCTAACTAATACTGCTATATTATTTCAATGATGTTTATTACACCACTTAATTTAAGGTTTATTTGTCTGTGATTGTTCCTTGTTAAAGTTATAAGAAAAAGTTATTGATAAAAGTTGTAGATCATATTATTATCTACAAAAAAGCATGTAACTTTCCAAGATAAACAAAGAAAACTGATTACAATCTTATTTTCAAGTTTTCGCCCGAAAAGATAATAAATTCAGCTTCGTCTTGTTTACAGGATGAAAAACGAAAATTGCTGCATACCCAAAATGCACTTTTCGATAACCGATTTCTCCGACTAATTGAGTTTTCCAATTATTACTTCGAATCTATATTGTATACCTGCGCTGCCTTTGTAAAGGACACGCATGTTCGACACATCGCAAAAATTGATTTTACAGAAATAATTAGTGCCCCGCAACTGCAACACAATGTTGCACCATAATATATTTAAATTAAAAACGAAATTCAATGATTAATGATGCATCTATATTCTACACATAATATACAAACAAATTCCATTTGCGTTTACATGTACCTCCTATGAAATCTCTCATTTCCATTTCCTGTAAACTGTCATAATAAACATTTGTTTAGTAACATGAGGTATTTAAATAATTATAACAGGTCAACATTTTTAATTAACTTTTCAAAAACTTTGTCCTGTTATTTACTGTACGAAGTACAAAGCTAAAAACATCAGCCAGCACTTGGTTTGGCAATTGCATGAACATGTATGTAGTTCAATCAATATATGTAACTGCAATTAACAATAGACAATGCAAACAAAACAATCATATTTATTATTACGTGCTGTTGCTGTTGCTGTACCAAGAGCAGCGCGCAGTTTATTATGATTGATTGGTCGCTCTAAGTGGATTTATAATTTATCATGGACTAAAAATCTAATGGATTGCGTTTTAATTGGTAATAATCCCTTCAAGTGCTTAACTCTTTTACAATAACTACTAATTAGATGGATAAATGAAATTATTGATAATCAATAGTTGACTATATGAAACCATGTTTTTCAACTATTATTGCACTTACGCATATACATATCTAGCAGAATTGTAATGTATCTAGATACGCTAAACGTTTAGATACATTTACTATATCATGTACAGGTCTAACAACAGTCAAGTGATGCAACTTGTGAGATTTAGCTTGTAGGGCTCAAGTGTTTCTAACCTAACTTTTAATAACCATGATATTGTCAAAATTTGAAATATATTCCATATTTTACTTAAAAATGTATAGATATTCGAATAAATTAAACTCTTACAATACAACATTTTTAGTATTCATTCTATTTTTCAATATTTTTCTGCATTTTTATGTGTTTCTGTCATTTTTGACAGGTGGTTTTAGGAACGCTCGATTACAGCTCTTCCTACCGGCTAACTTCTTTAATGACGTCACTTAGTTCATAAACAATGTTCACTCGTTGACAGGCCTGTATTTAGGATCATAATAATAATCAGGCCTGATATTAAGTGGGAGGGGAGGGGGAGGAATAATTCATGAAGGTACTAATTTTCGAAATCTTCGGTGTGATAATTTTAGAGTGCGCATCCCTCTTTTAAAGTTTTAAATTTCTCATCTCTGACTGACTCTGACTAACTTGACTAATTAAACAATATTAAAAACGACATTCAGCAAATATTGCTTTGTAAATATATATTTACAGTTAAGCCTAAGACGGCGCCTCTCATCTTGGCGCCCTATGTGACCGCATCTTTTGCAAGGCTTTTAAGATAAATAAAATATAGCAGAACGACGACTGACGATGGCTTGTTTCCGAAAACTGCAACATTTTTAATCACATATTCTTTCTAATATTAAAAGTATACCCTTTCATTTACTAATTGCATATGCTAATTTTAAGTTGGGTAATTAAATAATAATAAACAAAGTTCAAATTTTATATACTACATACATCACATGATGGAGCGTTAGTTTTGTTATTTGGTAGATGGTACATAGTTAAATTAAAATATATCGCTTCATATTGCTTCATTCACACACACTGTATGTAAACTGTATGTATGTGTGCACTCGCATATGACTGTAAATGTTACGTAGTGAGAAACTAATTTTGTTAATTACAAATAGTTAACGCGATGTTTTAGATTCGTAATTTGCATAAACCTTAAGTGAGGCATTAATTTTAAATTACATTTAACATTGTAAATATACTAGCATTTACATACACGTTTATACAGAGGAAGATGTGACAAATTATATGTTTAATGTTAAATGTAAATGCCCTGCCACCTATCACACCTATGGTGTCATGACCACATATATATGTTCTACACAGCTAATAAATTGATGATTATGTACGACGAATAATCAAGTCCAGAAAATATAGCGCTGGTCCAGTGATCGATCCCGAAAACATAACAGTCTTACGTAAGGTTTCAATGCATCGGCAGTTGTGCAGCCTTAAATGAATTTATTTATTGTTTCCGTGTCTATATTTAAACACCTGCAAAGTCAAACAGATGTATTGTTATTATTTTGTTTTCATGGTCATATGCATCTTCGCTTCAGTTTGCTAAATAAAAACCTAATGCGCATGTCAACAGTTTCGTTTACATTTGTTACCATATACAACAGATTCTTCAAATATATTCATTACGAAACTAAAATTTATAAAAAATAAAAACAAATATTATTTACATTAGACTTTCATTATTTTTATGAATGGCATAGCAGTCGATGAGTCCATTGGTGCTTGACGCTAGGCTTCTATGTCTTCGGATTCGATTCCTGCACCACCGGTATATTTTCTAGGTTTGGCTACTATAAAGTTTAATTGATTATAAGGTTCAGAATCGTATGCCAATTAGACAGCGGTTTAGTAAACATACATGAAGTCTTTATGACATAAAAACTGCCAACATAGTAGGAGGTAGAAGATGTCCAAACTGAGAACAATGGCCTAAATCATTGAAGCATTTACACCAAGCTGCTTCTTTTTGTCTCAAATGAACTTTAAGATACAATTAATCATAACTCAATTTCAATTATTTCTAACGTTCAATTCATATTTAAATGCTAAAGTAATTTTTTTTAATATCCTGTATAGTTTTAATCTAAACTGCATAGTTTGAGAATACTTATAAAATAGATAGTACTTGCTTTTAAAAAACTAATAACTTTAACCATGCGTATTATCGTTCTTATAACTAAGTTTTTAATAACAAGTTTTTGTATAAAGTTATGTACAGCAATTCATCACCGCGTGCTCAGTTGACATTACTATAATCAAATTTATAATAAACTATAAAATAGTTTTAAAATATCGTGTAAATATATACTTTATATATTATATTATAATTATAATTTAGCATGTCTATTTCTATTGATATCCTGGAGAAGTTTATTATGAAAGAGTTTTATATTCCATAACAATAATTAGGTGAATATAGGTTATGTTAATTTATTCTTCTTTAATTAAATAACATAAATATTAAATTTCTTTTGTCTTGTCAAGTTTCCAATATTGCATGAGTTCATTCGGCTGCTGGTTAAGAGAGATTTAGTTATGATTTCAAAATTTTAATTCGTATTTTCATTTCATGTTTAAACTTGTTGCAATGTAATAGACCTTACATGAAAGTTTTATTCGCAGTTGTGTTCAAGAAATGTTATATCGTATGGTAACTTTATTAGCTGTGTGAATTCATTTAGACTTTTTAGGTTATTTTTCAAATAAAAGTGTGAAATATAAGTGACAGTGTCAAGTGCGAAATTATGAATCTTTCAGAACTTGTAATTTTTAAATTGCTTTTATATCTATTAATAAAATCTTTCCCTCATGCTTTTTCCGATCTATTGTTTTTACGTTGACATCTTATGACATCTTTGAAAAACCCAATTGATTTCAAAATTGTTTTAAAATGTGATATGGAATTAATTTTTGAATTGTTTTGTTCTGATTGATTCTTTAAATAAATAATATTATGTTATCCACTTTAAACTACAGTGAGTATCATGTGCAAATGGATAAAAGGTTGGGGATGCAGGGCAGGGAGCAGTCTGCAATTGGTGAGTGATAGAAATATTTATATTTTCTTTCTTTTAGACTCTTATTTGTATTTTACGTACATTGTTTTTTGTTTATTTGTATCATGCTCAGATATAAAGCAAAAAGTAAGGCTTCCAAGACAAAATTCATCATTATCAAATAGAGTTGTTTCAAACTTTCTGTCTTGTCTTCAATGTATTCTTAGGCTAACTTGTAGGCTCAAGTTTATATTGGCTGCATATTAATAGCATGAGAATTATATCTAAAACTGTAAAACCATGAACATTTTCATAGAAGTTTAATTTTAGTCGTTTTATTGTTCATGTTTATTCAACAATTACAATAGTTTTGCTACATATAAATTGATGTCACGTATCATCATGACTTCCTATTCGTTTGCGGTGCGGTTTATCTGGTAATGATGCTTAGCTGTGAAACCCGGGTGTAGAAGGGTCCACTACGATGCATTGTGGTTCTGGAATCTCCAGCCCTTTCGTGGACTCGTATATCCAGCTGGACCTAAGCCTTCTAAATTGAGATAATATTCTATTGCTGTTTGTGCTTTTGTCAGCCAGCCTGCGCGACGATTTTACATATTGATTATACAGTTAAGTTTTAATCTATAATGTTATAAACATTATACGTAATGCAACTAGGTCACATGGGCTAGTAAAAATTACATGCATTTTTATAACACTGTTTTTTTATAATTTAAACAAACAAATTATGTCGCAGATGCAGAAATAATTAGAGAATTTTATTGTTTTTAAAACTCGTATCAATTTCTATCTTAATATTGATCTAATTCATTACTTATGTCATGTTAATTTCGTTGTGGCACTAGTAGTTTTAATATTTTAGATTATGTGTGTGAAATGAAATATTCCCCGTCCTTCTTATTAATATTATATTCGAAATAGATTTTGATTTTAATAAACACGAGTTTACGTATTTGTTTGACTGTACTAGTACTAGGAAGCTATTTTGTTTTACATCATTTTCCAACTGTTGGGGCATCCGGCTTTCTTACTTTTCTACCAATATACAGACGGGGTACATTCTTGAAGGAGAGGAGGAGCTAGAAGATATATGTTCTTGTTCTCGTTATTTGTTTTGTCGGGGAATACATCATGATGTAGATGTACACCAGCGAGCGAGGGAAGTCAGGAGATTAAAAACAGCAATCTTTATTTAAGAAGACAGGAGCAGTTTATTTAAACCAGAGTCAATCATTGTTATATATTACACCACACATTTATTACATCTTTATTTTTTTATTTATTTTAAAATGGAATGCTTTATGGTATACAGGGTGTTGTAAATGGAGCAGTACCGTCTTATTAATAACTTTGCTCAAAATTAGTTGAGATCACATTAGGTTAACAACGGGCTTATGATCCATGACTTTTATTTCTATAAAACGGATCTCTATATTGATAAAGTTGTCTAATTATTTTATAATAATTCTCTATATTTTAGGAGATTTACAATTAAGAAAATAATTAATAATGTAAAGTATCAACTGTTATTTTTATTAAAATATAACAGTGATTAAGGGAATGTTATATTTGATTTTTCCATTCAATCAAATCAAATTGATGGTTTCCTTAAATTGATCTAAAAAAATGGAAGATCTAAATCTATATTATTAATGGTAAATCTTTAAATCCCTTATTTCTAAATGTGCCTCGTTTGTTTCTCAGTTATAAATGTATTTTTTTAATAATTTTACTTTTAACTTTCGGAAGATCAATAGAATAACTTGAAAACTTTGAACCTTGGATAAATTTCCTTAAGAAGCGGGCTTAACGTAAATCAGATTGATATCGCTCTTGAATAACTAATATACATATCGATAAAATACGTATAGATTTGTACAGCGGAGAGGCCGGAAAATAGAATAAACAGGAAATAGAATTGTTTCAAAAAGTACCGATTATTCAACATCGCATTATGTCCAATGTTTGGATTGGATTAGGGATTTGGATTGGGACAGATTATCAATTATTTATAATTCCTTAACATATTATATCTGCTATGCTACTACATCTGCCAATCAACTCCATAACTATTTTAATTCTTTATCCGGTATTGATTACTCCAAATTCAGAATAGCATGAAGTTTGTGTGACGTTATTTATGGATAGCGCCTAGTAAAAATATTCTACTACTTAATCCAGTTCTCATATAAGATATGTTTTCAGATACATATAATTATTATCAGTCACTTTGCAATAAATTTTTAATTTATATATATGGATGCACTTGCAATAAATTTATTGGCGCAATTGAGCAGCAAAATAAATTTGATTAATACTTAATCCGATTAGTTCAATCTGATCTGTGGTTTGGCGGTTTAGCCATTCAGCTATTCGAATCGTGAGGTATTTCAATAAAACAATCGAATCGACAATGTATGATAACTGCATATATGACTAGGAATAATTGATACGAGTCATAGTTGGTAAAATTTCTGACTATGTAGGTCATATAAAATATTGGTATTTAGAAATTGTACATTTTTGTCAAATAATAGTAATTGACGCATTGAAATACATTTTTTAAAGAATAGAAAGTTTCGTAAATTGTTTTCAAAATAATCGGAAATACTTGGACAATTATTTTCATTTTTTGTTGTTGTTGGAATGTTTTATGGTTCGATATTTAAAATTCATATTCAAGGAATTTGTAATGAAAAACAAAGTAATTATTTATCACATATAGATCGGTTGTTGAACTCATAGTTATCGCAAGAGGTAGTTAACGTGACTAGTTAAACAGTAAGAACAGTAAATCGTAACCTTGTACCGTTTACTGCATAGGTCATGTTAACTAAATTTTGCGATAACTATGAATTGAAAGTATTATGTGTCATTCCCACCTACTGTTTTAGCTTTAATTTTTATTTATTATTTGCAGGAATAGATAGCATTTAGTAATAGCGTAATCATTTCTAGCACATGTTTTAGTTTCATTTTCAACTTTGGTTGTATTATAAGTATGAAAATTCCAAACTTTCCAAAAGTGAAATATCTTCTTTATCGACCGTGTCTATAACGCACAACCTGTCATAAGTAATATTAATTTTTTGAAGTGAAAAATAAAGAAATATTTTTGATAGTGGTTATGGAAATAGCCGTTCATCCTTTTCTTCAGTATTTAGTTTATTCCGATATATATTAGTTCAATTATTTGTACCACTATCAATTTTATATGAGTCATTTTGTATACCTCGTATTGAATAGAGGTAAATTAATAATTGTGAACATTCAATCCATAATTTGCTTTTGGATATTCAATCTCCAAAGCTAATATATTGTTACACACAGAACGCTTCAGATAACTCAGAGAGTACACTAGCACTGAAACCGTAAAACAATGACAGAGCTACGTTGTGGCTGCAAGTGCAAATGGTCGTCACTTACCAGTCTTCTGTATCAACTATTGAATACAATATAAACATTTTTTAGATTTCATTCATTGATTTTATATCAGTAATAAATTGTTGATTTGTTTTTAAAATGGTATCGAAAAAACAAACAGTCCAATTATTGGGAAATATTTTTACCTTCTGATGGTGGTGGTAATCTATAAAATTTATATAAAAACGGAATCGGAATTGATTTAATGTTGACACACCCACACAAGATTATCGTTTGTAAAAAAAAGGTTAAGATTTTTGTTAAACTTTTAAATTTTGAGAGAAGAATCTTTATACAATTTCAACTTTCATTTTCTGTCAGTTTCAGTACTTTTGAAACTTATCAACAAATTATAACTTCTTTGCGGAATTAATATATATATATATATATATATATATATATATATATATATATATATATATATATATATATATATATATTATTTATATATTTTGTGTTTGAGTAAGGGAGAAATGTTTATGATGTAATTATTGATAGGGTAGAAGGTATAATGAACGAGAGAATCTGAATATAAATTTAGATAAAAGAAAAATCCAGAATGCATTTGGATGGGGGTAATAAGGGTGGATACGGAAATAGTTTTAAATCATAGATGACGCTAACATTTGACCACGACATCATGTCGTACTAGAAGCTGGTTTTCTACCACATATAAATAGATTTCGTTACATAATCAATACGGGATAAGTAATATGGAATTTGTTGAAAAATATAACATGAAAATACATTATAAATGATTTTATTGAAGAATTTCTATTTAATCAATTAGGATCATTGAAATAACAATTTATCTTTTAGAAGACTACACTTTCAATACATATTTAGACATGTACAATATATTATTTTAGGAATAATATGGAAAATGTAAAGGTAATGCCTTTATTATTAAGAATTTGGTCACATCAATTTTATTTTTAGAAGTAGAATAAATAATTATCTGAACAATTGAATTTCCTTACAAAATATTATACTTATTGCTTAGTTATAGGTGAAACTCATAAACATCTTTTTCATCTGTTTCCTTTAAATATTTTTGATTAAGTAATTCACTAATGCACGATTCGATTAAACGAACAGATGGTTCAAAATATTTGGACAATCTCTCGCGAACTCTTTCTATTAATACCTTATGCTGCAAGTTCTTTTCATGTTTCATTGCATTGGCAATTGCCGCACGTATTTTTTGTCGATCGAGTTCATTAGGCATTTCTTTAAGTTTCATAGATCCAATTCTTATAGGAGCTGTTAACTTCAGAACTGTATGTTCATACTCAAAGTCAGTGAATAATTCCACTGTGGAATTCATGTCTAAATTTGTTTCTGTACCAGCAGATTTTAATACCAACAGCTTTTGCTTTATAAACTGTCTAAGAATTTTGAATGCATCTTTTTCATCTAAATTAATATTCTCACACAATTGTTTTACAGTGTATGAAGTATTATCATTGTATTGCATTAAAATAGCCATTTGCAGTGTATTAACTTGTAGAATGTATTCCTTGCTGAAACAATTCGTTCGTAACATTCCCTCAGAAAATAAATAAGACACTCTCAATTCACGATTTGTATACAGTGCTGAATAAAACTTAGTGAAATTGTTTAAACAATTCTGCAATACATCGGGAAGTATGATTGTCAGCTTCTGTTGGAACGGCCAACACTTCGAGGACAACACCTGCGCAGTAAAAGATATCCCCAACACCTCATTGGGTGTTAACATACTTATGAAACGTTTAGTTAAGTCCTCAGATTCAACAATGTCAGAAACCATCGTTTTTAGGTCTTCAGTGCCATCACAACTTACTTTTAATTTATTAATCATAGACATTTCGACCGCATGAGAAATGTACGTGTTTTTTAACAACCGAACGGCCAACATTTCACTGTAGAACTCCAGAAATGATTTTCTATCGATCAGTAGTGATATTACAATGTTGATGTTATTCAGCTTCTCGTCTAACCCAGCTGGTTTACGATTTTCTACATTTTTCGTTAGTAATGTATCACAATATTTAGCCACGAGTTGTGGGGATTTTGCGGAGGAGTAGGCAGCCATCGTGATTACATTTTTGCTGATGAACATCTTGCAACCTTCACGGAAAGCGTACTGGAAAGAAGGAACACATTTTACATGCTCTTTGTATTTCCTATAGACATCGAATAATGTCGTTACGTACGTTTTAGGATCAACCAGAGCAACCTGGACGCACCTATCAATCGCAAGGTTTCCTTGATCTCTTATATGTTCTTGAAATATTACTGTCATGTTAAAGAGGAACTCTGGAATTCTTGAACCAGCAAGGTCGTGCATGATTTGGAGTAAGGCCCACATGTTCTCAGCAACAAGAATCTTTTTGAATTCCGTCAAAAATATGTCTAGATAGGGTTTAAGCAATGCCTCGTCCATGATACTCACTACTTTAGCGATGGTATCTTCATGCAGGTAGATGGGTTTGGTCTCTTTAGTTATTAGTTTCTCCACTATCTGCATGTAATCAATTACAGTATTTTCTTCAAAAAGTTTCCTAGTAAAATCTTTTCTATAAAAACTTTTCAAGTGCATTAAAAAAACTGTTTCAAACGTTGTATTATAAAAGTTTAAATTTTCAACTTCAATGATTGAATTATCTACAGCTAGGCCGAGCTCCAAGAAGCTATGTACGGCTTCTTCAAAACCAAGTGTACCATAACTCTCTCCAAATCTTGCTCTCTCAATGAACGTAAGTATTGTAGTAGCAACAGTTTGATGAAGATGAGATAATTCATGATCTCTCCAAACAACTAGAGATAACTTGTAGATATAGTAAACATCTTTATTGCCATTTTCAATTTGTACTTTTATCCAAAACTCATTAAAAGCTTCGCATCCTTTATCTATCCATTGAGCACGGTCCCTGTAGTCTGTCCAAAGCCTCGCATAGAATTGTAAAAGATTAACACCCTGTAATAGAACAGCTTCTGCAAATTGTTGATCCAAATAAGTTGTAAAACTTGTTTTTATCCACGAGTACAGTTCCAAACCGTGTTCAGCAATGTCCTCTTTGTGGTGGTTAAATGTAAACATGTAGAACTGAGACAACTCATCTGCTGTAGGCGTAATTTCCCCGGTGACAATTTGATCAAGCACTGTCCTAAAATTTTCCGCTGTGTAATACAGACGATTCATTTTGCTTGCTTATAGATTTACTGGCTAAGTATGAAAATCTGTGAAAATAATAAGAATGCTTCTAAGTATGTTTGATAAAAAAAACATTGGAGATGATAAGAATATTAAATACTAATGATAATCCATACAAAGTATTATCTGAGCGTATCTGAGAAATAATCGGCCAATAAAATTCTTCTGGAACTTCAAATTAGTTTCAACTTGCCAGCTGCAAAACGGTTCGGTTTATATAGTTTGATTACTTCATTTCAAAACTTCCTAAACAGTTTGAAATTGTAAATTGCAAATGCAAAACTGTTCTAAAATTAAACTTAGATTAATAATAAAAACTTACATTAACACTTGCTGCAGCCCTGTTGAAATCTATTATTCAACTACGAGCGTTAAGCAATGCTAAGTTAAACATTTTTAAACAAAGCTATGTTATTATTTCGCCTTTAACTAATTTCTTTTGTTCTACTATATATATTCAATGTCTTTATTTTTGTTATTATACAGAGAAGGTTGATAATTGACTATAAATTATAATTATAATTATAACTGGAACTCATTCTATATAGAAATATAAATTATTTAAGAATTAACTTGCATATTATAAACGCTGTTAAATTTAAGAATGTTTTTTACTTTCAAATATCAGGCCCACATATTAAGTAAAATCGATGTTGTGTGAACTATGTATAAATGTAGTCCATTGAATTCTCTGAATGTACGAATCAAGTTATTTGCGATGAGAATTTGACCCGTTCAGTTAATGTAAATGTATAGATAATATCCTAGTATAATAGTTATACTGCAGTTGTACTCATGTTGCAGATATTAACATTTAATGAAGGTGCCGCCATTTTGATTTGGTGTGACCTTTGGCTTTTGGCTGTTGGTATTATTGTTACGATCACATGATTACCTATAGAGAACTCAGAACTTGTGTATTGTAGATTGTTACATACTCATAATACAGGGATGCAGAACTTTGTGCCTGCGAATGTTTTGATGTAGAACATAAAATATATTTGTTTAACATGAACATAAGAGAAATACGAAAAAGATTTGTTACATATTAGTTCTGATTATTCCTCCTTGGTTACTTGGTTTCACTTCGAATATATGTTTGGTTACTTTCAGGAAAAGAAATTTTGTATTTATCTAACATTTCCGATTTGAGACTCCAGCTTAAGTTCCATCTTGACGAGTAGAGGCTATTGGCGCTAGTTGTACGTCGAGATTATTTTAGAGGAAGTTAAAATCTAAGTAGGTGTGAGGTAATGCATTCCACTTCTAAACCTGTCTCCTCAGTTTTTGATGAGAAACATCGTCTAAACGATTATGGTTTTTTGTTGTTGTTCGTAAGTCACTTTATATCGATATGAGAATATCGTATTCCATTTTTATACGGTTTCAGATGCATTCAAATTATTTTTGTTATAGTAGAAATTTATCTCAATATATTTGGTAATACATTTTTTTGAACTAAACTTTTTTGAATCACATATATTAACTCGATGCATTATATCTAACGATTTGGTATACATAGAGATTGGTATTTGAGATAACCAGCAATGTTAGCAATCCCTGTATATTATGCTTTATGACGTATGTCCCATATTTGATCTGGTTAGTATCAATGTTCTCTGACATGTGGCTGAGTATATCCTAACATTATGACGGCGTGGTGGTAGATCGTTATGGACAGGTACTCGGTTGTCCATAAACTTTCAACTTGACAGGCTATTCATTTGAATTCCATTTAACTTACCATAAAGTACATTATCTGTTGTGTTAATGTTAAATTGAAAAACGTAATGGTGAGATAGGGTGCGGGTGAGATTATAGGGTGAGAAATGGTTATCTCGGTCTTAATTAAGTTTATAGTATTTAGGATAACTTAAACTCAATTTTCTGATGCAGAATAAAAAAAATTAAATTGGGCAGTACTTTTTCTAAAAAAGCATGGATGACGCAATTCGCGCTATGAACTAATCTTACGAATTTTTGAATTGTGTTACTATTGCAGTAACCGGGAATAACAATACCTTAGCTAGGAGGTAGCATTTACCTTACAAAAGTTTGCCAACTTCTGGTCTACAAAATCTTTCGTCTTTGAAAGATTTAAAAGATCCAAAAACTCAAAACTCAGTCTGAAACAACATCAGACATTTCTAAACATTCCAAATTGTTCAAATTTTGTTATTTCTTCTGTTATATAGTAATTGTTTCAACAAATTCACTCTTTTGTTTATTATTTAGTTACTTAAGCTTTACATTATTCTGAGACTTCAATTATTTTTTGATTAAATTATTTAAATGAATGAAATATTTATCAGATAAATACTTTATATAATTAAGATAAAAAAATAATCAAAAATAAATTCACCGCTGGATCTGCTCTCCAGTTCATTCCTCCACTTTACTCAACCTTACCCACATCCCACACCATCGCTCCACAATATTAGAGATTATTTACATAAAAGAACTGGAGAAATCTTCTCTAAATATATTTTTCATTTATTACTTCCTTCCGAAGAACATTTTTTTTATATATTTCTTTGTTTTTAAGAATTTTATTTCTTTTCTTACATTAAAACTTGTTATAAATTGTCCCGTTGTAATCGGAGAGAAGTGAAGGGTAGTAACGAGTAAAGGGATGGATCTCTAAGTGGGAGTGGAAGGTGGAAAGGGAAGTGGCAGCTAATAACCTGCAAGTATCTTTTCTCTCGTTTATTTTACACAGTCAAAGAGTAAAAAATGAAAATTAGATTTAATGGAAATGGAAGTTTATACGAGTGTGACTTTCCGCGTACGGGAAATGTTGCTGCTTTTAAAAGGAAATAATATAATGAAATGAAGTTAGAATCTTTAAAATGAAAATAGACTCTGAAATCGAAATAATCACAAGGTACAACATCATCTGTCGAGGATCAATATATCTATTTATAATTGAAGGACCAACCATATCCGACAGCTATAAATATATCATGAAATTCTTTGACTCAGTAAAAGGCAATTATGAGAATGCTTACTCCGGCCGAATCGAGTAATGTTGAACCCGTCTTTTCGAACTTCTGCACCCAATTCAGAATCGATTAGATTATTGGAGTTTGATTTGCGTTCTGTATGTTATAAAGAGAACCAAATTTTCCCAAATACTCGCGTACGCAAAGCGCACGTTTTGCTTCGGTGAATGACGACATGTCATTAAATCTATATTAGCTGCTTTCGCGTTTGATACTCTCCTCATCTTGATATTCCCACCCGCGTGGAAGCAGCAGGCTTCTCAAATGTTAAGAGACTATTGGTCCACCCTGTAGCACATCCCATGTACTGGTATTTCAAATATAAAACTTCGGTCCATTTTCTAAAGAAGTTGTTTTATATTCAAATTTTTCTTAATTATTCGATGGTCTTTAGAGATATTGTAGGCTACATATCTAGTTTACTCAAAACTTCTCCCATAAAGCACTATTTCAGTTTCAACATAAAATATTATCTTTGTTTTTAACTGCGTATATATTTTTATGAATCTTCAGGGAGTCACTATGTCAGAGACCGTACTCGTATAATCAAAGCTATAATTCTACGGTATATTTTTATATTTAATTTAAGTTACCTTTCAAAATGTTACACTTTTATAACATAATAACAGTGGCGGATTTTTGAATTACCAAGTCACTTTTACTGTATTGCAGTGAGTGCTTCAATTCCGGTCCGAGTGAAATTTACATGAGATGGGAGATGATGATTTAGCACTCTCCTTCTAAGAATAGTTTACCGCGAAATTCAATTACAGTAAGCGCCCATTGATCCTGGTGCACAGTGCAGGCACATCTATCGCATGTCTTCGAACCGGCACTGCTGCAAATCAAATTCCAAGTCTTCTACTATAAAATATTGTGTTTCATAGATCAACTGAATCGTTTACCTAACTACAACGTTTAATAAAGCAAATATCTTTAGTTACGACGTACGTTTACTAGTTACGGTAGTTTGTCTCGTTTTACTATCTTTTTTGACAAACAATTTATGTTGTCCAATAAGAAAATAACACGATAATTATAATAAATTTCAACATACATATTTGACAGAAACATAATTTTATTTACCATATAATAATATCTGATATATATTTATTTGCGTAGTACGAGGTAATTCAAATATTAACTTTTATCAGACATTCATACTTATTCAAAGTAAAGTTGGAGTAATAAATTAAATGATAGTCATCTTATTCGGGAGTCAATGTTCTCATGATTAACTCTGCGAGAAGTTTTTGCAATAATTCGAACTCCATGGCCATCTAAATAATGTAGCTAAAACTGTATGCGATGTACTTCTAATAATGTGCAGATAGCGGAAAGATTCGGTTGCCCTTACCACCCTTCACTTCACTTTCCGTGAAACGAAAACGGCTGGGGTAATATGGGGTACGTGTAACAATAACGAGGCTCCATGGGACGCTGCTTGCAAAGGTGGAATGGATGTATACAATGATTATAATTATATTGAAATGAATTCCATTCTAATTATCTAGAATATTAAATAGTAAAAAAGTAAACAAAGAATTTGAATTATTTAACGAAGCAAATTCTGATTACTTTCATTAAATAGAATAGCAATAAGAGTTTATCTATAGTATTGGTTCATTATTAAAGATATTGATTGTTTCATCGTTTCAAGACGTTCGTTAGCAGGTTCAGTAACTATTTCCGTGAAAATTCTATAATGATTCCAGTGGTGCATTTAAAACATCCATAAATAAAAGTTATTAACTAATACAAATGCGTATGTTAAAGTTGTTATGATAAATGCGGCTAGTGTTATACCCAATACTCTTTTTTTAAATATAACATAGGTTATGTATAATAAAATCGAGAATGAGAAATGAAGAGAAAAGCAGTAGATGTTGGGAAAACAGATAGAAACGGTTATGCAGAACGTGCAAGACAGAAACGGAGACATTGGAGCACATCAAAGAGACTTGCGAGGGTAAAATAAACAGTGAAAAGAAGTTAGAGGAGGTGATGAGAGGAGGCAACGAAAGGAAGAGGTGAATGGCGAGTACATTGAAAAAGAAAAGTAGAGGGAGAGCAGTAAAGAAATTAAGGTTGTCATTGACAACAGAGTAGAGGAGGTGCTGAGAGGAAAGAAGGAGGTGGATAGCAGAAGTACAGAGAAGAAAGAGGGTAAGAGAGATAACCATGGAGTTGGAAATATTGCAAAATCGACAATGAGAAGAGCGACACGAGAAGAAGAATAAACATTTTAAAAATTTCAAATTGGTTTAATTTCAGTTTTTGTTCGTTGAATTTAAGTAATAAATCCAATACAATTGGTAATCAAATGTGGAATACATGTAATGCCTAACGGCAAAAACATGTTTAAACTACTATTGTGTGCTACACTTTTCTTTATTTTTGTAAAGAAGAAAGTTTTGAGTAATTTTTGATTGATAACACTTAAACTGATTTTTTAAAAGTAGTACATTTAGAAAAGTTTGCTTCTGGGAACGCATTCGAGGTCCCGTTCCATGGTTCGATACGATTCGTGAACGTTTATCTTAAGATGATATCATACACTTTAACAGAATAATTAATAAATAAACCTCAAAAGTGCATTAGATACACCTCTGTTCTGATCACATTGATACTTCTGGTTCAGGGATCGAATATCCTGATCATGTAATGAATACGGCACTGGCAAACAACAAGCATTAATTGAGCGAAATATAATATGCAAATACGAAACTCCGGAGAGCAGTAATACGAGAGGAATATGAATGCACATCCGAATATGTATTCAAATTTGTTATAAATAGAGTCTGGATCAATGGATGAACATGGAAATAAAAATATTGTCTTTGGTTATAAACTGTATAAAAGTTTGTATTATAAAAAATATATTGTTTTGAAAAAATTTGCAACACATAAAAAATAGTTTAGTAAATATGTTTTACATTACATAACGTAAACCTTAAACCGAACTTATTACCCCATTTACATTAGAAACTTTGAACTCCAAAAAATCGGCGTCGGTCGTAAATCAAATTAGTGCGCATTAACAATTATTTTACCATTCAATAACAATAACAAATTTTTGCCATTCTTGCTTAGGAAATAGTAGCAGAGGGTTAAATCTGGAGAATATGCTGGATATGGTAGAAGTTCGTACACAAATTTATGGATTTTTACCTTGGTAACTACGACTGGCGAAGAAATAACTCATCAAATAAGAAACAAATCTCTAAAATGAACAAATAATGTATTACAATTATACGGTTCTGAAATCCGACAGAGTTATTTTCCGGTGGTCCACGTTTTTTCACGTTTTTTTTTAAAAATTATATGAAAAGTGTTTTTTTTTCTAACTTATAAATATGTTAATATACATTGGTTTTACAACTTGTAGAAGAAATCGCGTGGACTTTTTGATTTTGCGAGGCGAGATACAACCTAGCTTTCAAAATGACAGTAATACTCGTATAATAAAAAAAGTGACAAGAGTCTGTCAGTTGTAGAATTGTAGTGTTTTTTTTTAAGTTTAATGGCAAAATGTTGTACTTATGTTACATTTTCATTCCAAATTATAACATTTTTCGTTAAAACTCTGTCTAATTTATCATTTAAAAGCAGTAAAGTAGTTTTCCCAAATGTAGTTTTTCCAGAGTTTTCATTATTTATTAAATCACATGATTACTAGCTGGCACTAGTGCATCGCCAGCAGATAGAACAATGTCTGCAGCATGGATTACCCAGAGTACTTTCGTATTAGTATTCTGGACTTGTTTTTCAATTGGAATCGTCACGAGCTGTTGTCTGGCTCAACCAGTGAAGTGTCCTCTTATCTTCGTGCTTTGTCCACAATCGATAAAATACAAACAATGTGTTTCCTTTTATTTATTTTTCACAAGAAATTTATTATTTCAAATAATTTGCAGGCGCGCAAACTTTCTGATTTTATGGTGTTGCTACGTATAATAAATGTAGCTTAAACTTTTAACAAAAATTAAATTTTAATTCAGAATAGTTGATACTGTCATACTACGAGTGGAATACCACATAGTATTATTGTATTGTGTCTTGTTGGATAAATGGAAAATGCTGGTAGAATAGTGCTTTTCAATCTGTGAACCATTAAAGAAAGAAGTAGAAAATGCATGAATAAGAAATCATTGTTTTTGTTATCTGCTTATAAGCCTATATAAGATACACTACGTCGTAGGGTCTTTAACATAAATGTTGCGTCAATAATGCTAACTGCATTGCGTAGATCGCTAAATACAAGTATTACTGTCTTTCATTCTGGAAATTATTGATTCTTCATCATTATCTTCCATTACTTTTTTTGATATTTAGATTATTTTTTATATATTCTATGTGAAGTATTGATTGATTTATGCAGCATTGTAATGTATATATAGATACGGTAACCGTTTAGATACATTACTATATAAATTGTATTTATATTTGTATCTGTATATTTAATATTATCTAGTTTCAAAGTGTTTTTTAATGGATTTATGTGAATATTACATAGCTAGGCAAACCTAAATCATGTTTAAGGTGGTTTTGCCATGATAATCGGAGACAGATTAATAAATATTTAAACTTTCATTTGCTGACACACACTATACAATCACACTTTTCACAATCACTCACACTAATCCAATCACACTACACGCGTGTTATTATTTCGATATATTTAACAAATAAAAAAATGATTATCATTTCTAAATTTTCCTAATTCTTTGTTTTATTAAATATTAGCCTCTTAGTGCATTCTTAAAACGGTTTTTCAGATATACACGGAACTACGTCTTTCTTCATGCTTTATCGGCCCGTTGCATGTTATTTATATGCACTTTAATTATTCACGCTTCACAATCTATAGAAAAATTTAATTTTTCTTTTGACAAATTAACACTATATTTTAATTTTATCGAACTCTTAAGAATAGTGGGTTTACGGCCATACTACCTTAAAGAACATTCGTAATTTAATAGATAGATAGTTTAAATGGTAGATATTTTGAGAACCACTGAAATAGTAGTACGTCTCAAGAATACCAGCTTAATTGTCTGTGTGTAATTGGTGTTAAAGGGATCCCAACGAATCTGACTCTAATTCTGCAAAAACTTTATTACAATCATTCATTTAACTGAAGAAACAGTTTTAAGGATTTTATTGAGGTTCCTAAACGACTGAAAAGGGTTAAATGTGTAAAAAGTTTTTATTCTTAAATGATGATTTCTTAAATTTCTTTTTTAACTAGAAACTGTAAAAACTGCTGAATCCAGAGTTTTATTGTAGCTGTAGAGTGAAGACGCTTACTCGTCTTATAAAATTAGTTTATTAATAACAGAGAATATAAATTAATATATATGTATATATATATATATATATATATATATATATATATATATATATATATATATATATATATATATATATATATATATAGGAATTTCTAATCATGTTCATGTCATCAAGTTCATGAAATAGAAGTTTGTAATTACGCTATTGAAATGCATTTAATTAATAATATATTATTACTCCATCATACATTCTTTAAACAGGTAATATCTAAATAAACTATATACTATAACGTCTAGTAAGTTTGATCTTATAGTTCTAATATTAATTGTACAGTATAACGCCTATCGTTAAATAATCTTTCGCTGAACCGGTGAATTAATTTTAATCATCCATGTCGGTCATTAATTGATTAATCTAACATGAATTCTCACAGATTATTCATATGCATTTTATATTAAGAAACAAGGATAGTACCCTCGACACAGTTAAGCTGAGCTCACACGGCATCATACTGCACGTTTTTAACAGTATTCGATTTTTATCGTATAATCAGCGGGATGTTCACATGGTAAATTTTTATTTGTAAAAACATTAACGTATTCGGTTTGCTTGACAAATCCGGTGAGTATTCGATAAACGTGTTTACCTGTGTATGTTTTTTACAGTACAAACGTCGTGTGAATGATTCTATATATAAATATATGCGCTACTATTTATTCGATAATATTCAACTGCAAAAAAGCGTGCAGTACAATTTCCTGTGAACCCAGCCTTAAATTTTGCGTACATGTGCTTTTCACAATACACAACTAAGAATCATTGTAACGTCGAGTACCACACAAAAAAGAGAATCATCTGAACTGTTCGCCAAGTATAACAATATGCTTTGACTGAAACCTATATCTTATTCTTATAACTTAAATCATACGAATATATATGGTATAGTTCAAATTACGAGAGTTCGGCGGCGACTCATACTTAAAACTAGTTGTGGGATATAAACTGACGATATAACTAAAAAGCACTGACTCACTAATTTTTCTATAATGTATATAGAAACAAATAAGATAAAATTCATTATCGTATTATAAATTTACACCGCTCTTATAACCACTTTTAAGTAAAAGTCGCCACCGAACTATCGTAATTTTTATGATGCAATAATAATTAGCCTTTTGGCCTAATTTCATGTTACTAATTGATATCAATTTGAATGCTTCTAGCTTTGTTAACGCCTCTCAATCTTTATGAATTTCAGAAAAACACTTCCGAAGTGCATTTAGTATTCAAAAAGGAGCATCGTCTCCCCACGCCCCCTCTTGTCTGTGATAACGTGCCTTCAAACTACAGTCTTTTATAAAGAGCAAGCAATAATATACATTTTCTTTTAAATAAATAAAAATAACTTACACCATTTTCAGTATAAATAAAATTTAATATATATTTTTATATTCTGATCCTTTCTTCAATGGGCTTTCTCTTTCTATTATATTTTTTTCTTCTGGTTTACAATGATAGACTTGGAGTTGACGTTCACGATTCGCGGCTCAGACAACCGCCATGACTTTTGAACTCCTGGGGTTAAGTTATACAAAACACACACACACACAGTGCATGGCATAGTACGAGTACATTTCGCCTCTGTATCGCGTCGAGCTTTGTGGAACAAATCCATTTGCGTATCATAAATAATTCAACTTCAGTCATGCCAAAAATAAAAAAAAGAAAAACTAAAGAAATATATATTGTAGCACTCACGCACAATAAATATGTACACTGTAAAATAATCGTTCAGGTAATTATGATTAATTAGTGTCATTAGTTAATAGCTTTTTTCATCTTTGCACTTCTCAATAGTTTCAGAAACTACAATTTCAAAATGGGGAATAAAACACCCACAAAACACAAAACATGGATTTTTCTTAAGCAACATTAATAATATTTTATTTAGAAGATCTTCTTTTATTAATTATACCCGGTTTAAGAACCTTTATCCGTTAGAAAGAAGTTCTTAAGACTTTATAATCCTTAAAAAAGGATTTTAGGAAAGTTTACCCAAAGAGGAGTAAAACGTTGATCACAAAACGTCGTTTAGCGAAAATTTATTAGAAAATTACAAGCTAATATTTTTGTTTATTCTGCTGTTCTAGAAACATTAGTATTCGAAGTTGTGTTGTCATTCATAATTACATACATTAGTGTTTCCAGGATAAATATATTTCTTATTAGAATTACAAATATTTTGTATTTGTAAAAATAGCCAATTTTGTTGTCCGATTAATAAAACTATATAATTTAATAAAGACAACTTAAGTATACGCAATTTATTGTGTATAAAAAATATTGGAACCCATTAGTGAGCTATTTCTAAGTTGTATTCCGAATTATATACACCTAAGCAGAGTCTGTCATAGAAAAAATTCAAAACTCAAAGTCAGAATGTCAAATGGTCCAACAAAATTAAAAGGTCAATTGCATTCAGTCATCATGCTGAGCAAGGCTCTTAAATATCCGAAAAAGCAATCTCTTTTACCTATCATTCCCTTACATTCAAAGAAGAGAAACTATTACTGCACTCACAATAAACTGTTTAATATGATATAAACAGAGAGCAAAAGTCTGGGTAACTTTTGCATTCATAATCCGAAGAAGCTATCAGAAATGATCTATCAGATCTAGTTTTTGAGATATCGGCTAATTTGATAATAATGGTCAACTTCCTCTTCAGACAGAAAAGTGGACATACAAAATTTTCTTGCTTCTATTATGGCTTTGGGGCAGCAGGGTTAAGGATAAGCACTTTTTGCATTTAATTGTCAGAAAAGCCTTGATTGAAGGATTAAAATAGGACCGTTCGTTGATTATGTGTTGCTTTCTTTTAATCATGACATTTCTGACAATTAAAGGTCAATTTTGGTAACCTAAGCAGTGATTCTTAGTTTTGCTGTCTCAAAGCGTTAAAAAAAGGATGTTCTTGTTGTTGTAGAGCTGCTAAAAAGGCCAGATATTTTTGAAATCAGTATCACAAATAACTTTTCCGGTACAAAAAAAAAAAAATTATATCATCAATATCAATTAAATTATATTTGGTCAAGTGTACTAACTTATGGGTAAATAACCTTTTCTTTTATGTTGAATTTTGTTTACTCTTGAAATGTACTCTGTACGTATAATATTTATAGCAGTGTAGTTGAATAACACAAATATGTACTCATAGACCCCCTTTTTTGACTTGTACATATTAGTTACCCAAAGTAGAAGTCAAAGAAACTTCGACGTACATACATACGTACTCCGTATAAATGCAAAGAACAAAGAGAGCGAACATAAACATATGAGAAGAACGTAAATATACTAAAAAAATTAAAAAAATAGAAAGTAGAGACTAGGGGATGTAAATTGTAGGGACTCTAAAAAATGCATGCGGTAAAGTACAACAATGGCGATGATGATTTATTTTAAAAACACAAAAGGAAAACATAAGGGCGCCGTTATGAATATGTAATGTAAATGTAAAATACTAAAATAGTCATAATGGTAATTGAAAATATCAGACATACGTGTGTGTGTACTTATGATTTGCTTATGCGTCTGAACGCATAATGTAAAGGATCGTTTGCACTGGTGCTGTTTCTTTTCAAACCTTATACTTTCTTTAATACAGAAATTACAATTTCTCAACTCTTATTCAGGTGTAGGCATCTGAAGCAGTAGGGATATCACTTTAGGAGTACATC
The DNA here is from genome assembly GCA_963678705.1 of Panorpa germanica. Lineage (NCBI taxonomy): Eukaryota > Metazoa > Arthropoda > Insecta > Mecoptera > Panorpidae > Panorpa > Panorpa germanica. The sequence goes on from OY783217.1 coordinate 13,048,228, forward strand.
GGCTGGGCTATGTTGCATACGTCCCTTGTTAATAGGACTAATAAAACCACACACACACCCGTAGTAGACGAATTTATATTCATTACACTTTACACAAATTTATTTCGTTACGATGTAAAACATCTTAGAAAATAGTTTTCCTAAAGTAAACACTTCTTTACAAACTTCAACATCAACTTCATTAAGAACTTATATTACCATATTCATAAACTTAAAATTATGTATATAATGAATGCACAAGCTCATGTGCAAAACGTGCAAGGAGAATATAAAATAACTGCAACACACCTGATGACTCAGAATATAAATGCATGACAGCTATACCTTTATAATTTTTCTCGTTAGATATAATTATGTTATGTAGAACACTACTTGTGCTCTTGTATCCCATCCCACACGAAGGATGATAGTGTAATGCTTTCTTAAGAACTAATGTATAACTCTTAAAGATGCCTTAATGAAATTCAGTTCAGCTCGACTACAGAATAGTGAGGTTATATTAGGAAATGTACCAGTAGCATAAAGGGTGTCCAAAAAAATGTATATTCCGTTTTTATTCACATATTTCTAACAATATAGAAGATCATTTTTAACATATTTAGAAATAAAACTGATTTCATTTCATAGCGATATTTTTCTCCAGCAAACTATTAAGAATGAAAATTAAAGTTCCAAAAAAGGTACATTTATCAAACTATTTCTAAAGTCTTATGATTAATGATGTTCGTGTCGATATCAAAGTGTAGACGTCTTTGTCATTGTGTCACGTGTCTAGGAAATACTCTCAGACTCGGAGTCTTAGTGCATTCAGGTTACACGTGTTGATTCTTCAATGCTTGTTCTTTTCAGCTACTTGTGTTCTGAACGCGATCCTGCAAACAGTTTCCTGTATTTTGTTTTCTTCTGTTAAAACATATGTGAAATCTCACCACAGAGTTGCACGAATTGCTAGTGGAATCGTAATTGTTTGATTGTAGAGTGATAGAAAGAATATTTAGAAATGTACATATTAGATATCGTATCAGTAGGTTTACTAATTACTATACTAGTTACAGTAATATACACATTTACAGTGTGTCAATTCAAGAGATTTGTATAATGTGAGCGCCAACTATGTACATATGTATGTATTTCGCAATTGTTTATTTCGACTTCACTACCTCTACTACATTTGATGTAATCTTAACTGACTTTGACATAATTAAATATAAACTTAACTGAACTTACAAACTATACTTAAATTTCAGTCTTCAATCTTTCAATAAGTACCTCTATTTCGTTCTCTTGCTCTCCTTTCCTTCTCTTTTCCTTACGGCGCTTGTTTCTATCCTTTCCTTCATTTTCTGTATTCTTCTACTCTGTTCTTCTACTTGTTCCTTCTGCCATTCATTTTCTTTCTTCTTTCTTCCCTTGTACTAGTTCCTCTTTACTAACTCCGTTATCAACTCTCTCACTAGACCTGTTCTTATGCGTTTCCTCCTCCTTCTCACAAATCCTACATGTTCCCTCTACCTCTCCTCTCCAATATTTTCTTTCTCTTTCTTCATAACGTAACCGATTCAAGTTTCATTAGCATCAAATATTATGCACACATTTAAAAAGATAAAAAAAACATATGTCATTTATTAAATAAATTTTATACAGTTCTGAGAGAAATACAACAAATTTTCTACATGACTTTTAACAACTTTTTCGAAAACATTTTTAAGGATATCTTTTAATCTTTTTCTAAGAATAAATAAAGAAATAAATATAACACATTTGGTATAGAATATTTTGTTGTTAATTAAAAATAAAGTAAAACTTTCTATAAAACTTTTATAAAGCGCAAGAAAATTCTCTTTCACAACTTTGATGAATTAAGATTAACTTTAAAATTTTTATCAACTGATATTAAAGTTAAAATGGTGAGGTGAGAAAGAGAGCAAAAGAGAGAGAGAAGGAGATAGAAAGAGTTATAGAAAATCTTTTATAAATAAATTCGATTTAAAAATAAATGAGAATTACGTCGTAAAAACGTGTTCACACAATGTTATGCAACACAGCAAAAGGGTTTACAGTAATGCGTCAAATATTATTTACAGCTGTTTCGAGCAATACACAAAGTATTGATATTATGAAATTAGTATTTTAATTGAACAAATGAATTTACTAAAGGAAAAGAAAAGGCTAATTCATTAAAAGACTGTCTTTTTATTCTTTTGATGTTTGTTAGAGCTACTAGTCCATCCCTGGCATCTTGTTACCTCTACAAACTCGGGATAACATTAATTTAATAGCTAGTTCTTGTATAACGTAAATTTCACCTCTTCTAAACTTTCTCCGACTTAAACTTTTGAGCTTCATTAATTGAAGCTATAATCACAAATAGTATTAGATATCTCTCACTGTAAAAACATCCCTCGAACTGTTTGTTAAGGGGTAGAATTGCTGTAGATACAAACGCCAAACTGTATAACAGCAATGTCAATTGTAGGGGTTGTAGGATGAGACTACGTGATTCTAATAGGAATCACTTTATTTTATTTTTAAATTAAATGTTTGCAACTGAACATTTAATTATAAAACTACTGGAAACGCTTATTACTGATGCTCTACTTGCTGATACGAGCTAGGAGTTTTTGATGAGTATCACAACTAGACAATTAGTTCGGCTGTGTATGTAATATTTACGTTTAAAGTTGAACGGAAGTTATTATTAAAAAAAAAACCCACAAATAATGTTGAAAAAATTGATTTAACCATCAACTGCGTAAGTAGTAGCAATTTAGTTTAATTTTAATCTGCTCAACTTTCTTTCTTTATATACTTTCATTATATCTAATGTATTGGTTACTTTAATATTTCTCATGCTATTATTGTTTCTCTTTCATATCCACCGCATAGAATTCTTCTGCAAATTTTCATGCAGTGTAAAGTTTACACTTGCTAACTTTCCACAAGCTAATTCATTTGCTACTTCTTATATAGAAATTGTCTTGCAGTGAAAGGTTCTCACTTGCCACAAGCTAAATTCAAGGTGTATTTTCTATTTCTCATATAGATATTTTACTTTACCATGATTGTTGCAATATTTATTATCCATGTACTATAAAATATTTCCTTCCTACTATTTTGTGACCCTGCGTTTGAACTTTTAAGTACTTGGGTTAAAGTATCTTCCGGTTTTCACGTTCAAAACTTAAGATAATATTTTCTAAATATTTTCCATATCAAGGATATTCTAAGGGCCCTTAAAATAATTTCATTTGGAATGTATTTGATGTTCAACACAGTTTAAAATGAAAAATAAAAATATCTTTTATAATATTTCGTCATGTCATCGTCCAAGCACCGGCACCGGTATCGTCGATGTCGGTCACATCGCTCGAATCTTCATGCATCATTTTCTTCAACTTCTTGAGTTTGAGTCCTTGGGTAGCTATAGTAAAAGTAGTTTCCAACATTTTCGTTAAACCACTTTTGTACGTGCGGTCCGCACTTGACCTTTTCTTTGAATGGTTTCCTTTGAGTCGATTGACACTTGATTCGAGGAGAACCGTTCCAAGATTATATTATGTATAAAGTTTAAAAATGGAGCTAGAACGAAGATCAACTGTAACATGCAGAATATTCTGAATTATTTGTTATTAAATATATCCTTAAGTTAAATGGCAATGACGTTGTATAAATTCTAGCAATTCTAGTAATGCGGTTCTAAACTAACCTGTCTTTTTTTCATCATTACAGTAAAACTGAAATTTCTTCTATAACTAAACAATCAAACGTACTCGTACATCACAAACAATAAAATGACACTTCCTTATTTCGGTTTTTGTATCGTTCCCCGCTAAGCACAGCTGGCTACGTGTATTTATGGTTTATGTAACATAATAAAAATTACATCTTACGTAAAGAATTTTACCTAATATACGTTGTATATAAATTATACTCATAAATATTTTTTTTCTTATTTAAAATTGAACAACAAAATCATGTTCGCCTGAAGTTATTTTATTTCGCTAAAATTTTAATATCAATTAGGAATATGTCATCACTCTCCCAGGTGCATGCAATCATTGTTATGTGAATAGCACAACTCCGTTCCAGGTGTCTGTGTCAATTGAGTGTGTATCTAAGTTGTTTGCTATAGTTTTGTGAATTTTGTTTTTATTTTACTTCTCTGTAGTTTAATATATAGCTCACGTAGTGTAATAGGTATATCTACTAGGTTTTTCGCATAACTTTTTGAGTATTTAATTACTTCGTTTTCCCGTTGTGAGTCTTATATGAATTTTTTTAGATGATTAAAATCCATTATGTATTTCTTTGGGTATTCATCCATTATCTTTTTTAAAGGCTTCAAATCTGCATCTTTTTCGGATGAGTCTTTTTGATTGTTATTGGATTTCTCATTTTTTGGACATGATTTTTTCAGGATTATAAAAACTTAAGAATTCCTTTTTAAGGATTAAAGCTATTAAATAATAAAATATAACCTTTTAGATGAAATATATTTAGGTTTGCTTAACAAAATATTGTGTATATACATAATCAATTTAACTTGGTAACAATCGGACAAAGAAAATGTAATTCTGTCTCGTCCGGCTATTATATTTAAACTGTAAAATGAAAAAATTGGTATTTTACTTTACTAAAAAGGCAACCAAAGAACGCTTAAACTGAATATGCAATAAAAGAAAATGAATTTATAATAAAGTGAACTGATAAAAATATTTTTATGACTAATTAAACCCTGCTGCTCTTAAAATATGAAATGCAGCAACGAAAATATGCACTTTAGCTGCAGCACTAAATACACGTCCACAGAAATTAAATTAATCAAAAAAATGAATAAATAAAAATGCAATAATCGTAGTATGCATTATAAAACCCGTGCCGTTGTGTACTGGTACCCATACCTTATATTTGGGTAGAGCTCTTCCAGAATAAATATTGCCAACATTAAAACCTCATTGCTCATAGTACATTAAACAGTAATGCAAACGTTTGCAATAAATAGTTCCGGAGAACGCTGTAGAGGTCTGCATAGTAGGCTGTCTTCCGCAACAATATACGAGTTTTATATATACTCCGGTTTCTCAAAATAAAATTTAAGACAAACTTACTATGTGTAACGTTTAAGAGAGAGACAACAAGAAGAATATGCTTGATGGCAGCTTCTGAAAATATAGATATCCTCGTTTCCTACTTTGTTTATTTCAACTTCCTTATACTTTATAATTCCTTTTGTATATTATTTTTAGCGGAAGTTTTAAATTTTTACTCAAATATTGTTTTACATAAAAAAGAATCATGGAAAATTTGTATATATTTTATCATTAAAATGAGAAAAAATATTGACTAAAAGTTCTGGTATATAGAAAGATACCAAGATATTACATATAGGGAAAGACTATTAAATAACGAGACTGACTTTGTAAAACATTTTATTTTTATTTCATACATATTTACTTATTATCACCTTCAATATACACCCCTCCACTATCACTACAACGCTCCATGCGAATTTTACTTTTCAACCAGTATTCCTGAGTCTTGCGAGCAATGATCGTAATCGAACAGATCTGATTTATATGATTGAAACATTTTACGAATCACTCTTAAAAGATAACAATTTTTTTAAATAAACGCTTTGGATGTTATTAGTTAAGAGAATTTTTAATTTTTTTACAATCAGCCATATTCATCATTAGATAATTTACTCACTAAAAGATTTCATTTGATAATTGTGAGAATTGTATGCTAGTCCTTAGAGCCTTCTGTGCAAAAATAAAAAAGTAATTTACATACATATATATATGTCTGTGTGTGTGTATGTATATTCTCAAATATCTTTTAATACATACATTAAAAAAATTCACAACTGTCACTGAGTATGAATGATTGTGTGGGAGTGATGCAAATAAATATATTCATACTTACCACGCTTATGTGCTTATGAAATATCGCATTTGTCATCAGGTAGCTACTGGCTGTTAGAGCTGTTAGCAGATGCTTCGTGTGACGATGATAAATCGAATTTTTTTGTTAAAATTAAATCATATAGCGTACAGTCACCACTACGTGTACGTACAACATTGCAGTGGTTTAAAACGATTTTTAATTCAGAAAATTTAATGAAAACTAAATTGTTTTATTCGAATGCTTAGTTTGATTTTAATACTTAAGTACCATTGCCAGCTACTGTATTATATTCTAATGTATATTTATTTATACTTTATGCTTTATGGTTTTGCAGTTTTCTTACATCTCCTTTAATTTACATTTGATCCAGCTATTATTTCATTCCGACATAATTTCATAAGAGCATATTTGAAAATTATCTAAAACTAAAACAAATTTCTTTTATGATGGCTATGATTAAACACTGCTACATTTTTACACCAATGACTCTTCTGTCACCTACTTCTTCTTTTCTCACTCCCTCTACCTATCATTCTCCATCTTTCTACTCTCGTCCGCCATCCACCTTCTTCTCTCCTTATTTCCTTTCTACTATAAATTATTGTATTCTTCTATAGGTCTTGTCTCTGCTTCATTCTTCTATTGTTGCTAACCTAAACATGTTTCAATGCTCCTTCTTTCTCATTTTTTTATCCCATTCTGAACCTTTTCCTATTCTTTGATTTCTTTTTCCGCTACACGTATTTCCTCACCATTTGTTGTTTTAGTTTTATATTTTAGTTGCAATATTAGTATAACATATGTGTAATCGTTTTTTGCGTATATTCTAGTTTTAGATTTGTGTTTTACCTTTAGAAGTATATAAACTAAAATTAAATTCTTAACATTGTAGTACTTTTTTTAAACGAGTTAATTAGCCACGCTTTTATACGTGTGATTTGTAGTAATTAAAAGGCCCGCTACCGCTACCCTGAAACACAGCGATAATGAAAATGTTCCTAATTTTCATCTTCCTCATACGAATCTAATACAATAGCAAACAAAAAAAATATAAATGAAACACATACACATATTCTAAACAATTGAATAATTAAGAATAATGGTTTTATAAGACTGGGGTTAAAATAGTAAAATTTGTTATCAAACAGGTCATCATCATTCATCAGATCATCATTTAAAATTAAATTTGTTAACATATTTGTAAGATTTTTCTTAGACAATTTTCAGAAAAGTGTAGAAAGGAAAGAAAACAATTTGCTTCTCAAATATACAATTTTTTTTCTTTTTTTTTTATTTAACGTCGGCCTATTTCCGATGCTGAGTCCTATCACCGACGACCTCCTTTAATGTTGGCAGTATTTATGGTGTCGTGGCCTCATATATGTGGGCTACACCACTGCCTAATAACTGTACGATTATGTATGACCATAATCAATATAAGTTCATAATAACCAAACCCAGAAAATATATATCTGGTCCGGGGATCGAACCCGAAGACACAGCAGTCGGCGTCAAGCATCAATGCTCTCGCCCACTGTGTCGTCTCTCAAATATACAAAAATATCTAGATACTAGAATTAATTACTTGTGACCATAGAGATACAAATAAAACACTGATATAACAATGTATTTCAAAAATAATTGTTTAAAAATATCGCTTTTTTAAAAGTTTTTAATTAATCAAATATTTGATTAGTACATGCAACAACATATTTCTCTCAAAGTAAATATTAAATACGGTAGCTGTGAGATTAGGTGGTTTTTATCACCCGTGACGTGACGTGACCTTCAACTCTGTCACCCATCACTGTACCTAGTCCTACATACATATATATATATATACATATATGATCAGTTCGTCACGTATATTTGGATATTGGATTATATTTTACGCACGCCCGATTATGATGCCAAATATATTGAAATCGAAAACATACATCAACATTGGTAAAACCAATATGAACCAATACCAACTGTCAAAGGCAAAATAAATAAAGATATTTCAACGTACAAGTTCAGTTCGTGCCAAAAAATTATGTAATATATCAAATGGTCTTGTCCGTGGCATGTTAATGTATCATCGGCTTAAGAATCACCCTTGCGAAGAGGGTGGTATTGAACGAGTGTGGGGTAGAGGTGGGGGTGGGCTCATCATACACGCAGATATCAGTCTGAGAGCTATTGAAATGATGGCAATGGGAATTACAACAAATAGATGTTGCCATGTTTGTATTGTTTGAATGCTTTGTTTTTATTTTACAGGCTAGTGGATTAATTTAATCCAAAGCTTAAATTTCGAGTCTTTTATACAATTAAATGAGAACCACTCTTTGTTATGATGGTCATTTTTGCTTTATTAATGTTAGAATTGTAGATTTCGTACCTTATATATCATATGTAATTAATGACACAACATCAATAGTGTGGATACAGGCCCCGGGGTAATAATTTTGTAAATGGGTATTTTCTACTAACCATTTTCCAAGAAATATTATTAAACCTTGGTTGGTACTTTTGTTTCTCAGCTCTGATTTTTGTTTAAGTCGAATACAACTTATACGAATAATATAGCTTAACCAAGCAAAATACTGTGGGTGGGTCTTTGACAAAACTAGAATTAAATAACCCATTTTTAGGTTATAACTGACTATTGAAAAATTGACGCTCATTAGAAATTAAATTTTATGTGCATTTGCTACAGATTGCAGTTTTTTTAAAATTATTTTATAATTTGAGCCGATTCCAACAACAAGGTCATATTCTCCTGAAGTTATTTTATTTTATTCAGTTTTTGTTTAGTACAAACATGCGTGTTCGTGTACAAATGGTTTAAGCGAATGTATGTACGTGCAAAAGCGTATAGAGATAATATTCGTGGTTGCAGAGTAAACATTTATGTATCCGTACAAGAACTCGAACGTTTTCGCTCAAGTAGCGGTAAACAACACACATCGCAGCGTATGAATCTGACAATTGACAAAGAATACAAAAAGGCGAACACGCTTGGATTACAGTTTAATCCAAATGAATCGCTTACCTTTAAGCATAAAGAAAACTTAATAAGCACAATTAAAACACAATAAAATACACATCTTTTAAAACCGAATGCAATTGTTAGGTTTTCAAAATTATAAAATAACTCTTAGATATCACAACCAGCAGATTTTGCATCATTTTATGAATTATTAATAAAACTTATTTTTAAGATATAATTTAAAATTAAATTTAAATGATAAACGAAAATAATTAAACGTTGTTTATTAATCAATACATATTAACTCAGAAAATATAACGTTGATCCAGGTATCGAACCAGAAGACACCTGTCGACCACTGCGTAGCTTATTGAACATATAGAACGAAATTTAAATAATTACAAGTTTTAAGCCATTGTATTTTGTGTGTTGTGTTTAATAACTGGAAATATATGTTAGGTAAAAGAGATCAAAACAGTAATTTAGAGGAAACGTTTAAATAACGTGGACTACCGTATAAATGCGTTGATATGTACATATGTATTTAGGAGGGTAGAACAAACAAACGAGTAATATTACGCAAAGCATTTTACGGAATAGTTATGTAAATAAGAAAAACATTATAATGTTTACTTTTCCATGTGTTATTAACTAAAGTTTAACAAGGAAATACAAACAAACTGATCATGGACTAACGAAATAGAAAAACTTTTATGTCCTATCAAGGTTAGTAACTAATACATATTAGAATACCTGAAGAGTATGAATCAATAATATATGAAGAGAGAGAAAGTACTAAAAGAGGCAGTGAAGGGAAGCAGGAGAAAGAAAGAAGTAGCGAGGAAACAGTTAAACTTCAGTCCAGAAAAATAGAGAATTTGCGGAAAGGAGATAAGGACAAGAGGTGGATGACGGAGATAGAGACAATAATAATATAGTAAAGGAAGAGAGTCAAGAAGAAATAGTAAAGTAAGAGAGTCAAGAGGAAATAGTAAAGATAGAGCGTTTATACCTGTAATAGACATAAGTGGAGAAGTGAAAACGAAGAGAGAAGGCAGGAAGGATAGTGAAAAGATAATAGAGGGTTTGTCGAGAGGAGACAAGGAAGGCAAGAGGTGATAGATGAAGATACAGGCAATAAGGAAGGAGAAGCAGGAAACGGTGTGAATAAAGGAGGAGTAGGGGACATGAAGATAGAGGATCAAGAAAAGAAGAAACAGAAAGTACTATTCGAAGTAGAATAGTCTAAAATAGTTTAAGTTTAGTTTTAACTTTGAATTTATATGAAATGCATTAAGAAATATAAAAATGTAGATTGTAAAGCCGAAAGGCACACATTTAATATAATAAATAAAAAAATAAAAAATATATGAAGTTCTCTATCAGTAATAAAATATGTGGTACAAATCATCTTTGAGATCCTGATGACTTGTTTTATCTATGCATATTAATATAGTTACCTTTATTAATTATCGTACGTATTATTAAAGCTCAGAATATTTATTAGTTTAATATTGAAAGTATACAATTTTTTTCTTACATCTAAACTTATTTTTATTTATTTGAAAATAGACTACTAGCTTATAACTTTAAGCGTGGTAGTTTATACATGTAATAAAATCTACTAAATTCAGTGATGTGCTATCTCGTTCTTCTATTACACACACTTTTGTCTTCTCTAAATGTCTAAGTATTTATTTGGTCGGAGTTACTAAAGATTACTAAAATTATCCGGAGAAAATTGTCTTCCAGTGCGAATTTCACAACTGCTAACTTTCCACAAGCTAATTCCAAGGCTTATCTTTTACTTTTCATATAGAAATTGTCTTGCATTGCAAGTTTCTCGTTTATTAGTTTACTACATGCTAATTAAAGTGTAACATGGAGCTCTGCACTCTACTTGGAGTAGGACGTAGTTTTACTGAGTCCGCTGCCCCGATTATAACCACTTCATACACACACACACACACACACATTTATATATATATGTGGAAACGAGAGTACAATGCCACCTCTGATGTGGTAAACGAGAACTATCCAACTTCTTATGTGGAAAACAATAACCAATCCGCTAATCTGATGTAGAATCAAGGTACTCTTATTTAATTTAGGGCAATGTCAATTCAATTAATATTCAACTATGTAATATCTTAGTTGGTTTGTCAGGATGATAAAGAATCACATAATTGGTTTAATACATTTATTGAATAAAATAATAACGATGATAATAATAATGATAATAATAATGCTAATACAATAAGGTTACAATATAAACGTTGATGTTTACTTTACAAATACAGAACAATGAATACACCAACAACCTTAAGTTCTAGTTAATATATACTCAGTCCTATACATTAGTTTTTAGCTTGACTTTAAAAAGGTTTGTTATTTTAATTCTAAGAATACGCCTGGTTAATTTCAATAAACACACACCCTCAAATATTCAGTCAGTGGTTTTAAGTTCCACACATTATAATTGCTTTTAACTTGTCACTTGGTTTCTACTTAAAATATATACCCTCATTAATCACACTATTTTACGACTTTTCTAGCTCGGGTGTTATAGTTACGCCTACTTTGTACGCTTGATGTATTTTTACGATCCTACACGGCCATATGACCTTGCTTTGGCCTCCAAAGACGATACGTTACTGCTGTCATCTGTTTGCTGTTCGGCACCTGACCCATAACATCTCCGGTTTCAGAATCACTGTCGTCTGAGAATACGTCCCATGGTTTCATGTGATCGGCCTTTGAAAGTGTATTAGAAGAACCTTCCCCTTCACCGATACGTCTTACCCTATACCGCTCATTTCGGTCAACTCCTGTAACCTGATACGGTCCTAAATATTTGTTATATAATTTAAATCCAGTACCAAACTGGGTTCTTTTTACGGCAACAATGTCTCCGACTTTATATGTCCTAGCTGGTTTCCTATTTCTATTGAAATTCTTGCGATTCTCTTCCTGTGGTTTTAATATATGTTTCTTGTCGTTAGCACGTAACTCGTGGAAGTCGTCCTCACGCATTTCTCGATTACCTTTTTCTAACAGCTGAGAGATATGCGTCTCCTCATCTGTTTTCATTGTCGCATCTGTTAACAACTTGAACGGTGTAGTATTTATGCTACGCTGATAAGTTTTGTTTAATGCTTGCTCTTCGACCTTGCCGTCGTTCAACCAGGTTTCTACATGTTTCTCAACTTCTTCTTGTTCGCAGTAAGCCATACGTCGCGAATTTTGAAAAACAGGAACCTCATCGGTCATGTATATTTTCGCTTCTACTTCAGTAACCCTTGTTACTTTTGGTTCATAAGTTTTAAGTAGTTCCTCAACTTTAGCCCTGGCACCTGGACTAATGTTATTACCCATGACGATTTCGTCGTCGGCTACACATAATTTTTTATACTGTTCACTTTCCACGTACTTTTTTCGCATGGTAATACCGTCTACGCTTATTATAGTTTCTACTTGATCTAGCAGAGGTTTACCGATTACAACACTATGTCTAGTTGTACTTGATGGAACTATTAAAAAGTTAGTACAGTACTGTTCATTGTCTACTTTCACTTGAGCACTAAATTCACCTAAAACTTTGATTTGAAATCCTCCGATTCCAGTCAATACAATATTGTTTTCGCGCACAACCGCTTTATTACTTAATTTAATATAATCGTCAGCTCTAATCAAATTCTGACCACTTCCGGTATCAATCAGACATTTAAAACTGATACTGTCTATGCTCATGTCTTTTGTCATATCACTTGTTTTATTTGTGTTCACTATCAAAGCATCACTCGTATTATTCGCGGTACAATTTCTCGAAATATGTCCCTCTTTTTGACATTTGAAACACCTTATTTTACTTTCACTTTTAATGTTTTTCTCACTTGGTTCGAATCTTTTAGTCCTACTGTCTTGGTTGCTTTTTCGGCACACGTTTGCCTTGTGTCCGGTTTTATTACAATTAAAACATTTTATCGCGTTTAAGTCTTTTGGTCTGTCTTTACGTACACTAAAATTATTCCTTTCTTGCACTTGTAATAGTGTCGAATCATACCGTTTTACTTTTAACAACAAATCAGGCACTGTTTTAAAGTCACACATTGATAACACACTTATCAAGTCTTTGTTGTTTAGTCCGGCTATTATGTATTTTATCACGGCCTTTTCACTGATATTATTACTCTTACTGGCGATCGCTTTCACCGAGTATACATAATCTTCTATTGCTTCGTTTTTTTCTCGTTGTCTCTTCATTAGTTCCATGTGTACGTCAGATTCATCGTACTCCACTGGAAAATTCCTGATTAATTCGTATTTGAACGTCGTCCAATCCTTGACTACGTTCAAACTAGCATCAAACCAGTTTCTCGCGGCACACTGCAGCTTGTTGACACCTTGATGAAGCTTCACTTTATCACTCCATCCATAAATGTCCGCTATTTCTTCCAATTTTCGCACCCAAGCTGTAGCCGTCAATACCGTGCTTGCTGGGTTAAACACAGGTATACATTCCAGGTTCTGTGTCGCCATAAACCCATGATGATTCATTCTCTGTTCCTGTATTGTACTATTCCCGATACTCAACTGCAATAGTTCTGTTCTAAGCCTCGTCAGCTCTGCTTGTACTCCCAACCAACTATCTTCATTAGATGTTGAGTTACCTGAGCGTCCAGCTAACAAACTATCTTCCACAGTAGTATCGTTCATGTTAACGTTATATGCCATTTTCAATTTTCTCCTCGTAAAACAGTTTACACACTTTTCTGATACAATTCACTTGCTAGTCCTATTATAAAGTCCGTCTTATAAATTCTCGACTATTCCGCTAATGAACTATCACTTGAAAGCACTGTTTGTAGAAAACTGTCTTGTATTATTCACTTCGCGCACTTAGTTCAATTCGCTATGAGTTACTAATCCGCACTTCTTTGTATTATTCACTTCGCGCACTTAGTTCAATTCGCTATGAGCTGCTAATCCCACTTCTGATGTGGAAACGAGAGTACAATGCCACCTCTGATGTGGTAAACGAGAACTATCCAACTTCTTATGTGGAAAACAATAACCAATCCGCTAATCTGATGTAGAATCAAGGTACTCTTATTTAATTTAGGGCAATGTCAATTCAATTAATATTCAACTATGTAATATCTTAGTTGGTTTGTCAGGATGATAAAGAATCACATAATTGGTTTAATACATTTATTGAATAAAATAATAACGATGATAATAATAATGATAATAATAATGCTAATACAATAAGGTTACAATATAAACGTTGATGTTTACTTTACAAATACAGAACAATGAATACACCAACAACCTTAAGTTCTAGTTAATATATACTCAGTCCTATACATTAGTTTTTAGCTTGACTTTAAAAAGGTTTGTTATTTTAATTCTAAGAATACGCCTGGTTAATTTCAATAAACACACACCCTCAAATATTCAGTCAGTGGTTTTAAGTTCCACACATTATAATTGCTTTTAACTTGTCACTTGGTTTCTACTTAAAATATATACCCTCATTAATCACACTATTTTACGACTTTTCTAGCTCGGGTGTTATAGTTACGCCTACTTTGTACGCTTGATGTATTTTTACGATCCTACATATATATAAATTTCATAATAATAAATGTACCGTGTATATACTCGTATATGCTTTAAAGTCATATTCATAAAATATGAAACTAAAGTGCAAAATCCTGTGATAAATAATCCCGCAATGCACACAACTATGACTAGCACAGTAGTACGAGCGTATGTACACCAAATGTAAATGAAACTGAGTGAGTGCGTTCTCGGTGCATTAAGGCTTTAAAAACTAATTTACAATGTTTGAAATTTAGTAACTGTTTGTAAAGTGAGGAAGTAAAGTACCTAGTTTATTGTACGATTAATCTACACTGACTTAATTTATTGTTTTCATGAAATTTATTGTTGTTAGTTTGCTTTACAAACAATATACAATGTGTGCTTTATAACAAATCGCTGCAATTATGTGTTGTAAACACGACGACTATTACACAAATAGTGTCAATGTAATGTAAAAAATGGTACAAATACTTCGATTCAAAAAAAAACAAACTTCACTCTAACGTATGTTATAGCATATGTAATGTGCTGGCGGGTGGTTGGGTGGCAAGGTGGGGAGGTGGGAGTGTTACGTAAAAACTATTTGTTTAAATCGACGTTTGTTAAATAAAAGCTCTACCTGAGCTTAATATTGCGGCCGTGGAAAGACCTAGTACTGAAGAGAGAAAGAGAAAAACACTCTGTAATTTATTATACTCGTAGTTCACTACAAATACAATAAAAACTGTAAATTTGTTTGAAGTTTTAGCTTAATTTTATACTTACATAAATATAAACTAGATAGGGGTGGCACATTTTCTTTTATAGTTTTATCAGTGTCTATTATTCTACTATACGTGTGCACGATATTTGAATGACACAATACTATTTTTCATTATTACTACAAATGGTAAATACGTTAATACCTGCACCAAACGCAAAAAACGTTAAAAAAGTGTAGCAGGAAGGAGGCGTATGCAGCGACCCATAATCATCATTTAATTCATGTAAATATTAAATACTTTTACTGTTAATAGAAGCTAATTAAATTACGCAAAATTCATAAAAGATAACATTAAAAGAAAACTAATTGTTTTCGTGCCTCTGACTCTCCGCACTGTATTCAAATTTGTAGACAATTTTATTACCTACATGTTTTATAATAACCTTTATTACTATATGACATACTGGAAACGAGATATTTCCAAAAAAGAACGATATTTGATATGATATTTCACACTTGCGCAAAAACAAGCTTGTGCAAAATTTATACAACAAAATTTAGCAGCTACATAATTTTAATGCTGAATTATTAGCAACATATTAGCCTATAATTATTAATTAGCTTATAAGCCTTGTATACCAAGCTAGAATAACGATATTTTCCAGGTTCAATTCTGTAGTTTAAGACAATTTTCTACATGGAATATTTCATATTAAATTAATAAATTAGTAAAAGTTTTTTAATGCCTTCCATTTAATTATTAGGTAAAATGTATTACGTTAAATAATACATGGATTTATATTTTGTGTTTAACGGGTTATAAATAACATGCACCATTGATGTAATGATATTTATCATAATACACAATTTCAAATTCAAACATTCTCCTTAAATTTATTCTTAAAAGTACTTCTGTAAAACGAATACATGTAATTCATATACAATCAAACAAAATATTATTTTCTAAAGTGTTATATGATACAAAACCATTTGAGCTTTGTTAAAGCTAAACGGGGTGTTTAACCCTGTTATTTTGTTCATGTTATGTTCATATAATAGGGTATTAGCTCTGTTTTTATTCTCTTCGACAAAGGGATATTGTGACATGAGTTTTTATTGTTTCCTGGCATGCATGAAGAGAGTTACTTCTTAACAGACGTTTTAATAGCAGATTGCAACGAGGAAAAAAGAAAATGAAAAACAAAATGTGTCGCTAAAATGTATGTGCAATTTTATATGTCATGTTACTTTTATTAAGTCATTTTATTTAATTATTAAAAGTAATTTATATCAAAGATAAAAATATCAAAATGTAAATTTATGTTTAGATGTGAGCGTTAATTAACTTTGTTATATGGTTTTTTGTACAAAGTGTTATTTACTCGTTTATTGTTTATAAAGCTAAAAGCATTTAATGTCAAATTTTTTATAAGGATATTTTAATTTGGTAACGGAGTTTTTCAACTTAATATTATTTATAACCGTTGCGTACTGTAGGGTGTATTATAGTTATTTTGCACTAACATAACTTATAACTGTAAGAACATGTTTGATTGTAGAAAAATTAAATATTGTCATGAATGATCTGTTTCAAAATCCACCCCACAATAAACCCTGCCTACTGAGCCTACCAAGTCAATATCGCAGTTAGCACATATGGAGAAGGATTTTAAAAAATCCATCTCATCTGGTAATATCGTCAAGTTTGAAGTAGTCACAAATGATTGCTAGGATAATGTTTCAATATCCTCTCTCCCCCACTCTCTCACTCACCCTCACACCTCCTTCCCAACTCACTCTATATTTTTCCTGCGTTTTCATTTTATCTCATTCAGAACTGTAACTAGAGAGTACTTATCTTTCAATTGATGTATCCATTTTCAACCCTTATAGATATATTTATAGCATCACTTGTACATTTTCAGTTTTATATTGAATTTTATAGTGGTTTTTCTAGTTCAGAATTTATACTCACTTGTACGATATTGTATCAAACGGATATCACCAAACTCGTACCATATTGTTTTATGTTCCAAATCTACATCTACATAGCAAATGGAAGTCAAAATACTTGAAGTAGGTTAATTATTAAAGTTCAAAGTGAATTACTTGCAGAGTTTAAAGAAAGCGGGTTAGAAGTCGAACTAAGACATTGTAACATTTTAGAGAGGAAGTAAAGCCGTTAATCTCGTATGAATTATAGCTTAGAAGTAGAGGTAACATTAAAAAGACAAGGAATACAATCTAGATCGATTGGAGGTCATGTGCTGGCCTTTAAGTATCATTCCCACTCACTGTTTTAATTTAAATTGTATAGTGCATGGGAATATGCGTAGTCATTTCCTGCACCATTTTTATTTTAGAATTTAGTTTACGTTTTCTTTGCTTTTTTAGAATAATACTAAATTAACAAAAACTGTGCCATATTATAATCTCCAAAATGTAAGAAACAGTCAAAATGCAGTTGGATTTATATTTAAAAGCAGTTTAATATCAGTATCACCAACTACATTAACTAAACTCAAATTAAAACACGAATGCGAGAATGAATAAAACCTGAAATCTGGAGTCTCGATTCGACCACTGATGGGTAAACATCTTTTTTTGATTACTCCAGTGAAGCGAAGTACTGCTATGAAATCATTGATCGTTGTTTATTTTATAAACAAAAATAAATAGTTTAAATTTAAAGTGAAGTGAAATAAGACAATAGAATGGAACAAAACAGAAAAAACACAATGAGAGTGGAATTTGTTGATGTTGAATATAAGATGGCAATCACTGAATTGCATTTATTTCTAAGAAATAAGCTAGAACTAAAAGTAGATGATGTGTTGGCCATCCAAGTCAACGGAAATAAAATGCTAGTGAAATTAAAAGAAACCAGTCCAATCGATGAACTACTAGACAAATATGAAGAAATTGAATATATAGGAACGGATGACAAGGCATACAAAGTTATATTGGAAAGAAATGACAGGTATACGATAGTCAAATTACATGATATAGAATATGAAATGGAAGACATAACCATACAACATGCACTCCAAGATTATGGAAAAATAGTTACCATAAGAAAAGAAAATTGGGGTAAAGAGATGCCATTTCCGGTGTATAATGTGATACGGGCCGTAAAAATGATTCTAAAAAAAGAAATCTCATCGTACATTAGTATGATGGGACGAAAAGTATGGGCAAGTTATACAAACCAAAGAAAAACATGCAGATTATGTGACGGCCTGGACCATTTGGGACAGGATTGTCCGACACACTTTAAAAATAGAACATCAGAAAAAAGGACAACTCTCAGCTATGCGTCGATAACAGGAAACAAGACAATAACTGAAAACAATATAGAAGCAATAGGAAACAGATTACCAGGAATTATCAACGAACATGACTTCCCAAATTGGGTTAATGAAAGGGAAAAATAGTGCAAGGAAAGAAGCTGAAGCAGTAAATATTATCGGCGAAAAAAAAGATATATTTAAACTACCAGGCCCAAGAATAGAAAATAAAAGAAAAAAGAATGAGAGCACAACAACTGAAACTACAATTACCGAGTCAGATAATGAGGATGATAGCTCGGATTCAAACATGGTATTGGAAAAAGAAACATCAGACAATGACATAACAAAGAAAAATGCGAAAAAGAAATACAAGAAAACAGAAAGAGTTACTAGAGCAACGGAAAAGAAAAATAAGAATTTATAATTGAAATGTAATTATTATATATAGTGTAAGTTATGTTTTATAAGAAAAAAAAATGTATATAAAAATGTAATATTGATTGAAAGTGCTAATAACTTCCAATAGTTGATGCACTTAAAAATAAATATTATTATTAAAAACCTGAAATCTAGATTAAAATATTAAATAAAAACGTAAATTAAATATCAAAACAGTGAATCGGAATGAGGCTTTATAATATGCACAATAGTTAGAAGATGATTCATATATAAGGTTCACATTGTAGTTTGCAATATGCTAGTTCTAAGGTTTATTATATACTTCTGATGTAGAAAATATCTTCTTGAAAGTTTCACACTTGCTAACTTACTACAAGCTAATTCAAGTGTTAAATCACGTTACAATTTATGCTTGATCTAAATTTATGAGCCAGCGGTGTCACTAAATATAAATAAATAATAAAAACAAGAGAAAATTATACTTAAATTGTCTGGACTGTAACCTTTAGTATCTACCAAGTGATGACTAATATTTCGGTACAATAAATTGACTAGTGCAAAAAATTCTTCGTATAATCATTAATCTTATTCCTCCTACGAGTAGATAATTGGAAGACGAGGTTAACAACATTCTACCGCTCCGTTTACAAGCTCACAATTCAGTTTTAACTATTTTTACCACGCAAATCTAATTTTTTTCTACTTGTAAATAATGTAAATAGATTAAAAATAATAAATTTACTATTCATTTTTATTTTCGCAATCCTGTTGTTCTGTTGTATATCTGATTCCTCCCCTTAGGTGAAGTAAGACCTGCTTATACAGACAATATACTGTTACTTTAGAAAATTCAATTTATTTTACATAAGGTTATAATGCAGTCTTAATTTTCTTTTTGCATTGTATGCAACAATTTATTACAATAGTAATTGCAATAATTTCCGGACTTCCATAAATAGCTTAAGGAAAAACCATTTAAGCTGTTACTTTAACTTATTAGTGTAAATACGATACGTAGATAGACAAATTGCATTATATATATATATATAGTATATTTATTACCGCGCTTAGATCTTATTTTATTTCAAGCAGTATAAAGACTTCATAAGATTACTTTAAAGAAACAATTGAATTGTTTTCATATGTTATGATAATACTGCTGTAACAACCAAACGGCTAATAACAGCGTGCTCATTTTTTGACAAGCGTCAGTCTGTTATGTTGTTTACAAACCTACATATCGTTTTACGTCTAGTTACTTTTATCGTATCCTGGAAATGGTCTCCGAAAAAATGGTAACGGTTTGACTAGATACAATTAATTTCGCGGGAGAAATATCCTCTATATTTCAAATAACTTCAAATTTTGTCATATAAAACTAAAAATTAAATATTTACTGGAATTGGTTGAAATTTTTGGTAGTTACACTAGTTATAATTACAGAAAATTACACGAATCATTGCGATAAGAATTAGAAGTTGTCCCAGTTTATTCACTTTGTTTGTCTGAAAAATTGTACACAATATTAAACATTTTGAGTTAATGTAGACTTTCACAATTAGATTATTTAGAACTATTATGAGATTATAAAAACAAATTGTAAATGAGAAATATAGCACAAACCAGTAAAAAACGTATATAATTAAAATAAATCAATTGAACAGAAAATTATTTACAGTTAGAACGAGAAATAAATCAATTGGTGAGCAGTGCTATTGAATGTTATAAACAAAGTTTGATTTCCTAGCTGCCCCTGTTTGTGGTGGGTGTAATACCGTATCTGAGTTAGACAGATATTTAACAATGATTTTCTGAAAAAAGGTAAAACAAAATTGAAAATTTAATATCAAAATTGTGTGGTTTTGTCCAGCTTCATTCGGTGTCAGGCGTCAAACCGTATATGTGTTTATAACACATAATATCGTTGAGAAATTTGAAGAGTAAGTGGTTATATTTAAAGTCTAAGAATCTGTGAAACAACTTCAAAAGGTGTTAAACACAAAAAGTGAGAACAAGTGGAATAAACATTTATTACTTTTTGAGTCAACTAACGAAAAAACGCACAAAGAAAATAATATATTTTTTAAATATTTAAAATAACAGTAATAATAAAATATAAATGAATATTTAAGGAGGTTGTGGTTGCTTCAAAAGCTTTAAGTACGCATTTAATGTTACTTTTGTGGGCTTGTGTTTTGAAACGCTTTCTAAGTACGTATTTAATGTATGTTAGGTGGCTCCAGTTATATAATGATGATGATAACGTCCTGTGTGCTGGTTTCTCAATATCTATAGAAGTATGTGTGTACGTGTGTGTGTAGCAATATATTTTAAGTAAAAACTAAACCTACCGGGCATGCAATTCTGTAATTAATGTCTATCAACAGTTTATAGTTAAGGCACGGAGCTACGAACTACAGGACTAACCACTTATAATATTATAGGTATGAGAATGCGATTCTATCATAGAAATGAAATAAAATAACACATTTACTGATGTAGCGATCCCCTACAATGACCATCTACACACCTTCTTACAAAACATATGACGATATAAAAACCGATCGTTATTTTGCTATTAAACTCGTACACAAAGACACTGTTAATTTGTAAAACGGATTTACAACAGAGTTGTATTCAGTTTAAATCATTTAATACTTGGTAATAGTGCAGGCGCTATAGGTAGTTGAGTATGCAAAATGTGAGGACCGGCAACTATGGTCGGATTCTTATACCTGAGACCTCAAATAATAACAAAACACATCTTGCCACCAGCTGTGAAGGCCCCTTCCCGCTCCCTTCACCCCCCCCCCCCCCCCCCCCTCTTTGCACTAATGCTCTAATATATGCACAAGTTAAAGAAGACTGCGAGATGTACATTTGTGGAGGATTCGACGATCCAACTAAATGTTTCAACTTACAAGGGTCGTTATTTTGTGAGGTACTTGAATTACAATCAAACCACTTAGAAGCTGATTCAAGAATGTTTTGCCATATGTTCGATGCAGTAAGGATTCAATCTGCTCATATTATTATAATCAGCGCTGATACAGATGTATTTATATTGGGAATTTATTTCTGGAAATACTTAGCAAATATCGGGTGTCTTGGTCTATGGTTCGATGGTTCTCATACAAAGAAACATTTTCTAGGATGCCATTTAGCTGGTGAATCACTGGGTGAAAGGATATGCGATATTTTGCATAATTTTGATATAAGTGGTTGCGACACTACTAGCAGATTTGGCAGTAAAATGCAATGTTTGACTCTAGCGCCCGGTCTATAAATGAAAATATTATGTATATTTATTAGGTAAATAATTATTCGTAGAATTCTTATTTTTATTCTTTTCTCTCACGTCTAATTTCATTCTTATTTAGAGGTTTTTTAGGCTGGAGCACAAAGCACTGTTTGCATCAAACGCATGCTTTATCAAATTAAACGAGTAATGGAAGTGAGTCTCATTTGGTACAGTGAATAACTAAGCAAACATAAATTGTGGATAAATTTTGAAAAGCACGTAACTGTGTTTAACGGGTTAAAACCGTAAATTAAAAAAGAATAACCTAAAAGTCGATTTACAACCGCCATATTTTGTCTACGGTCAACTTTTCTAAAATAAATCCTTTTCAATCTGGTGCTGATTTTTTCTGTCACCAAATGTGAAGTATAACAGTGTAATAAATGTGTAACACTTATAAATTGAGGCCCAAGGACAATAAATGTGAAAGATTATGTGTTTGAACAATAACCATTCATAGGATATCATTTTATACTTTAGCCTTTACCCTTTATACGCCATCCCAAGACTTCCTAAGTGGGGTTAGAGTTAGAGTTAAAGGCAAGGGAAGAGAAGGGGTTACAACCCTACCATCAAGACCTAGGACATTGCGGGCCCATTTATGTTATTTCTTTGAAATATGTGAATGATGGATGATAAACGCGCCCGTTCGTTCGGTCTATTAGCTGATGTATTTCTAGGTTAGGTTTGAACAATAACATACAACTTGCTCCGTTATATGTTATATTAAATGTACTCAATTTTACACTCATTATATGTTTGATAAAAAAACGAAATACCGCACGCGATCTACCATTAAGTAATACACGTGCAAGAGTTCCAGGCTCACAGGCTTTCAGGGGCGGCAGCATTTACGAAAATTTTCATTTTGTATACCTGACAGATTAAGTCTACAGGTAAACCGAAGCGTTTATGTTATAACTGTCGGGATAACGCTCCTGTTTCATTATATACACGCAACGATGTATTATCTGACAGGTTTAACTGAGTAGATAGCCTGTACAAATTTTCCGGATCGTTTATAGATATATTGTTATTTATAAATGCACAACTCGGTTTATTTGTACAGGTAATTTGCCCACGGAAACCTGTCAGATACGACGTTGCGTGAATGGTCGTTATTATGGTGGAATCACTTCATCTATCAGAATCCAAGCGGCGAAACAGTTCAAGCGAACTACAGGTGAAGTAAGGGCGTCCGCACAAGAGGCGATTGGTTGCAAACCTTAGCCCGAATCTGCCCGAAGCGAATGTGATTACAACTACGTTGTTAGTGAGAGATCGAACGTGTCTGCGAGTGAGATAAAACACGAGGAAAGGCACACGAGTCGACTGATTGGAGACTAAATTGGAAACAACGAAAACGAGCACGTGCCATGCCGAGCCGTGTATCATGACTCCATAATTTTTTTTAACAGTAGCAAACAGGGGATTCTAGTGTGTTATATTTGATTGTATGTATTTAAATACTTTTCGTAAACATTTCTGTTGATGATATCGTCATTAAAACCTACAATGCCCTGCGACCGAGAAATATAGTCGCTGAATATATGCTCAAAACCAGTTTAAAATCAGTTTAGTTACGTTCGTGCCGTGTGTTTTATCTCACTCGTAAACACGTTCGTTCTTTTACTAACAACATAGTTGTAATCACTTTCGGTTCGGGCAGATTCGGGGCTATGGTTTGCAACCAGTCGCCTCGTGTGCGGATGCCCTAAATAAATAAGTCATGGAAACTTTACTTAAGCGAGCCATCACCAATTGTTACCGCCATTACTTTAAGAATTTTGCATTAAGAGAATCATAAAACGATTTTTTGTATTATTTAAAGCGTAAGAACCTTTTCAACCTTTTTAAAGACTAAGAATTAAAATAATTTTAGGTAAAATTAATATTTATTGCTAAAATATTAGTATGCTTCGTATAAATGATATATTATCGGTATTTAAGGTAATATATACATAAATACAAATATGAGTTTCTTTAAATGTTTTCTTGACTTGATGTCTTAAAACTTCAATGTGATAAAGTCTAGACATGTTCAACCAAAATGTTCTCCGCATTTAAACCCATACATAACCGCGCCAATTAACCGTAGTTACCGACGCCTATGCTCACATAACCTAACCTAAAATAACGTATACGTGTAAACTTAAAGTTGCTGTATTTGAGGTTAGAAAACGTTAGTAAAACGCCCCATGAGACCTTGCTTCGATAATGCTATAAATAAATAACTAAAAATGGCCGCTGTAATGGAAATACAAATATAGCATAATACACCCATAAAGAAATATGTAAAGAATGTCAAATATGTTAGGATGGTGTGCTGAACATTAATATATTAGAATTACAAACAATGAAGTAATTAATTAAAATTCTTTGTATCTGTTTACATCCATGCGTGCTGTGTGGTGCTGGGGTTTGAGTATGAGACTGACTGGCTATGGGATTGCGATCCCCCCTTTTTTGTTGTAAACGAGGGAAATCCTTACATCTTAAGTATGTAATAGATCCCTTGACTCTATGTTCAGGCCTTTATACGCCTACATCATACATATTAGAGCTATTTGAAAACAAACAAACAGTGATAAAGAAGTTGTTACCAAAAGTTGTCAATAGAGGCGTATTAGATCTGGTCTGGTTCGTTTTCAACAAAAATATAAGTCTTAATAATTTATAATTTGATGAAATAAATTTTGAATATTATTTTCTTCTGTGCTAAATTAAACTTTCATAGCCGTTCATTGGTGTGGGTCGTCGAGTCGCCGTCCTGGGTCAATAACAAATCTAAAGTTATTCAAACTTAACTTTCTTATCTACCGGAGAAATATAATTTATATTATATTAGTTTTAGAAATGATTTATTTTTGTAAAGTTTGAACAAATTGCTTTACGAATAGTTTCAAACATTCGCATGTTATTACTTTTATATTGCTTTACTTATTTTGTGACTGTATTGAGTTGTATACAGTTGGGAATTAGAAATGGAGCAAAATTAGACGCATGTTTAGATGGTAAGTGAATCACATAGGTTAAAAAATACATTTGTGAGTTATTATCGCAAAATTTATCGGTTGGCGGAAAATAAGAAATTGAAATTGTTAAACAGCTTGAATAGTTAAATAGGAGTACAAGCCAATAGACATATATTAGCATGTATATTAATAAACAAAATTTAAAAATCCGACAATGAAAATGTAATTCACTACCACCCCATCGCCTCATTAGCCTTCCCGCAGACGCCCGTTCTCGTTAACAATAACTAAATCTTCGTATATTACTTTTTAAAAGTAAATTTAAACCGGCACAAGTTGTTTCCAACTTTTTATTCTATTTTCTTTAATTACTTATAAATTAGTTTTTTTTAGTTTCATGTTGTCAAGTCTATTTTAAGCTGCGTAGGAGAAACTTGTGAGATCGAATTAATTTTAATTTAACGATAAACTTTTAACTTGTTTAAGTTTATTAAATTATTTTTTAATTATGTTCATTTTAAGTATTTAAGTAAATGTAATTATAGACTGAATGAATGCACTTGTTTAACACGAGTTATGAATTTGTTTTAAAGAGGACAGACATAGATTTAACTTAATTACTTTCATTCAAACTTTTTATTTAGATTATTTAACCATCTAGGAATGGGTAAATCTCTGACAATTTATTAAATACTATATGTTATGTACAGTACCGATGCATTAAATTACTGCGAGCGGGAAATTTAGAAATTATTTTTTTGTATGGTTGACAATTTCCTTTTTCTATAGCTGCCAATAAGTCGTTTAAACATAACGACTTTAATCAGGGAAGAGCAGAAGTTAATTTTCACAAAACATATATCGTGGTAATGCGTAAAATACTAAGACTACTTTACAAAGACGATCTTGTATACCACACCACCAAGAAAAGTTGTTATACTGTCAAAAACTAATATCAATAACTAACTAATAACATATTTATTCAAACAAAATTCCAAGTAAGCATTAAGTTTAATGATTACGTAACTTACTTTTAATAAGTTAAATTACTTGCTATTATCTGTTTTAGATTATGAAATAATTTTAAATCGATAAGTATCTTTACAAAATGAAATTAACATTCACTGAATCGTACTAAGGGTTTAAGGGTTATTGCGGGGGGTGAAACTTTACTATGAAACTATGCTGAACTTCTCTGATAAGCAGATGGCGAAAACCTTTTAAACATATTATTAATAATTTAAAAGTTTCTTTATCAAGACCAGAAAGTGCTTCGAAATATCTTATACAAATCCTAATTAGACATTGCTAAGACACGATATACGATGATATAATACGTAATTTTATTTATAAAAAAGGTGTCTGCCCCCTTCCGGGTCTCCTTTAACGATCATTATTCCTGCGGTAGTGTATCTACAATATTTGTAAGTCTACAGGACCCAGGACCTTGTATCCATCTATACATTCAACATAGTAATATTTGAAATATAAATATTGTGATAAGCTAAGGGCGAGTAAGAGCAACTTCGTTATATGTTGCTTACGTAGTTCCAAGTTATCTGGCTGACCATTGGTTGATTCTTTGACCTTTCTAGACTTTCATCATAGTTAAATATTGTATGCTACTAGCTAAGGGTTAGATGGATTATACATAAATATATTTCTGTGGGTAACTATGTACATAGAAATAATATTAAATAGTTATCATAATAGTATACGGGTATGTATGTAGTTAAACGTATAGTTTTAGTAAGGCAAATATAATGGAAATGGAAATAACATGTTTTATTATATTATAAAATGACAAGCTTCTAGGATGTTCCACAGATTGGATAACCGTAATTGTTAACGCAAGCAGAGCTGGCTTTACCTTACTCGGAAAGCCGTTTTATTGATCTTAAAATTTTTGTTTTTCTTTTTTTGTATTTAAGCTATTTATATGAAATTTCTTTGTTCCATTCTTCCCAGCAGCCAATACTGAATCAATAATTTATTATATCCATTTAGAAGTAGGAGTACTACTTATTGTTCTAAAATTTATTTTCTTTTTTGCTCTAACACGAATTTGTATTTAGTAACAGTTTACTGAAGTAAACATATGGGAATATCCCCAAAATGACTTTTATGGTAGAATTATTAATTTTATTATTTAGATGTATAAAAGATTTAGTATATGAATAAATTATGTATATAATCAGTGTTCGATTAAGACATGTTGGAGTAGAAATTTTGTCCGAAGTGCATATTTAAGGCATTAGTACGTATATAAGGCTTGCCGAATTTAGGAAATCTATTATAAGGCCATGCTTAGAAAATCCTGATATTTGACCTTCTCTAACTAACCACCTTATCAGTAAGGGATACATGCCTGACAAGAACCTTATTAGGACCTTACAACATTCCAGAAGCCAAATTCTCCTCGGGTTGGAAATCCATGATCTACGGGGATGGTGAGATCGTAATAATCGTATCCATTTAAATTTTCTTGAGGATCCCAACTAACTGAGGTCTATGGTCTACATAACAGGTACAGTCCCCGATATTAATCAAGCATTGAATTCAATATAATCTAACGATTTTTGGTTTTGATTTTATTTTTGTACAACTAATAGTTCCTGCTGAGAAATACTTATTCGGTAGCCAATATATCTAGTGGACATAGTTAATACTTTTAGACTTATTTATATTCAAAGTAAGCAGTTTTATAGCCGCCATATTTTTAGCCGCAGACCACATGTGCCACATAGATTATGGTTAGACCACAGATACTTTTAAAATTTAAAGATAATTTTTAGACATTATTTTACTTATAGTAGACTTTGGATTACGAAAGTATTTACTGGTTTAAGGCTTATTTTTAAGAAGAAACCTCTACTAGATTTTCTCTCTAAATCTCTTTAACTCGTTTTAAAACCTCGAATATATTTATTTAGTAATATTCTATTTAATTTTCACTGCAAACATTTTTCCGGTACATGTTATTTGTATAGTCTTATATAGTTCATATATTTTTATTTATAAGTAATATTTATATTTATGTAGGATTTTATCTCCAGTTATGGCATTAAAGATATAAGTTACCAACAACGATATATATTCAAAACTAAAACTAGTTTTAATACGATTCAGCCCCAAAGTTTATTTTATTATGAGAACGTTTAGAATTTTATTGGTGATAAAATTTTATAGTCAATATAAATATAAACTGAATATAAACATAAATAGAGACATATGTTAAGCTGGTAATAGAGTTGTATCTTGTTTGAGAATATCTATTAATGGGGCCTGGTTTCGTGTGCGAATATACGAGTTATAAAACGAGTACATGTAGCGTCAGACGTCTTTCTTGGTTGTAAAAGTCATGTAAAACAACTATTTAAATTTTACTGAATCAATATTGAAATATAATTAATATACTCGGTAATCTTATGTAAAATAACGGGTAAAAATTATGTAGAAAATTCATTCATTTGTTGAAAAGACTTTACATTAATAAAACTTGAGTTTTACATAATACTTGTTACTTACAAACATAAAATATAATTCGCTATTAGCGTTCTACTGGGATACATTGTGTATCTGATCATTGAATTTAACTAATATTGAGTGTTGAGATATTTGAAAGCAGGGAAAATCTGAAAAAACTAATTTAATCTCTTAAAAATAGATGAGTACCTTTTTATATTTATAAAAATCAGTGAAAATGATATACCGTTTCGTTATTTAAATATGGTAACGTAAAGTTAAATATGAATAGTATCGTAGACACTAAATATGGACTCAACGAAGCAAGACAACAAATTACGTTAATATAGTTTTTCTTTACTATTTTGTGCATAATATACAAACGTTTTAAAGGATTAAAATTGTTACGTGTAATGTAATAAATAATGTTTAAATAAAGTAACAGAAAAGCTAGCAGAGCCTTTAATTAAAATTTGACTGTATAAGTGTTTAGCCAGCTTAATTTAAAGCTAACCAATTAACTTTTTATTATTTCATAAAATGATAATAAACACCAACAATATTCTTTTTTACTTATACTTTGAAACGTTTTTGTTTTTCCATTTTCCCACTTGTTTTATAAAAGTATTTTCTTTATTGGTGTTATTTTAACGAAAAAGAAAAAAAAAACCTTATTTAAAACCTGTCTGAAACTTTTAATACAACGATCAATATGTTTAAAGATCTTTTGAAATTAATGAATTATTTACTGTGTTAATGCTGAACAGTATTTTGGGGGTGAGAACTAAGGGTGAAATATTTTTCTTTATTATTCAAAATTCAGCATTCTAATTAACAGAATTACATTACATTATGATCAATTTTCTTTTGCTTTGTTTCATTAATTAGTAATGTTTTATTATTATATAAAAAAGAAAACCTAAAAGTCATTTTGGTAAAGAAATGCTACCTATCTAACTCAGGAGTGTAGGACTTAGTTATTATATTTTAATTGGTTGATTTTATTTATATTTTAGTTATACTTTGTTATATTATTATTTTTATACCATGTATCTTTTATCGCACGCACCAGTAACGTTGATATTTGCATCCAGTTTCTCTTAGTCTGCCCTGCGCGTTTTAGATGCGAATGGACACAACTTTGCATCGCCTAGTTTGTATAACGATTAGGGTGTATGATTCCATCTGTTACAGAATTGCGGATTTATTTCCGTGTGATATTCTATCGCAAGATGCCCTAGCCTAAGAAAGAGGCAATAATATTTTTGCAACCAATTTTTAAACAGTGTAGCATCTAAATTCTGAGTCTATTTGAGTTGTTCATTTATTGTAATATTTAGAATACCCAATACGTTTTTTAAAATAAAGCAGTAATTCTAATTAAATGCATCATGTAGAGTTGTTATTACTTGCATCCATCTATATTTGTGAGCCTATATTTTAAAGAAGACTTCAACAGTAATTGTGTCCACCTTTTCATTATCGATTGAACATATTCCTAGTCTTCCAAGTTTGTGTAAACCCGGTAACAATGTTTCGAATCTATTTTTATTAATCCAAAGCAAACAGTGGTCAGACTCACATGGGAATTGTCAGTTCTGTTGAACACACTACGAGTATACATTGCTGAACAACATACAAATAGATAATACGTAGAGGGTCGTAGCACTAGCCGTTAAACCGTTAGAAGCGTAGAGCCGGGTGCCAAACGTGTAGGATTATCAGTGAACTTTAGTACTGTTGTGCCGTGGAACGAATCTTGAACAAACAAAGAACTGAATTTGTAGTTGAAGACACGTGGTATGAAAAAGATTTAAATGTAATAAATGGTTTTATCTAGAATAATATATGATGTATGAATAACTGATTAACTTATGGACTGCAGATTTACTCAGAAAATACTTAGACATACATTTTCAGGAGAGGGTTGTTTGTTGCTATTTGATAAATCTAACATCGGATATCGATATTATTATATAAGAATTATTATTTTTTTTGACTATAGGCTATTAACTGTGTAAATAAAAATGCATTTTTTTAGCATACTGAAAGAAATACTAGGCGTTTAAATATCTAGACAAGGTTTGGTCAATTTCACATTTATTTGATGTGACAAACACTTTAAAAAAATGTCACCGTAGTATGGATGGTTGAGTAGGAATCGAGTCACAAAAAGCAGCTTTTTTTCACTCCCAACCATCCCCCCGCAAAGAAGCACACAGAACAAAACTTTTGAAAGAGTAACGGTTGGCAACCCTTGCCATAAGTAAAGCTCATCATTTTATAATAAACGCTATATTGTTCCTAAATTATCAAATATTTAAATATTCATAAAATAAATAAACAGCTGCCAACCATTGTACGAGTATTTTAATCTGTTGTATAATTAATTGGCTCATTATGGCTGTATTAATATCAGCGATAATTAAAGCTACAACCGCGCTGCGCTTGCCGTTAGTTCCTGCATTTGTATGATCCCACTTTGACAGAATTTATATAATATAATCAAATTACACTTATCAGTTCTCGTTATTATGTTATTTCCTGCATTGTGTAATAATCTCTGATCGTTAATTTAGTTAGATATTTTGTAATGAAAATGATATAATTGCGTAATTATTGTAATTAATTTACTTCATTTATTACGTATTAAAATTGTTTAAATGTTGGTTAATAATTAAATATTATTCAATAGGTTTAAATCTGTTATGTAAATGTAAAATAATTGAGATGTAAAATTAAATCAGACACAGTAGAGTGGCCGAGACCATTTATGCTTGATAACAGATTGCTGTATAATCATTTAAGTATGTGCTCTTATAATACTCGTACTTATAAGTCTTTAAGACAGCGGTGTAGTAGACACAGAAATAGATAGCGGGGAATGCGTTTAGTCCAATGCTTTTTTCCTTTAATTTTTATTGTTCCTTAAATGACTATTTTTTTGTTGACTTATTTAATTTATCATATCACCGACGACTTCCTACTGTGTTGGCAGTTTTTGTGGGGGACACTGCTACCTAATAAGGTTTAGAGTTTTCTTATTAAGATGATAGTGATTTCCAATAGAGGGGAGTCGATTTATATCATTTCATATAAAACAAACACCCTGTATATTCATATAAGTTGTATCATGGTGTTTTATATGAGCTGATACTAAATCGACCCGCCTTATTGAAAACCCTTAATTATCTAGAAGCAAAGAAATATAAGTGACAAATTTTGAAAATTTGAGATAACCAGCGCAAACGATAGAAGATGTACTAATCTATTTAGTGGCACAGAGATATGAGCGAAAACTTGGGCAGATTTTACTATATAGCGTGAATTCTAAAATATACTGAACGAAAACGCCTATACGATCTTAACTTTAAACTCGTTCTCTGAAGAATTTTACTTTTGCATAGACGAAATCACAAAATATAACTCTATTTTAATTGCTAATATGTTCTATAATACGTGAAGTACTCATAGTCCTTAATTAATAATATACTGGCCCAGCTGGTCACGTGTTTTACTCTATTATCAAATACCATTCTGCTACATTCTCCACAAAAATACAAAAGATTTATTAGCATGAAAAACAACCAGCACATTGTTATTGTTGGCTTTAATTTTAACTTAAATTATGATTCTATTGACAAAAACTAATGTATATTTTACATTTTGCAAAGTAATGAACGTTATATAATGAAAATTAAAAATAATAAATTAATTCAGATCTTCTTTCATAATTTTAAAATACAAAAAAGAGTATTATCTCACTCATTATTATTTTATTCATATTGTTTTGACTTGATTATAATTTCCTTTTTATTTCGTTCGTATTGACAGCCCTTTGTTTGAGGGTGGAATTCCCCCATACATTTTATTCACCTCAGAACCCAAGCTGAGGTGAACTGTGTCGTGTGCTTTATATCTCTTGCCCTGTGTCGTATAACCTGTGCATGGTAAAGTTACCAAACCGTTTATATACTCATACTCGTACTCGTACAAGGCTAAACTTTCCATGCAAATGTATGCAAAAGCCCACAGGCTAAACTACCGTTAAAGCCAGTTCACGATGATCCTCATCTTGAAAGTACCCGATTATTTTACCTGGAAAAAGAAGAAAATAAACATTAGTAAAAGTTTTGAAAGTCATGAATTTATAATTAATTCGATAAGGTAGTTTAATTATTTAATTAGGAGATGAAGTATTTAGTATGAAGGTTAGGAAAGTTTCTATTGGGCAGTATGTACCTGATTATATGACATATACACTACATGGTCAGCACTTTGTTAAAAACTCAGTGTTATTAAAAAGAAATTGACATCTTTTATATTTTGTAACAAAGGATGTAGTTTTTTGTTTTTTTGTGTATGGTTTCTCGGGTTGTTTAGGCAAATAGCCTTTTAAAACCCCCAATAATGTTCTTATTTTTTAAGCTTTATATCCTCAGAAAAACAATGATCTATCTATGTCCACTGCCGGTCTCGATATATATATATCTTAATCTTCTTAATATATATAAATTACGTGTCACGTTGTCTCTCCGCGATGGACTCCTAAACTACTTAACCGATTTTAATCAAATTTGTACACCGGGTGCAGTTTGATCCAACTTGAAAGATAGGATAGCTTACATCTCAATTTATTATTATCTTATTGCAAATTATTTGTCTAATAATTATCTGTATATGACATATGACATCTGGCGACGATGATGGCGACATCTGTTGACTAGATTGAGTAAATATTCTGTTGACTAGATTGAGTAAATATTCAATAGATGGCGCTATGTAATGTAATATGACAAAAACGTTAGTCACAGCAACGCGTGGCCGGGACAGCTAGTCTATGTATAAATTATAAATACATGATATTTCCTTTTAAAATTATATGTTAAATTTAATTAAAAACGACATAAAAATAAACCTTTATTATTATTTTGTGATGTTTTAGAAACGCTATTGATATCCTAATTTTCAAAGTCTCAATGTCATGAATATATATTGAGTTGAGATGCTATTGAGACGCTATTTATAATCCTTAAAAATATGATTTTAAGAAATTTTATGAGTATGCTAATACACAAGTTGTATAACATTTATGTAACAGGTAACTTTTCTTATGTTAGATAAACTTTAAATACACGTAACTGTGATTTGCGACTTACTTATGTTACTTATTATTTATAATGACATTGTGTACAGTATTTTTAATAAGAATTAACAAAAGTAAATATACTTTACTAAACAATACAAAGTAGAAATTCGTACACTAAAATTCATTTCGTTTGCTTTTGTTTTCCGTAGATTATCTTAATTTCTGTTGGTTTAATATTCCGAAACTGGGACAAGGTTTATGCATACAAGTTACTTGGTCTGAGGTTTTGATAGCTAAATTGGATGCTTTGCTGTGCTGTGCTGTGCATTGCATTTTGTGATTTAATCAAGACAAATTATTATTATTACTACTTACTATCTTTCTGGAATTTGTTGAATACATTCATTATAATATTGTTTTATTTATTCTTTTGAATTATTTATGATTATTAAGATATTTTATAAAAGTAATATTATATTTTATAAGTCTGTAATATAAAAAATCAGTTAATTTAAGTCAATTAAAAGGAAGAGATTATTATATGTTACATCCAAATTTAAGTAAGAAGAGATGGTTTAGAAATGAGTCCCGCAAAATTATATCAATTATAATCAGAATCAAAAGTAATCATTGCAAAACTCCAGCTCACCTTTACAAAATTAATATTAAATCTGACGATAGATGTCAATGTGGTGAAGAAGGAACTTTGGATCATATTATATTTGAATGCATAAATTATAGTTTAGAAAGATCAAAATTCAATAGTGACATATTAGATGTGATTAAAACTTTTCCTGTTAATACTAAATTTTTGTTAAGGGATTCAAAATTAATTAGCGAATTATTGAAATAGAAATTTGTAAAATTGAATTATAATTTATAAAAGATGTATAAAAAATGTTTGATGGTGGCAATAACGAATGAAAGTAAAGGTAAATAAGTAAATAAATATAAAAAAAAAATTAATTTTAAAAGACATGTTCCTTTATATTTTTCATGAATTTATTCCACAAAATATAAGCGAATGACTATTTTGTATTGTATCGAATGTAACTATGTATGTGTAAATTTTATCTCTCAACAAACATTGTATGTACGTACATACAACATACATTTACATTCGCATTCAACCAAATGGCACTTGTAACTAGTTTTAAAACTATATTACACTTGGAACTCAAGAATCTTTTCGAGTTCCATCAAGACATTATATTGATATTTTATTTGATATCCTGTCTTTGCTATGA
Organism: Panorpa germanica; assembly: GCA_963678705.1. Classification (NCBI taxonomy): domain Eukaryota; kingdom Metazoa; phylum Arthropoda; class Insecta; order Mecoptera; family Panorpidae; genus Panorpa; species Panorpa germanica. Next base: position 13,083,185 of record OY783217.1, read on the forward strand.
TTTTCTACGTCTCTGCTACCAAACGAATACGAGTATATACGAAAATACATGTGATGGTAAACTTGTAAAAGGATATATAAACTTGTTTTCATTTTGTAACCTTTCTAATAAAAAAAGCAACTGGAAAAGAGCTCGATATTGGTATGTTTTTGTAAAGAAGTATTATTGTATACTTCTAAATATTATTTCAAGAATTTTTTGCTTTTTTAAATTTTCTTATTGTCATCGAGTTGCTTGCTTTCTGTCTTCAGTTTTTTATTTTACTTCTTTTAAAAAACCTGAAACTGCAAGATTCACCCTGCATTTGATTCCAAATTTATGTGTATTGAACTAAGAAATAGTTTTGCTTAACATAATTCGCTACGCTTACGCCACGATCTAACTTATCAAATTATATAGTCTAGTGAAAACCTTTTTAGCCATCAAAACGCTAGATTTTGTATTTAATTTCTATAATCAATAATGTATATTTTTAATGTTAACCTTAACCTATAAATATTTCAATACATTTTTTTCACTGTGATCGCTCGATATCTTTGACTAAAATAACTGCACTTTACTTTCATTTGCATATTTTATAAGTTTCACTATTTTTTCTTATATTCTTTTAAGTTCTATTATTCATTTTAAACAATGAACTGCAATTCTACAGGCACTGAACTCTGTACGTGCTTTTCCTTTTGTGCTGCCTTCGTTTAATGTATAGTTTACTCGTACTACAAGTTTTTTTTATATTCTTAACATATATTCTTACTGCATGTATTGCATGATAGCGATGCGATATGTGTTGCATTGCAGATTTTATATTTTAAAAATAATATCTGTTTAACTTATTTTATTTTTCCAATTTGCTTTTTTCATATAAATTATACTTATAATTTATAATACTTATAAGGGAAGAACCCTTTTACATAGCTTTGTAGAATTCAATAGAATTGCATCACATACTTAGTAATTTAGATGAGTATCTTCCAGGGAGAACACCAAACATATAAGTTTCATAATAACAGAATAAATATATATGTTTAAATACGTATGTTTCATTTATTATATTTAACATCAGTATAGTCACGTATATTTGACTTAAAGCAGGATAAATTTTTTTCGAATAATTCTTAATTAATTTTTCAAATAGATGTTTTTATAATTAAATTTTTATAAATGAAAGTTTTTTTGTATGGCTTTTACCAATATCAAGAAGAAAGATCTCTTTACTTTTTGTGAGAGTATATAAAAATATATAATTGAACTATATTAAAAGGTAACTTTATAAATTAAAAAATAATATAATAGAATCGTTTTTTTCTTGAAAGAATAATATTTTATTTTTTTTATATAAAACACAAATAATTAGGGTAAAGGTCTAGAAGTAAATTGTGAGCAGAGATAAGCTTTTGTCCCCAAGGCATTCCCGGTGTAGGTTATGGCGAGTTTTCGCTAAGTTAAAAGGTTTTAAAGGCCCCTTTAATATTAAAGAGCGGGATGTAACAGAATGCGTTCGCTATGTTATATAGTATAGAGGAGAATAAGTGCAGTGGGCTGCAATCTTTTCTATTAAAGAGTCTACAAATAGATTAAAATGGAGGTTTCATTTATAATACTACTCCAATCGTTATACAATCAGACTCCTAGGTATGTATGAGTGTATTACTCGTATTGATGTGTTCATTATCAATAAAATATTTAAGTTTACGTTGTCGTACTTAAATAAAAACACATTCAATCATTTACCCTTTCTTTGTACATATGCAAAACAGTATTTCTCTATTCTCAGGTATTTTTATTAGAAAATATACCGATTTGTATTTTTTATTAACTATTCAGATTTTGATTTAATTTATTTCGTGCCCTAAAAGGTTAATCGACCTTAAATTTGTAGGATTATTAGATATTAATCTAATCTAGAATAGCATGAAATGTGTGTGACGTATTTATAAAGTAATATAGAAATATTTGTTTGTTTCAGATTCAAATCAGGATATTTGCAGTTAAAATGAGCTCGGTAAGTGACTTTCATTTATTTTTAATAGTTTTATTGCTGATCACGTTGGTGCCAGAACCTAGTTGGTTATTTCAGATATAAAGCTGTTTTATTTTTGAAGTGAAATTGAAAATTAGTTTATATAAGAGGTCTCAAATGGCCACGAATGGAAACTTTTTGACTAATTTAGTATATTTACAGTAACGCAAACAACAGATTGGCCTGCCCTGTCACGTTCCAAACCTCGGTATATTTCTAAAGAGATTTATCTAAATTGGATGATATTTATTCCGTTACTGAATTCATTAAATATTGAGTAGGACTCCCGGTTCCTGGTTCCCGGTTTTCCTGTTTTCCCAGTTATCCCAGTTTTCCGTCTTCCAATCTTTCAAACTGCCTGTCTGCGTAAGTTCCTTTCATGTGTCTCATTTAATACTAATTGTTATTTGATAATATATTAAGGAAAACGGTTTATTTTTTTCCTTTCTCCAATTTTGTTTAAATGGATTTTGTAAATATTTCATTCAAATGTAATAAAAGTGTTTTATAATAGTTTAGTAAAGGTTAAAATTAGAATACGCAAATCATTTTCAATAAAGTTACTTTAGATAAATGTATGACTTAACCATAAAATGTTGTTCCTTCTTGTGATGTTGTGAGCTGCTTGAAAGGATATAAGATTCTATGGAAGTGGCATCAAATAACTTTCTCAGAAACCGTTATCTTGTGTTTTCTATGACATAACTACTTGTAATAATACGATTATACGAATGTTTCAGTGTATAATATATACAATGAGACCCTCAATCTTCACAAAATTCAGCGCAATCCTGAAGATGCAAGCACTTCCTTTTATAACAATGTAAATACATTTGCATGTTTATATCGCATTAAAAGATGACGTAACAATATTATTACTTATATATTTTATTAATTTTACTAATAACTTTACATCGAATATTAAAATCTGCAATTAATATAATATCCTTATTATATGCATAAGATGCAGGTAACACTTTCTTACATGCATGTATAACATACACGTGACGTATTAAACACGTGTAACGGTCTTACAGTAGCAGTGTACCGGTGCACCCGTTCCTACGTGTGCTTTGATGTGTTTTTTATGTTCCATGTACCATTCGAGTAACATACACTATTTTAACAAATTATTAGAGCATCAGTTAGCTTACAAATAATGCGGTCGTAATGCTGTATTATGTTCGTGTCACAGTTACAGGGTGCAGCGCGTTACTTTAGGGGTTGCAAACCGTTTTCTCATTTTCAAATCGTAAGGATCGTTCATAAATTTAACTATACCATATTATACTTCACTATAGATTTATAATTTTCAAAACAAGAATTTATCAGAACAACGAGGTGCTTTGTATAGTATTCTTAACCAGATTTATCGTACTGGTAGTACAACAACGCTACCACGGCGGCGCCACTACAGTATGTTCCGCCAGTTGAGTTAGCCACCACTGTTTCACAAAATATGCTGTAAAACATTTTATATACATATACATGTATACTGCACCTTTATACTGCAAATATTTAGAGTACCGTAGAACATTGCACCGAGTCTACGGGTTCTACGGTAGCTACGAGAAGCTACAGCGAGTGCTACGGTTAGTTGCATCTTGAATAAATTACCTCCCATAAAACCTAACCAATGGTTAATGTTATGATGAAGCTTGCAGAATATATTAACACCATGTTTGATGGGTAATAACATGGGGGCTACAAATTGTAAATTATTTACGAGAGTTAATTTAGGTGCATGTATTTTAGATGCTTCGAACTTAACCTATAAGCAAATTTATTCCATTATGTATAAAACATTTTAATAATGTATTGGATAAATAGAGATATCTTTTCGGGCTGCTTATGTAGTTTGTGAATATGTGCATAAACGATATATGCTGAGATAAACACATAATAGATATAAAACATTGATTTAGAAATTTGTAGCACTTTAACGATTTTTATAACAAACAAAAGCACGTTACGATTGTTCTATAATATATGAAGAACAAACAACTGATACAAAAGCGTTATAGAAAATCGGGTAGTAAAAACGTTATGAAAGATACATTGTTCAAGAGTGGTACGATTTCCGAACCAGTACTATATTTTCTGAATTTGGTTGTTATCAATTACTGGAATAAATTGTTGTTATCAACTATAATGGATAAATTTCACTATTAAATAACAGTATAACATCTACTGAAAAAGTAAATAAAAAACACACAAACACAGACGACGATCAATTGGAAAGAAACTAAAGAAATAAATTCGATTTTCAAAAACATGCACGTATTCGAATGTAACGATGTGTCAAAATTTCAAGTCGATCGACCGACAACTTTTTGAGTTTTGTGGACACTAACAAACGCAGGCAGAATTTTGACATATAAATATGACAAATTTAAGAATAAAAATTAGTTCATTAAAGGTCCAAGAATATTATCTTGTGTCTCTTAGAACAACATAACGTTTTCTGATTGGATGCACTACATCTTTTACACTACGTATGAATGATTGTGCTTTTCTTTCAGTCTCACAATGAAATTTATTTAAACGGCAAGAACATCGACCGACTGACCCATATTTCTCAGGAAGGAACTTTGACTTAAATATTTTAACAAAGGTCTTCTGCTTTTTAAAGATATAATTTATATAAGAAACCCTTCCGTGCATTATTTTATCGTAAAGCTAATAAATGCAGCAGTCTTATTAAATCTTCTATCTTTTATTAAAAAATTGCATCCTTCTCCTGGTCTTAGATTTCAAAAATGCATAAACATTTGAAAGTTCATATACATAAAATTTTATTGGCTATCGGGTCATTGATTCTGAATATTATGAAAGCATATCACGTCGAGCTTTCGAGCTTTCTAGCTTTTCTTTAATAAAAAGTAAACTTAAAAAGAATATATTTTCCATATATTTTTTTCAACAATTTGTAAAGTAGATTTTAAGATATGCATTTTAGTTCATATTACTACTTGAATAAATATTCTTTGCTATGCAAAATAATATGAAGTTGGAAGTGTAATACTGGAATCAATATAATATCTATCCATTGGCATTGCAGTTGGTCCAATTCCAGCTCCAGTTAAAGTCAGAAGACGCTGATGGAGCCGCGGTGTGATGGTTTCCATCTAGGGAATTTATTTTTTGTATTTGTAGCACGTTTTGGACTTTTATGCCTAGATATATAAAAATAAAATTTAAAAAAATGGAATTGAATAAAATAATATTAGGCAGGCAATTTTGTTCTCTGTATAAAGAATAGAATAAACTATAAAACGAAATGCATGCATTGCAGATTATACAGAGTGGAACAATACATAACCTGTAAGTACTTCAGAAGATTGAGATATAAAACTCGAACAAAAATATGTTAAGTTTATAAGAGAAAAATAAGGGTGTATATAAATAATTGAATAAGGGTGCATCAGTGACACTTGCGAATGATTATTTCTAATACTAGTATAACTTATACCAACGTATTTAGCATATAATGACATTTGTAATGGAATACGTACATACGACTACGCAAATACATCATCATATGGAATCCAAGAATTAATTAATTTACTAATGAATACAGATGTAAAAATAATCCATATGGTTCATGTGCATGGAGAGTGTCAGAGTGACAGAACTCAAAAATATGATTGAGATTTTCTCTTCACTAGATGGCGGTAGTATCATTCTATCAAACCATTTTTAAACATGGTTTCAGAAAACGGATAAGGATATTTTTTAATATGGAAAGTTTTAGGATGTTACCTTGTTCCAGTTCCACTTTATGCTCTTGGCTACAACAAAAGTTATTTTCATTTGATTTTTTATATGACTGTTAGAAATTGACTTATAGTCAATGATATATTTTTAGCTATTCCTGTATCGATAGTAATGCAGGACGATTAACTAATATAATACATTTTTTACTGTTCAATTTGCTCATACGAGTATTTAACACATATGATAATTTACTTTTAATAAATGATTTGTTATTTAATGCCAGTTACTTTACTGTTACTTCCTTTTATAAATATGTTTTTACTGTTACCTTGCCATCTACGTCGAGATGCATTAATATACAGCATGTTGGTTATACTTTGTACCCTTACTGTAACATAAATGCCTTTAAATCTTTTATTACATTTGAGTTCTTACAGACATACGAGTATTTATACAGGAATTTCAAAAATAATAATCTTGGAATATATTGTAGATAATACTCTAAGAATACGTAATAAAATATTTAACTTTTTAATCATGTTACGTATGCAGAGCCGCATTAGCCCTATTATGTAAAGAAAACATATCGCAGAAATAAGAAAATTGTGAAAAGAACAAGATCAAATTCAAAATCGTTTATAGTTAATTAATTATTACAAAATGTCTACAATTTTATTAATCTACTTCTTAATTGTATGATTCCTTACATTGTTTATATCCACATTTAAAAAAATACAATTAAACGAAATACATATATTAGATAGAAAGGTATGCTTTGTCCCCTGTCTGTCAAATTTCCTACGGACGCCTATGATATGAGGATTACTGATTCCTCAGTTATTCAAAATAGAGATATATTGTACCGTAGCCATCAAATTGCCGTTTAATTTGTTAAGTTAATTAAAAATTATTTAGAACGTATATTGATAGAAATTGATGAGATACCATCACTGCCACATAAATCAATTTGACAGGCATTAATTTATTGGTAAAATGGTAAATAAATATTTATTAAAAAAGAATGCCCCTTTATACTGATATGTAGTAGCGTATGGCGTATGATGTGAAACGTTTTTGTTTTCTTAGAATCATAAAATTTTAGAAATACAAAATCAGCAGCCAGATATCTGAATAAATATATGAAATTCTCATGCCCTGAGGAATATAGTCGTCGTGCAATACATTGACAAAACACCGTGCTTACACCAAGCAGTTAGAACACTGAACATGTTGTTCTAAAATGTGCTGGAGCATGGTTCCCCATAAAAAACGCACGCATTGAATATGATGACATCTCTTGAAGTAAAATATCCCTATAGTAAAATATATCAGGATTTATGATACTCGTATTTTCTCAGAGTACGTAAAAGGATACTTTTAAAAATGTTGTAGATATATTATAATTTATTGTTTTAAAATTAGAGTATACACTCAAAAATAAAACATAAATTCTAAAGTTAAAATGTTAGGTATAAAAAAATCATAAGAGGTATTTTAATGCGTGTTTAAATCACCATAGAGCTGATTTACACTCGAGAGATAGGTCGTTATAACGAATTTATTGTGTGGCTATAGAATCTAAGATCCTTTAGGTGTTTAAATCCACCTATTAAAATACCGAAGAACGACACTTGGGGCTTCTTTTACTCAACAAATGAGTCGCTACTAACAAGTAGCTCTAAAGTAATTGTTTACGAACTTATTTCCGTTGTAAGAATTGAGATTTCATTTTGTCGTGAGCTCGTTGAAATTTTAACGTGCCTTTACCGAAGATACGAAACTAGATTGATAATTTAGTGACTTTTTGAATTTCCCGCGCATCTCTCGTCAACTGCCATCTAGTAATAGACGGCAGTCTAAGCAACGTGTGTCCTCTAGTTTGTGTTAGACAACCATTGAAACAGCTATAGGCGCGATGGATGCTGCGATTGCGATTGAGTGTGTAGCACTATGCAAAAATCCATAAGTGGGGTTACCCCATCTAACATATTCTACAGATTTAGCCCCGTGCGACTATTTTCTGTTTCCGAACTTGAAGAAATGGCCGGCCGGTAAGAGATAGTCTAATAGGGTCTAATGAAGAGGTCACCATTGAGACCACTGAAACAAACGCCTATTTTGAGTGTCTTGAGAAAACCTATTATTTGGAAGGAATAAAATTTTTAAACATTATTGGAAAAACGTTGGACTAAATGTATCGAGCTTAAAGGAGACTATGTTGATAAATAAAGCGATTTTTCAAAAAAAGAAGAGTTCTTAGCATTCTGCAGCGTCAAAGTTCGGGTTTCGAGAGAGATATTATCTACGATAATAAATGTATGTTTATTGAACATATAATCATTTTTCAAATATCCAATATTGTACAGACTATGATAATTTCAGGTTTCATATATTTGCATATTTATGTTTCATTTGATATAGTTTAATAACTTTTCTATTTACCTTATTATTTGTTACTTTTAATTAATTACATATCGTACCTTTAGGGTATACCATTAATGAGTATAAAAGCATATCTTCAAAAGGTACACCTTAAAAGAATATCAAGAAAATAAAAGCATTAAAAAAGATCTGTGTGGAAAAATGATATCCAAATATTTATTCTTCCTTTATAACTAATAATTCTAAACACAAAGAATTTCCTCATAAAATAAATACGTATACATACGTTGAAATAAATAAACCAACAACCAACACACTCATACGAGCATGTGTACACGTGAAAAGCACACACACACGCAAACACTACATATGAGTTACACAAGATACGAGTATAAGTAAAAAGTAAATATAAAATGAAAAATGTATTCAATTTCATATGTAACAGTGCCATATTTAATTTTATTTTCGTAAATATCGTTTTACATTGGTACGAGTATATTTTAATATAAACCCAAGCATATATTTGGAGTTTTTATGCATGGAGAAATCGTTTAAGCCATGGAGTTTGGGGCTGGAATGTCTGAATTGTGGCTGGATGACCTGGAGATATCAAACCACCCCATCTCTCCAGCCAGAACGGATTCAAAGTGTCAAACGTATAAAAATTATGTGGTTCATACGTTTCCGTATCCCCTTCTCCCATTACCCTACCACCTACTCACCCAACTCACATCCTACGGGCGCATAGGACTTCCCAAGTTAACGTACAAAACAGGATTTCAAGGATTCACAGGATCATGCTCTCCAATGTCTAAATCTGATAACGGGGGATATGAAAGGGAGGAAGAACCTTTTAAATATCCCGGGTTGATGATCAGTTGTTCAAGAATCGTGTTACTATGACCCCTCTGTAATATCAACCGTCCGACTTAGTTTTCATCTTATTTTAGTTGTTAAGCTAGTTGCGCTTATTTTTTAACTAATTGTGGTACGGAGTATGTAAAGCCAAAAATTAATTTCACTAATGAAAGATTTTAGCTTGTAAACGTAATAGATAAAAAAGAATACTGTATTATTAAATTTTAAGTTTTAATTTTAGAAAGTTTGGATTTTTTTTGGATAAATTAAAAACCCGATACCATAAGTAGTGCCAACATAGTGTAGTAGCAACAAGTATATTGCTTTTATATATATTTTTTTTTAATGAATGCCACTAGGCTTTTCATTTTTCCACATTATCCTTAATTACATTTCATAAATTCGAAATAAATTTAAAACTAACAATCGGTCCTTTACTACTCTACTTTACCATTCTAAACCCCATGTTTCTTTCGGTTTTCCTCTTTTTCTTCCTCCTTCCTTACTAAATCTCCACCATCCACCTTCTTCCTTCTTTTACTCTTCTCATCAGCTCCACTATCATCTTTTCCCTGGCAAATTTGTTTTCTGTTCTCCTCCATTACTATCCTTCTTTTTCATCTACTTCCTTCCTTCTTCTCTCTACTTTTGCCATTCACTCCCCTTCCTTCTTCTCTCTACTTTTGCCATCCACTTCCCTTCCTTCTTCTCTCTACTTTTGCCATCCACTTTCCTTCATTGCCTCCTCTCATTACCTCCTCTATATTCTTTCCACTCTTTATTTTGCACTCGCCTGTATCTTCAACGTTTCTATTTCTTTTAGTAGAAGTAGTAAAAAAAACTACATTACATTACAATTGCATGTAATCAAAACAGGAGCAATTCATAAAATATCCAACGCGTTTAACATTATTAATAAGTTTACTGAACCGAAAGCAAAGTAATACGATTTTTCTAATCAAAATACATTGATTAATAGTATTAATGTTATTTATGGTTGCTGTACATTGGTTATACGTCAGGTACCAATAATGATTTTATACATTTTGTATAAATCTCTCTCCCCTCTCTCCCTCTCTTGCCCCATCTACCCACGCATAAAATACAAAGGTACACGAAGCCTAATGAGTTGTAAAATTGAATGGAATGGATTTGTTTGCAAACCTGACGGCAATATTACTCTTTGTTTTCAATAACATTAAAGACAATTACAAATAGGAGGAAGCAAATCACGGCTACAATGACCAACGTAGCCAATACATGCACATACCTGTATGTACGTATGTATACACACATGTAATGTAACTAAAAATCATCCCCTTTATTAAAGCTGCTACCCCAGTAAACATACACAAACAAAATACTAAAAGTCAAACATAATTTTATAGGTTTGTAATATGTTTATTAATTTGTTACTTTTTGAAAATCAATCAATATACTCGTGCTGTTCGAAAAAACAATAAAGGGGTGTTAATTTGTATACGAGGGTTAACTCGTACAAAAAATCGGTCTTTTATTTATATTGTCTAAATAAAAATATCTATATCTTCTTTATTTATAAAAACTGAGCATGGTTCTGCGTTTGTTTAAGTTTGCAAAACTCGAAAAGTAGATAGGATTGATTGACTTAACCTCATTGCAAATCGAATTCATTTCTTTCGTTTCTTTTCAGTTGATCATCGTCTGTGTCACAGTAAAGCGTATCCGGGTTTAGCTAGTTTAAAATAAAACTTAAAAAAAGTTACGTCCTCTACAAACTCTCATCTCTAATATCTACATACACAAATAGTTTGAGACACCTGAAGTCGTCTACGTATTATTTGGGAATAAGATAAACTCAAAAAGCAACTATACTAGCCAATATAGGCCATGGCAGTTTCGGAGATACTTTTGTCTTATTTTATTCACAATACTTTAGGTATTTCCGATCAAATACAAGATTAAAGGATTTCTTTCTTTATATTTGTTTCTTTCTTTCTTTTATCAGTGTAATGTTCTGTCTGGTGCAAGGATGTCAAATATTGATTTGAAAAATAGTCCTGACATTCAAAGCTGCCGGTATAATGGAATATAAGATTTGCAGAATTTCTTTCATCAGCATTATTTCTACTTGCTATAGAATATAGATGTATTACAAAATTTACATAATTAAAAAATGTATTTATATTACTCGGTAAATAGGACAACGTAAATAATACAATTCATAAGCCGCGTTCACACTTAAGTGTTCGGGTGCAAACATTTGGTTTTTGTGTACAAAGACACATATGTGACCACAAAGTTCGTGATCATTTGGCAAACATTTTGAATCAGTACAAACATTTTCTATAATAGAATAGACCAAAGTACCCAAATATTTCCTTCGGCCATGTTTTAGGTACCATACAGAAATGCGTTGACAACTACGACGGTAAAACATTTATTGCGCGTAATTAACAATTTTTGTAAAGTATTTATGTTATAGTAAGCAAATAACTGTAATAATCTAACTCTTATTGGACAGATAATTCGGAAAATAACCCTGCACGTCCACTTGACCTCAAATAATGGGTAATCAGCACAAATATTCAAACACATGAACGTGTTACAACACGTGAACATTATACAAATATTTAATATAATATTTTATGCACTAAGCTTCAACGCATAAGCTGCTTATATATGATAAAAAAAGGACAAGGTCGTGAGAGCTAAGGTAAACTGATTGATTTTGCTTCGTTTTCAAATCAATGATTAACTTTTTAATGAGGAAAAATGAGACAAGATAAATCCATTTGTTTTTCCATTTTCTACTAATAAATTATATTTTATTTCGACCTTTGTTTGAGATTTTCACGAGTACATCGAATTCGAATATTGCATTTCATGAAATAATTACGTGTACAGTGAACTTAATGACAAAGGGTGTTAACGCATGGCTGAATAAGTTTGCAGGACAGTATATAGATGGCACCGCTACTGTTGACAAATCCATATGATTTTTAGACTTTTTACACCGATTAACACTTGTCAAACCATTGCTTCGTTTGAACTCGCTCGTTGTTGCCTGCACTCCTTGGTAATTAAGTACAGTCACTAATAGGATTGATATGGCAAATCCAGTAACGATCAGAATTTAGTGAACCACAGACGGCATTATTTCATACACGCAAAGACAAATGGCGATACGTTGTAAACAATTACAGCTACGAATTTTTAATTTATATTTACAATTTTTTTTCCATGTTTTGTCATAAAAAATGACGATGTTATTTTGTTTTACGAAAAAATTATTAAAACGTTTTATAAAAATGAAGAAAACTACAAAAAATTTAAACTCAACGCAATAAAAAATAAAATATACAAAAAAATATAAATATGAAACATTAATAATATCATCTTGGATCTGTGAAACGATAATAAACAGTTAGAGAAATGAAGAAAGGCAAGGAAAAGGCGGCTTTACCGATATGTCCTGATGAAACTGAGAGACGGAGAAAAAGGAGGGAGCAACATGAAAAAGAAATAGCTGCCCTAAAGAAGAAAGTACTGGAGCGACAAGTAAAAATTCAAAAAAGATGTAAGATGTTTATTAGCACTAATTAGTGTTAATTCATTGAATGTCTCAATTTGTCTTCCAAATTTAGCAGTGGGCATAGTTATTTCAAATCATCGACATCATTCAATCCGATTAGTAACAAATAATAACTGACCATGTAAAATAACTTTTTCTTTCTTTCTTCTTTCAACCTCAATTATTGTGATAGCTCCATCGCATCATGGGTAGATGTTTTTGGTACTTTCAAACATTACTTATTATTACTTTATCATATAAGTAAAAGGGCATAAACATTTCAGTGAAATCTTTATTAAAAGAATCGCAAGAAAACCATAAAATAATTATGGAGTTAAAAGAAGAAGTTGATTTGGAACAATTCTTAAATTATGAACTTCGGGATAGTTTTAGAGGAAAACAATGTGGCTGCACAACCAACCCTCCTGATGAGTAAGATTTATATTTTTCAATATCATCCTTTGTTTAGCAAGGCTACTTGTTCTCAAACACGGCAGCTTATTGATCCATCCTCAGTGCTTCTTCCGGAATGCCAAGGAATATTCATGCAGCGGACAATGTCTTAATCGGAAGATTTTAATGTCATCATTATTGTTTATTGATTTATAATTGACGAATCTATAAAATTTTTACCTGGTATCATTTCGAGTGACGATATCTTATTATTTTGTATATCACTGTTGAACGGTTTGTACTTCTTTAATCTTTCGATTTTTCAAAAGTCTTGACAAAGAAAATATCGACCTGTAATTTAATATTACTTTTAATGCTTTATTTAAGAAATTTCAATAAAAAATCTTTTCAGTTTACCTCCAAAACCCAAGAGAGTTAAAAATAAACACAAAATTGGTTGCACATGTATGGGAAGTAAAGTTTTAAAGTTACCAACGATGTCACAAGTAGCCTGCAACAAATGCGATCCTTTCACAGTGGATCCACCATGTGGACAACCTTACTGTCATCACAGAGCTCAAGACTGAACCTTTTAGAGTTAAAAATTAACTATTTTTTACTATATACTAATAATTCCAACTAATTTGTGTGGCAGAATATATAATATAATTTATGTAATTATGTAGAAGTAAAATAACAAAAATATATAAATAACTTTTTATTAGATTGTTTGATATGTTTTTATTAGTTGTAATTATTATTCTTATCACTACTATTAACTTTTAATCTGCCTTTGAATTTAGTCGTTTAAACTTAAGTGAAATACGAGTGTGAGGGTAGTGTTAAATAAAGAAATCAAATCTATATAATTTTCCAATATGATGTAATTTTTCTTCACCTACTCGACCCTTAAATGATCTATTAGTGTTAGCAAACAAATCGTAAAACAATTATCTGATAAAAAAATAACATCTAAAGATTGCCGTACAAGGTTTTACCTTTTAATGAGACCGGACTTTGCTACGAACCAGTATATACATACATATACGTATTAGATTACAAGAGCTCTTAGTAACTTGTTGCGGAAAATCGATAAACTTTTTGCAGGACACTCAGGAATTTTTAGTCCGGAAAAACTTTTAGAATTAAATTGCTTTTCTTTGAAGTGTAAACATATGAATATCAACACGTACTGGTTACAATGAAAAATGCAGCAATTATAAACGAGTTAAGTTTTTAAATAATACGAATTATTAGTTTTATACGTTGTTGGCGCCAATTGCTTTTAAATTTGTATAATTACAAGTATTTCAACATACCAAATTTCAACCTTCTATCTGTATCGTATTCTACCTTTTTGAAAAACTTGCTTTGAAGGAAGTGGTATTTGAAACCAACTGGGATAAAATACAAGGAGAAGTACAGTTTACATTAAGTCTGAAATATTTCTAACATAGTAGTAGTAGCAACTGTATTATGTACTTTATCCGTTTAAACAAATCTTATAATTTTAATGACTTTATTTTAATGGATATACAATATTATAAACGAGTTTATCGCCTTTCAAAGACAGTATGCAATACTAATGCACGTACACAGATAGATAATTCCGTGGAAAAACGCTAACGTTTCCTACAAGTTTTCTGCTTTGTTTTCTGCTGGTATCTCATTACACGGGCGAGCAGACATTGACGTTCTTTAGAAAGAGATATCAGTAAAAAAAGCTTTTATATATATATAAAAATATATATAACAATATATGTATACAATGATATACAATACTGTCTGTATATTATGAGTTTGTATTGAGGAATAAAGAGTTTAATATAATCAATAATTAATATAAAGCAATAAAATCATCAATACTATTAGAAAATACAGATTTCTAAATTATGATCTATATTTTGAATCTTATTTCATAAGTCAGAATCAGAAAGCATCTCACTTTTTTTCCAAGCTTAGAAAAAATTAGTTTCTTTCATCAGAAGCTATGAATTGAGGTTAGAATCGGTCCGAGATAAATTTATTGTAGAATGATGATTCAAACATTTGCATTGTTGTTTCCCGCTCTTAGTATATAATATTATAAAAATAATGTACATTGAGTACTTTTTCAAAATTTGACATTTAACACAACATGGACATATTTCTTTATATGTAAAATTCTACCACAGCAAAGTAGGTTTTTAACCACGTTTCCCGACGCAAACACCTTACAAGACAAAATAGAACATAAGACATTAATTAAGAACATCAACAGTGCGGATTTAGGCTCAGGCCAGTCACCTTACGTTAGAGTAAGACATACCGCAATTAAAAATTAATTATTGTAATATCTGACTAATAAATATTTTTAAACTTGAATTTAATGTGAACTTTGATTAAATTGTTCTCGTCAATTGTCTTCAAGTTTTCAGGTTACCTAATTAAAGATATCTTATATAACTGTCCATAAATTAATAACATTCTACCACTAACGCCTCCAGCATGACAACTATCTTAATGTAGGTAACCAAACTTCGCAAAACCATTTAAACTTGTAGATACACCTCCTTCCGACATGTCCTTATACGAGTACCAGTATATCACAACATGTTTTTTAAAAGATGATGTTTAAAAAATTTACAAAACAAAACAATATAAAACACAAATGCATGAGGACTATATATGCTTGGTTAATATTATTTTTATTTATATATTTGATAGTTCTTCCACACTTTCTGTTGTTCTACGACTATTGTTTTAGATAAAGCCAGTGTCTATTGTACTATGTTATTCCACGTATACATTCTATATCATTTTATATTCGATGATCAGCACAGTAAGAGGGCTAAGAATAAAGTTGAAAGACAGAAACAAGAACGAACAACTCGAACGTGACATGACGTCTTAATATGTCGGGTTCCGTGTTAAAAAGATACTAAACACAATACTTAGGCTGATAGTCCATGCCTGTTTTCCTCTATTTCTCTTTGTGGGAGACACCATGTGGTATAAGGAGCGGATGAATTATAAGTGTAATGATCTCAAAATCTTCTCATTATATCTTTAATCATTATAGATAAAGACAGAATTTTAAAAGCAAGCATTTGTATATGAATCGTTTTTTCTAACAATTGTTTCTGCCAGGCTGCTTAAACTGCGTCATTTCTTGAACTTATATTTTGATACTTAACGCCCGTTAATTTTACTCTAATTAAAAATCATATTTCTCTCTATCATTATTTATTCATAATCAATTTTAAACATGTGTTTGGGACATTAATACTAATTTAAATAAAAACCTGCTCTTGAAGATTCTTTGGAAATAAATTTTTTCCGCTGTTAGCCACATTTGTTTCGTTCTAAGGAAATCAAAGATTGAAACTTTTGGACCATTGGAATAATTTCTTTCGCATAATGAAAAACAGCATTTGAAATATTTCACAATTCACTAATTTACTAAAATCAGAATTATATTATCACTTTTACAAAAAAGCACAGCACATTACACACTCTTGTTTTTATCCGTTAATATTACAACTGGACTACAATAATCGTTGCCTTCAATGCGTGGCATCATAGCATTTTCGACAAAACGCAGGCAGGCTTTGTATCTAGTAGGTGTTGGTATAACTCGAAAACGGTAAAAGATATTAAAAAAAGTTTTAGATCAATTTTTTAGAGCGTAAAATTCTGCATAAAAAATGTATTATGACTTTTATCTCTATTCATCATAGTTTACTTGCTAGACCTTTGCAAAGTTTGAGCTGTGATACGTTTAAAAATAATATTCAAACTTCTATCTTCCTTTTTAAATTTTTTTTTTGTTTGTTTGTGTTAAAATCATAACAATTTCTATTAACCTTTTAATCAACGATTTCTCTGGATTAATGGTTTTTCATTAAATATTCTTCAAATAAGTCCTTCCTGGTCCAATTAATAATTTGACGCTTTGAGGCCAAGACACCATAAATACTTCTAACATTATAGAAGGTGGATTAGACTCGATATCGGAAATAAACAGACGTTAAATTAAATTAAATTAAGAAGAAGTTATTTAAAAAGGTCCAGAATAATATTTAGTTAAAATCTCTTTTCAGAAAATAAAATAAACGAAATGTGACCTAATTATATTTAGAATAAACTTTTCTTACAAAAGATAATTGAACTTTTCCAATAGTCATTTTCTATTTTTATCAAATACTCAGCAGCAGCGAGAGAAAAGGTCTAAATGCAGAATTAAACTGCAGAATCGGAAAAGTGCTGAATATTGTTCTTTAGAAATATTTGCATAAGTACATTGGTTGTGTGGATCTTTATTTGTGTGTGTGTGTCTTATGGCTCGTTTTTAGTTTCAAGCAGACAAACGGAGTAATTGAATTAGCTTACAAGTAACAGTAGCTACATAAGGGTTCGTTTATGTCTTTATTCTTTAAAAGGATTCTTTGTGACAGTCTTTGAATTATGTGACGTTACCATGGATTTAAGCAAGTGGGTAAGTACTAAGTTGAGTACTTGATTGATCAAAATTACATTTTCCTTGAATCAAATATAATACTAAAAAATACCACAAAAACTAAATTAAATTAACTTTCATATGTATCTTATTCAACTGACTGTTATATCTTTGTTAAGTATAACGATTCTATATGCCAAAGGTAGGAGTTATAAAGATGATCAAGTAAGGTAGATTTGATTTTAGATGTGACAAGATGGAAGCGTCATAAGCTTCATGACGTCACACCTAATCTAAAAATAAAACAAGACCCAAAAGCAAAATAAGATAATTTTTAAATATTTTTTTTAATGAAATGATTAACACCAAAATTGGGGGGGAGGAGTCCGCTATGTGCGACAAGACCTGACTAATGGGAACGGGGGAAATTTGTGTTACATAATTTATAGATTATGTAACGGGTAACTTGTTATATTGGATAAACCCTAAATAACGTGCACTTAGTTTAGTGCGTTATTTATATATTTTTGGCACGAACTTATACACGTTTGCCGCCACCGCTATAAGCTATATTCATTTGTTTCTTGACAGGTTGTCAAACTTTTCGAAATAATTGAGATAAATCATTTAGTAAAATAATTATTTATTTATTAACTCATTAAAATATTGCATAATTAATTTCCCACGTAAAATGATGTCGTCAAGATATATTTACAGTTTTCTAAAAGTCAACAATCTTATATTAATGAATAATTAATTATTCACCTAACTGATCCCACTACATTCATTAATAGGATATAATATCTTTAGAAGGTAGAAAGTAGTCAAGTAAAATATCACTAAATTAAATTAGTAATAAATGGAACTTCTAGGAAGCGTTCTAAATTAGATAAAGGCAATTAAAAATACTCTTAAGGTTTTTTGTTACTAATTAGGAACGTGGCATTCTTTGAAAGAGTTTAAATATTTGTAGTGTGGAATAAAATGTTTCGAAATATCAAATGATAAATTAGATCCGAAATCTGGAGAATGTCCACATCCAGGGCCGTAATTAGAGGTGTGGAGGCTCTGGGGCTACGAAGGAGCGGAGCCCACTAATTATTTTCCGAATAAAAGGAACAATTTTTTTCCGTCAAGTCTTTCAAAAATGTAGTGCTTTGATCTCTATTGTGGACGACCCTTTCTTGTGGAGGCCCCGGGGCAGTAGCCCCGCCTGCCCTTCCTTAAATTCGGGCCTGTATGCATTTCAATTCTGACATTAAATTCTATTTTTAATAGTTGTTATAAAAATGATAAATATTAAACGAACGTATTAAAACAGTCATAAAATTATTTTCGTGTTGTATAATCGCTTTATAATGTTCCTGTGATATTGTGACGTTTATAACGTCTTATTAAAAGTAAGTAACCAATCGTTTATAACTACTCCATAAGTTTTATAAAGTTTTGTACAGCTCTGATTATATACCGTATTACTAATATTAACTATTGTACTACTTAGCTTTTCACTACATTTTGCTTAAAGTAATTAGTTTAAAACTTTTTTTAAATATTAAATATAGTAAGAGTATTATTGAAACGATAAGAATTGCCGGAAAAGTTTCATAAATCTTAACACGTTGAAGTCATCATTAATTTCTTTTAAAAATTTTATTAAAAATATTATATAAAGAAAATATAAAAGTTGAGTTATTGATGTGATAAAATGTTTTACATTTTATTTTCGATTATGTTTCAAACCAATTAAAAAATGATTAATTGTTAGAAAGTACATACTAACTTTTATCTTGCATTAATTGCATTAATTATATATTAATGGACCAGTAAAATAAGGAATTAACCTCGGAATGAGAGGTGATAAGTTAAAATCTTGTAAAAATCTATGTTTTGATGTTTTATAAGTTCTCGGAAATATCTCATAGTGTAGCGTGTACGCAAGTAGTGTTATTTAAAGGTCAAGGGTCAAAATTCGGTTTTTTCTTCTTCAGATATCTTGTTTTCTATGCTGTAAATGACCTTTGCAGTTATTAGTAAAGTTATAGAGCATAAAATTCTCAACAAATTTGATTTTACGTATTTGTTCGTGTGATCAACTCTTCCCGAGATATAGCACGGAGAGTGTAAGCTGTGCATCCGTGTTTAGTAAAATAAAGAGGATATTATTATTATTAATTGTTTATTGTTCGCCTTTCGGCTTTACAATCTACTTTCTTAATACATTTCATATACTTCAACTTACAATTAAATTTACATTATTCTAGACCTTTTTATCTCCAAACGTACTTTCTGCTTCTTCTTCTCTTGACCCTCTTCCTTCATTTTCCCTAGTCTTCCTTCTGTACTGGTCTATTCCCTAGTATATTTTTCTGGGCTGAAGTTTAACTGTTTCCTCGCTACTTCTTTCTTTCTCCTGCTTCCCTTCATTGCCTCTTTTAGTACTTCCTTTCTCTTCCTGTTCCTTGTGCAACCCAGCCATCAGCTTATTTCTTCTCCTGTTTTTTCTTACCTTCTTACTATTTCCGCCATCCACCTCTTTCCTTCACTGCCTCCCTTTAATAGCTGGCCAATATTCCTTTCGCTCGCTACTTTTTCCTTACACTCAAACTTAATGTGCTCCAGTGTTTCGTCCTCCGCTCCGCACACTCTACACGTTCTTTCCTCACTACTTTCCCAGTATCTGTTTCCTTTTTCCTCATTTCCCAATCTAAACCTTGCATAAAGAGGATATTTTAGAGTACATCTTTTGAGTATACAACAAGCCTCATAAAACATACTAAAATGCAGTAGTTTTGTTACAACTTTCATAACAATAGGAGGGGGTATATCGAATAATCACCGAAGAACTCAATAAAGTACAGATATGTTGGTTTACTACAATCACAGGTTTACTTTCAACACTGATAAACAGGCTATACTCGTACTTATAACTTTTAAGAAAGAAATGAAATGGATGGTATTGAGCGATAAAAGTAAACGGAAAACTTCTTATTAAAACTTTGTTTCGAAAGCAGCACTCAGAGCAATCTCAGAGTCTGTTTGTTGGCGAGAAATATGATACATAAAAATGTCATAAGTATTTTTATTTTTGAACGTTTTAAATTTAGGATACCATAAAGTTCAAAGCTA
Organism: Panorpa germanica; assembly: GCA_963678705.1. Classification (NCBI taxonomy): domain Eukaryota; kingdom Metazoa; phylum Arthropoda; class Insecta; order Mecoptera; family Panorpidae; genus Panorpa; species Panorpa germanica. Next base: position 13,103,672 of record OY783217.1, read on the forward strand.
AGAGGATACCTGTGCCATAATTATGAATTTTAACATATACATATAAGTTTTCTTTTAATTTTCATTTGTATTTTTTGTTGTCTGTTTGCTTTATTTTTCACATTAGCGGTTTCTGGGCTTGGACAAATATTTGCTTTTAAAATTAAATTCTACTTTAGGGGATACTTTTTTTTAATAAATAAATATGTATTTTTATATCAAAGATTGAATCTGAACGAAAATAATTAATTAGTTTCAAAAGACATAAAAGGACTTTATATATTATAAGTATATATATATATATATATATATATATATATATATATATATATATATATATATATATATAGCAGTTTATATATGTAACATTACCAAATAACAATATTGAGTAACGTTGATTAACCAGTGTTAAACTCATGTTAACATAATGATTAACAAATAACATTATTATTGTTTGTATTCATTTTATAATAAAATATTCACACAGAAACAAACGTTGAAATATTTCATCAAACGCCGCTTAATTACTAACAACAGAAGTATACTGTGTTGCTGTTAGTGGTTTGGTAAGGCGTAAGAACTATGTACTACTAAACACAACTAGTTAGCTTCTGTCGTGTCATACTCCCCCACCACTACAGTTTGACATAACACAACTAGCTGAAGGCTGTGCATTGACATTGTTGCCATTAGTTCAACAGTACAAACAAAAGCCACTTTGTCTTTTGACATTTTCTGTTGTTTGATACAATTTAACTAATACATTTGTTTGAGGCGTATGATTAAATGATTCAAGGGTTATAGTAGTATGTGGCACTCCACATATTAAATGGAAAATCGGAATTAAGTAAACTTTGTGACTTCATTTCTTGCGAACTTACTATGGCTGGTAGTAGTTCAAGGAAATAGTGCTTCTTTCCAGATCAGCAGATGTATTTGAAGCGTGATATTATCTCTGTTATTATTTCAAGTAAGCATATTTTAGAATATATTAACATTAATGGCGGCCACGCTTGTACGACAAGTTTATCTTAAGATAACCTTAGAAACATTCTGGATCAGAAGCGTATACAATTCAAATACGATATTCTCACACATGATCTAGTTTCTGAATCGAGATTTGGACGATTTAGGGTGACTTATGTATAACATCATCTGTCTTATGTTTCCTTTACTGTATACTGTCACTATCTCCCATATATCTTCTTCCAGCCTTACCATCCTCCTTACCGCTGTGTTCCTTCTGTCTGCTACCGCTTTCTCTTTCGACTCTCCTTCTTACACCCGTTATAATACCTCCTGTTGCTCTTCCTTTCTTATGCTCTCTCACAGCTCCTTGACATATCCATCTATAATTAATTTGTCGGTAATTTTCTTTCCCACTCTTCCCATTCCTTCCTTTCCAGCCATGTTTCGACTAATCCAATCACATCCCAGCTTTCAACGTATTTCAAAAACTCCTTATCCTTTATCTTTATCCCTGCTACATTTTAAAAATCTACTGTCACTCTTTCTTTTTCCTCTTCTTTGTTTTTTTGCCATCCTTTTCAGTCTTCCTGATTAGACATTGAGCCAAAGTTTCAGAAGCAAAACGCATTACCCCACGCCTACTTAGATTTCAACCAATAAGCTTCTACATATGGTAGCTTTCTCTAAAATAATCTAGTCGAACGAATAGCGCTAATCGCCTCTATATCGAACATATTTTAAATCGTGTAAATAGGCCACACTCCATTTATGAAGCTAAACTTTAAAATACGAAATTACTATTTCTAATCGTAACCAAATATATTTTCGAACTGTTGCCTAGAATGTGCTTCGAAATATCTTACACAAAGGTTAAATGAAGAAGTTTGTCATGTGACCACACAAACAAGACCAAGAAGAAGTTGTCTTACGAGTTTACTGACTTGAGACAAAACTAATTTAGTAAAATTTTGTCGAAGATATAGAGTATAGACAATACCATATAACATATTGAACAAAAAGGAACAACCTATATTCATGACCTGTTACTATAATAAAATAAGAAAGAACCCGTTTAGTGTCGATAATTGGTTACTTGTCTCTTTTGCTCTTACACTACGCATACATAAGTGCTTCTCACTTACTCATTGATAGATGTTAACTTTAAAATTGTCTAAAGACATACATATCAGTGCTGTACGCTACGTGTCAGAGAAAACTGTCTTAAGACATAATGTCAGGCACATACAACAGAAACTGTTTCTACAACACATTATTAATACCAGTGCTTCGTCTCCGTCTCGGTCTCGGTCTCGGTAATATAATATTCATGTAAGCAGAACGCATGTTTACTTCTAATTATATTTTCGTACAAACATACACACACGAAATGCTTAAAGCTACTTCTACTCGTCCCGTCATCAGTGTTACCACCCTTATGAAACTAATTTTAACATTTCTATGGAACAGTTCAGGGTGGTATGCCTATGCCTTTGCTTTTGCCACTCCCCTGTGGCTATGCATAATCATTATTGTGTAGATAACTATAAAAACATTATATACTCATTGTGAAATATACTTTTTTTTATGAAACTCTAGTCTTCCTTATATCCTTGCTGCGTTCCGTAATCATCCTTTTGATACTCATTCCTTAGACATACTAATTAAAACTTTTTTAATTTCTCATTTACATTTTTTTTTATATGTAGATAAAAGTAGAAAAATACTGGTACTTCAAAATGTGTACAAGCGCGTGTATGTATTGAATTTGTATGTGTTTTGTGACGGTGGTGTAGTATAGGAAATATTAAAGGTCCCATAAACACTTGAATATGTTGGGTTGACAACTGGCTCGTCCAACATGCTTGATCGTATATTAATGCCATGAACTTAATTGGTGGTTGGCATAGTTCGCCTGAAGCAGGCTTGATTACCATTGCCAACACGAGGTAAGCGCCAAAATGCATACAGGTGTATGACAGAACGACGAGGACGTTGGTCATTGATAGTTTAGTTGATCTAAACTCTTGACGTGGTGTAAAACGTATCTGGACTTTATAATTCTGTAGTAGTTGATTGCGAATTTATAAGTCTCTATAAATGCTACTTTGGGACGAAAGATTCAAAAAGAAGACCAACAAGTATATAAATGGAAAGGAAGAGCTGATATAAAGGTTCAGGGATGAAGGAATGGAGGTACAGAGTATGATAAAGGATAGTTATAGAAGTGCAGCAACAAGAAAAGATGAAGAGGATAGAAGAAGCCAAATATAATATAAGATACGGAAAGTTGTGGACAACAAGAATGCTTAAAAGTAGAACCTAGAAGATCGCTAGATTCAGACTAGGGAATAAAGAAAGAGGAAGAGAAAGTATACAGGATGTGTTGGAAAGAAGACAAAGTATTAGAGCACATTAAGAGTAGATCTCAGGAGATGTTGGAAAGTGGAGTTTGCCTGGAGGAGATTTTGCATGGGAAGAAGATGGATGACGTAAGTTAGAAGAAAGCTAAGGGAGATAAAAGACAAGGAAGAGGAAGCGTGACATTTAAAAAGAATAAGACTCCAAAATAGATTAAGAAATAAAATAAAATGTAATTTAATGAAATTAAGGCTGAAGAATGTAATACCTAATGGTACATATGTTAAATAAATAAACACAAATACAATACAAAATAAGTACGATATATAAAACGAAAGATTTACAATGTACTTGTGGTAAAGCTTAAAGAAATTAATTATTCCGGTGATAAAAATACGCTAAAGCTAAAATGTAATCCTCATTTTCACAGATTTTATAATCAAAATTTCTTTTACATAAAAATAAAATGTGCTTGTATTATTTTTACATACAAATATATAAATTAGTTTTGTTACTGCGAGGTTCACGTGTTGATCACGTATGGTTCGGCCGCATATTGCCTATTTCAGAGCTAGTCAAACATATTCCAGTGTGTATGGGGCCTTTTAAGTTGTCAACAATGTTCATTGAATTAATTTAAAAAAATTACATTATAAGGATTTAATGAATATAATATAAAACAGTTTTGTAAAAAGTATGAGCTCGTTTAATAACTGCAATTATATATTTGAAAAACTGTTACATAAAAGAAGTATTTTAATTTGAATTGCAGCGTGTAATTAAAAATAACAACTGTTGTAAATTTATTCACATACACATATAATTGTATAGACACATATGACTGCATATGTATAACAGGGTTCTCTAAAGTATCCTGAGGTCAATATAAGAGGTTAAGAGCTAATGACTAAGTATTTCTCAGTTTATTAAAATAGTTAATTGCAGTACATAATAAATTGTGATAAAGAGCGACAGTCAAAAAAGTTTAGAGATCCTTAGTATAATTTATATATAAAAATAGGGCTCCTTTAATATTGATGTACACATTGTTAGAATATAATAATATACTACAATACGAGTATATGGCATAAGTGTTGCTGAATTTGTTACTTCTGTATTCCACTTAATCCTGAAGAGGCCCTTATTTTTTACAAGTGGTGCAGCCAGAAGTTTTTATCAAGAAATAATAACAATAATATTGTAGTAAATTTATAATTGATAATAAAGAAAGTCATTATACTCGTGTGTCAAGTCAAAGTTGTAGCATATTTTAGTGTATTCTAAAAGTCAATAAAGGACAGTTATGCATTGTTCAAAGGACGAGCAGGACGCACCACTAAATGGACGTTAAATATACGCAAATGTGCAACTAAAGTAACTTAGAAGTTAAGAATACTGAACAAATCAACAACCTTCCTAACGTTGCCTTCCCTGTTAGCTTCCCTCAGCTTGTTTTTCATAATTATTACTTTTTTCTTTTTCTCTCACGTTTTAAACCCACTTTTCTTATATTATAACTATTAAAACTATCATAAACATCGTTGGGATTATAATTAATATCCTTCTTTCTCAGTCAAATTCCTCTAAAACTTTGAACCCTCGAGCGATAGCTGCACCTCTGTGAGTATGAATAAATACAACCCTGAACTCAACTCCATTAGACTCACAAACATAAATAAACTGATCTAGGTAACAATAATTAATTGATAAATAGAAGAATACTCTATTTATTCCAAATAACATATGCATATCCACCTACTGCTGATGTAGGAGTATATACATATGATTATCACACAAATATTACTGGCAATACTTGATAATTATGAAAACATATTAACTATGCAGAACCAGTAGTTTGTTGTAGTTACATGAATATTGATAATATAGTATATTTGATGACAATTGTATATCAAGCGGTATGGTCACCGTGGAACGTATCAGAATGTGCTCGCAGTTTCAAAGGCACAGTGTGAATCCTGGGCATTCATTGTACGGGAGCCTACGATAGAGGGGGTAGTATTGAATGAATTGAATTTCTAGTGTGAATTAGACACAGCAAATAATTTATTAATGTTGATTAGTATTATTATTATATTAATTGTAATATTAATGTTATTGTTGTATAATTATTTTACTTTGTGTTAGTATGGTATGTAGTTATTTTTGTAAGCGATACAATTATTAATTTATTAGTAGTAGTGGTCTATTAATAGATGTCAGTTGACGGGAGCTGGGCGGGAAATTCAAAGAGTCACTATTAATGGGCTTGTGTCCTATGTCTTAATTTCTACAAAAGTGTACTATATATTGATAAAGTGGGTTACTAGAACCTCAAATGTTCAATTATTTTTTAATAACTCCTTATATGTTAAGAGATATTAACAATTAAAAAAGTCATTTTGTCTCTTTAATTATTAAAGGAATTCAACGTTGTACACATTCCAAGTGCATGTGACATCACAATCCTTGTGCAAAGTTACCAACCTTACAGATCATAAATCTCTGGTATAAGTATTTATATATCAAAATATCAAATAGTATTTACAGCTATTTCAAGGAACAATAAAATTTCAATATTATGTCTGCCTTAGCAGGATTAAATAAAATAAAAACTTATTATTCTTTGATTTGACTTGATTATTTCGACTACCAACAGCTACAGAACATTACCACAGCACTGACCTACTCAACAAATAACTGACGTAAAATGCATTTCACGTCATACAAATATGGCCGACCATTTCTAGCGCTAAAACTACAATTTAAACTTTTAATTGCTATATCTCCGTCAATGTTTAGATATTTAATAAAATAAACATGCCAATACTCATTTATTATCATTAATTTCAATCAACAATTGAAAAATCGACCACTAAAAAATGAGGACACTAGCCCATTTATATCTGATGTTTTCTCAATTAATTAGTTTGGAGAACAACAAATGATTTTATTGATTTCAACATTTATTTAATTACAAATAAAGAACTGAATACACGGATGTCACACTATTACCAACGTCACAACTTTATATTTTCTCTTTTGATACAATTTGTGAATTTTAATTGAATTAGTAAACAATAGATGGTGTTAGTGATTGGTGATTCTAATGTTTAATCAAAAGAGATCAAGTAACAATGTTATTATTAAAACAGAAATAAGAAACGCCTCTAGTGATATACTTCTCCTTTGTTATTTGTAATTTGGAAGGTTTATATCTGTGATCAATCAGCCGTTATATTCTGTAATGAGTTTGCCTCCCGCGGGCCCGATGAAGATGGCGGCCCTTTGACAATATTCTATAACAATTTTCTGCGGATTACAAAAAAATTTATTAACTCTAGGGCTATTTGTGTCTAAGTTTGCAAGGCAAGTTTGAAGAGTAGAGTTTGAAGCTAAGGTAATAGCGTTTTCGTTGATTCTGTTCCACACTGCCTTTTTACACTAAATTGTATTGTATTATAATTTTTACAATTTTAGACGAGTTTTGTTATGTTTTGGACTATAAATAGAACACAAAAATTCAATTCTTTTTATTCTTACTGTTGAGTTACAATTTTAAATCACTTTTCAAGGTTTTTTCATTCACGACGGCGACGTTCGCACACCGAAGACTATAATTTGAAAAAAATTCTTCCTTTCCCCGAATTGTCCCACATACCCTGCCACTTTTCTTTCACTTTGCTTTGCTTTTTGCTAATATGACCTAATTCTTAATCGAAGTAATATAATATTTCTTTATAAAAGTAGCTTTGCAATCGAGTAAATCATACGCGTTGCCTTGCAACTGAGTAAAAAGCTCATAATACTATAAATCCACTTGTCTCATCAACTAACTTCATATTCTAATTTTAATTTTAATTTGATATTAAATCATATTCGATCATAATTTAAAAATCTCGTTGATTAATGACAGGCTGATGTGGTCGGTCGGTCGGTTGGCAAACGACTTTTATTACTATCCTATACATATATTAAAAATATTCTAATTTAAATATTATTCTATTAGGGAATATAACCTCAAATTCAAAGCAAGCAGTAATTACTCATGTTCTTTTTTGTGTTTATATTAATAATATTCAAAAATATGACATTTAAATATGGGTTAATACTATTATACATTAATCACCACGAATAACAAATCGTTCACGTTATGTTTTCTTTTAGTTTTTCTTTTTTTCAGTAATTTTAATGTTCTACAGTACGAGTATTAGATCGCTTTTCATCATATAGCTTAATACGTTGCGTGTGGTATCGTGATATGAATTCTATAGGGAAATGGCACTTCTAAATTAAGTATAACTTTGTTCTATTGTAAATATAACCTATAACGTCAATGCTGGCAAATCACTCTGAATAGGGTCTTTAAAAAATAAAAATTGTTAATTGTTTTTTATAATAGTAACTGTATTTTCGATTATTATTTTTATTTTGCGGCTATTCAATAATATAACCTTCAAGGTCATATTTAATTGAGCAGTAATCGCAAACCAATGAATGATTTCTTTACCGAATTTTAAAAGTGTTATATAAGTTATACTTGATGAAAAAGTTTAATTTAATAAAAAGAAAATTTTAAATTCTAGACAAGTAGTTGAAGTTGAAAATTAAAAACGGAATTCGTTAAAAAAATTATATCAATAAATTCAATGAAATGAAACCATAAAGGAAATGCTATATATCTAACCAACATGATAGAATATTTGAGAAAGCATAAGCGCTATTAAGAATAAAATTGACTATGAAAAGACATCGGCATTGATTGAAGAAAGAGCCCTCACCACAATGCTATACATGCACATCAGAATCAGCTATTAGGATATAAAGCTTAGCCTTCGAAAAAGTTGTGTCGTGTCTATTTGTGCTCAGTAAAATATTAATACAATTTTTTTGAAATGTTTTATTTAACCGCATTTTGACAATTACTGTACTACATGTATTTAGAATTTTAACGATTTTACAATTAAGAACTTTTTTAGTTAAAAGTCGTATTCGCTTTGAACGAAATATTTGTTGATAGAAGGGACGCAGTACAACCTTGAAGACCCGAGTAATTGAACTTTATTTCCAACTGAAATAACTCAATTTGCCAGTAATCAAATAAAGTTACTTGATTACTCATAAAGTACTGAAATGCGTGTGCGAGTTATCTTGTAGATATCTTTACAAATAAACTTTGCAAGACTATAAAACTGTTCCGTATTTTATACTCTTAGTATAAGTTTTTGCTTTTTAAAACGCCTTTCCTGGTATATTGCACTTTATCGAATCAGATCGAATAAAATCCATGGAAAATTTACACTTTTATTAAATTATTTGGAGACTGCATTATAACACACATATTATAAATAATATTTCAACAGTTGACAACATATTTGAATAGTTTTTTTTTGTATTTACTCTCTTTCAATTTATCTACTGTATGGATAATTTTAATGAATAGTGTTTATACAAATGGAAATATTATTAAAACAACTAATTAGTCACCATTTGAAACCTTGCATTATTTAAATATTTTTTAATTGGTGTGAATACTTCATCATCATTACAACCAGACTTTATTAAAACAAAACATTATTTCAAATTTTGACTAACAAATTATTTTTGTTATAGTTTCGAAAATAGTTTGTTCTAGAAACTTCAAAGTAAACAAAATAGTTTAAAAGTTTCTCATCAAAAATACACTAGTGATGTTCCCAGCGTATAACCTAAAATAAACTCTGTGCACTTTGTAGCATGAAGCTATAAAACTATTTGCCCCAGTTTTTGTAAATGGGGCAAACTTTGTTAAAGTCAATCCACCGGTCATTGTTATATTACTTAATAATATTTAATGTCGAGTAAAGTGCATTATTATTGTTATTAAGCAGATCGTGCGTATTTTCAGCACTACGCTTGGTTGACAATTCTTGAGGGGCAAGCACAGGAAATTAAAGATCTTCACTTAAATTTTATATAACGATTCACTTGTTTATTGGATCTAATTTAAATCACAAGTTTTGATACTAATAACAATAATTAACACTTAAAATATAACTAATAATAAATATAACTAAATATAGATAATGACAAAGTAACAAGTAGTAAGAGCAGCGTAGTCTAGTAAAGAGCTGCTAGTAGTAGAGAGTACTAGTAAAGAGACGTAATAGTAAAGAGACGTAATAGTACAGAGCGAGAGAGCACTGATAACAGCGCAGTCACTTATATAGGCCAGCAAAAGGGGAAGGGATTGTGACCAGCTGTAATCTGGTTGATAAAAGAGATCTCTGGTGGCGCAAATATAAATGAATTTGTCACAAAACAATAAATAATTTGTAATTTGACAAATATGTTAAAATAAATAAGTTTTGCAACATTTTGCTGCTTAAAGGAGCAAAATGTGTGTTCTAAAATTAACCAATTATGTTGAATGGTGACATGAGAAATGTATTCGTAAATCAAAAACACGTATAAAAAAATGTCATAAGGAAATAGTTTTAGCCATTTAGAGCACAAAAGCTAAAAACACAATTCACCAGATTAATAAAAGCAATAAAATAGATATAATAAAATAGATTTAATATAGGTTAGGTGCTCTTAACAATTAAAATGTTCTAAAAAAGAAAATAATAGTTTTAACAAACGAACATTGGTCAGGGATGATTTAAATTTTATATAACAGGGTTGCGGAACATATGACACATGTGCCAGAGTTCATACTTAATAATAAATTAAGAGTTAAGTTAAGTTTGTTGACAATTCATAAAGGTCAGCAAAATTTTACGTTCATAAACCACATCGGTAGAGAACATAGATTTTAGTATTATTTAATTAATTATTTTTTCCATCTGTTTAATTTTATAACAATTAGTACCTGTGCTAATTATGAAGTTAACCTAGGTCTGACCATGTCAATTAAATATTGATAACATTGAGATAATTACGTTTCACACATTACGTTTCTTAAAGTCTGATGTGTTCTTATTCAATAAATTCACTGCTAGATCATTGCTGATCTTGTTAATTTCTTCTTTAACAGTTCTTATGCCGAAGTCGTGGTTTTTGTATTTCTTATTGATGCATCTCAGTATATCCATGGTGCTCTTTACTGTCTTTTTATGTTCAAGGCATTAGTTAGAATAGCTTTTCTAATTATAAATATTTAATTGTTTCAGATGCAAATCAGGATCTTTGCAGCTGAAATGGTCTCGGTAAGTGACTTTCATTTATTTTGATACCTTGGTGCCTGATTTCTAACCTAAGTCGGTTATTTCACTGCTGTTATGAATACGAGGTTCAATATACTCGTTACGAATACATGTTTCAATACTAAATGACTAATAAAATGTTTTCTCGGGAATGGATTCGAACCCACATAATCTATTTAGAACATAGATATTTTATCAGTTATGCTACTTCAGATCGACACTTCATAATCATTTTTAAATGAAGATATAAACTGATTGCCTAGGTTATTTGAACAAATGAGGACTTTGTATAGCATCCTAACCCAATTCATTGGTGCCACAACAATATAACAACGGTATCGCTCACGTGTACTAGAATAGAAATTGCGATGTATTTTTAACCTTTATTATTAATATTGAAACTGTCACTATCACTGCTTGTGACGTCACAGTACATATTACCATTACGTTACATAATTGCTCTGAATCTTCGTGAAAACCATCAGCAACAGCAGCAGTTCACTTTAGATATAAATAGGAATGAAAGAAATGTCAATGTTTTATTTTGCTTTAAGAAAGAGGAAAAAACACTCATGAAGACTGTAATAAACTCCTCGAGACATTCTAGAGCAGGGGTCCTTAAACTGCGGCTATAAAATGAAATTTAATAAAGAATAAAATATGGTGATTAGAAAGTATTAGTATGCATAAACCAATACATACTCACATTACTGATTTTTTTAATTTGAAACCTGTCATGTCAATTTTTGAATTGCTTTATATTATATAATTGGTCCACAGACTCCAAAAGTTTGGGAACCCCTGCTCAAAAGCAAAGGGTACAGAAATGTGGTACATATTTCTTACGGATGCCTGCACAAGTATTTATACAATAAAACAGTTTTTATATTAAAAAGAAAACCGCGTCAGTAGTAATTGTATACGACAAAATATTCTTGTTATACACTGTAAGATAACGCAGTAAAAATTACTATGTGAACAAAGTACCTGAAAAATATAAAAATTACTATAACTATAGGAACTAATATACGAAGGCAGTTTGATAAGTCAGTGACTTCTTTAATTTCCTGTGCCGTAACTTTAAATGCAACACTGCTCCCGTTAACAGCCATCTATTAATAGACGACCCTCAAATTTTGAGCAATCTGCGTCATTCAGTTTGTGTTTGACAGCCATTGAAAGGAGACAACCTCGTGAATTTTAATGGAAATGGAAAAAAGTGAATTTCGTGTACTGATTAAGCGCACAAAAACCATCACCGAAGTCAACAAAATATTTGATAACTACTATATGGACTCTGCACCATCAATGTCAATGGTAAAGAAGAGACTTACTGAGTTCCGTTGTGGTCGTACCAGCACAAGTGATGCCGAACGTTCAGGTCGCCCAAAAGATCGGAGTATGAGCGCTTTTTTACCGAAATAAATATCTTTTATTAAAAAATAAAGCGCTTTTCAAAAAAAATTTATTGAATGATCAAACTAGCCTCATAGTACCCTGGTACTACGGTACACACTAATTTTTATTGTGTATTTCTCACAGTGTAGAATATGATAAACATTTGATTATGTTGAGAGGTTTGTTTCTTTTAGCTCTCGAGTTATAAATATACAAGGACGTCCCCGGGTCGGGTCGGGCGGGCCGGGCTTCTAACGCAGTGAGTTTTGATTTAGTTAACGTTATTGTATATTAATTGGTATCTATGCATAATTCATGAGATATAATATCGGATTGTTAAATTTAATAACAAACTGAAGTGTGAGTGTTTTATATTCAAGGATTCTTCTTATAAAAAAATATAATTATATTATTTACAAAAAATTCTTTGAAACAAGACACAGACAATGCTGTTGATATTTTTCAATTTAATTATTCTAAAGATGAAGAAATAAACATTCAAAAGTATACTTTTTTTGGAAATATATATACATACTATATCTTTTGATATTTTTTATATTTGATTCACGTATTTTTTTATAAACTTTTCAATTGTAGAAGTCTTTTGAAAATCATTTTATAAGGAATCTGTAAATTCGTGAATTCTTTATATGAATCCGTTTTATTATTCATATTTTCAAATTTACATATAAAATAAATTTTATTACTTTTCAAATTTTAAAATACTTGACAAATTCATTACGTTTGTCAAAGAAAAATCTTACATTTAGAGAATGGATAATTTCCAGTGGCGTACGTACGGTATAGCCAGAGTACTCAATGTGAATGAAGGTAAATTTACGGGGTATGTGAATTAAAGAAACTTTATAAGTAAATGGTAAATTTTTATCTACAAAAGACATCCGGAAAAATGAAGCTATTCCTGTCGTTTACTTATGGCGATTTCTGTAACACAAAAATTGTTGCACTCGTTTTGCACTTTTCTTTCTTAACTTTAAATTAGTAAAGTTATTTTTGTGTTCTATTGTGCAAAACAATTGTTGCCTTGTGGTTGTTTTAATAGTGAAAATATCGCTTTCTTATTTTGATAAGTTTGTGATCATTGATCAAGTTGAATGACCTATTAAACTAGCTGTGTATTTAAGCGCATCTATCGGGCTGTAGGATTGAGAAAATTTAATGTTTGAGAACTAAGCTATTCATACTTTTCACTAGAAATTTTAAACAGCAATTGAAACAAAACAATACATGCTCATTTTTCATGCAAATTTTCTAGATAGACTAGACCAGATTAGAGGAGTAATTATAGCGTAAAGGATTTAATGTCATGTGTCCAAAGCATCCTACAAAGGTTTCAAAATAAACTGTTAAAGCAAATCCTTAACGTGCCGCGATTCGTTCCAAACTGGTTAACACATGAAGATCTTGGGGTTCCATACATAAGAAGTGAAATTAAGGATATCAGCAAGAAGTACGTACAAAAATTAGAAGTTTATCCAAATGAATCAGCTGTACAACTTTTCCAGCATAAGCCGGATAGACGACTGAAACGTAAAAATCCAATGGACCTACCAAATATGGTGTAGAATAGCTTCCATATATACTTAATATTAATGTAATAGGTTAAGTCAAAGGGTGAGTCATCGATGGATGGCAAGCTCGCATGTCATATTTATATATATTCTCAAAATTTGATTAATGTTCTTCGAGGACAGATTGTAAATTATGTATGTTTTAAAATAAAAAAAAAATTTGTCCAAAGCCTGAGAGGGACAATTGACAATGAAACCAAAAAAATATTCTCTAACGTCAAACATCATTACTCTTGGCCCTGTTATCGTCTCATTTAACTTCAATAATTCATATTTCTCAAATGAAATTTTTCAACAATTATAAATTTTATTATTCATTAAGAACAAATTATTCAACAATCTAAATTCCCCACAAAGACACGAAGAAAAGATTTTCTTCAATTAAGTAAGATTACTGCTTATACTCCTACAGTTTATATTGAATTGCCGCTGTTACTTAATAGTATCTCCTAAAAGCATTTCCGTCGTTTACGAGATACTAATTGACATCTACTACTAATCCTCTTAGTTTAGATTATGTAATTACGAAAGTAACATGTGAAAGGAGTGGGGGGCAGGTAAGAATGTGTAATACGTATTTAAAGAAAATGTTACTTAATAAATCGGTCTTGAGACTCGAGAGTGGCTGCCTCCACGAGTACAGATTGTGACTGGAGCGCGTGACTGGACTTTATTAATAATTAGGCTAGAAAACGCTAGCTTGTTTATTTACGCCATGTACAAAATGTGATGAGGATCGACGACGCAGAGAGACAGATATATCTTGTTTCTTTTTCTGTGATATTCTAGTGAAATGAACGTAAAATAAATATTTTCAAATATAAAAGAGACAACAACTAATTTTCCGTTTAATTGTATAATGTTGGAAAGAAAAAGAATATTCTTATGAACAAAATTTGCCAATTTTTCTGTCTACCTATGTTAAATATTTGAAATCTGAGTGAAAAGAGTTTTTTACTGGAATTTCATCTAGCTATGCCATTCCACACAAATGTTTACTGGGTACAGTTTTCCATGATATGAAGTTTATCCTTTATTGTATCTGAATATGCTACTGCCATGTAGGTAATAAAACTGTATATTATATATCTGTAAATTTAGAAAAATTTAGTAGAATGACGATATAAAATGCTATGACAATAGATATATCATAATAAAAAAAAATAATAAGTATATCTTTAAGAAGCTTAAATATTTTTTTGTATTTATGTAAACAATAAATACAACGGTTAAACCCGATTACAAAAATTATTTATTTTGTTTTCAGAAATAAACCAAAAAGAAAGCTTTCGTTTTCATTCTTGCAGTCTAATGTTGAAGTTACAACTTTTCGGTAAATCCACTTGCAACAAGCTTTTTCTAAGAAAAAAATGTTCATATGGCTTTTTCTTTCTTTGACAATAAAATCGTCTTAAGACAGTCTTGTTTCGAGTTGTGGCTGTTTTAATTATCGTTCAACGAAGTAAATAATAATTATTTTCTAATATACAACGGCAATTAAACTACAGGAAAATGAGGACATGTTTGAACGGTTGCCATAGTAACAGACGTGTTGAATGGGACCAATTATTTTAAAAGAGTAGTTAAGTAAATTAAGAGAAAATTTTATTAAATATTACTGAATGGTGTAAGCTGCTTATAATATAATTTTCAAAATGTTCTGCTTTAATTAATAAGCTAATGTCTAAGTATATGGTATTAAAATGACTAATTAAACTTACTAAAACTTACGCCAATTAGGTTATTATAAGATAGAGAATTAATTACATTAATAAAATGAGTCTTGAAGCATTTACAGAACAAAAATTAATTTAAAAGATCTTCTGTAGGTAATATTATAAAAGTATATTTAAAAGTTGATTTTTTAAAAACAGTTTCCGTACTTGATATACTTCTCAGACTTTACAGAAATACAATTATTTGAAGGAGGCAGACTAATTTGAAGATGAATGTCTCAAGATTCAAGCTTATTAACTTACTTCATAGAACTTTTAATACATTGTGCAAGATTCAACTTGCTAGCGTGCTACAAGCTAACTCAAGCGTAACATTTCTACCTGGGTCATATAACCAATTCGCTCGAAGGTAGCTTGTAGATATAAGGCTCTGATTAGGGGTGCCTCATCTTCTAATAAGGAATGTATCAGGCAAAGTTCGTAAGATGCTAGTCGGGCAAACCTTGTTTAATTTAATAATAAATTATCGCAATATTTAATTAATAATTAAATAGTAAAACAGAATTTAAATAAACAACATCTGGAAGCAGATGTGCAAAATTCACCTTACTAACAGTAAAATGGACATGTTATAAATAGACCGTTAAATATTCTACATTTTATATAAATAATTGGAATAGCATTCATTTAATATTTTACTTTACCTGTACAGGTAAATAGATCACAACGAAGAGTTTTAATTAAATTTATTTTACAATTGAATGCACTGGAAGTGGTGTTTCTGATAGTTTATTATTAGAGTAGTATATTTATATGAATGTATGATATGCTGCGCTATTTAAATGATATTGAATTATATTGAATGTCTTCTTCTTGTTCTTCAATACAAAGCACGGGTACTATTGTCCTATTCATATATGACAACTACCTGAAAAGAATGTGTATGTATGAAAGGTATGTTATATATAACAAAAAAGGCTTCCAGTAGGTATCAAACTTGTTTTTCATGTTTGTAGAAAAATATTATTGTAGGAAAAATATAAACTGATCTCAAATATTACAATAAAAAATAGTGGGTGTATTTGCTTTTGAATATACAAGGGCGCTCACAAAATAACTTGAACGGGAAAATTTATATTTTAGTCTATTTAGTGGGAGTTAGGAATTTCCTTTTATTCAGAGAAAATTTGTCATAGATTTCATTCTATTTTGTATAAATCTCGTCTAATTGGTGTGATGTATTTGTGCGTACATACAAACGCAATACGCAACGAATGCAATCAATAGTTCTGTTTTCGGGAATTCAGTCGCTATGGGGCATGTGTTTAGATTCATCATTACGCCGCTTCATTACTTCAAGTTATTAAAGAATTCTTTTTTTTATCTTTAAAACATTTACAACTTCTTTTTATAGGTTTTGTATATGTTGTTTAATGTATTAAAAACATGAATTTTCTCGATTTTCTTTTCTCTTGACTTAACCGCGTTGGTTTCTTAGCAACTCATCTATAAAATATATTTGCCTATCCGTAACGTCAACAAATGTTCTTTTAAAATAGTTTACTGTGAAAGGGAAGTTACAATTGATTCGATATTTTCCTATTTCTCTTTTCAAGGCGAGTTTTTTGTTTTGATGTAAGTTTGAGTCATCACTTTTTGATTTTATGGCTTTTCTTTTAAAGCCTTTTATACGTTCACGTTTTCCAACAGTCAAATAAGTTTTACGTTTGAATTTTAAGCAGGTTAAAACATTCTATATGTTAGAATAATTTAGTATTTTATTTGAAACATTTAAGACAATTGTCTGTTTCAAACTACCCTCTACCCCAAATGTTTTAAGCTTTGAAATTGATCCTATTTGATGATTCACTAAACACAACGCTGAACGCACCCCATGTTGTACGCGAAGCTACCCTAAATCTGCGGTTGAGGTTTCATTTAATTCGAAAATTTTTATATGGGTTGTCACTAACAGGATGTTTACCCCCTTTGACGTCAATTTATTAGCAATTATCTTTCACGATAGTTGTCTAGAATATGTATTAAGTTTAGCTTTGTTAAGGGTCGTGAACATAGGGTGAAAATATATCTGTTATACCATATATAAGTAACAATATATTATTTTGTATTATTCTTGGATGATTACTTGTCGTAAACCACTAAGATACGCGCAATTTGATCAAGACGGACCTATTGACTTAATGTGGATTGCTACCAATAAATATTGTCACAATTGAATTCAGGAACCTTACTGTTTTTCTATAAACTGTAAAGTATTATGCCTATCTACAGTTTTAGTTTTAATTTTCTTTTTTTTTAATTTATTTTAGGCGTGATCATTTTTTGTATTTGCTATTTTAGTTTTATGTTTTACTTTTACAAGTAAACATACTTCATACTTTCTAACACTAAAACAATAAAACTTAGCATTTGGTGTCCACATTGTTTTTTTTTTATCGAGCGAGTTAATAATCTACAATCTGTCATAAGTAAAATGAAGTTTCACCTTGTGAAAAAGAAGAGAATGTAAATAATTATATTAATGTTCTGCGAATTCTGCTCTATGGGTAAAGTATACAAAACATAGAAACAAAGCGTACCACTGGAGAACGGCTGGATTGATTTGGCTAATTTTTTTTTAATGTTCGTTTTAATAATAGAAAATTGGGAAAATATACACGAAAAATTAGGAAATTCTGGAAAGTGCTTTTTATGGCATTATTGCAACTATGTGCACAAAATCGATTGACAGCTGATTATTAAATTATGAATCAAGCTAATAGTGAAGAGAAATTGATTCAATTGTTTATTTGCAGTTGAATTGTGATAAATTTTATAGAAATTTGGACAGGACAACGTCAGCTAGTTAAAGATACATAAACGAATCTGAAAAATTAAAAAAAAAAGTGTAAGCTCTTCTTTTATATTTAAAATGCTCAGATTCGAATATCAAGAATTTGAAGAGGTAGACCGTTAGATTAAACCTAATATTTACCTTATTGTCTTTGCTTGTTTTCGTTTGGAAATGCAAGTACAAACTAAGGAACACTAAGCCATGTTTTTCAATTATTTTACTCAATAAAATTTTGATTGACACAAAGACACAATTACGCTTACAAACAGTTTTTATACCTCAGATAACATATATTATCCACGCCTACATCCCGTCTACACTTCTCTAAGTCGTTTTGATTTTGACCCGATTCACTAAATAATAAAAAATGATCACTTAAATATATCTGTGAATGAAATATTCTCAAATATATTTTAACAGAAAATGGTTATTTAATTTTCGTATCCATTTTAACTTGTTGCTATTTATAAGATGTTTATTCACCCTATTATTCCCCCCAACTTATTTCCACCCTCATAATCCACCCTTGCGTTGCGTATATAATAAATAACATCATTATTATATAGCAGTTATGCTTCTGTTTGTGCTTGTTTGTCTGAGTATGAAATTGAATTACTCATAACGCAATCCTTAAATTGTGTACGACTACGTCTCGTCTATCATTCTTTGCTAAGTCTATTACGATTCTTAACACATAAAGATTTCTCTTCTCGGTCAAGTAGACAGACGGTTATACTCGTACATATTATTCAGCTGATTTAACAAGAAACAAATTCCTCTTGTGCAGAGCTAGTGGGACATGTAAGAAATAAAAATATGACGACGCAGTAAATGGAGACAAAATCTAAACGACTGAATTGACGTCATGATCTAAAAGCACACAGCTTTTAAGCAAAAATTGTTCCGAGAAAATTGGCGCAATATATTAAGTTTTTATTCAGCAAAAAACCTACTCGCTGTCTGTATTCAATCTGGTCCGCAAGTTAATATTAATTTTACATGAGACTTTCTAATAAATATTATTATAAATCTAATTTTTTATTTTAATATGAGAGTAACAGTACGCCTTCCATAACACTGGCATACATATACAAGAAAATGTACACTCTTATATACTCGTACATATATTTGAGAATAATGACTGCATGTGGCGCTAATTGCGTCGCATATTAACATTTTTTCATCTGGCGTAGAACAAGTATTCACAGTTCTCCCAATTTTGATTTACGTTGGTGATGAAAACAGTTGTCTAAAACCATTACTCAACTTGTATTGAAGTGATAAATATTAATATCTTGGAGAGATAATATGTGCACACTTTCACATTGCGCATTATTTCATAGATAGGCCTTGTTTTATTCTCAAAAACATCTCATATAGAGGATCTATTCCGTACTCTCTCTTGAACTATACCTCCCCACCCCCACTCCTCCCACACAATATTATAATTTTCATAATTTCTAATTACTTTATTAAACACTCAATTTGTTTAGTTCATTTTGTATTCTTCGTTTAGCAAATTAAGTAATTTTGTAAACTGATGTAAAAAGCAAGTCAACATTAATTAAAATATAATAAAAAATGTCTTTTATTAGTTATATTTAATAATAATTTTAGGATAAAAGCATTACAATCTCCTCTCATATGATAGCTTATTCTATAGTACGACTATAATGTAACGTAGTGGACAAGACGTGCACATAATAGTAACCAAAGAAAAAAAGAACGTTTTTCAATGGTTTATTCTTAAAAAATGTAATATTGCCTATTTTTTGTTAATAATTTATCATACATCTTATTATATTACCTCCACCTCCAAGGTACCTATTCAAGCTACCTGATATTAAACTTATATTTTCCGTTCTAGTAGTCGTAGTCGCATAGAGAATTTCTACTTTAATCCAATAAATCTTCCAAACAATGTAAAAGGGCGGGAACTAGATAAGAGGATTTCCTGGGTCTGTAGATTTTCTATCTAGAGTAGATCATGCTCAAAATAAATGTATCATTGATCTGATTGGGATTACGTTGTGCGAGATCGTCAAAGAATAGAGATTAAAGGAGGGTGGAAAACTTTCAAATAATGACCGGAGAAGATGTTCTATAAGTCAAATTAAATATACGAGTAACTGCTTACCCCATTCTGAAATAAGTGTTATTAGTATATGGATTACAGAAGTTAAAGGTATATAGTAACTTTGAAAAATAAGATGTGTTTTGTGTTTTTAATATATTTTATTGTAATGATAAAAAAATTCACTGTAAATTTGAACGAATTTTAGTCACCATTCTTGTTTCATGACGATTTCAACTACTGGGCAATATTCGTCGATTATTTCGTTCCAATGAAAAATTCTCACAATTACAATGTTAATTTCTAGGTTGTATTTTGTGTCGTAATATTTATGTTTAACGACGGGTTATTGTATCACTGTTAAAAATGTGCTTAATATTAATACAAATTGAATAGACAAATGCGTATTAAAATTAAGAACCAGTTAATAATTTTTTTAAGATAATTTTGGTCTGAATTTGTTAAACAATCCTATTTAAATGCACTGTATATGTTATGAAAATTAATATACTGGGATCTCAATTTTTTTTAATACATAGTTATAAAATATGCTTTTGAAATGTTCTAAAATTTATAAAGCTTATATACTAGTCCTATCACCGACAGAAAGAAATGTCTGATTGCAAATGAAACAACAACAACAACAAAAGTTTACGATTACATAAAGAACAATATCTATTTACCCTTTATTACAAGCAAACTCACAAAATATATCGTTGGTTCGGAGATCGAACACAAAGACGCGGCTGTTTACATCTCTCGGTTTATGTTATACAATCATTTAAAAAAAAAATACTTTAAAAGTAACATAGTATTCAGATGAAACAGTATTTCAGATGTGAGAGTTGTAGCCCATAAAGTAAGTGCTCTACATACGCGATTAATTAAAAATCCGCATCAGTCAGACAGTGTTTGAGCAAACAGGTTATTAAAACTTTCTGCTTTGTGCATGCATACTATAAATACTAATTTGACAGTAAAATTCAAATAATCCAATATGGACAAGTTGTGAAACAAAGTTTTATATAATACGTATTTTACGTACAAATTTGTTCCTAAATATAAAAATGTATCTAATGTACAAGTATTCGCATCTAAGAATCCACATAAGTCGAGGACTTTTTGTATCAAAAATTATAATACAAAAAGTGTTCGACTTACGCGGATACGCACATTCTGTTTCAGAATTTGTCTATTTACATTAGTTACCTGTTCTCCCATACCCTTGTAAATTGAGTTTGAAATCTTACGAATTGCGGTTCAATTTACGGGTTCGTATAATCATCATCCCTCTCATTAATTAGTCCATCTTTCAAGGATACACAAATCATTGTACTCATTAAAACTAATCTTTAACAATAGAAATATTATCCTCAAAATATATTAATAACATTTTCAACAGTTATGGAAATCGATCCTATTATCTCAGGATTACGAGATCCTTACCATAACGGTAGGATCCTTGTAGCAATGAACCAGCACCTTTATTACTCTGTCCAATGGCAACGGCAACCTTAATAACTCCTTTCACATTTTAATTGGTTCAGTAATTCAGGGTTTAACTCGTTATAATCTTCTCTAAGACTCTCAAAGATGAAGTATTATTAGACTGATTTATTTATTTTTCTTGATATTCTGTAATTGATGGAATTCAAATACATAAATAAAGAAAAAATACTCACTTGTATATATTTTATGCTAAATATTTCAATTAAAAATTGTATAATCTTTTTTTATGTAAATAATATTTTATTATTTATATTTATGCATTCTTTTTTATTTACTTGAAGTGAATATATTAAATAAACCCCATTTATTGTTTAATGTTAACTTTTATTTTTGCCTACCCCTACTTCTCTAACAAACAATAACACATTATATTTTTTTTCTGTATTATAAATATTCATTCGTTTCAAAAAGAAATTTATTAATGTAATCACTCTTCAAGTTACTTTGTCGAAAAATGTTTTAAAAATATCTTCAGTGTTAAAATATTCTTTTGTCTTATCTTATTTTTATCACAGTTATAATACACTTGTACAGAATCGAACTGGGATTAAAAAATATAACAATTTTAAATAAGTTTAATGAATTAATTCAGTTTATATTGCTTAAAAAGGTAACATTAAATGCATAAGAATATCTTAGGTTACTATTTGTATAAAAGCAATGACATCAAATCATTTAACATTATTTCTTTACGCTTGTACTGATTTTTAAGAATAAAAATAAACTCCATGAATACAATACATAAACCCGTGTCTTATTTAACGTAATATTTTTTACCTAAACGTTATGTTTCATTACTTCCCAAAGTTTAAGACAATTCTAATATATAGCCATTAAATAACTGCAAACGACTGCAATAAATGCAATCTTAAATAAAAAGTTTAATTATACTTACGAAACGTAAATTGAAGTCGATAAATTTTGTTATATAATTTTACATTAAATTAACCCTATTTTGTTAAGATTCCATGTAAAGGGCTAATTTTTTAATGTTAAACAAACCTTGTATATAGTTAACTGAATGTTAAATTTCTTCCTGTGAAAGTTGGCCCTTATTTTGGAAAATCAGAAATTCTTATTATTTGCAATATTTATTTTGACCATACTTTTATGCCAATTGGTTATTTCAAATATGTAATTTTGTTTTTGATGTTTTTATACAATATTACTAAATAAATTTTATTATCATTAGATTCTCAGAACAGTAGAAATTATTATATTAATTATAATTTTGCAGGTAATAAACAATTAAAATTATATTAATTAAAGAGTTGATAAACAAAATATAAATTTATTTAAAAATATAGTTAATTAAAAATAATAAAATAAAGGATTTTATAATGATATTTTAACCTATAATTAGACATTCTCTCATGAATGGAATGTCAATTAATTTTTAATTTTATTTTCACGTATTATTGATATTTACATTTTGTTTATTTGCATCGCAACTAATAATTTTAATTTTACTCTGTTAATTAGTAATTAATTTACACAACAATATACACAATCTATATTTCAAATACATTTTAAGTGTATTTCTATATTAAAATGATTACATTAAGAATGACGTAATTCTAAATAGAAAATATTTTTAAACTAATCAACTTATTCTAAGCACCTTCAAATATGTCGAGTTATATTATACGTAACATAAAGATTTTGTTGGTTATATTATTACCTTTAAAAGAACAATAGTGTACATAATACAAGTATATTCAGTTTACGAAATATGTTTTCTCGTTTTTCTCTTAGTAAGTTTATTTTATTCGCAACATACACTGGACAAATATAATTTCCCTAATTATTATAACTACCTTGTATGAGAATATGATCATATATGCATACTAAGTAACATACTCGTATGGTATAACGCAGTTGCATTACTAGAAAAAAAGTACTGAAATGCTACTTGCAACGGGTACTTGTGCTAAATAAAGAAAAAAACAATAAAGCAATAAATAAAAGTTGATATAAAAATTGTAAAAAAAAAGTAAACTTTACAGGATAATTAATTATTGCCACTTCTATTTTTAAAAGCTTCATAAAAATTTAATGTGTGTTTTCTTGTTTTTGTAAAATGTTTAATTTCCCTCTAGTTAAATTAAAATTGCATATAGGACTACATAAATAACTTACCTTGCATCCAGATGAAAAACACCAACACAACTTGAACTTTCATCTTGAAACTTTAAAAAAATTCACGTGTTCAACTTTTTAAAACGTTTCTAATGTGTATATAATTTTTAAACTGTGTTACAAATTTCACTGAAATATTTCACCGTTTATAAATATTTAAAATTGATGAACTTCATATGACAAAGGTAAAGGTATCGTAGCGGGTAGATAAGCGTTGTAACGACGCCGTTACAAGCTAAGCTCTACTGTTTCAACGGACTATCTGTGTAGTGCTACTGTGTTAACAGTCGGTGAACGACTGAACAAAGCGGATGAAAGCGCTACCAGTGCTCCGGCAGTGACGTAACAAACCCGTAGCACAAGAACGTAGCGCCGTAGCGTTACGTAGCGCCAACACAACCAACAAAACGTTCAGAGAACGAACTTTTGTTGTGTAATGGATTTAAAAACCGTTACGAGCGTACCTCAGTCAACGTCGAGATGGACCGTGATTCTTGAGCGACTCACTGTAGGTTATTAGAACTAGGTGAACTGTCAGAGTTTTGTTTTAAATTTTGTCATTTTTGATATGGCGCCATGAATTGAATGATTGAAACCGAGATTGTTGAATTATTAACAGGTTCTTAATATCAAAGTTCACTTTTCTATAAATTATATGCTATGAGTATTATAATAGAAATAAAGTTTGCAGTCTTATAAGTGTAATTTATGTTAAATTTATGTGATGAAATATAACCGGAAGAAAGTAGTGCCTCTCGACAACAACATTAAATAAATAAATATAAATAATAATCGAGAAAAACCGTGTCAGGCCCAAATCAATTACCAGTTCTGCCCCGTTTGCCTCTCACTGTAGACACAGTAGATACGTTCTTGAAAAGACGTTGTAACAAAAAAGCCGTATTAAAAAGAAACAACCCCAAAAAATCTGATTCAATAGACGGATAACTCATAAACGGAACCCAACAAAATTATAATGCAAATAAACTTGTCGAATCTCTTGCTGAAATGTTTCAATCTCGAATATTGCTTTCGTCGTTATCTTAGGCCGTCCGCATATTGCTCGACTGATTGCAAACGCGAGCCCCGAAATTTGCTCAAACCGAATGAGAATGCAACTGTGTTGTTAGTGAGAGTCTAGGTGTATACGAGTGAGAGAACACACACGGTACGAACGAAACTAAACTGATTTGAAATTGGTTTTGAGCACGTTTTGGGCGCAGGATAATTACGTTGCATGCTATACTGCACAATATATATATATATATATATATATATATATATATATATATATATATATATATATATATATGCACAAATACTATTCAAAAGTATTTAAATACATACATTCATACATACATACAAATACGTCACAATAAAATTCCCTATGCTATTGTGCTCGACATGGCTCGTTTTTCGTTTTCGTTGGAAACTTCGTTGCGCGGATAGTTTGCAATCAGTCGACCTATATAGTTCAATATTTGGATATGTATCATTAATGAACTGGATAATGAACATATGTAGAACACTTTCTCGTTTATACGGCTCTAAATATATCTAAACAATTACGGTAAATGGAAATAATTATTTCTATAATTTAAATCAACAACTTCTGTAAACAGGAAACTTAATTTATTTTTGTAGACCGTGTTAAATCAAAACCATGTAAAATAATATCGTGTAAAAACAGAATTGGATATACGAGTATGTATATGAGTATATTGGGAATGGTTAGAATTGAAATAGACAGAAGAAAAGTTTTTTTCTCTCAACATTTCTCTGAAGTTATACTCCCACTTCTTTCCATGAAATGAAAACAATAATAAAAAATTGTTTACTTTATAAAACGTGAAATTTTTATTATGTGATTCCTAAAACTAATATTTTATGTAATTATTCCCATTGTATTCGTTATAAAATTTAATACAAAAGTATAATTTCATTACACAGCACCGCTTAAAACGTTGAATTATTTGAATGCGCAAATACTCGTACCTTGAAAACAGACGAGACCAGTCGAGACAGGATCCAAGTTGATTTGCATAAGGTTTTCACTCTGTTTTCACATATTTTTTTAACCCACTCGTTGCGGGAACATTCTAGTTCAGCTCCTGCGTTCATTCTAATTAAAGTTTCTTGTTAGTACGTCCGTTATACGTATTATACGTTTACTGGTATGTGTGTGCATCGATGTTTTACAAAAAAACGTACGTTAAAATTAGTTATTTGAAACTAACACTGTTTAACTTGCCTAGTTGTTGCGGCTACAAAACAGTGTACGTTCATTAGCAGGGGTTAAAGGTTATACCCGATTACGAGTTAGAGTAGTAGCGGAATATTAGGGGATGAATCTCTAATGTTTTTGTAAAAAGTAAAAACAAAACCACACAGAAGAAATATTTACTTTATTTGTTATTGATTATGTGCTTAGAGCTTTATACTCTTACGCTAGAGTTTACCACCGTCGCAAGTCTTTTGTGTGTGAATTGAACTTGATTTCAAATTTTAATTCCATTTTTAAATTGAAATATTTGACTCGTTCCATGTTTATTTTACATATAACAACAAATAATTTGTCATATAAACTGACTAAGAAAATATATCAGTTTCAATTTGTTCATTATTTGACCAACTTTTTTTCAAAATTTGGGAATCAATAACACAATCCAAAATTTGAGCTTTCTCTAAAGTTTCCTACTGAGCCCCACAATTTTCAATTTCTAATTTTCAAAAAATATTAGCATTGAATACCGTAATACATATGCAAAATTTCAAAATTTCTATCTTTTACGAATTAAAAGTTGTCTTCAAAATTACGGATTTCCAGGAAATTCAGGGAAAAATCCGAGGACGCCAAAAATCTTAGAATAATTAAGAGAATGCGCGGAGCTGTTTTCGAGCCACCATACGAATCGCGTAAACATATAAACTTTCACTTGGAACATTATAATATGGGATATGTTTAATATTGGAATTCTTTGTATGTTACATGTATTATGTCTTGGTCTTATCCAATGAACATTAGTGCTGTAATATTCAGTTACATCCATAGAGAAAATATTTACATCGACTTTCAAAAGTTATTAGCATTTAATCAATATATACATTTATAAACATTTACAATACATAATTTACAACTTATAGACACGAGTATGGGTACTTAAAATATAGAAATTAAATTAGTTTTATTGATAAAGTCAATAAGGTTTTTAAGACCTTCTTTGCTTTGAAATATCTGCCTATATTCTTCAGACATAAGTATTAAGTTTTTATTACTAAATAGTATTTGACTTTCAATTTAATAATAATGGTATTTTATACGCATTCTACAATTCTGTGTCGCATCTGTGTCTGCATATTCATATACTTTAGTTCAACTTGTCTTGTCTTCAGTGTACTGCGTGCACACGTTAATAAGTAATATTTTCTTCGACATGTTGTACCGCAAGTCTTTATTTCATTATCTTTTCTTTACTCTGACTGCAATTTGAGTTCATTCACTTATTCGAAACCGTGCAAAATATCTTCTAAACACGAACGAACGAAGCCAGCGATAATTTGTGTGTATTTATAAATTATATGCAGTTCATACTATTCAGGTGAATATATGGGATCACGTGACGAAAATTAAAAATGATAAATGGTTTGCATTGCAAATTTATGCAGGAGAAAGTCAAATCAAGTTATGTATATGTATATTTAATTTGCTATTGTATATGTAATAGAGAAGAACCACTGCGCCGCCAGCAGTTGTTATTAAGGATTACAGAAATATATGTAGTCAAATCATGGTTACATGGAAAATGAACTACTATGTTATAAATGTACAAAAACTCAAAAATATGAGAAAGTTCTACGCATTTGTAAGCACAAGTAAAGATCGGTGGTACATATTCGATCAAAAATAGAACTAATAATTTATTAAAATCCAAGGAATAATTGGACTGGAATGAATAAAGTGAGACACAAGTAAGAGTCAATGTTTTTTTTTTAATTTTCTTTATTTTAGAATTTGAGGCGATTTCAACGACAAGGTCATATTCGCCTGAAATTCTAAATTTACTATCGAGAAGAAATCTCAATGAAAATTCTAATTTAAAATTATTTTAATTACATTTGGCATATAGTATCTTATAGTGTTTAAAATCAGATATGTTTGCATAGAATCTGATTATACGAGTTTATTTCATGTTTTCATATATTTAATATTTTGAAAATTAAAAATGCAACAGATATGTATGTGTGTATTTGTTTAAGGCTTATAAAGCATGTATTACATTCAGTACTATTATTTTAGTTTCAAGTAAAAGTTTTTCATAAATTAATTGAATATAATCAGAAAATTGCCCATAAAACCGTATGTATTATAACCTTCCAATTATTAACAAACTTTTGATTGGATTTGGAATAATCCTGTTATAATTATCATATGATTTACTTTTGGTGAAATATAACAATAAACCGTTTGTAACATTACGAGATCCAGTTGTCGGTACCACTACCAGTACGATCTAAGTAAATACAAACCGCTCAACATTCATATAGCGACATGGTCAGACTCGTAGTCAGTTATGTTTTGGCAAATGTCCCAATTTCATTACAAAATAAGCTTTAAGCTCTATTCTCTTCCCACGTGTTTTAACACTGCGTTATGTTCCACAACGTCCATGGTCCAGCCCCTCACAGCCACAACAAGCAGTCAGATCTACCCCATGCAAACGGAGAGGTGGTTCAGTCAACTAGTACATAGTTTTATTCTTCCCAATATGTGAGTTAGGGTTCTCTCACCGGTTACTTGTGACCTGAAACATTTTCGGCAGGGTGTAGTCACATTACTTAACTATATCTTAATATTATTTAATATAATATTTATGCCTTAATTAATATACTAATGCGAAATAACTAGAAACGTCGGCGTCACGGTTGCAGTGTGACAGGAAAATTTGGTATATTTAAAATTTTTTTTTTATTATAACTGAGAATTTTTAGATTAATTCCTATGGTATATAAC
Organism: Panorpa germanica; assembly: GCA_963678705.1. Taxonomy (NCBI): domain Eukaryota; kingdom Metazoa; phylum Arthropoda; class Insecta; order Mecoptera; family Panorpidae; genus Panorpa; species Panorpa germanica. The sequence continues at coordinate 13,132,415 of OY783217.1, forward strand.
TAGTCTCTGGTATATAATACATGGATTAAAAGCGGTACCTATTTCCATTCATCATATATCCATCCGAAATATGACTGCATTATATGCATCAGAGTCATACTATTATATTCGTTCCATAGATTCCAGCACGCCACATTTTCAAAAGCGTCGACAACGGCGTCGGTGGTCATGAGCTTTTCAATAATAGCACGCACACAAAGCGTGTGTTGTAAACCAACAAACAAAGCGGATTTATATTAAAATTAGAAATGCAATAATAATCAGTCCACCATTTCATGCACTGGTACCCAAATACAAAACTCGATGGTTGACACAGCAGCAACATGTTGCTAATAAAATATTTTAAAACATTTGTCGGTACATTGATGAATCAAATTATATTTATTAGTATTATTAAAACACGTTGTTTTTAAACATGATTTCGTACATAGTCTCGTATGTTTTCATTATATATCATTTAACAATTTTCTATTTTTTTTTATATATAATTTCACGGCCTTTTATCGCCCCTAATATTGTTCTGCTTCTTCTTATACGTTATATCCAGACAACAAGAATGATCTATTCATGGCTACTGCTGTTATAAATTTCGGTTTCTCAATCAAAAAGGCGATGTTAATAGGAAGCGTCTACGAAGTCTGTAGCACCTTCCTTTGGAGTCCATTTCTTGCCATTGCTGTATTTTTACATTGCCAGAGAATGTGGTCAGGATCTGCATCCTCTTCACCACAATTTAACAATTTATTATTTTCACGATAAAATCTAAAACTATGTTATAAATATATGTATTTAATTATTGTTTATTCTTTTTGGCTTCATAATATGTTTACGGTTAATCTCTAATATTACTATTGCCTGTACCTAAACTGAATAAGGAAGATCAGTTCTAGCTTCTTCTTCGATTTTCCTTTTTTGCTTAAACCGCTGCCGTGCATCCGTTTCATCGATTTCCTTGCGCTTTCATCTAGTATTCTTCAACACCTTTTAACTTCAAATTTATGTATATATATTTCCATCTAGCCTTGGTTCTCCACTCACTGTAGAACTAACTGGAATCTCTTGAATATTTCGTTCTGATTCACTCTCTCTACATGCTTTAATCATTGGTGTCCTTTTTCATTGTCCTTGTCATTTCTCTTTATCTGTTTTCTATTTTCCTATTTGTACTTATTCTTCACAGGCCGTTTACATATGATGCACCATAAATCTTTTCCCATATTTCCCAATTCTGCTTTCCTACACTATCATTTTTTCACTAAGTCTAAGTTTCCGCCTACCACCAAGATCTGCACTGTTGGCGGCTCAAGACAGTTTCACAACCAGACCATTTTGCGCATATTACCGCTGTCCTCCTACTCATTGAGGCTTTTTTATAATACTTATAATGCAAGTTAAAAATATATCACTTGCCCCAACGGCTGAGAATAGGCATAACGCTTCAGCGCCATGCATTTTCAGTGATCCATGGAAATATTATAACTTTATTTATAAGATTTTTAGTTTCCAATTCACATAGGTAGATCTAAGCAATTTTTTTAAAGCATAATAACATCCTGTAATTTTTGCTCCAATTTCAAACTTCATGCTATCTCAGTCAGATAATTAGTAAGTCTCCTTGTTTTGAATTTAGCGGGTAGTTACTCGTACTGTAGTGTCTTAGTATTAGTTTAAATACATGACCTGTTTCTTAAACGGGTAAATACAAAAAACGCAAAAGATAATATAAAAATCTAATGGTGCCTTCATTAAATATAGTCTTATAATTGTTACGTTAATTCAAACAAAGAATCCTGTGGAGTCCTTTACACTCTATTTTAAATAGATCTTTATCTTTTTTGTACTTATCTTTAACAGAAAACCGTCATTAATTTTATTATACTGAACTTTGCAATTATAATGAATAAATAAATTGCTTTCATTAATTATAGTGAAATTTAGAATTAAAGAAGAGCTTCTAATCTTAAAATGCGAATATATAGTTTCAGATTGGTTTAGTTATATTAGAATATAAGAAGACATTATTCAAAAGATAAAAAATATTGTAATGTTGTAGTTCACTAAATACATTAAAACTTTTTTGACATTAATTTTAATTTTTGATAATGTAAGTGAGACCAGTTTTCAATTCGAGTGTGTAGCTTTAATAAATTGATAAAATACCAAACGCAAATAAGAAATAAATTGAATCGAATATCCAAGAATATGATCAACTCTCTTTTATTGTTGTTGGTAATATTATTATATTTATTACCAATATAAATATCAATTTTGGTTTAACTTTCCTTAAATATGTATATTAATAAAAAAAAACTGGCTCTTAAAATATGTAGAATACCATGGGGTTAGCAAGCCTAGACAACAATAATTAAAAGTAATTATTTTTTCTCAAGTTATTATTATTACTAATGATATAATTTTTCTTATTAATGTATGTAATTAGTAAAATTCGTTAATTTAAGCCTATTAAATTCTTGTATCGGAATAATTTAGTGTATAGAATAATAAAATCTATTTCATAAAAAAGTGTCCTTACAAAATTGAGTTGTTGTCTGTAGCCTATTTAAATAACAGCCAATATGTCGTAGTATTGGAAATTTAATTAGTGGTAATTATAGAACCGTGACCACCCTTCCTTGTTAATAGATACATAACATTACATTTCCTGGTATTAATTCATCCCCAATTAGTATCCTGCCGGACTTGATGGGCCGAGACAAGGAAGGGGCTCTTCAGTACAATCTATGTGTACATTCACTTGAGGCGTACACACACACACACACGTATTCCTGCATTTGATATTATTAACTTGTGCGTCTTGTGAATTGAACTCTGGAATTGAGGAATAATTCCGCGCGGTTTTTTTCCACGAGGTTTTAATTCCGTATACTAAAACTTACCCAGCACACACTACGGATATAGGCAGTACTCGGCTCGGTTATGAACTGGTTTTATACTGTTGTATTTACATATCTTGGTAATGCATTTTCAAAGAGATATAGCGACAATACTACATACTCCTTCAAATAGATGCGCCGACAAACCGCATATGGCTTTTGCGGAACCAATTTCGTAGTGCGTGTGTCCACATTCAACTATATCTTCTATAACAAAAAGATGAAGAAAAAACCTCTCTGTGTCGCGCTTATTTCTGTAGAAATCTACAGGTTTTTTTCCGCGTGGAATAATAACCGCTAATGTTCATATGATTCCATATGTTATCCGATTCGTCTTAAAGGCATTTTTAGATGATCAGATCAGATCCAGATTCGATTTTAGTTTCATATTATTATTTTTTAATTTCCCGGCTTCGATTCTACTGCGATATTTCAGCAAACAGACTCAAGTTTTTTTCTCTTCCTCGATGGCATAAGTAAGTGCCAAATATTCTTTTGTTTTTCTTAAAAACATCTTATGTTTTAATTTATTAAAGCACAAGTACCTCTGGGGATGGAAATACATTAAAAGCTTTTAGAGGATATAAGAAAACATTTTTAATTAATAATTTCATTTTAATATTAAAATCCAAATGTTCCAAATCCATTTGATTAATTTTAAAAATTCCAAGTAGGTACTGTATTATGTATGTATTGTATTTTTAATTAAATATATTCAAAATGTGATGACTCTCAATGCTGATATTAATTATCTTTTTCTTTCTTACACTACTAGTCTCAATAATCGAATACCCAAAACAGATTCTGTGTTATAATACGTATTCTAATCATTTTATATTAAATCAAAAAAATATAAATTTTAAGCGGTAATAAAATTTTCGCTTTTCAACAAATACATTGCCCTGAAATGGGCTGAAAAGCTAGTACATATAAATGTACTTTAAACCATTCATCTCTGTACTCGTCCATGTTTTGTTAAACTAGTCATAATAGTTAAAGCTGCTTTTATTGTTTCCTTACTTAGAATCCTAATAGGTTTTGTTATTTTCTTTAAAGTTATTGCAGTACGACTATAGCTAGCTATTCGAGTATATTCCAACTTAAACGCTTGTGGCATTTCCTTATAGAAAAACTTTCTTGATCTAATTGTTTACTGCGGTTTTAATAAACTACAATACATTTATTACCAAACTTTTATAATATCTGTTCAACCATGATATATATATACGAGTACATTGTTAATAAAATGAAACTTTGATTAACATACCAAATTTTTAATGAAGAATTAATGACAAGTAAAAACACAGCGTTAACATAATATTTGCGCCGTGCCCGCTATAAGTTGAAATTTAATTGCTTGTAAATATTAACTAAATATATTTTAAAACGTGCTTCGTAAAATCTTACAGAAATCTTAATATGACATATTCGACATTACTACGATACGAAAATATGGTAGTTGCTGTCTTGTTTATTTATATATTTTGTCTTATGTGCTATTGCAGAATGAAATGGTTAAAAACCCTATTTGTTGTTTTTTACTGCACTGTAATTAAATCATGCAGTTTTAATGAAAATTTATTTTAGTACAGAATGAGTCAAGATATTAGTTATTTATCATCTACTGATTAAATGAAAATTAAATGAGTTTTTATTACGTTAAATATTACATAGATATTTTTTCATACTAAACCTATTGTTGGTTTTGGAAATATATCAAAAAAATTAAATATATTTTCTAGAATAATATTTCTACAATATTTTAGAATAATATTTGCTTTTATTGCATGTTATTAATTCCGCCCACAGCAATCAACGTACGAGTGAGTTATTGATTTGCTTGTTTCGAACTATCCTTGAGCTTAAATACGACCTTAATTCTGTGAATCATCTATTTTACTCAAAAGAAATCTGTGCAATAATTGAAATGCAACAATTGTGTAATTTGTAGTATTATATACAGGTTGTCCTAAAAGAACATTTCGATTTAATGATATCACTGAGTGAACGCAGTGATAGATATCTTATTATAATTTTTTTTTTGTATATGTGCGTATGTGTTTTGACTTCACATTTATTTAGTAATCAACACATTTAAACAAATTTCTTTCCAATCACTCAATTGATAATACGTGTATCACGTGTATAATCCCACATTTCGCTAATGCAATACATTATGTGTGGTAGTATATACAAAAGAAACAAACATCTTCAGTTATTATTTTAAAGACATTTCGGTTTTGATCTTTTAATGGATGCTTCAGCCTTGTCGTTCTTAAAATTTCAACTCGACCAAGCATGTCACTTTCTTTCCTTTTAAGTCGATTCGGTTTTATTTTGCTATTTTTATTTTCTTGATATTTTTATTATTCGATAAAATAAACATATGTTTTAGCGTAGCATATGTTTTCTTTTAATACGTTATAGTGATTTGAACTACTAAGGTTATATTTCGTGTTATATATAATATGTTAATTGTAATTGTATACATTTATAAACTTGTACTTTTGTAATTTTTCTTCCCACCTCCTTTTTCTTCCATGTTATATTCGATAAATCTAATGCGCTTGATGCGAGCTATGCGATACCTTTAGAACTTAATATGTATATTACAAATTATTTTACTTCATTGCAAAACATATTACTCAAATATTAAGGGTCCTCCTCGATTTGACTAGAGACAGATAAAACTCAAATTTCAGATGTTAAGTTACTTAGTGTATTCATTTTACAACTAACAATTTTCTATATTGAATTTGTAATATCTTTTTTATTTTAAAATATCCTAGTTGTCCGTAAAACATATCGATCCAAGTAGAAAATATTTAAGTGAATACAAAAAGTACAAAAAAAAAAAATATATAAATATATTTTCCAACAAAAATGTTATTATCTGAAAGTAACTTTAACGAAATAATAAAAAGCTCATTAAAAGCACGAAAGCTTTTTCAGTCGCACGTGATCGTGTAAGAAACGCTTAACAATTAAACAGTATGACTAGAACTGAAATAGCAATCTTGTACATACAGTAAACGCCCCTCATTCCTACACATTTTTACGTTCGGTAAGTTTTATTACTCGTTTTACCTAGGTTTACAGATGAATTTATATAATAAGATCATATTTTCATATGCAAATACTATAGAAATCTTTTATCACTTGCAGTTTCGCGTAGATTTGGTTTTGAAAGATTGCATTCGTGTAGCGTGTAAAACATACGTAGATTCGCACTAGGACCAAGCCATATGGCACTTTTTTCATGAACTATATTATAATTTCAACATTGTCTTAACATTTTTAAATGTGAGGAATCATAATTCAAAACTGCGGCATTTAATTGGTATCACTGCAAGCGATATCTGTAGGTAACTGATGCTAGTAGGTACCGGGTAGGTACCGAGTAGGTACAGTTTTCCAAGATGATGGTCAATGTGTTCCATTGTTACCGAATAGGAACACTTTACAGTATCATAAAAATAAAACGATAGAAATTAATTCGCCACGGGTTATAAGATTATTCTCTTTTAATAATGTTTCAAACTAATTTGTATAATGAACGCGCCATTTAAATTATATCTGAAAGGTTAATGACGTAGACGTAGATGGGTGGAGGGTCCGGGGGAGCTGGGGAGTGTTGGTGGCATTGGTACGTGCGTGCATTGATTACACGTGCAATGTCTGTAATTATTACATAACTACACACGCTAGTTATTAGTTGCTAAGCAGTCGGTGCTAACTCATTAATACTATACGAGACTGCGATTCGAGGCGAACATTAATGCATCCATTAGGAGCACCCCTGTGAGGTCACTGGGTCACTGACGTGAGTTGTTTCGAACTTTGAATACTGTTTCCTGAACATTTCTATATGAAGAATAATTTGTGTTCTTTCTTTGTTGTCTTAACACTTTGACGGCCACTTGCTTCGTTTGATGATAGGTCATACATGCACTGGCGTAGGCAGGTATGGGCCAGTCGGTGCCGGGCACCGGGGCCCTCCAGCTCAGGGGGCCCTCCGACCCTGACCAGCGAACCTCGTATTGTACTAGCATGGAACTTCTACTAGTACTGGAATGTAAATAAAATAGGTTGCAACACGATTTTAAGGTAGTACTGTCGGTCAGAGAGTTACCGTTTGATATTTTCTAAAATTTAGCATATTAGTAGATTATAATAAGATAATCTCGTTAAATTTTAGAAAAACTGCAGAGAACTAGTAAAAAGATATTGAACTTTGAATTTTTTAATTTAACAGTTTAACAGTTTTTATTTCATTTTATAAAAGGAACACTTTAGATTTAGATTTATCGAAAATAGCCCATTGTTGTGAGGTATGCAGTAATAATCTGGGCCCGTATTCCAGAGACGAACAATGCGAACAATGATCGTGATCGAACAGATCTGATTTACATGAGTGAAACATTTTATGAATTACTCTTATATATATACGACTTGATAAAACTTAAACAGTTTAGTTAGGGCCCCAGTTTCTTTTTGCACCGGGGCCTTTGGTAACCTAGCTACGCCACTGCATACATGCCGACAACAAGACCGTGAGAGCGACTGAGTTCTCGAGAATACTTACACGTGACAACGGCTGTCAATTTGTTTAGATCAAAGTGTACTAAATTTAGTACGGCTACTTTTGGTTTATGACTTACTTTTATTTTTAGACCTCACGCAAAAAAAATTTATATTTAGTCAAATTGCCTCGCAGTCTATCTCAAATTACCTTCTTTTTGATACATGTCTTTACAAAAAAAAACACAGATAATGAGATATTTTCATGAAAGAAACCTATCCACCAAATGACAATCAAAAAGCTCTGATCTGAGTGAAAGAAACTCGTAAGTGGGAGTTCTAGATACAATTGATTTAGCATGGCTGTCAAAAAAAGTATAAGGTAATTTCAGACATTCTGGAAAACAATTGTGCCTGGATATTACTAATTTCGCATAATTTAAAAAAGGAAATTTTATCATGTTTCAAACCGAAAAATGACGAGTAAAGGGTGCTGCATTCTTTTTTTTGATTGTTTAGTTTGCAAAAATTTTGCTCCAACATTTAACTCTGCAAAAATTGTAACTGTAATTGTCCATGCACCAAAGAATTTAATCAATTTTATTGTTTTTATTTTATCCATACATTACATTTCGAATCACCTTTCTAATTTTAATATAAAAACTGTAATTGTAATAAAGCCGTAAACACTATTCGTTTAAAAAATATATAAGATTCATAGAAATTACGTATGTATATTAAAATTAGAATTTTTATTTCTGAACTGTTATTTTTAAAGCGTGTATTCATTTTATAATTTGAGTTTATTACATATTTTCACGTAGGTTTTGAACGGTATTTTGTTCCTTTCCAGGAACTACTTAGAGAAGAATTCATATATAGTTACATTCCTACGGCGCGGCGCGGAGACAATTACGTAATTTCTAGTATTCTGTAATTATTCATTACGTAATTACTAGTATTCTGTATTAGTCTTAGAATATAAGTGTACTTTAAAGTAAAAAAATCCAGAGTTGTTTCACTTACTGAAATATAACTAACAAAATTCTACGAAGCATTTTCCAAGTACAAGTCTACTACAAAACACCTGATACTTAGTAACTTTTTAAAAACGCCCGTTAGCCTTAAACGATTCTATAAAGTACTATTTCTAAAAAAATTAGTCAACTTCAGTCTACCAAAAGCTGTGAATCTTAAATAAAGTGGAAAATAAGTTATATACTTTTAAGCGGGCATAAGCAGACTAATTTAGAAAATATAAGCTTTTTAAAATGGTCTAATGGTAACGGGCGCCCTTAAAAAGGTACACAATAGAGGTCTTACTGTCCTATAACCTATGAGTTATAATGATAGTATGTTCTTAACATACTTGTGTAAATCAAATGCAACAAAATATTCACATATAAAAAATGTGAATAGTACATATAAAGAAAGCAATAGCAAGAAGATATATACTGAGCAACACAATTGTTATTGCTGAACGTAAATATTTTACATAAAATACTCGTGCATCTCCTGTTCTAAGCTAGTTTAGTTCTAGCACTTCTGTCTCTGAGGGTTGGAGGGTTGATAATGCAGGTGAAGGGGGACGTGTGTAAACGTTATTAACTGCGAACAACAAAACAAACTATACCGGTGCTTCAATCGTAGCCACAACCATAGACGTAGTTCGAAATCCGGAAAAGTACGTACGTAAATAAAAAGATCGATCGATTCGTGGAATACGTATGTTATATCTAAAGCTATTCTCAGAAAAGTATACAGGTGGTAAAGATAAGCTAGCATCTAACAGTTTAATTTATATAGTGTATAATTAAGCAATTTAACTTGATAACCTTTAAAATATAGTTCTGGTCCGGGAATCGAACTTGAAGACACAGCAATTTGGCGTCAAGTGTCGTATAGATTATAATACTATTGTATCTTTTACATTTAATACATTAAATCACAGGTATTTCTCATAAGAGGCCGTACGCGTTTATCTTCGTTTTAGATGCCGTAGGACTAAACATCGAGATTTTTTAACAACGGTAGTTACATTTTATACTCAATTAACTAGTATCTAAATTTTAAGTCTTCCTAACGATATTCATCGATTGTCAGCGTTAGAATAATGTAACTGAACAACCCAGTATGATTTTTATTAAGTTAAAAAGACATAACACACGGGTAATTATAATAAAGTAGTTTTAGGTAAAGTTGTTCTCTAAAAGAAATCTATCGCCCAACTTCTACCAGTCTCTATTTTGAAAAAGGGTTCAATTTTGATATTAACTCGATTGTCTAAACCGGAAGTCAGGGACACAAAATCAAATATTTCCAGTGTGTTTAGTCCTAATATGAATATTTTTAGTTATATTCGTTATACAACGAGGATTAATAATCCCGTGTTTAAGGACAAGTAGCTTTGCGATGGCTGATGGCTGACGACTGATATCTTGCAAGTTATCTCAAAAGTAAAAAAACTCTAATAAACAAGACCGAACACGTTTAAGCAAATGGATGTCAAATGAAAATTAGCCTATGAAACAATCTTGAAATTTTGTAGGATGGTAAAACAGGATGATTATGTCAACTGCCCTTAGCAAGACTTCTTGTACTATTTAAACACAGAAACTTATTGATCAACCTATACTGTGCAAATTTAAAAACCTTACAATTGTTTAAGTTGCTAGATGTTATCCAGTGCGTATATTATCAGTTTTATTAAATTTGGATCACTAAAACAAAGTCGCAGATACATTTCATTTTTCCAAATTATAATTTTAATATTACAACTCTCATGAGATAAACTATACTAAACAATGCGTTCTCTGTAATGTATGGGTTGTTTATATAGGCGTGTGTATTCAACAAAGGGTTAATACGGTTGTGAAAAAACAAGATGACAACTGTGGAGAGGTTTATATGCGTAGGGGTTGTATTAAATTAATGTTGAGAAGATTGATAAAACGACATAAATGGAAAATGTCATATTATAACATTAAAAATAGAATGACTGGAAAGAATAACGGACATAACAAGGTGCTATTATTGTTTAATGTTTATTTGCGCGTTATCACTGGCGCAACTTTTCTCTGTAGCACAACTGTTATGCTCAACTATGTTAAAAGTTGTCTGATAATACAGCGAACCAAGTTTTTGCAGTTATTATTAGTTGTCTTATCAGTTATTTTATTAATTTTTGTACAACTTATTAAAAACCAATGAGACAAAGCAACTACAATGCCATATCGGTTATCAAGCATGGAGGGGAGTGGGTGGGGGGAAATAAAATTGTTTTATTCTGGATAATAAACACATTAAATTCACGCTTTGTTTTTGTTTTCATTTTTGTTTTGTTGTGTTTTGCGTTGCGTCGAGTCGGGTCGCGTGTAGCTTAAAAATAAATTAAGGTGTTACTGTAAAATGAAGTATATATTGCTTAACCAATATTAATCAAATTAATAAGAATTATTTACGACTAAAAATAGGTCTCAACCTTAAAAACATGCACTATCGTCATAAATCATCACCACGAACCGCGGTGTCCTGGTGCGGACACATGGCTGTGGCTGAGAAAGAGTTTGTGGGTGGGGAAGTAGTAAATAGGGGACCAGGAGGAAGCGGAAGGCTTTACTCATGAGACGTAGTATTTATTTTAGATTACAAATAATCACAATAATTTGTGAATATTGTAATTAGTGTTACAATTGGAAGAATTTGAATATATTTCATTTTTGATACCATATAACCAAACTGATTTGATGATTTGCCTATATAGGAGCAATTTATTGTGTATGGATAACTGAGATTTCTTAGCTATCATCCAGTACATAAATAAATATTCAAAAAGAATTATCTCTAGTCGGAAATAGTCCATCGACTTCAAATATACAGGATAATTAGTAAATTATATCCTTTTTATTTGTAGAAAAGTTACGACTCCTAAAAGTAACAAATATGAAACTGGATGCAACTAGTACAGCTCTATTAGATACTGTAAACCTATTGAAAAAGATGTGAATATCCTCCAAACACAAATTATATTATTTAATATTCTGTTTACTTATCTCTAAGCCACCAAAAAATCAATGTAGATATCCTGAACACATACGTACAGTACAATGGCCTCCTCTCCCTCTGCCTCCGCCTGGTAAAGGATTTGACTACTATAACATTTCTTGGAGTTAAGTTACCGAAGCAAATTATAATGTAAAATATTATAAAGGCGCCTGAAGGCAAAACGTGTTAGTCCTTTATATTTTACTGTTATCTAGTTGTAAGTTATGCAAAGTTTTTCTCTTGTAAAAGTACAACTTTAAAGTAAACAAATCCAACGGATTGGAGCTAGAACGATTTTATCAGTATTACTTTTATTTATAACTTGAATTCTATAGATTCAGATATTGATACAAATACCTACATAGATACAGAGTGTAAACGTAAGCGCACACTTACCTTAACACTGTCTTAAATAGTTACCAAATTGTTTCTGTTTGTTCAAGGTGTTCATATGTCTTCAACGACAAAGACAAAATTATTTTAGGTTGGTCGTGCCTTGCATGAGCTCTATCAAGGATCTTTTCCCCATTCTATTCCAAACTCTTCCGTCGTTGCTTCCTTAACATCCTCATCAATTATCTATTAACATCCTTTTTCTTAACAACAACCGCATTACGATCTAATATAGAAATCTCATCCACTGACACAACTCTCATGCACTCGTTTTGTAAAAAATATCGAGATTCTAGGAAAAAGCATCAATAAGTAGAAGGGTTGCGGTGGTACACGCAGAAGGGTCTGGCCGTGAGATTACCTGGAGCCGTCATCGGTGCAGATCTTGGTGATAGTAACTAATGAACTTTTCTCCTTGAATCCTTCAATCATTATATTTTTGATAATTTTAAGTCAAATTCGGTCATCTTAGTGCTGGTTCTGCTATTCCAAATAGGAAGTTGACTATTTTTTATTTCCCAAATCAAATAGCCTGTATTTTAACTGGATGTGATGAACTAAATCTGACGGCTTTTTGGATTCTATTAACTAATTACAGTCACCACAATGTGTCTTGGCCAGTGTAAATAATTTAAGTTTACTCTTTATATATATAAAAAAAAAATAGTTTTAGTTCACACTGCAAACCGAAATTACTTTCATGCGAACCCAATTTTTAGAATTGAATTAAATAATACAAAATGCAACAATCATAAATTGAAACTAACTATATCAATAAAGTGATAATGTGCAAGGCAATGTAACACATCACTAAGAATAATTTGATATTTTTATTTATTCAAGTGAACAAGAACAACAAAATATAATAAAAAGCTTCTGTATTAGATGCCACGTCTCGAGTCTAGACTGTGTACATTTTAGATTTATCGTGATGAATGATATTTGTTTTTACTTCTGCTTCAGATTTATTCCACATCGAATCACGAATCAAACCACTTTGTTGCAGACACAATCTCAGCATTACGAGTATGCTCTATAAACAATTTTGTTATGAGGATAACGGTCTTAAAGTGCCAAAACTTTTTAAAATATGATAAAAAAGAAGACATAAGTGTTCAAAAATCATTGTTAGATATACTGTATCTAAATGATGTGTATGTATTTATTTATTTAAGGTCTGCCGAAATTACATTTACTGTCATTATTTATCATTTACTGTAATTTTTAAATAAATGAATAACAATAATTTTCGTTATTTTTGCGTTATTAATTAGTAAGCTGTTTTAGCAGTAAGTGAGCTTTTATTACTTCTACAACATAACGAAATCTAATATCTATAAAATTGTCAAATCAAATAAATTGTCCTGAGTTTCATATTTTCTAAAAATGATTACATTTTACAGCATTCGTCTGGATGGTAGAAAATTACCTTTTTTATTTCTAAAGTTTTTTTTTAGTTTTCATTTTAATATTCTATGATTACTGGACTAGAATAAATACTCTTTATTTGAATATAAATAGAATATATGAATATTTACAAATTAGTGAGCTATTTTATAAATTAAATTGTCTAGAACTCGACATATTGTCTAGAATATACAGATATTAATTAGATGACGGTGTATTTTTTAGCTCAACTTTTTTTTTGAAATCTGGTATGCAATATATTATAACATTGTCCAATATATCAACATGATTAACGTATATTTATGTCCATGGCTTATTTACAGTGTATAAAATACGTATTTTATATTGGGTTTCATACCCTGTGGACTTTCTGGCCTACAGACAGGGTATTGTAGGTAGGTACTCGAACCACTAGAACTAGACTAACATCATACATAAGTCAGGACTCCTCAAACTGTGCTTCAAATTACTTTCTTTTAATTTATGTAGTAGCAAGAGATTTTTTTCTATTCTTTATTCTTTATGTATACATTGTCTAAAATTTTACAACTTTGCACGCCGGATAAGTTGTGGGCAAATTTCTCGGTCGTTTATACCTGCATTTTTTAACTATTATTTGAAGCAAGATTTTAAGAAGAGAATCAAAAATTGACTTGCAAATTCTTATTATATAAATATTTAAACTATATTTTGCGGTGAAAAATTTAATGTCTCTGGTAAAAATCGGCGGCAAAAATAGCGCACTAATTTCATCTATGATCAGCGCCGGTTTTCCTGTATGCTAAGTGGTAATGTAAATGCAGTATTATGCCTACATTATTATTTTCTACGGTTCAAGCATGATGATCATGATCCCAAAATAGCATGCCAAGATCATATCCCAGATAGCATGCACCATCAGACCAGGAGTTAGACTTTAGTAAGCTGATTTCCGTATAAAATATTAAATTCTAATGCCTGGTCTACATGTACGTGTTTGTGTATCAATGGAAATTTGGAGTATTCGTTTACACACTCACAGAGTAAATATTAGTACACGAATACGAATGTTGTTGCTGTAGTAGCGCAATTGTGACCTCGCATAAGAGTTGCAGAATGCCATTACAGATAAACCATTCAAAATTGAAGCACTGCGAGGGTTTTTTATTGAGTCGTACCATAGGATTGATCTGTACCATTGACTATGATCCAGCAGTCGAAATCGCCGTAAAGTCAAATAAAAGAAAAATAAATTCAGCTTGTGCTCGAGCCCGTCTCTCAGGATTTAATAAGTTCAACTTCAAATATTTTGGTATTTATACTTCTCAATTGATATTGAAAATAACCGATTTTTGATATGTAAACAAATATTAGCCAACTAATAGAAATAAAACAATCCTGCTTTTAAAAAAAGTCAGACTAAGTACAATTAGCAGCCTAGAGCCTGGAAGATGTGCTCCAATACACACTTCATACAACATTTAATTATACATTTATTACACAGCGGTAACACATATAATATATGTCATATTATGAGTTCTTGACACCAATATAACTGCCATGGCGACGTTGGTCATAAGTCTAGTATCTGAAACAGGCTGGCGCTAAATAAAATAAACAAAAAGAAAAAGCATTTTGATAATTTTTGTTGTTGTTTTAACTGATATCAAGACTTTTGAGAACCACTGATATCGAACACCCTCACATAACGCTCAGAAGGAGATGGAGACGGAGACGACCTGCATGCTCGAGCTAGTCAATTGTTCGGTGCCGTGTGGACAAGAAATATTACCCTAGTCACCTGGTCACAGTAAATCTGTTAGGAAAACTCGCACAATATATTTTCAGAGCGATTTTAAGACATACTATACTAACTATACGGTAGCAATACCAGTAGCAGTAACAGGGTTGATGTTTACCCTCGTCTTTTAGCTGTAGCTGTGTGTGTAGGTGAAAGAGGGTTGGAAAACGATGTAAAAAAGATAACAGAAAATGGTTTTATTACTGTAAAAAAGAAAACGTTAATTGGGAAGGATTGTGAAGAGGAGTGTGAAATTAAAAAACTCTTTCAAAAATAATTGACAATGTGTACCACTATATATGTGTGGTGTTACGTCACGTGCACAAAGGGGAGGGGAGGTCTGCAAATTGTGACAAGATATTACAAGGGGGGAGAGTAGGAGATACGTCAGTAATAGTTATTGTTTGTTTATTGTTCGCCTTTCGGCTTTACAATCTACATTCTCAATACATTTCATATACTTCAAATTACAATTAAATTTACATTATTCTCCACCAGCTTATTTATTCTCCTGTTTTTTCTTTCCTTCTTACTATTTCCGCCATCCACCTCTCTCCTTCACTGCCTCCCTTTAGTAGCTGGCCAATATTCCTTTCGCTCGCTACTTTTTCCTTACACTGAAACTTAATGTGCTCCAGTGTTTCGTCCTCCGGTCCGCACATTCTACACTTTCTTTCCTCACTCTTTTCCCAGTATCTGTTTCCTTTTTCCTCATTTCCCAATCTGAACCTTGCTGTTCTTCTTATGTGCTTTATGTCTTTTTCTATAAGGTACTGAGGCACATTATTTTCCCATAACCTTTTATATCTTTTATTGTAGTTACTTTTTTATATTTTTCCCATTCTCTCCTGCTGTTGTATCTCCTTATCCCTTCTCCTTAGCTCCTCTTCCACACTTGCGCCACCTTCTCTTCTTCTCTCTGCCTCCTCGATCGCCATTTCATTCCTTTCAAAGTACTCCTTTCTCTTTTTTGGACCTCCTCCCCCCCCATTCTTTATGCTATCCTCTCTTATTTTCTTTAAAATTTTGCTTTCCACTCTGTTCAATTTCTTCTCGTATTTTACTGCTCTTTCCCCTGTTTTAATTCGTATCTTATCCCTTTTTAACTCCTCCATCACCATGTATCCTGGCGTGCACGTCAGTAGTAAAGACATATAAATTTAACTGCCTGCACTATTTATTTGGAACTGATTCCATTTGTAGTGTATTTAAATCGAAGATATATTGAAAAACATAGATACATTTCAACATACATCGACATTATAATTAATATTCCAGATAAATTACTAAACTGACAAAACATCAAATATAGCTTTCCCATAATTCCACCTTTGCAAATCGTACCGCCCGCTTTCTAATTGTTTCAGTGTAACATTACTAATAACCACATATTGCATTCAATGCACTAATCCTTTTATTAACTTCTAATTATCCTTTATGCAGTATATATGATGACGTCACCTTATAGTACATGTAACTACAATCTCTTTGAAGTGTTGTCTTAGATTGGTACTGTTCAATTGCGTGCTGTGGTTCATTTCATGTAATACATCTCCATAGCAACCGTCTAATTAATCGAATGGATGTGATTGCATAACAATAACTCAAATACGCCGGATACTTTGACTTGTATTAAGTTCAATCTATCCTGAAGCTTATGATATTTTAGTGGTAAATACTAAAGACTAATGTAAATACTATATATTAAAGCAGCGGCGGACTCAGCTTTTGTTAGCCCAAACTGCAACATGTAAGGAAAGTTTCTATTTTTGTCAATTAAAATTTTGTATTTAGCAATAACCCTTCATGATTAAGTGAACTCTGTAAATTTATTTTTGAAGTCATAAATTAATGATTACTAAGATTCAAACAACTATGTTCATATGTGACAATACAGTGGTATTTCGGGTTACGAATTTAATTCGTTCTTTGAATACATTCGTAACTAGAAACGTCCGTAACTCGAAATAGTTTTTCCAATGATATTAATGTAAATTCAATTAATTTTAATAATATATATTTTATATTAAAAAAAAAACAAAGATAACGCAACGACAAACATTGTTCACAAAACGTACATTTGAGTAAAACTAATGTAACAATGCTGAAACCTCGCGGAGGCGTCAAAATCATGTTTGTAAATTCGTATCCCGAATCATTATACGCAACTCGAATCAAAATTTATTCTGAACTCTGTAACTAGAAGCGTTCGTAACCCGAGGAATCAGTGTATATTATTTACTTCTACTTGATTTTTAATCTTGAAATTTAAGAGGTAGTGCTTTATAACTGCTAATAATACAGCAGATCCTGGTTGTTGGATGTTAAACAAGACCAAAATTGTACAGGTTCATAAAGACAGGTATAGCTCATAAGGTATTACAGATGAATCGGGTATTGTACTTGTCTATGCCTCATAGAAAGGCTCTCGTTAGTAGCCATCCTACTTGAGAATGAGTAAAGAGGTTTAGTGTTTAGATCGATTATATAAGCTCGATCCTAAGGACGAAAGCTCTAGTTCATTCAACATATATTGCGCAAGTCTTCATTCCGAGAAGCCGTTTCATTTATTTACTTGTTTGTAACAAAAACTTTCTTTATTTATTTGGCTACTCGTTTGAACATAATAATAAGTAGATGATTCTGTAGAAATGAACAAAGCAATTTTATGTAATTCAATGAAAGTTTTATAAATATATGTAATATCAGCTTTTTAACTTTTAATATTAGGAATTTGAATTCGAGCATCTTCATGACCATTACATCTGTTACTAAAGTAATAATTTGAAGAACTATTTTTCTCTAAGTATAGAGATTTTTCCTAATTCATAAAACACAATCCGTTTTGTTCCGCTAACACTTTTGCTTTCCTTAGGTACGTAAATTATTCCTACACTTTTATTGATTCATTGCTTCAGAAATATGTTATGTAAAAACAAATATAGAGAAGAGGACTCTTATATAGAAGTCTTTTAATTCCATTTTATAGAAATTTAATTTCGGGGCAGTTTTACCTAATCAAAGTGGATGCTACTAGAAGTTTGTTAGCAAACATCAAATATTTTAATGTTTGTTGCAGTGTACACCGACGTACGAGTATATAGTTTTTTCCTTTGTTTTCCATATTTTACACTTAGAATTCGATACGCCTTACCAAACGTTCCATTTGCAAAACTATTTCCACTACGTTTCTTTACAGGTCGGATCAGTTATTCAGTGGCTCCCAAAAGCTTTTAAACAAATACAATTTTCTTTTAACATCTTGATTGTATTAACTCGTATACACAAATATATTTGTTTTGACATTGACACTGTATCTTCTCGTATAGTCAATATTACATGTAACCAAACCAAGCAGCCAAAAAAAGAAAGAAAAGAAAGGGAGAAAGGGTAAAGTGTTGTGTAGTAGTATGTAATAAATGTAACTCGAAGTATATTGGTCACACTAGCACGATATCACCTTTGCCTCCTCTCAATCCACCCTTCTTTTGTCCAGTCAGTTCCCTGGTACGTACTTCCCCTACACTGGTATGAACTCCTAGGGCGGCGAATACATGTGAAAGCTATTTTGTAGACGTTGGACGATGGGTAGGAATGGGGATGAGTGAAGGAGTGAAGGAGGGGTTCAACCAAATGTTTGCACGCGTGAATTAATTATTATGAGGCGGTCAGTGCTCATGTCTTATTCACACAATACATATTCACATTGGTAGAGCCACCATCGCCATCAAATGGGGAAAAAAGTAACCAGAGGATAAAGAAACTACGGGGTGTTTAGAGAAGGGTTTACACAGTTAATGTGTCACAGAAAATGGCAACAAATAATTACATGTAACGACAATTGTGTCATTCACTTTGATTGTCAAGTATTGATTTTCTCTTATACATTATTAATTAGTAATGTTCGATGAAGTTCACCTGATACACCTGAACTTAGTTGTTTGTTGATTGGTATTGGTAAATTTATGAGCTACAGGAAACAATATTTCCCTCTGATAATTGTCTGTCAAAGTCGTGATTTAATGCCACATATTGTATGTTACCTTATTTTAGAATAAAACCATTCTGCTATTTTGTTCTGTTATAGGAAATTTGTTCAGATAGAAAATTGATTTGAAGTGCAGTTTCAAGCTGACTCCAATGATCAGTGTGACCATTAGGACACCTAGGTTCTCATTTTCTTTGTTATTCCTAGGATACGACGATTTTAGGGTATCAATAGCGTTTGAAGACTCGCAATTGAAAGCATATTTGATGATCTCCCTTCAATTTAGCACGTGAATAACACATTAAAAGCATATTTTTCAAAATTGTTACAAAATAGTATCAATAAGTCATCAAGGTTATAAGTCTACAAAGTTTTTAATATTTTTAAAATAATATTATGTTCAAAACAAATAAATCCTGCAAGATTCAATTTGAGAGCGTACTATAAAATAATGGAAGCGCTGTATTTCTACCTGAATAAGATCAGTATTCTTTAGGACGACTACACATTTGTAGCAAGTCTGTTTTAAGACGGAATGGTTCGCGTTGTCTCTGCTTGTACAGTTTGTTCATAAAGTGTTGTTTTAGTTATTCCTACGACCAAGACAAAATTATCTTAAAACTCGCTAAAACCTTCCCAGTAAACAATTTGGTGAAGGGTTCCTTTTGTGACGTTTCTATCACTATTTCACTTCAATTATAGTTCGCATCAACTTTATCTTCACTTGTATTCCGACAGATAGAGCGGTTTCGCCATTTGTAGCCGATAAGATAGGCATTTCATATGACGATGCACGACTGTCAGAAACTGAACTGTAAATGAACTCTTTCATGACAAAAAAATCATACGCATCTTCAATAAGATGGCGAAGTGACTCCAAAATATTTACTGGCTTAAAAACTTAAAATGTCGCAAGAAATCGGTTACACTGTGAGAAAGCCCTAAGCCTCATCCATAGGTTTTGAAAGACTATGAGAGCTTAAGATTCATTCTTTGCTTTGCAGTAACTTTAGTGATCTATAAGCAAAAAGTATTTAACTTTTTACAAACATTGCCTTGCGTTATCCTAGTTGAATAAAACCCATTGACTTATACAAACATTTATAAAACTTTGCAAGAGCCTTTATGTGTTTCAAACAATAACAAATGAAGCGTTGTAATGAGACTGATCTTATCACACAGTTCATAAAAGTGTAAAGATGTTGAACCGATAACAAGTTCTTACATTACAAGACTGCTTCAAGGGTAGTTATTATGAATATGTTTGTTTTACTCTTAAGTCTAAAGCTGACTTGTCGTTGAACGTTTTGTTATATATTCTTTAGAATTTGCATATTCATATGAACGTGGTAGATTGAGTTGAGGCACTAGGAGTCTACCTGCACGCAATGCAGGTGCAGGTGATGACGACGACAGACGCGACGCGACGTTGAAGGCAACTGGAATATATTTCAACGACACCATAAATAATAATAAAGTTGAAATCAAAATATTTGACACAACACCTTTGATTGACAGGAAATGATTTATGGAAAATAAATATATATTGAATTATAAAAATGATAAATTTTGATTTCAATAAATCACTTGGTGTCCTTCAAAATACGACGTTGTATTCCGTGTGAGTCATTTGGAGCAAATACGTCACGCCCACGTGGTGTTTTACTTTAATTTACCACTCGACTATAGTTATACATAATGTTAATAATCAACCCTGTATGGGTTATGTTAACTAAATTAGAGTCTAAACTATTTTGAGTGTTGAATTATGTATTTGGAATTGATAAGAATGGAATTCAGGATATTATACTAACAAACCATCCAAGAATATAAAGGCTATTGAGTATGGTAAGATAAGACAAATAGGTGCCCCTCTAAACATGTTAATGTTGTGCGCCCACATAGTTTAATTCGGCGGTGTAAATACTCGATTATTCTAATCGCGTTTTTTTTTTCATTTTTATAAGTAAACTATTGCATCCGGTTGATAAAACAAATAAGCTATCATATGACTTGCTAAGTTAAGTTACGTTTGGTTTAAGAATTTCACATTGTAGATATTACTACACCGATTTTAGAACTGTCAAAATCACTTATTTAGTTTCAGTTATAGCATATATTGTATATGCAAAGCTTCACATGCTATTGCTATTTGAATTCATTTAAATTGTTTCATTTATTATTTTTAAAAAGTTATTTTTGAACCCTTTGTCTCGAATTTTATCATTTTATAGAAAGAATTCTATCTAATACCTATAGAATTTAATAGGACATTATATAAACATTATATTTCTCTCAATTTAATCAATATTGGCAATACTTTTTAAATATTACAGAATATATTTATATCAAACAATGCATTACCAATTTCACAACATTCTCTGACTACGAGTATTATCAAGAACATGGAAATGCTATTGTTTTCACAGAACACCTGCAACACAAACGAGCCTGGAAGCTAGGCTACTACAATGACTAGCAACCACAGTGGTATTGCTGTTAGCATAGAGAATTTCTCTATTGTTTCCCATGCATTCACTGGAAAATCTGAACAATATAAATTGGCTTGGACGTTATAAAAAGAATATTGGAAAGTTGCTGCTTTATTGTATTTTCTAGAAAGATTTTGAAATGATGTTAAATATTTTATTTAAAGTATATTTACTTAATCTGCGCCCGTAGTAACAGTATATTTCTTATAATTGCTTTTGCCTTTCGGCGTTACAATCTCCAATTATATTTCATCTTATTCTTACCTGCTTTTACAATAAACTGACCCTCTCTTTACAAAATATTCGTGAACTATAACTAATACTTTTATTTATTTAGATTTTCATTAAATCTCTTCTGTTTTCTTCTAGTTCTCATTCTAATCCTCTTGTTCTTCTTATCGTATGCCTATCTCTTTCTATTCTCTATCTCTCCTTGTTTTGTTTTCTTCTTCTTCGTATTTCCACTATACATCTTTCCTCTTTCTGTTCATTCTCTTTCTCTTTTATTCTTCATTCAGCCTCCGCCATTCACCTCCTTCCTTTCCTGACTCCTTTTTGTTTTTCTTTTACCTTCATTTAACTATCTATCATAAATTCACGTTCTCTCCTCTTATGTTTTATCGTTTTTTCTCGCTCTTTACCCCTCCCTTTGCCCTTCATTATGTTCGTAGTGTAAATGTTGTAATAAATTTTACTTTTAACATTTTGATTATGTTCTCGCGTCATTTGCGTTCTTCCCGTGTAAGCCTCGAGTTCAACAGACACTCGTACACCTGTATATCCACAAACACCTCCAATTAGCATACTAAATAAAAATAAATTCGTCAAGTTTCAAACCCTCTCCCCAAAGATGAAAATTAAGTTACAACTCATCATTATCACAATGTAGTTATAAACTTTTAATTAAAATAATGTTAATTGTTTATATTACTTTGTTCGTTTAGCGAAAACCTATAAAAGTTTTTCCTTTTTCAATAAGAATACTGGGACACATCTGATTTCGACATTAAGATTTTCCATTCTAATGAAAGGAGTAAATTTTGAAGGCTTTAATAATGTTTTAAAGGGATAAAGTTTTATTGCCCTTAGGGCTGTTACTTTAATAACGGGATTATAACAAACGGGGATGATGTTGATGAGATATAACTGCTTTGCTTCTGAAGAGAAATTAATAAGGTCAAAATTCTTAGAGATTATTATTATTTACATTCTGATGTTAAGGGGATCTGCATTATCTAAAATGTAAAAATTATGGAACCAGTGTGAATAATTTCCTAAAAGATCTAAAAAATATTTGCAATATTGTGCTCTTGAAATATCTAATATCAATTGAGATATTTCTAGGTTATATAAGAAGTTTCTTATATAAACCAAACCTAATTTTATTTCAAGTACGAATACAAATATTTGTATACACCCTGTTTTTTGTAAGTGTAACAATAAGGTGGTTTAAGTCACCCTTCAGGCCACCAGAGGTCACCAAATTGACTTTTTTAGTTGTTTAGGGACCGTCTGAGGTGTTTTAGAAGTGAAGTCAAGACCCTTCTTTAAGGGGGTGTGTTAACCCTGGCTGTCCTCTACGGTGTGCACGGCCTCTACGGCCTGGACGACCTGGACCCACGTAAGGCATTTACCAGACAAATGCCCGGATACCATTTGTAAAGGAACTTGATGTGACCTGTCGGAATTGAAAGATAACACGTCAACAATTTTATTGTATTACTTAATTTGAATATATAAATAACTGTATGGGTTTAGTCAGCTAGGAATCTAACGAGTGCGAGTGAAGGTAAAACTGATTACCAGAAAGGGTCTTGTTTGTTCACTGTGATAAATACAGGGAAAATAAAATATTAACAAGGTTCAATTATCATAAATTATTAAAACTAATTATATTTCAGTACAGGAATGTAACCAAAACTTCTATATCGCTTTAACTCATTTTAATCTTACTACTGGAAATTGATCGGCTAATAACGAACGATTCTTTTCTGTTAACTGCAAAATACACGAGTATATGTACATTTTTATTTAATGTCGATTTATTTCCGATTTTATATATATATATACTTATATTTCCAAAAGTTCGTATGGTGCCGTGGTATCACATATGTGAACCACACTGCTGCTTAAATTATTATTGTCAAATTTTATTTGAATTTAATGAACACATAAAATATATTTTACAACGATAGTTAGTACTCATTGATAGTAATATAATTATATATACAATATATAATATATCTATAATTAGATATACATATAAATTATTCATTATATTTGCAATTTACGAGGTTAACATAAATTTCACGGTATGTTAAATATAAAATAATAACAAAGTAATATTGTTTATTAATATTTCAAAAAAGCTAAAAACATTCATGTTCCAACTCGTAACACTATTCAATTTCAGTGAAACAAGATAAGTGATAAAAGAATTCGTCGGTATATATAATATTTTATTTTCATAATTGAAATTGATTTTAGTAATTTTTCAACTAAACTAAACTTGCTTTGAGCGATAAAAGTATTTCAGCATTTTCCTATAAAGTAACGTTTAGCTTTTTCTAAAAATAATTCCACGCTCCTATTGCTAGAGATCGTTGAGCTGAAAACAACATATGCAGCTAATATCGACAGCACGAATCTAAAAACGTACAAAATAAAGTTTAAATTTGTATAACAGAATGTATTGGATTGTATTGGAATACATTAACGTTTTAAAACCGTTTTTATAACAAGTTTTGTCATGTTTATACAATAACTATCATCATCGTACTCAGAGGTACGACTGGTTGCCTAGATTACTATTTATTTATTCGAATTGACAAAAAAACGACATAAAATCAATAATTTATTTGGTTTTGTTCATCGACAACCGATGACCGACATGAAGTTGTGCCTAGTGTGTTGTATTGTATTGCGTTGCATCATTTAATATGTAAATAGTATTTGTTATGTGAGATACTGACTATAGAACATACCTGGTATGATACAACAGAAATCAAAATAAAATATTAACAGCTGTAGCCAACCAATTGTAAGCGAACCTTCTTAGACTACAGGCCACGCGATACTACCGCATATCATATAATAAATACGAGCTCAAAGAGGTAACTGTCACCGTAAAACGGTCATGGATAGAAATATCTAATTCTCATGTAGAAAATGGAATTACAGTGCAGTTTCACACTTTGCAGCTTGCCTCAAGCTAATTTAAAGGTTCATTTTGTACCTCTCAAATAGTCTTGCATTAAAAGTTTCCATTTCCTAACTTACTATAAACTGAAAATTTTATATGAAGAATGTAGTTCAATATAATCAAGGTTATTCACACCTGTTAAAGCTGTATCGAAAAAAAAGAACACATGTAATAATTGAAATTGAATGTGGTAGAATTTACATTTACTATATTAACAAACCACTGCATTTTATATGTTTGTTTAATGATTGATTGATTTCTTGAATTCTTAAAATTTTGTTGAAATACGTATGCGGAATTCATTTTCGAATCAATTAATTAAATTCATTTATTTAAATTTTATTTTACCTTGTTTAAACTTCCGGCATATAGTAAAATCGTACTCGGGTAAAAAATTATTTTACAGTGCAGGTTCACATTTGCTAGCTTGTCACAAGTTATTACAAGATCATTTTCTAATTCTCATATAGAAATTGTCTTGCAATCCAAGTTTTATTCTTGCTAGTTTACTACAAGCTAATTCACATTTTACATAAGCAATGTTCCTAAAATATAACGTTTTGTGACTTATACGTTTTAGTGGAATCATAAAACTATTTAAAATAAACATTTTAACTATTAGAAAATATATATTACGAACTCCATTCTAAGGATTAAAGTATACCCGTATTTACTTTTATTTACTTATTAATATTACTAGGTTTTGCTTAATCAAAATTTGCTTTTAATTTTTTGTTTAGCGAGAAGAAATTTTTATTTCCACGTTTATTTGTCGTTATAAATATGTACGTACGAGTATAATAACAAAGTGTAATACAATTTGATTTGATTGCAATTAGTTTCAAATCGTCGTGAGCTCATAATAATATTACCCGGATAACTGAGGTGAATCTAACTGATTACATCCGACCTCGTTATCCACGGTTAAACCGCAGATCTAATACGCCAAAAGCAAAGCTCAGCTTTGTGGACCTTATCTAACGCACTCTGTCACCGCCGCGACGCAGGGTTATCACTAGCGGCCTCTAGTTATTATCAGCTTCACATCGCAGCAGCTCTGTTCCTATAAGCAGTGACGTCGAGTCTAAGGGGTCCTTAATTTTTTTTAAGTTTTGTATGAATAAGTTCAAATTTAATTAATTGATCCAAACAACTTTGATAATGTGAATTTTATAATTTATTGTACCCGTTATGATCGCATTCGACTCACACTAGGACTAGCCCAGCTAACATGAGATGAAAATACCTTTCCTGTTACTAATGATGATTAAAACAGATTTAGATTCGATTTTTGTTTCATCTTACTACTCTTCAGATTTCCAGAGTTTGTTTTGATTTCAAATTGTACTTGTGTTTCACGTTAAGTATATTGCAGTTGCAGGCTGTGTTATTGCAGTAGCTTAAGCTTGACAGTGTCACATGTACACTGAAGCAGACTTTCAAGACAACTGACAATGAGTGATCTGATTGCAAATATTAATCGGAATGTATGGTCTTTCCGTACTACTACATTAAATCAGATCTTCGTCTCCGTTCCGATTTTAATATTTGCACATACGATAAACCGTCTGAATCTGAATCCGATCTGGAACCCTATTCCAGACTTTCGTTCAATAGTTCTGTGAAGGATACCTCTTCTTCTTTTCTCTCACTGTGTAAAAGCCCTAAAACGATGTTAATCATTGTTCACCGATGCTTGCAAATGTAGTCTGTACCGCAATTAAATGATGCTTTATAAAGTTATCAAACGACGGCCCTCGGTGTCTATATATCTCGGTGTATATACGTAAAGAACACGACGCCACTGCATCGTATTTGCTTTAAAACAAAACTTTCCCGGATATGTCCGCCCACGTCGGCGTTCTATTCTGTTGCTACACATATGCTAGATCAGTTTTGTCTGTATATTTTTTGTTAGTATTATTTTAATTTTATTTAGTTCTATAACTCCATTATGCACCATGTGTTACACTTGAATTTCAAGCGTAGGGTTGAGAGAGAGGTTGGGGTTGGAGGAGTACGCGAATGGTTGAACTGAACTTTTTTAAACCCATTAAACGATTTGGTGGAAATAAATATTGTTTTCCTGGTAACTATATTTGAATAGGATTAGTTTTATACTATTCCAAGCGAGAAAATTAATTTTTTTTTTAAATATATTTTTGCTTTAAATTGTTGTACGAATGACGTTGTTAGAGTTTTGAGTGAGTACGAGTATAGCATAGTGAAATAAAATGGTTTTAAACAATACATGTGTAACAGTTGTTCATGTTAAACTGTGAGAGCCTGGAAACATTGATTTGAGCGTTGGCTACGGGCTTTGATGACGCTATAGGAAAGTAGATATAGGTTTGTAAAATTGTTTACTACTTAAATTATAAATTTTTTTTTTTTTGTACACAATATTTTCTTTAGGTGAATGCAGTTCAGTATCTTCTTCTGAGAAGTATCTTTTGTATCGTTTCGTTCTTGTATATGTTTCATCTTATCCAGTATGACTCCTTTGCTTTCCTGAAAGCTAGCAACTCTATTCAGTATTCAGGATGTTTATAGATTTATAATAAAAAGTTGATGTCATTGATGAGAAATTTATTGTAGCGAAGTAGAGTTTTAGCAAGTTAACTTAATTTATTATCTACCTAAAAAACTGCTATTATGCATCAGTAAAACCAATGTTGTTTTTAACTAAGAAAGCTAAATCTAATGTAATTTTTTTTCGATTTTTCATATCTTCTTAATATATATAAATTACGTGTCACGTTGTGTGTTCGCGATGGACTCCTAAACTACTTAACCGATTTTAATTAAATTTGTACACCGGGTGCAGTTTGATCCAACTTGAAAGATAGGATAGCTTACATCTCAATTTATGATTAATTATTATGATTTATTATTAATTATCTGATTTTAAAAGATGGCGACATCTGTTGATAAATAGATTGAGTAAATATTCTGTTGACTAGATTGAGTAAATATTCAATAGATGGCGCTATGTAATGTAATATGACAAAAACGTTAGTCACAGCAACGCGTGGCCGGGACAGCTAGTAAATTATAAAAAATAATCAAAAGCCAATGTTTTATTAAAATAATATAGAGTGCACAATTAATTAAATAAATCATCTTTCATTGATGTAATTAAAGATACATCTGGCTTCAGGTAAATGTACCAGATTCTATTATTAAAGAAGAGTTGTTGACAAATTATATCAACAGTAACTAAAAATAAATTAATAACTAATTTCAAAAAATCTCTAAATGCAATGTTTTTTTTTTTTTTGCCATTCCCTACCTGGTCGGATAAGGGAACAAGTTTGAAAACACAGTTTTTTTTATAGTAAAACAACCAAACTTCTTTACCATTAAAAGATGTGCATCTCATTATATTAAGAACACGGGAAATTGTTTAATTGTGAATGGGGTAAAATTAGTTTCCGGAAAGTCGAAAGTAGGTTAATTTTAAGTAGGAAGGCGCACATTTCTGACAAAATTGATAACGTTCTCTATGTTTTTTACTGTGTTCACGTTGCCTCTTGTTATTTTTCAATGAGAAAGACAAAAAAATGAAGCTATGTTGAATGAAAAAATGGAGATATGTTTCCAGATCATCATTGGTCTTACATGAATCTTCACTGCGATTGAAGTTACATGACAATTTGCTAAACGAAGACATTTAAAACATGTTTCCTAATACATTTCATTATTTAATTTATTTATCACTAGTTTGTCTATAGTTATTATATATGCGGTCATAAATGCAAACCAAACATGAACACCGTTCGTCTTCCCTTAAACGTGGAGAATATTTGAAGAGACATGGAGCAAGCATCATCTCTCTCTCTCTCACACACACACACACACACACACACACACACACACACACACACACATACACACACACACACACACAGGCACGCAAACATGCATACAGATATTTACCTACGCAAAAGCATTT
Source organism: Panorpa germanica (assembly GCA_963678705.1). NCBI lineage: Eukaryota > Metazoa > Arthropoda > Insecta > Mecoptera > Panorpidae > Panorpa > Panorpa germanica. The sequence goes on from OY783217.1 coordinate 13,161,091, forward strand.
ATTCCATACCAACAAACATATATCCATATAGAGGCATTGGGCTAGAAGCCAACCTAACAGAAGCGATGTACGTACTGTGTGAATATCTAATGTCACCAGGGAATTGAACTCAGTTTAGTGGGTTTCTGGTTTTCAGGTTTACTCCATTTTAACCCTTAGTGGCTCAGTTTGCACCCTACAGAGGTATTTTACGACCTATCGGCAGGTAACAATGTTATTATACACCAGTTTATGAAGGGACTCTGAAATTTTAAATAGAGATTGAATTTTGAACACTTTTGGGTAAATTATTTTAAGAGTTTTATATTTAAGTCGTGTTTTGTTTTATATAAGTCATGCATAGAATATTTTAAACTCAGTTTATCGTTTACGTCATTAGTGAGACATCTCCTTATATTGAGTGTATTTGTATGTATTCCAGCAGAATGATAGCGTAAACAAACTACGTGGCTTGATCAAGGTGAGGGGGGGTTAAGTAGAAAGGTATGCAAGGGTAGGTGAGGGCACAGAGAAACTAGAGTCAACTTGAGAGAATTTCAAGGAGAAAAGATTCCTTTGGTTGGAACTCAAAAAGATATTTTGACAAGTTTATCTGCATTATAATTTTGTTTGATTTCATTTATAAGTTATGTCAATATGAATTTAAAGAGATATGGTATTGATTTAGATGTCTCACTGATGAACTGGACGATCTACATTACAATATTAATTACTACTTACTAATAAAATATGACTAAAGATATTCAGTGATATCTTCAAGATATAAGATAATCTCATATTATTAAATATTTCAAGAATTTCCATTCTTACGAATAAAGGATAATATGTTGGGATAGTTTTCCAGCTTAGGTAGCAAATTCTGTGCAGCTTATTCATAAGTTTTGATGTTATATTGAAATATACATATTCGTAAATATATTTAGGCTGCTCTTACACCGGACTTTCGTTGCATGTGTATATCGGTTCTATTTTGAACTTCTGAATCTGAAAATGAGCGTCAATTCCCATGAAATCAATTCCCTCACACTGGTAGCAACGAGACCGTGCTAAAACGTGCTGCGACTCAATCTCTGCTAGTCGAGTTTCTATGAGACCCCATCGAAAAACAGTAAAGTAGAAGTTGGCTCTCATGACACAAAATTCTCTCTCTCGACTCCCATACAGCCTACTGAATACAAAAATATTAGAAGTTTGAGTAGGCATAGTGTTGTGAGTAAGATTCGAGGGCGGATGTTACACCTGACATCAATGTTGTAAAAAGAGGTCGGATTGTCGTTCTAAAAGGAGATTACTCAGCTTGCTAATACATCACGCAGTGTTGCTAGTTACTGGAAGTAGATTCTTCAGTTTGACGATCATCCACCTTCTTGAATTACTCACGTTGATAAGAATTAACTCTTTTAAGATGATTAATAGGATTCTTGTTAAGACGGTGTATTGTTGCAATTTGAGAATACTTGAGCGGCCTAAAGTATAACCTCGTTGCAACATACGACGGTTGAACAATTAGTATCTTTTAAATACTATTAATACAAACACTTTTATTAAAATATATCATTTATTCGTTGTAATATTATATCTGCTTACTTAATTACAATAGTATTTTATTAGATTAACGAAGATGACAGATATAAAACAAAATGTAATTCTATAGTGTTATAATTTGATTAATAGTTAAAATGTGCTCACTATTGAATACTTAGATGTTACAATTGGAGTATTGTACGAACGAAGTACAATTAGTAAACACTTGGTTGAGACTCACGAGAAGACTGGCTTTTTGACTCCAGTACAAAACGGTATATTAACAATTTATTTGTTAACTTTACATCATACAATACTAGTTCAGTGTTGCCAAAAATTAAATAACAATATAAAATATCCACAGACCAGAGTCAATGTTTACAAGCGCTAAATACAAATAATTATTTATTACAATATTAATACTAAAATTAAAGATAACGTAATATAATTCTTATAAAATAAATAACATTTATATTAAAAATAGGAAGGATAAGTACGACTTATGCGTACTTACAACACCCTTCAACCCTAAAAAAGGAACGCATATTAAACAAACATATGCGTTTCTTTCCAAGAAAAAGAAAAAGGAAGATAGGACGATGTCGTACTATCGCAACACCCCCTTCCAAAAAAAAAGGGACACGTATAAAAACAAAATATACGAGTTACAATTCTGGAAAAAAAACAAAAAGAGAAGCAAAGTGTCGACAACGATTCTGATCCCATCGTATAGAGTTAACACTGCTTCACAAAACAATCATCCCTGACAAAATCCATCTAACACGTCAAGGTTTTGTTGATTGGTACAAAATCTCTTTAATCTATTCCTATTAACTACCGTATACTTTCTAGGTGAAAAAAAAGAATTGACCCTTCTATCAAAATTTAATTTAAATTTTGGTTTATTACTAGTAAATTTATTTGTAACTAAATCAATCGTAGAAGAATATTCTGCACCACTAAATTGGTCTAGTATGTCATGTACGAGAGGCAAAGTATAAACATCACTTGTCGTCTGTTCATTAAGTTTACGATAGTCGATTACAACGCAAAATTGTTTGTTCCCCGACACATCTGCTTTTTTAGGTACCATTAACAGAGGTGCGTTAAACTGTGAGTCGCATTTTTCAATAACGTTGTTAGCCAACAGTTCTTGAATATGCTTCTCAACAATTTCTTTATGCGCATGAGATAATCTATGCGGCTTAATGTTTACAGGGTTAGGTGAGTCACTCAGTGCACTCGCACAAGATAACTTATCTACCGGGAAAAAAAATATGTTATTAAAATTATTACAGATTTCCATTAAATCTGTTAAGTATTTTGAATTAACATTTGAAAAATCTATATTATTAAATAAAAGATGTCGTAAGGATCTTTTAGGATCGTTAGGATTTCTTTTCAAAAAATGGTAAAAATTAAATTTATTTATTGGAATAATATCTGGTTTAAAATTGTCAAGTATTACATCTTTTGCTGAGGAATTAGTTATTGATATATAAAAAGTATTATTAACAGGATTAATTAATGCGTTGGCTAAAAAAACTTCAGGTAGCAATTCCTTGGCTACACAAACTCCTACCGTAGAACCCGACATAGGAATTAATTTCCTAGTACGTGCTGGAACTATGATAATACTGTTTATGTTCAATAATGGTAATTCAAATATTTTGCCATGTTGTGAGAATTGTACGCTGTTTGTTTCCAAATTAATTACTGCTTTAAATGTACGTAAAATATCTAAACCTATGATTCCATCATGCTTAATGGGGAAATCCTCTGACACAACCTGAAAAGTATGTTTCGACCTAGAACTATCTAAAATTATAGAAGTTTTTAGTGAACCTAAAGTATAAGGCGTGCCTTCAGAGATTCCCTTTAATAACACTTTAGATGTACTATCTATTTTGATATTATTTTTTAAAATATTTTGTTTAATTAAAGAAATTTGAGAACCAGTGTCCAATAAAAATGATACAGTCTTTGCTTTGGCTGCGACTATTCTGAATTGAACAGTGTCAGCTGTTTGCTTGTCAATAACATTTTCATTGTTACAGTTAAAATTTGTTATATCATTGGTATTTTGTATTTCTTTAATCTCAATATTTTTATTTAAACTATTAAATTTACGTAAATGGTGATTATAAAAAGAACGTGAATTTTGTTTTGTATTTTTAGTAAAAGATACTTGAGGACCATCAGATTCAAGATGTTTCGATCTTTTACAATAAACAGAAGGTTTTGAAAATACCGTATCTCTCCTACAAATATTAATTTGCGCGACAGGATATACCGTATCCGCATTTTCCTTCTTGATAAAACAATATTTCTCTAAATGACCATTTTTTTTACAATAGTTACAAAAAAAAGTTTTAAATTTTGTTTCGACTTCGTTAGCAAATTGTTCACTTGAAACTGGTTCACTACTAGAAATAGAATGACTTGAATCTGTTTTAAATTCAACATGCCTTCTTCTTTCTAGAGTGCGCCACCGTGTTTCAAGAAAATTCGTAAAATCATTTAGGGTTGGTAATTCAGAAGTATTTCTGTTTTCCCATTCCTTTAATGTGTTAAAATCTAACTTGGTCTTTAAAAAATGTATAAAAATAAAATCTGAATGATTAGAATATATTCCCAACTCGGTTAATGCTCTAATCGATTCATTAATTTCGTCTAAAAAATTTTTGATATTAGTTTCTGATTCTAAACGTATAACATTGTAGTTTATTAAATTGTTCAAACAGGTTTCAATAAGTGCTACCTTATTGTCATAACGTTTACAAAGGATGTTCCAAACAATTTCATAATTATCGTTTGTTAAAGGATAATTCTTTATGAGTTTGAGTGGTTCTCCTGTCAAATTTAATTTTAAATAATGCATTTTTTCAATGTTTGATAGTTTGCTATTATTACGAATTAAATTTGTAAATAATTCCATGAAACTTTGCCAATTAGTATATTCTCCATCAAAAACGGTTAGTTGCATTGGACTTAAGTTCAGATTTTTTATTGAATCTATGCTTTTTGAGTCGTCTACAATATGTGTATCATTCTCAAATGTTTGCTTATAATTCAACAAGTAAATAAGAGTGTCGTCATAAATACTTTCAACTTCCATAGACTTACTAACGATAGCCGTAGCTTCTTCATTTTTTAGAATTGGAAGCAGTGCTTCTACGATACTACTATATTTAACCCAAGCTTTATCTAAGTTTTTGATTTTTAATTCAACTATTGTTAAGGATGTTGATTGGACTTCTAAATTTTTTGAAAACTCATTAATTAGATTGATTGTATTCTCAACTAATGTGAGGGAATGAACGTTCGGTGCCATTGTACTTAATTAAAGTTATATATAATATACAGACTAAAGATTATTTTGTACCAATAAACGACTCTCCGAAAAATAGGATTCTGACAAGGAAAAATTGTTAGCGAAAACAGTAACTCACAGGAAAATTCCGATGGGGCTCAGACACCGCAGTTGTAACAGGAAGGTAGTCTCTCTGATTGAACAGACTGCTATCTAACTGCTTCAGCTCTTTACTTCTCCTTTTCAAAATTCCCTCTCGTTCAAAAAAAGATGTTGTTCTAAAAAAATATTAACATAAATTAGTATAATTGCGGAAACAATTATAAAAAATATTATAGTAAATATGCAAAAGTATTGGATATAATACTATAAAAAAATTAATAGCTTCAATGATGGACAAGGATGCTACAAAAAAATACTTGGATTATAGCAAATATTCAAAAGTATTGAATATAATACTAAAAAAAAATATCAATAGCCTCATTAACAACGTTGCTACTAAAAAAATGCTTGGATTATAGTAAATATTCAAAAGTACTGAATATAATACTAAAAAAAATGATAGCCTCGTTAAAAATAATGCTATTAATAAAAAAAATACAATTATCAATTTATAATAATAATTATATACAAAAAGAAAGATACTGTCTTATTATACTTAAAGATTTTCTTATCAGTGATTATGATCTATAAACAGCTGTGTGCAGGGCTCTGGAGACGATTAACATCGATTTAGATTATTCCATGTGTTCTAGAAGCATCCATCCATTCGCTGGGGGCAAAAGATTTCTTTTTTCTGATTCAGCGGGCTGTAGTTTTGCATCCACCGGACTTGTAGAAAATTATGAGAAATACAGATGAATTGACGTTCTATCTCGTACTCTTCGGTAATCTTGGAAATAATCGATCGACGTAGTGGTATCCAGAATAATTGATCTGCATCCAGGTGTAGAATATATAGAAAAAAATTTTGGGCGTACCTCTTGGATATTTATGTGTAGGAATATCTCTTCGAGACCCCACATCTGACACCATTTGTTGTGAGTAAGATTCGAGGGCGGATGTTACACCTGACATCAATGTTGTAAAAAGAGGTCGGATTGTCGTTCTAAAAGGAGATTACTCAGCTTGCTAATACATCACGCAGTGTTGCTAGTTACTGGAAGTAGATTCTTCAGTTTGACGATCATCCACCTTCTTGAATTACTCACGTTGATAAGAATTAACTCTTTTAAGATGATTAATAGGATTCTTGTTAAGACGGTGTATTGTTGCAATTTGAGAATACTTGAGCGGCCTAAAGTATAACCTCGTTGCAACATACGACGGTTGAACAATTAGTATCTTTTAAATACTATTAATACAAACACTTTTATTAAAATATATCATTTATTCGTTGTAATATTATATCTGCTTACTTAATTACAATAGTATTTTATTAGATTAACGAAGATGACAGATATAAAACAAAATGTAATTCTATAGTGTTATAATTTGATTAATAGTTAAAATGTGCTCACTATTGAATACTTAGATGTTACAATTGGAGTATTGTACGAACGAAGTACAATTAGTAAACACTTGGTTGAGACTCACGAGAAGACTGGCTTTTTGACTCCAGTACAAAACGGTATATTAACAATTTATTTGTTAACTTTACATCATACAATACTAGTTCAGTGTTGCCAAAAATTAAATAACAATATAAAATATCCACAGACCAGAGTCAATGTTTACAAGCGCTAAATACAAATAATTATTTATTACAATATTAATACTAAAATTAAAGATAACGTAATATAATTCTTATAAAATAAATAACATTTATATTAAAAATAGGAAGGATAAGTACGACTTATGCGTACTTACAACAATAGTGTCCACCTGTATAATAACCACCTGTAAAGTGTTGTGATGGATACTCAGCTATGCTTAAGTCAGTTACATGACTGACAAATAAATAACTCATCAAATGATAAACAAATCAAAATGTAACAAACTGTTATATTACAAGTAATGAAATATACCCAGCCTTTGAAATCGCAGTAAGATAAGAAAGAAAATAAAAGTACCTGTATAGAACATGCGGCAAGTTAAGAATTAGAAGCTGTTCGATCCAACAAGATGTAAGAGCAGCCTTAATAAACTAAGTTAGTAAGCTAAACTATATTATCAGTATACATATATTATAATAAACTCGTAGTTTGATAAATTAGATTCACTCTTCTCTCCTCAAGTGCCTCATCTCAAACTCCATTGTTAATAGTTCTGAAGTATTAAACAGAAGATCCAATGGCAAGCCATCTTTTGAAATCTATGGACTTGATTTATACGCTGAATATCCCACAGAGTACGAACATTTTTAATCAAACTATTCCAATCGTAAAGCACAGTCTTTATCTAATCAAAATGGCCAGATAGTTCCCAAGAAATATAAAAAGAAATGCAAAATGATCATTGTAATATAAGATGCAAGATAACACAAGATTGATACAAAATTGAAATTTGTTTACTACTATACAGAAGTTTGAGAAATTTAACGTCTATTGTTCTGCACGGTAAGCGGAGAACGCATTACAAGCTGCAACGTTATCTTCCTTTTTAAATTCAATGTGTTGGCTGCTTGGTCATTTAAACACCATATTCAATTATTTACGAATTTAAGAATACTTATGAATGAAATTATATACATGTTGGATGTCGCATGTGTCTGCTGCACCAATGTGTACTAGACATTACGGCATATTGTGAAATTTTGTACAATGTTTAACAATTTGAGAAACACAGATCTTACTGATTGTCAGATACATATAGAGATGCATTACATAGAATTACCATTCTACAAAATAACGATACGATATAATTAACACTATATATCATTTTGATCCCTCTGTTGGGATGTTTATAAAACAGAAATTTGGAGGGTAATTTAAAACGTAAACTTTATAAATTCAATAAAAGGGTTTATTATGGTTGAAATAAGGTGTTTCGTAATGGTGGTTTAATGGAGCTATTATACTTTCAAATAAAAGAGTTTAGTAGTTCTATCTCAATAAATTTACCCTATATAACTTGTGTACGACAAGGACAGATATATAATATAATACGTATAAAACATTATAGAATAAGATATAAAATGGAACTTACCCATAGTTTTAAAAAGTTTTGTTATATGTAGAATTGACATTAAACCCCGGTATTGTTTTTGTCTTCCATTTGGAAACTTTTTGCATAATAGGATACTGTTTTATAGATTTTTAGTTTTTAACTGATGCAGAACATAGGAGTGTTATAAAGTACTGAACAGGATGAATTTAGATCATATGAACATTTAGATCTAGTTTCACATTTATATAGAATGATTATTGATTAATAATCAATTAATTTTATAAGTTTTTATATTATTATCATTATTATTCTTTAGTTAAGGAGGTACAGGACGTACCGTCAATACTAAAAGTTTATCTCTCGGTAATACGAAATGCAAAATACGAAGTACATGAGGGACGAGCAAATATTGGGACTGTATCTTTGAAAATGAATTTTTCAATTCCCTATTAAACTGCTTTTTGCTTGTTAAAATGATTTTTTTATGCATATAACAGTTTAATAAATTAAAAATTACCTATAATTAATATCAAATTTATATTAATTCTATTTAAATACAAATTAAATATTTTGAAAAAGGAATAATAAATTTTGCAACGCTGCAAATTTACGTGTGTTGACGCATGCGCGATTTGGTTCTTTCACCAATAAATTGTTATATTTTATATAATATTTATTCCGACTTTGAATTTCCCGCTCAAATTGGCATTTGCAACGTTGCCGGCTTATAACCTACACTTACTGTTTCTTACTGGTTTTTCATATATATTTTCATATATAGGTATCATAAATATTTTCATATATAGGTATCCTTTTGATAATTTTCTTTTTGCAATATTTACAGAAAAGATTATTTTATATACACCTAGTTTTTGAAAGCCGTGTCACCATTTTTTTATAGTTAAAAGTTATATTATGTGGTGAAATTGAGCTAAAAATTATGATTTGTATGGAAAATGGCTATTTTTAATCATGTATAAAAAGAAAACTATGAACCCTAGGTCTCTAAAATTTTGAGACAGCATGTATTTTAACTATTTGTATCGACCCTCCAAATTTCACAACGTTTTCATCATTTACGTTAACGTCCTATACCTCCTTAAGTGTACTATGTTTTATAATAAGTTCTGTTAAATGTAAATCTATTTTTTCACATTCGAATATCATCATAAGTTATATACGTGTTCCAGCATATTATTCCAAAGATCAATGTTCAGTAGTACTGGTCCTACTCACTAATTGATTGCGGTTACTTACAAGATGGGGTTTGTCCAATATGAATTTGTAATGAACCAACAACCAGGCATGGCATTCAAGCATTGTCATCATGTATTTACTTGCCCAATAAACCTCTAAGGCCAAGGTAAACATTCTCCTATACAGCCGGCATCAGACATCAGCTATCAGCAAGCCTCCCTTCTCGCTTAGAAGACTAAGCCTTCTAGACTGTGTTTACGTCATCCACGGCAACAGCTACGTCTGCTGTAGACTTATGAGTTTTTGAGATATTAAAGCAGGGCTTAGCGCCCAGACAAAATATTCTACGTATATATACATAGACGTCTCAAGTGAAAATATAATCTGACATCTCTTGTGTTATTGACAATTGATTTTATTTCAATTTTATGAAATATTAATAGCGCCCGCCATTATATTGTATAAGCTTTTGTAAGTGGGGTTGACATAGCTAACTTTTAATTTAATTTTCGTTATAATTAATCGTTTTATGAGATGTGTTAAATTTTAAATGGTTAATAACGAAACGGACGCGAAGCGTTGAAAACAAGGAGTCCCTCATTTCCGTACACTCGTTAAATGCAAGCTTGAATTGAATTTAAGTATAGTATTTCGTTTGGTTCATTTTACCTTTTGGCGATATAAATTAATTTACCTTTCATCCAACACTAACCTAAAATAACATAAATTTAAGTCAAACAGAAAAATAAGAAAAAACATTAAAACTACTTAGTGTTGTTCTGCTTATTTAGTTTTCTTTTTTCAGTTTCTACGATTTTGCGTCTTTTCTGAAATTTTGATCATTGATCACTACTCGCCTTTTAAGGTGAAACATTCCTTAATGGTTTTACAGTTACATATAGATGGCAACAGTGTACTAAAATAATAATCAATTTGCATTTTGTAAAAAAAAATCAAAACTCAGTGTTTTCAAATATAAAAACATAAATATCTTTGCACATAGTTAAGTTATTTAAACCACATAAAGTCAGAGAGTTAAAAAAATGCTTTAAGTTTTATGTAAGATCATTAAATAATCTCTGAATGGATCAGTAATAGTGAAGTCATATATGGTTACTACACCGCTACCCAGTACGTGTACAATTATGTATTTATATAACTTAATAACAACCAAACCCAAAGAAAATATAACTCTGATCCGTGAATCAAGTTCGAAGCGAAGTAGCGTCAAGCATCAATGCTCTCGTCTACTGCGTCATTAGTATTAATTTTTGTTGTAGTATTTATTTGCACTCTTCTCTTTAACCAATCTAAAGTTGTTACTTCATTCTTGCTCTTTTACTGTTTTCAATCTCTATTTAATTGTATTGACACTTTTTGAAATTAGTATTTATTGTTACAGGTTGACGAGGAAATACACTGTGTGAAGCTACACTTGGTAAGTGATTTTGATTATTTTGGATTCGGATTTATAGCGTGTACTAAGACTAGATTTACGTCAGCAACCTAGATATGATTGTGTTTGTAATGGTTACTAAATATTTTATAAAAATCACTCGTAAATAGATATTTGATAAATCTCTAGTGGAGGTAGTTCAGGTGTACGAAATCTGATGTCTCAGTGATCAGTTGACCTCAACAGAACGAGACATCAGTTGACTTCAAATGAAATAAACAAATTTAGTTTCATCTTATAAAATTATTATATTGACAGATTAAATTTAATGAGGAAACACAATGCAATGTTTACTAAACGTTTACGTTGCAAACATTTGCCCAAAATTGAATGTACTTGGAAAGATAATGTGGTACCATGGAGAGTGATGTATCGAACCTAAACCAAGGCATATCAGATTTATTTGTAGCAGGCAACCAAGTGATTCCCAGAAGAGGATCAGGTGTTACGTCAATATTTGGAGTTCTAAAACAAGATACAAGTAAAATATTATAAACATTAAAAACTAGGATACAAACGAATGAAGTACGTACCCAGTTTTAGCGAGGTTGGTAAACGAACGTGTCATCTGCTTGGCTAACGTGTGCTCCGCTGAGGTCAGAGTAGCTTGCATTATAAATTGAATTAACTTTCCCAACCAACTTAGTAATGTAGACAGCGAGAAGTAATTCTGTATGAATATAAGATTCAATTCATCTGAATGAATGGCTGTGAAAGCATGGTGAGAAAGTAAATCATTTGGCTATTGCAGATGCTTAATCGCAGGAAATTAGAACAGATAATATTTTACCCCTTATTTTGTCACATCCAGTAAGTGGGAATAATAAGTTGCGCTGATGGTTTGAACTTCCACAGTAGTTGAAATTATACATGTAAGGAGTTTTGCCCGAATCGATGAGAGCCTTTGCAAATGTAGCTATTCCATCCAAGAAGAGCATATGAGTGGCATACTGCGATAAATGAGGACAATGTTTATTAAAATTTCACACTTAAACATATGAAAAATTGAATGAGATTAAGAAATTGTTTTCACTTTAAAGAAAGACCACTCATCTGTTCCATTGGAAAAGTAGAACCTGTAGATTTTATTGGCAACCGTGATAGATTCGTTTGAACCTGGTTCGAGGTTGCACTTTGGGGGTGTTAGAAGCTCTTTGTTTAATATTATATCAGAAAGCAATTGAGGCTCTAGGAGAAAATCTGACATTAGATAAAAAAGAAATACTTAATGAATTCAGTCCAAAATAAAATTACGGTTATATTTAATTTAAAAGTTACAAGTTCTTATAATGGCCCCATCGTTGGTGTTCATTCCGCTAATAACTTCAGCGCCATGACAAATCGGCTGGTTGTTTCTCAACAGTTTGTTCACGATGTTTCGAGGCGAATCAGAAATGTACGGAGGATGGTTGTAATCAATTGATGGAGGAAACATAGTCACTAGCTGGAAGGACATTTGCTGCAACGGAACACATTTTAAATTTAACTAGAGATAAATTACAATTTGTGTATGATTACTCACATCTAAATTCATTTCCAATGCTGCTGTAGCAAGATCTTCTGCGTTGACACTTTGTAATCCTGCTGTTATCTCTGCTAAGTCAGTAGTTGTATTGCCTAAATATTGAGCCAGCTGTAATAAAGTTAGTCGAGGCTGCCTGTTGTATGCCCAATCCGTCAAGCAGCTACCGCTTTCTAATATTATCTTTTGAAATAATCCTAAAAATCATTTTTCTAGTTTTATATTTTTTTTAACTATGAAAAATTCCAGTTAATCACGAGAATGATTTAGACTTCAAGTTGCTTGAATATTATTACCAACCTGCACTTGCATCGCTTAAGCAGTGATAACACACTGATACTGATCCTGCACTTTGTCCATAGATGGTTATTGAGTTCGCATCTCCTCCAAATGCTGCGATATTGTTATTCACCCATTTTATGACTAAATGTTGGTCTAATAATCCAGCATTCCCTGGAATGTTTTCATCTTCCGTGCTTAGAAAACCTGTAAATTGACCACACCTTCACTTATCGTTTTGTACCCTTAATTTCTATACACTTATTGTTCATTTCATACCAAATGGTCCAACACGATAATTGAAAGTAACGAAAATGATGTTATTAGCCAAAAAGTTTTCTGGTCCGTAATAATTATTGTTTCCAGAACCAAATAGAAAAGCACCTCCGTAAATCCAGATCATAACAGCGCATGGAGAAGTTGGTGTCTGGAATTACGTATCAGATATTAGGAATGGAAAGGAACACATGCGAGTATTAGTCTTATTTAAATGATCTGCTTTTTCTAAAATACTCATACCATGGTTTCTATAAAACGCAAACCAATTAGAATCCGTCTATGAATATTACTAAAACTTACACATCTCTCAGGAACGTATACATTAAGGAAGAGACAATCTTCATCAGATGTTATTTGCAAGGATGGGGGATATATTTCCACGCACTTATTTCCGTAGTTTAGTGCCCATACTGTATTTGTAAAAGGTTGTGCAGGAACTGGTTTCTAAATGAAGGAGATTCAATTATGAATTTTAATTGTAATAATTAACTTAGAAAGTATTTTGTTTATAATATTAATTTTTGCGGAAATACAAAAAATATTTATTCAAATTTGTCGAACACTTACCATGAATCGTTTATCGCCAACTGGAGCTTCACCGTATCGAATACCTAAAAATCTGGAAACTTTACCATTTGCTATTTGGTTATATTCCGAATTTCCGCCGATTTCTCCGACTTTTGTTGAAACAATAGGGTATCCAGAAGGAAAGAAGAAACACTAAAATTCATAGAAAGATGTCTTAAATATTCCGAACCGAAAGTGAGATTTGTTAAAGATACGCACCAGTAAACTATGTAAAAGATGAGACTGAGGAGGGGGGCACGCGCTGGAAACCAAAGTGAGATAGCAAATTGTAGCTAAGAAGATGCTTTTGAAAATGTAGGTCATTATGGTTGAAAAAAATAAATGATACTACTTAATAGTAATTGTAGAAGCATTATGTTTGTAGTATGTTTTTATGTATTGTAGATAAGAAGGAATTTTAACTAGTGCAAGTAGTTTATTAGAGACATTTTTAAAATAACGACTACGAATTACATATTAACATAATTTAAATGTTATTAACATACTTAGAGCACAATGCGACGCATCAAGGTGATGTAAAAAAAAAAGTAAATAAGTAAAATGAAAACTATTGTACACTAACCCCTTTTCTTAAAGCACTCTTACATTGCAAGCGTATACATACGCATCATTGACGTATGTCGGTCCTTTTCAGATGCTCAAGGTCAGAAAGAGACAAACATTGTGGTGCGACAAAGTCGCACTATTTTCGGCGTTTTCGGTTCCAAAATGAGAACGGCCTTGCACTATTTTCTTTTTCCTTGAAATTCCAGCAGTTATTATTATGTTCAGGACATATAATGCACTCAACATGTATTCTAGCATAGATTAAACGAGTAATTACCTTAAGCAAACATAGTAGTTGATAAAAAGTGCAATTAAAAATAGTTAGTAATTAGTAAAACATAAAAGTTAGTAAAACATTCAATTAGTATTCAATGTACCATTTATCTAACAAATTAAATGGTAAATACTGAATATTTCAACTCCGAATATTATACTATTTATTTTTAATCTACAAGGAGTGCACCGCTCACTTACTTATGTTTATTATTAGAAATACTTGGAATATAATGACGCAATTGAACATACAAGTAGCAATGTCTATTAATTACTATAATCCAGAATTATCTTATTTAAATATATCGTTCCTCCAGTTCTTTAGTGAGACATTTACGAATATTGAGTTTTTAGATAACGGCATCCATCGATATTAGAAAATTTATCTACATTGTAATTTTGTTTGGTAGCATGTATGAATTATTTGAGAATCAGAGAGAGTGTACAGCATCTTTACTTATAAATGCATATTCAACTACAACACATTTTCAACGAGATCCTACAAGATACTTCCTTATCCATACCCAATATGAAATCTTTAAGATTTTTTAAATTTATTCTTAAAATTAACACAAAGTACTATAATATTATGTGTTGTAAATGATTAAAATTGCTTGATAGAGAAACTAATTTATTATAATATTTTAAAATATGTCATGTAAAATTTATTTAAAACGCAAGTTGTATTTTAAACAATAAATTTAAATTTATCATTCATTGTGTACGAACATTGTGGCTTTTGTTGCTTGACTTGACCAGACCCCATGTGCGTTTCTCTTATTTTAAAAATGAATGTCGTAACTCGAGCAAGTCAACTTGCCGTCCCCATAAAGTATGAGTATTTTCAGTCTGGCAACGATTCGTTACTCGTAGAACGCTTGGACATCGGACGTCGGACATCGGACGGTTACGACATGCCCTATTAAACCCAAATACATGAATTCGGAGTAACACGTAAAAAAACCATTAAAATAAATAAAATTCTAAATACATTTAAGTTTATGTTGACCTCTACTTTAAATTACTCTTTGTGCGTTCAAATAATTTACTAATATTTATTTAATTTGTAAATGCACGAAATTACATAAGAAGTCATGTAGTCTGTGTTTCAGTCATGGCTGTGAATTGGGTGGTGTTGTAAGTCAAGGCAGGGTTGGCCAACTTGTTTTATAACTTAAATTAGAAACGAGAAAAACAATTCTGCACTATTTAATAGGAGACTCTAATAACACGATACCGAAGACAACGCACGGGTTGAGAAACCCCCTGGTTACAGGGGGAAGGGTTTCGGTAGAAAGGTAGAAAGTGATACGTGAGAGGGGCACTTAGAGCTACGTATATTTTTTTTGTTTGGCACAATTATTAGACCTTATTTTAGCAATTTTTAAAGAAATGATATGTTTCTCTTTTTTTGTTATTGGAACACCACATTTTCTATTTTGTTTTACAAAGAAGTAAACTACGTTCCACTTCGAGGGAGTGGGGGGCTTCTGATAAAAGCTACCGTGGGCCGCATGAGAAGGAGAGGGATTCTAAAGAGCCCAAAATGGAGCTACGCAATTTACTACGCTGACTTCTTTTTAAGCTTGATATCCAAATCTGTGTTATGTTTTTTGGTTCCAGAAAATCTTTTATTTATTTAATTTCACCCGTAGAAGATGTTATGGAGCACTACAAAACTTAATCCATTGTAAATGAATACAGTTCAAATCTCTTACTAATATATTAGTCTAATATGTAACAATAAATATTCTGTCATAAAAAGTTTTCAACACAAAAAATAAATGTATGTCAATGGACAATTTTGTTTGTATTTGTATGTAATAATATATGTCTATACGCGCATATATTATTTACTAGGTAAACTTTTTTACGTTAAATAAACCTTAAATACTAGTACACGTAACTATGTTTAGCCGTAGCGGAGTTGGCGAACTTTTTTTGAAGTATCATATATCTTTTGTAATAGAAAACTTCTTTATGTCAACGATATCCCTAAAAGCTATTTATATAAATACAATTTTTTGAATCAATAATATAAAATGGCCTCTACGAGTAAAAGTGCTTTAAAGTGCAGTCTTTTATTTTATTTTTCTTCTAAATTCGCGAGTTGATGTTTGAACTCCTTTTCACTTCAAAACTCGTACTAGTAATATGAAAGTGATCCAGTAGGTGCCAAGGTAGCACGAAGTAATTCAAGGATAGTGTGGGGTACGTCAAAATACGCCCCTTCTATCCAGAAGGCAGTGGTATAAGAGCTGTTGTTCTGTATGACAGTGATGGATAGTTCGCGTGACACTCTTTACCTGGTGCTACGAGAAAGGGGAAGGGCAGGTGCTAGGGGTTGTTGCTTTTATAAGGGTGGCAGTATCATTTGGAATGAGGTGTCATTCGTAGCACATGGACGTTATATGAGAAAGGATTGGGGTGGATGAGTGAGAGGGAGTGAAGTAGAGTGGAATGGAATGGGGGTGGACAACTAAGCGAGCGACACCTGAAGGCGACCATGTGCGACACTTAATAGGTCTACAACACGCTCGAGTAAATCCCTGTTTCATATTGAATTGATACAAATATTTCATTGCTTGTTGGGCTATCTGTTACAGAGACAATGCTAAGTTATTAGATGATTCTTAAAATTGATGCCGGTATGGAAATGAGTCTTGTAGGAGTAGTAAGACAGTGTAATACGGTACTTTAGTGTAACTCAATAGGAGAAGGTGTCTTGTTTGAAAGTACGGAAATGTCGCACTCTTTTAAGTAGCTCAATAGGTAATGGCGTTCATCAACAGTGTAAATCCTGGTGCATAGCCTGAAATAAAACTTCTTCTACTATGAACTTTCTTTAAGACGCAACTATCAATAACAAAACCTTACCTCTGTGTCTAGCCAATCTCTACTCCTTCATTTTTTAACTTCCAGTCCATTTTATTCAATTCCAGTCTATAATGTTACTGTTTCAACAGTGGATGGACGTGGATGGACGTGGAATGGACGCACATGCACGAGATCGAGTGTATACTGTAGCTCTCGCCTCGTTTTAGCCTGTCTCGAGTGCTCTCGCCTCGCGAGATGAGCGGTCTTTTGACACAAATCAAAGGAAGCGAGGTGAGACCAATAGACATGTTCATTCTCGGTACATCGACAAATGTTTTGACAAATGTCTCGCCGAGAGTAAGCTGCCGGCATAATAAAGTATTGAATGTCTTAGCATTAATCACAATTGATCATGACATTCGCACATTACAAATAATATATTGATTTAGTATTTTAATATTTGTAAAGTTTACCCTATTATGTTTTATCATTAACTGTTATTATCTTCATATAATACAATAATCCAAATATTTGGACAAATTAAATACTCTTCGTGAAACAAATATTTAAGGAGCAAGGAACTTTACCTATACGTTGTAGATGGAATATGTGACGTCACGAAGGTCAAGTATCATTGCGCGAATATTGTTGATCGATTTTGAACACATTAAAGACCGTTTAAGTATTTATGATGGCTATTTTAGTACGCTTGGATAGTATTTAAGCTTTATAGCTTTCATTTACGAAAATGTTAATTAAATTTGTATACATTTGCGAGCTTTATGGAGAATAGAGAATACTTCTGCAATCAAAGTATACATTTGCGAGCTTTAAATTATTTCTGTAAAGCGATGAGATTGATTACGAGAATTAATAATTCATACAATTGTTGAATGGTGTGTGAAATGCATTTTGTGTTAGTTATGATTTCAAGAATTATAAATAATCTAACAGAATATTTGTACGATTGCTTTATAGTAGCCGTCACTTGAAGTGATACAAATTAAAATGACTTCAGTTTCGTCTGTTACGATTGTTTCTTTCCATTTAATATTTTACGATATTTTTGAAAATACCTTAAGTTTCATAAAAAACATGTCACTTAAGAAATATATATTTAGAAATTTAAATTAAAGAAGATTACTTTTTCCCGCTACATATAACCAACGACCTGCAAGTACAACCCACGACAACGTGTTATAATTTTTTTGAAGTGAAACTCGCGTTTTAGCTTCCTACTTGAACCGGATATTCAATACTTCCTCTTTGGACTAACACCAGGTGACTTGTATTATGTAAATCGGAGTGCGACACTGCATTAAGCTTAATAATTCATTAACATTTTCGACATGAGCACGAAACATTCAAGTAGTTACGTACGAGTATTTTATCGTCTGTAACTTTACTATCCACGGACCCAGACCGAAGCCCATAGCACGTGATTCATGCATAAAAGCTCGCGCCTTCACTAGTGCTGTGCATAGTATCATACGAGTATATTATTCAAGTTAAAGTAAGGTGTGTTGTCTAATACAAAATATAAAAACCTTACTTGAAAGTTATTAAATTATGCGTTTCATATACGTAACGGTTTACCTGACAAGTATAACTGATCAGGTAGACTTGTTGAATATACCTATTAATAGTCTTAAGAGTAGTTGATGTACTTATAGTTACCGCACAGGCTAGTTAACAGGGCTAGTTCAAAATTAGTAATATTAAATCGCTTCGCTGTCATTGTGGCAGATACAGAATCTTCCGAGTTTCCTTAACTTTTATCCATGGAATGGGCACAATACGTTTTTTTAGTTCATTTGTTAGATCTGTACTCCTATTAATCAAGAATATCAATTTTTAAATGTATTCAGGTTAAACTATGACGGCATGCAAAACTATGCAGTTTGTAAATAGAGGAAAATTGAGCCCATGTAACAAGGCAGTTGAAACGGTTAAACACGTATTAGAAGATTGCGACCTCTACATCAGTGAAAAAATTGTTTTTGAAATAGACGTAGGTATCCAAAACTTTGAGGACTACAAAATATTGATCAATTCTTAAAATATTATCATATCATCATAAGTATATCTAAAGTTAACAATACAGAATGGTTTGTTTTCTTTCCTGGAGCGTTAAATTGAGAGATGCCCAAAATATGAAGCAAGTAACGCCAACTCTGGATATTGCTGAACGAATGTATTGAGCTAATGATATATCTTCACATTAAGCATATCCGTTACAAAACTAAGAATTACTATTCATCAGAAAAACGTTATTAATAGAATACACAATTAATGAACATCATATTATAGAAACAAATTATATAATAAGAAAAATAAATTTTATTATTTCTGCCCTAGGTGATCCAATTTATTATTTTGGACACCACTAGTGTTCAAGAACATTATATTTCCAGTTCATACAAAAATATAGTAAATTAAAATTATAAAGTTTTTCTCCGCCTGGACTTATGCCTACCATGTCTACATTAGCCAGCTACCACCCACTATCCCTTCCCAACAGACCCACTACCACTACTCAGGTCCCTGCATCGTCAGGAACTCAGCGTTTTATTATTTTTTAATATTGTTTTATGGAGAGTTGTATAAAATATTTGTTTTGGATACCTTCCATCTATGTTGGCTCTCAAAGTAAAGCGCAGTGCTGCTAGTTAACGGGCGTTTCTTATTTTGCTTTTATCATTATTTTCATCGTATATGTATTTTCAATGTACTACACCTTTAAACAATAAAATATTTTAATGAATATATATTTTAATGTAATAAATATGCTCTTCGTAAACCTAACCAACATATAACATGGCCAAAGCTTTTTCTTTAAATTAATTATTTATATAAGGAATCATTCATAATTTACTCACACAAACGTTCTGCTATTTTGACAATACTTGTAACCTTTTAATATTTTACAGTTTTTAGAATAAATAAACCTTTCTGTTTTTCAACTTTCATGGAAATTTATACTTTTTTTTATTTCTTATTAGTTCACTACACATTTCAATTAACACAATTTCTTGATATTTTATAGCTTTTTTTAAAGTTGTGTCTCATGAAAATTTATGCTTTCTTTCCATTTTTTTCTATATTATATTGCATATGACGTCACAACTCTTCTGATCCCTTCTCCCCATTGTCATATCCTGTCACAATTTGAGGATCCCCTTTGCTCTTGCCTGTAACGAAATATATGGATGGCCCCCAAGCTCTCTAAACATTCTTTTGATGATAATTTCTTATTTGAGAATTCTTCACTATCAATTTGGCAATAGATTTTAAAATGCCCTCCGACTATTACACTACTTTTGTTTGTGTATTTCAAATACATTGTACAGTCTAAATTTATAGTTCATTACAAAAACATGAATATTTATATTCCTTTAGTATACAAGAGGTAATTGTAAATCGTGAAATTACTATATTCTAAATTTATTGCTGTTTATAACACTCGTAAAATACATATAGGGACCCACACACACACACGCACTCAACGCCAGCCATTCCATTTAATCATGAACTTGTGGGACGCTTTATTTGTACGTCATATAATTTTGTCGCAACTTTTAGTTACAACAGTGTAATAATTTATTTAGTTGTTTTACAAGTATACTATAATAAAATACAAAAATAAACATATTCAATATGTATTGGTATGTTCTTCATGAACAAATACAAAATGTTATATTTGAACTACTTTACACCTACTTCAAATATTATTAAATTCATACGCCTTACGTTATCCTTGCCATTAATGTCAATACAATAAATTTAATTATAATTTTTTTTTTTAATTAAAGATATTTCATAGATCATTTATCCGATGTATTATATTATTATTTTATTTATTAATGGGCTTGTGTCCTCATCTTTTAGTGGTCGATTTTTCAATTGTTGATTGAAATTGATGTTAATAAATGTGTATTGGCGTGTCTATTTTATTAAATATCTAAATATTGACGGAGATATAGCAATTAAAAATTTGAATTGCAGTTTTAGCGCTAGAAATGGTCAGCCATATTTTTATGACGTGAAATGCATTTTAACGTCAGTTATTTGTTGAGTAGGTCAGTGGTGTGGTAATGTTTTGTAGCTGTTGGTAGTCAAACAAACAAGTCAAGTCAAAGAATAATAAGTTTTTACTTTATTTAACCCTGTTAAGGCAGACATAATATTGAAATTTTATTGTTCCTTGAAATAGCTGTAAATAATATTTGATATATAAATACATATAGTAGAGATTTATGATCTGTAAGGTTGGTAACCTTACACAAGGATTGTGATGTCACATCCACTTGGAATGTCTACAACGTTGAATCCCTTTAATAATTAAAGAGACAAAATTACTTTTTTAATTGTTAATATCTCTTAACATATAAGGAGTTATTAAAAAATAATTGAACACTTTTTCAATATATAGTACATTTTTATAGAAATTAAGACATAGGACACAAGCCCATGTTTGTGTTTAATTAAATTAATTAATTAATTATAAATCATTTTCAAGAAAAACAATTTATAAATTAGTTAGAAACAAAAAACGGTGTAGATAAAATTCTTCATTTATGTTCAGCTTCTAAATTAACGGAGACTTTTTTTATTAACGCCTTCAACAAGTAAAATACCACCTATAATACACGTCGAATGAAACTTAAAATTAATCGTAAAAATTCATTCTGCAGAATTACTCGTATATGACGTAGATATTAGAAACTTGAATTTAATCGATAGTTTAATAGTGAATTAGTATTATATCTGTAAATACGTGACTATGTATGCCACACACATGCCTTATAAAATTATCTTAACCAATTAGAGTTATGTAACGTGAAATTCCCATACTCGTAGCGAAGCGGGCAACGTAGAACACTGTCTGAATAAAGGGTAATTCGGTTAGGGATGACTGTGTGACAATCCGGTTAGGACTCGACCCTTGTTAAAATAAAATAACACCTCTACAACACAATACACAATACAACGAGCAGATAACATGAAGAGCACTACAGCAGAAGAGAAGATCTGCTCAGAAAACCGTAACACAATCTCAGACGTTATTTGATGGGAAACATGCGAACGTTTCCAATGAGATAATAAATTTATTACAGTTTACTGTAATACCAACATGTTATGTTTGCCAGGTAATATGCAGTTAGATTGTGCGAAGCGAAAAATTTAAAAACAAGGCGGGAATTTTGGGTTTCCCAAAAAATACTGGTAGCTTGATAATTCATTGACTTTTTTTTTGAGAAAGCACTTAATTTCTCAATTAAAGATTTTTTTTTAAAGATAACTTATTTATCTAGTATGCGCAAGACAAACATCTTACAATTTTGTTTAAATGAAGTGTCATCCAAAATTTGCCGTGTCATTTTCTAACAAATATTGAAATCTTCATTTTACAAAATTATGTTGTTCTTTTCATTAATATTACTCTCTGTAATTTTGCTATCAAATTCAGAACGAGATGTAGGAACCTTGGCAAAGAGAAAAGAATATCCGTTCATTACATTTATAGGTGAAAGTAACCAGATGAATACACAAGGTGTTTACAAATGTGCTGGCATCATAGTCAGTGAATATTGGGTTCTCACGCTGGCGCAGTGTGTTATGGATTACCGAAATAAACATTTTGTACCGTCAAATATTGCAGGTAATTATTTGACCCGGAAACTCTTGTTTACAAATTCATGGCTTCTCTGCACTTTCGTCGTTCCTTTCTTTCTGCCATGAACAATTTATTACGTATTTAGTTTTGTTCCTCTACTATACTTATATACTTTATCTGGAATGTACCCTTAATGAATTGCTTCTTTTGCATAATTATCATCTTGTTCAGTTAGTGCAATATGCATAAAAAGGTGATTCCAATTTGTTTATTTGAGAGTGTACATTTTTAAATATCGGATTTTTCGATGTCTTGCTAACTGGACGATTGATATTTTGTAATGCTTGTATTAATGACAAATATTAATACTTCCAGATTTATTTGTAACTCTGCATTCTAGTAAAGAGAGACTGTCAAAGGTAATTATCCATCCTTCTTACTCCACGCGTTCTTTCGAAAACGACGTCGCAATGTTAAAACTTCTGCATCACATCAAACATTCCAGACATGTCCAAGTAGCGAATATATCCAGACCAATATGCGGAGGAAACGGTCCTACGGATCTATTCTATAAATCCTGTATACTAATTAATAAAGCCGGAGAAGATAAATACACTGGAAAAGAAGAAAACATTGTGTCCGCCCCTGTACAGCTGATCAGTATCAATAAATGTCAGAGCGTTCATGAAGATAAAATATTTTCAAATGATATCTGCAACATATCGAATATTTGCACGTATAATGAAAATTCGGATAATTTTTATCCATTTACCTGTGACTACGGTTTTATATTGGGGTCCCCTTTGTATTGCGGGCCGCCTAAATATGGCGATGTTCATGCATTACTTTTACAAAGGTATAAAAATTCGTTTTGTGGTACTGCTGGCAACCCTGAAGTGTACGTTAAAGTCGCACAACACGCTAAATGGATAAATCAAGTAATTAGCCATCATTAATTACCGCTATGAAAAGTAACAATGATTGTACAAACAATATTTAAATCATAATAAACTAAACTGAAAGCTAAAGAAAAAAGAGAAATTTCTGTATTTATCATTTTCTCCAGAGTTGTTATTACATGCATTGTCCAACTGCTATTATTGAAGAATACTTCAAGTTTGGTCTTTAGCTGATTCCCTAGACCGGAAGCCACACAACACAAAATATTTCCACATGGTTTTAAATCAATCCGGAAGATCTTTCAAGAATTTGCTGAACGTAATTATGTGAGAAGTAGAAGTAAAAGACAGACAGTTGCCAACGAATAAATTATCATTACAAAACAAGACAAAACGAATGACAATTTAAGTAAAGAATATTTTTATTTCAGCAATAAGAAATTTCACAATAAATTACATAATTTAAGATAATATTATAAAATAAAGAAAATGTAAAATGTAACAGATATTATAATTGGAAATTTTGTAAACATATCCTTCAAACTAAAATTTAATACGATATCACTCTTGAGTGATTTTGGTTATAAGTCTTGAATTCAGATCCTGTACTGGCCGGTAGTTGTCCCCCATAACTCCATCCGTTCTAGATTGAAGCGTTATGAATAACTCCCACTGAAAAATTAAACAAAATTTCAATAAATACACAAAATAAATAAAAAATTTGTAGATATGTAATTTATGTCGATCAAGTCTTTTATTTTCATGAGCCTCCGTTTTTATAAAAATCAAATAGCGCCTATTTGCAGGAAATTGTACTTTGTCAGAAGTTAATGGTTAATATCATTTATAATATTGTGGGTAATTTCAGCATAATTAAACATCTTACAACTTAATTAATTTATAGCACAATCTGTAGAATTTAAGATTAGGTATACAACTGATTTCTTTCTTTATCTGTAACTTTCTTTATATTCGTACGTAAATTTCGTTTTGCAGTCTGTTTTATTTGTTTTAAACGAAGAGTTTAAATACTTTACACCTTTCTTTATCATTCTCGTTAAGACATAAGTTTGTAATCTAATTTCTGTATCAAATGGTTTGATTTTGAATACAATTAAATATATCATTTCATAATCAACATATCAAAGGGCTGTGGTTTATATCAGTATTGGCAGAATTTAATTATGTAATATTAGTATATATAACTTACAATAGAATACGGTATGGGTAAAATGGAACTGGCTATAATCCATATAACACTTTCCGAACAAGGTGGCTGCGTCAATGACCCCAAATAAGTATAAAATTCGTTAAATGGAGGATTCAATTTATCTAAAGCGAATCCAGTAAAATCTATTTCAGTGTCTGGCATAGTTATGTTCATCAGCATCTCTCCAAGTTCATCCAGATATTCAGCTTTAGAATTTTTCTGAAAAAATAAACTTTGTTTATTAATATCTAAGCAATATTCTTCTCAGTTTTGTACCACGTTCATTTATCTTACCGTGGCGTCGTAGAATCGCGAAACAATGGTCACTCCATCAGGATACATCAAAGCATTTTCAAGATTTTCGTAATCGGATTTATAATGGACAAATTGCACCTCCATGGAAGGAGTGTTTTCTCCAATAATATGCTCGGGTCCTTTCGTCGGTGACAATCCCCAATGAAATCTAAGTTCTACAAATTTGTAAGTTCCTTTTAAGATACTGCCTGCGACATGGGGCCAACCCCGCCAAATTCCACTTACTACAACTAAAATAGAATTGGTTTTAAAAAATTTAAATAACATTAACAGCTCTTGAATAATGCGCCTAACAAACATTAAATACTGTATTTATTACAGCTACTCTTACCAAGATTTCCATCATTTTTTATAGTCATTGCGTCGGGCTCTTCGTTATAACTAATCCAGAATAATGGTTTCTTCGAGATGTGCGTATTTGCTTTATCAGGTTCTATGTAGATAGGTGATTGCTGAATCGACGAACAACTGGGATAGGTTAAAGGCCACATTTTCGGTTCTGTGTAATCTAAATACAAAATAAATACCATTTTTAATTTTACAATCGTTCATTGATGAGTGACTCTTGTTTTAATTTTTTCGCAAAATCTGTGCACTTTAAAAATAATTTTAAAAAAATAATAATAAAGCTTAATAACAAGAATCTTAATTTTTTTGAATACCAAGAATAATGTTGCTCTTTTTAGATTCGTTATCTCAAAACTTAACTTACTATAAATGACGTCATAGTATATACTTGAATCACCATTGTCCACCGCATCGTGCTCTTGTGCTACCTCGTCTTGAGCTGTAATAGTTAATTGTTTTAATGATGTTTATTATTTGTTAATCTTTATAGTAAAAAAAATCGCATTGGTAAGTTGTTTTATAGTATAGCATACTTAAATAGCACAGTTTTGTTATTTAATATAAATAAATGTAGAATTCCAAATAAGAATAAAGAAAAGGAAGAAATATTTTTCACAAGTACATCGTTTTATATGTTTGTTGCTGTATTATTTGCTTTTTACGTCCAAATATGGCCTGTGTTCCTCATACAGAGTTACCGTTTTGTCATACATGTAACATGCTGGCGCTATATTGGCGCTCGGCTCAAGCCATGTTCGTCGCACCCATAAACGATCAAACATGTTGGACGAGCCAACATATTCGAGTAGTAAAAGAATTATTATTTTTACTTAAAATAAACTATGCCATGTTCACTATATTATCACTAATATAATTGATTTATCACCACCTTGACATACGAGTGCGATAATAAAAATTGCAATATTGTTAAAAGGTTGAAGTAAATATTATATAAATACTGGTGATGTTGATACATTATTATCGATTTCATCAGAAAAGTCCAATGATAAAACACCACACTGTTTTTAGGACACAAATTTTAAATTTAAATACCAAGGCTTTTAAGTATCAAGGCTTTATTTATTTGAATTACACCGCTGCTTAATAAATGTTTGATTATGATAGCACAAAATCAATTAATTTTTATTACAACCAAACTCAGAAAATGTAGCACTCGTGCGAGGATCGAACCCAAAGACACAGTAGTGTAGCGAAATGCGACAATGCTCTCGCTCATTGTGTCGTCAATTTTTAACGACAGATTTACTGTACTGTTATATGCTATTAAGCAAGAAACGAGACATTGGCGGGAACAAGACGTCTACAATACCGAAAATAGGTTCCCATGGGAAATTAGATCTCAGTAAACAATTTGGTGAAGTGCCCTATTTAGTGACGTTTCTATCACTATTTAACTTCAATTATTGTTCGCATCAACTTTATCTTTATTTGTATTCCGACAGGTGGAGTAATTTCGCCATTTGTAGCCGATAAAGTAGACATTTTATATAAAAAAATGTGAGAAACTGAACTATAAATGAACTCTCTAATGACAAAAAAATCAGGACACATCTTCAATATGATGTCAAAGTGACTCCAAAATGTTTACTGGGATACCATCTTTAAAAGAAAAACGATAACAATTATTAGGAGTCATCCATAAATTACATCACATAATGATGTGACGATGTGACGTCACGAAGTTCATGACTTACACCCCCCTCCCTCCCACTTCTTTGTCAAGCTTAGGGGCTCACCTTTGCATGTGACGCAATAAATGGATGGCCCCTTACCAGTAATAATTTATATTTTTAACCTTAAAGAGTATATAAGATTTTGTTAAATTTAGAAAAATCAGTTAATAATATGTATATCAGTTAATATTTTCGGTGTTTACATTTTTATAAAATATCTTTAGTTATTCAATTCAAATGTACGATAACCTCTGTTTTGATGATGACGTCATTGTGTTATTAGTACTAGCATTCTACTTACCATTTGTCAACTGATAATTAATAAAAGCTATTAACAGAACAAAAACCACAATCAAGTTAGATGACATGTCGCTAAATATATATCGTGCAACGTTAAATGTACTCTGAAAATAGAACTGAGAAATAATTTAATATCACAAATAGGTTTATGTGCAGATTATATTAAAAAAAATTAATTTAAGTGAAGTAACTCTTACGTGAAAGGCACTGAACGAATCGGTCTTAATGGATGAAAAGTTAGGAAAGATTACAGACTGCTGAAAATATAAAATAAACTTGAAAATATTTATGACTTCACTACAAAGATTGCTAAGAATTTATGGTTTATTTTGTTATAACGTTTTTAGGCTCCACATCGACGATTAAAGGAGGGCACTAGACACAATAAAATTTATGGTGAGAGTAAAAAAAAGTCACCTTACAGATTATGCAAATTTATACTGAATAAAACATATTTTTTATGTAATGATTTTACGGCTTTCTAGGCCGTAATATAAAATGATTCCTTTGTAAGCCCTAAAATTATCGTTTCATGTACAATGCCAATAGTAATATAGTATTCACAGGTAATTTTATAACCTGGGTAACCTTCAGGTAAATCAAGAATTAACATTAGGTACGGATAACAGATGTCGCTTTTTAGTGACAAACAATCTCACGACGTTAAAGTACTATCTACCCAAATTAAGCTAGAGACGTCGCGCTGCAAAAAATATTACAGTAGGGTCATTACTGATCCACTTAGCAAATGATGATTTGGGAAATGATTTTACTTGATTTAAAATCGCTCACCTAACATTGACCAAAGACCAGTGTTAGGTGAATATCTGATGCTACTGTAATCAGATTTTTGAATATTTTTTAAAAGTTAACACATTTCGTTGTTATAATAAAGCAAAACAATGCTTTTTGATTTAATACATTCCATATTTATTTAAATATAGTTTTTAATCAAAATAAATCTAGTTTTAGTTCAATTTCGCATAAAGGATTCCCCCAACCTGTGGGTAATGGCTGTAATAATTTTAGTCCATTTTTAGCATCGAAAGATTTTACACTATGTGAAGATTCCCTGATACAACATATTAACACTAAACTAAACATGGTGTTGTAGTGATACTCGCATATAATATACAACATACATATTTAGATTGTCCTATAAATAAATATTTCGATTTAGTAATTTAGTTTCCATCGTACAATGGTGTTTTGTGATACGGTAGTGATTAATTATAAATGTAAATAAACTTAATTTTAAAACCTATTAAAATAAAGAATGGGCCAAAAAGTTCCATTATTCATTATAATTGTTATTGATTTTAAAGACCCTTGGAAATAGGACCTAACGATAAACCAGCAACTTAATAAATGTCTACGGAAAAATGTATGTATACCTACTTATCTAATGCTCAGAGACGTACCGAGGGATAGAAGAGTAGGGGCGGTATTTTTACGATTAATAATTATGAACAGAAACAATATATTTCGCGTGAGGTCTGAAAAATATATAACAGTTTGCTACAATTGCTTTTGCGTTGAATACAGAATAAAGGTAGTTGTTTGACTAGAAAAATTGTAGTAGCTCCTCATCACCCACACTACACCGAAATGTTTGCCAAATGAGTACGAACTATGTGTTCACATATGTGAATTGTATACAAACACCAAATGTTTGAACTTACACATGCAAGTCTGAGCCCGCCATAAAACTAATGTCTCACTAATGAACTGGACGGTCGACGTCTCCATATTTTTTATGGGTAAAAATTGAAAATAAAAATTGCCCATTAATTTTGAAATTGAGTTGTCTTTTCAATGGTTTTTTGTAGATACAATATTGATTGCAGTGAGTAACAGTCAATGAGCGATTAAAACAAAGTAATAAAACTAAAGAAATTATCAATTTATTTTAATGAATCTATCATCTTCATCAGAGTCAATATGTTACTAAGTTCATTATGGCAGTAATTATGCTAATGACATGAGATGTTAATGGTAACAATAATTTATACGAGTGTATGTCCTCTACGATTATATAAACTTTGACCTTTATCTGAAAGGATAATGAATCAAATAAATTAATATAATTAATCTTGATTGTCTATTGCTTATCACCACTATCACTTAGTGCCCCACATGTCAGCATTTAGTGTCTACTATATTTATTTTATTCACTAAATATTAATAACGTAGAGTATATATTTATGTTTTGGAATATAATATGTTTTATGACGTAACGCTATATAACGTTTTCACGCATTTAAAACAAAATCCTAAGGGCGTGCAGGGGGAGTACGGGGTGTGGGGAGTCCTCATGACAGAAATGTGATCATATGATATTCTCTCACGCACATTAAAGATGGGTGATAAATAAACTTGCAGCCCGGTGTTTTGCTTCTTCTGCTTATGGTATACGCGTACTCCTAAGCTAAATGTATGTAGATAATATACCACCATGGAAGTTATGAGATTTATATAAATATCTAATTCGTCTCTCGAAGTGATACCAATTAAAAATGATGTAGTTGATTTAAAAATGTATAGAATACAGAAGATTCGTAAAATGTTTCACTCATATAAATCTTATCTGTTCGATCACGACCATTGCTCGCAAGACTCAGGAATACGGGCCCAGGTCAGATAACTCGTATGTATTTAATATTTTTATAAAAAATATTTTTTAAATTCAATTTGGGATACTTGGAAACCAGTTTGCAGATGTTCCTTTAAAATTGTCTTGCTTGTTTGTTTGACCTATCAACTTTTAAACAAAAATAATTTTATGCTTATAGAACACAATAGGTATTATCTTATCATTTGTTATTGTTTATCTTTAAAGGCATTTACATATTTTGTAATAATATAAAATATAAAATAAAGTACAAGCAGAAAGTTTAGAAAAGTATATTTTAGTTTCGTATTAGAAGTTGATGACCGCAGTTTTTCTATTTCTTATTTTTATCTTAAAAACAATTTTGTTGTTTTAAAATTATTTTCTTATATTTTTTAGAAATATATGTCCTTGGAAGGCAATTTCCAAAGTAAAGTGGTTGCAAAGTAAAATAGAACGAGATTCCCAATTGGTGCGGAATCTAATTATATCTAGTTACAATTCCTTGTAGTTACCATCCTTATAAAGAAAGAATTTTGTATATTAATTCCAACGGTCATTGACATGTCTAGTGTTGGATTCATCTTTACAAAGCAATTGTATATAAAATTAAGATGGGTGTAATATTACATTTAAGACTAAAAATGAAAACGCTTTTGGGAAATGGTATGATATAATTACTCAATAAATTTGCATGGGTTTTGGATAAACGACCCACCTATTTCTATAAATACCCAAACAAATTGGATTCTTAAGACAGTGTAATTATTCCTCATTGAACCGTCTTCACCAATGCCGGGTAAACAACAGGATAACGTATTTAATCAGGTCATCATCTTCTCTGAGCTTATTCCTCCATTGTAATACATGTTCACATTTCAAAGGGTTCACCAATAAAGTACTTAGTATGCAATATCAGGATCAGAGAATCCTTGTTCGTAGAGGAAAGGTGAATGAAATTATTATTCATTCCCACTACAAACTAGATCCTTACAATTTCATTTGTTTAAAGGGTGTGTGATACTGTGATACCTTCCGAGTCCTGGTCCTAGTGAGGGATGGTAATGGGGGTGCGAGTGCCCGAGTGGTATACGTATAACGGTCGTTAATAAAACGGGCAATGTAGTGCAAAGACATGTCAGTTGTCTCATCAGACCATTCATTGCTCAGAAAGAGCAGAAAGATCTGCAAGAAGCAACGATGAGAGGTGTAATAGTAGTAGGCCTATTAACTGTATGTATATGTGTGTTTGTGTGAATTGCTTGAAAATAGGAGCTTGACTCATACCAGGATGTATTTCTTGCTCTTGGGAGGAGGGTGGCATACAACAACAAAGAGGGTAAAGAAAAGGAAGTAATAAGGATACACCGATGCGCATGATACAAATGAATTAGGGTAAGGAAGGCTGTGTCATACAACAATTATATTATATATATATATATATATATATATATATATATATATATATATATATATATATATATACATATATATATACATATATATATATATATATATATATATATATATATATATATATTTATATATATAAATAATACAATAGTAAAGTGAGTACGGTTAGGGATAAGGTAAAAGTTAAAAATACATCATTAAGACATTGAAGTTGCTAATAAGAAGAAGGCAGCTTTCTAACTTTTGATTAACAAATATTAACGTGTTAAAATTACGTTATATATATTTACTTAGATAAAAATGGTTTTGAGCACTGTAAAATTATAAATAAAGATAATTTTTTAAAGAACTAAAAACAATTTTAAAATAAATTATAGACAAATATCTGATTAACACAAAACATAGATGTTACCGTTCATTCATGTCGAGCTTCTATCTAGAACACAAGAGAAACAATACACAAATCACCAGAATAGGTAAGGCAATAAAATAGAGATAATAGAATAGATGATCTTAGTAATTAAAATATCCTAAAAATAAAAATAAAAAAATTAAATTAGTTTTTGTAATATTATGACTATTATTTTATTTTGATTATGCTACTGTAATATTCCATTCAATGGAAATGTTTTTTAATATAAGTTTTATTGAACAATTTCATATTAAATTTTGAAATAATATAAGTGGAAATGAACCGTAATAATAATGTGACCCTCGGGTTAAACCAATCGTTATTAGGAATAACATTTCCATGTATTGTTAATCTTAAGTAAATAAAAATTACTTGCATACCAATTAAAAGGTTATGTGAAGAATTAATCTCTTTCAAGTTGGCTCTCGTAAAATGAATAATTACTTTTTACTCATTGAATATTGTGATATTATTAGTAAACTTTGAATTCATATTAAATTTTATTTGTTGTATTTCTTAGTAACAACAGCATTAAGGTAGAACATTTTAATATTTTGTGTGTCCGAGATAAATAGTGTTTTATATAAATTAAAGCTTTTGTAATTCCACATTCCTGTATTATTTTACATAAACTAAAACTTTGTAGTAATTTTTCAACTTAAAAAAATCTAAATTTTGTTAAATATCGAATTGGAAAGATATTTGAAAAGCTCTGAATTCTAAAAAAAGGCTTGGTAAGATTTTATACTTCCTAAGAAGACTATTATTATAAATGATTACTAGACGAGATTCAGTCGTGTCGTTTTGCATAAGATTATTTCATGCATTCTTTTAAATTAAAGTGTTTTTTATATGTGTAATTAATACTTAATTTCATTAAATAAATGAACAGCACAAAAAGCAACAAACAAACAAACAAATTTGTATAATTCCATTGTAACACAACACAGCTATGACGTCATAACGTCGTGCCATTCCCCCAGGAGGTCACCATCTTTGTGCAAGTCTCCGTTTCGGTCTTCGGCTTCCTGGTGAATGGTTTAGGGCATTGTCCTCTTCTTTGAATGCTCTCTGTTAGACTGATGTCGCACAATTTTCATCAATGCGGACAATGTCATGCTATTACCTGTAGAAAGACAGCAATTGTAGATAGGAATAAGATGGCGCCATAGAAATAAGGACAAAGGACAAGGAAGGAGGATGTGGGTGGCGGAGCTTTACTTTTCTCGAAAAGAAGAACCTATTTGTTTAGACATAGTGATGCAATATATCATTGTATGCATAAAGTGATGTACAGCACAAAGAAATTTAGAAGAGAATCAAATGAAAAGAAATTTGTCTGCTATTTTTACGACGTGTGCTTGGTAATTTATTACATTACCTTGGTAATGTAACCTTGCACTGCAACACAATTTTCTATATGAGAAGTGTAAAACGACCCTTGAAATTAGGTTGTAGTAGGCTAACAAGAGTAAACCTTGCAGTGCGAAACAATTTTCTACCTGAGTCGATTTCACATTTATTTCTGAAGAAGCACATTCATTTTACATGAGATTTCTCAGCACTACATTGAAAGGGTACAGATGTGAAACATGTGGGCGATTTAGATTTTCGTTTCAAGTCTTGCAATACAACCGTACTACTCGCTTGGTAGAATGTTTCTACTTTTGTAGTTTAATACTGTATATACTGGAGTCTTGAAATCTTCCAAAGACTCTCCAGCTCTTCTGTTAAGCCAAGTGTACACAGAGATATTCCAGTCATTCACACGCGCTCGTAATACATGCAGTTAATATCCGTGTATCAAGTCAAAGCAGGTTGCACTGGCGATAATTTGAAATTGAATTCATTACAAATTTTAAATGTATTTTACTAATAAATTGTATCTATCGTAATGAATGTATAGTCGATTGCCTTACCGAGATCGTTAAGACCCTAATCGTCATCCCTAAGTTTGTTGCAAGACAAGTTGCCTTCGTCGGAGAGTGCGCGATGTTCGTATTGTAGTTTTGATTAATTGGCCACGACACCAGAGATACAACAACAACTAGTATTAAAACTACATATTAATTTAGAAAGATGTTTTCAATCTATTAATGATCTAGAGAAGTTTTAAATATTATCGTAATAATACATGTAATTATTTGATTAGCTTTGTAATACTAACTTTGAAATTCAACACATATGAAATAAAGGCAAGATTCTAAGCAAGGCCATTACAGGCAAGCCCACTACACAGAGCTAAACACTAAACAGATTCACGTATACTTTTACAGTACTGCTAAAGTACATTTTCCATTATAACAGATCATTCATAAATTACGTCGCACAAATTTCTTATTGCCACGGCTTGTCACACAATACAAACCCATCCCCCTTCTCACTCACACAGAATCCTGTTCCAACTTCACGCATTTAAAGAAAAGATAATTGTTTTTTGGTCTTGTTTTTAATTTTTCTTTTGTGGTATAATTTTAGATTAGTTTTTACTTTGTGACATCACAAAGCTTATAGCTCTCTCTCTCTTCCCCACTGTAATAACGTGTTTACGCACCCCCCTTGGGCACTTCCTCCCTCGCTTAATTATTAGATGACCCCTAGTATATATTCACAAATGAATAGATCAACCGAATTTATAGATTTTTGGTGTTACGCCTATTATTACAAAGGATCTTTTACACGGTATTTAAATTTATCCAACTTTCTTGACTTATAATATAAACTGTGATAAATTTAATTTAGTGAGTTTTTCCTTTTTTAAATGAATTTAAAAAAACAATTTCTAACAAACTCTGCAAACTTCTCACGTCAATCTAATTGATCCGAATCAATTATTTGCTTAAAACCGAACACCGCTCAGATTAATATTTTTAATAATTGAATAATGCTATCGATAAAGTAATTTTTCAACTTGTATTTAAATATAAACTGATACTTACAAAAGTAGACTGAAACATAAAATAAAAGTTAAAAAGGTGGTTTGTAAAGATAGTCATTTCACTTCAGACACCTGTAGCTGTGGCTGTAGTTGGAGCAGAGACTATCCACTCAATGTGAGACACGGATAGAGTACTACGATATATACTAATGTATTCCACCTGCTTTCATTTGTTATCAACACAAATTTAGTATATGCATTTCTCTTCTAGCAACGTCTAGATTGTTAGCAGAACGGGTGGAACGAATAATAGAATATAGTCGTATTTTGAGAATAGTGAAGACAGTGTGATTATAAATATGTATACATGATGGTGATTCAGTTATACTTACATAAAAAGGCAATTCAATTATTTATCCTAATACCTTGGGCTTCTTATAAGCAAATAGCTTCTTATCGCCCTTAATAATTTTTATTTTATTAAATTCTATATTCTGACAATAGGAACCAGACTAGAAACTTCACTGGAACTGTCCTTAACATATGTCTGGACCCAATGTGGACCCGACGATGTAATTGCATTCAGACTTAGTGTTGGTAATGATATTGTTTCTATCTACATGTCCCGTAGCACCAGAGTGATTCATGCTTAATCTTGAAATCAATACAATTACTTAACGCAGCGGCAGATTCTGATTTTAAATGAGCGAGTATTTAGTTAAAGAGAATATATCAAATTTAATACCGAAGAAAGTCTCATTCCAATAAATCTATATTATTGTCAATGTTATCAGGATTTACACGTGACTTTATTGAGAATCTCATCACTATCACAAATCACCTTTATCTGATTTTTTATATGTAAAGAACATGGTCTTTATCCCATTAAATAACATTTCCGCTAACCTCAGGTATGTGCATTTAAATTGTATTTAATCTACCCAAAAGTTAGAGCTAAGCTAAGTAGTTATAAAATAAAAGAGAAGCTCTTCTTAGATTAATGGTTATTATTTTTGGTAGAGTATAATATCACATATCTTCCTTACATGAATTTAATTTATTTAAATTTGAACGAAAGCATTTAACGAAATTGAGTTTGTATAGACTTCGTAATGAATTCAAAGAAACAACTTAAGTTCACTTGAATTCACTATTAATTCATCAAAATATCATACTTCCATTTCACTTTATGATTTACCACAATTTATATAAATGAAGTAATATAATCATTATATTTAATAAAGGAAATTATAATATGACAGACACCCTGTAAACGATACCTACGAGTATAATGTATGTGTGTGTGTGTATATAATTATTTCCTTCTATAATATTATTATTATTTGTATGTATAGAGCACATGCCTGTATACATACAAATAATGATTAGAATTAATTTAAACCAGCACAGCGCGAGTGCTTACTGTTTGCTGCGGAGCGGAGTACACACATTGACAGAAAACGTGCCTCGCTGTCTCGGATAATTATTCTGAGTTACATACAGGTACCATGAAATTGCAATACATATTACAACTGGATAATCTCGAAATTTATTATCCAGCAAACAAATTATAAATACTAATAATGAAATAAAATCGTTGTTTTCTTCTAAGTGACGTTTATTTCTAATTAGTTATATTATTAGGGCTTGTTAAATAAAATACGAGTACATCATAAAAGTTTTATCATTTTCTCCACATGGACCTTCGTCTCCATTGTCACGCCTTCTTCTTGATTGAAACTGCACTGCACGACAATTTTCTACCTTGGTAATGAGTCTATATTTAATCATTAATTAGTAAACGATCTGTGATTGTATGTTTAACATCTCACATACGCTAAATTTGCAGAATACGATTTCTTTATAAGAGCAAGAACCTGGCAGCGGTAATTACATTAGATTAAATTAAGATTATACCAAGAAGTTCTATAAGTAAATAGTTAATGATAATACCAAGGTTATAGGATATGGGATATAAGATATCCTAACCGATATAGGATATCACAACACAATGCCTGATTACTTCACACAGTCGCAGCATCCAGAACCGTATTTAACAGGATTTCAAGCAGGTAAAACATATAACAGAATTCTAATGTCACAATCGTTAAGCGTTGGATACAAAAAGCAAGCTGTCTGACTGTCTGTTGCTGTGCTGTGGAGTGGTAGGAGTGCAGGAATGCTGGCTACGTGCCACCATCCATTCGAAATGAAATTCATCTCCAGTTGGGCTTGGGTTTGCCGAGATATATAGGATAAGTATTGTGAGAGATTAGAGTAGAGGAAATAAATCCAAGATCGTGAATATAGAAGCTAAGCCTAATTCCGAGTGATGAGAAGAGAATTATCGATAGTTCTATTAGTTTGACTTAGGTCTATTAAGAGTTTGACTGAGGAAATAAAAGGATATTTTCTCACTGGAATAGGCCGAGTAGAAATGCTGTCCGAGATACACAAGGCTTTGGAAAAGGAATGCATTATTAGGGCTTGCTGTCAGGCCCTGATAAAAATATCTTAACAGGAATATAATTATAAAGACATATCACATAAGGCCCCGGTCTAATTGTTAAGAGATTACCCTATAGATTGTCTTGGGATTATCCGAAGATCGGACGTAGTCTAGACGGTTTGCATAGAACCGTCTGTATCCCAACTTTTTACGAAACATACAGAACGTGCGCGTATCTTTTGTGTTTACCATATCATCGTTGATAATTACAGTTCCTACTGCAACAGTCGAGATCGCCAGTAGTTTGTACAATCTGTTTTTTATTGAATTAATGAATCACATTTTCGAATATCGATGTCAATATATATCGATGTTTTTACTTTACATTTAATTCGATGCTCGATTATTGGCGCGATTCATCCCTAATTTAATCCATGAGCAAAACAAGAAACGTATGTTAACGTTATTAGTTGGTTTCTTAGAGGTGGATCCCTGCGTGTGGTTAAAAATCAAACGAAGACACCATCCGTATTTGTACAGACTTCTCTTTTTATACGCGTACCTACTACAGAGCAAATTGATTAAATAATAATATTAGTAATAAACATTTCCTTTATATTTATATTTATTTAATGAATTAACATTTGATATATCAAACACACAAGGAGAATATATACAAGGAACAAGGTGTTTAGAAATGTAGAATCGATAAATATATTTTGAATATTTAGAAATGTATATAACTTTGGTAAATGTCGTCTTTAAGACGACACTGTGAGCGAGAGCATTGACCATGATGTGTCTTCAGATCGATCCCTGGACCAGATTTATATTTTCTGGGATTGGTTGTTATTAACTTGTATTATTATGTAAATACATAGGCAGCGGTTTGGTGAACGTATATGAGGCCACGACACCACAAAGGCTGATAGGACTGAGAAAAATAAATAGGCCAGCATTAATTGAATTTAAAGAAAAAAGTATTCTTTGTATTTCATGAAAATTACCGTGTCAGAGTCGGACGTTAGCCATTTTTGCTCTATTCCTTCTGAGAGGTCCTGACTATACTATATTTGTTAACGTAACTATTCCGAAACACCTTGTGATACAATTCAGTTTGTATCAAAGAAATAATAATAGTAATTACAAATGGAAAATGAATTCAAATTGAAAAAAAATACAGACATAATTTAAATGTACAATCCATATACTCGCATCAATAGCAAACGAATTGATAATTGTTCCCTCCAGCGAATGGGCGCTTTGCTTTGTTAGATACCATACAACTATGCATAGTTTTCTCTTTACAATTCATTTATTCGGAAATAGTTATTACAAATATACCAGAATGCATTGGAACTGTGCTCTCTTTGAGAATGATATGCACCAATGCATATCAGTACCATTTTGAAATGGAATAAAGTATTGGGGATTTTACATTTATCATATGAAGCTTACTTTAAAAACGGTTCAGATCTCCTCTATTTCCTCTAAACATTGTTCATGTGTTGTTGCTATGTTAATTGCTTTGCCATTGTTGTATATATTTTTTTTTGGTTACCTAATTTTCAAAATACAATAAATGTGTGTTTAAAAGCCGTAGCGAATGATGTTGGGCTCTTGGCAAAGCGTCAAATCTGTTTGTGAAAGTGACAACCGTGCCATTTTTGCGCCTCCTCTCTGCTTACGTCCTTAGCGAAAACCGACTTCAATTCCTTGCTACGATCCTGACTACACTATACGCCGGACAGTATCGCGTTATCCTTTAAAGGGTAGGGTGGTAGGGATGGTAGGGAGTGGAAAAAGCCGTTTTGTATGACCTGTTTTCGACTTAACATTATGCATTTTGTTTACAAAGTTTATAGCCTATAAACGTAAAACACTCCGTGCCGAAATGTCCGATTAAATTTAATTTTCCTAGCTGATCAAAGCAAGAAAGGAATCAACCAAATCTGATGAGCAGTTAGTGAGAAAATGAGGCAAACGTATCATAAAAAGTGATTTTTCAGGAAAACGCTTTATCTTATACGCTTCCACAGTCTTCTGCGTCATTTGCGGTTTAGCTCAATGTTTACCATACCATTGTTTAAACTTGTACTAACAACACTGTTGCATTATCAGTTGTCAAAGTTTATTATCAGCTGTTTTTGTTATTTTTTATTTTACTTTTATAAGAACTGTTTTTTATGTTTTTTGTTTTGAGTTGAATTTATCAACTGCATTTTGGTCACTTTTAGTTGTTATAAAGAAAAACTCACAGTAAACATTTTGGAGTTACTTCGTCATCATATTGAAGATGCGCATGACTTTTTTGTCATAAAAGAGTTCATTTACAGTTCAGTTTCTCACAGTCGTTCACATTAAATGTCTATTTTATCGGCTACAAATGGCGAAACCACTTTACCTCTCGGAATACAAATGAAGATAAAGTTGATGGGAACAATAATTGAAGTGAAATAGTGATAGAAACGTCACAAAAAGGGACACTTCACCAAATTGTTTACTGGGCTTTTGTACATAAATGTTCAAAAATATGGTTATTTTAATAATCAAGGACCCGGCCCTGTCTAATATAAATATACACTAACTAAAGTCTGAAAGTTGACTAACACAACCACATAAAATGTCTAAATATACAGATTTTCCAAAATAATTTTCTAATTTTCATTTATTATATCGGTTATATATCAATGTCATCTCCATTTAAACTTCCAACTTAAGAAACCACAATATTAATAACAAATACACAAGACATTGTTATTATTTCTTTGATAACATTAAACAAAAGGTTTTGATAAGATATAGGTTACAGCAAAACAAAGTGAAACATTCATTTGCAAACTACCCTTTAACAGTGCGGTCTGTATGGCAAAGGTAATGGGTTGAAAAGATGATGGTGTGATATGGAATCACCGCTACCCCCTGTCTCCTCCTTACTGGAACAATTCCCTTGCCGCAACAAACACCAACACGTGCATTAGCATGACAGCTGAGGGTTCACAGCACCTGGGAGGTGCCCCTCCCGTAACCCTTTAGGTCACATCATAGAGAGAGAGAGAATAGCTAGAAGGCTAGAAGGAAAGGACTGACTTGAAAACAATCCTTGTTGGCATGAAGAGAAATCACATGTAAATTATAGTGATATGTACACTACTATCTAATGTACCTCGGTATATAGTACATGGCACATAGTATAGAAGTATAGGTAAATAATTATACGTAGAAGCTCGGTGGTTGTTTCATATAATAGTGTTTATTTGATATTGATTATGATACGTAGGAGTAGCTGTAATGTAATCTTGAATTATCCATTACATAATGTAGAGTATACAATCGTAACTAATGTGTTCTTTCTCAAATTACTAAAACATTTTACGCAATATGAAATTACTTAATGTGGATCATTATATCTGAACACTTTTCTGAAAATGCAAATTCAAATAATATTTTCGTTCTGGTCTACAAAAGATTTAGCTTTTTACCATACCAGAGTCATAACAAGAAAATATATATAGAACAACAATAAATAGTCTGATAGACATAGTTTTATAAGTTTAGTAGAGTTAAATGACTGTCGCATGTTGAAGTCGTCGCAGTAAACATTTTGGAATCACGTTGCCACCATATTGAAGATGCGTATGATTTTTTTGTCATTTATAATTCGTTTCTCACAGTCGTTCATATGAAATGTCTATTTAATCAGTTACAAATGACGAAACCACTTCATCTGACAGAATACAAATGAAGATAAAGTTGATGCGAACTATAATTGAAGTGCAATAGTGATAGAAACGTCACAAAAAATGAAACTCGCCAAATTGTGTACTGGAGTTTTAGTCTGGATGACAATATTTCAACAAATTTAGTACACTCATGTCTAGATAACGTCAAATTATGAATGAAAATATATGAATGTTGGATATCGCATGTTGGAGTCGTATGTTGTAAAAATGTAAAGATATCTCTGCTTTCTATTTACTCATCTCTTTTTTCATTCTTCTCTAGATTGCCTAACTACATCTACCTATGGACAGACTGCGTTTACCTGTAGAGACCTACGTAAAGGTGCTGATGTGGATGCGGGGCCACCACTTCTGGGATCATTTTCAATATGTGTACTCCATTGTAAGTAGCAATTAAAGCATTCTAAAATAAGCTGAAGCTATAAAACGGATAAACATAAATCTCCAAGCTCCTTTAAATATTCTCATAAAAAATCCATCAAAAGTAAAGTGTGAAAGTGTGTGATGGAACCGCAACCCCTTCCCCTTCTCTTTGGCCAACACATAACCCCCTACCACATACCCTTTAACAGTCACATATAAATTCATTCATTTTTTATAGTTTGTAAATCAATTTGTTGTACTGCTTTTCCAGTTTCCATTTCCCTAGTTCCTATGTAAACTAGAAGCGTATAAATCGACCTTTTGAAGCGCAATACTTCAAATTATTCAATATCTAAGCCACAACCTTATTCCCCGGTGAGTTTTCCTATGTGGGATGAACCACCCCCTCTCTCCCCTCCCAGCACTTCCTGTCTCCACACACACACACACACACACTCACAGTACGCGTAAATGTTTGTAAAAGATGCGGTGAATGTCAGTCAGTAGTTTCTTTTACTGCGTGAAATTGAATATATCACGTGAGCTCTATCTCTTTGGAGGATGTGTATCTCAATTTTGCTTAAAATATCAAATATATATTTATTTGTGTACGCTTCCGGGAAGGAGCTAGGTAAATCTTTTTTGTGAACTATTTATTTATTATTATTTTATAACATTTGTCTAAATATTAATTTTCTTATTGTACAATCATTAAAGTTAGTGTTCAAATCGAACGATTTACACCCGATTCCAGTAGGAAAACCCGTTTCGCTTGCACTCATGTGTTGAATACGTATAAATCGCGCCATGTGAACACAGAGATAGCCAACATTACGATGTTAAATTTAAGAACAACCGCACACTGGAGACACTGTCATGCTATATGTGATTCAAAAGTTGTGTTATGGAATTCGGAGTACGGAAGGAACGATGGAGGAAAGTAATCTAACCTCAGGAGCATAGTTGTTATGCATGAAAAATAGCGTATATTGATATATACAATGTCCAATGTAGCATTCAATTGTTTTATTCGTTCCAAATATTAGGTTTTTTAAAGCAGTCAAAATAGGTGTTTGTTTTAGTGATTTCTGTGATGATCTCATTGTTAGACCCAAATGTCTTACAACTCAAACATTTCTTTAGGCAGAGGGCTAAATCTGGAAAGTATGCTGAATGGGGTAGCAGGTCTACACATTCAATTGCAATCGAGGCATTCATCGCGCAATGGATTGTCACTTGCAATGGCTGGTTGTCTGCTATCAATTTACAGTATAGTCTATTAATAAATGGCAGTTCACTGGAGCTGCGTGGGAAATTAAAAATTCACTGAATTGTCAAACTACTCTCGTATCTCTCTTTTCTTAGCTATCTTTATCAGAAACATCAAATGAATTCACATTTCGTTCACTCTTTTTTCATGCAAATGATTTGGAATTCACTTAAATTTATCTCGGGTGCAAAATGATCATTCAAAAATGTGTACCATTATACCAATGAGGCTTATAGCACAAGAATTTCCTAAAGAACGACCACACACTGAAGATACAACTGCCTTAACATAATTTTCTATTTGTCGCATAAACATAAAGACGACACCACACAACGCTAACAATTTTATTTTAAGACAGAGTTGTCGCAAATATACGTGTCGTTATACCTAACGCAATAATATAAATAACATGAGAAACATTTAATAAATTGATTAACCTTCTAAGTTTAATAATAAAAATTGTGCGAAAAAAAGTTTAATAGAAATGGCGGATTACTTTTCAAAATATGGCGAATACCGAAGCTTGTTTGACACATGTTCACACATGTTCAATGTTTTATCAGACCTGCAGTATAATATAAAATGAAGTAAATATGAAAAAACTATTTAAGTTTCTAGTTCGGAGTTCATATGCAAACTTCGTTATAAAATATTATAAATTTAACAAAGTAATGTTGGTTTTGTACTAAGATGTTTAAAGCAAACTTTAAAAATAAATATCTGCATAATATATTATAAATTCCATCTAAAGAAAAAACAGTAATAAATAAGATGTTACCCAAGCAAGAAAGAGCACAACCACAGGTGACTTCTTGTCTAGAACTTTCTACGAAACACCACTTTGGATAATCTTGATGTGAAACGTAACAAGTTTTAAAACATATGAATACACAAATGCAAAACGTGCAGCGAAAATGTGTACGGGTATGTGACAGTGCTCCAGGAAGGGTGAGAGGGTGTGGGAGTTTAAGGGGTAGCAACCAGAATCCCTGGAAGCTGAACCGTGGATCCTGAATCCGCCCCTACCCCTATGAGACTAAACTTTAGTTGTGGCCTGTTGTATTCAAAACTAGAGTCGTGAATCTTCATATTTGTAACATTAGGACGACCTGCGGGGGCTGAGTTTGGACTGTTTAGGTCACCCGGCATTCCCTAAATAAGGGTGTGAGGGTGGGTATACATATATATAGATGTAGATGTACTTCTTACTTCAGAATTTGCAGAAAGCTACTAATAACTATTTAAGTCTATTTGGAAAATTAAGGCATCTTCTATTAATTTTAATGCTTATTAATATTTCTCATTATTTATACTTTAGTTATTTCATTGTTTGATAACTTTGTTAGCGGTATTAATATTTCATTGCACTTTCTATTTGGCAACTATTTTGTAATTTATATAGGATGCTTATAGCATCCTAATGACGGAAAGATTTCAAGGGGTGACTTACATAAGTAACTATTTGGAATGCAACACGAAAAAGAAAATATTCACCGTAACTTATAATAATTTACATTTAATTTGTGTTATTACTCCAGGTATTTTCTATGACTTCTATGACTTTCTATGAAAGTGTAGATTTATTAAAGATTGATTGAATTGTACACATATGATAATGCGATGAAGTGCCATGATTAATACGCCTGCACATCTCTAAAAAAACAAAGTAAAGCGTAGTTCGTCTGTAGCTTAGACGTTAGAGCGACATCTGATACAAATTAAATAAACTTCCTTCATCAGTAAAAATTGTATAAGAAGGTGTTAATCTTAGCTAAGACAACTTCAACCTATTCTAATAGATGGCGTTATAAGACTAATGTATAATTTATTTAGAAAATAATTCAAAGTTTGAAAACCATTAATAAACACATCATTAGTTGAATGTTGTAGACATCAAAAACCGCATAACACATTGTGGTAAAGAGAATAATGGGATGAGAATGATATTCGAAGGATGAGTCATGGGGCCACGGGAAACTCAATGGCACAACGGTAGGGCCACCGAAGGCACAGAGGAGTAATGTGTATCAATTTGACATGGAAATAGAGAGAAATGTCAGTTATAATAATACTATATAAAATAATATCAAAGAGAGAAAATGTAAAGGTCCCATAGCATTGCCGTTGTATACACGAGTGTGTTCTGCCTCAGCATGGCATGCCATACGTGCACATTTGTGGTAACATCATATATATATGTATATATGAGAGGGTATGGTTAGTGTTCGTTCGATATATTTACGTTTCTGACAGACAGCGCTGTCAACGGAAGCTGATATTCAAAA
This sequence comes from Panorpa germanica, assembly GCA_963678705.1. Lineage (NCBI taxonomy): Eukaryota > Metazoa > Arthropoda > Insecta > Mecoptera > Panorpidae > Panorpa > Panorpa germanica. Next base: position 13,205,800 of record OY783217.1, read on the forward strand.
TAACGGTGGTTTTACTTGAATTGTATCAATTATTAAGTTCATATTCAACAATGCTATAAACAACTAGTATTTTCTTTATATGCAGCTTCTTTCTTGTCAGAATAATAACCTGTTACTTTTATTATTCCGAAGAAGATTATTCTACAACGCACGTAGCTGCTCAATATAACTACTACGGATATGCGATACATCGACTAGCGCGTGAGACAGAAGATATTTTGTGCAAACTATATGAAGAATCTTGCGCTGACCGTCCACCGCACGAGACTGAAGATTACCGGGGCTTGTAGAAATAACATGACATGACCATTGACCATTTCGCCCAGATAAAAGTCGTCGGATTGACTTAATATATAAAAAATGAAAAGACATAACCTAGTAAAGTTCGCTACCAATTTTCGTAGCCAGCAGCTGCCATCGACTACGAGTATATCAAATATTATCCGACATTACAAATTAATGTAATAGTAAACTTCTGCGAATATTTTACATGATTATATGCCCTTCATTCAACTCAAAACCTTTTCTTTAATCATATACTTTTAAGAGGTGAGTGGTACAACTCACAATCTACTGTATTATAGTGTTGAAAATTACTTCAGCGTGATAGAGTGCACTTAACTATAAGGAAAAAGTAAAAACAAACAAAAATATTTTTCCAAACAATGACAATCATATTATTACCTGTCACATTGATTACTAAAATTAACCAATTTATCAGATAAAAATTAATTAAAGAATTAGTTATCAAAACACTTATGCGCTTCATCCGCGTACAGTTGACATCCATGTCCATCCAACCGACAACGTGATCCGTCATAATAATTGCCAATGATGAAAGTTATCGGATATCGACTTGTTTGACGCGTGACACGTGACGCGTGATGTGGACTTGTCAAAAATTTCGATTAAAAAATATAACATGTCAATCAATATTATATCTAAAATATTAAAGTAGTTGTCCAAAGGCCAGACAGTCTAAAGCGGTAAATCCCAAATCATTCCAGATCGTACGGACGCAATGGCTAATCATGTGATTCTTACAAGCTTCTGTAGTAATTTGTATTATACTTAAAGGTATTGTTTCTTCATAATTAATAAATTTTAATAGCTCATTGATGTATACGAGTATATTTATAACTTTTACAAACTAAACCCAGAACAATAACGTTGATAGCCGCTAAATGAGTTTCCTGATTTCAATAATACTTCTACTACTAATGAAAATTAACACAATTGACTTTACCGGGTTTTTATGTAATACATACTAATTAAAAATCACGTGACTGTCCTTGATTGGATTTTTACTCCATATGACTACACACATTTGGCCAAAAAGTCTTAAACTAAAAAAAAATCTAAAGTCATTATCATCATCATAGCGCTACATTGTTTTACATTCCTTCCCATTTGCCGTATTTTTCTTCCAATTTGCAATACCATTTTCGCTGGAAGTTCCTCCCAACTTTGTACTGTATTTTATTATTGTTTACGAGTATGCCTCTATAAAACTAAACAAATTTATCTGATATAATTTCTTCTTCTTCGTCACGTCTTCTACTTCGTCACGTTGTTCATTCTTTCTTCCGTTGTTTTTCTCCAATTCTAGTATTGCCATTCGTTCCTAGAGTCTCGTTTTCTTGACGGTATTTTTTCTTTTGTTTTCATCAACATCTCTCAGTTCTAACCCTTTTGTTTTTGTCCCTCTTCTTCGAATCATCTTTTTTCCATTTCCTTCCTCTCTTCATTCTTTAGCCTTGTTTCTCCTTCTGCTGATACTTTCCAATACACTACCTTCACCTTTCCTCCTTTTTTCTACCTGTCTTAACCTCGTCCATGCCCTCAGCATCACCAGAGCTTTTCCTTCTTTCATTGTTAAGTCACGAACGTCTTTCTTCCAAATTTCCATACTTCCCAGAATACTGTTTAACACTTCTTTCAAGGTCTCTTTCATCAGCTCCAATTCATGTCTTATTTCTCATTGTCTTTAAAATAGGTTACTATGTCTACCGACAATTTTTATATTTATGGATTTTTTTGTAAAATAAAGTATTCTTCTTGTCCTCCGGTTGCCGAGATGTTAGTACATAAACCGGGTTCGATTCCTGAAGATGCAATAAATGTATTCCATGACTGCAAAAAATTACATCATCAAATGTTAAACAAATATACCAACCATGTAATTAAATAAATCTACAAAAACACAAAATTATTATATTAGAATTAATGCGAGATATCACCCAGCTGTTGTAATCGTAGTAATTTCATAAAAAAAGTATTCTTCCTTCTTCCTCTCCAAAAAAGATTCTTTTATTTTTGCATAAGGACTTTTATTTTTATTTCTTGTTTTACAAGGTTTCTTTATTATTAAGTCCGCGAGCAATATGTTGTTATTCTTATCTTCTCTGTTAATAATTTAGACGTGCTTAATTTGCATAATTGTTTCAGCTATTCTTATAGTTCCGTACTTATATAACACTTTCAGGAATGCCTTGATTTAAAATTCCAACAACTGGTGGGCGGGTGTTGGCAATCATTTAAACAGCACCAATTATCATACTGAATAATGTTTTGAATCCTGAATTTAAGGGGTATACAACTATTGATTAATATTAAAGTCTTACTTTTATATACATTACTCATATATGAACATTAAGTACAAACAAAATGTTTTTTAGCAAATAAATATATTTTTTGAATACTGCTTAATTTATCTCTATTATATTAAGTACTGTAATCATGGTTGCATAGTACATTATTTACTTATTAGAATTATGCAACATAACTACGGTCATTTGATTAAGTGTTCCCTATCACGCGTCATAACGGATTACTTCCCATACACTTAAAATCATTTAAAAAAGACCGTATACAAAAACAATATTATTATGACTTATTTTTAATAGACTTTTTTACATTTTTCAGATATTGCAACGACCTGATGAAGAATATGGTTGAAGTAGTGTACATAATTGGTGAGTTTTGTTTTAATACTTTTATATTTTAAGAGAAGTCCTATCACCAACGACCTCTGTCCTCATATATGTGGACAACACCACAGCCTAATGAGTTTATGATTATGCAAGCACATAATCAATTTAACTTGGTAACAATCAAACAAAGAAAATATATTTTTTGATCCGGAGACACCCGAAGACACAGCAGTCAGCGCCAAGAACCAATGATCTAGCCCATTGTGTCACTGTGTAGTAAATATAATCATTGTTTGTACTCATTAACTCAATGTTAGATTCCGTATAATAAATTACAATATTCGAAAAGGAAAAGTAACTCAGAAGCTTAAAATAGAAATTATTTAATTTTGTTCATTTATGTTTGGGTTCTTTCAATTAAAAAAACATCTAAAAATTCGCAGTATGTAAGGGGAAGGGAGCATCAATGGCAAGTTCTTGCTTGTTATTGAGATTATTCACGTAATTTATTTCTTTTTTGTTCTATTGTTTAAGCAAGAAATGGAATGAGGCAGTAACTAACTAGCCTGTTCAAGCCACATATCGTATAGTCCGATAGCATTAAATAGGAATGCAAAGCAAATCCATTGCAATATTTTGATTACGAGTGGTTTCACCTGATAATTTATCGGATCGCATTCTAAACTTGCTTTTGTACATAGAAATGCATTGCCTTATTGGACGAGTTGACAATTTTATGTTACGTAACAAATAAAATATCTTAATGGTCGCAATTAATGGAGCGGTGTGATAAGGCATGCTCGAACTGTGCTAAGAATTTACCTATAAGAGGTATTCCAAAACCTATATTTTAGTCTGCTTAATGTTGTGTTAACTTGACGTTCTAACCAAAATATTACACAACTAATAATTAGAAAATCTCTATAGAAAAAATAGCATTGTTATTCGGACTTCGACACTTTTTCACTTAAAAGGCAATGTTTTATGAACACACGAAATTAAGATTTATCCAATGTTTTGAAAATTGCAAAAGTAGCATGACAACTGTAACACACATATTAAAAAGTCATCGCATACAACAAACATATCATAGAGATAATTCATCGTTTTATAATTAGTTTTATAATTCGTTTTATAATTTCATATCCAGCTTAGATACGTACTAAATGAGGTCTGATTTTGGGAGATAAGAATTCGAGGATTATATATTTTTACTTCAAGGTGTAAGTTCAGTTGCTGGACGTACTGGACATGTAACCTACGTCGTAGCACTTCACTAAATAATCCAACATCCTGGATTCAAGTATTAAATATGTCAAGGAGTTTGATAGGGGACATACTCAGAGATAGCTGTCAACATTTATTATAAAACAAGTACACATTAAACATAATTCAAGTTTATACTTGAATATAGTTAACACAAAAAGTTTATGAATACGGATGAACTATTTTCACAATGCCCATTATAATCCATTCCACGATACAATTAAGTGTGGAATACCGAATGTCTCAAGCACAGCGCAGTCTGTTCTCACAAACTAATGCTCACAATTCGTGCTACAATAACACACTTGTCTAAAACAATACGATTTAAATATAGTGGTACAATTGTGCTAAACAAATTAAATGAAAACGTTATGAAAATTTATTAAAATAACAATGTTAAAGTGTTAATTGCAATGATGATTAGTGGATCAAATGGAGCGCAGGTGCCATAAATATCAGAGATGTTATTTTAGATTGGATGTTCAGTGATAATTTTCAGTGAAATTTGTGAATAATGTTCTGTTTAATTACAGTTAAATGAATATTAAGTAGGTGTTAATATTTCGTTATAAATAACACGTCATGATCATCATAACTGTCATGGGAGAATGAACAAGGTATTAAATATATCTAGTAAATGTAAATATTTCGTAAATTATTGGTCAAATTTTACATATTGTCTGAAAAAAGTTTGTCAGATTTGTATATTTTTCGTGCGATTTATTGCTTAACTATATATTTGATATAGTACTACATCTTTTTGCATTTATGAATTAATAAAACTAAAAAAAGCCGAACTCAAAACCATGATTATTTCGCACTACAAATTCTCTTTACTTTTTGTATGTACTTCGTTAAAATTTAGTGTTAGTATTTGCCAACTTAAAGATAATTCGTCAGACTCTTACATCGTAGACGCAACAAAACTTTGCAACAAGTTGTATGTTTTTAGAGTAAAGTTTTATACACTAAATTATTCAAAGTAATATCATTATCACTATCATATAGTAATATGTTTACTTCAATCTACGTTTTCTACATTGTTTGTATTATATTATATGCACATTCGTGTGAATTTAATTATATTCTTTCGTTACTTTGTTGTATTAGCTACATAATTGTTAGTATTCATATTTTTCATGTCTTACATTTGAATATTACATTATCGATTTAATTGTTTTCGTTATTGTGCAATCGTTGGCACGAGTAGTGGTGGTTGTCTAATAATAATAATAATAATAACACATTTTATTTATTATTCAATGTTTATTCATATTTAATCTACCATATTGAATATTTCTCGATAAACACAAAACATGGATTATTACCTTCCATACAAACAGCTCCTCCCTCACTCACGTATTTCTGAGTGATGAACAGATTTTAGACAGAAAGTAAATAAATACGATACTTTTTTATTTATTATCTTTATGGTACATACTACTATTTTATAATGCAACTAGAACAACTTCTAATAACGTCTAATTCATATAATAATAATTTTTATTAATGCTTATATTTCGTAATGATTTCGCATTTCAAAACTGTCCAAAATATCTTATTTTATTTAAATCAAAGATAAATTATACTGAATTTCTTGGCACTTCTTTTTAGATTTGAAAAGTTGCTTTCTGCTAAAGTAGCTGTGAATGCATCCTTAAAACGTTGAAATAATTGCAATATATTAAGAACAAGTAAATTGCTTTTATAAGTAATAATTATTCCATCAAAGGAATTCATTTCATCTGATCGCTTTTAAGTATAGATAAGGAAATTGTTTCAGAATTAATATTTTTTTTATATGTATAATTTTTGAGTTAACTGTTTGGAAAAACATTTTTTACATTTCATGTCTTCAAATAATCAGTAAAACTAGTGAGTGATAATTGTAAATCTTCACATTCTTATTAAGGGCTACTGTCTTTTCGCGCATTTATTTTAGAAATCATATAAAATTCAGCATTATATTGTTCTATAATTTTAGTAATTATTAATCTAAAAACCTCTAAATTTTGCATAAAATCGGATTATAATAACACCTGTTTAAACGTTAGTAAAGCCTGCTTAAGATAATATAATATCTCAGAGAAGTCAAATATACACACTGTGATGATTTCATTTTTACCAAGAATTAAACCACAACACATAATCCGTGCATTCATCCATTCGTTCATTCATAAACAATTAAGTGATCCCATGATTTTGTTTAAATATTGTTAAATGAATTTATCACTATTTTACAGACAATATAAGTTGAACAATCAACAATACCTTAAATATTTCTAAGAACAACACCACTAATTAGAAAATATAATTAACATAATTTAACATATCAGCTAAAACTTGACATGCAGCATCAAAATATAATTCAAGATGTCCGACAGCAACTTTGGATGCCAAAAACATGTCATGTTATATTTACATATATATGTATATACCTCCTTACAATTTAAACATTAGTCTGACCCACAATAAACTTTTTTGTTTGTTCTTACTACCCAAAGCCTTTAATTCTTACCCGAAAATATTACTTACTTATTAGAAATCTGTAATACTTTTAGCTCTAAATACTACCAGGAAATATTATGTACTATGTATGTAACATAATCAATTTACTCTGTCTGGTGATCGAACCCGAAGACACAGTAGTCAGCATCATGTATAAATGCTCTCGCCCACTGTGTCGTCTAATTCTTCAACAAATAAGTATTCGTAAACTTTATTACTATTCAAAACCAATCCGATTTAGTTACGTTCGATGTGGTGTGGTGTCAACGGCTCGTATTGACGGTCCGCCAACCTGTCACATTATCTGTCGTCTGCTGTCTACTGTCTGTTGTCTGGCGAAGGCGAAATGAAATAGGGTTACGAACACAAATATTGACAGGATATCAAAAGCGTATTAGGTAGTCATACCACACCATTGTGTTTTCATCAAACTTGTTGACAAACTTCTTACTTGAATAATGATTTCAAAACATTTTGATTATACCAATTTATGTCATAAACTTCAGATTATTATATATTGCCAGACGACACAATGAACGACGGCATTAATGCTTTTGTCAGACTGCTGTGTCTTCGAGATTGATTCTTCTGGGCTTAGTTGTTACCACAGTTTGTTTGATTATACGGATAATCATTAAACTTATTATCCTGTTAATATACCAGAATCAAAAATAGGCTGACGTTAAATAAAATTAAATTAAGGAGATATATACATGTATCTGGAACTGCAGTTCCACTTTAATAGGTTATTTTTGCTATATTATGTAGTTTGAAGAAACACGAAGCTCCCTATACTATAAAACATTTTCAACATTTTGACGTCACGGTCTAATGTGGTATGTGTCCCTTTAAAGTGCTACTCTAATTGCTAATATTTTCCAAAATTTGTGACCAGTTAAAGAAATTATAATATCTAACCTTCACAGAGAAATATTTCAGAGGAATTTCAAAATATGGTATATTCATGTTCAGATCTTAGGCCTGAATTCTTAATGAAAGAGGCAGAAATAACTAGTAAATAACCTGCTAAACTATTAAGTAATAAATATTAGAGTTTCTATTAAATTTTCGTGTAGAATTAGAAAAATTTCAAACATTTTATTTATTTATTATTGTCATATTTAATTAATTAGATGTATATGAAAAATAATCTCCAAATCTTGCTTATCCTTGCTGAACTCTTACATAAGCATCAGCGTTATGAAGGAACGCATAATTTATGATATCCACGCTAACTTCCGCCACTTAGAGTCATCTTAGAGTCTTCTTCTTTATTATTTTACTTGATTATTTTATCTCATATAATATATTAATTAAACATCACGCATTGATTCCTTTACATAATGATCTTCAAGTTACAAAATTGAAATTCTTCAAGCATATGTTTTGTGTTACTTTTCATTAGTACCTTAGTCAAGTCTTAATACTTGTGACTGTATGTTTTGTTTTTTCTTCAGACTATGTTTACAAAGTTCATTTTGTGCAATATTACTTCAAATAACTTTAATAAGTTGTATTACATTTAAACAAAGTGTTACGTAAACTTTTATTTCTTTACACTATTAATTTTGTTCACATTTTCTTAACTCTAATAAAATTTATAACAAAAACCTAACAATAGTATAGTTGAAATCTTAGTAAATCATTTAGTATAATGTCTAGCTAGTGGCCGTGATGTTTGTTTGTATGTTATGTTTGACATAGAACTCGGCTTGAAGCTAAACTCACGGGCGTTCCGCTTTATCGAGTCATTTTGTTTGGATAAACGTTCATTGGGTGAAAACTTATATCAATGTACTTCGTTTAATTTAAATTGAAGTAACTCCGAAGTGAGTACAGGTGGTTTATTGGAAGCTTGATCTGTCTATACAAATTGTTATATATCCGGGTTGGTGACGGACAAAGAGACAGGTTTCGTGTAAACAACTATAGTCACAGTTACAGATATTTGTTGTTAATTTAACATAAAAATGTTTACCCTTTACGTAAAAGTTTTACGGTTTTGTAAAATCTAATTAAATAAGAAATTAAGTTTTATTATAATCTTACATTTTCTGATATATAATATATTATAACAAGATTATGTATTAATGGAGCCTTAAGTAAATTTGTATTTGACATTTATTTAACAATATCATAAATGCAAGTATGCAAAAATAAGTTAAATTTTGTTTAATTGCCAAAGATTGAAGTCGATTGATAGTTTTAAACTTGAGATAAATTTAATCATAGTTCGAATCGATAATGTGAGACTTCACAAATATCAGAAACTTGTAACCGCCACAGACTTCCTTAATAGTAATTGCTTAATTTAAGATAAATTAAACACTCTTACATCGCAACCACAACAAAACTTTCAGATCATATTGTAGCACAACAATTTCTTTAATAATAAAATATAACATTAAGTAAGGTTTTGTTTTACTCATTTATACATAATCAGCAGATTTGTTAATTGATGCTATTTATGACTCAAATTTTATCCATTCATAATGAGGTTAACTTAGATTAAATAATGAGATACAATTTCATCATTTTCACAATAAAAAGCAACACATTTTATTTTCTGATTCAAATTGTAACTTTTTATATTAAACACAAAATTTATTTAACAGTGTATCAAGGTTCTTCCATTTGAATACAGAGACACGTTCAACATGTGATATGTTGTTTCATTAATTAGCAACAATACGCTAATCTACCGGTCACAAGAAACCTCACGCTAAAATTATATTTTAAAGTAAAGGAATCTGTAATATTGTTAAAACCATGCAAAATTATATTGACGAGTATAAAGTCGTCAATTCACTCGTACAGCAAATGCAAATGAGGCAGGTCTGTTCAATAGAATGGAGTACAATGGCTAAATAGCGAGACTAAATCTTATAATTATTATAAATCACGTGGAGCTATTTTTATTGGAAAAATTTAATTATTATATTATTATTAATACAAGGTGTCACAAAAAATGTGCACTCTGTTTTCATTTTAATCTATTTAATAGATTTTCTATCTATTTACGTAATTGGAAATAATTTATAGTTATGATTATAAAATTAAAACAATATGAATTTTATTACGCAATAATTTTAAAGATATCCGAAGTTTGTCAAATTATCGGTTCATTCTTGACAGGTAACCGAGTAAAATATATAACCAATCATAATTTATAATTAATCATAATTAAAACTTGATTATCTTCTACATTAATTATTCATCATGTGTCTAATTATCATAAATAAAATAAAAATTGCGATAAATTAATTAAGCAACTATCAGGGTAAAAACAATTACCTAATTATTATCAATTTAAAACAATTCAATGTCTAAAATGGATCAAGTTTTAAGATAAAAATTAGCAAATAATATTTGCACGTCAAAAAATTTTGACGCTTATCTTTGATTTCTGATGAAATACAAATCAATCAGCACATAAATTTGTCAGCTAAGTGCCGAGATCAAATTATCGTAGATTTGAGGACGAGGTTGTATTAGTGAATGATGGAAAAATGAGACAATATATTTTCGCTTTTATTCTAGCGATTATAGCAGAGATCTTTTATCTCTATCTATTTAGGTTAACCTAGCTAAATTCAAAATTTCAAGTCAATGACTACTTTTGGAATTTTGCAAGCATAAGCATACGCAGGCTGAATTTATATATATTTAAAGATTTATAATAATGACTCCCTTTATTTAAAGGAAGGGAATATCTCAGTCAATAATTTGTTTTATTAAGAGATTATCTCATGTCTGCGTAAAATGTTAGAAAATTATCCAGATATAAATTTATTACGTGATCTTTAAAATGAGCATTTTGTTTTATTTTCAGTTCATGTTAATACTAAATGTTTCATTGATAAGGTCCCTTTCAATCATCCAATGTTTATCGGATCCTGTCTTTTACAGATCTCTGTGAATTATAGAAATTAAGACATAATTCGCGTTTGCTTAACATTTGCGTTATGTATTTTCTTAAACATTAACGAGATGCCCTTGTTTTTTTCTAATACTGTTTAGTTATTTAGATATATATTTTCTCACATGCCTATGCATTTGCACATACATATGACATACAATGTAGGTTTTACAACACAACAGCATATACATAGGATATGCAATATATATGAATATAATACACCTTGAATATAGTATGTATATCCAAATGTTTTTTTCTTAATCTCATGAAGCTATTCCTTTAAAGTAATCCTTTAAATCAAAATAACTTTCAAAATACAACTCGTAGTTATAAAACTCCTACTTAAACGTAATTTATTCCGTTTCCGTGTTATGTCTTATCAGCTCCTTATCTCTAATTTCTGACTTTACACGTTTCTATAATCGCAAAACTTTTTCAAATCATTCTACCAGTTTTGTAAATCAATATCTGACAGCTTTACTACTGCACTTCTTGTGATTTATGAACAATGTATCGTACTATTATGTTTTATTGCTGGTATTAACAATTACTTGTGTAGGAGAGACTTTGTTCAATATTATCACTGTTGTTTTTATTTATATTGGTTTATTTTTAGTTCAAAAAGATTTTTATTTTAATATTATTTATGATAGTATAATCCCTAATATATTGATAATTATTAGCCTGATTCAAATCAAAATTCCAAAGCTATTAATAGGTAATATATGGGTACATCCACACCTACAAAGAAGAAAAAATGAGGAAAGCGTAAAATGTTAAGAGGAAGATGAAGAAGATCTAAATAAAGAGGAAGAAAGACAAGGAAACAGAAAAGAGCAAAAAGGAAAAAGAGGCCTGAAGGAGAATAGCGGAAAGACGGTGGTTGAGGCACAGTTTGTAAATTTGGAATACAGAAAGGAAAAGAAAGTTTATATCTAGGATGAGGAAGCTGAGGAGATTGAAAAAAAATTGAAAAAAAGGAAATGAAGTAGGGAAACGGTTTGAAGCGAGGAAATGTTTGAGACATCATGCAAGTACGATGTGAATTATTCTTATTGTAATTTACAGTGCAAAGAAAGGGTCACGGCCCTAAGAAGCCCATCAAATTATAATAAACACAAAAAATAACATGTACAATATTTTACCAAAGCAAATTTTACAAAGTAACTTAAAATATGTTTCCTCTCACTCATTTTATTTATATTCATTCTCAATGTTTAAAGGAAGAAAAGAACATAGTTATTAGATAGTGTTGTAACATACATATCGATCGTCTAGTTCATTAGTGAGACATTTCCAAATATTGAATTTTGATCTGTATTATAATTTTGTGTGTGTTTTTCATTTATGAGTTATCTGAGTCTTGCATCAAATATAGGGTACACTTTTACATATATCTACTTTTTTTTCGGAGATCTTCTTAATGAACTGGACGATCGATACATAAACCTTACCATCAGAAGTGATAGAACGATTAATTAAAAGAAACAAATAACAGTTAATTTTCATCATTACATTTCTTATTATACCCGCCGAAGGGCCTCAGTGATAAGCAATCGCAATCTTGGGAAATCCTACTATCAGTTGTGGTTACCTTCACAACATAAATAGTTGTTTATTGACTATAAACAAAATAAATAAACGTATTAAATTAGCACCTGTTGATATTATCTTTATTTACCTCAAATGAAATAAAAACCCAGATTTCCTATTATCATTTACTTAAAAGCAATAAACAAATATTATTATGACAATAATACTTACATTTACACTAAACCAATCAATCTGTTTTCAGTCCGTTGTCAATTCATTGCCTTATGAAATAAATTAATTAATTAAAATCAATAAATCCCGTGAAGAGAATATTACGTACTTAAACAATAGGTAGCTAGCTATTGATTGCTTGATTATCATTCATCGATTAGACAGGTAATTAAATTATTCAGCAACATGTCTAAAGGAATTTAATCTTATTGGAAGTAATCAGATATACTATTTGTTATCAGTGATCCATTTAGTCGCGTAGTAAACCATTAGTGACTTGTCTTATCAATGCATCTAATCGATTCTCACATTGTCACAGTACGCGTGCTATTCGCTACTGTTTATCTTATCCCTCTGTGGAACGAGATCGGGAATTCACAATTGACTAATTGTAGGACATCTATGGTACAGAAACCCTACGAACAATGTTGACAACATTCGTATTAGATTCGAACGGATTGAACCGAATCGCATTAGAATCGTATTAGATTCGGATGAGATTTAGAGAAAGTGTTTGAGGGAAGAAATACTAAAGACTTTATGAAGAAATCACCTAAACTTAATCATAAGTATTAGTTCTTTTATACATATTCCACGCGTTCCGGCTGCACTAGTGTTCTTCTTTTTTTTACCTTTATTTGTCTCCTTTATTTTAATTGCTTGTCCTAGTTAGATCCTGACACAAACCTATATAAGTCTTATATTCTATCTGAAAAAGAAAACTAAATTTTGACTTTATTAATATATCATCATAAAACTTTTTGTAAAACATTCGTTTGGTGTCTAGTAATTTTCAAAATTCAAAAAAGTAAGTCAAGATCAAATGGTGCTAAAAGGGCCAATTCAAATTTCAAGTTTGAAATGCAGTGGTGTAACATTTTGAATTTCTTATTATGAAGTGTACTAATGCGACTACACCATATGAAAATATTCGCAAGAAATCCGGTTGCAGTGTGACATAACCCTTACTCTACAGACCAGTCGTCATTTACGTCACAATCTCCTTCCAATATGAACGCAATAAATATTCACTTAAATTATTACCCATTGTCCATACGTTTAGGAGTCATATTTTCTGATTTGCACAATTAGTGATGTGTGCTTACTTAATGTCTGAACGTATTTAACACCAGCAAGGTGACGCTCTGGAGCTGAGTCCTGCGTCATCGTCGATTACTTCTATTGAACGAAGTATCTCAACATTTTTTGCTAGGTTCATTAAGGCGGTTAATATGAAACTAATTCATTTAGTTATTAATAGACGTTCCCAATATGGCGTTGCACTGTTCTATCGATATATGAATGAAATAAACAAATTACAAATAAACTACTTAAAAACTATTTGCTAGTTATTACTATGAAGTATGCCTCATGCACAAATTCAATTTTACACATTTCAATAATTGCAATATCGAATTATATTTATACCAACTAAAACCGATGACGATTTGCTGTGTCTCAGTCTGATATAAAATCAATGGAGCAGTAAATAAAAAAAACACATACAAACATAGACGATCAACTGGAAAGAAACGAAAGAAATTAATTAGATTTTTGAAAATAAGCGCGTATTCGAATGAAAGGTTGTGTCAAAATTCGAATGAATATAACAACTCTATCGACCGACTACGTCAGGCTAAATTTTGATACATAAAGATTACATTTATGTTATGTAATCGTTACCGTAGATGTGTAAAGTTATATTCATATCTGACATCATATTGGGTATTGAGTTTTTTTTATTAATAAACACGAAATATGGATATTACTTTAAGTACATGTAATACTTTACTAAAATGAAAGAAACGTATTTAAGTTAAAACGACTTACCCTTTGCTTAAAATTTTATGACTTGTATAACATGATGTCACGGTCCATTCAGGATTTCTAAGTTTCGCTTATTAGCAATTACGGAAATTCTTATATAATAAAGATTTCAAATCTTCCAAAAATAGTTTTATTTTATGATTCTAAATACACAATTTTGTAATAACAGAACGGAATGGTGACAGTGGAGGCAGAGATAAGGAGATAAGAAGGCACAAGTGTGGAAGAGGAACTAAAGAGCAGAGACAGAGATATACAGCAACAGGAAAGAATGGAAAAAATTGATAAGAGCAAATATAATGAAAGCTACAAGAAGATTTGGGAGAGAGTAGAGGAACTAAGCCGTTTCTGGGACAAATTAGCATATTTGGAGGTGGGGTAGTATTATTTTTCTGATGGTCGTGATGGTGGGGGTAGTTGATGTAGTGTGTCTGTATGTTGCAAGTGGAGGGGGTAAATTTGTGTGGTAGGTGGGGTGAGTAATATGGGCAAGGGTGGGTGGGGAGGTGTATTAGAGGGGTGTGTAAGGTGTAAATTTAGCGGGTATTAGGTTATGTGTGTGTGTGTGAGTGAGACGGATGATAGTGTGTTTAATTGAGATGTCATATGATTGGTTGTGTGGGTGTGTACTTAGAGGTATTGTTTATATGAGTAATTAATTAATGTGTGTGTCATATTGGGTGTAATGACCTGTGTTCATACACCTGTGCATGTTTCCCCTCTATATAAAATGATAATTAGTTAGGGAGAATATAAATAGGTGAATATTTAATTAGAAGATGCCCATATTGGGTGTAACGGTAAATAGTCATACACCTGTGCATGTTTCCCCTATATATAAAATGATAATTAGTTAGAGTGAATATAAATAGGGTGAATATTTAATTTGAAGATGCCCATATTGGGTTTAATGACCTGTGTTCATACACCTGTGCATGTTACGTCATGTGTCTACATGTTTTACTGTTAATAGGATTGATATATCATACACCTGTGCATGTTTCTGCACGTTTTGCGCCTCTATATAAAATGATAATTAGTTAGGGAGAATATAAATAGGTGAATATTTAATTTGAAGATGTCCATATTGGGTGTAATGACCTGTGTTCATACACCTGTGCATGTTACGTCATGTGTCTACATGTTTTACTGTTAATAGGATTGATATATATAGTAAGGGTGAATATTTAATTTGAAGATGTCCATATTGGGTGTAATGACCTGTGTTCATACACCTGTGCATGTTTCTGCATGTTTTGCGGTTAATATGTGAGATATTTATTTAACGGTTATAATTTTTTTTTAAATTGCAAATTCCTTTTATTAGCAAAATATAACCAGAGACAAATATTATGTATAAGAGGGAGACAGATATATTTTTATGTGATATGTATATTGGTATATGTTTCATATTTATGTGCGAGTATATATATATATATATATATATATAGGATGACAAGTGAAATAATTATTAAATAATAATAAATTGCGATGGAAGACATTAACACAATTATTAAGCATATGAGGAGTGTAATTAAGCAGTTAAACTGTTTGAAGAAGCCAAACATTCAGTGTGAGAAATGGTCCAAGTATAATAAAATCAATATAAAATTATTAAACAAACTATTGAAAAATAATACTTCATCTGTAGGATTTAGACAAAGTGTTCAAAGCAGCTTAGCTATATTTAAATCTTTTCAACAGTATTTTGATAAGGAAATTGTTGGAAAAGGTTTACCAGTTGGACCTAATAATAATTCAAAACGTAGTAATCGAATTCAGTGGCAAGATCTAAATTCTTCATTTAAAGGACGCATTAGAACCGGAGTGATAATTAATATTAAACATATAGATCCATTACAATTTTTGAATGACGCCTATTATTTATTTATGTCTCGAATTAAAAATGCTATAAAAAAATTTAGTGCATTAAAAGTTAATGTTATTTTCTGTGGTGAATTCGTTTTGCCGTCAGCGAAAGAAGATGAAAATATATTTGAATATAAAAATTTCAATACAAGAAATAGTGAAATTTGTGTTTCTACAAACTTAAAACAATGGTATCAAGAACATGTGAGTGAACCTATACTGAAAGATTTGGAATCTTTTCAAGAAAGTCAAAGTGGTTGGGCTTTATATAAAATTGTTAATTTAACTATAAATATAAATAAGTTTGTGCCATTCTATGTTTCTTCCTTTATTGACTTACCAGTAGCAATAAAACTAAAAAAGGCTATAATAAATGTTCAAAATGATGACAACTTATGTTTTGTATGGTCAGTGTTATCAGCGCTATATCCGGCAAAAGTTCATGGTGATAGAGTAATATCTTATTATAAATATATAAATACTCTCAATTTAAGTGGGTTAAAATTTCCAATGACCCTATCACAAATTTCTAAATTTGAAAAACTGAATAACAATATATCGGTAAATGTGTATGTGTTAAAGAAGAGCAAAAAATCTTTTATTACTGTTCCAGTTTATGTAAGCAAATCTCTTAAAACTAAACACATACATTTATTAATGATACAAAGTGATTATGTAGTGGAGGATGAAGAAGAAAAAGAAGAAGATTATGATGAATCTGAAGAAGAAGAAGATGGGAGTCTAGAGGATGAAGAAGTTGATAAGATAAACTTTCATTTTTGCTGGATTAAAAATTTATCGAGACTTGTTAGTAATCAACTTTCAGAAACAAATCATAAAAAGTTTATATGTGATCGATGTTTACATTATTTTAGAAATGAGTGCAAGTTTAAGGAACATTTACAAGATTGTGCTGGCCTAGGCCTAAAGCCAGTTAAACCCATAATGCCTCAAGATTCTAATATACTTGAGTTTAAAAATTTTAACCGAAAATTAAGAAATGCTTGTGTAATATATGCGGATTTTGAAAGCATATTGGACAGTAATGTGCAGAATATTGAAAAAAAAGGTGCATATCAGAAACATGTTGCATGCAGTGTGGGGTATTATGTAAAATATTCCTGTAATAACACTAATTCTTACTATAACAGTTACCGTGGTCTGGACTGTGTCCAGTGGTTTGTGAATAAATTAAAAGAAATTGCGTATAACTTGGACGATAAAATAAAAAAATTTAAACCAATGAAACCATTAACCAATCAGCAAAACATCGAATTTAAAAATGCAACAAACTGTCATATTTGCGAGAAATCTCTAGGACTAGATCGAGTACGAGACCATTGTCACTTGAGCGGTAATTATAGAGGTCCTGCTCATAATAGTTGTAATTTGAATTTTAATGAAAGTTATGTAATACCAATAATATTTCATAATTTGTCTTCGTATGACGCGCATTTTATAATTGTCGAATTAGCCACCGGCATTAGTGGGCCAACTAATTTACTTCCAATTAATAAGGAAAAATATATTTCGTTTACAAAATATGTGCAAGAAACGAATATATTGTTAAGATTTGTAGACTCATACAGATTCATGGCTAGTTCTCTAAGTAATTTGACGTCTATTTTACCAAGTAACAAATTAAATATTTTAAGGTCAGAATATACCAATTTAAATAATGAAAAATTTCATTTGTTAAGCAAAAAAGGTGTATTTCCGTACGATTATGTAAATTCTTGGGAAAAATTAAACGAAACATGTTTACCATCCCAAGATAATTTTTATAATTTATTAAACGAAAGCGATTTGTCTGATGAAGATTACAAGCATGCCCAAAACGTTTGGAATACATTTAATATTGAAACATTAGGTCAATATTCAGATTTGTATTTAAAGACCGATGTTTTGTTATTGGCAGACATCTTTGAAAATTTTCGAGATAATTGTTTAGAGACGTATAAACTAGATCCAGTCCATTATGTTTCTGGTCCAGGTTTAGCGTGGGATTCTATGCTAAAAATAACCAATGTTAAACTGGAGTTATTTACGGATATAAATATGTGGTTATTTATTGAAAAAGGTATCAGAGGAGGTATAAGTCAATGTTCAAACAGATATGCAGAGGCTAATAACAAATACATGAATGAAAATTATAAACCTGAATTACCTTCTAAATATTTAATGTATTTTGACGTTAATAATTTATACGGTCATGCAATGTCTCAATATTTACCATATGGAAATTTTAAATGGTTAAGCAAACAGGAAATTTCAGAATTAAGTAATAATATATGTAATTTATCAGACAATAGCAATATTGGTTACATCTTAGAAGTAGACCTACATTATCCTCAAAGTCTTCATAGTATTCATAAAGATTTTCCATTGTGTCCAGAACATCTTATTCCACCAGAAAGTAAAGATAAAAAATTATTAACTACATTATACGATAAGGACAACTACGTCATTCATCATAGTAATTTGAAACAATGTATAAACTTGGGTATAAAACTTACAAAAATACATCGTGCGATAAAATTTAATCAGTCACCGTGGCTTAAAATCTATATCGATTTAAATACAGAAAAAAGGAAAATGGCTACCAATGATTTTGAAAAAAACTTATATAAATTAATGAATAATAGTGTATTTGGTAAGACAATGGAAAATGTTAGAAAACATCGCGATATAAAATTAAAAACAAAATGGCGTGGAAGATATGGAGCAAAAAATTTAATAGCACAACCTAATTTTCATAGTCGAACAATTTTTAGTAAAAATGTGGTTGCTATAGAATTACTAAAATCTAACATAAAATTTAATAAACCTATTTATGTGGGCTTTTCAATATTGGATTTATCAAAAACTGTAATGTATGATTTTCATTACAATTACATGCAAAAGGAATTTTCTAAAAATAACGTAAAACTTTTATATACGGATACCGATTCGTTTATATATGAAATTATTACACCAGACATATATGAAATAATATTGCGCGATATACAAAAATTTGATACAAGTGACTATGCTGAAAACAATCAATATAATATTCCTCGTGTAAATAAAAAAATTTTAGGTCTTATGAAGGATGAAAATAATGGTCAAATTATGACTCATTTTATTGGTTTAAGGTCGAAAATGTATGCATTAAAAATTAATAATTTGGATATTATCAAAAAAGCAAAAGGCATAAAGACACAAGTTGTGAAACAACATATTTCCTTTGAAGACTATGAAAACTGTTTGAGAAATTTAGTTAAAATAAATTGTACTCAAAGAGGTATTGTTTCAAAATTGCATAATGTGTACTCCATTAAACAAACAAAAATTGCTTTAAGTCCTTTTGATGATAAACGTTGTCTTATTAAAAACAGTACAGATACTTTGCCTTGGGGTTTTGATAATTTTAGTGATAGCGATTTATTGTTATAAGTATATTTTTAATGTAAAATAAATACATATTTATAATAACCAGTAGTTTTATTTATTTAAAATGTTATACAATATTTTTAGCATCTATCCAACTGTTATGAGATTTATCTAAACCTAACCACTTTACAAAAACTCTTTTTCCTTTTTTCTGTAAAACTTTCTCAACTAGATATATATCTGGATATTTTGTTTTTTGTAGTTCTTGTTCGTAAAACGCGCCTGCAATTGATTGGCCAAGAGAATCATTAAGTAAATATGTGACTGGATTAGTTAGTTGTACTTTTGATATAGTAAATATTTCGGTACCCCAGTTAGGAGTATACCCTTTTGCAAATAATGATTTGGTTTTGCTTAAGCGAACATAATCGCCAACTTTATAGCGACTTAAACCGACCCTTTTTATCCTATTGTATACATTTCCTAATAATTTTTTTTCATTTTTTATTGATACTTGAGATGGCTTCATATTAATTGTTGAATGATGAGAATTATTATATTTCTTAACAAGTGCATCAATGTTATTAATCCAATTATAGTTGCCTTTTATACTAAAATCTTTCCACATGGCATTTTTTAGAGTTCTATTAAATCTTTCAACAATCGATGCTTTCATATTACTAAATGTACTAAAATGGTTTATATCATACGAATCTATAACTTTTTTAAATTCAGTGTTATAAAATTCCTTTCCGTTATCTGTTTGTAAGTTTTTCGGAACCTTATTCTTATGTTTAACTAAAATATTTTTGAATGCAGCAGTAACGTCTTTAGCTGACTTTGATTTTACTGGAACTGCCCATGCATATTTGGAAAATATATCAATGACTGTAAGTAAGTACTTGTAACCTTTGTTTTCTTTTGCATATGGGATTAATTCCACTAAATCGGCTTGCCAAGAATCATTTAGACCTTTTATGATTACATGTCTACGCTTATAGTTTTTACGCGCAGGCTTATGCAATTCGTTGACTATACCTATTTTTGTTTTGTTCATACTTATTATTATTACACAAAATTTATAAAGAACTAATATCTAAACTATGTTTTGTTTTTAATTCTGTAATTAATGTTGCAATTTTTTTATTTACTTCAATAAAGTTTTGGAAGTTATTAATATAAGCATCATGAATATCTTTCTCTGCAGCTTTTAAACGTTTATCTATAATAATTAAATCATTTTTTGATACTGTTTCGTGCCGAGTAATTTTTTTCTTATGTATGTGTACTCCAAATTTGTTAATAGTCATGTTACTTATATGAGTAGTTATAAAATAATGAAAAAGAAGGGAATGTGTTTAAGTATTTATATAATAATATTAGCTTCTTTTAATTCTTCAACTATTGAAATAATTTCATTGTCATGTGATGTATTGCCAGCCGTTTTTGAACTAATTAGTAATCTTAGTCTATCAACTAATTCGTTTGGATTATCCCAATAAATGTAATCTTTTGGATTTTTATTGAAAGTCATATAATTTGGAATAAGGTTATTGAAACCTTTGCCAAAACGTTTATTATTTGGTAACCCAACTGAGGACGTACGCTGCAAAAGTCTTGATCGAACGTTTTGCAATTTTTCTGAAGAATATGGTGTTGAAGACGCTGGGGCACTTAATTTTGTTTGAGGAGGAAATAATAGCGATATAATTTTTTTGTATTTTATACCTTTGCTAGATTTAATTTTACCATTAGGTAAATATAATGTTCTATGTGCATTAGTATCATTTAAAATTGTTTTGTAGTCCTCTAAATCTTCCTCACTATAAATATTTGCGCTTGGATCTATTTTAAAAAGCAATTCATATAACCCAGGAGATGATTTATATTTTTTATCTCCTATTATTATACCCTCTTTATCAAATGTAACTAGTGTTTTTCCCAATATTAAATTACCGTCTTCTAAATCTATACCAAATATGTGATCAAATATACTAGGATCACCTTCACGCCTATTAAAATCAATTAAATATTGAAAGGCGTATTTATCAACTTGCTTTTTAAGATTTTCTTCAATATCAGACAGTTCTTTAGATGCCTTAAATAAGTTTGGATCATGTACTCTACTATATTCTAAGGGTTCATTTGATTCAAAAACCTCATCATCTAACTGACTAAGTTCCATTGTTGGTTCTTTAGCTAATGTTAAATCATTTTGCTGTTCTGGTATAAATGTAGTGTCTAGGGGTTCTTTTAACATGTTATTTAATTTAGATTTAATTGTTTCAACCTTGAAATCATACGGTTTTGTATCAATATCTTGTTTGATTGGTTGCAATAATTTAATATTGGAAGTACTTTTATTAGCTAGTATGTTTAGTGGTGTTGTTATTGGTTCAAGCTGTTTGTCAAGGTACCTTTGTGCCTCAGATTCCCCTAGTTTTAATGCAAGATACTTTTGTCTTATAGAATCGCTTGATTTAATAATATCGCGTGTTAATTTTTTATCTTCATCATTAATCGTATTGCTTATTATTTTACGTTTACTATTCCTTTTTTTTAATCTAGTAGGAGGAGTCTTTATTTTAACCACAGTATTTTTTGCACGCTTCTTTGATTTAAACATGTTTACATGTAAACTTTATGCAACTTGAACGTAAACTCAACGTAATGGGAACGTAATTTGAACGTAAATTAAACGTAATGGGAACGTAATCAATGTAATTTGAATGTAAATTCAACGTAATTTGAACGTAAAGACCGGAATGGGAACGTAATCAATGTAATTTGAACGAAATCAATGTTTATTAAGATAATGTTATAATAAATGCATGTTATTATGAAGATGGTTACCTCAACACTGATTATTATTGTAAAGGTTACTTGGTTATATCTAAAAACATATCAAATCCTTGCCTGTATCTCCCTTTATTTAAGTCACTATTCTTATCTATTACCATAAACGCATATTTATCATAGTTCCAACATAAATTACAAACTTGTTTAAACTCTAGAAAAGTTGGAAAATCAAAGTTTACATGATCATCATATATATGCTTTAAATTTAAGTCGTCTTGTTTAAATAATATAATAAAATTAGTATTATCTCGTATCAACTGTTTTGGAACTTTGCTATATGTCTGACATAAGTAAAAACAGTCTATGTAATTGTGACGGCCCATGCTAAAGAAATTGCGAATATTATTCTGTTTATCGCAAGCAACATCATCAAAAATAAATATTGAATGTGGTTTTGCATTTTCAGGTCTAATAAGCTCATCATTGTCAGTGTATGTATAATATCCCATACCATTAATGTTATTTATAATTTCTTCCAGCATTTTATATTTGGGTTGGTACAAAGATTTTGAATAAATGTATATGTTTTGAAATCGTAACCCATTTAAATGTTCAATTAAATTAAACATAACATTGGTTTTTCCACAGCTTGATGGTCCACAAATAATACATCTTATGTCATTTGGTAATAGTGGTCCATGAGTTTTATTGTAAATGTGAAAATTACCTTTGTTGTCAACATTTTTTACAGAAAGAGTTTGTTTTTGTTTAACAAACTTCATTGTTTTATCAAGGATATGTTATAAACTAATAAAATATATTTTAAGTGTTTAATCTTTATATATGAAATTATTTTAAAGTATAAAATTGGTTGATAGCAGATACTTTAGTCAGTATGATAACAGTTAAGAAGGGAGATGGACTGGTTAATAAATTAATAAATAAATTACCTTTTGAATTGCATTTGCCTGGGTACAACTATTGCGGTCCTGGAACACATTTAATAGAACGTTTAAACCGAGGAGATCAAGGAATTAATGCATTGGATTCAGCTTGTAAAGAACATGACATTGCATATCACCGTTATGAAGATTTAAGTAAAAGACACGAAGCTGACAAAATACTAATTAAAAAAGCCTGGACACGATATTTTTCCAAAGATTCAAAGTTAAGTGAACGTTTGGCGTCATTACTTGTGGCTAATATCATGAATATAAAAACAAAACTAGGTATGGGGCTAAAACGAAATAAAAAAATTAAAAAGAAAGTAAAGGGTAGTGGAAAGGCAAAGCATAGTATGACAGTATTTAAAAAAGCTGTCCTTAATGCTCGTAGTGCACTAAAAAATACTTTAATTAACCCAGACAATCCTAAAAGTGTGTCAAACGCTATTAAAATTGCATCACAAGCCGCAAAACAAACAATTAATAAAAAAACTAAATTTAAAGTTAACAAGCTAAGAATAATTCCTGTACCAAAGGTAGGAGGTTTTCTACCGTTTTTAATTCCCTTATTTGCGGGATTATCTGCTATTGGAGGACTAGCAGGTGGTGTAGCAAGTATTGCAAAAGCCATCAATGAATCAAAGGATGCAAAAACAATGTTGGCTGAAGCTAAGAAACACAATGAAACCATGGAAGCTATTGCTATTGGAAAATCTGGCAAAGGGATTTATTTAAAACCTTATAAGACTGGATTAGGGTTATATATTAGTCCGTATCCAAAAAACTTCCGTTAAAGCTACCTAAACGAGCTCTTACTGATGTAGATTTAAGAAAATATGCAAAGAAATTAAATATTCCTCACTTTAGAGGGGTATTTATGAGAAATAACTTACATAAAAAAATTTTATTAAATGAGACTGGTATTATAAATTTAGATGATAAGACATCAGCAGGAACACATTGGGTAGCTTACATAAAAAGAAATAAACATATTTTATACTTTGATAGTTTTGGTAATTTAAAACCCCCAATAGAAGCAATTCAATACTTTAGTATAAATAATAATATCCAATATAACTATGATAGATTTCAAAAATTTAATACTGTGAATTGTGGACATTTATGTTTAAATTTTTTGTATTTTAATTCTGTAATTTTTAATAAATAATATAATGATATAAATACATGAGTTTTATTGTCATTTCTTATTACTATTACTAAGCTTACCGTGAAAGGTTTATTCAAAAATAATAATGTCTATGACATTTACAATAAATGGAAATGAATCTATATTAAGTGCAGATATTTTTCCACCAATAGATTTGCATGATGGAATATATGAATTGGGGATAGTAGACTTTCAAACATTTAATTCCATACCAAATATTGATGACACCAACAATAAATTTTATTATGGAGATGGTAAAGTTGTTACAATACCAGTAGGTTCATATGAATTGGAAGATATTCAAGAATATTTAAGGTTAAACATTGGTGATTCTAGAGCGATAAAACACAACAGCGAATTTAAAGAAATATCTGATAAACAAATAAAAGAAGTATTTTTAAATTTAACCGCGAATACAAACACCCTCCAAAGTGAAATAATATGTTCTGAAAAAATAGACTTTTCAAAAGAAAATTGCATTGCTTCATTACTAGGATTTAATAAGCAAATATTAGAACCTAATAAGTTACATGTATCTAACTTACCGGTAAATATTATTAGGGTAAATAATATACGAATTGAATGTAACATTACTTCCGGTGCATACTTAAACGGTCAATTGGTTCATACTATACATGAATTTTTCCCATCGGTTCCACCAGGATATAAAATCATTGAAATTCCGAAACAAATCATTTACCTTCCAATCGTTATACGAAAAATAGATAATATTACCTTAAAAATTGTAGATGAAAAAGGGGAGCTTATTAACTTTAGAAAAGAAAATATTTCCTGTAGATTACATATTAGAAAAGTTTAACAATGGGTATTTGTCACAATTTAAAAACAATATATAATTCATCGTTCAATCAAAGCCATCATAGTACACCAAAACCTCTCAAGAGACTAACACTAAAAAATAAACAGTTTCTTAAATCATTGGGATTTAAATTAATTACTCCACAATGACTTCTGGTATACTAAATGTTGAAGATAAAATCGTTTTCGATGAATCTATAAGTCAATATGAGATACATACATATAATCCATATTCTACAACAACTTTTGAAAATAATGACGAAATCCGTATCCCAATAAATCAACATAATGTTTTTACTTTACCATCTGAATCATATTTATATATTGAAGGCAAGACAAAAGATACAACAAAAGCTACACCAGTCTTCATACTAAATGGCATTCTATATTTGTTTGAAACTATAAGATATGAAATAAATTCTGTTGAAATTGATTCAAATAGAAATCCTGGTATAACATCTACTATGAAAGGTTATGTTTCGCATAACAATAACGATATTCATGTTCAAAATTTTGGCTGGTGTGATAAAGATACGAATATAATAGATAAAAATGGAAACTTCAGTGTATGTATTCCTCTTAAAACGATATTTGGTTTTTGTGAAGATTTCGAAAAAATTATTTTACCAGTAAAGCATGAATTAATATTAGTTCGATCAAAAAACGATAATAACGCTATTTGGATAGAAGAACTAAAAGAAGTATTACCAAAAGTTGTCATTGAAAAGATTTCTTGGCGAATGCCCCACGTTCAAGTCTCAGACAAAAAGAAATTGGATTTATTACAAACAATAGAACGTGATAGATCATTATATATTGGTTTTCGAGCGTGGGAACTATACGAATATCCTGCCTTGTCAAATTCAACAAATCAAACCTGGTCAATAAAAACAACTACATCTCTTGAAAAACCACGTTATGTTATATTAGGATTACAAAGGGAATCTAAAAATGACATTACAAAGGATATGAGTAAATTTGATACTTGTAATTTAAGAAATGTAAAATTATATTTAAATTCTGAAATATACCCATACGACAACTTGAACTTGGATTACAATAATAATAAATATTCGGTAGCCTATGAAATGTATGCAAATTTTCAAAAATCTTACTATGATAAAAATCCAAACCCTGTTTTAAATTTAAAAGATTTTAAAGAAAAAGCACCACTAATAGTTATAGATTGTTCGAAACAAAACGAATTTCTAAAATCTGCCCCAGTGGATATTAGACTTGAATTAGAAACATCAGAAATGATTATTGGTTTGGTTCGCGCCTTTGCCCTAATTATACACGACAAAATTATTGAGTATAAACCTTTATCTGGAATTGTCAATAAAATTACATAAATAATGTTTATAAGAACTAGTATATGTAAAACCATCAAAGAATAATCACCTGCAAATGCAAGAATGAATTCAAATTTTTTAAATAAATATGAAGAAGTTACTCAAACACTTTTAAAAGTTGGAGCTGTATTAAGAAAATATAAAGACAATGAATGTTTGTTAGAAGATCTTACTGAAGAAGATTTACATTACTTGCCAACAGAATTTTTCTTGTACTATATAATGTTTTCTACCGATATAGAACAAAATTGGAATCGATTACCATCATACTTAAAAGAAAATGTTGAAATTCAAAAACGCCGCTTATGTTTTAAACATTATAATAAGGGTAGAATTCAAAGAGATGGACCACCAAGCCAAATAAGAAACTGCTTTGAATGTAATTTTAATTCTAACTCTGATTGTAATTAAAATAAATAAATAAATAAATATACCTTAATAAATAAAATACATGTTCTTTCATTTATAAAATTTTATTTATATACACTCTATACATATTTACAATTATACATATTTACAATTATACATATTTATTAGCTTTTTCTTGTATTTGAGTCTTAAGTAAGTCTATACAAAGCGCCTTAATTTCTAAGCTTAGTAACTTTACATTCATATTTGATGATATATTAGTAAACAATTTATAGTAATTTAATTCTATGTTATTAATGTTATTTAAAACGAAATTTTCATAAAAGTATTTGCTATGGTTTTTATAATTTATTTCATTACTTTCTATTAGTAAAGAAAACAACTTATTCTCCACTTCATTAAAAATATTCAATGCAGACTTTGACCATGACGTAAGTTGATTTAAAGAAAACGTAATGCACTCTGCCAACTGCATAAGTTTCTGCCAAGACTCTTTTTGCATGTATACAGATGATCTTGGACCATTATCTGCCAAAATTGATTTAAGGTGATAATTTTGCTCGATAACCATAGTCGGTTTTTCATACAAAGTTTGAAAATGAATTGTACATTTTGACAATACAATACATGGTTGCTCCAGATATGTTATTATTCCATTAAAATAATTGGAAATACTGGCTTTGTTATTTAAAATAATTTCCCAGTCATTTTGTGATAAATTTACATATTGCCCGTTAAACTTTTCAATCACACAAACACTCTCACAAAAATTATTTGCATCTAAGGCCACTGTAATTTGCTTAGTTTTACTTGTATTTAAAAAATATGAACACTTGAGCAAATATATTGGATTTATGAAATCAACTTTATTTAATGACTCCATTGCGTAAAAAATATATATGATCAATTACGCTACAATTTTAAATTGTAACTAAATAAAATTAAAATTGTCATGGCTTTTATATGCTTTAGAAATTACTCTTTTACCTCCCCCTCCTACTTCTAAATTATAAATATTAGTAACTCTAATAAATCTATTTTTTCGTTCCTGTAATTTTTTAAAATATGAACTAATTTTGTTATCTTTTTTTCTAATTCTTTCTGATTTTAATTCATTTTTAAATATATTTAAATTTAAACGTTTAACTACTTTTAAAATATAATCCTGATTGACCGGTGAATGTAATTTTAAATTTTGTAAAATTTCCAAATATAAAATAGAATTTATATTAAAATCAATAATTTCATTGAAAGGTAATTTTTTTAATTTTTGAGTGGTACAATGATCATAAGAACTATTATATTTACCAGTACTTAAAACTTTTAAAATATTTTTCCAACATGTATGACCTACATCACTCTTTATATAAAACTGATACTTAAATTCAAAATTTTCTCTAAGGATTAATTCAGTTGAAGCCAATTGGCTAATTGTATATCCTATACTTAAAAAATCTTTATAATTATCTATTAAGTGATATTCCTCGCTTTCCCTTAAGTATTGAATCCAATGTTTATGGCAAAACTATAAAAAAAAGAAAAACAAAATTTGCAATAGTTATATACATTAATGCGGATATCACATACACAGAAGAAAAACTCACCGATTTTCCCGAAACTGTTACAATGTTTACACATGTATATAAAATATTTTGATCAAAATTAACTACTGCGACACAATAGTTTTCAAAGTCACTCATTGTTTTACAATGTTTACACGTACAATTACTGTATAAAATAAGTATTTTTTAAACGTAATTTATATATATATAAATAATTTATATAATATAATAGTCCCCACTATAAATATAGCTTAAAAAAAATTTTTTGCAAAAAAAAATAATAAAAATTTTGTGCCCATATTTGGTTAAGTCATGCAATTTTGTATTCATATTGTTCAAGTCATGTAAATTCAATGGATGAATTAGCACCCCTATACTTTATGAATTATCCTTATTTGGATATATTTTCTATGTACAACTAAATTTACAATCTATTAGTAATTAGTGCAATAAAATTAATCATTAAGAATCCAATCAAGTGAGTCTTGGCTCTCATATCCAGGGTCTCCAAATTCAGATAAAAACAGTAGCCCGGCTCTAAAAGTTTCACAGAAATTATTTTGATTGATTATAATTTCATCAAAGAATTTAAATTGATTAAACATATTTAAATCTATTAACAAATGACACTGTAATCCACAATTTAACTTTAAATCAATGCCTAAATTAAATTTATTTGGTATATATATTATGTTTAAATATATCTTTCTTATATTATCAATTAATATCAATAATAACAATTCTTTTCTATCTAAAAATAAATTAAAATTTACCTCAATATTTAATAGTCTAGGTAAAATAAACATATGTTCACCTTCATTTATTTCAAATAATAAACGTGGAGAAAAAATTTTAATATACATTTTTATAAAAATACGCTTAACTTAATCTTAATACAATCAATCACTTCCAATTTTAGTACTTTTCTACAATCACTGACTAACCTTCTTCTTCAGAGTCAACGATTATAGTAATATCACTTTCAAAATCACTGCACTCATCATCAGAACTTATATTTTGAATACAGTAGTTCCCTTTGCGATCAATTCCAACTTTCAAATCCTCAGCTATAACCAACCATTCAACTTTTCGAGTATTAGATGACCACTTTATATGTTTAATATTTGAAAATTCATCCATTGCAGATTCTACTTACTTAATAATAATTATTTCAGTTTACTTCCTATATATATATATATATATATATATATATATATATACATATCACATAAAAATATATCTGTCTCCCTCTTATACATAATATTTGTCTCTGGTTATATTTTGCTAATAAAAGGAATTTGCAATTTTTAAAAACAATTATAACCGTTAAATAAATATCTCACATATTAACCGCAAAACATGCAGAAACATGCACAGGTGTATGAACACAGGTCATTACACCCAATATGGACATCTTCAAATTACATATTCACCCTTACTATATATATCTATCCTATTAACAGTAAAACATGTAGACACATGACGTAACATGCACAGGTGTATGAACACAGGTCATTACACCCAATATGGACATCTTCAAATTAAATATTCACCCTATTTATATTCTCCCTAACTAATTATCATTTTATATAGAGGCGCAAAACGTGCAGAAACATGCACAGTAAAACATGTAGACACATGACGTAACATGCACAGGTGTATGAACACAGGTCATTAAACCCAATATGGGCATCTTCTAATTAAATATTCACCCTATTTATATTCACTCTAACTAATTATCATTTTATATATAGGGGAAACATGCACAGGTGTATGACTATTTACCGTTACACCCAATATCAGCATCTTCTAATTAAATATTCACCTATTTATATTCTCCCTAACTAATTATCATTTTATATAGAGGGGAAACATGCACAGGTGTATGAACACAGGTCATTACACCCAATATGGCACACACATTAATTAATTACTCATATAAACAATACCTCTAAGTACACACCCACACAACCAATCATATGACATCTCAATTAAACACACTATCATCCGTCTCACTCACACACACACACATAACCTAATACCCGCTAAATTTACACCTTACACACCCCTCTAATACACCTCCCCACCCACCCTTGCCCATATTACTCACCCCACCTACCACACAAATTTACCCCCTCCACTTGCAACATACAGACACACTACATCAACTACCCCCACCATCACGACCATCAGAAAAATAATACTACCCCACCTCCAAATATGCTAATTTGTCCCAGAAACGGCTTAGTTCCTCTACTGGAGAGAGAGATACCAGAATAGATAAGAGAAAAAGTCACAAGAAACATGAGAAGAATCGCATGATTTAGATTAGGAAACAAAGAGAAAGGAAAAAGATACTATAATAAAGAGGGCAAATAAAGAGAAAGGATGTGTAGGGTGTGCGGAACGGAGATAGAAACGCTGGAGCAAATTAAGTTGTCATGTGAGAAAAAGGTAAAAAGTGAAAAGAATATTGTGCAGTTATTAAAGGGAGGCTGTGAAGAGAAGAAGTAGATGGCGAAGATGTAGAAAAGAAACGAGGAAAGAGAAGGAATGGCGCTATAGAAACAGGAGGGAGAGTAGGAGGAAGAGTGAAACAGTAGGAGTTTAAATTTATGTTTTGTTTTTATTTTTATTGTTTCTTATGAAAGAAGTGAGAATGTTTAGATATAATAAGGATGACAAAATGCAATTAAGCACAATGGCAAAATTTTGTAATAATAAAAAGTAACATGAATATAAAAAATGTTACAGAGATTAATACAATGTATTATGTCTTAACATTTTTTGCTAGGTTCATTAAGGCGGTTAATATGAAACTAAGTAATTTAGTTATTAATAGACGTTCCCAATATGGCGTAGCACTGTTCTATCGATATATGAATGAAATAAACAAATTACAAAAAAACTACTTAAAATCTATTTGCTAGTTATTCTTCATGCACAAATTCAAGTTCAATAATTGCAATATCGAATTATATTTATACCAACTAAAACCGATGACGATTTGCTGTGTCTCAGTCTGATATAAAATCAATGGAGCAGTAAATAAAAAAAACACATACAAACATAGACGATCAACTGGAAAGAAACGAAAGAAATTAATTCGATTTTTGAAAATAAGCGCGTATTCGAATGCAAGGTTGTGAGATTAATACAATGTAGGAGAGGATTTTATTAACCTAATCATAATCAAGTAGGTTATCTAACATCAAACAGAGAATTGAATATAATTCCATTATAAACAATAACAAGTAAACAGAACAGCAGAGGAGTTATTGTTATGCAACAGCAAATAGTGCGTGCTGCAGGTAGAGGTCTTGGAATGTCAGACATGATGATTTTCAAGACCATGAGCTAGAAGGCTAACAATTTTTATTCTATAACCTTAATATTATATAAAACATAATACTACACAAAATCATTACATATCGTTCCTCAATATTTAACCCTTTGCACCTGAGACTTTCTCAACAACGAATGGAAAGTGTTCAATGTTAACAAGCACTGATTATGATCATGGTGCTAGAAATGTCAGATCCGTCAACAATTTTCTAAAACCATAAATGCAAAAATTCATTAAAATCGTGCATGACCATATAGTCTTACAATCCAATTATTTTCTACGACGCAGTACAATCCTGAAATATTATAACTGATAAACAAAAACAATCTGTTTAAAATTAACTATAAACTATGTGCAGTGTGTAGGAGGACTACCACTATCCGTGACCTTGATGTGATAACTATATGTTGTTATTGATATTTAGAAGCTTAGTTGATATAACTAATCTAAAGGATAAGTCTATATCTAATGCATATTTGATTTTGCATTGTCTTTATTTTTTGTGTTGTGCATTTTTTTTTAAATATTAAAAAAGTTCTGAATGAACACGCATTTTTCAATTCTATAGCAACTAGATAATACAATTTTATTATTTTCAAAAAGTGCGTTTCTCGTATAATGATTATAATATCATCTTGCCGGCACAGTGAACTGAATTAATTTGTGTATATACTCATGTATATATATTTGCTTATCTTATTATGCATATAGGGAGTATGGAATACATAATATAATAAATATGAGTATTTATTAATTTATATACACCTCAAAGCTTATGAAAACGTACAGGTAGGTACACATGTATTTACCAATACTTAAATATATTTCACCCAGCGAATCTAGTTAAATGATGAGCGCGAAGTGATATATGAGTGTAGTGAAATAAAGCGTATTCCAAATATCAATATTTCATATAATCTAAATTATACTCTGCGCTTTTAACATAGCTTAAAAGTACTTTTTTCACAACCGAAGAACAATTTAGCAAAACAAGAACAAGTGTAAATGCTTATTGAATTTAAATGTTAATAAGAAAAAAGCAAAGAACGTCTTGGTATTTGTATATCATTACAAAATAAGTGAACTTATAAAAGCAACTTTTTTTATTGAGTTTTTGATAATATAGTTTCAAATATTTCCCAATCTAAATACAACGACTTTTAATTTTATGATAATTTCAACAACTACGTTATATAAAATGCAGAAACCGTGTTTCAATGTGAATTATCAAAGCTAGGCTATCTTATTAGAATCAACATATCCCAGTAAACATTTTGGAGTCACTTTGATATCATATTGAAGAGGCGTCATGATTTTTTTGTCATAAAAGAGTTTATTTATAGTTCAGTTTCTCACATTTTTTCATATAAAATGTCTACTTTATCGGCTACAGATGGCGAAATTACTCCACCTGTCGGAATACAAATGAAGATAAAGTTGATGCGAACTATAATTGAAGTGAAATAGTGAGAGAAACGTCACTAAATAGAGCACTTCACCAAACTGTTTACTGCGATAGGATGTCAGTTGCGTACTAATAAAGGTCCGCCCCATTTATACATCGATCTAACATGGACAAAAAAATGAAAACTTACTCTCTGTAAAATTTTCATCGTAAAGAAAAAGAAATGTAAAGAATTTTTCCATTTAATAAGCTTTATAAAATAGAAAAACTAATGCATGTTCCCTATTCTATTTTTACACAGTAAATGCGTTTTAGAGTTAGTTATGTAAACTATGATTGAAATAATTCAAAATGAGAAACCAAATAACCGAAACAACAAACATCGCATGAACGTTATCAATCATGGAATGAGAATTCCCTAAACAAATAAAACAAACTTCAAGAAATAATATAAATAAATGCATAATCGAGAAAACAAATAGTATTTTGTATACTTAACTATCTAAAATTATATAATTTTATAGTAAACGAAATAATCTGTAGTTTATAAAAAAAAGTGAAGAAAATGAAAAGCAAACATAAAAACAATTCCTTATCGGCTTGCACGACGTGAACAATGTGATTGTATAATATAAATAGTAGAACGCACCGCTAACAACTACAGTCTGTCAATACCTGTCATCCAATTTGTAGTCAGTATCAGTCATTTGACACTCAGGGTACACGAATTATTTGTTTATTGCTAAAATCGTTCACCATGAGATTGCACTACACGAGCCAATTATAGCACTTCAAAGGAACATCGCATTACGTTAGATTACGTGAAATGAACTTCGTAAAAAGTCAATTACTACAGGACATATTCTGTGCGGTGTGAAACATTGTGTACTTAAGTGTTATTTATAAAATTAAGTGATATGCTTCAAAAATTCTTAACCATTTCAAAATAAGTGTTTTTTTTTTCGAAATTTTTAATATTGTTCCCCATTCCTAAAAGGTATGTTTGATAATTTTAAAATTATTTTGTTTTTTACAATTAGGAAATTAACAATTTCACTTTTTTATCTTTTAAATTTAATTAAAGTTGGTCTATTCTTGTTGCTAAATGTTATCATCAACAACTTTCCGTTGCAAAATGACTATAGGCATATTCGTGGTAACTTTTTGTATTTGTGATATTTAAAATATCTAAAATAATTGATCAGCAGTGGAAAATAGCATAAAATTAAATCTTGGGAAATACTTCTACAACAAATCAATTTATTCAAATAAAATAAAGAATCTTGAAAAACATTCAATTAACTTAATTGATTGTTTTTTGTTCTGATAATTTTAAATACGCTACAAGATTTTAAAGATCTTGAAAACCATATACTGAAGTAAGTAAGCACATTAATCTAAGGTGACTCATATTACATAGTTCAAAGTAACATTCCCGGTAAACGCTACTTAAGGTTTATCTAAAATAATAAAAATTACCTGTTACGTAAACGATTTTACGACGACAGATATAAAACGTTGTGTGACCCATTTTACTGCTTTTCAAAATAAAAATCTACCCTTTGCGTATTAGCATACTAACAAAAGTTCTTACGAACACCTGCTTTATTCATTTGAATCAGATTAAAGGATATTAAAGTAGCTACAAAATAATACCTTCCGGCTTCCTAGTCTACCTAGCCGGCTCTGTAAATTTATTTTTATCAATGACTTCTAAGTTTTACAAACATAGAAAATATTTTAAAGCAATTAAAATTTAAATTTTTACAATTATTCTCTTTGAAATTTTTTTAAGTGAGTATTAAACGCTAAAGACATAGCTACATATATTATATATTTAAAAAAAGATTACTTATCTGTTACGTAACATATTTAGGTTAATATAATGTAAGCTTATGTAAGAAAAGTTACTTTTTTACTTTTTGACGTTAATGAAGCTTTATACACAAGATTATATAATGGTACATATTAAATTAATGTATTACTAAAAGATTTGTAATGACGATTGCATTTATTTGATGACAATGTAGCAGCATTATGTTAAACTTCGGTAAATAAGGAAACGTAACCTAAGGTAAAAAATATTACGTTAAATAAAACATGAAGTTGCATTTTGTGTTCGTAGGGTACGTTATAGGGTTTTTAGTAGGGTGTATTCGTGTTGTTTCGCATTAGTACATTTTATCATATGTCAATAAAATCATAAGCTGCAAATACTCGGTTCCAGTGTGAGAGAACCCTTAGTATAAATCAAACCGTCATGACAAACAAAATCTATAGTAGTGAAATAGTAATAAACATTTGTTATCAGAGAAATAACATGATTAAGAAATAAATAACACGTGTTATTAACTTATTATACAGTTAATATAAATAGTATCAAGTATCACTTCAAAATGTTTTAAAGTGACTCAACTCTTCATCATTTTTAATAAATTATCTACACCCTACACGCAAAAGGATTCTTTCTTTTCTTAAAATATGATTTAATCAAAAATGAAAGAATTCGATAAATGTCTGTATTTATTTATGTAAAATATAATTATAATTTAATGAAATTTACGTGTTAGTAAATTTGTCTACTACGATCAGAGCTCAGGTTAATTCTGTTACCTGTGCATACTATCAGTCAATCGTCTTGGTCTTACAGCCTTTGATTTCTTTCCGTCTATCTCCTTTAAGTCCTCTTTAATATAATTTAAAATATAAATAATGTTTGGCCTAGCACTGGCTACTCCAGATGATGCGTTTATCTAATATAGTATAGTTATTGCATGTCTTGTTTTGTTTATATCAATATTACTTAATAATACTCTGAAATATACTTGGCATTGTTTACAAATTTCTATCATTCTTTTATTAATTATACATTCGGGCGGAGTATTTTTATTTTATAATATTTTGTTTTAATTAATTTCTAATTTAATTTACAATCTGTCCATAAAGGACATTGGGTCTGGCTTTGTAGTTTTCCTAGTGGGCCCTACTGTAGTATTTCATTTTGACCTTTCTTCTGTTTAATGGGTTTGTTTGTTTTTTAATTTTTAATAGAAATATAGGTCAATATAAGTATATTGACTTTTTTTAATTTTTTAAATATCCAAAAGTTCATTTGCAAATTAGTAATCGAGATTATTATTCTTTATTTTCAACAATAATAATATAAAACGTTATAGGTTCCAAAAGCCCAGTTGTAAGTAGAACTAACGTATCTACCGACATCCTCTGTCTTACAAAAAGGATAGCAATTCATGGAAGAGAAGAGGATAATAATCGAATGTAACATCACAAGTAGACGTATTTTTTATAACTTCGAATTCTTTTAATGATTACAGAGCCTAAACTGACTATTTTAATTGTTAATGTCTCCTAGAATATTACGACTTATTAATAAATTATTGGATATTAAGGACCTGATATCCATCGTTATATATATAGATATATGAATAGTACGGTTTTATCGAAGTTAGGATATTGTTTTATAACTCCATTTATAATCAGGGAAATAATAATAAAGTAGTTATACATTTTTAACTTACTCGTACAAGCAATTAAAGAAATCTTTGTTTATTAAGGCACGATTGCCCATAAATTAATTTTTCCAATAGTTTAGCAAATAAATCGATTTTAATCATAATATCAATCAAATCGTTATTGTAATCATTGTTTACTGTTTCTATTATTGTTGTAAGAGTTATTACCCGATAAGTTCGTATACAAAAAAGTCATTGAACATATCGAGATCTTAAATAGCTTGAAATTGATATGGGTATTTGAATTCATTTTTAATAAACTCATAAAACAAAACCTATTATGTAATGCGTCTTACAGATTGGTGTTACAGCAGCATACGAGAGCATTGATTCTTGACGCTATCTTTTTCTTACTTTTATATTTGTAAATTCATATAATTCTGTTAGATCCATTTTTGCAGCATCTTTATGCTCAATAAGGCAAGTTCATTTAATCTACTTTGACTCATAGCATATATTTTATGGTCTTTAATTATTTTTAATTTACTGAATGACCTTTTGACACTAGCTGTTGTTACCGACAATGTTATTTCAATGTATACTTCAGAAAATTCACTTTCCAAGTAACCATACTTTTCTAGAAGTATCTATCAAAACCGTGATATTGAAATAATGTATATTTTCCCACTTTACTCGTCTTTTAATAGCCTTCTTATTATGTGTCGCGGAGTTTCAGATAGCAAATTACTTTGTTTAATAATCATTATTTGTATAAAACAGCGTCTAATTACCTGCATAACTTAATTCTAATCCTATTGCATTTAATGATAAATATTAACGATTTGTGTTTATTACTTCAACTTCATAAATAATACATATATTTATTACACGGTTGAACAAGATTTTATTTGCAATTTTAATGTTCATTTTGATAGTAAAAACTTTGTTAATTTTAGTTTAATGTGATGCTGTTTTATTGCTATAACCAATCTATAACTGGACAGTTATGTTATTTACAGATTTGGGTTTTGGTACATTATGCAGTAAATTTTACAAAAAATCTACTCTTAAGGACCCGTAAATCTCTCTTCAGACATTCCATGTTATTAATCTATTTAATAAAACATAATTTGAAGATATTTTTAATAATAATGTATAGGTAAATGACATATATATGTCATTGCATTGTAATGTTATCAAAAATCTGCCATATTTCTACTTTAAATTTGAAGAAAAAATTAACCTAACATTTTCCAAAGACAAATTAATTTCTGCACTCACATATTTCAAGCTTTATAAACACGTTGCAAAAAAAATTAAATTGGCAAATATCAACACCAAGAAAAACTAGTCATAAAATTGAATGTTCCATACGTCACAAAGCGTATGACGGAGCCTTAAAAACATTTATTTTGTCGAAATTCGTACACAAAATTATTTACTAATTTTGTGTAATTATCTTACTTTGTATAAATTGCTTTTTTCAGTGGTAACATTATTTTGTAATACACACATACTCAGAAAACAATTATATGTGTATTACTAACCTTAAACTTCATAACACTAACATTTTTACTTAATTCAGTAAAATTAATTTTTTTCCTCATTGTTTTACGGCGTTTTCAACTGCTGGGTCATTGCGTTATTATTAAAATCATTATTTAACCAAATCTTAATTTAAATTATAATATTTGGTGTTTCTTTAACATAGCTAATTGATATTTGTCGCCTAATTTCAACTGAATTCAATTCAACTCAATTCAATATAAAATATTTATATAAAACTACACTGTATATTGATAAAGTTGACTATCAAAACCTCAAATATCCAATTATTTTTATTCAATTCGCAATGTTATAGAAGTTATTAACAATTGAAGTAGTCATTTTTTTCACTTTAATAATTAAAGGAGTAAAAATTTACAAAAAGGGACTAACTACACCGCCTCATTCCTTCCTCACCTTCTTCCCCACTACCATTTGCCAACCTTTACAATCACTGTTAAACAGAAGAAGTGCAAAAGAGATGCAGAATTAAACGTCAGATCTATAGCAACTGTTGCGACGACTCATAATGTTTTAATAATTTTCTGATATAAAACAAAAAATAAATAGCATTACTTATTATAGTCTAACGAGTACGTGACGTCATCAACTTCTAAGCAAAATATATTCTATATACATTCGTCAATTTTTTGATATTTAATAAAATAAAAACGCCAAAATCAGTTCACCCATTTCTTACACAAGATTTTCATATAAGTTTATATGCAATAGTCACAAAAATGTCTTCAGTGACATCATTTTCAGATAATAATAATAAATGACGAGCTGGCATTGAAATGAACACATATAGATGACCTATAAGTTCAGACGGTCGGGACACAGACAGCCGAAGAACGTTTCAGCGTGATTAGTATTCTTCCAGCGCAACGATTAGCTTGCCTTTCCACTTTATCTATTTAACAACAGGTTGTTAACTGACAACGTAAATATATTTCCGTACGCTAAATAGCTTGTTGGTAAACAAACCTGATCATATGAGAACCTGACACTGAATTTGTAACCTCTCAATCGCTTTGTGGACTCAAATTTTATTGGACTTTGCTTATTGCTTGTAATGCAAATAGACGACTTAATGTACTAGCAAATTTTTTAAGTAAATTTAACTTTTATGATTTATTATTACGTTATAATTAATTTGTTTATTTACAAATGTCGTATTTGTTGTTAATAATGTGTTGAAGATAATTGTGTCCGGTGTTGTCAGAGTATGGGTCCTCGCGGTTAATGTTTTTTTTAATATTCGTTATTTTTATAAGCTTGTCAAACCCATTAGAAAGCAATGCTTTATCAACACACGAAATTCCCTTTGTACTATTGTTTTGAAAATTATAAAAAATAGTGTTACTAAAACCACTATAAACTAATGGTCGGAATATTATGAAATTTTCACAAATATAGTTTAAAAGTTGATGCCATCTAAAATTCATATGTATTTGTCAACAGTGGCGCGCCGCCAGTGACTTTTTGTAATGGAATATGTAAAATAAAATGCAAATGAATAACCTTCAATTAATTAAATAAGACAATCTGAACCTAAATATGTTTTTAAACGTGAACGTGTGACACGCTCTCTTCTCTTTCACGTGCAACACGAAATGATTAAATATTGATAGCATTTGTATATACGTACATACGGTTTGTATGTATTAAGGCTGAGCGAAATACAAACTTTTAACTAAGAGTTAAAGGCGTTACTTTTTTCATCAAAATGATTCCGTCATTTCCAGACCTGTGTACATGACTGTAGTGGATAGGATCGCGTAACTGTTCGCCAACTAGTTAATTTATTTAACGTCGGTGTCCGATGTTGAGCACTATAACAGTCCACCTTGTCGCATAGACACTAGCGCCGGCGTTGATCCATTTTTGATCCAGTTTGAGCTGGACTAAGTTCCTCAGTGTTTATTGACAATGTCGGATCTAATCCTTGACACATACTTGTTAGTTACTAATTATGTAATATCATTTAGGTAAATCAGTTCAGTACAATTCTTATCACAACTGAATTCGTTGACATTGCTTCTCATTAAATAAATATATTTAGTCTAACAATTAGCGTCTCTATTTTCGTACATTATGAGCCACTGGTAATCATTACTGCGCAATGCATATATACGGGTATGTACACATAATTATTCGAGCACACTAAAGCATTTCTTTATTGCCAGATCTTTTTATTTAATGGTTTATTTGATTTATTTTACTGTTTATTGTTGCAATAAAGAAATAAACTGATTTAGATGTTGAAGAAGATTTTTGTAATTAGTATCTGTTAATGTATTATTGTTATCAGACTACGGACTTATCGGCTGCCACTACTGAGAACTGCTTCGCTGATTTTATGTCATATTTTGTGATATCGGTTTATATAAAGGCCCAACACACAGTCCCATGCCACAGAATGCCCGCAGTCCCATCTAATGCCTTTCTGGGTGTCTACCAATTTTGACAATGGGGCTGGGAGGATTGAAAAAAACATTGTGAAACCATATGCAATATAAAATATAGAAGTCGTGAAAAATGGTGTAGTAGGTTTATAAAAATTATAAAAAAATGTACAAGTGCGGAGCGACGGTCAAAATAGCAAGAAATTTGTGTATGTGGTATAAATTCATTAGAAAAGATATAATATTTCACTACCGTCTAATGCAAAAAAAATAATTCCCGATTCACGATACCTTGGCGATAAAAACAAAATCATAAGATCTATTTACAAGAAATGATAACACAAGTACCCATTCTGTTCAAGGTTGTTTAACTTTTGTATTCATTATTTCCTAACAACAAATGTTGAAACTTTTGAAGTGCTTTGTTCTTACAAACAAAAGCTTACTCCTACAATACATTTGAATATATTAATAATTCCTGTGGCTGTGGATGTTATTGTTGGTAATATTAACTTCATTTTGATTTTCTATACAATTAAACAATTCTACATTATATTCAATAGCATAACATTAACAGTGATGGCACTCCTCAAATTTGAAATATCTTGTCATAATTTACTATTAATTAGAGTATTTCAGAATATAAAGTATCTTTACTTTTGTATCTGAATTCCCAGTTTTTTTTCTAATCGAGCATAACTGTCTTTGAAAAAAGTAGAATTAAAAAATCCATATTTTAGGTTATGTTTCACGTATTGACATAGCAAAAGTGTCGAATAAAATAGCCTTTAAATCAAAGAGCTAATCCGGCAGATGAATGCTACCAACGAACTGTTTGTTCTTTGGTAGCATTCATCTGCCGGATTAAACCGAACCGACCCGACGTTTACAGATGACGATGAACTCTACACAATTAAATTATTTTTGCAATAAAATAATTGTGTTAATGTCAGACCTTAGAAGTTAGCCCCGTTTAAGTCGGGTCACGTTCGTCACCTCTTCTGTTTCCCACACCCTCTTTCCTACACATCCCAACTTTGTACTTTGTATTCCGTAGACTTGACATTTCCGATTGTGTCATTTTAGACAGTGACGGTTTAAAGAGGGTCTTTAAGATGGGCAAATCAGTTTCTTTCGTTAACCATTTAGCTAATGTGTGGTTCAAAGGAACACAAAGATAATTGTTTAAACATGACGCATTGTTTTAACATTTAAGAGATTGTAGAACAATACAGTTTTAAGAAAATGCTAAAATTTGAAATAGATAAAATAGATCCGCCATTGAAGGTATCTACATATTATCATTCTACACGTGGCTGATAAGGTATCGGCACTGCTCTTATTCACTTTATTCTTTTATTAAATTTGATAATTTTTAATTAGATTTTAGTGTCTCTCTACAACAATTAAGGAAGACTCAAGGGCATTGCGTCATAAACTGCGAAAACTATGTTTTGAAGACACTTTAATGCCGATTTGTTGAAATTTGGAAGGATTATTTAATTATTTTTAAAGATAATTTAAAGAAAATATAATTAAAAACCACGCACTTTATACATTTTGGCTAAAAACAGTTATTACTTTAACCAAGCAGTCTTGAGAAATAAGTCTTTGAGAAAATACAAAAGAAAATTTTTCCAGTTTTTAAAAAATTGGGTTACAAATTTGCAATATATATGTCAACCTTATGACTATGTTTATATATAACAAACTTTAATAAGTGTATTATTTGAAAAACATTTTTTTTTTTTTAATCTAGTTTTTTTAGCACTGAGAATTTGAATTTCAAGTTTGTGCCCCATGCGCAACTTATCATTTATGAATTTATTAAAAAAAAAATGACAAATTTACAAATACTCTGTATAACTTTTATCATTTATTTACATACAGTAAACAAGTCATAAATTTTAAATCCCACTACATAGATAGAGTTAGAATTTGCCACAAACTAATTCGAAGGTTCATTTTATACTGCGCATATAAAAATTGTTACACTTGCTAGCTTACTCTAACCTAATTAAAGTGTTACAATTTCTACTCGAGTATCGGATAATACTAAAATAAAAGTAGTATAACCGACTGTACGACGGACCCTTAAAATTCACGCGTTATTAAAGCACTCGTACCTGTCAATCACTTGAGATTGCAAATCTGATAAATATAACAACACAATTATCTTTGATGACCCATAATTAATATCTGCAACAATTAATTAAAATCTAATGAGGACACTGCTATCTCGCAATCGAGATTAACGCGTTACTACCTGTCATGTTATTTAAGATATTTCAATTTGAAAACAATTTAATTTTACTATCAAACTATCTGTATCTTACTTACAAATTTCAGTTTGTGTGATCCTTACCGAATATACATATATAGTACAATTAGTTTGATTAATTTTGGCCCGATAAAAATTAATTTATAGTCATTTTATGATTAATGCTCCACGCGTTGTGATTCTGAAGAGATTGCAAATAGATAATAGAAAACAAAATGCTTGGAGATAAAATTTTATTCGTGTGACGTTTGAAGTTTATTTTTTAAATTCACA
This sequence comes from Panorpa germanica, assembly GCA_963678705.1. Lineage (NCBI taxonomy): Eukaryota > Metazoa > Arthropoda > Insecta > Mecoptera > Panorpidae > Panorpa > Panorpa germanica. Next base: position 13,249,002 of record OY783217.1, read on the forward strand.
AAAAAGACTGTTGTAACTACATACGACAATAGCAGTTTGGACTTCTACAGCGCCAGCAAATAAATGTCAATAAAGTAGGGTTAAAATCAAGATCAAAGCAAATCCGAGGTAATAAAAATGCGACCATGGCTCTTAATTTATTCGGTACACTTAACCATTGATGAGTCAGGGCTTTGTCCATTGTCATTATTTCCGATATATTTTCGTCGCCACCAGGTGCGACTCGTTGTAAGTGGCACGATCACACTCGTGACCTACCATAACCTCAACCTAGTTGAGTTTAAAATACAAGTACATTCTTATCTCTACTAAATACTACTAGTTAAACGAATACATTTTAGTAGGTTCAGTATATTTTTGTAGAAATATTATTCCGACCCTTCAATTACATAAAATTTACAATTTTGATGCCATTTTTTAAAAGTATTTTTGTCTGAAAGCATTCTACATACTAATAAAGTAATACATATTTTAACAAGAATGCGAAAAAAAATCGCATACTACATAATTCAGAAAGAAACGTACCTACATTTGTCATTTAAAAATCCCGCCAGTAAACTATCAAAAAAAAATTTGTATGCAAGTTGGTAACTTTGACAAAACTTTCAGCGCGGTACTTTTAAATGACATGTGCGTATTTACAAGTTGTTTATTTATACGGGCTATCGGCTATATGTATGTACCACATGTCATTCTGTACTGTATCGGATATAACACGTAGCTTTATATTTTATACAATAGAAATTTAATAATGAGCAATTATCTAAAGTGAACAAAGCAATGCATGATGAACCATCCGTACTATAATATAAAGACGGTTCCTAATATATACTCATTTTATAGATCATTAATTTACACCACAGAAACTAACCTAAAAATAAAATATAAGTTGTATATTTCTGTGAATAATATTAACAATCAATAGAGAGAAAAGAAACAGAATATTTGTTTTAATGTTGTTCACTAATACATATTTTAATATTTTTTTTCTTATTGCAGTAGTATTATACCATGGATCCTCCAAGTGACCCCGTGATCAGTGTCCAGCCTCCTGCAGAACCTAGACGTCGAGTCAGTATCGTATCCGAGCCCCTACACGGTCATGATAATCTCGGTTTTGAACAAAACCCACGAAGAAAAATATCAGCAATATCACAACATTCCGAACACCCTCGAGAAGATATGGGACCAGTAAGGAAAAAAAGTATTCTGCATAATTCACAAGATAACTTATCTTTAAATAGTCATCATTCTCAAAATATATATGGTCTCGGTATGTATTGGTTTTTATAAAGTTAAGAAAGTGACAGTTCATGTAAAATGAAAAATATTCACATCGCATTTAACGTTAATCTGAATATTTACGAAACATGTTATGTAAATCTTATATAAATATTACGGTATATGTAATGTATATGTTTTTAAATTTTACGTAAACTAGCACTGTAATTGCAACTTCGAAACATCTGATATTCTTATGTGTATAAGCTAAAGGTTTATTAATATTCTTATGTTATAGAACCAAAAACAAATGGCGATGGAAGAATAAAGAAAATTTCAGTGACTGACAGTATATACTCAACAAAGAAACACACCCCAGAGCCTACAAACTACGTAGAGCAATCCTGGATGTACCTTTGCTGCAAGAGATGTCGCGGAGCTGATAACACACCTTCCTGGGAACCCCCGCACTGGCAGAAGATCTGTCCATATCCTTTATGCCCATCATATAGACAGTTTTCAAGGATATTGTCACTTGTACTCCTAGGTTTGTGAAGATGCTCTTATGAATCATGATTCTCTTGATAATCATTGAATAATGATGATTAAATTATATGTTTTCAGGTTTATTAGCATGGGGTGTAGTTTATGCAATTTTGGGTGAAACTGCTGCTCCTGGCGGTCAACTTTTTGGTTTGGCTGCACTAACGGTAGCTGCACATTTTGGAGGCTGGATAATGACTTTAACGACTTTACCTGCGCTAATTGGAATGCTATTAGTAGGAATCTTATTTCAGGTAAAGATAAATACTATTCTCTTAAATAATTTTCTTAATTTAAATATATTTCCAACAACTTCATTGTACTTTGTATTTTAGAACGTAGGTCTAGTCAATTTGGAAGGCGATATGCATGAGATTGTTGTGGAACTAAGAAAATTTGCTTTGGTCATCATCCTTACTCGAGCTGGACTTGAAATGGACCCACAGGCTTTCAAAAAGCTTTATGGAACCATTTTAAAACTGGGCTTAGTACCATGGGCAGTTGAGTGTATTGTTGTAGCAATAATGAGTCATTATCTACTGGGCCTTCCCTGGATTTGGGGATTTTTATTAGGTGCGAATTTGATCTACAAATTTAGTTATTTAGATTATCAGAATCGAATTAAAAACTACTCTCCTCTTTCAGGATCCATTATTGCCGCAGTTTCGCCAGCTGTAGTAGTGCCCTGCTTGTTCAGACTACGTGGTAAAGGTTATGGTGTCGCGAAAGGTATTCCCACTCTTATCATAGCTGTTGCTGGAATTGATGACGCAACATCCGTTGCCATCTTCGGAATAATAAGCAGTATAATGTTCTCCACTGACTCATTGGCATTTCAAATTGCCCAAGGTCCAGTCTCAATAATAATGGGAATTGGATTTGGTATTCTTTGGGGATTACTATCAAAATACGTTCCCGAGAAAGGCGATCCCTTTGTAGTGCCTTTAAGAACTCTTATGTTATTTGCTGGAGGACTGATTTCAGTTTTTGGATCTGAATTAATTGGTTTCGATGGAGCTGGGCCCTTGGCAGTTGTAGCTGCTGCTTTTGTCAGTGGATATTTCTGGACAGAGCAAGGATGGGAAATTGAAGATAATCCAGTTGCAACTGCTTTCGAAATATTCTGGATGATATTTGAACCAATCTTATTTGGAATTACTGGAGCCCAAGTTAAAGTTAGTAATTAGAGTAATTAAATTTATATATGTATGTTAATAATCATAGTTGCACAATTTGTATGCAACAACTATTACATTACTTATTAATTACATTGTAAAATAATTTATTTTTAGATTGCTGAGCTGGATTCGGATATTGTAACGTACGGTCTAGCTTGTTTAGCTGCTGGGATTGTTATCAGAATATTTGCCACAGTGTTAGTTGGATTTAGAAGTTCTCTCAACACAAAAGAAAAATTCTTTGTAGCCTTGTCTTGGATGGCAAAGGCAACAGTGCAGGTATAACAATTAATAATTACAGTAAGAAATATATTAAGCCATTGCGAAAAGAAATGAATATTTTATATTGTAATCAGGCTGCTCTTGGTCCTGTTGCTTTGGGAGCTGTTATGAGCAACAATGGAACTGAGGAAGAGAAGAAATGGGGGGACATAGTATTAATGATCTGCATTTTTAGTATTATTTTAACTGCACCATTGGGTGCCATCATTATTACAATATCTGGACCTAGGTTGCTGACGAAGACAAGACAACCGCACATAACTGAAGGTGGGTTAACACAAAACTCTTATTTTAAAAGACATGAACATAGTACTAGGTGACTATAATGATTATAAATTTCAGGCTGGCGGCGAAGTCATCGTCCATCTCTTCGTGACATCAGTATTATTGATGAAGAAGAGGAACGAGAAGATCCAGAGGATGTCCCAGATGCTAACACTGTACAAAACACAACAGCTAATTCAGTAACGACTCCAATAGCTCCTCCAACCTATACAATGACGATTACTAATTAGGTTTCTTCAACACAATCTAAATAAGTCACAACATAATAAAAAGTATTCAATATTTTAGTTAATTGGTTGCATACCAATTTACTTTATTGGATATTGGTACAATAGTTATTAACTTATTACCTATTTGCAAAAGACATGTTGCTATTAAAAGTTTAAATTTACTTTTACCTTTTCCTGTCCAAACACTTTCTGACTTTGTCTTTTAGTTGTATTCAATTATATCAGACTAGGTCATTTGCCAGTTGTCTGTAGTTAAAGTCTAGTGATTAACCAGCTGAGGTATCATTGCTGTCAAAATTACTGTTTCATTATCCTTCTTTTAAAAGGTAAATAGTGGGTTTAAAGAACAAATTGTTATATACTTTTTATAAAATGCGGCTAACAAATTGAGGGTGAAGATATAGACTATATGTATATAATAAACATATATTTATTTAGCAAGTATAAATTAAAGAATTCTTATGTATGATATTCATATATAATATTTTCATTTAAAAATTATACTTTATTTATTTTTACTCATTTCTACAACCAAGTATACTATATATTCTTCTTTAAGTTGAAAACATGAAGTATCAAACTCAAATAATATTTTAATGAACAACTTATATACATAAATAAAAAATCGCCTGTTTTGGAAATTTTACTCATTTTAGTTTATAATTTATTCATACAATAAACTTGACATTATTTCTCTAGAATGAGTAAAAATAGAAACCATTCATATTAGGTTTTACGGTTTAATTGTAAATAGAATATTGTTGCATACAATTGTTAATAAATATGTTGTAATATTTAATTTAAAATAAATAAATATTCATAAGAAAACCATTGTACATGTACTAAGCAAAATAAAATTTCAAATTTTAATTCTGATTTTAAACTAGAATATTTCTCTTATAATAATTATTAGCAAGTATTCAATCTTAAAAAGATAAGAACATTTCTTGTTCGATTTGTAAATTGATTGTTTTGGTGCATATAAATTTAATGAGTAAAGTAGGAAAATCTAGTAAATTAACGAACCCATTTAATTAACAAAAATATGTATTAAATCTGAACAGCGACATCTATTATAGAGTAGCTTAAACATTAAGTATTCAATAAAAATCAAACCTATTTTATTGCGCCTGGACAGAGTGCAACCTAACTTGCAATGTATAAAAAGATACACTGGATGGCTTTTAATGCATCACTTGGAAGTCCTAACTCGTATAAATGGGGTCAAGTTTACAATACCAGCACCACTCGACATGAAATTCTTCGACTTACAAAAAAAAATTATATTACATTACATCAAATGTAAATTAATCATTGTACTTTATTTATTATATCTTGTATTGTAACCTCATCTTTACTTAAAATAATGTATAACTTTAAAGTTGATCAATAAAATTGTAAACAATAAAATAGTATGAGTTTTATTATGACAACGAGTGTGACTTATGTAATTTTTTCTGTTTTTTATGCGACTTTTTTAAATTCATGGACTTTTTTTTCTAAATTTTTTTTTTTGGATTTCTTGAAATTTTTTGATGCAGTTATGTGCGCTAGGCTTTAAAGTAAATAACTGCTTCATTACATTTTAAATATCTTCTCGATTCTGGCTTTCACGCGAATTTTTTTAAATTCATGGACTTTTCTTTCTACATTTTTTTTTGGATTTCTTGAAATTTTTTGATGCAGTTATGTTCGTTATGCTCTAAAATAAGAAACTGCTTCATTACATTTTAAATATCTACGCGATTCTGACTTTTATGTGGCCTTTTTTAAATTCATGGACTTTTTTTTTCTAAAATTTTTTTTGGATTTCTTGAAATTTTTTGATGCAGTTATGTTCGTTATGCTCTAAAATAAGAAACTGCTTCATTAGATTTTAAATATCTACGCGATTCTGACTTTTATGTGGCCTTTTTTAAATTCATGGACTTTTTTCTAATTTTTTTTTTTTGATTTCTTGAAATTTTTTGATGCAGTTATGCTCGTTATGCTCTAAAATAAGAAACTGCTTCATTAGATTTTAAATATCTACGCGATTCTGACTTTTATGTGGCCTTTTTTAAATTCAAGGACTTTTTTTTCTAAAATTTTTTTTTTTATTTCTTAAATTTTTTTGATGCAGTTATGCTCGTTATGCTCTAAAATAAAAAACTGCTTCATTACATTTTAAATACCTACGCGATTCTGATTTTTACGCGACTTTTTTTAAATTCATGGACTTTTTTTTCTAAAATTTTTTTTTGGATTTCTTAAATTTTTTTGATGCAGTTATGTTCGTTAGGCTTTAAAGTAAATAACTGCTTCATTACATTTTAAATATCTTTGCGATTCTGGCTTTTGTGCGACCTTTTTTATGTTCATGGACATTTTTTTTCTAAAATTTTTTTTTGGAATTCTCAAATTTTTTTGATGCAGTTATGTTCGCTATGCTTTAAAATAAAGAACTGCTTCATTACATTTTAAATATCTTTGCGATTCTGACTTTTATGTGACCTTTTATAAATTCATGGACTTTTTTTTCTAAATTTTTTTTTTTGATTTCTTTAAATTTTTTTATGCAGTTATGTTCGCTAGGCTTTAAAGTAAATAACTGTTTCATTACATTTTAAATATCTTCGCGATTCTGGCTTTTACGTGACTTTTTTTAAATTCATGGACTTGTTTTTCTAAAATTTTTCTTTGGATTTCTTAAATTTTTTTGATGCAGTTATGTTCGTTAGGCTTTAAATTAAAGAACTGCATCATTAGATTTTAAATATCTACGCAGAAGCTCAAAAAATTGCATTGCTCTTAAAATCATAAAAGTGAACCTTTTCATCATTTTTAACAAGATTATAGTCTTCTTTCTATATGTAGGTTTAATATATTGATATATCATAAACTAAAATACGTATTTAAAAATGAATTATAAATTTGAAATCAGCATTCAAAATTAAGTTTAAATCCGTTATAAAATGATATATATATTTTATTCATTTTTTTTGAAAAGTAAGAAGGTAATACTCTTCTTACTTTTCATAAAAATTGAAGAAAAAATATTCATTTTTTTTGAAAAGTAAGAAGGTAATACTCTTCTTACTTTTCATAAAAATTGAAGAAAAAATATATGTCATTTTATTACGGATTTTAACTTAATTTTGAATGCTGATTTCAAATTTATAATTCATTTTTAAATAAGTATTTTAGTTTATGATATATCAACATATTAAATCTCCATATAGAAAGAAGACTATAATCTTGTTAAAAATGATGAAAAGGTTCACTTTTATGATTTTAAGAGCAATGCAATTTTTTGCGTTTCTGCGTAGATATTTAAAATCTAATGATGCAGTTCTTTATTTTAAAGCATAGCGAACATAACTGCATCAAAAATTTTTAAGAAATCCAAAAAAAAATTTTAGAAAAAAAATGTCCATGAACTTATAAAAGGTCGCATAAAAGCCAGAATCGCGTAGATATTTAAAATGTAATGAAGCAGTTTTTTATTTTAGAGCTTAACGAACATAACTGCATCAAAAAATTTCAAGTAATCCAAAAAAAATTTTAGAAAAAAAAGTCCATGAATTTAAAAAAGGTCGCATAACAGTCAGAATCGCGTAGGTATTTAAAATGTAATGAAGCAGTTATTTACTTTAAAGCCTAACGAACATAACTGCATCAAAAAATTTCAAGAAATCCAAAAAAAAAATTTAGAAAAAAAATGTCCATGAACTTATAAAAGGTCGCATAAAAGCCAGAATCGCGAGGGTATTTAAAATGTAATGAAGCAGTTTTTTATTTTAGAGCTTAACGAACATAACTGCATCAAAATAATTTAAGAAATCCAAAAAAAAATTTTAGAAAAAAAATGTCCATGAACTTATAAAAGGTCGCATAAAAGCCAGAATCGCGTAGATATTTAAAATGTAATGAAGCAGTTTTTTATTTTAGAGCTTAACGAACATAACTGCATTAAAAAATTTCAAGTAATCCAAAAAAAATTTTAGAAAAAAAAGTCCATGAATTTAAAAAAGGTCGCATAACAGTCAGAATCGCGTAGGTATTTAAAATGTAATGAAGCAGTTATTTACTTTAAAGCCTAACGAACATAACTGCATCAAAAAATTTCAAGAAATCAAAAAAAAAATTTAGAAAATAATGTCCATGAACTTATAAAAGGTCGCATAAAAGCCAGAATCGCGTAGATATTTAAAATGTAATAAAGCAGTTTTTTATTTTAGAGCTTAACAAACATAACTGCATCAAAATAATTTAAGAAATCCAAAAAAAAAATTTAGAAAAAAAATGTCCATGAATTTAAAAAAGGTTGCATAAGAGCCAGAATCGCGTGAATATTTAAAATGTAATGAAGCAGTTATTTAATTTAAAGTATAACAAACATAACTGCATCAAAAAAATTCAAGAAATCAAAAAAAAAATTTAGAAAAAAAAAGTCCATGAACTTATAAAAGGTCGCATAAAAGCCAGAATCGCGTAGATATTTAAAATGTAATGGAGTAGTTATTTACTTTAAAGCCTAACGAACATAACTGTATCAAAAAATTTCAAGTAATCCAAAAAAAATTTTAGAAAAAAAAGTCCATGAATTTAAAAAAGGTCGCATAACAGTCAGAATCGCGTAGGTATTTAAAATGTAATGAAGCAGTTATTTACTTTAAAGCCTAACGAACATAACTGCATAAAAAAATTTCAAGAAATCCAAAAAAAAATTTAGAAAAAAAATGTCCATGAACTTATAAAAGGTCGCATAAAAGCCAGAATCGCGTAGATATTTAAAATGTAATGAAGCAGTTTTTTATTTTAGAGCTTAACGAACATAACTGCATCAAAATAATATAAGAAATCCAAAAAAAAAAATTTAGAAAAAAAATGTCCATGAATTTAAAAAAGGTCGCATAAAAGCTAGAATCGCGTAGATATTTAAAATGTAATGAAGCAGTTTTTTATTTTAGAACATAATGAACATAACTGCATTAAAAAAAATTAAGAAAATGGATTTTAATTTTTTTTTAGAAAAGTCCATGAACATAAGAAAGGTCACATAAAAACCAAAATCGCGTAGGTATTTAAAATCTAATAATACAGTTTTTTATTTTAGAGCATAAGGAACATAACTGTATCAAAATATTTCAAAGAATGAAAAAGAAAATTTAGAAAAAAATGTCAATGAATTTAATAAACCTTAAGACATCATTGCGCCTGACAGAGCGGCAACATTACTTACGAGCAAATTTAAGGATACAATGACTTATATGTCCAACTAAATTGTGCTAGGTAAAAACAGAGCAACTTGCATAATCTATTTTTAAATTAAATACTTTTTAATTTTTTTTAATCATCCTAATATCCATATCTCTGTAAAAGCATAATTACCTGAGATCATTTTATCAAATGTTTTGTGTGTTTCTCGTTTTGATTTGTCAACGATGGATGGAATTAGGTACTTCCGAGTGAAGCACCAAAAGCCATCTAGTGTTTCTTTTATACATTGTAAGTTAAGTTGCACTCTGTCCAGGCGCAATAAAATTGAATTATGAACAATTTATGTTTAAGCTACTCTATAATAGATGTCGCTGTTTAGACTTAATAAATTAATATTTATTAATTAAATGGTTTCGTTAATTTACTAGTTTTCACTTATGTCAAGACGTGAGCTCTTGCTCATTAAGAAGTTAACAGACGTCAGGTAAGCAGTTACAAAATCGGCCCTTAAATTTATATGCATACATGCGCCAAAAGAATTCAATTTAATTTTTTATTAAGATAAAGATAATATTAGATACAGACTTTTATCTTTATGAATTAGTATCTGTTATTTAATATTTAAGGGCCCTATTTTGCAACATTTTTTCTGAATTAGTTTGCTGCGATATTCATTTATTCGAACATATTGGTAAATAAAAGCTTTATAAAGTTGTTCTTTCATTACAAATTTATTTTTCAATATTATATTTTTAACAAAACAAAAACTTTTTCTTTTATTAACTTGTAATATATGTTTTCTAACGTAACTTTTTATACAAAATTTTAATGCCTACGAAGCCCAAAAAATCTATATTATTATTACAAAATTTTAATGAAAACGATATTAAATTAAAACTTTTGATTTACTATAATTTAAATTACAAAATTGAAATCAGTATTATAATTTACGTTAGAAACCATTACAAATTTAATAAAAAAATACATTTAACAATAAATAACAATAACTACAAAAAACATTTTCTGCATTTCCGGGGATGAAAGAAGGTTATACTCTTGTTAAAATGTATGAATACTAAGGTTTATTCCGCAGCAAAGCGACGTTTGTTATATACTTAAATGATTTAATTTCAATAGAATAATTCATAATCCTCAGGCCCTCTAGCGTCGGTGTTCTTTGAAGTCCAGAGAACAATATTTGTTTGAGCTGAATAAAAAAAAATTAAACTTAGAAAATTATAGACAACATTATGTTTGTGTTGTGATTACAAATTGTGACTAATTGACTTTTACCTTAGGACGATTCTTCTATATTTTCAGTCCCTGTTTGTAATTCACGTCTTGTAATCAGGAACATTGAACCATCCTCAATTACCACCATGTTACTAGCATATCTTGAAAGTGAAAGAAAATCAATATAGTTTTTATTTGATGAACCATGACATAAAAAAAAATTAAACTTAGAAAATTATAGACAACATTATGTTTGTGTTGTGATTACAAATTGTGACTAATTGACTTTTACCTTAGGACGATTCTTCTATATTTTCAGTCCCTGTTTGTAATTCACGTCTTGTAATCAGGAACATTGAACCATCCTCAATTACCACCATGTTACTAGCATATCTTGAAAGTGAAAGAAAATCAATATAGTTTTTATTTGATGAACCATGACAAATATTTTTAAAAATATTTTTGACTTACTGTTTATGTTCCTATTGTCGTTTCTTTATCATTTCGTTCTGCATTCTCTTGTGTTTTCATTTTACCAGGAAACGAGTAATTGTTTGTCTTGAAAAAATCACTAAAAACAATACAAAATGTTTAATTATTATTACTACTTGTAAGTTAAGTTGCACTCTGTCCAGGCGCAATAAAATTGAATTATCAACAATTAAGTGTAAATTTAATTTAATGAACCAATTAATTACCTAGGATCTTCTAATAAACCATTTGTACTGTTATTGTAGCAATATGTCAACGATATTTGAAGTTCACTGCGTCGACCGCTTTCAGAAAATGGGACATCCTAGTGCTTTGAAGTACTCCTAGTGTAATTGGAAGACTCTGTAAATAACAATTAAATTTAACATTAAATTAAACATTAAATAAACAATATAGTATAAACTGCTATTGTTTTAAGAGTCTAATATTTGTATAAATCTTTCAGTTTAAGGTTATGAAATGGATTGTTTATTAAAACTTTAAGAAATCGTATCTATTTATACTTCAATTAAGTAAATTACTATTCACTATTCCTTTCCCACATAAATATTTGTCTTGGAAATCAATTTTAATCTGACAATTAATTTATAATAACTTTAGGAACCACAGGTGACAGGACACATAAATGTGACAGGCCATCTATTATGTAAATTCTTAACTACAAGGTTCCCTTGCTCCATCATTAAAATAATCATTAATGGTTAGAATCTTTAATAGAATAAGTATTATTATAATTGAATTTATTAGTTTTTTTTTTTAAATAATAGTCAGAATATATTATTAAATAAAAACATTAAACGAAGTCAATTGAGTAATCACTAATAGTAACGTTTCATCAATAATAACTAAAAGTGAGACGTTAACATTTAATACGCAACTCTAATTATACATGGATATCATCCATAAATTACGTCACACAAATTTCATGATTTCTTAAGCCCTCCGTCCCCATTATCACACATTGCATACCCTGTTCTTCTGTAGTGACGTCAAACATTTGAAAAAAAAAATGGTTTTAATATTATTTTTTTTTAAGTCTAACTTTTGATTAGATGTAACATTACAAATCTAATCAGTCCTCCTTCCCCCATGTCACATCTTGTTACACACTAAGACCTCTATGAGATTATCATAAAATATAAAATGTCCAACATTTGTACGATTTGTTGGTGATAGGTATAGAAAAATAGAAAAACTACAAATAATAAAAATATTGTACATCAAAACGAATATTATTGGAAGAATTGAAAACAGTATTTTTAAAAGTTTTTATATAGTCTATTTCATATTTCGAAAGCAACCTTTGTTGTTTAGATTAGATTTACACCATTTGAAATTATATACAAATGTTTCTATTATTGTTCAACAGATGACGTTTTATATTATTAGATAAGCAATGCTCAGAACCTAAAATAGACAAAGTGGAGAACCTAAATACTTCTAAGTACAAAAAAAAAAATAATATTTGAAAAATAGTTTGACTGCTAAATAGCCAATCCAACATAATCCAGTTAGATAGCACATTTGCCTAAAGTTTTGAACCTTATGTGCTGGTTGTTGTGTTTTTAGCTTCGATTTCCGAACCGGCGTTTATACTTTAAATTTAAATATTGTTTGTCAAATAAAATCGAAACAGGTGTATATGAGACTTTAACACCACTAAAAGGTCAATATTTGTAAATCACTGGTGATAGAATAGAAATAGGCTGACATCAATTAATTTCAAAAGTGAAATGATTTCATTCTGACAGTGATGAACCTTACTTATTCCAATATAATTTATTCCCTTTCCACTGATTACAATATTTAACAGTGAGGTTTTTCAATATGTGGTCTCAAACTTAAGTATTTGACATGTGGTAAAGGTGGTAAACGCAAAGGCACAGACACAGACACAACTGGGCAACGTCACTCAAAACGCTCAAATCAAATCAACATGCGGGACCACATACAGATTATTCGGAAAGACTAAAAACTAAAAACCCAAGGGAACTTGACGCCCACTGAGTTCCATTTGTTTTGAAAGTCACGAATTCATAATCCGTGATTGAACCTGTAAGCAAATTAATCATAGACAAACTTCATTGTTGATTTATTAGTATTATGAGTATTATTATTGTATTTGTTCGTGGCAAGTGCTGAATCAATTTCTTGATAGTGGTTGATTTTAGATGTGACATAAGACTGTATGACGGATATGAACACATGTAATAAATATTTGATGATGCCATCAGAAATGCGGAAAGCTTGCACGAAAAGTGTCACGTATTTCGAGATATCGACAATTGTTAAATCATTAACAAATTTATAGTAGATGATGTTCTCTCCGCACTTTAAACCAGTATGCTTGCCAATAATAAAGATCACAAACAATAAGAAATGAATCGTATAAAAATTAGATAAAGTTTTCTCCTGCTCTTACTACAGGATAGGGTGGGGTGAAATGTAGAGTCGCTATTCTGATACCACAACAACAAAAAGCATACAACATAGTATTTATTTCGATTCTTTGTTACACATTCGTGTATATATATACATTATATACTATATCTATACACAAGCCCGTATATTTTTACTACAGTAGTATTTAACAGACGGGTCCTAATTCTAGATATATGCGTTGACCTGTGACCTCGCAACTGACCGTACAATAATTTTCAATATAACTCTGACTCTGATTCTGACTCAGTTTCAATGAGCAGCCAATAACGATAACGATAGGATGGTTTTCTACTAAAGCGCGCAGCATAGGGTTATCTCATTGTTCTTTGCTATACTCGTACTATGCTATTGCTATGCTAAGAAACCTGATCAAATTAAAGTGAAGTGAATGGCGCTTTGTTTATTTGGCAGGCAAAGGAATAGCTTGGTAACTAAGTTAAGTGCAGGGTATTCCGAAAGTTGGTAGTTCCCCAAATAATATATTTTTAAATGTAATAAAATCATATTAGACATCCCTATGGTAGGGGACTTAGAACTTTATGTTATCAGCAAAATTATTAAGGCAATGTAAAAAAAGCCTGTGACCTTAAGCGTCTAAATACGGCACCGTTTATTGAGACGAAATGTATTACAAAACAGGTTGAATTACAGAAGGTATGAGTCTTTACAAGTTACAGAAAATCAGATCAAAATTTTGGATTTTATCGAGTTTATTTATGACTATGAAGAGGTTATAATGAAATATTTCTCATGAATTTTTCATGTTCTAATAAATTGAAATGAGCAACACTTTGGATTAACCCTGAGTAGGCTCCTAGTGTAAAAAGGACTAGCCATTTGAATATATTAGGAAGACCGTAATTTGGATTGGGCCGCACAGTCTAAAATTAGCGACCCACCAAAAGAAAGCTTAACGGTTTGACTGTTATTTCGCGGCGAATCTAAAAAATTTAAGGCACAGTTTAGACAGAATTAACCCTAGCGCTAAAAGCGGTTTTTCTACCGGTCCTGCTACGATTTTGGTCCTCCAAAAAGGTAACGGTTTGAGGATATACAACTAATTTCGCGTATTAACTAAAACAAAGTTAATTTAAAATAGGATTGAAGTTAATTATGAAAAACTGTAACTCCAAAAACAAAAAAAGAGTTTTTGAAACAGTTTGCAGAACGCGGGTAAAAATTCGGCCCAATAAAGCAGTTCCATTTATATTTTGCATAAGATCAACTGTATAATCAATAATTTTTATATTAGGCAATAATCCATTGACTTAAAACGTTTTGCCTGCATTTAGAAGAAGTATGCAATCTTTTACATTTTCTAAATCGTTTTCCCAATTCGAGCACTTAAATAAATTCTTAAATCCAAACAAACAAGAAAATATAAGAGATCTCTGATTCATAGGAACAGCAAATGTGTATCAAACTAATAGAACAAGAAGGGACCTGGAGCTGGACCTGGAGGTGGAGCTGGAATTGGAACTGGACGAGTCTGGAGATTGAGTGAACCTCAATTCGATTCGCCGATCCGACTGGCTAATATGGAACACTATATATTAAGCATTTTATTGTTACATCCATCTGGGGTTTGGGTCGGATCTAGGGCTAGAAGATTGGGATACGGATTGGAGCATATTGGCGCTCTGATATCTTCCGCTTCCTAAGAGGCGATTCGCTTCCAAACATTTGTCAAGCATAATCGAGTATAGATTTACTGTTTAAATGGCGCCTTGAGTTAATCAGATGTTGCCAACCTACTTCTTGAAATAAATATACAATGGTAAAGGTTTCCATTTAGTTGCAAAAATATATTCTGTTTAAAAACGCTAAATATTATTATTTATTTTAATGTTTTTGCCATCAGGAACTACATTTTTCTGCCTTAACTCATTAAAATACATATCATTGTGCTTAATTCATTTTTGATCTTTATTATATCTAAACATTCTCACTCCTTCCAAAAGAAATTTAAAAAAATATCCTTATAAGAATAAAAACCAAACTGCTTCGCCCTCCTGCTACTCTTCCTTCTGTTTCTACTCGCCCGTTTTCTCTATCTCCGCCATCCACCTCTTTCCTTCACTGCCTCCCTTCAATAACTGCACAATATTAATTTCGCTTTTTACCTTTTTCTGACATGAAAGCTTAATGTGCTCCAATGTTTCTATCTCCGTTCCGCACACCCTACACATCCTTTCCTCGCTATTCGCCAGTATCTGTTTCCCTTCTTCTTGTTTCCGAATCTGAATCTGGCAATCCTTCTTATGTTGAAAACGCTAAATATTGGCCCGTTCATAATTCAACATACATCAACCGAAAAATTAAAAATAAATAATGATTGTAGCTTATTCCATTTTTCAATATAATGCAGATAAGTCTTAAGGCATCTTGTTTTTATAGTAGAATGATACTACTAAGAACATGTATGAACAAACAAACACAATGCTAACAATTTTGTCTTAAAACAAACAAGTGTGCGGCTTGGTTTAATTGTGCTACTACATTTATAAGAAAGTAACAAAGTAAAATGACAACTGACCTATTTGTGACCCACTCCATGTGTATTTTTAACCTATCAGATAACAATATCAAAACTTATACGACTTAGAGAAATTGTGGTAGTAATCAAAAATGTACATTTGTTATTTTCCTGTTGTTTTAAGTCGATGCCTCTTTCCTTTTTCAAAGTATTGAGGAAAATCTATACTACATTTGCAACACAATATGTTTTCTACCCCTGAATTCTGATTCAACGTTCAAAGATATTTTTCTTTATTTTTATAATTTTTCAAAACCGCATCGAATGCTCCTGATTCGATATACCTGATTGAAATGGCCAGGTTTTTGTAATCGCCATGTGTAACGAATTCAGAGTAAACTTCGTATTAAATTGAAATCATTATTAATAAACATTTTCAAAAATTATGAAGTTCATAAAGATCTATTTGACTCGTTATTCGTATATGCCTTACGGTAAATATATATATATATATATATATATATATATATATATATATATATATATATATATATATATATATATATATATCAAGCTCATATATAATTAATCTCAAACTAACCCTAGTGTTTAAAACGTCTAATTCAACAAGAAAAAAAAGGTGCCACAAAAATTATAAAAGCAATCAAAGTAAATGAGTGGGAGGGTTTAGAATATGCCATTATCTCACGACTGGGAGCGTAGACCGAGAATGGAGGACGAAGGACCAAGGACCTAAACCGATAACCCCAGCCCCAGCCCCCCGCGTTATTTCGATGATATAAACATGGCCTGGTTAGGGGCTATAGCAAATGAATTGGTAACAGGTATACTACGGTATGGTTTAGTATACAGCATTAGTGTGGTGTTACCCTCAAAATGATGAATTTAGTAAATGTATAGGGCGGAGTTATATAAGTTATATGAGAAACGAAAAAAGTATATGTACGAAACTAATAATCTATCATCAGTCACAGTGTGGAGAATGTTACGCCTGCAAAGACAACACACGCAACCACCATGACACCTGGGATACTAAGGTAAAAGGAACTTATCTATATAAGTAATTCTGTTATTCGTCATACCGGTTTTTTCGATATTACTTATATTTTTATCCGTTACTATCCAAATTTAATCTCTAATTATGGTTTTAATCCCAGTTATATATTTTTCGAAAACAAATCTCGTTAATATCTCGCTGTTTTCGTCGTAAGATAGAGCCGAAGTAATACGAACGGACGCGAATGCAATCGAGTCAAAACATGTACACTGTGAGTGACAGGGATAGCAATCTAATACATATTCATCATACATATGTTAGTTAAAAAAGGATAGTATTAAATATACAATCGTATAAATCTAGATTCCTTGCCAGACGGTAGAAACTGAGTCGTAGAGTATTCTTAGTGAAGTCTAAAAAGAAATGAAAGAAAAAGAATTTTGATATGAAAAAATTATGACAAGTCAAAATTGTTTTTATTTTGCTCTCGTTAGCGGTTATCGACAAAACACATGATTCTATCTTCACACATCTTCATAATTCAACATAGACCTATTTCCGATGCTGGTCCTATCACCGAACCTTTTACGGTGTTGATAGTATTAATATGAGCACATAATAAATGTAACATATAAGCTGGGCCTTCACAGAAAATATAGCGCTTGTCTGTATTACCCCTCATCACTAAACAATTTATTTTCATGTAACATAAGTTCCCTATTCTTTAAGATTCCCAATGCCTAATTCACGTTGTCCCTTCACGCGTGTTTGGACCACATAATGTTCCGCCTCTGAGCAATAATTTGGTTAATTTTACAGAAGCAAACTCACAATAACAGCCTTCTATAAAATATGCGATAATTTATATTTAGTTATTCATAAAGATTAAATTTTTTCTCACAAAAACTTATTGTTCTTCATATAAAACATAGCTAGTGACAGGGAAGGTGAACCTTCTTTTAAATAAAATATTTTCTTACTAACCTGTTCAAACGCAGTAGAATTCAGGTTTGCCATCTCTGGCAGATACAAAATCTGAAAGTAATTTTATTTCGTTAGTATTATGTGTATATAGATAAAAAATTATATACTTGTTTGTCACGCGATGAACCGTCTTCAAAAGACGAGTGAAAAAGGAAGGAGTGTGAGCGCCATCTATTGAATAAAACTGGACATTACAAATCGTCTTTTTTTTGAATTGTGTTTTATCTGATCTAAGTATCTTTCTGCGTGTGCGACGTTTAATCTTTTATATTAATCTTAAAAGGAAAAAAAATAAAAGGTTACGTTTTTCTTGTGTTATTCCTTTCTGTATATTGTAATTAGTTAAACGCATGAATAACATAGTTAATGGATTGTCTTTTTCTGTATTAGGTAAGAATTTGTAGAGGCGCATCATCAATGAAGTAAGCACTCACGAAGTCACATATGTAGAAGTGATAAGAGGAACATATTTCTAGAGCTAATTTTTTTTTTTGCTTTAGCTTCTTTAGTCTCCCGGGGCGAAATGGTCAATGGTCATGTCATGTTATTTCAGCAAGTTACAAATACTACAAATATAATACTATCTATCTAACTCATTATATTGCATCTATCTATCTCTCTTTAACTCATTATTTCATATTCATCCCTTAACAATAAAATCCATGTCGTACAGGTATAAATACATTTTTTACCATTCTTTTGTCCTTCTCAGGCTTATATGATGTTCACACCGTAATAAAATAGCTCAGACCTAAAATAAGACGAGAATCATGATTTCATTTAGGATCAAGCGAGGGTCATATAATAATGATTAGTATGAGACGAGGTTCACTTTACTGTTTTCAGGACGAAAAAGAGGTTTACATACAAAAATTAATTTTTATTAGAGTCTAATGTCTCCATTACCACAAATTTCGACAAATTGGTTTCACGTTGACATGATATAATTTGGCTGTACAATAAACTTCTTATATGAGAAGCAGGGTGACCATAGAACATCTTAAAAATGTAATAAATTTTAAACACTGCATAAAATTGTTAAAACCTTACATATAATTTAACATCTTTTTTGTTTTTAAGGTTATACGATTTTCGTGACTTCTTTAAAATGAATTATAAAGTAGTATCCGGAAGTGATGCGATTATGGAAGCCGAACATCTTAAGCTCATCGAATACACAATAATTATCTCTCACACATATAAGTCCGCGAGCTGCAAAGTGTAATGCATCCATGGGGCACGGTGTATCAATACATCTGAATTCTGACAAGACAGCTTGGACAGAACCATATGCTGCTCTCCGGTGGCCAGTAAAACAGAAGAGCCGTCTACATTTCAACCATCCGGCTGATGTAGAGTGTTGCCTCCATATTTAGGAAAGTGTTCAATTCGTGTTCTAATTTTTGCGAGAAGAAATCTTGAGGATAGAGGAAATATTCAAATTTTTCTCTGCCCTTCTATCAGATGAGAGATGTAGTAATTACTATGTTCTCTCTTTCTTTTGCATATACGACTTCAATATTATTACACTAGATTTTAACATAATTTAGGAATATTTACAAATAAAATTTGAACCCCGGAATACGGGAGGTTTACTATAACTTAAATCGATTATGAATCTGTAGCGAGTAACTTTCAAATATATAATTATAAATAAACATTTTTTTGATCGATATAAAACAGAAAACACGCATGCGTCAAATATTAGCCCATATGTTTGAATGAATTTCTTTAAATAATTATAAAACAAATGTCCATATTGGTATCTACATTTTTTTTTTATTAAAAAATAAATCGATTAAAGTCTAAAATATGCCTGCGGTAATGACTCGAGAATTCATGGTCGCCGATTTTATTTTATTGATTATGAATATGTCAAGTTTGTAAGCCTTATATAAACTGATACATATAACAATGACTCCAGGCTCACCAACATATGATTGATTGATATTGTATTTGTTGTTTTATATGTAACATAAACTATTTACATTTGTTAATATGATTTAATTATTGCAGCCGGATATAAAATTAAGCCATGCACATACCCACACACACACACACACACAATATATATATATATATATATATATATATATATATATATATATACACATATATTTAAAAAATTAAAGCTTTCTTAAAAATATTCTCTACATAGAGTCACTCTAAAAATAAAGCTCCGCCCATCTTATATATTTCTTCTTCCAATGAGAAAGTCTCTAGCGGTCGTTCCGGGCTTGGCGACACATTGCGACAACGCGACACTATTCTACTGCGCAATAGACTTGCGCAGTCGACATATAAATACTGAATATAATAAAATAATATGACTTTGTAGAGCTTTAAGGCGTGTCCTAAAAAAGTCAAGTCAAGTGACATTCCGACAATACTGCTGTATATATGTAATACCTGCGCGGTATGTTGTTTCATTGGTTTGAAAATATTAAATAGCTTTAGATTATGTATATGTGAACATAGTTATATACTGTAGAGATATTTAAAAAGCTCTGTAAAGAATGTAGAGAAAAACCTTTCAGAGATGTAGCTTAAAAGCTGTCATCGATTTATTATTTTGAAATTATTGCTCGTTCTATATAGGTGCAGCTTAAGCATCCAAAATTAACCATACAGAGAAGTACATCGGGTTCTAATTTGACGAGTATGGGCGCCACAGTTGTGAAGAAATGTACTTGTAGAACGTTACAAGTACTTGTAAGCGAAGTGTTACAAACTTTATGCTACTAAACAGCTGAACACAGCGCTTGTCTGTTAAATTATTTATAAGTCTGTGGAAGTATATCTACGTCGTACTTGAAGAGAAATATTATATATGGAACTTGTCAATGCATTTATCGGAAGTAACGCCATCGACATATTTTTCATGAAACTTAATGCATTTTCAACAATGTCTTATACTATTAAATATAAACAAAGAGCTTTCAATTTCATAAATTTGGATTAAATAAATAAGGTATATTATTACTTTAATATACTTGGCAGATGCTAATAAACCCAATATGAAATTGTCTTCAGTGCAAGCAGTATTTTATGATTCTGTCTGAGGAATATCTGTTTTAAAATTCAAATGGGAACAATACAATTTTATTGGCACACTTTAAAATTCAAACCGTGCAAATATATAAAAATAAAAATTCACAAATTAAAATTTAAATAAAAGCATGTCTTAAAACATCTTTGTTTTGCCTCTCACTCCTCCTTCTCTTCCGTTCTACACATTTCCAAACTATTGAGCTGCCGGGCATCTTAAAGTTAAGCCATTGCGTGATCCAAATAAAATTCAACTGTTTCTGTTAAAACAAAAATAATCAACAACAAAAAAATGAATATTATTACTTGTTACGTTTTTATTGTGTTTTAGTGTGTGTAAGAGTAAGCATATCAATTCATTTTGTATGTAAATTAGTGTATCGCATAGGCAGTTGTCCGGTGCGGTGCGGTCCCGTGTTTGTTGTTCGTTCCGAATCGATTTTAAATCGATTAATAAGATTGGTTTTTTTTTCGAACTTCTGTTTAACATAGCGCGTGCGATCTATAATAGCGATCGATACTACAAGCTTCTCAAATTAAATATGCAACATATTGCTTTTGATTTTGGTAATTATTGATTATTCAGAGCCGGCTCGGACGTTGTTTGTTAGGGCCCCTGACTGAAGCTACTCCAATTGAATTTAATGTGGGACCATAATCGCCATGCAATGGCCCTGAACAAAATATAAACCAGGCCAATTTTATAAATGTAGTTTAAAATTAAATTACTAGATAACAATTATTTTAAGTTATCGTTTTTTTAGGTTCCATGCGAAATTAATTGTAACTGACCGTTATCTTTTTTGCGCGCCAAAAATTTTAGGTTAAGTACAAGCCTAAACATTTGTCTTACTTGTGTCTCTAGATTAATTTGGCCCTGAATGCGTACATTCAAAATAATCGCAAGTAAATGCGGCACTAATTAAAAGTAAAATAGGTTTATGTTTAGTTATGGCGCCTATTTCAATAAGGTAATATAATAATATCAAAACTGTCACGTTTAAAGCACGATTGTGCACTAGCTATCATAGTCTAGTCCTGGCTATACTGAAACCTACAGCATCGACTCAAAAAAGGCTAGATGCAAGAAAGGTATAAGAAGCTTAGCTTAGGTTAAGAAGCAAGAGACTTAGAAAAGCTCAGAGAAAATTGTAATAAAATTATTGTATGTGTTAATTTAATAAATTCAGGGCTTTCAATGTGGCTACATAATTCAAATTCATTCAGCTTTGTTAATTTAAAAAATTCGAAAATGACAAAAAGATTTTTTAAATTTTAAACAAGAATTCTTCGCTAATTACTGAATCCACCCCTGATGTTTACGCTTTACGCTTATTACAGTACCCCGTGTATGCATATAATTATAATACCATGATGCTATGGCAGTAAGGCCGTGCCTAATCAAGTGGTACTCGGAACTTGTAACTAAGGTACAAGACGAAGCCTCTAATCACTAGGATCATTGTAACTTTACACAGTCTGTTTTGTAAGCAATGTAACATTTAATGGGGCCTAATTTTGCTATTCAGAATATCAATTTATAAATTAGACAGATTAGAGCCAATATAAAGATATTTTTTAATGCATAAAAATTATGTTGTAAACGGGAACTTAAAACTGAAATTATTTTATTCGGTTTTGAGCTGCTTGTTTCGTTTTTCATTTTTCTTCACGTACCTTAATGACATGCCCGAAAAACAGTGAAAACAAAAATCAGAAAGACTCGTATGATAGTATTTTTTTCAGTTAATGATTTCTTTCAATAACAACTTCATTTTATCCGATTATAATTTTTGAAATTAACGGTTTATGGTCTCCTTTTTGGTTCTTGATTTACTCGAGTAAATGAAGAAGTTTTTTTTGCTTTCGCTCGACACATCGTCAAAGTGGTCCAAATGTCCAAAGAAAGTGGTCGAAATGTACAAAAATTTTCAAAGAAATTATTTATACATATTTGCCAGGTACTCATACATTTAGGCATGTGGTTGATTTTATTTATAGACGACCTATTTACGGTAACGCTCAAAACGAAAATATTTTATTTATGTACTTCTAAAATAGAGAATATTATTCGCATACGACATATTTAAATCTGACTGTACATTTCATATATAACATGAATATAAAACAGATCTGACAGCTCCACGACCCTTCAAAAATCCACCCTCTCCCCCTCCACGCAATCCTCACTCCATAGTAGTCTTATGTGAATTTCAAAAAGCCGCTGCATACGCTGTTATTTGTTTCTGTTCAGCTGATCCAGAAAATTGAATATGACCTAAAACTAAAACCATTTGATGTCCTTTGGAAGACAAAACACTTTTTTATTATTTCATATTTTTGTGATATAGAAATATTATCAAGGAATTTTTTGACAAATCATAACTCTCACAATTGTCCTTTTGTCTTTTGTTGTTTTTCTTTAGATAGTCTTTTTATTATTGTTGGTTTTTTTCAGTTTTGGTTTTGTGTAAGAGCGCGGGACATTTCCTGACGTATTGTGTTTCATATTTTTATTATTACACTGTAAATTGTAAAATAATATTTAATATCATTATGAATATAAAATATCGAATGTCTGATTTAATTCTCTTTGCAAGCAATGCAGTACATTTTATTTAGACTACTATGTTTTTATTTAAAAGACCCACTAAAAGAGATTTTGCAGCTTAGTATAGATCCACATTTATTTTAAACAATTAGTTGAATCAATTTGTATGGAAATCTAAGAATAACCTGATGAAACAAAAAATCAAACTCGTTTTAATTTTAACGTTTACCTAACCAATGATATCTAAAGCCGTAACCAGACAGAGAGTTTTGAAAATAGTTTTGTTATCAAAAAACAAAACAAAAACATGTTTTATTTCAAAACAGTTCTGTTTTTCGAAAACATACTGTTCACACTGAACATACTGGTTTTGATTTTAGTATTTTTCTGTGAGCCCCATAAAAATTATAAACATGATAAACAACAACTGACAAATGCAAATGTTCACAAAAAACAAAACTGCGTGATCAAACCAAGCAGACTAAAAAACAACAACAAACGTGTTTTCCTTTAATCTTATCGACTCCAGATGGGAATGTGTTTTGTTTACTAAAACAGCAATAGAAGACAAAAATGTTTTAAGAACTGTCTCTTTGGTGTAAACATTGGTGTTTTTGTTCAAAACAACAAGTTTTTGTTAGTGTTTTATTGAACTGTACAGTTTCATTTAGAACCAAGGGAGGGTCATTTAATAATGTTTAGGATGAGGCGAGGTTTACTTTACTGTATTTAGTATGAAAAGAGGAGTAAAGATCCCTTTTAGGATCAGGATAGGTCTAAAATTTCGACTCGGGTGTGAAACCGGCATAACATACAACGTTTATCTGTACATGGGAATGATACTTTAATAGATACCATTTAGAGATTTTGCATTATGGAACACATTATGATGTTATTCACCACGTAAATATATCATCTTCAGTGTGATCGTCTTCAGTTCGTTCTACAAGACTCGGTGTACATATTTCTCCTTAGCCATGGCAAAGCAGTGCGTTTCCAATTTATGAGCAGAGCAAAGATTATTTTGTTACATTATTTAACAACATGTGTGTTTACAACTCTGGCTAAAACAACTGCTAACACCTTAGGCTAGGCATACCGCACAACACAGCACAACATCGCGTATGGTTAGCGGTTAGCATGGCAGACAACATAACAAACACACGGCACACACAATGTTTTTGATAAATAAAATCTATTGGGTAAGAGCCTAATTATCGTAAAATATCGGATGCGGCACGAATAAAAATGCCCCAGGTATTAGTATTAGTATCGCCCTGTAACTAAAGAAGAAGAAGAAGGAGAATTAAATTAGGAACAGTACCGAAATTGAAAGCGAAATTATGTTGAAATATTTTAACGATACGTAGAAACCATAAAAGGAAAAGATACGCAAATGTTGCTAATGATTTTCTGGCATATGATCTTAAATGAAGTTTGTATCACATTTTCATGATTTTTTTTGTACAGAATTGGACCTGGTGGTATACTCAATGTTATAGAGCCTCGGGCGCTATCCAAATTTGATTACTTTTTTATATTGTAATGATGTTATGAAATAGTAATTGAAAACATAATCTATAAGTATATTTTTAGAATTAAAAAAATAAATAAGATCATTAATTAATTAAATATAATAGAGACTATTTGCCGATCATTTTGAGAAGAGTGATTGTGATTATTGAATTCAAAAAAAATAATTACTAAATATACAATTAATACAGTAGCTATGTTGTACAACGTACCGTGCAAGGTTTGAATAAAAAATCATGAAATTTGCGTGGCGTAATATATGGATGACCCCAAATCATAAATAAATATATATATATATATATATATATATATATATATATATATTTAACGTTTAACGTTATATATATATAACGTTTCCCTATTTCCAATGCTGTATTCTATCACCCACGACCTCCAACTATGGTGGCAGTATTTGTGGTATCGTTGCATCACATATGTAACCTACTCAGTTGGCAAACGAACTCGAAGACAGCAGTTAGCGTGAAGTATCAATACTCCGGCCATCCGTGTTGTCCAAAAACATGTATAAGGTATTGTATTGTAGGAGACCATCGATGATAGAACTCAGCATCGGAAAAAAACGGGACGTTAAATAAATGTCCAATTGTTGTAATACAATAAGAGATGTATAAACAGAAAAACGTAATGTGTTTGGTAATCCACACCTAATCAATCTCATTTAATTCGGATTAACGGGGTCGTACTGTATATTTGTACACTTACTCCATTAACGGATTTATGGTACTGTAACATACACAAAAGAACACAGCTGGTTTTTTGTTGACGGTAAATATCCCTTTCGATAAAATTCAATCTAAATGTCAATATGTCGTGCATCGTAGGAAATGTAATTAATATAAGAAATCAGTAATTAATAATGAAACAATGATTTCACTCACCCTTTGAGGGTTGGGAGGCACTCACGCACACACATACACACACATACACAAAGGGACATAAAACTAAGACGCAGATGTAACCATTATTGTAACCGTTTGTATACATTCGAACAAGGGCGTCCGAAGAAAATGTAACAGCGACATAATTAGAATTCTTGAGCCATATGCTACTCACTACAAATTTGTATAATTTTTAAGTAGTGATACTTTCGCAAAGTCTTAAAATGTACAAATTCTCGATTCTCTACAAATTACTCAATAATCAGTGAGAAGCGATGAAGGGGGGGGGGGGGTCCTGTCTCTTCCCCCTTTGGACGTCCATGCATTTAAACATAATCAATATAATGACTTCGGACACATTGTAAATGCTAATACATTAATAGGAATACAACGAAAGGAAATGAGTTATTTATAAAAATCAGCGGGAGAGATAGTTTACGGCCGAATATATCAATATCTTATGATAGCCTTGTGTACAGTCACTATTAAAATATAGTTAAAAAGATATAAATAATGTACACGTATTATTATGCTTCTTCTTGAATGTGCATAAAATGATGGATATGTAAAATGATCTATTGCTTCATCTTGTGGAGAATTTGTCAAGATGTGTTGCATGGAAGTGCAACGCAATTTCGAAATTTGATGGAGGATTTCAAAATGATTTATTGTAATGAATGCATTGTCGATTTAATTACGTTTATCAATCACCTTTACGTTTTATCAATAAATTCGTTGATTATTTTCTGTGGTAATATTTAGCTACTAGCCTTTTTATAAAAAAAGACTATAGTTTCAAGTTTGCCCAAACGTAATGCATTTCTTCGACCAATTTCTTTTCTTTTACACATTTTAGTATCTGAGAATCACACATCATATTTAAAAAATCTTTAGTAACAAATACCATACATTGAATTCATATACCAATAAAATAAATATTATATACTTTAATTTAAACAAAAAAATGTACCTGTACCAAACTACGAATGAATAGAAATAGAAACTATCAGTGATGGCGCCAATATTACACACATTATTAACCAAATAAATGGTGATACAAATTTCTATAAAACTAAATAACAAAGAAATATTTAAAGTGACTTTTTGAATATTTACTACACATATACAAGATGTGGGAGGATAATACATAACCGTTTGAGTCCTTTGTCGGAGCAAGGACACCCCATTGTGAAGGATAGCAAGAGAGAACAAAATTACAATTTAAAATATATCATCTTTAGTTGTTTATAAAACCTATACTAAATATACAAAGGTGTCCATGGCTAGTGGATTAGTTGTATTTGTTATTTTATACCGGTCGATTGGTTATTGCGGTCCCATCGTGATCTAATGCCTTGTAACCCTGTCATCACCACGATTAGGTATACGTATTGGTGTTTACCATGTGTATCAATAGATTTATTGAGACTTTAACTATAGTATTATACGAGTAAATTGTGTTTTATTTTTAAATTTTGATAGTAAAAGACATCGTAGTAGGGTTATTCGAAAAAAATATACATATATACAAAATTCAACGCGTAGCGTGAAAAACAAATTGTGGGATGAAATTCGGAACTGTTACGAAATTTTACGTAAATATTTTACCTCAAGTCACTTACGAATCCTTATTAATCTAGCAGAACTCTCTTCTTCTATTCTCCAAATTCTATACGATTTTGTGAAAAAGAAAAAAACTTTTCGTCATAGTTCAAAAGTGGTCAAAAATGTTCCTACCCATTAGAGTAACAATTACGAAAAGACTGTCCTTTTATATAATTAAAGTTTGAGTAATTTAGACTTTAATAAAAAAACAATTTATTTTAATTTTACTTAAATAATATTTATTTGATTCAATTACTAACTGCGCGATGCAGTTTATACATGAACTCAAATGGTGAGCCAGCCAATTACTATCTGCACGATGCAGATTATACATGAACTTGAACTAATTAGATTAAGACTAATACATTACTTATATACTATTTTACTATCTCTAGAGTGCTTGGTCAGCAAAGATACTGAAGAGACACTGTTAGTTTTGTGTTGTATGGAATGTGTGCTATAACACCTCCCCTATAAGATAAAATCTTATGCTTCAAATGTAGCAAAAGGTTTTTGCAACTCTTCAATATTTTTGCTATCTATTTCTTGTGCATTTTCATTTTTTATTATTTTTATTTTTCTAAAATATTTGATTATCTTATATACTACAATAGTAATTATTATGAATAATATGGGTAATAGTGTATAATTAATTATGTGCACATAGTCTGGGATTTTTCTGTCATCGAAGTCTTCAGGTAGTAGGGCTAGGGTGGTCTGTAGTTTGTCTACGTTGCCCAGGTCCAGGTGTTTTAGGTTGGTCACGGTAGAGATGTTTAGGTGTTTGTTTTGGATCTCTGGTATTTTCGGCAGGGAAATGGTGTTCCAGGCTTCGACTTTCTCTTCTATATCCATGTATTGAAGAGTATTATCTGAAACAGAAAATTGACAATCTCGTGCAAGGTGTATTATATACGTTCCTTGTAGACGTATGTCACGCTGGCTGTTGCATGTTAAGGTGCCACTGATTTCGTCATTTGTGATTAACATCCAGGTGTTGAATTCGATGTTCTGGATCTTGATACCGGTTAGAGAAATCACTAAGGGTTGACATTTGCTGGTTGGCTGGTTTTGAATTAGTTCTATCTCGCAGGTGGTTTCCTCGATGTTGAGTGGTTCGCTAAGCTTGCATAGGAATTGATTGTTATATATTTCTTTGCAGGGTGCATTAAAATCTACATGTTTATACTCATTCACAATGGTGTATTGGGTTCTGGGAATAATCATTTGGAATTTATTGTTATAAGGTATGGGGATTGGATATAGTTTATAATACGTAAATATATTAGGGTTTACTAGTGGTATATTTATTACAAAAACGATTAAGTTTTTATTGGTGTATGCTTTGACTTTGCTAATAGTTTCATATTGTTGAATGTTCTCTGATGTAATATCGTAAGGCAGTTTGATATGTTTGGTTGTATCAACATGTTCCTTTATTGCTTGTAATTCTGCTAATAGGTGATCAGGTTCTAGGATTGAACCACTAAGCGTGTTCAGTTTAGCGAATGTTATGTCAGTTTCAATGGTTCTTAGTAGGTGCAAAAGTAATTGCATTGATTGACTGACAAGTCCGATCGATTCTGTTATAAAGATGTTAAATACTTGGTGTTGGAGTTTATCGATATCGTTCATTAGGAATTTGGTACGTTTATCTAGTTCTTCTTGATTAGAATCAATGGTGTGTAGGGCCGATTTAAATTGATCGAGTATATCGTTCGTTAATTTTATTTGTTTAGATATAGCTTTATTTAGAGTTTCTTGTTTATTATCAAGTGTTTCCAGTGCTAAATTTATACGCTCGCCGTCGTTAGCGTCTAGGTTTCCACCGATTGCTTTCCAAACAGTACCTAAGCCATCTATGAAGCCTCTTTTTTCTCTTCGAGTTGGGAGAATTTGTTTAAATTTTCTACTTATTTCCATATCCAGGATGTCCATTACAGCAGTGCTGTGCCCATATCTTGTAAATTTCTTTTTTTCTAATTTCGTTTTAATATCTTCTCTAGTCAAGTGTACGTGGTTATAATATTTTATTAAGGGGTCCAAATCTATTTTCTTGACTAAAGTCCAATATTCCTTGATGTTTTGGGCTGTTCCTAGTTGCACAGGATATAATCCTGGGTTATCAGTGATTTTAATAATTCGGCATTCGTTAATATCGCTGGTGTTGATTGCGGTGATGATCCTGCAACAATCAGGATTTCTTAGTACTTGATCGTGTTTTTAATATATTTATTTATAATTAATTAATAAATAAATAATTCATTTGTATTTCGGGATTTGAGTGCATGATGTATTTGTGCTTTGTGGGCCCATGCCGTTTAAATACTTCTAGGACCTCTTCTTTTGTTCTATTAGAAAGTCCTTGTGCTATAGGGGGCATTCGTATTATTAATTCGGTTGGTGAATTTTCAAATTCTTTTAGAAATTTGGCAAGTTTGTCAAGGCAGTTTTGTTGATTGCAGACAAGATTTATTGTGTGTCCAAATGTTCTGCCTCGCGTGAGTTTGTATAGGCCCTCTACGAGGTTATTAGTTCTTTTAGCTTTATTTAATATGTATTCGAAATTGGGTGTGTCCTTTGCTACTAATTTTGCGAATCCGTTGTAATATCTTGGTTTTTCGTCTCTGGGGTTAAATTTGTCGTGAACTAGGTGTAGAATATAATCTGTCTTAGATTTATCGACAGGTAGTGTAGTGTGTTCGAATAGGACGTTAATTCCTTTCTCATTAAACTCGTTTGGAGTTGGGTTTTTCATTTTGGTTTTTCCTATGTTATCTGCAGGTAGTGTAGTACATTCGAATAGTACATTACTTCCTTCTTCGTTAAGTTCGTTTGAAGTTGGGTTTTTCATTTTGGTTTTCACTAGGTTATCTACATGTGTTTCTCTTAATTTTTTATTTTTTAGGTCTTCTATTTTAGCTATATAAGTATCGGACACTTCTAGTACTTTAAAGGGTCCTGTGTTCTTTATTCGGCTTTTGCCCTGTTTTGATTTAGTGTTGAGGTATACTATATCTCCTTGTTTTACGTTTGGGTCTTTAACGGTAGCATTTCTCTTATTAATAACCTGTTCTTTTCGATTTGCATTTATTTCTTTAATTTTTGAGTATAGGGTTGAGATTTTAGTTTTATGATTTTGGGTGTATAAGTCCATGAGTGTTTTATCATAATCCATAAGCAATACTGACTTGGTTTGTAAGTGTCCATTTATTATTTCAAAAGGTTTATATGTTGTACTAGAATGTGGGGTTTCGTTATATCCTATAATAGCATATTTCATAATTGTTTCGGGTGTAAGGTCATGTTTATGTTTCACTATACGATATAGTTCTAGTATCGTGGAATGTGCTCGTTCTATTGGAGAATTACTTTCGTGTCTGTATGGTGTTGTTATATGAATTTCGATTTTATGTAATTCTAGTAATTCTTTGATGAGATTATTTGAGAATTCAGTTCCTCCATCCATCGTAATATGATTAGGTATGCCGTGGTGTGAGAAATACGTTATTAGTTTATCGGCAATTTCTGTGGATGACCTATTGGCGATTTTGTATGCCTGTGTGTATTTTGAAAATACATCTATTATAGTAAGGAATTGGGTATTGTCTATACCAAACGTATCTATATGTAATTTCTCAAATGGTCTCTCAGGTGTTTCGGTATTATTTAGCGGTGCTTTAATTGGTTTTCTGTTATATTTGCACTGTTTACATGTGCTGCAGTTATTGATGAAATTTTCAACATCTTTACGTAGACTAGACCACGTATATCTTTCGCAAATTAATTTATATGTGGCATCTATTCCTCGGTGCTGAGTTTTTCCCTCATGATATTGTTGAATTATGTATTTTTGATCGTCGGGATCCGTTTCAATGCTAACTCTCTTTATACAACGTATTAGCTTGTATTTGTCGAAGGTATTAATTTTTAGATCATTATAAATTTTGTATATATTATCATCACAGTGTATATAATAGGTTTTATTTGGATTTAGTTTGGTTAGTGTGAATATTAATAAGTCGTGTTTTTCTTGATTTCCTTGAATACTTAATTTAATTTGTTCTTTACCGTCGATTTTAGTGTTTTTACATTGCATTGGTGTTGGTTCAGAGATAATTATTATTTGGTTTCTTTTAGTTTCTAATGGGTCCTCGCTGATCGTGATGCCTGGTGTTGAATCTTCTTTTGAATGCATGGTGTTTGAATCTTCTGAGCTTTCCTCGCTGGGTATTTGGATTACAGGAGGGTGCTCTGTTATTGAGTTAGGTCTTTCATTTGCTACTATTTCCGGTAAGGGTTCTAAAACTGGTGTGTTTATTTCACTTCTCTCCGTATCGTCAGGGTTATTGTACAGGCTAGAGCTATCGTTATCTAGCGCGTCCGCTGCCGTCATGAAGTCGTCTAGAGCTGTTATAACTTCCGGATTGTTAAATAGACTGTCAAAATCCTCATTTTCAAGTGCATTTATTTTGATTCTACTCAGTGCGTCTGCATTCGTATTTTTCTTTCCCTTTTTGTATTCTACAGTATAGTCGTAGTCAGACAATTTAGTTTTCCACCTTATCATTTTCATGTTTGGGTCTTTTAATGAATCCAGCCACACAAGTGGTTTATGGTCAGTGACCATGGTGAATTTTCTTCCATATAAGTAGGGTCTAAAGTATTTTGTTGCCCAAATGATTGCTAAGAGTTCTTTTTCTATGGTGGAATAATTTTGTTCCGACTCGTTTAATGTCCTCGATGCATATGCGATGGGTTTGTCGGATCCTATAGGTCCTTGCGAAAGTATCGCTCCCAGGGCATAATTGGACGCATCTGTAGTCAATACAAATGGTTTTTGAAAATCAGGGTATTGTAACAAAGGGGAATTGCACAATATTTCCTTCATTGTGTTGAATGCTTTGATGTATTCTTCGTCATGTTTTATTGCTACGTTTTTTTTTAAACATCTAGTCATAGGCTTCGTTATTCCGGCGAAATCTTTTATGAATTTCCTATAATACCCTACTAATCCCAGAAATGACTTTATTTCTGTTATTGTTTTTGGTGTAGGAAATTTTCTGATTGCCTCAATTTTTTTTGGGTTAGGTCTAACTCCTTCTGGGGTTATTACATGACCCAAAAATTCAGTTTCCTTTTTCAAGAATTCGCATTTGTCTATCTGCACCTTCATATTTGCACTTCTTAGTTTGTTCAATACTAATTTTAGTTTTGCCATGTGTTCTTGTAGCGATGTCGAGTATATTAGTATATCATCTAAATAAACTAAACAAGTGTGGGGCATTAGATCTCTGAGGATGTTATCCATCACTCTTTGAAAAGTGGCGGGGGCGTTCTTTAACCCGAATGGCATACGTCTAAACTCATAATGCCCATTCTCGACGTTAAACGCAGTTTTAGGAATATCAGATTCCTTCATTTCTATCTGATGAAACCCACTATCAAGATCTAATGTTGTAAAATATTGACTTTTACCTAGTTTGTCAAGTATGTCAGCGATGTTGGGTATTGGATACCTGTCATCAATAGTTTTGTTATTTAGATTACGGTAGTCTATAACCATTCTAAATTTCTTTCTTCCACTTGCGTCGTCCTTTTTGGGTACCATCCATACAGGTGATGACCATGGTGAGTTCGACGGTTGAATGATTTTGTCGTGGAGTAGTTTATTTATTTGTTTCTTTATTTCCTCCTTATAGATATAAGGATATCTATAAGTTTTTGTATATATAGGTTCGTCATTATTAGTTTTAATTTCGTGTTTGATGTTATTTGTGAAACTAAGTTGCTCTTCTTCTTTTCTAAATAGATCGGCATAATCGTTTAGTAGTTTGTGTAAATTAAATTTCTCTTCCTCATTAAGGTGATTATGTCGAATCTCTATTTTGTTTAACTGAGCTTTTGTTATACATTGAAAATGAATAGGTATTACCGCATTTTCGGTCGTCAATTTTTGATTAATAAAGTCTAGTTTAAATTTTCTTAATAGCTCCATACCGAGTAGTCCATCGTATTTTTTGTTAAATTTGAATAGATATAATTTAAGCGTTTCTTCTGGAGAATTAAAAATCGGAAATAATGGTACTCGTGCAACTTCGTTGTGCTTGCTGGTATTATGAGCTGTTTTTATAACAAAAGGCTCGTTACTTATAGTTTCAGGTAAATATTTATATATAATTTCGGGGTTAATTAATGAGCGATTGCTTCCTGTGTCTATTAATAGTTTTATATTTAAAATAGGATCTATAATATATGGTAACACATTATAGTCTATGTTATTTAGGATTATTTGTTCTCCGTAATATTGCTGTCCACGTGAAAATTTACGTTTTCTTCTTGTGGTTCTTCTTCGGGTTGATATTCAGTGTATTGCGAAAAATCATATTCTTGATATTCTTCTTCTTGTTCCTCCTCCTGTTCTTCGGTAAAGTTTAACTCTTCCGCAATATAATTTTGTCCTGGTCTTGGAAATTGGGGTCTCCAGTTACTCTGTACTCTATTACCAGAGTTAGTGTCCATTGGCGTCCAATGGCGTCTTATTGGTTGATTTGGTTTTTTGTTCCAAACGTTAGTTTGGACTGATGTTTTTGGTTGCGGAGGATTGTTATGTGGGTTGGTTGGGTTACGGTATGTTGATGTGTTTTGGGAATTATATTTTGGTATATGGTTTTGAAATACGGGGTTAATTTTCGGTTTATCGAAGTTAGGATAGAAGTTTTTTTGTGGGAATTGTTGAGGAGTTTTGATAGGTTTAATGTCCGGTCTCATTAATTTGTTTTGTTGTATTCTGCTGGTTTTTAATGTGTCTTCTCGGACTATTAGTTTCAGGGCGTCCTCCATCTTGCTTAGGCTTTGTAGCCGTAGTTGACATCCTAGAGGGTCATTTAGTCCGGTTAGGAAACTTTCTAAAGTTAAATTAGCGTATGTTTCCATTTTCGCATATTGTATAGTAATAGTCGGTTTACTAATGCGAATATTATTAATTAAATCGTTTTGTATTTTTATACAACGATCATAAAATGATAAAGCAGTTTCGTTTATATCTTGCTTAAGTAGCATTAGATCTCTAATTAGCGATGTTTCGCTTTTGTGGTTTCCGAAGTGGGTAATTAATAATTCTTTTAAGTCATCCCAATCATCAATATCTCTGTTCTCTAGTGTAGCTTCGGCTTTACCAACAATCTTAGATTTTATTCCCATGAGTATTAGGGCATTGTGTTTTTTGGCTTCCAATCGGTCCTCATTTTCAGTGGGGAATTGGCCAAAATTTTGTATTATAATTTGGCAGTGTTTTATGAATTCTGCCAATGAATTCTCTCCATTGAATTCTTTTATATAGTTTAAATAGCCCGTAAAATTCGCCATTTTAATTGATAGGGTAATTTTATTTTTAAAAAATTATTATTTTAATTAATATTTGATTATTTTATTACGTTATGTAATTAATATTTTATTTTAATATTATTTTTAATATTACTTTTGATATTTTTAATTTTCATTAGGCCTATATAAGCGATTTATATTCCTTTTTAGAAAATTATTATTTAATTATTATGTATTACGTTGTGTAATATTTATTTTAATATTATTTTTAATATTTGGTAGGCCTGTATAAGCGATTTATACTCCTTTTTAGAAAATTATTATTTAATTATTATGTATTACGTTGTGTAATATTTATTTTAATATTATTTTTAATATTTGGTAGGCCTGTATAAGCGATTTATACTCCTTTTTTTTAAATTTAATACCTGTTTTAGGCCTGTATAAACGATTTATACTCCTTTTTAAACAGGAAATATTATTGTAAAAATAATAATAATTTTTGTTTTTGGGAAGTGTGAATATAGAAAGGAAATATGAATGAGTACTCACATTACGATTATCACCGCGATGCCTTGCGAGATCTTCATGTCCATATGCTGCTGCTAGTGGGTCGATGAGCCTCGGAGCACTTCACTTTCTGTTTCTATTTCACTCCACTATTTATTAAGTTCACTTTATTCTTTAACTTTATTTTTGTAGGTTTCGAAATATTAAGTTAACCATAAAAATGGAAAAATTTACAGCGATTGTAATTCCTTAATATCCTACCGACTGCGCCAATTAAAGTTTGAGTAATTTAGACTTTAATAAAAAAACAATTTATTTTAATTTTACTTAAATAATATTTATTTGATTCAATTACTAACTGCGCGATGCAGTTTATACATGAACTCAAATGGTGAGCCAGCCAATTACTATCTGCACGATGCAGATTATACATGAACTTGAACTAATTAGATTAAGACTAATACATTACTTATATACTATTTTACTATCTCTAGAGTGCTTGGTCAGCAAAGATACTGAAGAGACACTGTTAGTTTTGTGTTGTATGGAATGTGTGCTATAACAATATACATAAGTGATGCGGAAGGTAAAACGACAATGGTGTCTTTGGTGTCGATAATTAATAAATAATAATCCCTATAATAACAGAATAATTACTAATTTGTAAATTACAATTGAGTGGAAAGTCAGACAGATGTTCTATTTTCAGTTTGTTGAAATTCCAAGCTTTATTGAGTTTATTAACTGATAAGCGGGTTTACGAATGTACTGTTGACAAATGTGATATTATTAAAAAAATATTATTATTAGAAACACTTTTCTCGCTTTGGAATAAGATTTTTGAATTACATAAGCAAAATCTATGTCCTTGCTAATATTTGATAACTAACAAACGCGATCCTGAGACAAAGTGAACCTAAGATTAGCTGTAACTAGCTGCAATGGAGAACCTCGCGATGTCTTGAAGATGAGTCTGGAAAAGCTAACTAACTTTACAGTTTAAAATGGACAGTAATTAAGGAAATAATACTTCCCACGTAAACCTTATTTTTCATATTTTAAAATTTATAAAATTAATAACCATGTAATTTTTTTACATGGTCTACAAAAAAAGGGTGCAAAAGAGAAGTTTACTAACTGTAAAAATATTATCCGATAATACTAAAATATAAATTTGTTCCACAGATGAGTGTATAAAATAAAACTTAATCAGATTTGCCGCTACTCAAAAGATCTAATGAATTCTTCTTTCATAATAAGCTAATTAACTAAATAGCTAATAATAATAATCTATTACACTCGTACAGAACGTATAATTATTTACTTAAGTTTCATTTAACAAATAGCTTTTTTACCTTTATAATCAAGTTTATTAATTGAGTTTCAGATGTTTAGACTTTGCTATTGAGACATATGATAAATGATTAGTATTTATTAATCTTCTCCAGGCGCCTACACCGGATATTTAAGATATAAATAAAAATCAAATTAACATAAGGGTTAAAAAACTGTCTACGTTTATATCTATGTATAAATGTTATATTATATTGGGTGTGCGAGCTTTACAAAGAAAAAGTAAGGCCCGGGGTAATTTTTGATGGACATTGCATATGAGTGATTCTATCGTAAGCTTCAGTACCGGCTCAAACATTCTTTGCATGTGGTTTAAGCTTCATATTTCGTATGTTTTCTGTTATAATTTTCTAATTTCCTGACCTTCTAAGACATTTACGTATTCTATTTTATTACCACCGACTCCGGCCCATGTTACCAATGTTCTTCTTGTGGTATTCACGATTTCTTTGCAGAGGTCAATTTACCTGTTAATTGCTTTACATGACCTGTAAATATTTTTACCACCGTTCATCCGTCCATATGATATAATTATGGATCACCTTCGCGATATTTTCTTGTTGTTATACAGGTGTATTTATCTTCCAACTCCGATTAACTTCACGCGAAAAATCAAATGCATGAAAGATCAGAATGTATCACGATACTAGCTCGGTACGATATAGTCTTATGTTGGTAGCCCGACGATCGCTGAGGTTGAAATCTTAGACATGAAGCATAATGTCCGGGGATTATCGGAAAATATTGTTTATATCATTCAATAAATTCGTACAATAATCTATAAATGGCGCCACTACTGAGAAATTAATGTGTTAATAGAATATGAGCCGTGTAACTTTTTTTGGTGTTACCTTTATATAGGTTTTTAAAGTTTGCACTTATAATGAAAGTTCCAAGTTTTAGACCCCGTCGTTCCTGTTCCTTCACCCATGTCAAACGATATTTAAAGACAGTGTCTTCAGTGTGCGCCTAGACGAAGACGTACAAGTATATTCGCAAACCGATTGGTGTGATTGTACATTGTGTCAGGCAATCGATGTTTTATATCACGTGACCGGTCACGTTTTTCTCTTCTTATTATTCTCTTTTAATATTGTATACTCGTATAGTTTGCGCGCTTCACATATGGTTCATAATAACTTTACATTATGTTTTTGTCAAAAGTTTATCGCTATAGTACAGTCAGCGTTAATGATTGATTATTAATATTATTATATTAATTTTAACATAAAAAAATTCTTGTAATTTGATTTATTATTTTACAGAAGACATATTATTGTAATTACTTTATATATTACTAGGATTACGTACCGGGCAATGTGTGTTAAATTGAGGTGATTATTATATAATTCATATATTGTATTTATATATAGATATTTATATATAGAGAAAGTTACGGCAGTTTCAAAAATGTGGAATACAGGGCAATAAAGACATTTTTGTCACATTTGTATAAGTTAAACATGTTTATGTTTTAAAATAAATTAAAAAAATAGTTATAAAAAAGAAAAATAATTGTAATGTTACTTACCAACTGTCCATATTTCCCGTTATAGCTTTTGCTTCTGTATCTGAAAATTAAAATAATATCTGTTAATTATTTATTAAAACGCAGAATATTGTGTTGCAGTGCCAGTCCATACTTGCTAGCTTGCCATAAGTTAATTCGAAGGTTTATTTTAAACATCTCAAATAGAATATTGTTCTACAGTGCAGGTTCACACTTCCTATCTTATTGCAAGCTAATAGAAGTGTTACACTTTCTACCTAGGAGTTTTTAAACAATTTTGCTATAGTGTCTTAATTTATCACAGTATTTCCTCTTTATTAATTAGTGATTTAAATTGTGCAAATGTTAGATACAACGCAGTGACGAATTGGCCATAAACAATGGCCCTCAGTGGGTTCAATGATGGGATATGGAAAGATTAAAATGAAAAACTTTGTTTCGAAAAAGAGAAGATCTTTACCTAAGGAAAACATAGAATACTGACCAGATATAATTGAATTTTCTTCTCGACTTATATATTGTATTAAAATTCTATTTATTTGTTACACAAGCTTTTAGCAGCCAGTATTTTTAGACATAGTCGACCATCACTTTTCTATGGGTATAACCAATTTTCATAACAATCCTAAATAGGAGTTGAAGTACATATATTATACACTTGTTAGACTTCTAGAAATGTGGAGTGTACTTCACCGTCATGGACGACTCAGGACGACGAGCCAGGTTCACGTGACGGTCCGCAAGATCTAGATGGTCTTGTCACGACGAAACAACATAACGTTGAAGAACGGGTAAATGTACGTCATCATCAATAGCCAATCACCAATCACTAATAAATACCGATACAACGTCCAATAATGTTTAATAAACTCTATATAACATTGATGTAACGCCAATCTCATTAATGTGATCGATTTGAAATAGTCTCTTAAGAAATATAAAGAGACGACGGAACAAGATGAGACCAGAGACCAGAGTCGAAGACACACCCAGGAATAGTGATTGCATTGAAGCATGTTACGGACAAGTTGATGGTAACGATGGTGTTTTGTATTGCATACGATGGATGGTGCTTACCCCCCTCCCCCTCGATGTGGAATCAGCGGCCTCTTTGTTATTGTTAGATTAGTAGAGAAAAACGTAGCAACAACAATGGATTACACGTATGCACGGTTTCTGAACTAATAAATATCTGGTTAACGCATTTCTGAACTTAATGTGGACAAGTGCATCTAAAATGAATTTCTAATGCAGGTACTCTTAAAGGTAACTTGTAAAATATATATCTCTTACATCCAATTTTATATACATACATGTGACGTCACAAGTCTTGTCACAATTTGCGTGTAACGTAATCAATGGATGACTCATCAATGGATGTTGCAGAAAGGACATCACTTTAAAATTCACACCGATTAAGGCTTTTTGCAGGAAAATTCGAAAACTGTATTAATTGAAAAAAACATATGTAAGAAAGAAGTTTTTCGAATTATTGGCATCCCTCAATTCGGATGAACGTACCAATGAGAACACATCGAAATACGATAATTATTAACCTGACATTCTTCATTTTCATTTTATTCTTTATAATATTTAACACAAAAAATGTTGAAGGTATGTGCGAGCATTCTACATGCAGATAAGCATATTACACATCCAATGGATATTAAAAATTCTGTATTATATCAAAAATATTTTTTTAAAAAAGCCGTAAGTTTATACAATGCATACTCGTATTTAGCTATTTTTTCAATAGAGGAATGCAATTTTATTTTACAAGAATAAAAAAAATTTAACAAAATATTTTATCCACCTATATTGAAAGTTTTTTACTTACGAGTAGTTTGAAGCTGTAATCTATGCCCTATAGGGTTGAACTAAACACCATAATCTTGAATTAAAAAAATATAAACATGACGGTAAAAAATATTTGTGCATTTTTAATTAAAAAAGAGTTCATTAGCGATATAGTGTATGAGTTTGTATCACTAATTAAAGTACTGGTGTGGTGTAATCTTGTTTCGTAGCCATAAAGAACTATTTGATTTTCATATTTTGAAGTGTGGAGTTTTTTAAGCCTTTGTATAAATTGAAACCCATGATAATTTTTGAGGTTATTGATGATATTTTGTTGTCACTTCAAATTTGTCTCCCAATTATTTTAAGCAGCGCAGCAATATCAGCAGCGAATTAATTGAACATTTTCGTGGAATTAGCGGCACGATATTACGCTTCAAAAAGATTTTATAACTAAATAAGTAAATGTTTAATGCATATTATTAAACGACAGAATTTATTATACTTGAAATGAAGGTACTCGTAATTACAGGTGGAATTATCTCTCATATACATTTTATTTCCCCTAATAATACAAATTAAATCAAAGCATTTAGTGACACACTTACTTTGCACTAATAAATTCACAATTGTGTGTTAAATGTGGAATTATTTTGATGACCTTTAATTGCGCGACATCACGGAAGATTGCAACGTTAGCGTATAATGATAAAATAAAGTTGAATGTATAATTTGAGAATGTACTTCAAAATAGAATATCTGCACGGTACTAGTCCCAATTTATTAACGGCAATAAAAACCAATAAAAACACGTCAAAATAAAGTTTTATTGGCGAATTTAAATACACCTAAATAACCAGGTTGGCAGGGTGGAATACAAAGTTAAAAATATCAAGAGTGTCTTTTAAAACTAGGAAACAATGTATGGCGTATCGATAGAAGATGTCTTAAATTTATCAAATTAGTAATTTGTACTTTAACAGTATAGTCTATGATTACATTGTGAAAATATTTTCGTTTATTTCTTTTATAAAAATCACTGAATAAAAATCCTTTACCACCAAGTGGATAGACAAGTTGCACGAGTAGTAGGTGTTCCATATTCCGATGTAATTTTTCTAAAAGACATTTTACTATCACAATAACTCTTTTTATTTGAAATAGAGAATAGGAAACTGTTCTTTATAGCCTGACACGTTTTAGTGAAATTGCACAAAATGCTAATCAATTGAATTCCCATTTAACCACTCACAATACAAATAGAACATGAGGCGCCAAGTAAAACAACGGCAACCCTCCAGTCAATTCAAATGAGCGTCCAGTTCCAACTCATGATACAACCTGCATATGTAAATGTAAGGGCAAGGGGTAAGTCAGAACACAGCGCTGCTAGATCGATGTACGTTACTATTCTGTATGAAATCGTAATGGAATAGAAAACAAGCTAAATACAATTGTGGTCCGGAGTAAATTTGACAGAAATTACAATATATCCAATAAAAATTTGTCATAGATTTTATTTTACTGGACTTATTACTTTTGAAACGACACTTAGAAGACATAACCTCGAAAGTCAGGAGTTGTGACAAGGAGGAGACAAAATAAAAGGTAATATCCTGAAAAAATTATAAATTTCCATGAGATCTAAAAAAATACAAAGTAAATAAAAGAAACACACACATAAGCAGTATGTGTTTACAATCACAACTGGAGAGAAACGAAAGAAAAGAATTCGAATTGAGAAAACACACGCATTTGAACGCAACGTTGTATGACAATTCAAGTCAATCGATCGACTACTTTTCGAGTTTTGAGAGCACAAAGATTACAGCTATGTATTACGTTATATCTAGGTTATATGTATAATATATATTTTTCAGATTTGTTTTTATTTTTTAGTATTGTAATTTTGTTTATTATTTCTCAAGCATAGCTGAATCTATCTCATCTACTACCTCTTATCTATCCAGGAGATATTTTATTCAATTGATTTGTTCAATTTTACTGTTCGCTCGAATTTCACAATATTATTTTTAAATTAGAAAGCAGTCATTTTTCTAGCCAAAACGTTACTCAGATTGTTGCGTTTAAAAGAAATAAAGCTTACTAAACATAACACTATAGAATAGTTCTAGTGAATTCTTATATATTTAAATGATATTGCTTTTATACGGCAATTGGCATTTGAGAACCACCCTGCGATCTTGAGTGTATAGCACCAAGCCATTTGGTTTAGCTTACATTTTAGAATATATATACACAACAAGAATATATGACTGTTTTTAATACTATTATCTAATAAGCTCTAACTGGAATATGTACTATTTTATTTGTAAAGTGGTTTTGACTTCATTACGTTCTCGAGTAGCATATAAATACAACAGGGCGATAAAAATAAGGTTAATACAAACGCAAAACGTACTTTAACTAAATATGACGCTGAGCCGGTGCTGAATTCTATCAACGAGGATCTCGTACTACTTTGACAGCTTTTATGGTGTTGAAGCCTCATATAAAAGGGCTATACCATTGGTTAATATTTTTATGATTATATAATGATATTATAATATATAACCCGAAGACACTTCACACTATACTACTAAAGAAATAACCACTGCTAAGAGTCGATTTTTCAATATTCAATTAACTGTAGTTTGATATATACCTTGGTTGATTCATTTATATCTCCGTTCTAATTGAACATAACTGCAGTTTAACCAAGCAAATTACCTAGGTTACATTTTTCGTTTGCTAACTGTGGTTAGTATTTGACAAAATTAGAATTTTAAACACATTTTATTATGGTAAACTTCAGTTATCCCATAACTGAACACATCTAGTCACATATTTTGTAATATCCAACCACAATTCTAGGAGTTAAGCTTTCAATATGTATGATACATTTATAAAACTATTTTCTACGTGTCTTAGGGCCTTATTTGGTAAAGTATTTCCACCAGTGAAAAAATTTCATCGCTGTAAAATGACGTCACAAAAGCGATGATTTTTTTATTTGGTATTCTGTAAGAAATATCCATCGATTTTATTTTTGTCGCTGGAAAAAAATTGACCAAATTATAAGGTCGCCTTCAGCGGTGACTTTAAAATTTTTCATCGCTGTATTTTTTAAAACTGTCAAACAATTCGAATTATAATTTGAATTTCAGTACAATTTTTTTAATACACAGTATATGTACGAGTATAGTCATATGAATATACAAATATAAATATATCAGAAAGTGAGGTTATGTTGCTTGTCAATTGACTTGAGCAATTGACATTTATTCGTACTTGTCAAGTGTTTGAATTTTTAAATATTTGAATATTCTGAATGCCGTGATTGGTCAAAATATTTTTAAAATTGATGACGTCTTAAAATACGTCATCAATACTAGTTTATACTTTTTCATCGCTGTATATTATAAGGGCGACGGAAAATTTTGCATACAGAATACCACTTTAGATATTTTAAATAGAGCGACTTTATTCGAGTGGTGAAAAAATTAAATATATCCACCGCTGAAAAAATAAGGTCGATTTTTTGAAAAGTTACAGAATAAGGCCCTTACTTTGAGAATTACTGATGGATCCGACAAACTTTTCTAGAATTCAAAAGATTTTAGATGTTGTTGTCACCTATAAACAATTTATTACGAGCACAATAATAAATCGAAGAATTGTCAATTGTGGAGGAGCTGTCATCCTGGCTGATCACAATACTCAATGGTGTCAATGTCATTGTAAAGCTTAGGCTAGAAACGTTTAATCATCTCTCAATGGACTGATAATGCTGACAGGAGGAACGCTATACCTACAGATGAAGCCACGGACTATAAAATGTGACAGTGAAATATTATATAGGATTCAGTTGATATCAAATTCTTATTGAAATGATATGTTATAATAAAAATATTGTTGTATTCCGAGTTATTAATCCGGTGAAACTATTCAATTTTTATAAAAAACATTCTAGATAGCATTTGATCTTTGAGAGGACAGAGGGTAGGAAAGTACATGACGTCAATATCTGTAGAATTTTAATGTATAAATTTATAATTATATTGTATAACAATATTCACTTCTATAATATTTAATATTAAAAAATAATTATATTATATTTATTTATTGATATTTAAGGTCGTGGCAGTCATATTTATTAATATGTAGAATAGTGTAAAATTATTTCACATTTTGAATTCATGTCTTCTCAATCACAAATACATTTATTTTCAATTTGAATTTTAATGTTTTAACGGAAATTGTGCATATTTACAAAAACAACAATCAGCTGACTATTAAATATTTGTCACATATTTTCTATCACCCACTCA
The DNA here is from genome assembly GCA_963678705.1 of Panorpa germanica. Lineage (NCBI taxonomy): Eukaryota > Metazoa > Arthropoda > Insecta > Mecoptera > Panorpidae > Panorpa > Panorpa germanica. The sequence goes on from OY783217.1 coordinate 13,293,051, forward strand.
CCCCTATTTATCTACTCACCCTCTATAGCCTAATACAAACTAGGGTGCGTTGAGAACTGTTTATGGGGGTCGTGTTATCTGACCGCTATTATATCATTTTGACCGCTTGTTATTTAAGTTGACATCAAACCATTTCTTATGAAAATATGACCACAGATAAATTTTTCAGATATGCAATAAGCGCATAACTCATACGCCTGTAGTAGACTGTCTACACTGTCACGTAACTGCCGAAATTTAGTTAAGTTATCAAACTAATTACAAGACCACTAATAAATAAACAAACCTACAACATACATATAATTATCGTATTAGTAGTTTTGCGGTAAAAAAAATTCAATGAAAGAAACAACTTCAATTGCATAATATAATAATGTAATTTACATATTCCAATAAATAGCAAAATAATTGAGTAATGCACCTAACAAACCAAATCTAATTAAACAAAAACAAGAAAACAATATGCATGCTGCAATGCTGAGTGATTTATAGAATTTAATTAACTCATCAATAGTTTTTCAGTGATTTTTTAAAATTATTATTAGCAGTGTAGGCTTTTAATTAATAGCGCCCTACAGCACTAAAATAATTACAGTATTCATAATCAAATTTGCATTAAATTATCATGTACAAGTTATTAATTATGATTCAATTACTTTAATATTTTATATATCAATATGTGAAGTGCACAGAGTAATAACCACAAGACGAGTTTCACGGGTACATCGACGAGAAAGGACAATTTACGGAAAGTGAATTTAATTTATAAAATCTGTTCTAAGTAATAATAATATAATAACAAATGTAATAATAAAATAACAAGTTGTGACAAACCGAAATCGCAAAAAAAAAAATACGAAATAGAGAAAAAATGTTGTCTATTATTTCTTGTTGTATTTCGGTGACTCATTCTTTTTCTATATAGTTAACTTTATTAATTAACGTAGGTATTATTATTGAAAAATAAAATATTGAAATGTTGAAGATCAATATTATTTTTGCATGTGACTGACTACGTGTATGTAGGAGTATTCATTCATATGTCAAATGGAACCCATAGTGAAATGTTCACATAGCATTGAAGAAGCATCGAAGGTAAGCCCTTGAGAAAATCAACCCTTTCCATGTATTTCCACACCACCCACTTTATCAGAGCCGACATGAAGGTGCTCGTTCAATCGCTACGTTGTTCTCTGAGGATTACCGTCTGTTTTGGACGGCACTCTATTCCTAGTCCACCAAGAGCAGAGAAAGCTTTAGTTCAGAACGTTCAGCGCTTAGGACAGTTCAGTTAAGAGAACAACGGATTTTACGAAATTTACTGTACAGTCCGCAAAAGTCGATGCATACAAAATATTTACTAGTTGTATATATAAGTAGTTGAGAAATAGGTTTATATGAGGTTTTGAATATCACCCTTATTTGAGCCTAAAAATCATATTTTGTTCGATAACTGCCACATTTAGGTTCAAAGGAGGACAAAAATCGTATGTAAAAGACCTTTTTTCGATCTGCATGAACCCAGAAACGAGTCCTTTTACAATAGAGCCAATATTTGGACTCGATTTGTACTTGTAGAAATGATGTCAAACGGGGACGTTATCATAATAATTTCAATGTTTTAAGCCATTGTACTGGTACTTGGTCAAAACCAACATTTCTTTTTGATCTTTCTCAAAAAGAGTAGGAGACTAGGAACCCACTGCCTGTCATATGCATGTAATATAGATCAAGAACTAATTGAATTCAAATTTTAAATTTCTGTGGCTGCATATTGGATACACGACTTTAAAACAATTTTATCAATCTCGCAGAAAGATAAAGACAACACCATATAATCACATTAAACAAACAGAGATATTGCTAACTAAATTGTGTGTTAAATTAGACTTGCCGTAACTGTGACTAAATTCATATGTTTCCAAGGCTGGAGCCGAGTAACCAGATTGTCTTAAGATAGACGTGTCTCTTCTTTGCGGGCATTCTATTGTAAATTAAACTACTTTTGCGTGTTCCAAAACTCTGAAAAATGCCTTATTTTTTAGTATTTATAACTAGCACAATTTTGTATTTCTATTTGTTTAGACGTGATGTAACAGTGGACAGTAGTGCCCTTAAACACTGGTAATGGATCCCCTAATTTTATTGATAATTAAAGGATACTGTTAATGACCAAAAGGGTGGCCAGAAATAGTTATTGTCAATAATTTATATTATGTAAGTTATTGAAATATTTTATATCTGGAAACAAAATCTTTTTGGCAACAAGTCGGTGCAATCTCTCGACGCCGTAGATATTTTTAATTCATGAGAATATACTATTCAATCACTAAATTTTTAAATTTTATTTCTAAATTTTAATCGCAAAATTAAAAAAAAATTTCTTTCAGGGATCTTTTGTAGCTTATTCTTCCACCAATTTCACTGGATTATATTTTCCTTATAAGCTTTATATTACAAATATTTACTAATACTGATATCTCGAAAAACGCAACACTCCATATGCTATATATGTAATTAATATTGTATACAGAATTTACGTAACACATATAAATAAACCTGACTTTTTTTAACAAAACTGAATTTTCTGCTATACTTATTTCCAATACTGTACTCTTGAAAAGTCCGGGGCTGGGAGTGAGGTCGGGGCATTCGATTTTCCGTCGTACACGTCATAGAGCAGTGATGCGTGTGGGACAAGCACAAGACGAGATGCTTTAGGACTTTGGACAGTGAGAGAGGGATTTTCATTCTATTGTTGTAGACATTTTAGACAGTGCATTAGGATTTGCATATATTTTATCATTTGTCAAAATATATTTGTACAAAGTCATCACGTAATGATTTCCTTCAATCGAAAATTATTGAGTCATGTTTTATGTTTGTGCAAATAGAAAAAAATTGGTTCTAGATGTTTTTGTATTTCTAAAATAATATACGATTACTTTGTATTTGTCACTTCTAGAAACATTTTGAATTTTATGAGTGGAATACGACAGTACAGCTTTTATCAATTTTAGAGTGTCTATATCTCAGTTAATAGTGTAACACTTGAATTAGCTTGTAGTATGCCAGTTTGTTGCTTCTTGGAATTAACTTGAGACAAGCTTGCAAATGCGAACCTGCATTCGTGTACAAAAGATTTTCCCAAACTAAAATATAATTAATATTGTTGAAGCTTCACTCTGTTTAACAGTGTATTCGGTGTGTTAAGCTTCAAAGGTATTTATACCATTAATTGAATTTACCTTTGTGGGTATTGCATTGTATTTGATAGTCTCCACTCTATTCGGTATATTCTATGTTCTACACTGCATAACCTCTCCCCCACTTCTCCCCGCCCTCTCGTATGCTGATAAATGTTTGTTTATGATTTGTCAGTGATACTGCATCCCGCATCAAGCATTGTATGCGAAGTGATTGGTTTGTTAATTATTTTAAGTGGCCGACAAACCAATAGCGACATAGATATTTAAATCAATAGCTAAATGATGAAATATATCCAATAGGGCTTGCAATACGATATTGGTATTTCGGTATTTATTTGCAAAATACCAAAATTTCGGTATTCGTTAAATAGATTACATGCTGACTACAGAATTCGTAGACAAAGTCTATGTAGCTTTGAGTTCATAAGTTTTTAGATGGATCAATTCACTACAACTAAGCTTCATACTAGTGACAATTTCAATTTGACGTAGAAAGAGAGAAGCAATATAATAAAACACATTGAATGAACAGAGACACACGCTAACAATCTTGAGAGGCTTGCATGTTCCCATGCATCCAGACTGACTTAGGTTTTTTCAGTTTTCTTTCAGTCGTGTCTTAGTGACAAGACTGTTGATGACTGAGATTACTGTGACTTCGGGTTCTATTTCCAAACCAGCGTTATATTTGTAAGGTTGATAGTAGCTTCGTAAAACTGATTATAGATTCTAGTCTATATATACTACCGACGCACCTTGGTCTATCACCAATGACCGCCTCTCAAGGTGAATAGTTTCGTTCCTAGAGGCACGTACAAATACTTGGTAAATTTTCTGCAAATCTTAAATCAGTATTAGTAACACTAATTTCCAATAGAGTTATCCAACAACGAATAACAAAGAACATAAACAAGAGTTATCGCTAATTACTTGAAATTCTAGTTAATTTATATAATTGCATAACGAAACTCTTGAGTTTGATTTATGTGGCGTACCCCGTACCTTATCTTTCTGTTATTGCTGGTTTTTTGTATGTTTAACAGTTTACAGATATTGATTGATATTTACTACTTTAATTGTTTACTTTTCATTTGTATATTATCATGAAATTCTATATGCTGATTACTGATTAATATTTCGTTTATTGTTATTAAACACTGTACATCTATAAATCTTACATTCAGCTAATTATAAAACACGTAAACTTAATTAATAAACGTAAATAAGGCTGGTAGGTACAACACGGTTGTTGCCATGGTATTTACTCGTAATTAACAAATTCTATAAGGTGCTGTGAGATGAACAAACTGTTCAGTGCATGCATCTGTTTAATTCACATCTCATTACAGAAAACTCATATAATGAATTTCATTTTTTGTTGCTCAATATTTTAAATATATATCAATAAACTTCTGCATATATCATTGTAGTCAGTATGGGTTGTATCAGTGATGGACAAGTTCGTTGAATGATAAAGGTAAATGTTAATTTATTTTATGCCGATGTTTTATTTTTCGAACAGTAATAAATCGCACACTGCTGACAATGTTTATTTAAATTTAAAACACTCTTATACAAAACTTCATAACATTTCTAATGCAAATTTTACAACCATTGAAAAAGGGAATTCAGATCCTATATATTCGTTTTCATAGGCAAATTACTTCCACATGTAATTCTTGCATTAATTTCAAGTTTCATATTATTATGGTCATTACTATTCTTCAATCAAATACTTTTCTTATAGCACCCACACTTTGGTAATACCTGCTTTACCTGTGTAGTACTGAAGCATGTAATTCAATACGATGGCCTGGGTACTAACCAGTCTTCAAGTATACTGCCAATGATTGACTATTCGTGCTGCGGCCATTAAAACAGATATTTAGAACTACACAAAACATTTGAAGATAAAACTACTCGGTAGTTATCTGATTCGAGGTCTTTGTATTGTCGAGTCTGAGATCCAGACTCACCTTAATGTTTCTTATAGGATGCGTACTTAAATACAACTGAAGATGCTCCACAAAAAAAACAGTAGCGCCAACCGAATGAGGATCAATTCTCACGGGTAAATAACAACTACAACGGATAAATATTGAACTACATTGGCATCCAGTTAGCACAAGAAATTTGACAGCCTATTCACCCTTTTTGAGCGGCCCTTCTTCTAGCACTTTCCGTGTTATTATAAAACCTGTGTCCTCCAAAATATTGGGTAATATACATCCCGTTTTTAAATGTATCCTTCCTTAGTCTTTGAAAGTATAAATCGTGTGACATTACCAAGAAACATTTAGTAAATAATTGACAATTAATTTAAAATATGTAATCAGCTAAATTAGCTGTAATCATGTACTAACACATTTAATAACCTTTGAAGGAAGGAAGATGCCGAGATGCCGTCCCCGTCCATCGAGACGTGAGGAAGATGCGTTTTGGAATATCTGTTTTTTATAGTGAAGCTGTGTCCAGTTCAGTCGTTCAGTCGCTCTGTCTACAGTCTCTGGTCTACAGAACATCTTTTACACATGCGATTCCCACGATGTCGCAATCTCTTAAAATAATGACCTTTAATGACCCAAAACATACACCAAGAACATACATAATAAATAATAACACAAGGTACGCTATTAAGATGTGTAAAACATGTGGAAGACACGCCCTCAAATATGGATATTTTGTTATTACGTTTCAAATTATGGGATTACGTAGAAAAATTATTATTTTAGTTCACTGGACGTTCGACAGCCGAAGAAAATGAGACTTGGATGTCATTGAAGAAGTCTGATTATTGATATTCTGTGAAGGGCGTTGCGAATGCATTTACCATGTCTTTTTGAAGTATGGTTTTTAATTATTTGGTAACTATATCTACAACTGGAGGTACTTCTTGCGAGAAAGCGAGAATCCAAGTCTTATCCCAATTTCAATTCTCTAACTTTATGTAATCTTCATTCCAATTCACCTACGTTTAGGCGCGGGATGTTAAAATAACAGATATAAAGAAAATAAAGCTATTGTTATAAAACCACAGCCACTACAATCAAATATTTGTTGTATTTTTTATAACAATACATGAATCTAACTCTATGTCCACACATGAGTGATTGCCTAATCGTGCTTTATGTCAATTATCAGATTTCTTCATTTTGCTGTATTTTACTTATCGCTACTAGAGCGAAAATGTTCGTGTTCGTGTACAGATACATGAATCTTTGCTCTGTGAAGACGAACTATGTGCGCATGTGTATTCATACCACTAATATTGAGCATAATTTTGAATAAGCATCACTATTTCAAGATTAAATATTTATTCTGTAAATTAAATCGCTACATCTGGCACCATTAACATTTTGATAACGTTTGTTGCTAAAACAGGTAGCGAATTAGGCTACTAGATGTTCAAATATATTATGACACAATACTAATTACAAGATTATAATTTCTACTAAAAAATTAAAAACCAAAACATACTTTATATTAATTAAAACATAAGTAAATAACAAAAAAATAATTGATTTTTTAATTAAAAGTGAACTAATAACTTCGCTGTATTCATCCGTTTGAGCTTTTGCTCATGCATCGATTGAAGAACAAGCGTTAAAGCTCTTTCAGTAGTCAAGATATGTTATTAGCCCATTAATCACTAATTAGTCGACAACCCATTAAAAATTAACAGCGATATAAATATTATATGTATTTGAAAATATAAAAATATTATAACAAAAATTATATGTTACACAAATGAGAGAGAACAGTTGTCCCTAATTGTTATTTATTTAGATAAGGTATAAATCGGCGAATGTTAAATAAAATTTTAATTAGTTCGGTCCAACGGTCGCGGTCGGTCTAAGAGGCTGTTAAAGAATTCCTTGCTATTTAAATATACGGTAATACACGCCCCTTGTTATTTATTATTGTTTTAGTAATTAATATCAAGAAGCAACTATCGTATATTTTATATTTATTTATTTATAGTGCTTACATTAATAAAATATTGTTAATATGCTATTAATATTTATACAATTAATATTTGTAAGTTTCACGTCGTGTTACACGGCTCGTAAAAACAAATAATATAGCTCTCATTACTGTTTATAATTTCTTCATAATTGTTTTCCTGTTACGTTTATTATAATAGCACAGTTATGTAAAAAGGTTACTACTTTTAATTATATGAAAAATCGGCCCTAAAAAGAATATACTTCATTCGGTATGAATTAATAAAAAGATCATTCAAAAATTGGACTTAATTACATTGGCTTCTCAATGGCTCATTTCCTTATTTTGTCCAGTTTTCAGGTAAGGATCAAAACTGACACAAAGGATATAATAATTCACTTGTGGTTTCATACCGGAAGCTTCAGATTTCTTATGTAATTATAATAATTATTGATAATTGTGGTTAATGTAGAGTAGCTAAAAACTTGAACGTGGTATTTTGTGGTTAACGCCATTTGGATGTAAATAAATCAATAAGCTATTAAAATCTACAAATATTATAATGTTAATGATATCAATATTGGATATGATGATATATCACTTTGTAAATGGAATTGAGTGAGAGGTTAACGGCAAAGGTCAGATTATAAGTTGCCCATCTTATTCTGCGACCTAATACCGAACAACAGGTGGCGCCCAAGCGGAATAATCCCCACTGCTAAATCCTTTGTTTCAAATTTTAAGTACGAGAACATATGAGCTGTGTACAAACCATTACATAACATAAGCAGCGAGCAAATAAATTAAAAAAGTTAGAATAAATTTTATATACTCGTGGACCAAATGTTACAGTCTTTGCAATACTTTTTGTCATATTTCTAGCAGGCATAAGCAGGGTCGGATTAAAACATTAAGATGCTCTTGAGCTATGAATACAGTAAAACCACTGAGACGGTTTACTACATCCTTATTTCTTGTTCCAAAGCGCAATTTAAAACACGTGAATACGAATAAACAACGAACTAGAGTGAAGCAGGGCGCATGTCAATCGATAGTACGGCTTTCGGGAATTCAGTAGCTATGAAGCCTTTCTTCATCGATTTTAACAATCTGTTTTTCCATGATAATAACTAGAAGAACACCAGAAACCCATATAACACCATAAACACGCAGTAAGAGACATTACTATATGTTATTTCTATATTATTTTATTGAAACATTTAACCATCAGAGTAGAGTTATGAGAAGTGTCACAAATAATACAAAACTTAAAAAAAATTCCGTATCTATTTCAAGGTTGACAAGGATGTGTCTTTCATGGTTTCTATAAAACCTTTTTTTAGATTTTAAATCAGCAATTATATGAATTTCAAAACAAACAAAAACATTTTTCCTTATTATTATGTCGTTATATTAAAATAACATTTGATTAGCTGTATCGAAATCCTGTAGACGAGCACGTCAGTGATACAGCCTCCAATACATCCACAGGTCTTACACAGACTGAAGAATCATTTGACACATAATATAATACTATGTTATTTAAAAATACATAATTACAAGTTGTCGTTTGTAGTTAAACTAAAATAAATTTGATAATGATACATTTAAACCGGAAAACGTCAAAATGTTTAAAAATCCATTTATAATAAAAATACTTGAAATTATAATTGTGATTATTCTATAATTCCTTTTAAAAAGGAAAATTACTTTAACTATATACAATTATTAAAAACTCTTTAAATGGTCACATGTGTGGTTTTAATTTTAAAAATAATTTTACAACAAAAAAATACAGTCAAGGATTAACCGAAAGACAAAAACATAATATTAAGAAGAAGAAGAAGAAAAAAACAGTTCGGGTGGTGGTAGAACTTCTTAAATTCAAAGTAATTGCTTTCGTCTAATTACAAGGTAAATAAAGACCAATTTGTTTTTTTTATATATAGCGCTGTTAAAGATAAATATTTGAGTAGATGAACCACCGTTCAAGAAATATATATTTCATACTTTTTACATACCAAGATCGCGTCCATGACGATCAAAGTCGACTTGGTAAATTATAGATTGTATATCGTTTTAGGCAAACCTCTCACGCAAATTCAATGGGATTGCGAATCGTTTCATAATTTCTATAAAACTCTATATAACATATTAGAAAAGTTGGCACTGAGAACTCAAATATCCAATTATTTTTTAATAAGTCGCAATATTATGGATATTAAAAATTAAACAAATTCAATCATCAGATTGTCATCTTCTTTGCCTTTTTTTATTCAACAAATACCATCTCTTTTATACAACAGAGTGTATAAGAGATCAAACTTAAAAATTAGGCTCCAAACAGAAATTCAAGTTTTAAATAGTCTCCGGCAACTTTTGGACATTTAAAGTCAATAGATGAATATTAACATATATTTGAATAAAAAATGAATAAATCCGATTTTAACAAATGAGTTTAAAGGCGCATTATAGCTAGCCCAGACACCAAAAAAGCTCCCGTGCAATTTATAAGGTAAAGTGAAATTGATGGTGGTGTTGCAGCTGATAGAACTAAATACTATTACAGTATACATCTAGGTAAATTATTTAATCTTAAGAGAACCTCGCTAATGTCCAACCTAGTAAAATGTTTTTATTTGTTATTCGGATGTTCACGGGGGCTAAAGGACTCTCTTCGGGCATATTCGCCTCAAGGTATCTCTATATAATTTCACCATATAATTATTATAAAAGATTTCATACAGTTTATAATATAATGAAATGAATACTTTCTTGGTAGAACAATTATTATGAATGTGTTGCTTTTGGACCAATCGGATCTGCTCCCGGCATCTAAAGCAAGTTTTTCTGTGCATCATCAGCACATAGCAGACGAAGAGAACTGATGAGACGAATAGGTTAGGTTGGTTTCATAGCTTCAGACCGGGGAACGCATTGAGCTTGCATGGGACTGTCTTTTTATAAAAAAAATAAATTCTAAATGTTTTGCTTCTGTTTCTGTATTCATTATTTCGTTAGTACATACGATATTATATATGTATGTGCGTGGGAAAAAGAGAACTTATTTTATTATTATTGGTCACTGCCTTTACCTTAGTGCTTGAGCCTGTGCCTAGTTGCTCTTATGCAGCGACTCAGAGCACGGATCAAGTCACGAATTGTAAAATGGTTTTTGTTTTTATAAGAAGCAATTGGATTCCTTATACGTTTAAAATTTTAATTACCATTTACTTAAGAGTATACATATACTAAATTCTTAGTAGGTAGTTTGACTTGGAATGTTTTTTTTTTATTTAATTAAAAATATTTATGTTATAGTTATGTTTATGTAATATATTAATGACTATACTAGTCTAGAAATGTCATTACTGTGATCTCATTAAGATAGAGCCTTTGTTTTGGACCTTCACCGAGCAGAGAAAGTCGTGTCACTTACGGAGCCTGACTAGCGACCAATTGCAATATCTTATGTGTATCTCATACAGTTTAAGAGTAAGAATTTGTGATGCCCTTTCTACCTTAAATGTAAACCGTATTCTAAAACCGTAAGCGCCGGATCTAACCTAGGTTCTAAAATTTAAAGAAATACATATTTATTACTTCATATTTGAACCTGGACTAAGGCCGAACTAAATTAGCGCGGGCTAGACTATTTATTCTCTTTTAACCACTAACCCTAAATCATTCCAGAGTCCAGACTATTCCTGTTTTTCCACAGTCGGGATCGGGATCGGGCTAACGGGTGACAAGATAATGACACGTTTCCTAACACTTTGAAACGGGTTCCTTAAACGCTTTTGTCCAACGTTACAGCCCATTTAAATTATTCCCGAAGATTTTTAACTTTGAATTATAACTATGAGTTATGTTATATTAGATATTATGAAATATTTTTACAGGGTGGTAGGTATATACGTGTCAATATCGATATGAATGATAATGGAAGTCAAAAGGTACAAATTTGCTGGCTTAAGTTACAGTTTTATGTTCGCCTCGAACCAAAATGAGAACTTAGCAACAAAATTTTAAATTGGGAACATTTCAATAGTTTTTATGTATTTAATAATCTGTCTACCCCTATTATTTTTATCTAAAATGATAATTTAGCCAATCTTTTGTGACTTATGGTTGAGTTAAGACCAAAACATTTTTATAAAATAATTATAACATTTACTAAATCATAATATTCATTATCCATAGATTAAATTTAAGTTAAAATAAAATTTCTATAATTTTAAAGTTGCCCTTAAGTGTTTTGTCAATTTATAAAATATAAAATTACTACCCTTAATAAAAATTTTGATAAAAAAATGCATTATTATAATTAAAACGTTATAATAATATATAATTAAAATCCCACAAATACCACTTTCAACCCTCAAAAAATATGTATCTTAAAAATGTGTATAAATATATGGCATTAACTGCAAGGTCTCGTGCTCGTGGCACGTTAGAATCCCTGAACCTATAATCTTGTAATAATACTTTATAAAAAAAATTGTTACATTTCTGAATTTTATAAAAATATTTCAAATATTTGTTCAATTGGGGTTCTTATTTATTTGATTGTTCAAAAAATCCACACGTTGCTTTATTATGTAATTATTATGTTCTTTTACAGTTTCGGAGGGTAGGTAAGCTAAATCAAAGGTAACTATTATACAGGCATTCAATAATAACGGGTGTAACCAATAAACGCAAATGCAGAAAACGAAAATTTTCAATATTTTATGTTAAAAGAATAAAATATTGTCGCAAATAATTTGTGATGATTCAATATGATGTAAAAAGGAAACTTTATTCATCCTTAAGAAGGTCGTCTTTGGATTTAAAATCCGGTAAAACCTTGTTGAATAATAGTGATAGCAATTCTTCAGAAGGAAGAGGGGTAGAAAACTATGATGACGAATGATTATATTTTTAATAAATATTGTTCCTTTTAATAATTGAACGGACAAAAAGCAATTGTTAAGATGTCCTATAATATTACGACTTTAGGACAATTGAGGTCACGATAGCCAATTTTATTAATTTATTCGTATTTTACAGAAATTAAGACATAGTTTATAATATTATTCTGAAGATTTCTGGTTAGAAAAATTACATGAAACTTAAGAACATCTAATGGTTCATATAAAACTTAAAATGAATTGAAATCTGAGACAATTTCACAAAATTTTTGATTTTTTTAAAACTTGTACAAAGATTACATAACTTACATAAGCGAGTAGTTAGCTACTTGCTAGTTAAGTTCATAACATTTGAATTGCATAAAAGAAATTTTGTTTAAATGCAGTGAAAGTCATAAAACAGTTTTGTTCTACTCTCAAATATCAGGCATAGAGTTTTGCCCCATATACTAATAATAGAAAATAATTAAAATAATTTAATTGTTAATTGGTAAGAAATATAATTAGAAATATATTTAACTGCAGTATACGTATGAAAGGTAAAACATAAAATAAAATAACTACAGTTATAATATTCTAGTAATCAAATATTTAAAAATTAATCTATAACTCTCATAACATTATTTTATGAGAGGTTAATCATTTTGACCTGTGGTAAATTCCTAGCATTGAAACTACTACGCAAGATCAGTTTTGTAGTTACAGTATCCCCAAAGTAGTCGACCTGACACATTAAAGACAGTTGTTGCATCAAAAACTATTAATAGTAAAATCCAATAATAATCTATTGGTAGGTACAGCAAAGAATCCGCTTTTAGCGTCAATTTATTTAAATGGAAACCAAAATCATCAAAGAATCAGCGCACCCAAAATAGTAAATATGCTATTCTTATTAGCCTAAAAACAATAATGGATTTTTTGGCGAATAATTTCTTTTTGGTGTGCATAATGGGTGGTTTTTACCCAATTTAGTAGTCAATAAATGTGGCAATAATTCTGAGACAATATTTACGATCAAATCACACGGGGGGAATAAAATAACTTCTATTTATTTGTAAATTAAGCTACGTAATATAGAAAAAAAATACAAATACAAAAATACAACAATGTCACGTAGTGCTCAACCGGATATAACAAACATAGCTAATTGTTAACGTGATGATATGTGTACTTCACCCACTACAGCAAACGTCTCCCTCATAAAAGTTTAATAATTATTCATTAAGCCAATCACAAAGAAATCAACACATTTAATTACTGAACAAACCAACCATCGCAATTATTACCGTTGTCTACGAGTCAGCGAGAAACCTACGTCTAGTTACCAGTGACTTCCAGCCAGCGCATGGTGAACAAACATCATTTTCTCATTTATCTAACAGAAAATTCCTGATGTCCGTCTTCGTAGCCGTTCTGTCCGTCCTAATGACTCTCTCATAGATATGAATTAGATCAGGGATGAGTAACCTTTTTAATGCGAAGAGAACTATTTATTAACAGCTACATCTAATCTATAAGTAGTATTCCAACTAACATTACAGGGGTTACATTAGAGTTTTCAATTTTATAAGACACCAGTGGTACGATTACTTAAACATTTAAAAAACAAACGTAACATTAAGTTAACCTTGTCATTATTAGATACAGAGTTTTCAATAATTTACTAAATTAATGTTATTAACAATCTCGACCTCTCGGAATATTTTTGATCGTTCAGTTATCAATAAATTTGTTGCTATGTTTATAAAAATTACACGTTCCTTTTCTTTTTTCTATTTAAATTTTGAAAATTGTATGTAAATATTAGTATTATCACTGACTATCCTTCATTAGAATTTCTTTACATAATCAGAAATAGGAAAAGTATAAAAAATGGCAGTTTTTTTATATTTCGAAAGCTCAATCATAAACTTATTGGACAATGATATAGGACATATAAATGATTCCTGAACCACTGCCTAATAAGTTTATGGGTAAGTGGGTTTAAATGCAATTTAACTTGATAAAAACCAAACCCAAAAAATATAACTCTGGTCTTGGAATCGAAACCAAAGACATAGCAGTCAACCATCAATGCTCTCGCCTACTGTGTCATCTGATCTTCAGTTTAAGCGAGTGATTTTATTGTGTCAAATAGTTAAAAAATAAGGCTTAGTATTTCTTAGTTTGTCGCAAAGTAAGGTAAAGTATGAAAGTGTAAGGTTAAACCCATAGGTCTATAGGTTCAAAGATTGATATTCGATCTTAAGGGCACAATAAAGCATACTATACATACTGTAAAAATTTGTACATTTTTAGGAATTAACTTGTACTGGTTACCAAAACATATTTCATAAAAAAAAACATTTTAAAAGAACAAAATAATTGATAAAAATCTGCAATACGCGATCATCTTAAACGCTTTCGTATTCACTTTTGAAGAAGTCTTGCAATAACAAATTTAACATCAAACTTAAAAATATAAAAAACCTTAACATATGGAAATTGATATTCAAAAAAGAAGAAGCGTTCTTTCCTTATCACTGAACTAGATGGTTGGCATTGCCTCCTTCGCCAACTACTCATCCTTTTTAGTCTTTGGAAGACTATGTTCAAATAAATGCAACTTTCGAGTGTACCTGTTTGACTTTCGTTTCGCTTGACGAGCTTCGTAATTAAAGGTTAGGACTCTGAAGGAGGCGTGTAAGTCACTAGCTCGTCTCTACCCGTTGTTACTGATATTTTTAAGTTCGTTACTTAGTCAAGTTTAAGATTAATTTTACTCACGGATATTGATATTATAGAGTAATTAATTTCATAATATATTACATAGTAGTATAGCTTATAAACTGAAGAAGAGATATTAGAAGATATCTAGAAGGCTAATGCTAATCTCTGCTTGATACTAGCTTATGGATTAAATACTTTAGCTGCCACGTCTGCACTTTAAATAAAAATTGTAAATGCCCTACTCGGCGCTCGTGACTCATAACGAAGTACCGGTGAGATCCAGCGAAGAAGTAAAAGCTCATCCCTCTATCGTAACCAAATTGATGTAGGTACACAAAAATGAGAAATCAATTGCGCACAGTGCATATAGATTAAATTCTGGACTACTAATCGATATTTTCTTCTAATTTATGTTCTTATAAAAGAACATTTTAATTTTACATTTCTATCAGAAATTATTGTATTAATTCGTATTTCGTACTTTAACTATAGAATTGTAAAGGTTTTTATTCTTCGTAAAGCTTAAGATGAAAATAACGCAGTAACAGATAAAATGTTACAAATCATTTTCATATTTTGTGACATGCAATTTGTAATGTCTCTATCTCTAGTGTTAAAGCATCTTGAAAAACATTTCTTAGAATTTAAACACTGTTAAAAATAATTTACACATTAAAAAGTAATTAAATAATATACTCAAAGTAGTAGTATATTCAAAGAGATCAACAATCTTAGAACAGATTTAGAAAATTATATATCTTCTGTTTAAAGGATGGCCATAAAAAAATTATTTCAAATTTCCCTGATAATTCCAGGTTTTCCAGTAAAGTTTTTTGTACTTTTCCCTGATATAGAAATTTTATTCGTATCACTTAAATATTTAAAGTTTTGATTATATTGTAATTGCCAATTATTAAATCTAGTATTAAACTAAAAAAAAATATATTTATTTCTGATTTATTTTTTATCTCATTGCCTTAGTTGGTGTTTAATAACTAATTAAATACGATTTATTACTCGTTAATAAAAAGTAAATTAAATTGACTAAGACAAAAATAAGCTAATGACTAGTATAAACTAGAACAAATTAACTCTTAATATTTAATAGATAAAATTATTGAAGATTATTAAATTGATCATCAATAATTTGAATTTCAGCTAAAAGTTTAGATTGTTTTGACGCCAAATTCTTTTTAAATTTTCTACACGTTTTCTTTTTAAATTTTCTGATTCATTTCATTTTGTATTTTAAATGAAATATAATATACTATTTATGAAATAGTTGCTGCAATCAAATTCCTTGATATTCTTTGAAATTTCCTAAACTTTCCTGATATTTCGAGGTTGCATTAAATTGACCGATAATTCCCGGATTTCCAGGTCTGTGGCCACTCTGTGTTATATTCCGAAATTTCAATAATTTTCAAGTTATGATCTTTGTACAAAGTCTCAGATTCCATTCTGTAAATAATCAGATTTTATCTGTAAAATTGTGATAGTGGTATCAGCCACTCCCTCTAAGATAAAATTACCACTGAGATGTAACTTGTACAAAGATTAAACACATTGCATTGCAATTCAGAATGAGGATTCAGGCAAATTAAACAATTTTCTAACTTCATACTACATAAATTAGAAAATAATGATTTTTTTCGAAATGATTAAAATATATAAAATAGGAATTAGCAGTGTAAATAAATATGATGTAATTGCAACATAAATATTAAACTCAGTGGAGAAGAGAACTAAAGGTGTTATTAGAGTCTGTTACAAACATCATTTAACTGTCAACCGAAAAGACCATAACATATACACCAAATAATATATATCCTGGCGGGGCCTAGCGGAACGTCGTTATGAGCCGGGCTGCACGGATTTCTGTGTTGTTATGGTAGGTTTGTGCTGTACACGGCAGACAACAACGCCACGGAAAAGGGGTTGGCAATAGCTCGAACTAATGCATCTTACTGGTAATTTATTATAGACAATTTGGAATGGGTATTTATATCGCATTCTAACAGAAAATATTATACTTTGTAAAGCTTATTACCTTTGAAAGAATGTTTTAGTGGCCATTTTAACTTGTGATGCAGAAAGCGAATGAAACGTCATGTGTACTGAAGAAATGTATTTGTCGAGTATTACAGCTTAATAAGCGACATCTCTCGACATCCATAAAAACCTCATCATATATTAAGGGGGGGGTAAGATCAAAACGATAAAAAAAGCATTTTTTCGATATTGTTCTTTGACGACACAGCAAATATATAATTACTACATGCTAAAGTAACATTTGAAGAATACTTTGTGAAATTTTCATAAATAAATATCAAGAAATGAGGCACTGACCTCGAATCTCCGCAGACGTCACAAAAAAAAAAGTAACATTGCGGTGCCACTCATAACTCATCAGTGGATTTTCCGAAATCGAAAAACTAAAATGATAGTTTTTACAGGTAACAATGTCGAGTTTTTATTAATTTTTCAATTTTTTACAGCACTTAAAAGTCATAATACCGATTTTTCATGAAAAAAATCAGAAACTTTGTTATTTTAAAATACGTTAAAATTATAAAATTAAAAAAAACTCGACAGCGTTAACTCGGCAATTATGTAAAGAGTGTGCAAAATTTCATAGATTTCGTAGATTTTAAACCAGAGAGGGCACCGACTCTAAAAAGCTATGTGCTACAAACCGCATTTAAAAGTTTCAAAGTAACACTGAAATCAGACCAGAGAGGTGAAGACTTAAAACTCTATATCTCCGACAGTTTTACTCCAATCGACTTCAAATTTTTACACAATAAACTTAATATGTTGTCCAATAATATAAATAAATAATACCTAAATAATAATGCCAATAATAATGTGGAGGGAGTCGAGAGGAACGATTGCAAGAGAATAGAAGAAAGTAGATATGTGGTAAGTAAGAAGGAGGCAGAGAAGGAAGATAACAAAGGAGACGAACATTAAAAAGAAAGAAGAGAATTTAAAAAAAAGTAAAATGAATGTGAGGAGGTTATAAGGCCGTAAAGGCAGATACAATAAAACGTAATACGAATAAATGAAATTGCAGTAGTAGCAAGGTGCGTATTGGTTGCTTACGCAGCGATAACCACTTAATACATTTCACTAAGGCTTATAAACTATCATGCAAACATTCCCACCAGCAGGAGATCTTAGAATTATATCATACATGTATAAATATTTTTCCACATTTCTTTATGACCTACCAATGGTTATGGCTGAATGATCAAACGTATGATTTGTAATTGCGATATTAAACTATCTTTGCTTTGCTAGTCCACAGTTTGCGGTACAGAGGGCAGAGATGGTGGAAAGTTGAACACACACACATACACCGACGCAACACCAAGTTTAGATGAAGATCCGACATACCTAGTGCACTGCACAACAATATTGGCAACTGCAGCAACATTACTTAATACACAAGTTTCAAGAAGGGAATAATATCGAAATCGAAATGTGTTTATTTATTCAGCTTATGTGTTGCGGTCTGCCCAAGATACGCACAAGAGATCTCCAACCCATGTCATTATCTAATTATTCTGAAAATTTGAAGTCGACTCGAGATTAATTTTATCAAAGTTCTAATCATTCGATTGCCATCCCGAGAGTAATTCAAAAACAAAACAAAATGTAAACCAATATCCTCGCTAATTGATAAATCTAAATTAACGAAATTTACGACTTTAACCAATCCATTGAATTCCAATTGAATTTCAATTTTCTCATTGACTTGATATGGAATGCCTCAGTTACTGTTTCATGTAAACGGTTTTACCTGCAAATGACTGAATCACGAAGTAGACTCGACTCGAGAAGGCGCTGAACGATGTGAATTGTGAACAACAAAAAATGAAAACAAGAGTAGAAACATAATAATGTATTAATAAAACTTAGAACGAGAAAAAACTGCAAAAGAGTATATCGATAATACATTTTATTTGTAGAAATTGTGAGTATTATCTACCGATGCTTGTTGACGTATTTCGTATAAGACATTTCAACATTGGCAATACTCGTGTGTAGTCTAAAACATCCGCTACAAAAAATGGAACATCTTATTGAACTTTTGTGCGCTAAGTTTGGTAACTGTATTAGCAGCCTGTTTAAAGACGGTAATTGGCAATCCTGCGATTTGATGTCATTGGACTCTTTTTGGTAGCGAAATTTTAAGAGCTGTTGTTACTCCACCGATCCATAAACAATTGACGTACTTTAAAAAAACATCCATCAAGATATTCGCCAAATAGGGCCGTAAAATTAAATTAAGACGATGAGCTTCTGTCAAGTCAGCCACGGATAACTTTTAACTGAAATTGTTTTCTGTAAATAATCGGAAGAGAGTACACCTTCTTAAACTCTTGATAGCAATTTCAAAAACGAGAAGAAAGTATAAAAGCTTTATAAATCCTTCTCTGCAAAACCATGGAAAATTAAACATGCTGTTCTTCTTTCATTGCGTTTTAAGACTTCTTGATAAATATGAAGACACATTTGATTGGGTAAATTTAAGAAAGTGATATTTGTTTTCACTACTTTGGCAAATTTCTTCTTCGCAACCTGTACATCCTTATAAATGGACCATCAATTGTATCGTTGTCTCACCGTCTCACGTTACATATTAGCGGAACCGCGAGTCCATCCAGTTCGAGCCCTATATATACCATACCCGTACCCATACCCGTTCTCTACACACTAATTTATATATCTATCTTGTTCTGGGATATATTACACTACATCACTTGAGCTGGTTGCGTGTGCAAGATGGGAAACCAGCTCCAATAAGACTCGGTGGACTGTGGACTCTTATGGACAACGTGAAATAAAGTGGTGAAGGTGATGAAGGGGTGGTAAACGTAAGAGGGAGACGCTTTTGTTTCAACCTGGATAATGTCTTGTTGGATACCTCGCCGATGGAATATATTCCAGTGTCCCGGGTGGAGCATGAATATGGCTATTAGGAAAGTTTTTGCCAGAGGAGTATTGGGAAATGATGGAGATGTATATTTATCTTCATTAATCAAAAAATGTCTCAGTTTATATGGTAATATATGATAAACAAATTATTACTTTCAATACCTTCAATAAAATTCATAAAATTTAATTAGAGACAAACTGAATTGCTCAAAAGCCAACGATCTGAGTCAAAAAAAAATTATAAACGGAGATTATAAACGTATTTAGAAGCTATATAAAAGAGGGAGTATATCCTAAAATAATATTATGAAGGATGCAAGATGGTTTAAATAAAATCGGACTACTTTTTCATCTGATTTAACAGATTTTCAATTTTTTTTTTCACGTAAACTGACGACAAATTATTTAGTGGACACAAACTTGATTCTTGATTAGAAGTAAAAACAAACGAAAAAGATTTGGTCCTTTGGGACATACAGACACATCAATAAGAAAGGAAACTTATGAACAGTGCCAGATTAAGATATTGGAACCTCGAAAATGCTTTAAGAAGCGTCACTGTTGCAGAACTAAATTATGTCTGCGGTCACTACTGATTACGGCCTCTGGTCTACAAACCATGTCGTTCCTTTTGTTACTTAGGCAATCCTACAGCTGGCCCATTTATTGATCAATTGCTTTGGAAATGTCTTTTAGAAAAACCTATTATGAGAAACTGACTCTTATATAGAAAGGTACTTGAGTATAATCCTTTCAGTGTTATTAATATATAAGATACTATTTCTGTTATCACACTTACATATTTTTAATGCGGTAAATAAAGACACTGAAACTATGGTTCCATTACTGGAAATGCAGCCCTGCCCTACAGCGCTGTATGGTTAATATCGAACGCAGCGTGGTATCAACCGCGTTATACAATCATTCAAATATTAATGATTTTATAAAAGTTTAAATTACATTAAAAATTATTATTAAAATAATTGGTATAGAGAAATATTACAGTACACACAAAAGAATAAATTTTGCATCTAACTAATAAAAAAAAATTAATAAAAGTTGTTCGAAAATTTGATGACAACATTGATCAGTTGTAAAGTAAATGTACTCGGAATTAAACATCCTAAAATGACATCTCTATAAATCAATCATCTCATCTCGTCTCATCTCATCAGTATGTGTGGCTGTAAGCCTGTAGTGAGCCTGATGGCATCTATAAATGTTGGTGAATAGAAAATAGCCATTAATAATAATTCTCGTTTAAAGAATACAATGATGTCGTGATAACATTATCATGTTTTATGACTTCCATTGCTAACGCCATGCTAGCGGTATGACTACGATTAGT
This sequence comes from Panorpa germanica, assembly GCA_963678705.1. NCBI lineage: Eukaryota > Metazoa > Arthropoda > Insecta > Mecoptera > Panorpidae > Panorpa > Panorpa germanica. Next base: position 13,314,119 of record OY783217.1, read on the forward strand.
AATGTTTATAACAGGTATGGACAAGTCGCGGGTTGATGAATTACACCAGGGGTCAGTTAACTGAGGTAAATTATCTAAAATTAGGAAATAAAGAAAAGTGTTGGGTGTGATGAACACTCAAAAATGGATATAAATAAAAAACTATAACTGTCAACAAAATGAGTTAGGAAATTATTCGGTAAAACAATGAGATTTTTATTAAGAGTATCTACTGTCTATTATTTTTATTTGGAGGGTTGATACAAATAGTAAAAATACATGCTGTCTCAAAATTTTAGAGATCTAGGGTTCGTAGTTTTCTTTTTATACACGATTAAAAATAGTCATTTTCCATACAAATCATAATTTTTAGCTCAATTTCACCACATAATATAACTTTTATCTATTCAAAAATGGTGACACGGCTTTCAAAAACTAGGTGTATATAAAAGAATCTGTTCTGTAACTATTGCAAAAAGAAAATTATCAAAAGGATACCTATATACGAAAATATTTAAATAAAACCAGTAAGAAACAGTAAGTGTAGGTTATAAGCCGGCAACGTTGCAAATCCCAATTTGAAATTCAAAATCGGAATAAATATTTTATAAAATATAACAACTTATTTGTCAAAGAACCAAATCACGCATGCGTCAACACACGTAAATTTGCAGCGTTGCCAAATTTATTATTCCTTTTTCAAAATATTTAATTGGAATTTAAATTGAATTAATATAAGTTTGATATTAATTATAGATAATTTTTCATTTATTTAACTATTATATGCATACAAAAATCATTTTAACTAGCAAATAGCAGTTTAATAGGGAATTGAAAAATTCATTTTCAAAGGTACAGTCCTTATATTTGCTTGTCCCTCATGTACTTCGTATTTTGCATTTCGTATTACCGAGAGATAAACTTTTTGCATTGACGGTACGTCCTGTACCTCCTTAAAGTCAAAATTCCAAATTTGGAACCGAAATTAAAATTTAAAAAATCGCATTGAAAGTTTTTATTTAAAAAAATTTTTGTCTAAAAACATACAGTATGGTTATTTCATGGAATCATCAAAATTATACTGATTGAAATGTACATATGTAACTACATACTTGTCTCTTATAAAAACAACAACGAGAGATCATATGACAACACAAAGCAAGACAACATATTTAAGATGTTATTGTATCAATCTTTCTATAACAAAGATAAATTGATTTAAGACTAGGATTGATTGAAAAATGTTCATATTTCAACTGTGGCTCCTGTACTCATAAAGCTTGACCATCTTTAATGCTGTAAACATAATGTAACTTGTAACTCACATTTTAGTCATAAACTTTATTTATAATTAGTGTAATCAATCATCACTTAAATCACCTTAATTAGAATATATGTATAAATGTCGTGCTACACTAACTTAACGTCGTTAACATTTTTTATGGACAATTTAATAACTGTTGTTTTGATAGTCAAATTACATTTACACTGATTTGTCATGGAATATAGTGTGCAGAATAATTTACAAACAAAAAAAAGGTTCTCAAACTTTTTAGATTTATATAAATGAGTGGAAAATAATCTCCGACATTTATAAACTTATAGACTAGAGCAAATTTGGAAGAAGAAATTATAATGCAAATATTTTCATCAATTGCCCATTTAATCAATCAGCTGGTCGGATCATATCGGTCATTTTTGCTTAGGCGGACTATTATTAAAGCACAAGACAGAAAATATGTTTAGTGGCTTTCAGCAGAAAAATTTTAATAGCAAAATATTATATTTTTTAATGCTTCTCTTCTCCCTTTAATTTAAACAAGAAATCAATTTCGACTTTGGACCAAAAATCAATATGATATTTACTACATTGTTAAATAATTAAGTTCCAAATACACCTACACCGTTTGTTTCATTTTCCGTTAAAAAAACTGAATTGAGACAACTGAGCCAAGGCTATGCCTAACCAGGTTACGGGTTAATCTAATAGTGCTACCCATAAAAAGAGCTTCCCTGGACAAAGAGCTTCACTCGTGATTTTTAACATCTAGTAGATTTTTATCATTTGTCTATTACCAAACCTACTCAATGTAAAACAAGTAATGGTAAGTAATGAGAATAAATAACATAGATAAAGAACTGTGTCTACCAAAAATGTCTGTATCACATTTAACACAAAATAATAAATTAAAAATACGAGTACGACGTCATACAAATCAAGAGTAATTATAATAAATATAAATATAATCAATTAGTTTGATAAATGTTAAAAGTGTTTTTAAAATGTGTAAACAGCCCTAACTATTACCAACCTTTTCATTATATCTTTTTCAGCTATCAACTAAAAACACGCGGCAAATTTGTAAAACTCCACACGTAATTTCCGTCACGGCTTTAGATATACGAAACCGTCCTTTCTCCCTTTCATAAACATAAAACTGCCATATTGCAGTGCCCCCAATGAATATTGTGTACTTTAGATATTATTAACCAAAATAATACGGTATTATTCTTTAGGCAAGAATATCAGCTCAAAGTAAACATCTTTACTTTTTATTTTAGATTTTTCTCGTCAAATTTTAAAATAAAAAAAAACAGATTTTTAAAAAAATTATTTCCTTATAATAATTTGTTTCAAATGGACAGAACCACGGTAACCGTTGGCTACAACGGTAGTTATCCTGGGGCGCTCAGGCGACAAAATGATGCTTAGAAAGAATTTTGAGATATTGAATAAAGATAACTACTGTACGATTATAAAAATGAACACTATAGAGGATTTTGCAAAATTAACACCACTTGTAGTTTACATAAAAATACGAGTATAAAAGCTAAAATTGTGTTTTTGAAGTGGGCTACAACCAAAAACAAGGGGTGCTCATATTTTTATACTTATGCGGTTAAATATATTAGAACGATCTTGGAAATGGTGTATGTTTTCAATCATATAATAAGTCAGAACTAAGCAAATAATATATGAAACTATTTTGTATAATATACTTATTTTGATTTTACCGCCACACAAATTTTCATAATGTTTGAATTTATAATATGTCTTTGTTTGTTTTGTAAAAACGGTTCAATCTAAAAAAATATTTTACATTTTTGTAGGTTGTGAAGTTTCAAAACCTATCTTTACACTTTGATAAATAGTTAAAAACATTCAGGTGTTTGCGAGAGTGTAAAAATAGAAAAATTCGACAAAACTCGAAATTTTGACACACCGTTGCATTCGAATACGTATGTCTTTCGAATTAATTTCTTTCGTTTCTTTCCAGTTGATCTTGTTTATGTTTGTGTGTGTATTTTTATGGTATTTACTTCGCCATTCACATCATATCAGACTGAGCGGTGGCGTGGCCAGATTGAGCTAATATATTAATAATAAATACAATGCATATCAGAAAAACGGGGTAGGGGGCCCACACGTCTAAAGGCATACCACTTGTGATTGAATTTGGCCAATACTATTACACTCAAGAGAAAAAGAAACCAGGAAAATTCAACATCTGCACTATTTTCAGTTTTAAAGAGTCCTAAAAATATCAGTTCTCCCAGTGTTCAAATTTTCTTAAAAGTCTCTGAGCATATCATAAACACGAGTACAAACATAGAATAAATACATTTACTACAAGTTAAATAAGACATTTACGCCGCGATACCTGCAGCTCGTCGACGATGGTGTTCACCGTAGCCGTTCTCCATTGGTGGTTATTTATTTACATGGATATTTTGTCTCTGATCATTATCACTATTCTAATACTAAATGAGTATTTGTACTCTACCTCCGTATAATGCTTATGTGTTGAAATGATAACAACATACTGTATGGCTTATAAAATGGTTGTATGATTCTACTATACATTAAAACACAATACTAACAATAACCAACGCTTACTGGCTTACCGGTATAAGTAACGACCGTTACCTGAGAAACATGTAAAACTATCAATCAAGTCCTAGGTTTAATTACTTAATGAAATGTGAACACGAAACCGCGTGTGAGTTATTTTTGTGTTTGTGATATTATCTACATAGAATATGATACATTCTGTAAGAAAAATATTGTCATTGTTAGAAATTGTGGATTAATATGTATATAAATTGCGATAAATGTTGATATTAAAATAAATTATTAAAAATCTATAAATACTTCTTTATAGCAACCTTATACATTAAACGACAATAAATGTTGCGTCAGACACAACTAATAATTCAAATAAAATAAACAAACATTTAAAAACTACAGCTGCATCTTCGATAAGCGCCTGCAAATCATCCCCACTACTACTACCATTACAACTGCGTGGTTGTTCATACTGTACTAACACTAGAACATATTCCGATGGATTTCTGTATAGTGCGCTTCATTAATGAGGCAGTAATTACCAATTGTACTCGTATTGTTTACGTCAGTGAATTACAGACGATGCCCTTACGTTCATTGGATAACTCTGTTAATGTACAAGTACAAGTAGAGACCGCCCACACTTCTAAAGTTAATCGAATTGATTACTGATAGCTCTGTAGTCTATACTCGATAGTCGTTAGTAAATAGGTCACTCTATTAACGATAAATTCAATATTAATTATCAGTGATACCTTAAGAATACATTTATTTTCTGCTTTATTTTAGACTGATATTTTGAAGGCACCTCCAAACTTCACTTAATACTAAATACATACTAAATACTTTCATTTCTAATCTATATAAGTAAAAACCAGCAAAAACAAATGGAAGAACACAATAATAATAAAAATGTATTAAGAGACGTCACTCCATAAGTTCGTAGATTGACATATATGTAGATGGAGCTACTATTAACGAATCCACATTATTATTAGCCCTCCGTGTGAACAATATATTTTTCGAGTCATGGTGTGTTCACTGGGTCTTTGAGGGAACGAGGAAGAGTTTTTCCAGTTTTCTAAGCTTTCAAAAATTATGAAAAAATTCTGGATTACTTCTTCAAGTGTCCAGAAGTTTCCAAAGTCCAAAGTTTAAAACCGTTGTTAATAAAAATTCACAAATAGTGAGAAACACAGAGAAAACGGAATATTGTTAAAAAATTCCTAACTTTATAACAAACAAATATTAAGAAAAACGGTTGTACACATTTTTACCTTAGACTGTAAGCTTTCGAAAGAATGTAGTGTCTTTGGCGTGTGCTCCAAAAAGTTGAATTATTTGTGCACCTGAAAGTGGGGAATATTTTACGGACTCAGGCATGTCATATAAACGGAACGGTGATTATTCGACACAAAATAAGTTTTTATTGATGAAAATACAAAAGTAATAAAATAATAATAAATATTAGTCAATAATAATTAGTGTCAAAAAGAGAATTTACGAATTTATTTATTTCAAAAACTTATTGTAGTAAAAAGATGAACTAATAAAAAAAAATCTATATATATAATCTAAGAAGTAATATATTAAATTACATAAAATATTTATTTTAACCACGAAAAAACTGTAAAACAATGAGAAAATCAAAAAAGTGCATTTACTAACATTGGAAAATACTAACGTCGTTTGTCCACTGACCCTTTGAGGCAAGTTTCACTGGCTCGCCTTTATCGGTAAACTGCCAGATTCGGACGCTGCTGGAACCTTAAGTCCCTACCACTACCTTGATTTTTTAGAGGGCATAGGTGAAGCGCGCTCTGTACTCATGAGGGAGAAATAGAAGTTTGAAATTTCAACTGTTCCTTAAAAGACCCACTGTACACACGCAGGGTTAAATAGTACCAACTTTCAAACGATATGTGTCAAAATTTCATGACATTCCGACCATTACTTTAGAGGTTACAATGGTTTTAGTGACGCCAGTTGTATAATTTTCAAACTATGTAAAAATCTGAATACCATTTGTCTCGATGGAGCAGAGTCCATATAATACTTATCGAGACATTGCTTAGCTTGAACAGTTTTTAAACCCCCATTAAAAAGCAATGTCATCCCACGAACTAATTGAGCGGTTCTGAAACATATTCATAAAATTATTCAAAATATTCTTATAACGACAAAATGAAATAACAGTGTAATACTCATCAGTTTATCCACATCTCGCATAACTGATGATAGGCGGCTACTGATTTCGATAGCATCATTCAAATTACATAGATTATTCTCTCATTATTCTGGTGCCTGTGAACCAACCGTGAATCCACCATGCTATATCACAGGTACATGGTATATACTGTTGTAAGTACGCATAAGTCGTACTTATCCTTCCTATTTTTAATATAAATGTTATTTATTTTATAAGAATTATATTATGTTATCTTTAATTTTAGTATTAATATTGTAATAAATAATTATTTGTATTTAGCGCTTGTAAACATTGACTCTGGTCTGTGGAGATTTTATATTGTTTTAATGCTGGTAACTCAGTATTGGCACATTGTGATGTGAAATAAATCATTATATATTAATCTGCACGCTAGTCAGAAAGTCAGTCTTCTCGTGAGTCTCAACCAAGTGTTTACTAATTGTACTTCGTTCGTACAATACTCCAATTGTAACATCTAAGTATTCAATAGTGAGCACATTTTAACTATTAATCAAATTATAACACTATAGAATTACATTTTGTTTTATATCTGTCATCTTCGTTAATCTAATAAAATACTATTGTAATTAAGTAAGCAGATATAATATTACAACGAATAAATGATATATTTTAATAAAAGTGTTTGTATTAATAGTAATAAAAAGATACTAATTGTTCAACCGTCGTATGTCGCAACGAGGTTACTTTAGACCGCTCAAGTATTCTCTAATTGCAACAATACACCGTCTTAACAAGAATCTTATTAATCATCTTAAAAGAGTTAATTCTTATCAACGTGAGTAATTCAAGAAGGTGGATGATCGTCAAACTAAAGAATCTACTTCCAGTAACTAGCAACACTGCGTGATGTATTAGCAAGCTGAGTAATCTCCTTCTAGAACGACAATCCGACCTCTTTTTACAACATTGATGTCAGGTGTAACATCCGCCTTCGAACCTCTACTTACAACAAATGGTGTCAGGTGGGGTCTCGAAGAGATATTCCTACACATAAATATCCAAGAGGTACGCCCAAAAATTTTTTCTATATATTCTACACCTGGATGCAGATCAATTAATCTGGATGCCACTACGCCGATGGATTATTTCCAAAAATTGCCGAAGAGTACGAGATAGAACGTCAATTCATCTGTATTTCACATAATTTTTCTACAAGTCCGGTGGATGCAAAACTACAGCCCGCTGAACCAGAAAAAAGAAATCTTTTGCCGCCATGCGAATGGATGGATGCTTCTAGAATACATGGAATAATCTAAATCGATGTTGGTCGCGTCCAGAGCCCTGCACACAGCTGTTTATAGATCATAATCACTGATAAGAAAATCTTTAAGTATAATAAGACAGTATCTTTCTTTTTGTATATAATTATTATTATAAATTGATAATTGTATTTTTTTTATTAATAGCATTATTTTTAACGAGGCTATCATTTTTTTTAGTATTATATTCAGTACTTTTGAATATTTACTATAATCCAAGCATTTTTTAGTAGCAACGTTGTTAATGAGGCTATTGATATTTTTTTTTAGTATTATATTCAATACTTTTGAATATTTGCTATAATCCAAGTATTTTTTTGTAGCATCCTTGTCTATCATTGAAGCTATTAATTTTTTTATAGTATTATATCCAATACTTTTGCATATTTACTATAATATTTTTTATAATTGTTTCCGCAATTATACTAATTTATGTTAATATTTTTTTAGAACAACATCTTTTTTTGAACGAGAGGGAATTTTGAAAAGGAGAAGTAAAGAGCTGAAGCAGTTAGATAGCAGTCTGTTCAATCAGAGAGACTACCTTCCTGTTACAACTGCGGTGTCTGAGCCCCATCGGAAATTTCCTGTGAGTTACTGTTTTCGCTAACAATTTTTCCTTGTCAGAATCCTATTTTTCGGAGAGTCGTTTATTGGTACAAAATAATCTTTAGTCTGTATATTATATATAACTTTAATTAAGTACTATGGCACCGAACGTTCATTCCCTCACATTAGTTGAGAATACAATCAATCTAATTAATGAATTTTCAAAAAATCTAGAAGTCCAATCAACATCCTTAACCATCGTTGAATTAAAAATCAAAAACTTAGACAAAGCTTGGGTTAAATATAGTAGTATCGTAGAAGCACTGCTTCCAACTCTAAAAAATGAAGAAGCTACGGCTATCGTTAGTAAGTCTATGGAAGTTGAAAGTATTTATGACGACACCCTTATTTACTTGTTGAATTATAAGCAAACATTTGAGGATGATACACATATTGTGGATGACTCAAAAAGCATAGATTCAATAAGAAATTTAAACTTAAGTCCAATGCAACTAACCGTTTTTGATGGAGAATATACTAATTGGCAAAGTTTCATGGAATTATTTACAAATTTAATTCGTAATAATAGCAAACTATCAAACATTGAAAAAATGCATTATTTAAAATTAAATTTGACAGGAGAACCACTCAAACTCATAAAGAATTATCCTTTAACAAACGATAATTATGAAATTGTTTGGAACATCCTTTGTAAACGTTATGACAATAAGGTAGCACTTATTGAAACCTGTTTGAACAATTTAATAAACTACAATGTTATACGTTTAGAATCAGAAACTAATATCAAAAATTTTTTAGACGAAATTAATGAATCGATTAGAGCATTAACCGAGTTGGGAATATATTCTAATCATTCAGATTTTATTTTTATACATTTTTTAAAGACCAAGTTAGATTTTAACACATTAAAGGAATGGGAAAACAGAAATACTTCTGAATTACCAACCCTAAATGATTTTACGAATTTTCTTGAAACACGGTGGCGCACTCTAGAAAGAAGAAGGCATGTTGAATTTAAAACAGATTCAAGTCATTCTATTTCTAGTAGTGAACCAGTTTCAAGTGAACAATTTGCTAACGAAGTCGAAACAAAATTTAAAACTTTTTTTTGTAACCATTGTAAAAAGAATGGTCATTTAGAGAAATATTGTTTTATCAAGAAGGAAAATGCGGATACGGTAAATCCTGTCGCGCAAATTAATATTTGTAGGAGAGATACGGTATTTTCAAAACCTTCTGTTTATTGTAAAAGATCGAGACATCTTGAATCTGATGGTCCTCAAGTATCTTTTACTAAAAATACAAAACAAAATTCACGTTCTTTTTATAATCACCATTTACGTAAATTTAATAGTTTAAATAAAAATATTGAGATTAAAGAAATACAAAATACCAATGATATAACAAATTTTAACTGTAACAATGAAAATGTTATTGACAAGCAAACAGCTGACACTGTTCAATTCAGAATAGTCGCAGCCAAAGCAAAGACTGTATCATTTTTATTGGACACTGGTTCTCAAATTTCTTTAATTAAACAAAATATTTTAAAAAATAATATCAAAATAGATAGTACATCTAAAGTGTTATTAAAGGGAATCTCTGAAGGCACGCCTTATACTTTAGGTTCACTAAAAACTTCTATAATTTTAGATAGTTCTAGGTCGAAACATACTTTTCAGGTTGTGTCAGAGGATTTCCCCATTAAGCATGATGGAATCATAGGATTAGATATTTTACGTACATTTAAAGCAGTAATTAATTTGGAAACAAACAGCGTACAATTCTCACAACATGGCAAAATATTTGAATTCCCATTATTGAACATAAACAGTATTATCATAGTTCCAGCACGTACTAGGAAATTAATTCCTATGTCGGGTTCTACGGTAGGAGTTTGTGTAGCCAAGGAATTGCTACCTGAAGTTTTTTTAGCCAACGCATTAATTAATCCTGTTAATAATACTTTTTATATATCAATAACTAATTCCTCAGCAAAAGATGTAATACTTGACAATTTTAAACCAGATATTATTCCAATAAATAAATTTAATTTTTACCATTTTTTGAAAAGAAATCCTAACGATCCTAAAAGATCCTTACGACATCTTTTATTTAATAATATAGATTTTTCAAATGTTAATTCAAAATACTTAACAGATTTAATGGAAATCTGTAATAATTTTAATAACATATTTTTTTTCCCGGTAGATAAGTTATCTTGTGCGAGTGCACTGAGTGACTCACCTAACCCTGTAAACATTAAGCCGCATAGATTATCTCATGCGCATAAAGAAATTGTTGAGAAGCATATTCAAGAACTGTTGGCTAACAACGTTATTGAAAAATGCGACTCACAGTTTAACGCGCCTCTGTTAATGGTACCTAAAAAAGCAGATGTGTCGGGGAACAAACAATTTTGCGTTGTAATCGACTATCGTAAACTTAATGAACAGACGACAAGTGATGTTTATACTTTGCCTCTCGTACATGACATACTAGACCAATTTAGTGGTGCAAAATATTCTTCTACGATTGATTTAGCTACAAATAAATTTACTAGTAATAAACCAAAATTTAAATTAAATTTTGATAGAAGGGTCAATTTTTTTTTTTTTTCACCTAGAAAGTATACGGTAGTTAATAGGAATAGATTGAAGAGATTTTGTACCAATGAATAAAACCTTGACGAATAAGATGGATTTTGTCAGGGATGATTGTTTTGTGAAGCAGTGTTAACTCTATACGATGGGATCAGAATCGTTGTCGACACTTTGCTTCTCTTTTTGTTTTTTTTCCAGAATTGTAACTCGTATATTTTGTTTTTATACGTGTCCCTTTTTTTTTGGAAGGGGGTGTTGCGATAGTACGACATCGTCCTATCTTCCTTTTTCTTTTTCTTGGAAAGAAACGCATATGTTTGTTTAATATGCGTTCCTTTTTTAGGGTTGAAGGGTGTTGTAAGTACGCATAAGTCGTACTTATCCTTCCTATTTTTAATATAAATGTTATTTATTTTATAAGAATTATATTATGTTATCTTTAATTTTAGTATTAATATTGTAATAAATAATTATTTGTATTTAGCGCTTGTAAACATTGACTCTGGTCTGTGGAGATTTTATATTGTTTTAATGCTGGTAACTCAGTATTGGCACATTGTGATGTGAAATAAATCATTATATATTAATCTGCACGCTAGTCAGAAAGTCAGTCTTCTCGTGAGTCTCAACCAAGTGTTTACTAATTGTACTTCGTTCGTACAATACTCCAATTGTAACATCTAAGTATTCAATAGTGAGCACATTTTAACTATTAATCAAATTATAACACTATAGAATTACATTTTGTTTTATATCTGTCATCTTCGTTAATCTAATAAAATACTATTGTAATTAAGTAAGCAGATATAATATTACAACGAATAAATGATATATTTTAATAAAAGTGTTTGTATTAATAGTAATAAAAAGATACTAATTGTTCAACCGTCGTATGTCGCAACGAGGTTACTTTAGACCGCTCAAGTATTCTCTAATTGCAACAATACACCGTCTTAACAAGAATCTTATTAATCATCTTAAAAGAGTTAATTCTTATCAACGTGAGTAATTCAAGAAGGTGGATGATCGTCAAACTGAAGAATCTACTTCCAGTAACTAGCAACACTGCGTGATGTATTAGCAAGCTGAGTAATCTCCTTCTAGAACGAGCATCAGACCTCTTTTTACAACATTGATGTCAGGTGTAACATCCGCCTTCGAATAAACTTACAACAATACCCATACTCGACTCGTACGAAACAATATCCACAATACAAATCAACCACCCAACCACTTCAATGCACATATGCACTTGTACTTATGATTTTTAAACTCTGGAATTATCCAATAATAGCTCACAACTCGAAGATACTTGTATTCGTATTATTCGCGTACAGAATTACAATGGAAGGATTAAATTGTCTTTGTAGTTTTTATGTGCAATGCATGTATATTATGCTAGTAACCATATTACATATCCATAACCAGATAACTTTGAAAATTACTGTAAAGGGACATTATACATGAAGCAGAAAGAAGAAACTGAAATATATCAGTTACTCCAGATCAACTGAGTAAAGTGTTGTTCTTTCAGACGAGAACAAATCACTAACCCCTTAAAACAAACAAGATTTGCTTCTTCCAAATAAACCTAACTACCAATTATAGAAAGACTGATTTAGAAAGAAATTAAGTACCAGAAACTAAAACGCAAAATACTAAGTAGTCCTAGCTACAACAAATTCAATGTTAAAAGTATATTGTTTATGAAATTACATAGAAAATATATATTTTGATCGTAAATGACCGTGCATATACAATAATATACTCTGCTAGCATTTAATTGACATACGACAATATACAATCAAATAAGTACAAACAAATCACTTACCTCTGTCCTTCCAAATTAGCTACATATTGTCAAACACTAGACACACTCACTAAAGTCAAAAACACTGTCACATGTATATAATTAAAAAATAGAATGTCATTTTAATTAAACTAGATACCAATTAAATTTACAACGAAACTGTTACTACGCAATTACACTACTGTTTAAGGTTATGATTTACAATCAATAAAATGACAATTCTAATCTATTAAAAAATTGTTCACACACTAAATATTTAACAAGTATCTTGTGTTATTACGTTATAATGAATTCAATATAAACATAACGATATTTAAGAAATAAATATAGCAACAATTATATAAATAACTAGGACGATTCAATCACATTATGCACAACTGTCAACAACAAGTTCTAACTCGAATTGAGAGTCACAATGTCAAAGCAAAGTGCTGCCACCTATTACCTAATAGAGTAAGTAGCTACGAATGACAAATTGACGAAATTTAATTAACGAAAATTAAATTATTGTTATTTTTTTATGCTACATTTGAAAGCTGTATCCGTTCTTCTCATCTTCAATAATTTCCAGTTATATTTTGCAATTTTAAATAAAAAATCTGGTACGCAATGCCAGAGCGGATTGCTTTCAGGTTCGATCCCCAAATAAAAACTATATTTTAATTCTGTTTCAGAAACGCACAATATTGTAACGTTCAAATATGTTAAAAGTTGCCCAATGCGCAAATAGAGTGTTAAATACAATAGCAATTAAAAATAAACTTATCATAATTTAACCCCTGATAAATATGCAATACTTCTAACATTTTTAATTAAATAATTATGCATTCAGTCATGTAAAATAAGTAAGTAACAAGTATTAAGTGGTACATTTTGTTTAAATGTGTGTGTGTGTATGTAAATGATATGATAACTAAATAGTAATATATGTTATTGATGTGGACACATTTCATTCCAAATCCATTATAATTCTCGTCTCTTTATCATACATTTATACTGATACATCATTTTCATATGCATAGTGGTTTCATTTTGTCTCCTTATTCTTTGAATAATATATCATATTAACCTTCAAGTCTCGAATACTGATTGCAGCTGTCAAATATTATAGAAACAATAAAAAAAATAAAAAAATAAATGTATATTATAAATTGTAAATGATAAATCACCCAATCACAACTGCTCATCGTGATACCCGCTGTTCTTCGATTCTGCTTCGGGTTCTCTTCTCGCTGGACCTCGGTCCACGAACCATGAACTAAACCGTCGCCTCGCGTCGCCAAGCTTTATAGAAGTCTTCTGTTCGCTCGCGTTGAGTAAAAAAGTAAAGTGCACTGGTGTCACGTACTTTAGTACAATATGGGGAAGAAGTTTTGCTCGTCTATGAAATCAAATTAATAATTCTTTTTATTTTGTATTTTAAATTCTTAAACATATCAATCGTCCTATGCATTAGTGAGATATCTCTTAATATTCGGTAAGTTTATCTGCATTATAATTTTGTTTGCATTTATGAGTTATTTGAGAATTGAATCGAATTAGGTATCTAATTTTGCATATGTCTCTAAATATCTAGCTAAAATTTTGATTTTATAGATATGTCTCACTGATGAAGTGAACGATTCAAATAGTAATATAATAAACTTTATTAATTTTAATTAAGATAAGATCCACTTTAACCAGTAATGTAGCGTCCCTTAGACGGGCCCTATATCAAAATTTGATGGTGGGCCCAAATGATGGGTAAAGTTTTTCACAAAATGAACAAAGAGACTTGCATTGAAGTAAAATAATTATATATTGATTATACGTTATTACTTACAATTAATACTCCTATGAACTAAGCTAAGTACGGCCTAAGATTTTAAGTGAGATTGTGGATAACATTCTACGAATTTTTGCTTACACACGTTTGGGGCCCCTGCAGCTCGGGGGCCCCGTATCATTGATACAGTAGATACGGCGGTAGCTACGTCTCTGACTTTAACCTTAATTTCTTTATAAACGAATTTATAAAGAAATCAAAAATATTAAACAAATGTTATCACATGTTTATTTTGGTAACATATATTTAATTTACCAGAATTTGTTAATTATTTATAATTCGTTACAAATTCATTTATGTTTTTGCCAACAGAGACGTTTTTATAGGAAGCCCGAGAAATCATAAATAAAAAAAAGATCCTTACTTACACTGGATTGCTTATAGTTTAGTCTCCTTCAAATCCACCACCTCTTGTAACTGATATCCTATATAACCAGCTACTCTGTCATTAGCAGCTCCTTTACCAAAAAAGTCGTCTTTCACTTACAAATTTCTAACAACCACATAAAATAGTTCTGCTGTAATAAATCGGCAATTAATGATACTTGAAAGAGAAGAGAAGTAGATCAGAAGCCTTATGCAGACGGTATACTTACGTTTACTCGAATAAATGCGTCCAGCAGATGCTATTTTGATAAATATTGATCCGACGTTAAATAAAATATGATTTTATGTAAAAGATAAATAAATTTAATAAATCTTAATAACGGAGAAAACTTCTTCCACGTACTGTACGCATCACACATGTCATGTACAGAATCACATGCCGCGGTCGCGGTGCCTGTTTACTAGTGTTGTATACATTTACCTACTTGGCCTGTCCTGTCCTGGCTTTAGAGGAGGTGCGGCCTTCTTGTAAGCTCCGCCTATCTCGTTTAAAACAAAAGTCAGAATATAATACCATTGACTTACTGTTTTGCATATATGTACCTGCATTTCTTATGTTATTTATTATTAAATTACAATACACCTGAAGTGAAAATTACAATATCTTTCTTTGTTTGGAATTGACTTCTATTTTTTAAATGAAGTACACCGGTTTAGGGTTTTAAGAAACAAGTGTCGATAGAGACATGGTGGTTTTTCGGGCTCTAGAGTGTGGCCCACGATTAGAAAAGTGTTGCACTCTCAAAATATACTTCTCAAAATATAAAATCTTGTTTCTTTACAAGATCACAATAATTGTTACGCACTTACTTACATATCAATTACGTGTCGACATCACAACGAATAACATCTAAGGTTTAATATCTAGCATCAGTTGTTCAGCATAACAAGCTGATAAAACGTTATACTCATAACCAAGAAAGAATGCTCTGCTAGTTGCATTAAATTATCACATCACTCAATAAAATCGTAGGATGACATATACATGGCTCCACTATTGATAAATACATATGCGTTTTGGATAGCACCAACTTTCAAACGATATGTGCCAAAATTTCATGATATTATGACTATTAGTTTACGAGTTACGTTATTTTAGTAATGGAAAAATCTTAATGGGCTTGTGTCCTCATTTTGATGTTAATAAATGTGTATTGGCGTGTCTATTTTATTAAATATCTAAATATTGACGGAGATATAGCAATTAAAAGTTTGAATTGTAGTTTTAGCGCTAGAAATGGTCGACCATAATGTGTGACGTGAAATGCATTTTAACGTCAGTTATTTGTTGAGTAGGTCAGTGCTTTGGTAATGTTCTGTAGCTGTTGATAGTCGAAATAATCAAGTCAAATCAAAGAATAATAAGTTTTTATTTTATTTAACCCTGCTAAGACAGACATAATATTGGAATTTGATTGTTCCTTGAAATAGCTGTAAATAATATTTGATATTTTGATATATAAATACATATAGCAGAGATTTATGAGCTGTAAGGTTGGTAACCTTACACAAGGATTGTGATGTCACATGCACTTGGAATGTGTACAACGTTGAATCCCTTTAATAATTAAAGAGACAAAATGACTTTTTTAATTGTTAATATCTCTTAACATATAAGGAGTTATTAAAAAATAATTGAACATTTGAGGTTCTAGTAACCCACTTTATCAATATATGGTACACTTTTATAGAAATTAAGACATAGGACACAAGCCCATTTTGTATGTTGATAAAGCATTGCTCTTTAATGGAAAAAATACTGTTCAATCAGGAAATGATTTGACAAGTGTAGCAATGCTTTATAAACACAGGAAATTCAGATTTTTTCATTATTTTCAAAATTATAAAAGTCTCACTAAAATAACTGTAGCTCGTAAAATAATGGTTAGAAGTCATAAAATTTTAGCAGATATCGTTTGAATGTTGGTACTATCTATAAATCAGTAGGATTTACCACTAGTGGCGCCACCTGTATGTCATAATACAAACTAATTGAGTGATTATTTTAACCTGTACTATATTATATTTTCGTGATTTATTTTTAAATATTAAAGGAGTAATACAACTTTCTTGTATTGTTTAAAATTACTTGTTGTGTTTTATTTCTTCGAGAATCTTCCTAAGCTTCACACCCGTTCATGCAATACTCTAACGAGAATATTTTGTTAATTTCTACACTTATTTCAAAAAATTAAAAAATTTACCAAAAATGAAATAAGACAATAAGTGATTTATTCTGAGACATTAATCAGTTATATTTATTTCGTGAATACTCCAGTAGATTTAGAGTAAATATTACATTTTACTGTATTATTATTAATTATTATTTATAATTTATTTATTTATATAATATTATTCAGTCACTGTACATAATTAGTGATGTGATAAATAACAATTAATTTAATTTCGTATAATAATTCATCAATTATTTATATTTGGTAATTGTAAATTACTGTTAGGTAATGAATTTTTGTTATTTTATATTTATTTATTTTTTTGTTATTATTTACAAAATGACTATAATTAGTATTACTAAGAAACTTTATGATATATTTCGTTCAAAAGAATAAATCTTGTTTTGTAAATATGCAACACAACATTCGACAAATATTCGGCGAGATCGTATATTAAATTTTAATGAAAACATAATGCAAAATAATTTTTTTAGAATATTACACCTATCAAATATTTACCAATTCTCGCGTAACGACTCTGGCTATAGTGTCAATTCGGAATAGCTTTACTGCGCAGTAGCAGAAAGAAATTTTTAATAAAATTCTTCTTCTGAAAAATGTACGCACTGAATCAGATATATCCAGGAGCAATCAGAGGTGTCACCATTTAAAAAAAAACTTCAATCAAAATTATTAATTTTTATTAAATTATTAAAATTAAAAGAAATGTGTAGAATTCTTCAGCAGTTGTCAGTCCTTAATATGGTCCGCTCAAAAGTCAATTATAATCAATAAATAATTAATTGTTAATAATTCATTAACATTTTAATTAAATAAATTTTAATAAACACATTTTCTTAATACATTGGAAAACATAATCATATTCAGAAGCTATAAAAAGAAGAAGTAAATCCCTTATTAACCAAAACGGAAATTATTTACTCCAATAAAATTTATAAAATTAAAATGTCATCGGTAATGGAATTCAGTATCGTAAATAAATTAAATTTAAATAAATAATAATGGTAAAGTTCCCGCGCTTACGCATATTTCGCTTTTACAAACATAACATTCATTTGATTTGTTTAATGCAGAAAATTTGCTTAATACAGATTCGGATATTCTAAATGTTTTTTTATACACCGATATCACGAAAACCGTAATTAATTTACAAGATCCAGTAGCGTAGCGTTCAATTCCGGAGTTTGTGAGTGTCATACATGTTAACAAGAAATCATCTGATTGCATTATTTTTCTAAACTAAGCAAATTAGTAACACCGATTAAATACTCAGTAAAATGTTGCATATTTCAAAACAAGATTAATTTTATTGAAACAATCCCGCGTTTCAAACATGAATATTTACAATATGAATAATTTTATGAAGGTGAACAAAAATTAATTAGAATTTATAATATAACAGCGATATACAAAGTTTTCTATTTTTTTATAAATAACATTAAAAATGTATTCGTAAACATACTTACATGTTTATATTTATAACTTAAATAAGTAATCGTATACATATTTAGTCTGTATTTAATTAAACACAATTATTTTATTTTTCAAATATTATTTATATATTATACATTTAATTATTTTCAATAATTATTAAATTTATTTTATTACTTTTGTACACCTATGTAATTTAGTAATGTAGCTAAAAGTTTGCTATTAATTTTAATTTAATAAAAATTTATCATAATACAAAAATGTTAACTTAGACATCTTGTTGTTTCAAAAACTTTGTTTTCAACTTTTCTACTAAAATAAATCCCAAAAAATGAAATTATAATTATTTTAAAAGTTTATTTCAACGAAAATAAATTATATATTTAAATATAATATATTTTTAATAATAAAGAAAAGGACACTTACCGTGCTTAGAAAACAAAATGTTTTAAAAAAATGCATATGTGATAAAACAAGTAACACATAAATAAAAAATAATCTATGATAAATAAAATAAATAGTAAATAAAAACAAAACAAAATAAATTATTTTTTAAATAAAATTTAATAAATTTAAATTTGTAAATTTACATAAATTATGTGAAAATAATAATACAAAATTACATTAAACTGAAAATAACGTAATTTCACAGGAAGAGAAGAAAAAATGAAGTAGCTTACATAATATTCATCTATATATACATTTATATATCTATAAATCGGCTATATTGCACATTTATTAATACCGATTATTAAAAATAAAGAAGAAATTCAATAAATTATCACTGGTGATTATTAATTCTAACAATGAGCAAAAATGTTTCATTTACACAATTTATTTTAAATATGAAGATCGTTTTAAATCACATTTAAGTAATACATAATTAACGCACTAATTAAGATGTCTATAGTCACGTTGTAATTATCGTATTAAGTTATATTTATTTACATACACAATGAATGAGTATTCGAAGCAAGTACTGGCTGAATATTTAATATATAATTTTATATTTAATTTATCATTTAATTTTACATTATTTAAATAAATGTTTGTGTTCACCACCAATTAGGTATCTTTAAGTGAGATAGATTTAAATATGGCGGTCACGATATACTACTGTCGGAGCCTCTTCTTCTTTGTGTTGATGAATTTCGGATATGTACATGGATACCATCATTTTCACTATGTAAGTTACGTTTTGTTCTTGATATAAAAACTTTGTTGCATCCGTGCACGTTGCATCGATGCATGTCCTGCATGTGCACCGCCTCACAATGCTCCTTGTATGCCAGGATGTCAGGCAAGGGTTTCCGACATAATCTGCAAGGCAGCATCCCATTGGAATCATGGTTCGGTAGCTCATCTTCCACGCAGTACACTGCACTAGGAGGCACAGGACTGCTGGAAGCTGATAACGGGGAATTTGATCCTGAAGATTGCCGCCTCATGAGACCATTAAATCCATGTGGTAACAAATTAGCAAAGTTGGACAATCCTGGGAATCCTGCTAAACCTCCCAATGGTGGGAGGAGCAGTGGTTGGTGCGGCGGGGGTAGTCTATCACCGTTCATCATCATGTGCTCCGCGAAACTGCCGGGAGGAGGCAAGTGGGTGTTACGCAAAGCGTCTATGTTCAAAGGATGAGATTTCAAGGCTTCAAGATTCAGAGGAAGTCCTTGAGAATCGGCGTACAAACGAGCCAGGAACTCTGTGTGTAAAGCAGGATTCGACGCCAGGGAGGCAAATGGCGACTTGTCCATTAATAGACTAGCTCCTGGATGATCAGACGATGAGGTACTTAATAATTTCCTATGTAGATTTAGATTAGCGCTGTGGCGATCCCGACTTCGCTTCGACGGAAAGGCTGCGTTGCATCCATCCACGTTGCATTTGTGCATTAATTTAAGATGTACATTTTGATAATGAGTCTTAACACCAAAATGATTTTGAAATATTTTTCCACAAGCCGTACATTTTCTAGGATTGTCTTTGTCGATAGGAACGTCCATAGTGCTAATAAATGTACCATTATCAAAATGTCCATATATTTGGTTATCACTGTTGTCGTCGGAGCCGCCATCATCATTGGAACTTCCGACTGAGGAGGTATGCGAGCGCGCCGGACTGGGCGGCCCACCACCCATCATAAACCCCAACGGAGGAAACTGTGGTCCATGTGCGCCCAACCCTAAATGCAGTCCTCGTGACATCAAATCACTAAAATGACCGTGTGACAGACTCTCCAGGTGTCTTAAAGCATTTCCCGAATCCATCGATTCTTCACTTTTCCGTGATTCTACTGAGTCCGGCCTTCGTTCTTCCTCGTTTTCTTGTTCTTCAATGGACTCATCTTTGTGCTCTTCCTTTTTGACTACTAGAGGTACTGCAACATCTGCGACGACGTTAGCATCTTTATTCTCTTCATTCGCATTGACATCTGGACTTTTAGTAATTTCACGTTTTTTCTCGATTGACAAATTCTGTACTTCGGTTTGCTCAGGTTCATTGAGACAGTCAACAACAGGTTCCGTTTTGATTTGAATACTGGGTTCCCCTTTTATTTCCATCGGTTCAGGTTTTGGTGGAATTGTTTGAACAACTGATGGTTCAGGCTCTGGAACCAGCTCGAGCGGTGGAGGAGGGCTTTGACTCTTCTCCTCGGATCGCGCTCTTTTAATCAATGACTGAGGTTCTGTTTGAATGGGTTCCACAAACACCATGCCATCTGATGAATCATTATCTGACATATGATCCATTATCATAGGAATCGCACATCGCACAGGGTTTTGACTTTTTCTCTTGCGTTTACTAATTGTAAATGGTGAAGATTCATCCTTTAAGCTATGTGTATCAACAACGCTGCTGGAGTCTTCATTACTGTCGACATTGCTCGCAACATCTTCTTCTAAATCTGACACTGACATTTTCTTTCGTTTCGAAGGCATACTGAAGTCTTCAGGTTGATCGTTTGAGGTTGTTCCATTTATTACTTCTGGTTCCGGTTTTTCAGGTTCCAATGGAATTTCTTCATCGTCGCCAGCAACGACAACGATTCCATCATCATCGTCGTCATCATCATCTTCGTGGTGGCTGCTGTTAGCTCGAATCATTATTCCATCATCTGAAGAAGTTCTACTTTCTTGTTTGTATCGTTCTTGCTCGTAGCGATGCTGCATTTCACGGTCAAGGGATTGTTTAAAGTCAAGTGCTGCTAATGAGGGATGGTGGCGCATGTCTGGAGGAGGTGTCAACAAAGGGAAAGGACCGAATGGATTCAGCGGGTTTAGTGCGGCCGCTGCAGCAGCTGGAAGGTTCATACTTCCTGGAGGCGGAATAAGAATGGGATGAGCTTGAGAACTTCGACCGTCGTGAGGTGATATTTTTCTACGAAGATGTGGAGAATGCAATTTAGGATTAGGGTTAGCACTGTGCCGGTTTCTTGATCTCCGTGAACTGAACATCATGCTGCAGCCCTCTACAGTACATTTATGCATTTCTCTTAAATGCACTGCAGAGAAATGTATTTTCAAAGCACCTTTGTCGCAAAATGTTTTCAAGCAAACATTGCATTGAACACGCTTCTTTCCAGTAGCAGGGTTAATGAATTGTGTTCCTAAATTTAACGGTAAGCCAGCAGATCCCCAGTGCCGCTTCGTAGGTGAGGATGGTTTCCTAATATGCCCTGGTAAACGTTGTCGTGGCGATCTAATTACATCGCGGCTTAAATTTAACGCACTATGTGAATTTTCATCTTCATCGGAGTAATCATCGGATCCCATGTCACTACTTCCTGCAGTGTGTTCTGATTTTCCAGTGATTGGAGATTTATTTCTAGGAGGCATACTTTGAGACGTCATTAACCCGGGAAATGAAGACGCCACGAGACTAGCAGCTGCCAAATGATTACCAGATATTGCTGCCATAGCTGCGGAGTGGTTTAAACTGTTGGCTAGAGAAATAGCCGCTGCTGCAGAGACTGGTGGCGGAGGTGGTGGTGGAGGTAGACTGAAAGGCATATGACCAGCCATTGTGAGATTCATAAGCCCTTGTTGTGCCACGTCAGATGCTTCAGAAATTCGTTTCCGCACAGCATTTAAGTGTTGTTGCGCCATCTCCGGGCTCATGCGAGTTGTGGGTAAGGTAGGAAATGCTCCGAGCCCAGCACCAAGTTTTCTGAAGTCAAAAGGCTGCATACTTTGAAGGCGGTTCAAGGGTGATACACTTATGGGACTAGAACTGATACTGCTTGGCGGTGAGGAGGTTGACATGGGGCCGTTCTGCATCTTCATGAAGTTCAAATGGGGATGATATTTGTGATGAGGCGACATTGGAGGTGGATGAGGTAGGCGGGTGGAAGGAAGAGTGGGTTGGGAGTGAAGACCAAGGTGCATATTCATAGGATGTGTGGCAACTACTGGAGGAGAAGGTCTCCGACTAGGAGACATCGCCCTCGAAGGGCGCTGTGGGTGAATGTTCTTTTTGTCGTCCACTTCACGGCTGGATGATAATTCTGTGATTTTATTTAAATTCGAATCAATTTTTAATTGATGCAATGACGCTGGAGGTTGATTATATTTTTGTTGTTGCTGTTGTTGTTGTTGTAACAGTTCGGCTTGTAAGGCAGCCTGTTGCGCTAACAGCAACTGCTGAGTAATAGCTCTCGTCTCGCCGAATCTTAAAAACTGTTGGAGAACCAATGGCTCCTCTTCGGGACTACAGATGCTCCATCGATCCAGAACCCCGCCGTGTGACTCCTGTAATTAAAAAATATCATTTAAATTACATTTTTATAGTTATTGTATTTATTATATATAAAATAAAATCATAATGACGAACAGCGGACAAAACAGGACCCTTAAAAGTCAAAAACGATAAAATAATTTCACAAATCACTGCATGAGTCTGCATTTATTGTATTTCGCTCCACAGCAGGGAAGGAGAACGTCAGTTTGTTCCACATTGATTAAATATTGAACACAACAAGTTACATGAGTTAATTTTTAAACTGTTTGCAATCCCTGGGTTGTGGATATAGTATTACTATATAATAATCAAAAGCAGAGAACTTGTATATATTAAGTATATTTATAATTCAAAAGAAACAGTGCTATAGTATATTCATTTATAAAAGAACTAGAACAAATTTTAATATTCAATTAAATATTTCAGATGCTTACATTTTTCAATTATACAAAAATATTTAAACCGTGAAAAAATGATATAATATTATAACAAAAAAAAATAATTAAAAAACTTTTACATGTTATAACCATATAATAATCATATTTTAAGAATGAATATAGTATAATAATATGAAATAGTTGTAAGTAAAATACCGGTGTGTTTTTTGTAGATGAAATGAAATCTCCGAAAACTGGAAATTGCAATTTTTAAAAGAGCTATTAGTGAAGTAATATTTAAAGATAAATTCAGGAAGTGAGTTAGCTATGTTACACAAAATAAATTAATAGTAAAATGTTAAGATGAGAGACCGTGCCAAAAACTGTAGTCATCGATAGTGGATTTAATTTTAACATGTGTATCTCCTAATGATCTAGACGAGTATTTGTTTAATATTAAATAGGTAACATATGGCCTAGCCGAGATGAGATGAGCTGAGCTAGCTAGCCGTAGACAATTTATAATGAGAAAATTAAACAAGAGTACTACGCTACTCAAATAATCAATTTATTTCTGAGATGGAGACGTCGCTCGAGTTGGGGAAATCGGTTTATATTTAATAAGATTTTTTCAATTTGTGTTTAAGTACATCGTCTTATAACATGTAAACAAACATGGAGAACCAGGAGTTAGTCTAATCTGAGATTTTCAAAAAAAAAAAAAAAATTTCTTCCTTATATAAATTAGCAATCCGAATATTACTTTAGTTATAGCAATTTGGTTGTACCAACACGAGTATGTTTATACTTTATTTCGAAACTACTTTCTTTGAACTGTTCGCCCCGATATCTCAAGAACGCCTCATCCGATTTCAATAAAAATTACACCATCTGTTCTTTCATCTTATTGTTTTATTTTTTAACTTACATTTTTAATAAAAAATCGACTTTTAAAAAAAAAAACTATCATTTCCACAAAAAAAGTGTTTTAAGGTTTTCTTTCCGACGATTCCTGATGATGCTAAAAACCTCTCGATAAACATGCTCTACGGAATAACTTATATCTCCGCCATTCTTAATATTTTTCAATTGTTTTTATGTAAATATAAAAAAAAATGTATAATGTTTCCTGATACTAATTTTATAAACGCTAGACTTTCCCTTGAGCAAAAAAAAAAATCAAGAAAATTATCGTTTTTTAAAAAATTGGTATAAAGGAACAAGTAAATCCTTTAGTAACTAAAAGGAATATTACTTATTTCATTAATATTTATAAAAATCAGAAAATACGAAAAAATTGAACTAAATTAGAAAAAGAAATATTGCAAGTGTGTGATTTGTCATACCGCAGAGGAAAGAGATTATCATTTTAAAACTATAAAATTTAAACTAGACTACTAATAGGAGAACCGAATTAATAACCTTTTTCCTGTATTAATAAGAACGGGGTTGGATGGCAAAATATTATTGCGAACTATCAAAATAAGGGTTGTTAAAATACAATACACTTTATACAGTAAATGTATAAATGGACATACTGATAATAATACAGTGAAACAATCAACAGTACATAGTTCAAAGTTTCACCCTTATTTCCTTGAAAACTCCAATGCACTTACTACCCATAATGCCTAGGGGTTATCCTTTAGTAAAGAGAGGGAGAGTTAAAGAGGGTGGTGAGGTTGGAGATAAATTTATTTTCTGATATCTCAAAAGACATTGGAGAATATAAGAAGGGTAAATTCGTCCGCTGTTTTCTAATTGAATCAATTGATAAATGCTTTAATTACAGCATTAATTATTATATTATATTTCTAAAATTTTACATTCTGATGAAAATTTAATCAAATTTTATTTATATTTTAATACACTATTGCACTATTTCAACTTTCTGTGATAAAAACTGTAGAAGTTATGGGAATTTCTTCGGGTTTTTTTTTTTTTGGATTTTTGCTCATAACTCGAATACGCTTCAATAGCAATGTGAACTATAGGCCTAAATCTATGTAAGGAGGCGGTATTCGCACATGTCTAGTACATGTTTTTTTGTAGCTATAAGATTTCACAAGTAACAGCGATTTTTTAATATTTAAGTTGCTGGTATTATTCAATGTTTCTTCAATTTTTCTTTACAAAAAAGTTATATCTCATATAAAAAGAGATGCAAGTATTTTGTAGAGCTCCTCTCTCTGTTACCTCTTATTTTTCTTCACGACTATTTTAATTTTTCTTTTTTTTTAAATAAACTTCTATTAATCTCGCTAATGAGTTCTGTTGAACATCCGAGTCATTTAGTTTGGAAGGAATGCATAAACAAACAATGTGTCTCTGAAGATAAAAGTTGAAAAACCATCAGACACCATCTCACACAGAACACAGTCTTGTATATGTAATGTAGCAGCTATATATCGATAGGATGAAAACTACGGGTACTATACAGTCTGAACTCAACTCTGAACTATACCAGAGTGCCAGAGACAAGAAGTAATCTAAACAGACTGCCACATATAGAAATGCTAACGTATACAGAGAATAAGGAGGCACGTGGTATCTGTATACTTAATAAAATCTTAAATATCATTACCACTTATCGCTTTAGTTCTAGTCTTTTTAATAGCAAGGATAGTATAGTATGCTGCAAAAACTAAACTTTGTAAAACGAGATCTTAATACTTGATAACAAAGTGCTCTTTTTTATCGACCAAGTTTATAACCTACAATCTGTCAAAGTAAAATTATTTTTCATCAGCATAAAGTTTAAAGCTAAGACAAAAGCAAACACATTTAAAATAAGACTACTAGTCGTTTTCCATCCTGTCTTAATCTCAATTACAAAACAAACAACAAATGAAAAACAAGCAAAAATAAAAGCATAAAAAATATTTGCAAAATGTATGAAGAAGATATTAAAATATATTTATTGTGTTTGTTATAAAATAATTTATTATTTAATAGGATATAAATAATGAGTTTTTAGTCGCTACGGGCTATTTTATTGTCATGACAAGAAGGCAGACGTCAAGACATTGTCTGTGTAGTGCATATTAATAATAAATGAAACGATACAGCTACTTAGTTTCATGGTATAATAATCAGTCCATTAACTTAAAATGCCAAAACGCCTTTGCGAATTGAGCTGACTTAAAGGTAGTCAACTGCAAACAATGACAATGACAAGGATAAGACTCATTTCAAAGTAGACTAATCATAGAAAGAAATAAACGTTTTTTTTTTAATGATTATAAAAAATTGATTTGTTATATAGAAATGTATGCAATTGGATGTTACTTTATATTCGCACTATTATTCATACTCCTTAATTTAAGAAGGTCTTATTTTATTAACTCTTAGCTATTTGATAAGTCTTCGATATTTGAAAAGGTTTTTCTTAAATAATAATATATAACTATATCCAAAATAAAATCATTTTAGGATCGCATTACAATAAAATAGGTCACAATATATTATGTTAGGTAACATTGTGTACATAACAAATAACTTTAGTTATGTTAGAGAAACTTTAAATACGCGTGACTGTGTTTAGTGGATTGTTATTCTTTTACTAGACAACAAAGATGGATTAAGATGCAGTTATCTTAGTATTTGTGCAACAAAAAAACAATACTAAATATTGTTTTTCTTATATTGTTATCAAGTTATTTGTCGATATACGTGGTTTAGATAACTCACAATTTATATGTCGATGCTTCCTAATTTATTGATTTTATAAGAATACTATATTTGCCATCTTTTGCATTTAGTACAATTTAGAAAAGAATGAAAAGATGAAATAAAAATAAAGTAGTTCTATGAACAACTTAATATTTAGAGCTATGTTTTGGCGTTCAGTTTCGGTCGTTTTTTAATGTTTCTTAACTCTCATTCGAACATAACTGTAGGGTAACCAAGAAAACTACCCCGATTACATTTTAACACATTCTATAAGTTAAACTTCAGTTATCGCATAACTAAAGATTAACTGAGAATTAAAAAAAACAGCAATTAAGATAAAATCGTGTCTTTTGGTTCACAGACAGTCGTATCCCCAGTGTGTGATCGCATTTATTATACAAGTTAATAAGACTCTAATTGTAAAAACGAATGACAAATACAATTCACGATAAACGCAGTTCCTTGCGGGCGTAAAGTTTACTCGTACCATATATTTTACTGTTAAAACATTTTCTGTATGTATTTGTGCATAATATGGCAACCTTACGCAAAACATTTAAGTATACACTTAAACAAGTTACAATTACATCTCAGCAATCAATTTGCCATGTCAATAATTACGTAGCAGAAGAGTTTATACGAATGTTTAAAAAACAAAAGAAAACAAACGAAAATGGACATGGAAACGTTGAACCCACATTTAATAGGTGTTCATTCAAAATAATCCTGGGATATTTTTTTAGAGTCAGCGGTTTTGTTTAAGACAGATATAATTTGTACTCAAATGTATGCTTTAAGAACGCACGGTACTACTATATTTATTTTTGAAAGTTTGTTAGAAATTTTTTCAGATGTATTTTATTTTAAATATGTATAAGCACGTTCATAAACGTAGGCTTTTGATATAGATTATAATACTTGTGCATGGAAACATCTTGAAAATCACCTGATTATTTTAAGATATTGCTAATATGCAATATCAGATTCAAGTTATATGTAAGGAACTGTCCAGTTATCGTATGTGTAAACACTAAAAACTGAACGACGAATCTGAACAAAGAGAAAAATCTTATCTGGGCCCCTATTCCTGAGTCTTGCGAGCAATGATCGTGATCGAACAGATCTGATTTATATGAGTGAAACATTTTACGAATGGCTCTTCATTCCGCGATGTTATTGAGTGATGTGTTATAATTACTAGTGCATTTTGAAATAATTTAATCGGATTATATAAACAGATATCTGAATTTGGTTTTAATCTTTGTCATATTTATAAATGTATTATATGTTATTTAGAATTTACTGCTCAACATCTGTAAAAATTATTTGGACTATAGCCCACTTAAATAAAAATCCATCACTTAATTTAAAATCTAAGCGCTGCATTTATAATAATAAGGTGATATTATAAAATACTATATAATCTACTAAAATAGACAGAAATGAAATTTTATTGAAATTGCACAAAAACTAAAAGTAATATTTTTTTGTTCTAAATATAAATAATAATAGTGTCCATAAATAAAAGATAACTTATGTAAAACCAGTTACGATTATTAAACCACTTTTTTAGCATTTAGAAGTCAACGTTTTAGAACATGTAATGCTTTAGTTAATATGCAACGCTAATAAAACGTATATTTCCATTATTTTATTTTAGATTAATGTTTCAGCGTAGATGGCATGTTAGTCATTATGTTAAATTCATTTTGTCAATAAAGAAGATTCAAGAAAAATCAATCTTAAATTTCTTTAGAGTTTATAGAACCAAAAATTCTGCAACGGATGAGGAGCAGCAAAATATAAGATAACTACATAACTTAATAATGTATCTAACGTCAGCCTACTGATTGGTGCAGGTAGTTAGTAATGCAATTTACTTCAAACACAATGTAAACAAATGCGTGGCTAATCACAACAGCCATAGAACAGATACGACAAAAGAAACAATCTTTCTAATAGCTATCGAACATAAATAATTTTTCACAGATGTTATTCAGATAATTTACTTACAAAGTGTAAATTTTATAATTCAATATATGAAAACGTCTTTAACAAGAACGACGATAAGTCCATTTATTAAACGGCTTGCCAGGGACTTTTATGTGATCATTTTTTCGTTTTATTTTCTAAGAAATTTACTATAAAATATGTCGTAAAATTCTTTGACAATGTCGTAAAATTATTAATGACGAACTTATCTATATATGTATACCTATAAATATATTATATACTAATTTATATTTATTTGAATTGAATGTAATATGCATGTTAAATAAGACAGTAATGATTCAAAAGTTTTTACAACTGCGTTTATCTTCACTTTGAATACCGTTGTGCAAAAAGTTGCATTTTGTACTGGGTTTTTATATTAAGAATTACAACCAATAAAATCACTGGACCCATAACCTGATACATAGAACGATGTGGATTACACGTACAGCTAAAAAAATTCAAGAGTAGTGATGTGTATTCCATTATCTTATTAATCAAACAATAAAATTGCATTTAAATAAAATGGATGGTTTGTCTCACGATGCCGACGACATTCTGATAGTTTAATTCATTGAAAGCAATTCAAAACTATTAGCTGTTTCATCAATTTTATTATCTCCACAACCATATCAATCTCTTAATTTTTTGAGTTTGAAATCCTCAAAAGAGTAATACGTTTAGATGCAGTTGATGATGTTTTCGGTATTTTCACTCATTCTTTTTGTCTCTAACGGAGTGTATGTTGAATTTAGTGGAAATTATTATTTGTAAAAGAAATGTATACAGGCTTTGGAAAAAGCAAATATATTTTGTGCATACACTGACATAAGTTTGCTACATTCACTTATAATTATGTACCTAGATAAAAACAAATATAAGTCAATAAATGGATACATTATCACAATGCGGCTCTGAAACTTTTGTAATAGTGGGGATTAATTTAAAATGTCATAAACGCCATATACTAGCAATTCAATTGACTTAAATTTTTAAATTTCATTTATTGGCTATTGTATTTCCAATATGATGAAATAGCCAGTAGATTCGGTAACGCAAAGTTTGTTTCTGTAAAATATTTAATTATAATTTTTATATAATAATATACGTAATTTAATCTGACGTAAAATATTAAAATAATTTAAAAGTAATAGTAACTGTAGTTCAAATATCTGAATATCAATTTATTGTATTCTATACAATCTTTCAAACAACGGCATGATTCTTCCAAATTAATTGCGTATTCTTCATATTTATGTATATCTTTACTTTTATTTACAACAAAATAATACGTAACACATATAAAGCAATTACATTAATCCAAAATTAAATTCAATTTTACGACGTAGTGAAATCATTTTCTGTTAACTTTACGCTGGTTATTGATGATGAAATAATAATTGATATTCTTAATAATGTCAACAAATTATTTATTGTAAAAATTTGTTATGTAATCAACACAAGAAATACGAGCCCTGCAATACTAAAAATGTAACGAAGTAAATAGAAGTAAAGAAGCAATTTGATTATGTTTCAATAGAACAAGAGCAGGATAATCTTTTTGGATTGAAATTCTCCAATTACTATCAAAAAATGTATAATAATAAACTACTTTAATTACACATACATGGTAGAGTGTTATTATTGTCTTATTGTGTATAAATTTCATAAGTGAAATTATCTTATTACTCAAAATTTATATAAACGAAACCTAATAATCTAAAAAGATCTAAATAAAGATACCTTGTAACCCTTTAATTCTTAAGATTTTATCGTTTTTAAAAAAGTTTATTTAAGAAGATTTATGATTTTGTTATTGCGCAAAAAAAAAATTTAAATGGTCACAATACGTTGTATTTTAGATAACATTGTTTATGTAAGGTAACTTTTGTTATGTTAGATAAACCCGAAATACAAGTAATTGTATTTAATGGATAACTCAATTATTTCACCGACTAAATCATGTATAAACTTATAGTAATTAAAAAATAATTTAATAATTTACAAGGGCTAATGTTTATGAAAAGATATTTAGTTATAAATACAAGTCCAGACTAAATATATAAAAATAAAAAAAGCTGCGAGGACAGAACAATATTTACGTAATGCAATTAACCAAAATATAACATTTATTCTTCATCAATATATCAATAATATTTTTGTAGTTATATACTTTTCGATATGTAGCAGTAATTAAATTGCTAATTTAATTTGAAGACGTTTACAGATGCAAGTTACATAATGTCACATATAATTTCATTTTCTCACAATATGAAATGTCCAAATATGTATTTTTATGTTATGTATATATAAATTACTTGTGACATATTTTTTAAGTACAAAATTTACGAGCCTTTTTTATTTAAAAATTTCTGTCACAAGAAGCCGACCGACGGTTTTAAAGCATATTTTTATTACCAATTATTAAAATTATATTTTATTTTATTTTTATATTAAAAATACTTAAATTGTATTTAAAAATATCGTTAATAAATATTTAGCTGTATTAATATTTAAGCAGTACTGTCAATCAAATACACAAATAAATTAATAACTCGAGAGGAATGTCTATTAACAATTTGTCATCTTATAAACTTGTTTTCTATAAGCTCTAAGATGATTTTGAATAAAATAACAATTTGTATTATCGGCAGCTACTCTCTTAATGATATAAATACATAAAAACAGATTGTAAAATTGATTTAATGAACGAATTTTTTAATTTAAAATGTTGTTTATAATATTGTAAAACAAGTTAATAAGACTAATATTGTAAGATTTATATGTTTGTAAATTATTTTTAAATAAATGCTATATACAAATATGAATATTTGATTCATTTGTTTTGACGTTAAAAAGTGCCGTCGCGTCGCTTAAATACACATTTCATAAAAAAAAAACGGTAATTGACACTTAAATTGTGAAAACGAAAGAATTCAATAGGATCGATTTTAAATTTCGTAATTAATTTTGTGTATGACTAATATTTATTTAAATCGTCTATTTGTTTACCCCGTCCCGTCCTATTCTGCCTACTCGTCTATACAGGTTTCTGTTTATAATTTTTTATTTGTTTACAATAACGAAGTTTGTTTAATATATTAATTAAAACTTTACGTATTTCAATAATATTTATGATATACTTTATGCGCTTAAAACATACATAAATATCACTTTACAAATCACTTAACAGTTTATAAATGTCACTTTGTCACTGTGTTTCACTTCATTGTCACTTTATTTAAAATAAACAAATAAAAAATATATATTTAATTAAATTTAAAAAAGAACTAACCTGTAAAATATATCCTCTTGCGTAATCTTCATTTGTCCAGCCAAAACCGTGTAGAACTTGTAACACTTGTTCTCTTTGAAGTACCGAAAATAACCGATCTAATAATATTTTTAATCGTATCGGCAATGCTTGACATCCATATAAAATTAAACTCGCTATATCAAACACAACGTTCGGCTGCACGGGCTCTGGCGAACTGACTGTCGTCGAATACAGGTGCCGGGTACCGAGTTTGTCTAAAGCTGAAAACAGAAAGTGGGGGTAAGTTTGACTCACACACACTTACAATATAAGGCTTCACATATACAATTTTCCTATAAGCACAGTCAGACAATACTAACACACATAGTATCGCTATATACATATACATCATTTTTATATGCGGGTATATTTTCCGTCCAACGTTTTATGTATGTATGAGTCTTGTATATAAATATAGTATTCGCTTACTTGGGAGACTAAGTGGTCGATGTATGTGTATATATAAATACTGGGCTGGTACATATAGCGAAAAGGACTCTACTGCGACAGTCCAACATAGAGAAGTCTCCACCCTTTTAAAACGGCGTAAGTGACAAAGTGCGAGAGGGATGCAGATATATTAAAGACACTTAGTTTTTTTCGACAGGAAATTAAAAAAAAAAAATTATTAAATTTTAATTTATTTTTCGACAAATATATTACCTGTCGTAAATTTTGAACTTAGAAACTTTAATGAATTAACAAACAATGTTGTTCGTCAGGAAATTGAAAATGATACTTTCTCATTATGGTACAAAACAATGGAGTGCTAAATTATTTGAGACAATAATATTTTGTCGATTGTTAAAATTAAAAATATATAATTAAATTAAATATATTGCCGACATACGTTTTTTTAACGTGCATGTAAAATTATAAACGAAAAAATCATGTCAAAAACGAAAAAAATTTGTTTTTCAAAATTAACCCAATGTATATTTTCTAACAAATTAGAAAACTATAACAAATTAATATGTAAATCTTATCCATAATACGTAGCTACTTAATACTCTACATATTCGCCGAAAAGAGATAGCATATATCTCTACATATCATTGTATTTCTACGTTTCGTATCCCCACTCTTACCATATTTATGGACTTGGGGCGGTCTATTTGTACTAGACGACACAAACTAAATAGAAAGAGATAATATTATGTACTGCCATAATAAATAAAAAGGATAGATATATTATGTACCAAAAAGACATAAAGTCTACGCATTATACGCACGTTGCATTGTATGCAAGGTGGGAAACAGTTTTGAAACAAGAGATGGCAGCAGTAGTTGAAAATAAGTTCTAATTTTATTTTATTTGTAGTGTGAAGGATTAGAGTTTGTCAAAGAGGCGAGCTTCTTTATTTGAATATTACTTATATTTCTAAGGAATAAATTTACCTTCATTATAAGAGGTAAATAAAATGAGAAATCTATATTAATTAAAATTAGAATAACTTCACAATTAAATGAAAATGGGTTGATTCTATATATGTACACTCATGATTTCCGTTAAAAAATAATTTTATTATGAAAGTATCAGAATATAATAACAACAACAATTCTCTACATTAAATAGGGGAAAGTAACAAACAAACTATTAGTTTAAAAACAGCTCCCTTTGTCAAACTTATCAATAATTTCTAATATACAACCTTTTATCTATTGGCTAATTGAATCAATCCATACAAATATGGCGTTATTTATTTTTTATCACCGCCTTAGTACAACCCGTTGCGATAATTGGCCATAAAATGTTTATTTTCCTTCACCGTTTTCCAAGTTATATAATTTTTATTAAACACACTTTTGTTCCAACTTCATTTTAACCGAAATAGTGCGGTCTTTGTGTAATAATTTTTTATAGTTATCATATCTCTTTAATGCGCTAAACCGTGGTACTATGGCACTAAACTCTACGTCTACAGTTACAAAGCGCTGCTAGCGGCGGTCATGGAATGAACTAAAATGTTTTATGCATTTATAACACAGTCATAATATTTTTTTATTATCCTTTGGTTCCCCAAATATTAAACTTATTATTTTCAATAGAATGATATAGTACAGATAGAAAAGCAGGTAAACCAACTAGAATTATGACCATCTCCAATAAGTTGTGGGTATGCGTATAAGTATATGTCAGGAGAATCGTCATGTCGTCAATTATGAATCTTTTCGCTTTATATTTTTAGATAATCTAACAGTGACATGTTTCTCATAAAATTTATTATATTTTTCACACTCTCAAAAAAAATTTTTTACAAATTTTAGAACCAGGTATTTAAAAAATTCATATCCCAGAATATTAATTTTCAATACATATACACGTCGCTGAAGTTAGCGAAAATTTACAGCGAATATATCGAAAATGCGCAGTACTAGTGGTGTCAAACTGACATTCGCGCAAAAGACTATATACTTGTTGGATTTGATATTTGCAAGTGAATTATGTTTTTTATTTAAATAAATAGTTTACAATGCGTACGCAAAAAATAAAAAAAACATAATAAATAATAATAATATGGTATAAATACCATATATTTGAATCAGACAAAAAGGGTTTATAGCACACATGGCAAATGTTTATTTTATCCGGAAGTGACTAAAATAAACGGCTTAAATTTTGCAGTGAGCTTAGTAATATTATAACTAATTAAATAAATACAATTTGAATCATCTTAGGTATATTAGATAAAAAACTACAGACATCAGAAATTCCACAATTCAAATTCACTGCTAGCATATGAACAGGATTTGTAGTAACCTTAGAAAATGTTTATTTTATCCGGAAGTGACTAAAATAAACGGCTTAAATTTTGCAGTGAGCTTAGTAATATTATAACTAATTAAATAAATACAATTTGAATCATCTTAGGTATATTAGATAAAAAACTACAGACATCAGAAATTCCACAATTCAAATTCACTGCTAGCATATGAACAGGATTTGTAGTAACCTTAGAAAATGTTTATTTTATCCGGAAGTGACTAAAATAAACGGCTTAAATTTTGCAGTGAGCTTAGTAATATTATAACTAATTAAATAAATACAATTTGAATCATCTTAGGTATATTAGATAAAAAACTACAGACATCAGAAATTCCACAATTCAAATTTACTGCTAGCATATGAACAGGATTTGTAGTAACCTTAGAAAATGTTTATTTTATCCGGAAGTGACTAAAATAAACGGCTTAAATTTTGCAGTGAGCTTAGTAATATTATAACTAATTAAATAAATACAATTTGAATCATCTTAGGTATATTAGATAAAAAACTACAGACATCAGAAATTCCACAATTCAAATTCACTGCTAGCATATGAACAGGATTTGTAGTAACCTTAGAAAATGTTTATTTTATCCGGAAGTGACTAAAATAAACGGCTTAAATTTTGCAGTGAGCTTAGTAATATTATAACTAATTAAATAAATACAATTTGAATCATCTTAGGTATATTAGATAAAAAACTACAGACATCAGAAATTCCACAATTCAAATTCACTGCTAGCATATGAACAGGATTTGTAGTAACCTTAGAAAATGTTTATTTTATCCGGAAGTGACTGTTTATAATTTAGAGGATGGAAAATTAAAATTTACTCCATTAAATCAATGTAAAGCCAAGAAGAATCGATCGGAAAATAATGAACTCGTAAGTAAAAGTATAAAAAAATATTTTTAAAAATAACAAAGTTTGTAAATACAATTCAATATATCAAAGTACATTTATTTTCAATCTTCAAGTATTCTAGCTTGACTCTATATGGAATTAGCTATCTCGTGAGATATGGAAAACAACTTATGAATAAAAAAAAAATCGGATATAATGAAATCGACTTTGCGAAAAGTGGTAGAAAATCTGCTAACTTATTAGAGCATATAAGGAGATGTAGAGGAAATCCTCTATTAAAACAAACTGCTCTAATAATGATTGGAATAAACGACATAATTAAAGTAAGTATAAAATAACATAGAACCTTACATATAATTATTTATACAAAAATATAAAATACTCTCGAATTTGTTTTTAGGGGAAAGACCACCAAGCCTTTGGCAATAATATTAGAAGAATTGCAAACATATTAAGGCATAGTACGACCAAAGCCATATGGTTGACATTACCCACTCCGCAAATATGGGAAAATAATCTAGACAAAATAAAAATGTTGAACAAGTATAATAGAAAAATTTGTACATTGCCAAAACACCGTAAGATACGTTACTGATATACATGTATTGTAAGACATTTATTTAAAAAAAAAATTTATTTCAGATCCTTATATTAAAGTTATTGATATTCGAGAAATATTTTTAAAAAATAACAAAGTAAACACACACCTCTTCGAACAGTAAGAACAAGAAATTTATACTCAATAAAGAATTTAAATAAATAGTTAATACATTTACTAAATATATACTTTTAACCATTACAGATTTTACATAAAGAACTGTAAAAAAGATCAATTGCACTGGAATCTGAAAGGAATGCTGAAAGTACATGAAGAAATTAAACAGTATGTTTGAAAAATTGATTTAATTTTTTCCTAATTCTATCATTGTATTTGAATGTTGTTCGGAGAAAATAACCACTGATTATTCTGATTTCTGATGTCTGTAGTTTTTTATCTAATATACCTAAGATGATTCAAATTGTATTTATTTAATTAGTTATAATATTACTAAGCTCACTGCAAAATTTAAGCCGTTTATTTTAGTCACTTCCGGATAAAATAAACATTTTCTAAGGTTACTACAAATCCTGTTCATATGCTAGCAGTGAATTTGAATTGTGGAATTTCTGATGTCTGTAGTTTTTTATCTAATATACCTAAGATGATTCAAATTGTATTTATTTAATTAGTTATAATATTACTAAGCTCACTGCAAAATTTAAGCCGTTTATTTTAGTCCCTTCCGGATAAAATAAACATTTTCTAAGGTTACTACAAATCCTGTTCATATGCAAGCAGTGAATTTGAATTGTGGAATTTCTGATGTCTGTAGTTTTTTATCTAATATACCTAAGATGATTCAAATTGTATTTATTTAATTAGTTATAATATTACTAAGCTCACTGCAAAATTTAAGCCGTTTATTTTAGTCACTTCCGGATAAAATAAACATTTTCTAAGGTTACTACAAATCCTGTTCATATGCAAGCAGTGAATTTGAATTGTGGAATTTCTGATGTCTGTAGTTTTTTATCTAATATACCTAAGATGATTCAAATTGTATTTATTTAATTAGTTATAATATTACTAAGCTCACTGCAAAATTTAAGCCGTTTATTTTAGTCACTTCCGGATAAAATAAACATTT
The DNA here is from genome assembly GCA_963678705.1 of Panorpa germanica. Taxonomy (NCBI): domain Eukaryota; kingdom Metazoa; phylum Arthropoda; class Insecta; order Mecoptera; family Panorpidae; genus Panorpa; species Panorpa germanica. Next base: position 13,351,675 of record OY783217.1, read on the forward strand.
TCTAAGGTTACTACAAATTCTGTTCATATGCTTGCAGTGAATTTGAATTGTGGAATTTCTGATGTCTGTAGTTTTTTATCTAATATACCTAAGATGATTCAAATTGTATTTATTTAATTAGTTATAATATTACTAAGCTCACTGCAAAATTTAAGCCGTTTATTTTAGTCACTTCCGGATAAAATAAACATTTTCTAAGGTTACTACAAATCCTGTTCATATGCTAGCAGTGAATTTGAATTGTGGAATTTCTGATGTCTGTAGTTTTTTATCTAATATACCTAAGATGATTCAAATTGTATTTATTTAATTAGTTATAATATTACTAAGCTCACTGCAAAATTTAAGCCGTTTATTTTAGTCACTTCCGGATAAAATAAACATTTGCCATGTGTGCTATAAACCCTTTTTGTCTGATTCAAATATATGGTATTTATACCATATTATTATTATTTATTATGATTTTTTTTATTTTTTGCGTACGCATTGTAAACTATTTATTTAAATAAAAAACATAATTCACTTGCAAATATCAAATCCAACAAGTATATAGTCTTTTGCGCGAATGTCAGTTTGACACCACTAGTACTGCGCATTTTCGATATATTCGCTGTAAATTTTCGCTAACTTCAGCGACGTTACATATACAGTGCATTTTCATGGAATTATTTACCAAATTCAGACAAAAATTCATCTTGAAAAAATTAATAACCGAGTCTTAATTACGATACGCATTTGTATATAAAGTTTGTATTAAAATTAAGAACATTTTTAATAATGTACATTGTCTTAAAATATTAAATAAAAAAATTCCTAATTGACGAAACTACAAAATTTTGAATTGGCATCACTCCGAGACACAGTTACTTATATTAAAATAATTAAATATAGGGTGAATTAGAAAAAATACCAGAGTTTACCTAATTAGAAGAATTATCACGCCACCACTGTGGTGTATTATTATATGAAGCGCATTTTCACGTCAACAGAAAAAAGGAATGAAATTTTTCATAATGCCATTTACTTCTTAAAAGTGTTAATTGACAAAAGTTTTAATAAGCCCGTCACCGACACGGCTCAGCACGGTACGGCACACTTACAAGTAAGCCCAAAGTAATAAAGTTGATTATTAAATATAACCCACAGGGGACGAATTCTCAAAAACTTAAAACCCTTTCATTTTTAACGCAGTGTTTGGATGTAGACACACAGCCAGCCCCTAATAGAGCATCCCTTATTTTTCCTTACAACACATCATAAAATAAATCTTTTTCTTTTTTATTTCTGCAACAATTTTACAAAACATGAGTTTAACACAAATCGTTATCTCTAGTCAGTTAGTAGATAGTGCAGTAAAATAATGGAAAAATAACTGCAGTAAGAAAATAATAATTTTGTTATTAATTGTATCTACCTTAATTTAATAAACAAGATCCGCTATAATCGTAGGTTTCTCAAATTAAGCTATAGTTATGTTCATAATTAAAGAAATAATAATTTTCTATTAATTAAATAATTGATAAAAACTATTATTTTACATTCGATTTTAAGTTTCATATAGATTAATAATATAAGCATTGGTTTTTTATATAGCTATTTAAAATAGAATTTTGGTTTTACCACTTCAATGTTAGTGATATAGTTTATGTCACAGAATTATTATTCTTCTTTTATTTTATTTAACGTCTGCAAAAACTCACATTCTGTTGTACAACAGATATGGTAATTCATAAAAGGGAAGAGAATAGAAAACGGACAAGACGGAATTAAAGGTCAAAAAAGACCATTTTAGTAATGTCTAATTAAACTAATTTAGTATTTTAGTAATGAGGCTAATTAAACATCAATTGAAATGTGAAATCCTGATAGCCAATTTTATCAGAAATTAAGAGAATTAAGTCTTGATGAAGAAGTTTATTAGGTTTTAAATGAGTCAGTCTTATTCAATTTTGAAGTAGTTTTACTGGACTATTCGGATACACCACAAATTGAACTATCCTATTATTTTATTACTGCTCTAGTGAACCCACTTCAAAAGCAGTAGGCTAAATTACCTGGTGGTAACGTCCATCAAAATCTTTTTTGACAAAACAAGTAACAATGAACTAAGCCACATCACGGACAAAAGTAACATTGTGTACTAAATGGCAGAACGGTCCAAATTCTTTGTCGGTACAAAGCGGTTTTGAATTTTGAAAATAAGGTATTGACCACCCAGAACAATAGTGCGCTAATATTGTGAATTGGTATTATTGGATTGCAATATTGTTTTCGGTAAGCGCCATATGAAAACTAACAGAAGTTTAAAAATAAAAATATGGCAAATCCGAGTTGGTGCCATATTGCATTCGAGACGTAAATGATCATTTAGTAATTATAGTAGATTTACAATGACGATGAATTATTTTAAATGGTTTTTGGTCATTTAAAAAGTAATTTGTTTTAAATGTAATTTGCTAGCCATCAAATTAACTACGGTGACCAGCTTGAGAAATAATTACTATATGTTATATTTTGTATGCTCTTAATGGAATAATTTCAGAATTTTCGCAGGATCCATAGCGACTGAATTCTCGAAAATTGTACTACTGATTGACTATATATACTATAGGCTATAAAACTGCTTCTTGTTCAGATAATATATAAACAGCGTAGTACCGAGAATGAAATGTCAACGCCTCAACGTTCTCGGCCATTGTGTATGATATGTCACATATCAGAAAGAGAAAGTTCATAATATTTCGGTGGATTTCAAAGAGAAATTAAAGACTATTTTAGGAATTATAGAAGAATTGACTCTATTTGTAAAAAAATGATTACAAAAATAATCTTTATTTTAAGATCTTTAACAATACACCTGAGTAGCCAATTATAATGTACCTGTGCCCCGAAGAACTCAAAAAATCATTGTAGCAAATAATTGTCTGACAATTGATTCCATGCAAATCTTGTTATAGTACTATTACTATAATTGTATAGATAGATCATATTTCTGGTTCCTTTCCTATAAATATTATCTACTTACCATGAAATTATAATCCTATTTGGGAAATTCTTTGTTGTCAGCCTATTTACCGCCTTTTATTATTATTTTTAAATACCTAAATGTTTTTGGTTTATTCTTTGTGCAAATAAAGTAATTGTTAATACCTTAAGGATACTATAGGAGTATTGTTAGAGGCACGCAACGTTTAAAAAAGGAAAAGTTTGTAATCGGTGCTCCTTGAAATTCAAGTGGCGCTAACTTATGTGGTTACTTTCATTATCTTTGTAAAAATCGAAATTACATGTTTTCAAAATATTGACAAATCCTAAACGGACCACACAAAAAAATTACACAGAGTAAAATAGATTCTGTTATATTGTGTGATTTTATTGACCACATACGCACTGCCCTGTATTGTGGGTTTCTTTTAATTCTCACGTTGTTTCTGCAAATAGTCGTATCAATTAAAATGCGTTTTAAGGAAAGCAAGGTGGCCTAACAACACAAATGAAAAAAATTCTTATACTTCTTTGACAACACCTCTAACACCGTTTCAAATAAATGTTACGAGGGTACTTTTTTAATTCAGTGACTTTTTCAATTTCCCGAGCAACTGCCGTCTACTTTGTAATAGAGTAATACGCTGCTGTTAGATTTCTAATAAATTTCATACGATAAATTCAATGCGTTGGCAGTGTAAGAGAGCTCCAAGAGATTCTCTTTATATTATTAGTTAAATTCATTAACTTTTAAAAATATATGTATTTAACCATATTATTACAACTTATACTTTATAAGTGGTTTTGTAATATGAAATTTTGTGAGTTAGCAATACAATCCAATTATTAAATCATATTACAGAAATACTAGCGATAGGTACTAAAAAAAATCAAACTGTATTTTTTAAGTAGAAAAATTACACAAGAAATATCATTTCATTTCATTAAATGAATTTAACATACTCGTAGATAAAAAATGAAAAAGTGTAATTCATTTCTCTTAAGTATTAATGTCAGTATAATAGGTTTTAATAGAGATATGCGCGGTCAAATAAATAATTACAAAGATAAAAGTCCCCACTTGAAAATAATACATTACGCTATGAACTTACGACGAATCGAGATGTTGGACGGACGTGTGAGGGACGTACAAGTACAAACAGACACATATAGTGATATATCAGGGGTGCACAAAATAAAGTACGAGGGCTAATCGAATAAAAGTTAAAATGTATTTAAAATATGTAATGGTTGAGCTGAAAAAGTTAAACTCGATAAGTCGACTGACAACTTGAGAACTTTCTTATAGGTTAGTAATAGGAATTACGTTTGGGACAGATTCATATGCAATACATTTGTCTTTCCTTAAATAATACATGAAAATAAATTGTTATAAATATACAAAATAATTTGATCCGCAAACGTAGCCAAGATTGTTAAGATTCCCGTTAAATATGAAATTTCAATATCCTAATTATAATAATAATGTTTTACTTCAATAAATCCTTCATTCACTTTTTCCTAAAATAGTTTATTTTCAAAATGTAGATGACACAGTGGTCGAGAGTGTTGACGCTGAATATCAGACAGCTGTAGCTGTGTCTTCCAGTACGATTACCAAATCAGCGCTATAATTTAAGGGTTTTGTTGCTGGCGATATAATTGGTACAAAAACATACATTAATTACTTTATAACGGCATGCAATGCAGTAAATGTTTCTATCAAATAACAGTACAACTGATCATCTACTGATATGTTGCTACTATACACAAACTATATACAGCAATTTGAGAAGAAACACAACAATTACAGAATGCCCTAATCAGACCCTAAATGGATACATCTAATTAGCAAGATATAAAAATATTCGGTAAATATCATCAAAGTTGTTAAAATTATCGTAAAACTAGATAAAAATATATAGAAAAGTGAAAATAGTAACTGTACAACGATTTTAATAATTAAATGGTTTATTTCATGATGTTAATTAATTAAAAAATGACATTTTTCAATTCTGTTTAACGAAAAAAATTGTAATGAAATGCTCTTACTGAATATTCGAATTGAAATATCCTTATGTTACCCAGCTAGATAATTTTCTTGCAGTGCAACAAGGATCATTCTTACTAGCTTCCACAAGGTAACTCCAAGTTTCACTTTTTAATGTTTTTATAGAAATTGTCTTGTAGTTTACAAACCTAATGAAAGTGTTACATTTTCTAGTTACATTAACTAAGTAAATATACATTTATTATTGTCATTAAAAATGAAAAATAATTGTAACATATTATATCTGTAGCTACCACTAAAAACGTTTGACCTTCCCTGTCCTTGATACTCTGTAATCAATTCTTGCCATACTCTAACTAACTTCGTACAGCTCATAGTAAGTACAGTTGTGTACATAACACACAAATTACAATTAATTATGATTAGATTAATTGTTTCTATTGGATTAAAATGATGTGTATGTTTATCTTATGAGTTGACCTCATAATTACATTTTAATTTTATCGTATTTGATTATTTCAATTGCTTAAATTATTAATTAAATATTATATTGTACTAATAGCCTAACATGCTCGTACTCATTGCTTACCACTTCGGTTAATAAAGGTAAATGTTTAATGAAGTTAATAAAGGTACAAATTATTTATAAATAACAACTAATAATAAATAAATATTTGAAATTGTTTAATAATTGAGAGAAATATTTGTTTTTGAATATGGTTTTTATTATTTCTAGACTTAATTTTGTTAATGGATATATAAAGAAACCGGTACAGTATTAAGGTATTGGTGTAACGGTATTACTGAGACCCTGATGAGGTCTTTTTTATTTTTTTTATTAATTATATTAAATAATATTGTTTGCGATCAAATTTAATTGTACCCTAAACTCCACCAAAATTGCATCAACAAAAATTCATAAATTCAAAAATTAAGTGTGGAGAGAAAAGAGACTTTATTCCTACATTGTTTTAAGAGGTTTTCGTTTACTACGACTATTAAAATTAAAAAAAGTAATTTATTGGATGTACCTACTAGAGAACTAAAATATATTATCATTTCTCATCTCAAGTTAAATCCATTAAAACATTTGGCACGTTTCACTAAATACTGAGAGTCACCCAGCATCCGAGCGCAGTGAGCACCCTCGTTAGATCATATTGGAACAGTTACACAGCCTCCGGCTTAAGCTGGTATCACACGTGATGATACTGGAACACACTATTAAAAAAAAATTGATTTAACTTATTTACCGATGCTAAGTTCTATCACCGACAACTTCCTACTCTACTATACCACATCACTACATAATCAATTTCACTGATAATGAAACTATTTTTTATTTCTTATTTTTTTTTCATTTTAGAATTAAACGTCAAGGTCATATTCGCCTGAAGTTATTTTATTTTAGTTAAATTTGGTTTATTAAGTTTATATCAGTTAGAAACTCGAGCACTTTTTGAATTTCTTCCGGGTTGTCTGAAAGCATGTCCTTTAGTTCACCACTGATGTTGTGTTTTGTTCGTTGAGTTTGATATTGTGGGCAGGTTACTAGGAGATGATGGACTGATGGTTGCACTGCGGAGCTGTTGTGTTACTCATTAAGTGTTGATGCGTCAACCTCGTATGTCCTGTTCGTAGTCTGAAGGTACTTAAGTTAATCGACACATTTTTAGTTTTGCGGGATTATAAACTATGAGAATGTGCTGAAATTAAATTAACATTTACACAGTGAAACAATGGCTTTAGCTCTTCAACTATAAACAGAGGACTGGTTACAAAACCAAATGGCAAATTGCACTCAAATAGTCACTAATAGCACAGCAAGTTTTAACTCTTGTCTCTTCGTCCTCTTCCGCATCCGCAATCAGTCATCAATGTCCCTCTGCACTGCCTCTACTTGTATCAACTGCTAATGCATTTACTCGTAGTAAAATCAGAAATCATTTTCATCGTATGTTAAAATATTTTAAGGGTTGTTTTGATTGTAATGGAGATTTATATTTCAATAAAGTGTTCATTAAATTATTTTGAAGATGACAAATAAATCATTTTTGTCAAGTTAAATTTAAATTAAAAAATAGAAAAGATTTTTCCATAATTAGCTGCGGAGTCACTGAGTTTAAATCTCAGGCCAGGTGTATTGTAGCTCTGATAGAGTGTGTGGTTTGTACTAATCATTAATCATACGTGATTAAAAGATTCTACTGAGTAATGTAACCAAGGTACATGCCCAGATTATGCAATCTATTTATTTATACAAAAAATGAAACCGATATGAAGACAGATTTAAAAACGCTTTTCAATTACGAATATATACCACTATACTCGTATTTTCTTTACTTTCTTTTAAAAGAGCACAGTATGTATAAATGGTTTTGTACCACATTATATCAGAAGCGCTAATAATACGTTTACAATATAAATAAAACTAAATAACTGTCCAAGTCCAATTGTACAAAATGAGTCTTTCATAACCGGTGCTGTACAATACTTTTTAGCGGCTTTTAATATTAATAAATTATATAAATTATACAAAAATATTCTCACAAGTTACAAATGACTTCCAAAGAATGCCTCAACCTGTTTATTCGATATGCGGTATACAATTACAAAAAGATTTAAGTAGCTACAGACGGACGCACGGACGGTGTGTATCACAGTCAAAATACGTACTCTGACTGCAACCGTCTAAAAAAATAGTATATAATAACTGGTAAATTATCAAAATAATTATTTTCAAATTAATACGCCATTCTAAACACCTCTTAGTCAAATTAATAGTAAAAAAGTAATAATTTATCATTAAGTGAATTATGAATGCTGGAGACAGTGGCGGACCATAGCCTGGGTTACCCAAGTGGGCGCCACAAATTTTATTATTTGTTGTTGTAATAGTATTACCTTTTGGTGGCGTCCAAAACTCACAACAGTGTGTCCCATATATAAAAAGTTTCTGCCGGCACTGACTGAAGAGTTCGAACACTTGTAATTAGTATTTTAAGAATTTGATGTGTTAAAATAGTTCGCCTATTAGTACCACGTTATTATTATTATTCTATTATGGTTTATTTACTTAGTACGATGGTCATTATTAGTGTAATTCATTTGTAAACATATACAGTTGGAAGATAATGATTATATGGAATTAATGTCCGGGAACATCATGATGAGGAATGAGACTTCACGATTGATCATATTGATATAGGATTTAGTTAAAGATGGATAAATTATAAAATCATTATTTCAAATATTAATGACTGCACCTGCGTTTATACATTAGCAGAAAAATGTATGGTTAATTGTATAATGGGATACTACTTTTTTAGATCGGATTTTTACTCGTATATATCTAATACTAATAATACTAATTCTTTTTTAAATAATCTTATCCAAAACTTGACGGAGATATATCTATTTTAAATTTTAATTTATGTTTTGGTGCCTAATTTTAGTTATACTTTTGATGTCACAGGATTAGTATTAAAATCTGTAAAATAAGAAAAAAATTATTTATCTTTGTCAACGTTTTGTGTACTCTTAAAGCAAACACATTCACATCAAAAACATTGGGTTGATTTATGATATAAAAGATGGAAAAGAAGAGAAGCGGGAGGAAGGCATACGCTCGGTTAATATAGACAACAACTGAATGTTCTACTGAATCATCTGAAGACAGCAACTTGAAAATGTGGTTGAATTTGTAGAGCTATTGTTTCATCCCTGAGGATTTTCATTACTCCGAAGAGATCTCTGGAATATTCTTAGAAATGCTCATAGACGGAGATACTCGTTGAAGCAATCTCGTAGAAAATGCTGTCAATAACACATTTGTATGACTAAACATAAATACAGTAAAACTCATTCCTTCTCGCTGTCTTCCTGTCCTATGTTTTATACAATAAATCCAATGCGTTTAATGCAATCAACGCAGACCTATGGACGCTTACCTTTTACCATCTCTTTTCTTTACACACTCTGTAGTATAACAGAGATGGAAATTAATACACTGAAAAAGATTTTAGATTCTTTATAGATTTCTATCTCTTTATTGATTAAAGATGCAAATATTACTATTTGATAATTTATTCCTATAATATTGTGACTTTACTAAAAAACAATTGAACATTTCAGGTTCTGATAGCCAACTTTATTAAAGAGATTTGCTTTTTAAGGAGATATTTTTCGTCACATTGTTTTATCATCTATGTCATCAGTAATCGAGTTTCTTATTCCAAGCATTCTTATTAAGTGTTTTTTAATATTATCACAAAGCCCTTTGATGGATGTATATAAATATCTGAATAAAGTACATCCACCCACACCACTAAACTTATTTTGAAAAATTGTTTGTGTATAAGTGCGTACTAATCTGTTGTAGAAATGAGTCCGTGCTTCAGAAGCAGCAGAGTTGGGTGCTGTTCAAAGTCGTACGTCAACCCAATCATCTGGGCACCCAAACACCCAAGCACCCAGCAAACTCCAAGCAGACACCCAACAAGAGTACCAAGAGAACCCGGGAAAGAAATCACGCACAAATAACATAATGACGGTGCATTATTGCGTGATTGTTCCCTCGTCTACAGAATAGGCAGTGTGAGTAGGAAGCAACCAGAGCTGAATCAGGACAAAAATATTATTTATAGAATTAGTCTTAAGGAAATATCTTGATCTGAATATTACAAATCCAAAAGACGTCTTTCGTCAAAATATATTCTGAACTTTCAAGTTTTTCTTTTATCATTAAACAACCGCTTAACTAAGCTTTAACAGTTGGTTATTAAATAACTGGTACAGTAAAATGGATTGTTGTTCAAGTGCATACGGCTCTGCGTTGTTGAGTGTAGTACACCATCATTTCGACACAATGACATTGCTATTTTTAATGTTGTCTGTTGCCGACAACTGTTCAATCGACAATGGCAATGATACATCTCTCCAGTGCCAGCATCCAGGACCACAGCATCTACTATACACTCGTATATTGAAACGCCACAATTCCATATATCTCATCTTTCTACGAGTTATGGTATATCTATATTATAATATGTATGTATGTATCTGAATTATTGTTCGTGTGGTATTAAATAACATTATATAGAGATATTGTGATTTAAAATCTACTGGTATCCGTGACTTAGCAGCCACAGAAGCTCAAAACGAGCCGCGTACGCGTAGAGAAGGAATAATCGGATTGTAGCAGAGAAGATCAAGATTCTTTCCTTTCCATTATTCCATCACTATATTAAAATCTATATAAATGTGACATGTTTATGATCGACGCATACAATTTTGTCTCTGTGCAATATTTATTATGAACTACAAATTATTATTACCATATATCTACGTACCAATTATTTCGGAAGCACTGGAAATACGTTACAATAAGATGACGTAATGTTTGTGTTTCTTTAGATCGTACTAAGGGGATTCGTTTAATAACATCACAAAAGGGTAGGAGAGAGTTGTCCAAAGTGTTACAAAATGTGAGAAGTGGGAGAGAGAACAATTATAAACATCGTGACGTAACTTCTAATCTGAAATTATCTTAAAAAAAGAAGGCCAAGAAAAAATTACTTGTTTTAAATGTGTGACAGAAATTGGAAAGTCACGGGGTTGTACAATGTGTACAGGACTTCGCTTTACGGTCTAGATACGTTCTGGAAAAGTTGGGCGAAAAGCTGTATAACGAAAGAATTATTTTGATTTGTACAACTGCACCAGCTGTACACTGTTGCCACTAGTTTTGTCAGTGTGTCAATTATTGCAGTTCCTGTGCGTTTAGCCGTAATAAAATAAAGGGAGAAGTTGAAACTAACAAAAGATCGCTCACTGTATACCATTTTGACCGTAAATCTAAAAAGTGCTATAATTAATAAAGACCGTTCCAGCGAGGTATGGGTGCATTAATTAACTAATAGCTTCTCTAATAATGTGACTAAGTAGACGTGGATGTTTTCATGAATATATGCTACAATTTAACAGACTTTAAGACTAAGACAACTTCTCTATTCTGTTTGAAAGAAAGAAACATCATGTCTATAAATAAAAATATATTGATTTAAGTTTTCAGGATAATATATTATGTACTATTTCTTAAATATAGAAAAATAAAACACATTTCCAAAAATGCTAAATTATTACCATCCCACATTTTACGACGATACTGACAGTAAACCTGGACACAATAGTATTGTACCTGAATTAATCGAGCATGACAAATCTTAATGTTGTGAGGAGAGGAACAGGTCAGTCATTACCACTAGAGAACATTTCAGCAGCTTCCACAACGGTCAACAGGACCTGTAGCTGTAGCCCAGGTCGTAAACTACACTGACACCGTAATACAACACAAAAGCACAAAATATGTCAAACGAAAAAAAGCAGAAAATCGTAAATTACATAAGTTGAAGAATTTTAAAGTGTTATATTTGTCAAGTGAAATTAGAACGGAATTTAAAACTCGTAAAATGCTGAACGAGTTTGTTTGATCAAGCTGGGTGGCATAGCGTGATAATCTGGGGAAGGAGATGATATATAGTTATTGTGTTTGGAATGAAATATTGGCGTTTCTAATAGGTTTCGATACCGATATGTTATTGAATATGGATGAATTTTTAATATCAAGAATTGATCAATGTTTTATTGGTAATACGAAACTATTTTCTACTCATTTTTGAGTTTTAATATTAATACTACAAGTGGTTTACAAGTCATAATTAAACCAACCAGATATTGGTACAATTGGATTGATAGTACGTCCAAATCAGTGCAACATCAAAGTAAAACTGCATGGAGCTTAAAGTAGAAAGAAAACCGATACAGTGCTGACAGCGCCACTGTACTCATGATAAAGTGTATAAATGGAAACAACTTGAATACACACTACTAAAAAAATTGGTATCGCAAGTAATCAGATGCAGTGTGAGAGTAGCCTTAGCCAGATTATTAGCCTATTGCTTTATTTATACAGTCCCAAAGTAATTAGTGGCAGGAAATTGGATGGTAAAATTTAAATGACAAATCCAATAAGGTAACCGCATTACAAGATGATATTAACGCTTCACAATTGGTCTTTCAGTTCTGTGAAATATAAGAAAGGACTATTTCAATTTATTTGGGCAGATAGTTTTAAAACGAAAGTTGCTTCATTTTTGATAGAGAAGGTAAAAAATCGCGAGTGAATGACTTCCTTCATCATGATAAAATTTATGATTATTTTTGACAGTAAATTAGAAAGTAAATAAAATTTGATATTTCAGTAGAAAAAAAAAGAAATAGGTATAATAAATCAGCAGTATTTGAACTGTGCCATCAATCGCTGCTGCAATTTGCATATTTTTCTACGTACGAGTATATATTATATTACGGTTTCTCCATTTATCTGAACTGTCTTCAGGTGATATCATTAGTTATCTTTGGAACAATAACCTGGTCATCTCTTCGGTTGGGCACCGCAAGACGCAACATCAACGACTAAAGACACATGCATCCGCCGCGCTGCGCCGTTCGTTCTGTTCGGGCGTTGCTTAGGAGATGCTGCAATGGATGTGCTCTGTTTGAGATCTCCCCGTGTTTGGTTGAGCCCCGTTTGAGGTCATGTTTCATTTGTTCTGCCGCTATTATATTTTATGATTGTTATTGTCGGGTATTGTTTGAAACCTTTTGAAATGATCTTTTTTTAAGGTCTCCAAATCACATTAATACAACCTTATAATACACACACACACACATAATGATCAGGTAAATGTTAACAAAATGTCGAAAATATTACCAAAAAATAAAAGAGAAAAATAATAAATGTATTGTGAAGAAGACCACAGGTCTCTGCAGCCACGGGACATCGTTCGCTAATGGTTTAATGATTAACTGACTCGATATAAAGGGCCCCGCACCCGCACCCGCCTCTGCCCACTCAACGTGTGGTTTCAATTCAGAGATGAATTAGGATAATGTCTGTCGTCATAGTGCTTTGTTGAAAGTGACAAACTTTGCTTGCTTAATGTGTTTTATTTTAGTCTTAAGTTCTTTTGGCTTATACAAGTTTAAATCTCTTTTGGTTTTAATATTTTATAAGAATTAAATATAAGCACAAAGAATATTTATCACAAAGTTATATTCTTAAATAACGACAAATATATTTACTTTTAGATTTTTGCTTTGATAGTAATATCAGTGGTCATGACATTCTAGAGTTAGAAGACAAGGAAGAATAGACGACAGAAAGAGGAGAAGAATGAAGCATTGGAATTTTAAATAGGTCAATCAAATTAAAGAAAAAATAAGTGATAATTTAAGGGGAAAAAATCCTACATTTAACGGCAAGAACATTAATGAATAAATGCACACAAATACATGACAAGCCTGATAACAAAAATGATTTTTATATATTTTGAAATTATTCCCTCTTTAGTATAACTAAAATACACCCCTGTTTAAATGACATCAGTTTCTTTATGAAAATGACAAGTGTTACCGCATGCCGTTTGTCACCGTTTTGCGACAGGTAAATTATAGGGATTTCCTTCAACAGGTGAAACCGAGATGGTTGTAACACAACAATAGATTAGAAAAGGATAGCAATAATGTTACACTAATGATTATTATATAAGTAAAAGTGAAACGAAAATAATAAAATATGAATGTTAACCATGTAAAAGAAAGAGATACAAATATTATAAAATCGAAGTTGGGTAATTTGCGGTCCTTTTGAATGTCATTTCAAAGAAAAAATATGTTACACTTTGTCAGAATTCGATTTATTTTTATTGTAAAAAATTAATTCCATAATGTCTAGTTTAGACCATGCCGCTCCGCCCGCCTAGGGGCCGTGTCCAAAGTCCAATACACCTGCTTTAATGATTTTTAAATAAAAAGGTTGAGAAACGATTAAAAATAATAACTTTTGAATTTTTATATACAGGGGAAAAATGTTTTTGAGGTAAAAGTTATATTTGACAAAAAATTTCATGAAACGTATTTTAAAAAACGTCTAGTTGCTGAGGGGTTGCTTTCAGAGCGTGTGAAAGAAAATTCTGTTATTCTACAAGCAGATAAATGCTTATTTTGTTGGTAATTTGGAACCATGGACCCACAATCTGAAATGCCCCTTAAACTACTTTTCGCGCAGGTTGTAAATTCGTGTTGCCTTCTCCTGCCTTCAAAATACATAAAAATTAAAACGAAATTTAGAATGAACCATGAGAGAAAGAGAAATTGATACTGGGAAGAAAAACAAGGGAGAGTCTACAGAATGTGTAAGGCAGCTGAAGAGACATTGGAATATACGGAGAGGAAATTTAAATTTAAGACAGTGAAAGAAACTAGTCAGGAATTTGTATACTTGTATTGCAACGGTGGACAGGCTAAGCAGGCTTCTCTACTTAGCAGCCGAACGAGAACTTCTTTATCTAGCTTATCTAGCTAGTGGGGCGGATGGTAACGCACTACAGTGTGACCATTCGAACTGATCTTTACAATAAAGAAACATTGCAAATTATGATGTGTTATAATAATTATTATCAAAGAAAAATACATGTTTATGTTCTTAAAACAGACTTCTGCCATAAATTCAAGCACACTTGTAAATCCATACTTCAGTTCACGATGGAATGAACAAATATTTGTAAGCTGCAGCATCTGATTTATCACGTTAATGACATTTATAATAAAAGAAATTCATCTATGACGGAATAGATTTATATTAAATTTATTTATAATAGTTCTATAATAATCTCGCAACAGTTGGTCTATCGGTATCCAGATCGGCAATGGGCATCCTCTGCAGCATCTTTTACCCATCTACCCGTTCCTGCTGGACCACTGGACCAATGAACAAGTGCAAGCGACAATTTACTATGATCGGATTCACAACGGGTTTGTTCATTTTTTTGTTGTTATTTTACTTTGTCGGTATGTCTGTCACAACGGGGGGTCATGAACTCCCGCAATTCAGATGTGGTCTAACTAAAACCCCATGTACGAGAAGTTCTGAAGTTGGAGATGGCGCTTAGCAATCATGCCACTAATACCAATCAAAAAGAAATGAGAAATAGTTATTTGTCGATGTAGAAATGAACACAAAGCTTTAAACTTTATGAATTAGTGATTAAATGAGGATTGGGCATTTGCTTGGGAAAGTATTGTGAGATCTTTGAAGAACTCAAATTGTAATTATTACTGTAGAAAGATGAATAAAGAAAGCTACATTAAAAGTAATATTTAAAATTAAGGACATTGTCTTTGTAGAATATATAAAAAGCAATTAGCTAATCCATACTTTATATTTTAAGACTTGATTTGCTAGTAGTCGTAACTTATAGAAGGAGGTATTTTCTGTAACTAGCTTCCTTCAATTTTAAAAAAGAGAACCATTCTGTCGATAACAAATAACATCAATAATATGGTGCGTATGTAGATAAAAGTACCGTCTTACGTTAATACTTGTTTCAGTAAGTTGGTATACGTATACAATAGTGTGCCATAGATCCTAAGGGTTGTCAAAAGCATAGGGGAAATTGACTCAACATCACGTATATAGATAAATTGTTAAGGATGTAGTATTTAATATAATAAAACCTCTAATTCGTCATGAGTTTGGAACTTAATAATATTGGAGTTTGACCTCATTAAGCCTATAATTACTCTATGATCTAAAGGTGTTGTCCCACATAATCTAGACTAGAATGTTCACATATCAATTAGTGCTTCTAATCACCTGAAATTCAATTTAGATAAAGTCCAATTGGAATCTCAAATAACAAACTAATAATCCCATGTATCAAAGGTGATAAATAAATACAATAATTTAGTTTTAGGAGGTGTATTCCTCTCATTAATATCAGATATATAATCAATCTATCAAAGTATATTTTATATCTATCAAAAACAGTTTTGAACGATCTATGATTATAACCTGACCATATAGATAGATGGTGTGAGAATTTTTTGTATTTGAATAATATGTAATTGTATAAATAATCATCATTAAGAATATTCGTTTCTTTATGTGATCTATTGGTGATCGTTCACTTATTTTCAAATTGGAACAACTCTCACATGTTTACAATGTGGTGCAGTTCTTAATAGCATCACTAATTGCTACTTTACTAGCAGGAAATATGTTCATTCAATTTAAATTAATTTATTTTATAAGATAAACTAGTTTCATTATTTTATAAATTTCTTTAAAATATTTAACTAATTTATTACACAAATAATTAAAGGATAATTTCATAATTAACACATTAAATTTTTCTAACAGATTGTAATATGGCAATTGCCAATTTTGCCAATTTTTTTTAGTGGATGTTAAGGGCAAATATAGTTGTGAATTTGAAAGCATTATCATCCCGTACCTGAATAACTCCTATAAACATAATTCTCTACTGCCTAATATGTATCCTATGATTACTTATATCATAACTAATATGCAACGTGGAATTTATCATGCATGTGCTGATTCTATTTATAGCTTTGTTTTCCACTAAGTTTAATCGACACTTTGATTATCCGTTTTGATAACGATAAAATCCAAAAAAGTGTTTGCAATGGATAAAATTGATTCTCACCATTTGCATTACAATTTTTAATTAATATTAATATCACAAAACGAATTTCTTTTTATTTTAATATAAATATTTTTATTTGCCTATAATTTGCCAAGATGGAACATTTGGTCATTTGAAGGCGTATTACGCAATTTTCTGACAGTATATCAATTAGATGTAATTTAATTGTTACGAGTTTATTACGTAAATATTACACTTAGGTGACTTATGTTTAGTTATTTCCCTGTTTTCATATTTATTTTTTCAAATTAAATGTTTTTAATATTGTTTCTTTCTTGTTTCATTTCTCGGTAGTGCAACTATGTCCTATCATTAAAGTATATAAATTACAGAACAATCATTACGAAATAAAAGTAACCAAATTATATTTAAAAACATACAGCTACAAAAAATGGTCAGGCAGCTTAATAAAATGAATGTAATAAGGCTGTACTAAACTAAACGCTAATTAAGTCATTAGTGCAGCACAAATGTATGTGATTTACTTTGTAATTATTTCTGTTATTTGAACTTTTAATTTTATACAATTTAGGAGATTTGAGAAAATCTTAAATTGAATGAAATAGTAAGAAGCATGAAATTAACGCTTCAACGTCCTTGGCTATTGATGTCGAGCAGAGAAATTTATTTATCTTTACAAAGAGATGAACCAAGTTAAAATCGTTGTCTGTACAAAAGTATGGATAATGCATATAAGCTAAATACAGATCTGTTTTTAAGATATGCGCTTTTTTCACCTTCCCTTTTATGGGTCTCATTCCCATATACTCGTACATACATACACACGACTTATAATAAGAAACCAATCTAAATTTCATCTTAAAAGTCTGTCCCTATAACATCTCGCTATGTGTATTAATATGAAAATTGTAAAACAGCAAAACGCCTACCTCATATTTTTTAATATTATTTTTGTATGCTTTTAGGGTCCAAAGGACGCCGTCTTACGTCACTTTGAGGTTATGAATTTGTAAGTTAGAACTATTCAAAATTTAAATAAATTTTCAAATATTTAAGTTAGTTAGTTAAACGTAATATAGTTTTTTTTATTTTTTTATTTATTTAATCTAATATTTAATTATTAAATTTTAATTCTTGTAAACTATAATTTAGGCATTCAAATATAGTATGATCTAAAGTTCCTAATTCGCCACATTGGTATCTACCGTTAGATATAAAATGAGAATATACAGATGAGCTCAAATTTTGAAATGATAACTTTTGATTCTGAATATAGTTGATATAATTTTCTGGGACTCATTTCTGAACCATCTTTTCTTACTTAAATTTGGATGCAACATATAACAAATAATTCGTTCTTTTTAGCTGCCTTTTGGTAATGAAATCTTTGTGCCCCTCAAATTGAATTCAATTTTTTAATTATATTAAAAATTTCATATGTGGTTATAGATTCCTTTGTCAATTTATCTGCAATTTTTCCTCTTCCGCATTTATCTTGCAGTTTCCTCTTATTCTACAATGTCCTGGTATTCACATAATTTTTACAACTATATATTTTATTAGATATTATTTTTGGAAACTAAATTGAAATAAAGCTCATTAGTTTTGCATGTTAAATAAATATATATTATATGTAATAAGTGAATATCCAATTCATAAAAATTGAACTTTAAAAAATTGTCTTTAAAACTTCAAGAATATGTCATGAGTTTTGCTTTGACACGGGTACAAAACAAAACAAAATAAAAGAAAATAAAAATGAAACTGAAATGAACATTTTTGTGGGCGTGATTAGAACATCCCAAAGAACAAAGGAATAGAGCCAAAAGTCATCAAATTTAGTCGTTTTTTGAGTTTTATTGCTTGTAAACAACCATTAAAAAACATCATCTTTATGTCAGTTAGCTAGTAAATAAGTATATTTGTTAAAATAGCTTCTCCAGAGGAATAACTATCTTCTGATGGGTCGTTCATTGAGAAGGACATTTCGTATTTGTAATTAGTTTTAATTTAATTATTATTTTAACTCTTGCTTTTAAAATATTTTTAATGGATTACATACACAAAGTTTGGTTATTGCTTTGCAGTATTTTATTTAGGTTAATTATTGAGAAAATGCATTATGTTTTATGATGCATTAAGTCATTTATTATACAGCATTCACAGACATTTGGCATGTGTATAAGAAATCAATCTTATCGTTCTCATTTTTAAATGATGAACAGTTTGAATTGAAGTTTACAACTAATTGTAACACTTTAATAATTCCTAAATCGGAAATATTTATTTTTCTGAATGTGCAATAAAATGTTCAATTGGAACTTGATTCGATCCCACATCTTCTGTTAAGTACATAGACGCTTTAATAGTCAAGCTATCCCGACTCGAAACTTCATACTCATTTTTAATCGAAGACATGAACTCATTGTCTATATTATTTGAACAAAGGTAACTACGAAATGCATGTAGCTACACACCGTAGTTAGATGACTGCCTTTTCTTTGCCAGTTGTAATGTATCTAGATACGTTAAGCATTCAGATGACTATAACTTAAAACGCATCTATTGCACAGTATCTAATATCTAGATAACAGAGTTTTCCATTTGGACTGGTTAAATTTGTAACAGAAGTTTTAGACTACTTAACAAGTTCGCATACTTCATTGGATTTAACAACGTAAATCTTCAAAGTCCATCTAGTACCTTGTAGGAATGTGGAACGGTGATTTTATTCATCTTGTACAATGCAAACATACCAATCTTCCATACCAGGATTACTTCTAACAAGATAGAATTTATGAGGAATTTGCTATAACTTTTGAACTCTTTATTCTGATGTCGCTATTAATGTCCATATTCGTTGAATGCATTTAAATATAACGTACGTTTGAATTAAATAAATTGAAAGAGGATTTAGAACAGTTATGGAAAACAATAGGTCTGTAGACTTTATTTTATGCTAATAAATATTTTGAAATACTAATCAGAAACGTAAAATATTTTTTAAATAAAAACACCCTTCTTTATTATGAATTGGATCTTTGTAAAAATTGTTTGTGCATCTCTGGTTTACACCATGATACATTGTTGTATTGACAAAACGATGGTGACAGTGTTAAATTTGTTACTAGAGGTCTAACTGGGCAACAATCAAAATAAATTTAAACATTCTACAAAATAACCAAAAGTAACGAGATGTGGCAAAATATGCTATAAAATTCGGTTCAAAGAGCATGTCAAACGGGCACCGTCACATAAACCTGTCATTTAACATATTGAATACAATCAAAAGAAAAAAACAGTGTTAAGTTTGAATAGTTCGTTATAACTATAACATCAAAATTGAGTTAAGCAGCCACAGCGTAAATATTTTAGTTTTTATTTCTTTGTACGTAATTTCATAGTTTTACTGTTGGCTATAGTCTTTGCGTTAGTTGAATTGTCACAATTTCATACTCGCAAAAAACGACGCAATTAATATGACGTTCTTAGAATACTGCAGCGGCACCACTAAAGTTCGCTTAACTTATAATTTAGAATCTATTAATCCAGATGCCGAGATATTATTATTATTTTATACTATGTTAAATTTAAGTAAGACTAAAGAAATTTCATTCATTTCATTTACCTTTCATTTCTTCACACTTTTTCTACCTTTTTGCTAATAGTTCAAGATCCCAGTAGCCTCAATATCTATATCATTTTAGATAAGGTGACATTTTGAGAATACTCAGTTTTCTTAAGAGTTTTAAAGTGTCTCGCGGAAGAAAGGACTAACGAGAAAAGTCTGACAATAGTAAATGTTGGTAACAATACTCTGTAAAACATATAACTAAAAGCACAACATAAGCATAAACTAGAACATAAAAACTAACCATCACATTTTCGCGTAGTAGAGTGAGCTCTGGAATTTTACTGTATAACAAATCAACCCATAAAGTTCATTCCAGTAGCAGTGGAGAATGTTGAAGGAGAACACATAGAGATGAGAACGAAAATGGACGAGATAAATTTAGGTCCCGTGCGTCCTTCAAATAACTAAGGTAATCGGCTCTTCTGTGCAGGCCAAGACGCGACGTAGCTCGTAGCCGTAGGGAAATACTTAGAAATGTTGTAAATTAAATGACTGTCAAATTCATCCAAATAACTGATGACCAATTTAAAGTCTGCAAATGGATTACGTAGGAGAAAATGATTGGACGATTATTTAAATAGTTAAAACTATATTTACTATGTTGTGAAATTCATCAACTTGAATTAGATTAATTGTATTTTGTTAAGTTTTGATTTATAGAGATTTCTAGTTTTATAAAGGTAAAATATTTTAAAAAAATTAATAATTTATCATATTTAAAGAAAAGCAACTTGAAATGGGTTTTTGAATTTGAAGATGACGATAATTAATAAAAAGAAAGATTCTCTGATTAGTAACCACAGTTCAATTTGCTTGAATTATAATTTCTTTTAAATCCTCTCTTTACTGTATTTACAGGGCAACTAATTCCTCAATCAAATTTAGGGTAAGATACACACAAGCTTGGTACAATAAATGAGAGATAACGAGAAATCGGCATTGTGACGGAAATTAGAAGGAAAAAACTCCAATGGTTAGGGCTTGAGGAAAGTATGGACTGACAGCATGGAAAGTATGGAACAGAACAGCTAAGAAACTTCTAGAAGAAAACCCAGAGTATCCAACAGTGAGAGGAAGACGCTTCTGGGATTTTTAATGATTGTGGTGGATAGCAGTGCTATTTAGGTTGCCGATACAGAAAAAAAAAGAGAAATATTTGAAAAATTGTGGTCATGGTAGTTAAAAACATCTTCAGGTGTTTCAATTTTTTAAAAATTTTAATTTTTTTTTGTAATTTCAAAACAAAATGAGATAAATTTTCTCGAGTAGTCATGGGCAGATTCACCCTCTGGTACCCGCTTATCGTTGAATTTCGGGACAAGTGTAAATAAAAACATGAGGCAAAGAAATATTTTGGCAACGTAATTCTTTTAACCAGAATTATTAAATAATTGAGCGGTATGCAAATTATATATTATTAAGTTGTAAAATTTGATATGCAGCTATATCCCCTAATGACACATTGACATTTTGCTTAAAATTTCTGTCTCAAACCAATAACCAGTTATATTTTAAAATATTAAAGTCATGATTGGTTAAAAATACTAAGTAAGTTTTGTTTGACAACTTAAAATGCATTATACTTATTGTAAAAAAAAGTGGCCTCAGGTGACCGGACGATAATAAAGAATCTTTGACGAGTGACGATGGTAATTATGAGCGGCACTGCAAGGAGAAGGACCGAGGGGACCTAAAGATTACAGCACTCAAAAACCATTAACAAAAACTTACTCATAAATCATTTGATACTTTAATATGAGAATTAATATTTAAATTATTCACGCACAATTTTTATATAATTATGTTGCTGATGTCTTTTAACGAATCAAGGACAAACTAATTACATGTGTGTCGGTGAGATAATTATTAGAGAGTTTGGGTCAACTGTGTTAGAATGGGACTTTGAGTTGACCAAGAAATTATTTTTTGTCAATACAATTGTAGTCATTAGTCGATAAGTTTGTAGAGTTTTATGTTACATTTTTTACTAAACTATATCACAACTTTAGCTCTTGCAAATCACAATTTGTTGAAGTCATGGTTGAAGATTGTTCATTACATTTCCTAAATAATGAAAATCTATTACTATAAGTTGGCGCTACAGCCTATTTGCAGTCTCTCATGAGGATATAATGACTGTCGAATTATAATGTTCTGTCTCTGCTTATACCTTTTTATCCAGTGAAAACTTTGTGGAATACACAAGTCATAAGAAGCTATGAAGAAATCGCCACACTGGCAACAGTAAAGTCACAATCAGGCCATAGTCTAATTAACTTTCTTCCCTAAGCAAATTAATTACATAATATGTTACATTTTTTTATATAATGTTTCATATAATTAAAACTTATCTTATCTAAATAATTATATTATACATTGAAATAATAAAAGAAAAGAAACATTACATAACACGAAATTTACAGCACTTTTAACTATGTAATATTTATTTCATATCATGAGTTTGATAGATAGTTAAATTAAAAAAATGGATTATTGGACTGCATTAAGACAGAACTGCAAGCACAAGCATCCAATAGTTAAACCCAGATCCTACGATCTTTTAAGTTGAAAGAGGACAGATTTTGCATCAGAACCTACGCTGTGTCTCTAAAAACTACATGTCTTTTAAAATTAAAAAGAACTATTAAATATAATAAACTCTAATTAAAAAAGAAACAAAAAGTAGGATAATTAAAAAGTGATAGACACTTATGCATCTTATTCGCATATTTAAGAATTTAATCTTAACAATTTTATTATCCGGAAATATTAATGGATGATATTTTTATTGATTAACCTCAATTGATTTGTAATAGAAGGTTTTACAGTAAAGTTTCAAATCATTGAAATAAATCAAATGAAGTGGCAATCATTAGTTTATAATTAAAACTGTTTTCTTTGTTTAGTAACATAACTTATCTCTGCTTACGCTTGGCTTACGAGCGCATTTCTTCGTTGCTTGCTTGGTTTTTGTTATATACACAATTATTTATAACTGAGTTTTTTGTCTTGTTATTACGACTGCATGTTTATTTGTTTGCTTGGAACGTTATTAACTTTATTGAGATAACTTCGCATCAGAGTTCGTCCAATATACCTCTCGCTGTGAAACTAACCTATAAACACTTTGATATGACAGATGGAATGAGATGGCTTCACTGAAGTTTCAAATTGTTCGTCAATTGGCTAGTAACAAGTAGAAAAATGCTGGTTCTGAGCTAGTGTGTCCTTTTTTTGTATATTTGCATATGAGCAAGACCGGATAAAGATACTGTAGGCTCCTAAAGAAACCTGCATTCATCCTAAATAACAATATTTTCTATAGCTATGGATATGAAATCCATAGATCTTGATTATATCTATTGAAATCGGACAATTTATGTTTTAAAGCGAAATAATATTTAAAAATGTTGTTTCTCTTACAAAATCTAATGCTAATGACATAGACATTACATTCTACGTATGAAAAGAACACAAACCAACATCATTAGTGATAAAATATACTTAATAACTTAAGCAGAGTTAACTGACGTCGGCTTCTGTTCATCGCTCTATGTCTATTATCTTACAAATCGTTGCAAATGTGCATGTGCATGTGCATTACTTGATTCTATGCACAGAAAATACCTGCAGATATCTCGATCGTAATTTTATATCATGATTTGATGAAAATGTCGCCGTAGGAAGTCCAAAGCCTCCACTTGGAGAGTCCATTACTCTCGGAACGCCGTGCCGCGCTGCACAGTATGCAATAGAAATGCATTATCGCATGTAGTTCAATGGAAGTACATAGATGCAATGATTAGGACGTATCATTAAGTAAGGTAAGTACACATACGAGTCTAAGAAGCTTCCTTAAACAGATTTATATGGCTAGTCTTTTTATTTGCTAATGCAAGATCTTTAAGTAGTTGGAATGCATCTGCAATATGTAGAGTGGTAATCTGCTTGATCATTTGAGAGCTCACTCCTCTGGGTGGTCAAGGTAGTCCCTGTTCGATGGCTGGCAAAGAAATAACTCGCCAAATAATAAACAAAACAAAATTAAATAAATATACTAACCAATCGTACGTTAATCGTAGTAATAGTAGACCTGTTAATATACTGTACTCTACGAATTCACTACACAGATTATCTGTGATGCAAATGGGTAAAAGTTCACCAATATGAAGTTAGTAAAATGTCAATGTCCTACAAAATCAACATCAAATTACCAATCGAATGAAACCGCAATTAACTTTGGAGCAAATGGAATGTGAATAATGTGTAAACGTCGTCTTGAGTTGCTTGTATTTCTCACTACGATATAAAAGTTGAATTATCTTCGTAATGTACCATCGACTGTGTTAAAATGGGTGACGACTTACGAGGAACCCGGATGATTGGAACTGAACAAATCTTAAGATAAATACACGTAGGTCAGCTATGCTATGTACAGGTACAAGTACACCGTACACCACATATCGCACTAATTGCTTAAGTTACTTACGCTGGTAAAGTGCTTCTTAATTATATAAAGATTTACTTCAATTTTACAGTAATGCTTTTAGATTATAAAGTAAAGATGATGTCATGTCAAATTATGAATATATACAGTAGGACCTCGATAATCCAAACTAATTGGGACCAGAAGTACTTCCGATTAGGTCTACAAAATATTTTTCACTTTTAAAATAAAACAAAAATTACAATTTTATTTAATAAGTGTTAATTTATGTAATACATAATATGTAGAAGAAAATTCAATGATACAAATATCACAGGTAAAGGAAAAGCTATCCGTAAAATATAATAAAGGACCTTTAAATAAAGACGTTCTCAAGAGTTGTTGTTATTAGATCTATCTCACAAGTGCAACCTGTTTACATTTTAAAGAAGACTTCAAGTTTGATCTTAATCTAATCCCCTAAACCAGAGACACAACATCAACTTTTCCGGATACCTATTTCTCTTTTGCTCTTCTGTTGAAGTTCGTTTCTTGAAGCGAACTTCTAATATAAAACAAAATGTTCTAATAAACTTTTGATCAAAACCGTGGAAGTTTGGAACATAATAAATAATCGCTCGTATAATATGTTTCGCTTGAGCTTAGTGTAGTCTATTCCAATGCTTTATTATGACTACCATAACTGCATAATTCTTGCTTTTCCGCCGAATTGTCTGATCAAAATCTTTGTCTTATTCCGTACATTTTCATTTAACGTTCCAACAAAAGTATCTGCTGCTAATTAACATATCAAACAAATTAATTTATGTATAGCATTAGAAACGGATGTAAGAAATAAATAGAAGTTAGAGAAGGAAGACGCGAACCGATAATGTAAGTGGTTTCAATAAAATCTGAGTCATCAATAAGTGTTGATCTTCTTGCATCTGGTGCACAAGATACATCTACATCTTCCGACATACTCGTAAATGTATTAATCAGACTCAATACTTGCATGGTGTGGTATCGTATAATGTACATAACACATACCAGTGTGTAGACTTTTATAATTTGTGTAATATAATTCATAAACAGGTAATAACTCATTGTAAGTAATACAGATTGAAGACTAAGCAATGTGCTGGTCGTAACGAATCAATCGGCGCGCGATCGCCCGCAGCAGAACAACTGTAATGAAGGTAAAGAGGGAATGAGCCAATGAGCCAATGAAGGAACGAGGGATATCCCAACCTCACCGTTCATCAAAGTACCAAACTGTTTAATGTAAGGAAGCATCTTGAATCTATTTAATAAAGAAAATGAAATATAAGAAAACACCATAAATCAAACATTTATAAAAGATCTCTATTTATTTTATGTGGGATTCATTTAAGTGTGGTCAAAGTTTCCAATAGTCATATTTTCTTTTCTTTTTCTTTTTGAAGTACGTGTCATTTCGACGACGGTTTGCCGCCATTAGACTACTTATTAAAAGGAAATGTTCTGGTCCATTGTTACTCGAATGATCCACAAACAAGCCAAGTAGGATATTGTCTTTCAATGCAAGGATCACACTTCCCAGATTGACACCATCTAATTCCAAGGTTCATTTTCTACATGGGATTTACAACGATTAAATTATTTGGGAAATACAATTACAAACAATCGATAATTTACTGAGTTTACTAGGTTAAGACTTAAGAGGATTAAGTAATGTTAAAGCAGTCTTGACAGCCATTTTATTTACACAATTTCTATAATACGACTACCGATTTTCTGAAAATTAGAGGTCTCAAATACAATAACAATATATATAGTAAAACAGATCAAAGCCTTGGATCCGCAACCCGCGACATTTACAATTGGCTCTCTGTCGAATAACCGGTGTCCATACTTTAATGGGTCCTTGATTCCCAGTTTCTGTTTTATAAATCTCTGGACGCAGTGGCTTCTAGTGATATCACGTACCTTTCTCAATCGTAATATATAATTTGATGTGGTCACAATATATCGAATCTACGACAGACATTCCGACTGGATTTACGAGTATATAATGACAGGTGAGCTGAGTGAAAGAGAGGTGACTACTACAGTATAGTTACAGAAACATTGTCCATTCATATTTATAAAAAGTTAACGAAATATTTGAAGGCAGTGCAATCTGAATAAAGAGCAAAGGATAAACAATAAAATGATTCCTTAAAAATTGGTGCAGAAATAGGATTGAGTGAGCCTGATGAATGTTAAATGTAGAAGACGTGAATGTAAACGTGTGTGTATGTTCCGCTCCGTCCATATGACAGATAACTTTTGATTTGAAGTCTTGCCTAACGCGTTTTGCGTTTATGTGTAGGAATATTGTGGACATATATAAAAGTTGATAGTCGTCTTGTAATTTCAGGCTCAATTATAATATTAAATTGTTGTGGTGATTTTAAAATATGTCTCCCGGCAGCTATGTCGTGGCCTAATCATCGTGATTGGGCGCGGTGCGGTGGTGGACTCGAAGAATGGTGAACTGGTGGACTAGAAGTAGAGAAACAACAAAAATAAACTATACGAAGAACAAAAGAAAATGAAGAATAAGGCCGACAATATTATCACGTTAAACTATCATACGGTTATAGTCGAAGCCCTCGAAGAATGGGAACTGTATAAGTCAGTGATGCACAAACAACGAGCCAGTGTTAAGAATACGACAAATACTAGAAAATAAATTAGAGAAAAATTTATTTTAATGTTCACTACATGGTCTGCACTTAAAGGTAGTCGGCCAGCTAGTAATTCCGAGCAAGATTATTAGCAAGCAAAAAAAATACAAAGATACTCCATTCTCGATGACTTAAATCGGCAATGAGAATTAATTTTGAATTCAAAAGATTTTGTCTACGATTAAGTCATAAGAGCTTTTTGCTAAAGGCGTACCGAGAGGGGACTACAATTGGGGGGAGAGGATACAATTGATTTTGCGAAAGATTAAAAAAAATGTAATTTCAGCTACAAAAATAATCCTATATTGACTATCCACCCGTCCACTAGTCGTTTATTCCATTGCCTGTCGCTCTTTTACTTCTCTTCGAAAACTAGCTTGAACCACCGCTGAATAATATGTATTTTTATTGGCATGATTACAATAAAAGAAAATTGTTAATTCAGAATTCTTGATGAACGGATGGATGGATGAATATTTACTATTAAGTATACAAGTGGTCACGCATAAGATTGTTTACGCATTACATTCCATTTGATCCACTATAAATTTCTATTACTTTAAGTAATCCATTCTATTAAGCATAAGTTTCCTAGATTGTTTTGACGACCCCATGAAATTTGTACACTGCTCTTCACAAGGTCCCGCTCTACTATACAGGATTCTTATCGAATAGAAAAGATTTGTAAAAGACCCAATATTAAAATCTTTGTGCATCTCTGTTAAAGTGTATATATGATAGGGATGTAGACAGACCCCTTGGCTAAATAGAGAGTTTACGCAGTCAAAGAATGATATATTGTATGTAATAATATTCATAATATAATACGAAATGGTGCAGAATATCTATATGCAAATAATTCTCTTGTAATATGTATATTTAAAATCGTGCTCTTTAAGTAAAATTTAAATTTGTGAATGGTATGTATTTCATTTGCATAAAATGTAAAAAATGTGCTATTTCATAAACTATAATTTGGACCTAATACAATGTAAGTTAGAAAATGTGGTGTAGTTTTTGAAGAGTAAATGATAGTTCTGATTGAGACTGTCTGGGGTACTTGAAAGTGTATTTTCATAAGATAAAACTGATATGCTCGTATAGTAATAGCCTCAGTGGTGTAACTTCAATAGTGTGCAAAGTTGGTAAATCGAGTATTCAATAATTGAAAAATATGCATGCTATTTAAAGAGCATGCTCCGATTCACACAAATAGCATTGCTAACTAAAATACACACATAAACACAGAGATATAAATTAGTCACTAAATACTACGTGTAGTAAATAGAATTTTCGCAAGAATAGCATGCTTTCGTGCTACTTACTAGCATGTGTACAGACATCTGATCCCTTAGGAGTTCAGGAGTTAGTATAATGGCAGAATCTTGCTTTCAATGTGACAATCGTTATGGACTAGCATCCAAGGAACCCATCCACTTCTAGATATTCTTTTCCTAAGCATCTAATATCGTCATCTCCATCACATATGACCTGACTGTACAAACGACTGGTAACCCTATAATTTGGTCGAGGTTCGAGGACGTTTATTTCGACCCGCTATGCCGCTGGCTGATGCTGACGCTGACCGCTAGAGTCCGAACTCTGACGGCGAGAGCTGTGAGTCCGATTGTCGGTCCGGCCTGTACTGGCCTGGCGTTATTTTGTCATCCTCGATGAAATATAGCCAATACACCGGGTCTACAAGGCGACGTTTTGACATATGTTTTTTTGTTAGTTATTTCATTACACCGGGACCTGGAGGACCAATGGGTGTTACTCTTGTATTTTATTATACCCCTCTACTCCCCGAATACCACGAAATGGACCTAGCAGATGGACTAGATCATCTAACGATTGTCGTAACTCATAAATATTATTAAATATACGTTATATTGAGTTATGTTTTTGTTTTTATAGGATATAAATTTGTCTGGGGCTAGAAATTTATTTTAAATTAGTTTTTAGACGAAAAAAAAAACGAAAAAAATGTCGTGTTTGAAATAAATCAGCGATAGGAAAAAATTAAATATTAATTAATTTAATTTCGTAATTAAATATTTTGAAATATAAGGAATTCATTTAGTGGTGATTACTATCTTGTTTATGATTTAGATAAATTAATTTAATTAAAAGACATTTGTTTATTACTAATTTGTTCCAAAATAAAACACGTGTAAAATCACATATCTAAGAATCAAACTTGGGTTCTGAACCATGCGTGTTTTAATATTTATAAAACCATACAAAATATGAATAAAAATAACTATAAAAACGGAACATCAAGTGTTCAATTGTTTCTAAATAAGTTGCAATATTACTAACGATTAAAATACTAATTTTTGACGATTTAATAATTAAAGGGATTAACATTTATAAAAATTCACTGTTCCTTGACGTCACGTTTTCTACCATGCATCCATCTCTGTTATACAACAGAGTTTAAGACTGAAGACAGACTTGTCGGAAGTGTGTGCATTATCATATGTAGTTATGGCACATACTCAATATTAAAACTGTCTTTTGTGCGACTTTTCTGAGCTGTGCTAAAGTACATAAACATGAAATCTAACACTAACTAACATAAACGAACTATTAGTCAGCTGAATGTTCCCTTACAAAATTCTTTTGTACGCTCTTGATCAGATAAAATACTCTATTCTTATTGCAGTGCAATTTTCGTTCCAGTTTCTCAGTAATAAGTTAATAATTTTTAAAGTTAATACAACAAATTACTCTGTTAATACATTATAACATATTTAAACATAATACTTAAGTGAATTATTCAAAATTATATTTAAATTTAATAATCGCATTAAAAATATTTACGAAAACATTTTTATAAAAATTTAAAATTATCTAAATTGTCCAATTTGACATAATAACATAAATAGGACGAGACAAATTTATGCTAATAACATATATAAATTTATATGTTCAAAATAAAATAACCTTTTATGGGAAGAATATTCTCTAACATGGTTTCTATCCATACAGTGTTCCTATATACTTATAAAACTATGCGAACCATTAATAAAGTATATCAATATGAGTAATTTGCATACACACCGTTGTGTGGCGATGGCGATAGTGTAGTGTGTCTCCTGGTATCCCAATAAAAAATAAACCCAGATAGCAGCAGAAGAAAAGAATGAAGCATAAGGCCTCCACCTAGGCGATGTTATTTCAATAAAATATAAATTATGATAGGCTGATATTCTTGGGTATGTACACTGTTGAGAAAGTGAAAAAACAAACAAAAATTAGATAAAAATTACCAAAGGATTAGAACCGGTTGCTGAACTCATAATTATATTCCGGTTAAAGAGAAGCAACAGTAAATCGTTCAACCGACTTTGTAGCAGTTACTAGATCGAACAAACGTTTTACTGTTATTTTTGTTTAACTAGCCATGTGAAGTAACTTTTGAGACAACTATGAATTTTATGTCTATGAGTTTTTGGCATCCTCTTATTTGTAAAAATGTCTAAAATTTGTAACAATGTCCCAGGTAGAAATGTAACGCTTGGGACACACTAGCAAGTTGAACCTTGCACCCTACTTTATACTTTCTATGAGAGAGGAAGAAAAGCTTAAAACTTGCTATGCAAGACAATTTTCTACTTAAATTTATATTGTATAAACCTAAGCTTGAAAATACAAATTTACACTGGATGATATATGAAGTTTTGGTCATTGGTCGTTGATCATTCTAATAAAAATTCTAATTTATACGTACTTGGCATAATTTTTTCTAATTCATGTAAATAAGTACTACATCTGTGTGTAGAAAGATGTACTATTTTATTAAAGAAAACGTTCTTAATGGTATTTAACTATGGTACACGAAAACAAACACGAAATTTTTGATGAAGAACTAAAAGATTAAAAACAAAAAAAAAATGAGTTTATTTCTAAAATGAATATTTCATAAATGACGTAATTAAAATGTTATAAATATTGCAATAAATACGTTTGTCGATAATTAACCTTTAAACTTTCTATTGCACCATTATCGTTATTTTTACGAACAGTGTATTCGTATTCGTATTCGCATAACTTCGTGAAGATTGGTCGTAGATTAGCAATCTATAATATTGTTATAATATGAATATGTTCCATGCAAACTATGTAGGCGTATAACATGTTGTAAAATGAAAAGACTCGAAGGCAAAGGGACAAATTATCTGATATGAAAATATGTATTATGGTTTGACCCAAGATACAGCATCACAGTCCCCTCCCCTTTCCCTCTCACCAACCGAGCACTCTAGCCATTTCGTGTGCCAGAATGAAATACCTCAACTTAACCATGACGTATGTATGTGCCTTATTGAATAAAACGTAGAAGAGAAGGGAAGCGGGAACGGAAAGAGTATGCAGCGACGGCTACAGTTTATAGAATTGCCTGTTAGTTTAGTCTTACAAATGTAGTACCGGTACCATTGCTCAACGAAGTTGCTTTAAAATTTATAAAGCTATCTTTGCAAAGCATTAGCTAGTTTTAAGCTTATTAATTTAGGTTGGTGTGCAAAATTAAATGTAACCAAGCTGAATAACCTTGCAGGATTAGCTAGTACCAATTGGAAAACGCATATATTTTATTTTTTCAAAAGTTTGCGCTACGCTTATAAAATAAGCATACCAAATTTCATAGAACGCTTGGAAAATAAGCTACTAGATAGCTAATTATCCAACTCTAAATTATTAGTATCACAAAATTTTAGTGAAAATAAAAATGAAGAAAGAAATAAATTCATGACGGATTCAAATAAATTTTCTATATTTGAAAATATAGAAAGAGGAAGAAAAAAATAGCGAAATTATAAAAATAATATAATATAAGAGCATACATATTAGAGTAACATATAAAATTATAATTATTAAATAGCGTCTATTCGTAAATAAGGTTTCTAGAAATTGATATTATACAGTGGAACGGACGGAAATTAATTAGTGAAATATTAAAATATTTATAAATTTGTAAAATTAAATTATAAATTATAAAAGATGTATTTAAAAAAGATTGTTGGTGGCTATGACGAAAGAAAGTCAAGGCAAATAAGTGAATAAATATAAAAAAAAGATAGCTAATTTTAATGCTTAATTATTCGTTTAGAGTTGTGTTGGATATTATTCTAGTGGAAACCTTGCAGTTAGCTTGTATACCAAGCATAAATAACGCTACTTTCAAGTTTCAAACCTGCATTCTAAGACAATTTTCTATCTGGGTAAAACCAATGCGAATTTTGTTACATAAATTATACATAACTGTATTTTGCGAGTATAATATGTCAGCATATTTATTATTACATTAAATAAAATAAATTTATTAAATATACGTAATATAATTACGACTTAAAAATGATCTGTCGGCTGTCGGTTTCCACACGGCCGGTCAAGTATAATGCTAATGCATAATACATATAATCTAAAATATATTTGATATTTGTATAATTTAGTCCATAAAATTGGAGGTTCATGGAGGGAGGACATACTGTGTTATTAGTGGTTATGCTTGTAGCACATCGACTAACATCTAACAACATCTAACCCTATATTAACATGACTAATTTGATCAGAGACCATCAAAGTTATTTAAAATGTACTACGATTTTAAATTTATCATAATAAAAAGGTCATTTACCAAAAAAATGTAAATAAGATCTTACGTTATATACAGTTAATTTCAGGATGTTACATCAGGAGCGGATATTAATTATAAATCAAATAAATCACCTTGTAACAATTATCATCGTCTTCACTGCTTTAATTTAGATGATAAATATTTATAAGAAATTAATTTAAAATGTGAAATTATTATGAACGGTGTAAAGCGCTACGTACTTGTGGCCAGTGGCGATAACTCTCATTCAGTAGTAATGATCATTCAAAATAATTTTATGTTATTGCTATATTTAATGTACATATATATTATCTTATACGAGTATATGTAATACATGTGTATATAATATTCCCTTATAGTGTGGTACACGATTATACTAGAATATGGGTGCAAAACTTCCGTGCCCCTTTTTTTTACAAAATGGACGAATTTTTTGCCAACTTCTTACTCCTCAAGGGCCAAAGTCATGCTGTTGGGTTGGTAATTAGTTCGGTCAGAATGTCTTGATCCTTTGTAAGTGTAATAATCATAGTTGATGCTTGACTTTTTTTGGCACAAAATTTGGCACAAAATTTCTGGAAGGAAGCCCAGAGTATGCAACCTAGTAAACAATTTGATGAAGTGTCCTGTTTTGTGACGTTTCTATCACTATCGCAGTCAGGGCCGAATTTAGAGATGTAGAGGCCCTGGGGCAGCAAACAAGCGGAGGCCTCTAAGTATTTTCCGAATAGTAGGAACAATTTTTTTCCATGTCCAAGTCTTTCAAATATTTAGTGCTTTGATCTCTATTGTGGAGGCCCCGGGGCAGTAGTTCAATTATAATTCGCATCAACTTTATCTTCATTTGTATTCTGATAGGTGGCGTGATTTCGCCATTTGTAGTCGATAAAATAGACATTTCATATGAACGACTGTGAGAAACTTTAAAAGAACTTTTTCATGACAAAAAATCGTACGCATCTTCAATATGATGACAAAGTGACTCCAAAGTGTTCAGTGGGGTTTATAATACCGCTACGTAATAAATGCATGCTTATATGTGAAAAATCGCAAACCGTTATATGCTATGCTTAGCTTTATGCTACCATTACATTTTTACCTAAAGAAGTCATCATCATACTCATACGTTCAGCGTTCAGTAATGTCCGATACGACTGGACATGGGCGCAGTGAGTGGAGCATTGAAACAGAGTACAGCGACATAAGGAGGAAGTCATTATACAAATAAGCAACCACAATGGAATAAATCAAATATTGCGCCAGCTTCTTCACTTTATGTATTAAGTCAAACGGCAAGAATTCGTCAGAGCGTTCCAATGATGTCCACATACCAAGTTACAGTGCTCCTGGTGAATGTTAACCCATTCACAAATTATTTATACGCAGTTAAATTACAATTTTCAATACCACTTTTTATGTAGGAGTATTATAGTTCTCTGGTATAATACGCATAAGGTGATGTACGAGAAAAGAATGGGATTTTTATGTACATACAAAAATTATGCTTCAACATAAAAATATCTTATTGTATTGCCTTGAAGTATCTGCAAACATTTCTTTCACAACTGGTTGGGCTTAGGACAAAAGTTTAAATAAAAACAAAATTACAATGTTATCCGTACATGTTATAATCTTGTACTATACTTTCATTTTTATAATTTCATTCATATTTCCAAATGAAATTTTAATGTTTTTCATATTATTTACAGTCTGCTGTCCACTTTGGTTGTGTATGAAGGTAACTAACTCTGATATGGCTAGTAGACATGTGCAGATAGTGTGAAAAAAAGAAGAAGACAGTGGACTTGGACTGCTGAGGAACGTATTACAGTAATGTATAATAGTAATACACACACTTATACCCC
Organism: Panorpa germanica; assembly: GCA_963678705.1. NCBI lineage: Eukaryota > Metazoa > Arthropoda > Insecta > Mecoptera > Panorpidae > Panorpa > Panorpa germanica. The sequence goes on from OY783217.1 coordinate 13,386,461, forward strand.
TCCCGTTCCTCCCTACCCCATCGTATTCACTCACTCATTACAGTAAGCTTTAGATTTTGCATTTACTGTTCCTTCTCTTCGATAGTTTTATACTCTGCGCGTAGATAAGCATCTTGACACGGATCTTGATATTTAGATTTCTAGAAACAATTGCCGGCACGTAATAATGACCAGTTGTCCAGTAGTGCCAGGGGAGAACAACAAAATACATTGCACAAATTGTTTTATTTATTTTAGAGACAAATAAAAAGCTTCATTTTAATTTTATTGAATTCTTTATGTAATCGGAAACCCAGAAGATATATCGGTGGTCCTAAGATCGAACCCGAAAAAACAACAGTCTACCGTCAAGCATATATGCTCTCAACCACTGTTATATTTATATAAATTATTAAAAAATATAAAACATTCATAAAATACTTTTTTTCCAAAAGTGCTTGAAAATAATTAAAAAATTGTTACTCTTGCTCCAAGATATTCATTTTCCTTATAACTACAACCAAGAAATTTGGGACCAGGTATAAAAAAAACACACAATGAGAGCAGCGTTAGACCAAAAAAAAAGGCGTTCAGAGACGGACAGGACTTTGTGAAGCCCAGTAGTTTTGCATATTTATTTTTTCAGATTTTTAAAATGCGTGAATTTTTTCTTTGCGAAACCTAAGTCTATCCTAAGAGTTATATACTGCACTGTAACCTGAAAGTCTTGTTTTTGAGACAGAAAATGAGGGCTAATGATAATCGTGCGATTTTAAGATAAAGCAACATTTTTGCTTTGCAAAGTTTTGTGATACAATTTATTAAAAAACTGTACATAATTTCTTTAACTTTCAATGTTAAGGGCACTCTTTCGTTGGAGACTTCTCTTAATTTTTTATTTTAACAATAAAAAAAAATTACCTGATATATAGCAGCCATATTCACAAGTATATGGATTCGTACATCATTCCATTAAATTTATTAAAAAAGTGAAGTTCTTACCTGCAACAAAAAGAAAATAGATATTAATAAGGGTACTAGTATGGATCATTAAACATTATAGGTTATCTTGCATTAGATACAGATACAATTTTTAGACCAGATACACACTGATGTCAAGATCTTTGGCATAGAATTGACCTGTGATCGGGGCCGCATTTAGAGGTGTGGAAGTCCTGGGATAACGAAGGAGCGGAAGCCCTTAATTATTTTCCGAATAAAAGAAACAATGTCTTTTTCAAAAGAGAAAACTGTACACATGCAAAAGTTTTTCAACACCTGACTTAACTACTTTTACCATGTAATGACTTTTATTAGTAAAGAAGAGGCTATACGCTGCTTGTAGCTATAGACCATGGAATATATACATACGTAAAATAATAGTATTATTTCGTTTCTGTGACCGATTTCAAATTATATCACTTTGTAATTCAGTTGGTATGTAATTACGACACTTTTTATTGGATTTCACGTCCTCTCTCGAATAAATAATAAACCAGATAATAAAAAAAATGGAATAAACAAAACAACTAAATAATTATTATAATTCTGAATCAAATTATATCGATAGATTGGGATCGTATGTGGTGAGACTTAGTGGTGTGTAAAATATTGATTTGAGTACCCTTATAAATGGAATGTTTCGAACATGGATATACAAAGGGAAACATAATTTAACTTTGGTACTACGTGCTTTCTATTTTTCTCAATCCCAACGTATTCCAATGTGTATTTTTAATTTAATAATATCTACTTTTGCTTATTTTTTATTTAATTCGAAATTTAGTTCACTTACGATGCACATCCCTAAACCGGTGTAGGTAGACTCCGAAATGTATACATACAGACAATGCGTAAGGATGAGTTTGTTTTTGAGTCTAATTTAAGGCCATCCATCCATCGGTGCGATATAATAAGCATTATTTTATTGATTTATTGCTTTGAGGTCTATCTGACGGAAATGTCATTGTCATATATATTATTATTTAGTTTGTAATTATGTACAATAAGTTTGGAATTATATACACATGTATTTGTGTATGATAAATTTGTAAACATATAAACAATATTCAAAATATTTTTTACTAATATGGTTTTAGAAGTAGGAGATTTAATTAGATATTAGGCGACAGTATAAAAACAAATTTTATTTCAGCATTTTGTATAATTATTTTAAATACATGGTTTAATTTAATGTTAATTATTTTTCACTATAATAAAATGGTAATTTTTTCAAAAGTAACAATCATATAAATTTGTATCAGACATAGTAACATTGAATATGTAATTAAATAAAAATGACAGTTACTATGTCGAGTTGCTAAGTTTACCGAAAAAACAATTTCGGTTCGAACCAATTTATAACCAGTCGAAATCATGTATAACGTATCTACTGGACCTCTATCTATTCCTTATCTGCGAGTATATTGTAATTAAAGACGGAGATTTGAAAACAATTAGATGCATAGATTTATCTATTACTCTTATATGTACTTAACACGTGGCAGTGGCAGCGGTGGTGGCACACGTCATTTGGCTGACTGCACGACAATGGCTAAGACCTTGTATTTAAGAAAACGCGTTCATGGCACTGATTGACGCAATGAAAGATGCTTAATTGTGATACTAGACACGAAAATGTTGCATAAATTAATAAAACAAAGATTGACCTTGATTAAATATTCAAAAATGATTAAAAGTCGCACATGCACATCATTGTGCTAATTGGATTAATAAAAATAGATTTTCATAATTATCGCATATCGTGTCTTCAGACAGTTTATCTCGGATTAGTATGTATGTATTGTGTCATAAGGTTTATCAATTGCTGATCGTTGTATAATCACACACGCATTATTAAATATATTATATAATTTATCACCGTTTCAGAAACATAGATATTTACTAATATAGAGTAATAATAATTCGTGTACCATTGGTTGAATTTTGTCATTGTCATATGAACCGTTCTTGTTCCCACCAATCAGAACATGTTGAACACAATGGAATCATGTAATGGAAGAGTGCCCATTGTAGCCGTAATTGTCAATGTTTAGTTGACAAAGCTTGTCTGTGCACTATGTAATGTGACCACAATAAACGTTCCTCGTAGCTTCTATTGGTGACAATAGAAGAGTGATATGTTTAGGACAGGCAGAGCGAAATTTGTTGTTATTAATTCACAAATATGTATGATATTATTTTCTTGATACGGTTTGGCTGCTAAATAAACCTTCATTTGAAAATCTAATTCAATAAAACACGAACAAAAATACCAATGTTTACATCAAAGAGACAGTTCTTAAAACATATTTGTCATTAAAAACTGTTTTAGTAAACAAAACACATTCACATCTGGAGTTGGTAAGATTAAAGGTAAACACGTTTGTTGTTGTTTTTTACTCTGCTTGATTTGAACACGCAGTTTTGTTTCTTGTGAACATTTGCGCTTATCAGTTTTTGTTTATCATGTTTATAATTTTTAAGGGAAACACAAAAAAACACTAAAAATAAAACCAGTCTGTTCAGTGTTTTTTGTTTTCGAAAAACAGAACTGTTTTAAAATAAAACAAAACATGATTTTATTTTGCTTTTTGACAACAAAACTGTTTCTAAAATTGTCTCTCTGGTGTGAAATCGGCATAACAAACTACAGGGATGAAAGTGTTCTTCGATGCTTTGTTTGTCCAAATACAAGCCTTGTTAAAGCGAAGTCCTGTTACGTCGGTGAAGTACGCAGCCGATTCGATAGCAGTCGATTCGGACTAGTGAGTAAATCAAAATTAATTCGGTGTAAAATCGAACTTTAAATTATATGGCTAATCGGAACATTTAAGCAAATATTTAAGTGATAATAGACTGTAGAAGTATTAAGTAACTTAAATATTATTATATAATATATAAATTCACCAATTAGTATCTTATATTGCTATTAATAAAACGCAAACGGAAAATAAAACGCAAACGAACATCTAAAACCTCATTATTTAATGAAATTATTTTTTTATAAATAGGTTAACTAATATGTCCCTTAGGTAATTACAAAATTTCAGCCGTAACTTATTCTTATTTTCATCAATCGACTGCTATCGAATCGGCTGCGTACTTCACCGACGTAACAGGACTTCGATAGCCTTTTGTAATGCATTAATAGTATCTGAAAGGATTTTATAAAAGTATTGCATAATATTTTACGTGAAATAATTACATATATATAAGTTATGTAACCTTATATCTAAATAAAATAGAATTTTAGTAAAAATATATAGACAAGAAGTATAGCGATATTTAATTAATAAATGCAATGTTAAGGTTATGTAAATGAAGGTTAATGTAAAAGAAACGACAAAAACATTAAATTAAAAATATTAAAATAAAATATATGGATACGTATAATATATCTAAGTATGTTTTGCATAAAATTGTGTTTTCTGTCTTGCCAATTTTGTTTATTAGAAATAAATAGTTCGAGCGGAGTACTCTTTGTAGATTTAAACACAATGTTGCCTAATGATGGTTATACATATATAATAAGAAAAATATTTAAATTTTGGCTTAATAATACTATCTAACTAACCTGATTGTACTGCGATCATATTCATGCAATACAGCAACAGCGGTTATATAATGATGAACTATTCTAGCGATGAACTAAATATTGTACGGTAGCGATATTAGTCTAGCTCTAGATTTATGGATTCAACCAGATGTTTTATATTTAGGATGCTAAGTGGTTCGACATGCAATGGACCCCTTGATACCCTATTGCCTGCCACTATTCACTATTCACTCCTATATGAATTTTAATTTTTATACATACATAGTTCTCTTGAACTAATGAAAGCAAAATATGTATTTCCACGCACACACAGATGAATCAATGTCAGGGTGTACTCGCATTGTAAGATGAGTTGGAAAGATTTTAATTTTAAACGAATATTCAAAAAGTTGTTGGTATTTGACACACTCTTTCTCTCCACGTTAAGACGTGCTATATTTAATCTTATCACAATCAGAATTTCAACAAGTTATTTCACATGAAACATTATATTTAAATCTACAAGGAGTACACCACACCGCTCGAAGTATTTACTTCAATCAGAAAGAAAATAACTAAAATAACGTCGGTAGTTAACAACATTTAAACACAGTCTAATATTACTAACATACAGAATTTACATCGTTTGTTTATCGATATAAATTATTTTTTGTTTGTCTTTTTTAAATAACACCAGAATTATAATGCTTACGAGATTTAGAAGATGACTTCTTTCACCTATCCAAACTATTGATGATTCTAACGATTCGTGCATAGACCTAACAATGCTAGGGTTACGTAGCAGTTACGTTTACACAGTAAATACGTATATCAGATGTTACAAAATTGTGTTTAGTAGCTAAACCCTAGATTACAAGCAGTAAGTTGTAAATACGCTAATACATAAAATCTATTCTTCAATAGAACTGAATCAATATACAAATTTATGTAACGTATCATCCATAATGTGATCACGGCAACCACCCTGTTCTCTTATTGTCTCATTTTACACCCCTACATGAAGCTACTTGTAAATCCAACCCCTGCGCGTTGTCCATTGCATTAATATCATACATCCCCTTGTTATACCCTGTTTTTGGAACATCTCTTTGAAGCCGGTAAATCAGGATCGGGATCAAACCTTGTGTTAACGTTACGTTACTAGGATCCAGGCTCCAGGATTCTATTTTCTATTTGCTAGTAGTTTTAGGATACACATTTTGTGATGCAGCTATTATTTAAGCTGGTATGTAATACTTGGTCTTACATTACAAATTATGTTAAACATTTTAGAGCTATTACATAGCTTGTTCGCGGAATACACTATTATGGTTGCACTTGTGTTTATACTCGTATGTATAGAATTAGTAGGTACCACTGATCATTCGATTTCTGGATTTACATGGAAGATTATAGATTAGTATTGTCTTTCATTTACAACCGCGCTGTTCAAATAGTTTCGGTAATGTTCTGGTAATACCAAATAGTAACATTAAATTTTAGGTTATAAATAGGTTACTTTATTAATTAACGTAGATATTATTACTATTTTAGAGTATTTTTTACTTGAATTTGAATAGACTAGAAATGCAATTATTTTCCTAATCTAAACTTATTTTTATTAGTTTCAAAATAGACCTCTAGTTTCTATACTGTGAGCGTGTGTCTTATAATTTGTCCGTGGCGTAAAGAAACTAAGTACGTTAGTCTTCAGAGAGGTGAACTGACCAAAAGAGGATTAATTACTCATTCCTTCGTATTTCTAGTAATTTTCTTCATTATGTGAATCGGAGAAAGGATTTATGTTTGAAACAACTATATATAACATATAAAGAGAAGAGACAGGGAGATACAGCAACAGGAAAGAATGGAAAACATCGAGAAGAGCAATTACAACACAAGATATAAAAGAATTTGAGAGAGAGAGAGAGAGATACCACATTACTTAAGAGAGAAGGATACAAAAAACATGAGAAGGATTGAAGGAGGAGAAAGGAAACAGATACTAGACAAAAAGCGAGGAAGGATGTGTAGAGTGTGCGGAACGGAGTTTGAAACATTGGAGCACATTAAGTTTTCATGTGAGAAAAAAGTAATGAGCGAGAAGAACATTGTGCAGTTATTAAAGGGTGGCAGTGAAGGAAAGAGGTGGATGGCGGAGATAGAGAAATGGACAAGAGATGAGGAAACGATGAGAATGAAGGAGGACTAAGGAAAATGAAAGATGAGGGTCAAGAGAAGAAGAAGGAGAAAAGTACTTTTGGAAATAGAAAGGTCAAGAATAGTTTTAAGTTTAATTTCAAGTTGGAGTTCTATGAAATGTATTAAGAATGTAGATTGTAAAGCCGAAAGGCACACAATTAATATAATATAATAAATAATATAACATATACCAAAAAAATAAATATTGAAACAAGGTTATGTGTTTTAAATTTAATAAACATTTTTTCTCCTTCCCTCAAGTAAATAATTCCTGTTTTATCGACAAACAATGTATCAGTCGATCTAACTAATATGTAACTTGTATTTCTAATAAATTTTTCCATTCATAATCCCATGGGAATATTATTTTTTGTGTGTACATTTTGTTTATTATTATACAGCGCCGTGTGACCGTCAACAAATAGGCGGGGACATTAATTCAGTAGCATAGATTTCAAGGACTTCTTTAGGGTGCGAGGGCGGGTTTTACTTTTGTGTATACCATACAACAGAGATGATCTACAAACCAACCATTTAGGACAAATAATCCCAGCCACTTTAAATCAGATGCATTGAATAATATGATGACGTTGCATGAAAGGGAGAGGACAGAGGGGGATGGGGATGAGGGTCTACGTAACATTACCACATGTGCATATTATTTCTTTTGTCAGATATGTACTTATATTGAAATTTTATAGTTCATTGAATTCAGGAGGATTTAAAATAAATATCTTGTTTTACTGCGGCTCTGAAACTGTGGGTTATTTAGTGTTTTATGCATTTTTTTTGCTTATTGGCAACCAATATTTTTAGATGCTCGTTCTCATATAATCTCATACGTGTTTCGAGTACTCAGATTGTTACAAATTCGTATTTCAGGTAGAAAATTGACTTGTAATGCAAGTTTCACACATAAAAGCTTGCCACATGGTAATTTCAAGGTGCTGCAATGCAAGGTTCGCACTTACTAGCTACCACGACAACGTCCTTAAGATGATAACAAAATTTAAAAATCAGATTGTAATTCTGCGAGAATCATTCTCATTAAGTACCATATCAATAAACTATAAATATAAATATATCGGTAAATGTAATTCGGAGAAGTTTAACGTAATAAAAAAACAAAGTCTGTTTCTGCGGGATATATTTTCATTAAATAAAAACTCAAATAGTTTGATATCTTTTTTCTCATAACCAATTTTAAATTTCTTTCCTTATTACGTCAAATAGAGGACCCACTTAAATAACAATGACAAATAAATAAACGGTTTCATACAAAACTCAACCCATTCAAAACGAACAACTTAATCAATGTGTTATTAGCAGTGTGTTTACAGTAGGACAAATGGCTGGAAACTAAATCCGGTCCATTTACATTCAATACGAATACAACGAACGAATGAATACGTTTGTGCCATATTGTATTTAAAGTGTTCTGCAATTGGTGGAAATATGAACAAATGTATTATTAGCCCACATTGTTAAATATGAAAACGAGGATGAAATGTGCAGTTAATTTGGTTGGCGTTTGATTGATATGGTGACGTATGAAAGAGGAACTGGAACTTGTTGAAATTATTACATAACATATTTCCGGATTTGTATAATATGGAAAATTTCGGTTGTGCAAAATAAAAACGAATAAATAAAGCGTCAATCAAGAATTTCTTAGGTTGATCAATGGCCTATTCATTTTATTACGCATTACTTATTTGTCTTTATTTTCAACACAGTAAACGCTGTTGATGTTGGTATTAGAGGTTCCTCCTCCATTTTACAAGTTTGTCTTATGTTTCGTAAACCAGATGTACCAACAGCATTCATGATAGATCACGTATTCTCTCGTTTTAACCCATTCTCCTTCGTTTTTGGAATGGACTTTATCTTATATTAGCTACAGTTTAGTGGTATGTTTTATTGAAGTCACTCAACTAATTACAAAACTGAGCACAAATGAACCATCGCTGTTATATAACGTCGCCGTGAACATCTACTACACCCAATGGCACTCTTTTATATTATATTTTAAAACAGTTAATCAAGCAGACAAGAAATATACGGTTTTGCAATATTAGACTAAGACTTCAAAACTCTCTAGTGCAATAATCTAGCAAGTATAATCGGCCAGAATTTTTCCAATAATATACATATGGAAAAAACGTCTCTAATATTTACTCGTTTAAATCACCGCAAGGCAGACATTTTTTTCATTTAATCCAACGCAGCATCTGTCCATACTTATGTCAACCATATTTGTTACTAAATCCTACTTCTATCATCCCCCTATTCAAAATAAAATAATATATATTAAAAAAATACATATCCAAAATGGCGACAAATCTAAAATGAAATATAAAACACCCTTATAAAATCATCAAACCGTTATTAAACTGTAAAATAAATAAGCTATATCGAATATATGTAAACGTAAGCGTAAGGGATGTAAACGTATTACTCGTAGAAAGGGGTCGAAACCCTTTTTTATATCAATGGATAATGGATAAGTGTACAACCATATATTGAGGGCATCGAGCATGGTAATTATTGGGGACTTATTTTATGAATTGGAGGGGCGGGAGCGAGGGAGTGTTGCACCACCAATTTATTGAACTTATGATTTCTGAAATAATAAAAATAACCGTTTTGAAAAAAGAAAAACACTGTGAATTCATTTAATCAAAAAAATATTTCAATAAAAGTTTTAGAATGTTTATAAATTAATGTACCTTTGGAAATCTTACTGAACTAACAGAGAATCGTGATACTAGGTGATATTAGTAAAAACAAACAATGTTTTAAAACAGTAAGGCATGTCATTATTCACTATGCATATGTCCTGTCACCACTCACCACCCCTCACCCCCGAGCAGACTTGCACAGCGTGAAACGCCGGTTTCTCATTTGTGTTTAATTTAAATAATATGTTCTTATGGTCATTTATTTTATTTTTGAATTTCTATTATTTCATATTAGTCTGTTTTAATTATTTTAATTTTGAAATATAATTTAAACATTGAGGGTTGAATAATTGAATAATCAAGAACAAAAGTGGAGTAAGTCATTTAATTGAAAGTTAAAAACAATCGCTTTAGGAAGGAAGGGGAAAAAATGTATAAATGAATAATTTCTTCAATTCGGCGAACATGACAGCACATTGTAATCACTTTTAATTACTACGAAGAAGTAACTAGTAACACAATGGTCACTGTGTTAGTTAGCACCCCTAAATTACCCCTATTTCTTTTTATTAAGCTGGTTGTGATTATTATTATTAAAAACAACTAACACTAAGCCCGATACACACAAGGAATTCTAAAATAAATGTACCGTAGTAGTTATTAGGGTAATTCTCTTAAATAAGAATTTAAAAATTGCACCTTTTTACGGCAGATGGCTTGGAGCAAAAAACTAAATATATTTTATTGTTTCTGAGTTTATTTTTAAAGCACCAATAAAATATAACACATACGAAGTTAAAATTATACACATTGGAGGCTATTAAAATAATTATATTTTCTCGAAATAAATAAATAACAAACCCGAAAGACAAATGTGACAAGATCAGGTTAGGATAGGTTTAAAATACACAAAGTTTCATCATTTTTTAAAACCACTGTTTAGTATATAGACTTTTAGTACAGATATATTAAGTGAGCACGTCTCCCTTTTATTGCACTGTTTTATATGTAAAAATAAATGTCCAAGTTTGGTTGATACATATATATTTAGAAAAGTAAGAACAATCATTTTAGACAAGGACAGGAAAGAAGTTTAGGAGACAAAATTAACATCTTCTGAATAATACATGTGAATTAATATTGCTCTATAAAAATCCGTTAATGTTGACCATTGAATTTTATTATTGTTTGAAGAAATAATCCAACGTTATTCAGTTTCTTCCATTTCAGTTAGCTTAGCTTCTTCCATTTCACATTCAATCTCTTTACTGGCGTTATGGCGTAATTGTACAACAAATTCACAACCAGTGTTGGGCAGAAATAAATAACAATAAATTAAAATTAATTAAATAAACTACAGAAAAGTGTAAACTTCTAAAAAATGAAATTATTAACATATATATACATATTAACCACTCATCAGACAGCGAATTAGAAATACATAGTTGACGCAGTGCAACAACTGTCAGACGCAAATGACAGTCCATCATCTCCTAGTAACCTGTCCACAATATCAAGCTTATCGAACTAACAAACAGTATCTTTGGTGAACTATGTCCTTTGGCTCTTGCAGACAATCAAGAAAAATACAAATAAATTCTAGAGCTGTTGAAATCGTGTCAGACTCTTAGAGAAAGAAATAAAACTATTTTAAACACAGCAAGCCCACTGCTTCCTTAAAATAATTTTATAACATAATACGACGGTGTTTTTTACCGTGAGAGTACAAATGGTCACCGGAAGCTATAAAACTCGTTAATTGCAGGTCACAATGTTCAATAATTATAAGCTGATCAAATTATAGCTATGTCCGCAGTGCTGTCGTCCCGTTTAGCCAGAAGACTAGTTTGGTTAATTGTAGTAGGTTTAACGAAAATGACCTTATTTTAATCGAAAATTAAAAAAAGAAATCTTAACATATGATATCGGATACAGATAATAACGTCTTTATACGTCGTTATATATAAATTACAGTTTTGTCTTAAGAAAAAAATTATCTTGAAATTTCAAAATCAGGTACACGTTAAAGTTTACGTTAAAAATTACTATGGGTACATACTATCATTGATCTATAAAGATTTTTAAATTCCTATAGAGCATCAAATAAAAATTGTTTTGGCGATATGAATATTTACAGACACATCGTAATTATAGAAACGTAATAACTTAATAAGTAGCACAAACAAATGTACTGTAAAAACGAAAAATTTAGTAATAAGGCCACACATATAGAAATCATAGTAATTAATATAGTAACTACTACGTAAAATTGATTTGAAATATTGCAATATTTTAGTCATAAATTTTATAATTTATTTTTTTATAAAAACTAGATTATGTGCCTCAGTCACAATCCGCCTCTGTATTATATAAAACAACACGTTATGCTTTGTCAACTGTTGCCAAACATGGTAAAACAAATGTAGAATCTCTCTACTTAATTCGTCTAATTAACAAAATTTCTCTTGTTCAGATCAGACAACTAAATTTACATGGACAACTGTTTCTAGAAAACAATAAATAACCGAGGATGAGAGAGAGAGAGAGAGAGGAGAGAACCAGACCAGATGAGTGCGTTTTAACTTATCAATAAATTAGATCTCATTTCAATTTAAATAAACATTAACCAAATTATATTATTAATTAATTTTATTCTATCTGTTACACATAAAAAAATATAATTATTTTAAACCATAAATATTTTTTCAAGTTGATGACATTATCAGTACGAGAGCACAACGGGGGGTTCCCCTCGTTTGACAGCGTTATATAATTTATAATATTAATAGTTATTGTTAAAATAAAATGTTTATGCAAATTGATTTAAAAAAGAATCTTAAATTAATAATTTAAATTACATCATTGTCATCAAAAAATGGTTTTTGATACGTAACTAATTTGCCTGTGAAAATAAATGAATAAGCTTTTGGATTTAATAACTGAAAATACCGTTTTTTAATTATTCAGGTGTGGGTAACTTGCAGTCCACGTAAACTGTTTAAATTCAATGGACATTTGAATTGGATAACGTGTTTGCCACCACTGTCAAAAGTTAAGCTATAAAGGTGTGTTAGGAAAATAATTTTATATCTACATGTGACATTTTTATATCCAAATGAATGTCTCTTATTATTTTACGACCAGGGGACAGAAAGATTGACGTTAATGATAATTTGACAATATTCTAACATAACCTTAAAATGTCGTATTTTTTATTTGACTATAAAACCTATTACTATTTAATAACATGTTATTTAACATGACACCGATACATTTTGAATGAAATGTTCATTTTATTGGTTACCAATATGTTAATAATGTTATGTTCAAAATTGAATTTCTATTTGAAATTATGTACTATAGAAATAATAACGAAATTCAAATTTTTTACTTCTTTAGTTTTAAGGAGATTTTGACAATATATATTGGCAGATTTGGTTAGATCTGTCTCTCCAATTTTTTGATCGAATCATATGCTGCATGGAATCTTGTAATTGTCGTTTAATGTTGTATTGTTTCCCAGATAGTTGTATATATTTATTCATATACATATATTCTATTGTAGGTAATAAAGTGCATCAATTTTTGATAGTTATTAGCAATTAAAACAATATATACATTTATAAATATTTGTAAAACATAATTTATAGTCTATAAATACGAGATTAAATTAGTTTCATTGATAAAGTCAATAAGGTTTTTAGACTTTCTCTGTTTTCAAATATAGTCTTTAGACATTGTTCACATATTGGTTGTGGTTCTCGTTTGAATAAGTAGGTTTGAGTGATATTTCTATGACCTATCATGAATCTACATATTATTAAAAATGTATATTTATTAAACATATAACAAATTAAATTAATCAGGCATCAAGCATCATCCCAATTCAGATTCTGTCTTCAGATTTTAAAGTCAGAAGTGGGAAAGCTTGATTGCGAATGACTATCTACGATCATTGAGGAAGGAGTAATATTGTCCAAATCATTTAATGTACTTCTTAAGGCACTATTACATTTAGTTTAGTCTGAGTTTCATTTCCGGATTCACTGTATCCAAAAAGAACCAGTCGAGACAATCTCTAATGAAATCTCCTTTCATTTTTAAGAGTTTTGTCGATTCCTCCGTGGTCCATTCATTTGGCTATCACTATAACAAGTTTATCAATCAATTTGGGACAGGATGCTGCGGACATGTAAACGACAATCGACAAAGTGAGGAATAAAAAAAGGAAATGAAACAGTGAAATATATAGGAAATGTTCATAAAAACCATTAAAAACAAAAGCGGTAGTAGCAGCAAGCAGCAAGCAACAAGCAACAAGCGACTCAAACGCAACGCAACAACTGTCAAGGAAGTTAATTAAACATAAAATTAAGGTTGAAACATTCTTTCGCTTTAAAATATATGCAAATCAGTTTACTTTTTATACTACTTTTTTTTATAGAAATACATGGAGCGCATCTTTTAGGTAGAAAATACGACAATCTGTCTGTCGGATCATAGGTACACTGTTAATTTCATTTCTAAGTGGAAGAGAAACAAAATCGTTGTCTTTAGTCTTCAGTTCGATGCACTTTGTACGAGTATAAGACGTCATTTTTATATTAAGTTAAACCCACTGGAAGGTGGGTTCGCGATAGAATGTCAAACTCATATCTAAAAAAAAGCGAACTGTTATTTCTTGTTTAAATTCCTGTGAAATTATTATCTTATGCCTCGTACACATTGATGCGTTTTAAACATGCGACATCCAACATTTGTTGGAAGAAGTTGTACAACACGACCACACATGTGTAACATGCTACATGCTACTTTAATTGTGCCAAACCCTTCCAAAATACAAGCCCTAGACATATGTGTTGCTTATCTATTAGATCATGTGGCCCTGAGGACAGGGTAAAGGGTATATTTGAGAAGAAAACAGAGATATAAAATATTCATAATCAATATAAAATTCTACAAAAATTACCAAAAAAAAATATTCATCAGGAATTCACGGAAGCTGAATAAGCCAAAGACCAATAATAACTATTTAAAAGGAAAACAAAATTGAATTAGGACAACGTTCAGATTTACAGTTTACATTTACGTAATACAGGAGGAGTTAGTAATAGAACTATTATTGAAAATAAACTAGCATTAATAAAATAGAAAATATAAAAAAATAGCAAAAATATGAACAATGTTTGACAGTGTACGAAACACATAAAGATAATAACAGCATGAGACAACCCAACTAATTCGACATTATTACTATTGTATGTAAATGAATAAATGAATAAAAAAAACATAAAATGACATTAATTAGTTAATTAGAAGAACAAAGTATTCACAGAATAATATTATGTTTGTGAGTGTTAATATACATGAATTAAGAAACACCAGACTTTGCAGGTATGTCTTGAGGGGTATGGGAGGAGTGAGAATCACCAAGAAGTCTTACTACTGGTACCTCGATCACATCACAATGACAAATTCTTGCATGGTTTTATTTATAGCGTCATTCTAAAGTTTGAGGTTAATTAGTAATTCCCATAGGAAATTAAAATATACGGATATGTACACTCTAAATTAAATATTATTGTGTGTTTGTTAAACATATTTATTTTTTAATTATTACACGATGCGACTTCCTTATAATTTAGGTAGGTCAAATTTTGTTACACGTGTTAATAAATATAAACTGCGATGAATTAAAATCAGAGTAAGTTATCGAATTATAAAACCACTAAGAAATTGAAGAAATAAATGGTAAAAGGAAAACTAGCCACGTAGGTAAAATATACGTTATTTGCTTCAACATAAAAATCATGAAATTAAAAAAATTAATCAAATAATAAATCAAAGTTAATTAGAATTGTTTCTAGAAATGTGGGTCCATCATCGATAAATTCAAAAACAGTTACAAAGTGCTACTTTTCATAATGATTCATTTAATGGTTCGAATTTTTTTATTTAATCATTAATTTCATAATTAAAATATAGGTATGATAATTAAAGATGGATTTATATAAATTAAATGCTTTAGATATTAGTATCTCTATTAAATACCAATTAACAATTAACAATAAGCAACTTATATCTTTATAATATACAAAAATATAATTACATTAACGAAAAAAAAATAATAAAGTTAATCTCCTGGTAGTTAGTGGCATTCCAAAAAGGTCAATACCAAATACAACATAATTGAAGAAATAAAATACCTCGCAAGACAAACATCTGAAACCGTGGAAGCATATTGTACCATTCCGAAGACGCGGATGTGTGCGAGTTCGAGGAATGGTTAAACTCGGGGTATTATTAACGTATAACAGAACTAACCGAACGTACGTACGATGGTAAAAGACAAAAACAAAAAACAATGTGAACAATACTGCCCGTAACGTAAGACAAATGGCAATGCTCAAATGATACAATGATATAATTATCAGTGCTTCTCAAATAGGTCTTTTTAAAAAGGATACTTCTGGCATTGTAGAATGCTAGAATGCAACTACAAGAAAATACATAAAAAGTTATTAAAATGAAATGATGGATTTAGTTTTAATTTATATATTGCTAAAATCAGTCAAAGAAATTAAAGTTAAGTTTTTTGGAAAAGTAGACATTGAATAATTATAAGAAAATATAATTTCCATACACTATTGGAATTATGGTAAAGTGAAAATAAAATTTCGGTATACATAGTTACTGGTAAAGAAAATTTGAGCCTGTAAGGAAATTTATACCAGTCTTTTTTTAATATTTATTTGAATGCATCAATTTTTGATAGTTATTTGCACTTAAAACAATATATTCATTTACAAACCCTTCATAATACATAAGTTTTTTATAGTTTATAATATTCCTATTTCTCAATTTTTTCCGATTCTATTCCAACTCTTCTATCGTCCTTTATATTTTTATTTTATATATTAACTTTGTTTCTATATTTGTAATAATTTAGAATAATATTTTTTCTGCATAGCACGCGTATTAGGTCTCTTTTAGATGCCGAATTTTAACTTTTCATCGCCGGATGTTAGGATTCTACATAGTGTCGATTTACTTATAGACTAGTCTTGGAATAAGCACGCTTTCTTCATATTATATCACGAAGCCATCATAAATCATTATACTATAGTCGTAGTTATACTACAAATTACTTGGTGAATTTGTGAAAATTGTAGTGTTTAAAGAATTCTTTTTATCTAGTGCTATTACATCCTACGTTTGAAGAAGACACAGTTTAATTTTACCTGATTCACTGACTACGAAAGACAGTTTCATGTCAGCTTACTTTAAACCATTGTTAACAATCCTTAATTAACAAAACCACAGTTTGAACATCCCTGTAGTACGAACAATAAAGGTCCCGTACTTCTTCGGTTCAACAACAGTTGTCTTACACATATTCGCGTGGCAATATGGACATGGACACTGTGGTCCATTCGGCAGCACTTAGATAAACGACAGCAGCTTCTAAAGCTCTACCTATACAATCCCACAAATCTATGAGCCGACATATTACATCCATCCAGCACACAGGCATTGACCATCTGCCACGGATACTCACTGTGACGACTAACTGCTAGCTGCTATGATAGAATTAAATATGAATACAAATACAGCAATATTGAATGCATAACCTCTCTTCTTAAAGCCATCCATATAAATATTATAAGTAAGGTTCGTTTACAATTTCTGTTGCATGTTTTCTAAATTCAAAATTATATTTTGCCTTGACTAGAGTAGTCATAACCACTACATCATACATCACAGAATAATTTAATTTAAAATTTATTTTAGAATTTTCTTAACATTTTATTCATTTAACAAATTCACTTATTAATTTAAAGTCAATTAGATAAAATTAAATATTCACTTGTAAGGTCTTAATAACATCTATAATTTATTTCCTTGACAAATTTATCTTTAACCCTGCAAACATTTTTTCGTATCGTAATAATATCGAATAGTCTGATTACAATTTGAGTAATATTTTTTGAAACATTATTCTAAGCCACAGATAAAAAATATATTTGGGTACGTTCAGCAAAAGAAATTTCGTATTTTAAAGCTTAAATTTATAGGGAAGCGTAACGCATTTTGAAACTTTCGCTTCCGTTTTTGATCCAAAATGCCTTCGAAATGGATACTCTTGATATATACAGTTCTTAATTTTTGTATGCATTTGTCTATTAACTTTTATTGAATTTAAGAACATTTTAAAGGTGTAATTTTTATGAAGCTGATTTCGAAGTTGCAATTAAATTTTATTAAGCGTTTCATTTTTCTAGTCATAAATTGATAAATCACATTTATTTGAACATTTGAGTTTCCCAAAGAGTTATTTAGGTTTGATTGTCTGTGGTTTGAAATAATCTTAACTTAAATTGAAGGTAGGTGTATAAAAATACTTGATGTAATTGTAAACATAGCTATAAATATATATTAACTAAAATATTAAATATCCCATTGTATTCAAACGCCTCATCACAGTCTGCGCAGATGTGACTACATCAAGTCGACTCGTTCCAACGATCCATCTACGGTATATTCATTCCTGTCCTGTACTGTCCTGTCGTCATTCCGACATAATTTAGTAGATTTGGCCATAAATCAGACATTTGGCTTGATGAAGAGGCAACCTCTCTATCACTGTCCACGATTCAATTGACGTTCATGTCGATTGTCGAATACACAGATTGAATGTACACTTAAATAGCACTTGTCAAACACTCAACATGTCACTTTGAACACTTAGAAGTACAAAGTTACTGTTCAAGTCACTTATTTTATAAATTGTATTTATGTGTATACACGTACAATTTATAAAACTTGAAATTTTGTACAATTATGAGAGGTTAATTGTACTAATCAATTTTATTTTTATTTTATTGGATAACTGAGAGATTTTGAAGAAACTTTTTATATAAAGTTACTGTCACTGCGCATGGTGTTTTCAGCTATTTAGCAGCATGAAGTTTGTAACACTTCGAGTGACATGTTTTGACATGTGTGTTTGCTTCTTCGCAACAGTGGGCCCCATAGTCGTCTGACTTGAATCTAATGGACTTAACTATATAGTCTTTTTCATAGGATGAGGTAACACCAAAAAAAAACCAATTCGCATGATCACATTCTAGCCCAGAGGCCATCATCCGCACTATTGTCTTATAATATTAAGCAAAAAGATGCGTAATTGACAAAGCTACTGCATTTTTGATTAACTATAATTATATTTTTAAAAATAACGTTTTAAATTTAACAGCCAAATCCAAAAATACATGGCTGGCTTAAGAATCGAATCTGAAAGTAAAGATTCTTGGCAAACGATCCGTCTATATATTGTTTATAGTTTCTAAAACGTTTCAAGAACGTAATAGAATTGCTATGTAAAAAAACATAATGTTCATTTCATAAAAAAAAATGATATGTATATAATTATAAAAAATTGTTGATATTATAAAGGCAATAAAAACATAAAGAAAACACCATCTAAGGAAACAGAAATACATAATTACAAGCGTACAAATAGTGTATTGTATTGTATCTTGCCGTTAATTCGGTGTGTGGATTTAATTTATGCACTATTAAGACACATTTGACCGAGTTACTCGCTTTCTGAGCATCAGCGTAACTCGAGTGCATCACGTAACGCAATTTAAATTATTCCTATAGAAGCTAATGAAGATAACGTTCATGTTACGTTGGGAGAAAAGAGTAGAAAGGACTTCTATACTATTTTCAATAACTAAAGGCGATTGTCAGAGTCAGAGCCCCATCTATGTACGTTCCGTTTCTGAACAGCATTTCTTCATTCATTAATAAATATTATTTACCCAAAGAAGGTAACATCATTGGCGTTTTCTCAAGACATCTCTACATTCAGATCAGTTAATATTTTCTTCGAGATCATCTAATATTCTGTTTGTGATTTATGATATAATGTAACTTTATATTCATGTAGATCATGTAAGATATACGTGCATGTATAAGTATTTGTAATTGAATTACATGGCGCCTTGAAACTAATCAAAAACACCGTAATAACCTAAAATGTTTGATGATGAAGAGTGGCCATGCTGGGAGATAGAATCCCGGTTGTCGAATTGATGCTACACCTAGTTCATAATCGTAATGAAATATTTTGAAAAATTGAATTCGTGACTCTTTAAATATTCTGTAATTAATATTATTTATATTTATCTACAACATAATAGAAAATCAAATTATTGTTACTTAGTACAAGTGGAGCGAAGTTAAATTAAATCATTTCAATTAACAATCAACAAATGGAGTTACATCACAATGAAGAAACATTTTTTACTTTTAGAGTCAGTAAAATAAAATTTAACTGTGTAACAATTCTATAAACATTTAAAGAATTCAAAAATTCAAAAAATATTTTCAAAAGTGGTATAAATATTTAAAGAGTAACAAACAAACAAAACAGCTACCACCGTGTCGCTTTTAAAGACTAGAAAACTTAATATTTCAAATTATTAAAAAATTGGCATATTATGTGGCCTCTAATCACATAATTCCCCCTATTAGTACTCCACTTCTATTTAAAATAATCTCAACTTAAAAAACTGTCCCAGAACCTGCTTCGTTTCTCTACTTACGTTTGAAAAGAACCAATACTCCGAATCCCAAAGTAAATATAAATGATTCCTGAATAATTTACCAACACCAGAGCAATATGTAATAGGTTTGCATGTACCGATGCGCCTACCGTCTTCAGAAAAACAGGTTGGCATTAGAACTTATATATAGAAGAACATATATGTGTATGAGTGTCTGCTGGTTTAAGGGAGGAACGATCCAACTGGTTTCCATAACAATTTCATTAAGTCATTTTTTTGTTCTCTATTTTTACGGGGATTTTAACAACTTCGGTCATGTTTATAAACGAGATCTGTTTAAATTTATATCAGATTATCCGTCATTTCATTCTGTAATTGCCGTTTGATGTTGTGCTATATTTCTCTGGTGGATGTATATATTTTGCAAGATATCAGTAGTTGTTTTACTTTGAAAGTGACATATGTTGCATTGTAGAGTAGGATAATGCGTGCCGTCAAATTGAGTAAAATTATTTACAAATTTAGGGTAATAGAAAAATGATATAATTTTATTTTTTTTTTATTTATTGTTAATTGTGTGTGCCTTTCGGCTTTACAATCTACCGTATTCTATTTCTTGTTACATTTCATTCCTATCTTAACAATTCAACCTTAAAACTAAACTTACTAATTTTATTTAAAACTAATTATTTTCTTAAAACTAGACTTTATTTATTTATTAAAACTAAAAAAATAATTATTCTAGACTTTTAGTACTTCCAAAAAGTGCTTTCTGCTTCTTCTTCTCTTGACCCTCTCTCTTCATGTTCCCCATGCAAACTAGATAACGAGCTGGACCAGATAACTGGATTTTATATATGGGCGACGGTCACTTCGCAGACCATTAAATTTACATTATTCTAGACCTTTTTATCTCCAAACGTACTTTCTGCTTCTTCTTCTCTTGACCCTCTTCCTTCATTTTCTCTAGTCTTCCTTCTGTACTGGTCTATTCCCTAGTCTATTTTTCTGGGAAGTTTAACTGTTTCCTCGCTACTTCTTTCTTTCTCCTGCTTCCCTTCATTGCCTCTTTTAGTACTTCCTTTCTCTTCCTGTTCCTTGTGCAACCCAGCCGTCAGCTTATTTCTTCTCCTGTTTTTTCTTTCCTTCTTACTATTTCCGCCATCCACCTCTTTCCTTCACTGCCTCCCTTTAATAGCTGGCCAATTTTCCTTTCGCTCGCTACTTTTTCCTTACACTCAAACTCTATATAATTTTATTATTCAAATATTAATGCTGGTCAGTATCTATAGACACAGTTGATTATTTAAAAAAAATTACCTTTTATGTAAACTATGTTATATAAGAGATTTTTACATCATACAATTTTGTTTTCATCGTGGAAAAAATGGAGCCATGTAGAAAGATAGAGACAACACTATATCTACACAATACTAACAATTTTGTTTTAAGACAGACTTGTTGAAAGTGTACGTTCTCATAGATTCTAAATATAGAGATGGTGTTTGGATTATAACAATCATTAAACTAAGTTGTTGGAATAATCAAAATCATAAGAGATATTCTGAATTTGTTTTCATTTATCATCGGAAACATTAAGTAGCTAGAAGAATCCCGAGCCTCCTTAACTCCGGTGATAGTTCTAGCGTCTTATTCTGTACAGGCACTTGTGGACTGCCATGTGTTGTGACTAGCGAGTCAGCGAGGCCTCTCCATAGATAACAATAATGCATATTGAATGACTAATTAAAGCACCACGACACGGTCATTTGCAATGATAATTGTTGTCCGCATAACACTGAACAGGTGGCAATAACCTGCCTCGGATCGGACACCGTATTATCCTGCCTACGTATTTATAATTTGTATAATTTATAAACAGTTACTTTACGCTGTCTAATTTAACTATATTAAATGTGTAAGGCCGCTTTATCAAAGGGTTTGATGACTTAAAAAAATACAACGATAAAAATATAATATTCTATTTAATTATTCTTGAAATTTATTCGTCATTACCACCATCAAACATTTTTTAATATATATTTTAACCTTGTCTAAATATTTAAATAATTCACTTATTAATTTTGAATCACTTAACAAAAATTTAGTATTAACAGGGAAAGATTTAATCAAATCAATATTTCACTATTCACTAAATTTTAATCTTTGTGGACTATAATTTATGCATTCAAATATAATATGATCTAAAGTTCCTAATTCGCCACATTGTATCTGTCGTCAGATTAATTTTACACAGGTGAGCTTGAATTTTACAATGATTACTTTTGATTCTGATTATAGTTGATATAATTTTGCGGGATTTTTTCTTAATTAAATTTGGATGTAACATAAAATAATGCTTTTCTTTTAGCTAACTTTGTTTGATTCAATTCAATTCAATTTTTGATTATACTACAAATTTCTTGTCAGTCATTTCACTTTCATTTCAATTTCCAAATTTGTAGATTCCTTGCCAATTTATATGCAATTTTGTTTCCTCTTATTCCACAATGTCCTGGTATCCACATAAATTTTATAGTATTATTTTTAGTAATCAAATAAAAATAAATATCTTTAATTTAGCATGTTAAAATTTTACTATTTGATTTGCAATCATTGGAATTTAAATTTTTTAAAACACTTAAGGAATCCGTTATTATTACTCATGTCTTCATTAAATTTCCTGCTATATATATATAAAAACAGTGTTTTCATAGAATATCGAAGCATAATATTAGTCAGTTAAAATTTACTAAATTGGTGGAAACACGTAGACCAATAATATGGATTGACACTGCCTGAAGTTATATATATATTGATATATATTTCCTAAAATAAAAAAAAAAATATCTAAATTGTTTTCCATCTCTGGATTAGATACACGCAGAAGAAAGACATCCAGTAGGATGGAACTAAGGGTCTCTTGTTTTTCTGTTGTAATATCGCAATAATAATATATACAACACCATATAAAAAAAGAATTAATTTCACATAAAATAGTAAACATTCACGCTTAATATAAAAGATGGTAATAAATGTAATAGGTAAAGTCATACGGTAATCAGTGGCGTAGCATCAGCCGTGTGGGCCCTGCAGCAAAATTTGTAAATGGTCCCTTGAACAAATACAATTTAAAAAAATCGCAAAGACACGTAAATGAGGATCAGTCCAAAGTTTGTCCACCATAATCTGGGTGGATAGGTTTTTTTTTATGAATATATCTGAGATTTCGGGTAACTTATCGATTTAAACTGAAAGCGTGAATACTTAAGCGGTGCTAAGTTTTTTCTGGGTTGCAATCTAGGTTTATTTAATATTTGTGAGTGGCAGCACTAGAGAGTTTCATCATATCTGTAATTTATGATGCGTGTCCCGATTCACGTTGTGAGTACTGGCCACGCACATTGAGGATGATACAGAAACAAAACAACAGCTATGTTTAATTATGTAATTATAATTATAGCTTAAAGTGTAAGAGGTGTTGACGAATGTAGAAATTATATCAAGTATGTAGGCTGTCCGTACACCGACCGCCGCACCGTTCGACGTTGTCCGTTACACGTACTAACGTATAATTACAACGCAAGGCGTTATTAAATCAAATTAAATTAATATTAATTATAGAAAAAATCATGTCAAAGAGAAATATGACTTTACAGTGGTGAAACTACAACGTGGAATTTGTACATTGGAAATAAATAACAACAACTAGAAATGTGATATGATGAATTAGAAACCAGATTTTAAAATAATTGTTCGATAAAACTATTTTAGTTTTCGGAAAAATTCTGATGCTGCTGTATTGCAAGACAATTACCAATACTTGTTAAGGCTTATTAAATATAGATTCAACATACGTTTTAATAAATAACGTTAAATTTACATCGCCGAGTTGACCCTATTTTGTTCCCATGCAGATTTCACAAGTCAGAAGTGGGTAAAAAAAAACAATAACCAAACAATCATAATCCGTTTAAATGAACATTAAAACCGTTAAATAAGACTTAAATATTCATTGCATTTTTTATAACAATATTTTTATTGCAACTTAATAGATATTGTTGCAAGTCGCGTTGCGGTGGGGTTCAGTGTCTGTCTTTCACCAGAAGATTAAGTTATAAATATCTTTCACATTGTTTAGCATAAGAGTGTGCATGCAGAAGAAGTGTTCTTTGTGATGCCAACCGCTTGCCGCAGCCGCAGCCGCAGCCGCATCCTCAGCCTCCCATAATCCATTGTTTTCATCCAACCACTGTTTGTTGTTGTTAGTCATTTTAGCTATTTTTTTTGTAAGAGGTACATGGTCTTGTATCTATTTAGTTTACGATTATGAGTAAGGGACAATATGCTGATTTGCATATTAGGTCACAAGACGTCGTCTTCGTGATGGAACCAGGGCAATGCATTAATGCAATTCAACGCAACAGTGCGCATCGATGAAGATAAAAGCAAATATCAGTTAAGAGAAAATAATTGCCTGGAAATTATCTAAACGCTTATTGCCTTATGCGTCGTCCACGTCAGTGCGACATAAACATGCAAAAACACGTCCAAACTTAATACATAGGCATACTTTATCGGTGCTACGTATACACTTGAACTTTTTTATAAAAAAAAGAACAATAAATTAAGTAAAAAAAGTGTACAAAGGAGAAAATATATTTTGTGTGTTCTTTCTAGATTATAAAGAATTGTATATTAAAAGAAAGTCAGTGAAAACTTTTGATTATAAAAAAAAATACTGTAATTCGTCGCAAAGTTTTAAAGATATCACATATTTATATGAATGTCACATTGGTTTGGACCATAAAATTTCAACAAATCTAGTACACTCATATCTAAAAAGCATCAACTTATAAATATACTAAACTTTGGATGTCGCATTTTGAAGTGGCACTGGTATGGTCAATGCACAATACACACAGACACTAATGAGTGAACTTGAGAATAGAATTTTAGCAATGTTAATAAAACTGGTGCCCTTTTAAGTCACCTAATTTGTTGTGTAATTAAGACGACACAACGTGATCCATGTGTTTGCCTTTTCTTCACATAATCCTTCTCCTTGTCTTGTCCCAAATCAATTTCCATTACGTGATTTTGCTGTCGTGTGTACTTGATGGACTCTATACCCATGCTCACAGTATAATTATCTCCACAGGGATTTTGATCGTTACAAGATAAAAAATAATTAATAATTCATAAATACAGAAGGACAACATTAAAAAAATTAACATACAAAAAACTTATTATTATTGCAAGAGCTAATTGTATTTAATAAGACAAAAAATGTCCATTGTGATTTGAAATTAGCAACTTAATTTGAATGATCGTCATCTTTATAAATACTCGTATTTTTTTATCATCTTCGTATCAAGTTACAATTTGTATCTCATCATAATAAAATGAAATGTTTCTCTTTTAAGATTTTTTGATTTGAATAGATTTCTTTTATTCTTTTTGTTATAATAGGGGCGCCATTTCTGCAGGATCTTTTCTTTTCAATTGAAATAAGATGAAGGTCCTGCTTTTATAAACAAATTTCAAAAGGAAAGATGAAAACATTTATGGAAATGTGATTAGCATGAAATAATTTTATGTTTTTGATAACCAAAAGTAAGACTTGTTAAAAAGAATTGAAGATAATTATTTTTTCATACAACATTTTATTCATATAATTTACACTATACATATTATGTTTCTATTATCTTTATCATTTTTTTGTTTTTTTTTTTGTGAATAAATTGATATAGAAGTATATTTCAATTGGGACACTTATGACTGCAATAACTCAATGCGAATGCTCCCTTTAAATAGAAAAACCCCAAAAAAATACTAATATCAAACAATATGGCCTGGACCACTAACGGAAGCTATAGAGTATACTGACATAGACTAGCTCAAAATCAAAAATAATTTTTACGTGAATTCCATTGGAGCAATAAAATGTTTTAAAAATATTAATGAAATGTAAATAGAAAAGATTTTGGAGTCATCTTGAATTAAATAGTCATTACTTTTAATTGTGAACAGCGAATAATAAATTTGTTATGAACTATAATCAAAATACATACATATATATGTCTCCATGAATTAAACAAAACCTTAAAAGCACTTTAGAAGAAAAATGTAGGGATTCTCCATTCACTTTATTCAAGGATAGCTACGAATCGACCGATTGAGGAATAATTCCGCGCGGTTTTAATTCCGTATACTAAAACGTTACTTAGCACACACTGCGTCTTGTTAATGCATATTAAAAGAGAAGCGCCGACATTTTGTGGAATTTATTCCGTAGTGCGTGTATCCACATTCAACTATTTGTTTAACAAAAAAAAAAAAGATTAGGAAAAAAACTCTCTCCGTCGTGGTTATTTTTGTAGAAATCTACAGGTGTTGTTACCTAACCAGATTTAACCCAAACATTGATTCGTGAATAATATTGATCAGCAAGGTATTGACGTTAGCAAAAGAAAGAACGCAAGATGATAACGAAGTCAAAGTTAAATACAGCTAAAATAAAGTAGGTATTTTCATGGACATTCTATAAACACATAGTTTCGACGATTTCGTTGGGTTCAAGACAGGACGTTTGTACTCACGAGTGGTAGATAGGACTGACGCTACGATAAGGGGATGATGAGATATGGTGAGAAGTTAGGGGAGGAGATATGGTACATGATTCATTTGCAAATAGGAGTTAAGGGATGCAAAAAGGGGTTGATAGGAGAGGAGTATCCGTATATCATAGATAGGAACGGGAAAATAACTGACGAACTAGAGCCAGTACCAGTACCACTACCAGTGCCAGAGCTTGATCCTGGTCAGAGGATCAGGTTCGCTTCAACGAATTTAATCAGAAAGTTGATGGTGGTCAGCACAGCAGCTTGAACTTTCTATATACGATGCATCTCAACCCAGAATTCTCCACTCCTCACCTCTCCTTCTCCCACCCATGGTACAACCACCCACAACACAAGCAACAGAATATGAATAGAACTAAATGAATGAAATGTTCATTTTGATCATTATTTTCATGATTATCTCTAGATGCTATAGGCTCTGGAAAACATATATTCTTCGTGAAGAAATAAAGAAAATATGAAATGAAAATTTATATGAAAAACATATTGTCAAGTTGTAATATTAAAATGAGATGACTGCCAAAAAGGCGGTAAATGTTTTTATGTGTAGGGTGCAGGCAGATGCTGAAAACTAGAAAGTCGGAAATAAAAGTTACCACTGTCAAGTGTTTTATGGAGCGCAAAACATTAAACGGCTCAATGAACAACCATGTGGTATATTCTAAAATATTTTAGAAGATTAAAAAACAAAATTCTTCCATGGTACACCAAAAGACAATAGTTGTTTACATTCATTTATTTATATGTGTGAAAGAAATAACTTTGTGTGTTATTTTCAAAAGCTTTTTTATAGAAACTAATTTCCGAAGTGTCAGGTGGTTCAGGTTCTTTTTCTAAGAGAGGAAGCTTGAAGTTTCAAAGAATGGTAACAATGGAAAATCCAATCAAAGACCAATACATATTTTAAAATATTTATTATAAAAGTTATTTAAATTCTTAAACGACCTTGCAGAGTAGCTACATTATAGATTCATGTCATTCATTATTTCAATTATTAATTTACAATACAATAATTTATCAATCTGAGACATATAAGGACACTTTAGTATATACTCGCACAAACACAGATATTCCAACAATTATGACCTTGATATTTCTGTATTTCATCATTTCCTTATTAATGCTCTCTTACACATTATTAATACAACAATTATGTAAACATATTATAACAAATTAATTTACTAATTGATTACATTAGAACAATAACAAATATATTTATGTTGTCAACATGATTATCACGGAATAAATTTAGTGAAAAACTGCAAATTATGTTTTAATTAAAATACAAGAACAAATACCATAAATTAAAAAAGAACACTTTTGTCTCAGAACATTATTGATTTTCACAATTAAAAGATATTTGAAAAATGTAAAGAATAATTCTTTAAGCTCTTAGCTAATTTTCTATCTTTTTTTAAATCTAAATGTAATAGCATATAACAATAATTAAGTCCTTGTTACTATTCAGAATTTAATCTATTCTAATTAAATTTAATTAACAATATTTTATCCAATAAATCAGCTGCTTGACACTTTGTTGAACCTCGAACAACTCTACAAAATCTTTCCTTTCTTGGGCGAGTGTTCAATCTTGTTAAAGATAGACTTATCTAAATATCTAGTAGTTAAAATACAAATATATTTAACATTAGATCATGCATTTCCAATGAAACTTTTCCATAATTACCAACACTAATGTACTAATACTTTAAACCACATTACAATTATTATATCCCACTTCTGAAAATCATGAAGTAACAAACTTTTACATTATATAAATATTAATCTAATTTTACAGGGTTTAGCTGCATTTGACACACGTACAATATAGGAAGAGTCAGTGGCGTAACAGATATATATGCATAAAAAATAGAAGAACAAATAGCGGAAGTTAAATAAATATCCACACAAGTTATGGATTCATTGAAGGAAGGAAAGGAAGAAGAAGGGAATAAGATGGATGACAAAAGTTAGGTTTATGTAATAAAATGGAATGTAGTCAGTGAATTTAACGTGAAAGAATGCAATGCATTATGGTGCATATGTTGCATTAATAAATATAAATATAGGTGGATATAGTTTAACCAAAAAACAATAAGACGGGTCACAAAACGATTTATATAAAGTAAAATTGTTTACGTAAATGTAACTTATATTATACTATATAAAACTCATTTAATCGAATATATGTAATTAAAACGGGCTGGATTTGCTAGATGCCGAATGGAACTACACTGCACTAACCATGAACAAGTGATACATTTAATTATTTTAAAATTATACTCGTATATTAATGTTAGCCCAGTAAACAATTTGGTGAAGTGCCCTAATTAGTGACGTTTCTATCACTATTTCACTTCAATTATAGTTCGCATCAACTTTATCTTCATTTGTACTCCGACAGGTGGAGTAATTTCGCCGTTTATAGCCGATAAAATAGACATTTTATATGAAAAAATGTGAGAAACTGAACTATAAATGAACTCTATCATGACAAAAAAATCATGACGCATCTTCAATATGATGTCAAAGTGAAAATGTTTACTGGGAGCCCCCACCACTGCGCTACGCTACTGATACCAACATGCACACTGTCCCTGTTATCCCTTTATATAATACCTACGTCATTTTAAAATTACCACAAAACATTTCAATTTCATTTTAAGCTTCCACTTCATACAAGGGGTACCAATTTATAAATCATACTACACATTGTGTAAATCATAATCCAAATGGCAATGTTGGCATTACTGGCTATTATAAACACCATTAGAAACATACAGTATGATGATTATTTTTTTATTGCCTTATTTCACTATTTATAATATGTCTAACATCGCTTGAGCAAATGTCACATTCACGGGTAATATGGCTATTATGATGACGTCACTAACTCTTTAGAGTTTGGGGTGTTTAGGACGCTACAGATACAAATCATACAAATGGTTTTCACGATTAAGTGCACCCGTTATTTGTGAAAAATGGTAATGGGTTGAAACCATGAACTAAAAACCAAAATGGAATAATGTTCTTGAGGAAAATGTGACTTTGTTGGATTGAATATTCGTTTGGCTACACTTCCTTGATTACGGACATGCGTCCTTCTTCAATAGATTCATGTCCATTTATTAATTAATAAATTAAAAATTAATCCTTTTAATATTTAGGGAGATTAGATACGAAAAATGGTACCTAGAAACTTATATCATCTTTTTTTTCTTAAAATTAAAGCCACTGGCGATTAATTCAGAAATTTGCTTTCCTTAGGACGGCAGTATTATTTTCTTTTAAAGTGATTTTTCATATGGAATGTACTTTAAAATGTTCATAACAAGATTGGCGCGGTCGTCGACATCATATAAATAGAAAATTGGTTGCAACACCCATTTCAATTTCCATATAAAATATGTCAATCTACATCAATTACAGGGTGATACATTTTGGGGTGAATTTGAAAGCCGCAAGGGTGCACCAAAGGTTCTGTTTTAAATTTTAGCTGCCTAATCGTCTGTCAATTGTAATAAATACAATTTATATTATTTTGACAAACCGGCTGTTTTTTAAATGTCAACCACTTTGCAGTCGAAGCATAATTTGCGAAGAATGAACAATTTGAACTGTAGATATTGATCCTGTATATTCTTCGTATTGATAAATGATCCAAGAGGTTAATATTGTGTTCAGCTGCATGTGGGTAGTGTAAATGGAATATATAGAGTATAATTTTCGAATGTATATACTCCTATATGTGTATAGCTATAGCTAACCTTCAGTAACACTGATATGAGTATCTATATGTACTCGTATAGACAGCCTTGCATTAGAACTGCTATCAGTACGGGGATGTCATGTCTATAGGTTGTAATTGGAAATATGGAGGTGAATCATATTCGTATCCACATGTCACCAACACACCAGCGCCTCCAGACATATGTACGTAGAACTGAAGCTCAACCTGTCCATTCCTCATATCCCGAAATAGGGAACGTGTGTTCCAGAAGTCAGCACATGTGAATTCACAAACACGAGACTTCACTGAATATGTTTCATTCCATTTGATTAATAAAAAGAACAAATTGTTTATATTTAGCGGCGATAGAATGACATTAATTATTTAGGGAGAGATAAAGGCAAAGATAAATTTGCAATTTTAGAGTTTAATCATAATTTCTTATAAAGTTCAGGTACAACCACACGCAAAGACACTAAATCCAACATAAAAGAAGTACAAATGCGTATACGCGCACACACACATACCATAATCTAATTTACTACTGCTATTTTCGTTAATCATTTTAAAACGCACATGTCCTGTTTGTTCAAGTTTAAAATAAATATTTCAAATCTGTAATACTTCACTTTGAGGACGATATATATGATATGGACAGTATTAATAGCTTAAATGGATTATAATGTCAAAGAAACACGATAGAGGCGCTGGCACCACTTGACTTAAATCTAGTCTAGAGACTTTCAAGAGGTCTGACATTCCATCAAACGTTATGATCCACAATTTATTTATGTAAATGTTTTATAGATGATATTAATAGGAGGATGACTGCCAAATGATAATTGTAAGACACAAATTGTAGCTTTTATGATAAGCTAAACGAATATAGGTTATACTGTAAATTATCTGTAAGTCGTGCGTCGTAGAACATGTGCAGACAAATTTATATGAAACATTTTAAGTTAATCTGTGTGTAATTTGCATATGGGATTTAATGAATTAGATGGGAGTCCGCAGGTAGGAACAAACGGGGCACTTGAATCCAGTACCGCATTTAGGTGCAGAAGAAAATATTGTGTCTCTACAAAATTGTATTTCATAGGACTGTCATCACAAAGTTTTACAATCATTCATTTCTTAGTAATTGTAAGGAATTTAGAGGGGGTTCTGCAAGATTTGTCGGAAGTCAATCATTCACTACTTGAGCCCCCATTACGAGTCCTTGAACTGTTATTAAACGTCTATTAGAGAACAAGTAATTTCAATTTAAAAAAATGAAAACAATTTTCTTCGAAGTAGAAACATTTTTATAATTAGTCTGTAGCATTTGGGTATCACCAGGTGACTTTCAATTTATTGTCGTTTGTCGGTGCATCTCCTGCCATGAATTAAATCAGTACACTTTGTTGTGTCACTATAGTCACTTATACTTGGTTTCCTTTTTGATACATTCCGATGATGCTGACACTTAATGATATATTAAATTATCTCGTTTCATAATGTTGTTCATTGTCAATTAAGTTTGTATTTATGATCACAATACATCTAAGGATTAATGTGAGGTTTGAATGAACGGAAGCCGAAAAATTCACGTTGTGATATTCTAATGACAGAAGCTGTAGGATGAAAAATAGAACCTGGTACATGTGATCAGGTGATGCAATCATTACGTTGCTATTGAAAGTAGCGTTGAGTTGCTATCATAGACGCCCGAAGAGGGCAAACCTGGGGGTATACAGAGCCCCTCTTCTGGTAGTACAAATATATGCATAGGAATTCAAGATTATATAAATTTGTACAAGGTAAAAAATTACTTGGAATTTCCAAGCCCAAGGTCCGAGAAGAGTGTTATCACTTATCTCGAGACTGAGGGTAGACCATACAGGGGCATTGGCACATCTTAAAAGAAATCACTTGATGCAAGAAGATATGTGCAATTGTGGAGAAGGGGTAGCAGATCCAGAACATTTGATCTTTCAATATACAGAAACGGAGGACTGCAGAAATAATTTGTACAGAATTTTAATAAAAAATTGAGTGGTGTTGCCAACGGGTATGCAGGAATTACTAAGATATCCGAGGTGGACAGTCTGATTAGTGATAGACAGGATATGGAATATAGCGGGTTTAAAAGTATAGGTGTATTAATAAATGAAATGTAAATATGTAAAATGTTAATAAAATTAATTAAGAAAAGCGAAAAAAGGACCGTGGTTCTAGCAAACCCGTGAATTATTATTAAAAAAAAAATATTTTGGATAAATTCAGACTGTTTCTTTTTGTATATGCATAATTGTATGTGAATACTGTGCCCCATAAATTTTCTGCAGAATTTCTCTTACCAATTTTACCAATAACAATTTTCTAGAGCTGCAAGAGATCACAATGTACTCGTATGTGCATAAGTAATTAATTTAACTTGGTAACAACCAAACGCAAAAAATAGCTGTGGTCTTGGGATCGAACCCAAAGAACTTTTACTAATTAACTGGACGCTCGACATACATACTTCAAATATAACAACATATAACAATTACTTAAATGTATTACGTGTATCAATTTTAAAATAAAAATATACGACACATAAATTTTTAAAAGAACTATAAACTTACGTCAAATTTAATAAAACTAAATCCTCTAAATTTTAGCAAAAATATTACACATCAATGAAATATATAACATATAGAGAATAATTGATATGCGTCCCCTCTCCCAAGAGATATATGAGTAATTCTGCAATATATTTCACGGCGGTCGAGTGTTTCTTCCTCTACCCACTTATCGCAAATCGGGATAGGGATATTTTGGGTGATATGGGACCGTATGGATGGTGAGACCGACCATGTCGTACATCAATGTGTGTGTGTGCGGTGTAAGTGAACATAAAATATGTTATATTACAATTTAATAACCATCGATTGAAATATATTTCAAGTAAGGAAAGTACAGTCAATGGAAATGAAATATAAATTTAACTCAATGTTGGATTGAATGTTTAAGAAAATTAGAGCTCCGATTCAACTGAATTTTTGAGGTACCCAGTTACAGTTTGCTAAGTTAGGTGATTAACGTCTTCAAACTAATATTATAGCTTTGTGCTTTGATTATAGCTATGTTGTGTTGCCTTTAATTAATTAATTACCACTCAGTAACTATCTAGTTTTTTGGTACACTTACATTTGGAGATGAGTCCAAGTGCAGCATCCGCGATAGATGGCGCTGATAAATCGAGCAAACTTCAAAGTTGTACTGCAAAGCAATTAAATTTGTCAGATGCTTATACTGCGTTTAGCGCGACCATATAAACTACAACGTACTGAATAATGCCTAAAATATGATTTGTTTGATTTATCTTTGAAAGAAGGCAGGGGAAACTTACCCTTGGACCTTGGTGTATGGTTTTCAGAGAATTTAGGTTCTTGACCACCACGATCCTACGTGAAATTATTAAATATTTATTTCATATACATAGAGGGGTTGTTTAGATAAATCGGACGAAATCATTTCTCTCCCCTACGTACCAAGAGTTTGTGACTCTATATATGATTAGTTATACATCTTCCTTCACATATATACATACCTACATATACATATGTATTGAATTGTATATGTGCATGGTATTTATATAGAAATTATATAATAAACTGATTTAATTAACAATAACTCTACTTGATTATTTTTGGAATTCAAAAAATTGGTGAATAGAATTTCCATGATTCATTTTCAGGGAATAACTAATTTAAGGGCTCGTTAACAGTGCCGTATTAAGAAATTGGTATAGGTACTTTTAATTATTTAAATTTAAGGTTGGCAACTAAATATTTTAGTGGGTGCTTCAAAGTGTTTTGAAGTGCTTCTCTCCATTTCACAGGTGTCACTTTTACATTACATTAAAAGCTACTTGCACTTAATTTTGTTTGCAGTTTTTAGTTTTCAACATTTTTAACATATGCATTTAACTATTTCACTTCCGTAAAGACAAGAAGTTTTTGGTGTTGATTGCTTAACACAAGGCACGTGTAAGAATTGAATTCCATTCAATGGGTACTCGAGAAAAATTATTATAGCTTTGTTAGTAAGTGATGTCGCATCCCTTCTATTTCCCTGAATTACATCATCAGAAGGTCAAATTTTCTCTAATGATGATGACTTGAAATGGCGCTTGGTTTAGTTTTTTGCTGATAAAAACCATTGGTTATAAGAGCACGGAATTATGGAGTTGCCAAAAAGATTGCAACAGGTCATGGAACAAAATGGGAAATAAACATTTGATTAAAATTTGTTCTTGGTATAAAAAAATGAGTTGAGAGTACAAAACCGAAACTGCTTTCTTGTCAACTTAATACATAACACGTTTTATAAAATTTATAGAGATATAATAAAAAGAGGAACCGAGTATGATAATGTAAAAACAACTAAATACTAAAAAAAAACAATAAAAAAATATTTCCCTGCTCTTCATAAAGTTTAACTTTACTCTGCACCCTTTCCATCTCACTATCACGGCTTCCAGATTTCACCGGCTCTTGGTCCCTGGTCTATATACCCCCACCTCTGCCACCGTTACCTACTGATTTAGCTAGGAAATCGGGGATAGTCATATTTTTCATATAACTTATTCAGTTTTATGTATCCATATGATGTAGTATATAAGTATTTATACGGGAGTTGAAAACCAGATGAGAATTCAGCTCTAGGTTCTGGTTGAAAAATCTGATCAAAAAATAAAAAAGGAAAAATCGAGTACGCGGTTGTTAATTAGAAATCTGCAGGTCGAGTTACGGAGCGTCCAGTTTTTCAGAGCATTTATTCAATGTGTTTTTGAAATTTTTATTACTTCCTTCTGAACAAAACATTTCTTAATCTACCCCCTGGTAGATTCATAAAGATAAAGATGAATTTTGTTATATAATATTACATTACATTAATCTAAAAAATGTTAAGTAACAGGTAAACTTTTAATTAATCTGAAATATATGTAACTGTGACAAGCTGATGTAAACTTTTATTATGAATGGTCTAACATGATAAAGTACGTCATTAGAAGATGCGTAACAACCGTTACATAACTGATCGAAAGGAAAGTTCTTACACAACAAAGTTCCAACTTTTTATGACTTGTTGGAAGTATATAAAAGGGTGTCGTCGAGCCGATTGTCCAGGCCCATGAATTTTGTCAAGTTTAACAATCATATTACATGTGAAATATTACCAGTTATCTACAAGCAAGTTGTACAGGACATTCATTTCCCAGTTACTGAATAAAATCCCTTGAACGCTAATTATCGCAGCTACTCGAGTTTTCTAACTAAACTTTACCACAGAACATTTCAATATTTTCCCGGTTGAAATAAAAACTCTCTAACTACAAAACTGTGAGGAGAGGGGTAGGGTAATCAAAAGGGGAATCAAATATATAGGGTGAGGTGGTCTCAAAAAAGTACGCTTTGATGCATTCGTAACAGACCTGTGCACAGTTTACACAGCTCTATGGACTGAAGGTAACTCTGTGAGGATGGCGATGGCGATGGCGAGGTGATGCAATAACTGAGAAGGAGAAAGAGAGAAAGGATGAGGAGGAGATGAAAATCGAGTTGAGGTTGAGGTTGGAGTTCGGGGTTAAAGGTACCTGGAAAATATTGCAGTCGCATTCACTTTTGTATAAATGTACAGTCCACTAATATCTGATTTTTTAATATCAGAACCAGAGATAAATTTTTAGAGAAAATACTGCGAATATTTTCATTAATTTTTTTTTCTTATTTTTAATAATAAGCTTCTTTTAATTGGCATTTGATTCACATAACTATGGAAATGAAACATGTAATAAATGAGGAGATTGTTGTTTCTCTTTGTTCCATGAGAAAGACCATTAATATCTACCCACCTAGAGTACTTGTTTAACTTCTCTTTAGAAATTAAGGTTGAAAAACAATTAGAAAAATATTAAATATTTATTGTAAGTTCAGGGAATAATTTGAGAAAAAATCACATATTTACAGTTCGAAGAACTTCTTAGATGTCTTGCCAATTATAGGTTACCTGTAGAATAAGTAGAGGAGTAATATGAACAGGATGAACTTTGGTGCAAGCTGTGTCAAAGAGCACCTTCCCAATATTTAGATGTTTAGCTTTAATAGAAAAATCTAGCCATTTTAATCGCAAAACCTATAGAAACTTTGTGTTCTTGTGCGACTGCACCACAAGCAGTATTGGTAATTCAGTCACCATTGCTTGTAACTTCATCCTCTTTAAAAAAAATTCCACACATTCACATTGTTCATAAACCATGAAAATTGTTTTGCCACACTTTAAATATACAAAAAGCGGACATGCATAACATTAAATTTACATATTTGCACCACAAAAGTTTAAACTGTCACATTAAAATTCATCGTCGTGGAAGATATAGTATTATGTCAAATAGCGACACAATGTATTCACCCCACAAAATGTGATATCTATTGTAGAAGACGGAAAAGATAAAAACGGTGTCAGAAAACTGAAACTACTTGACGGGGATGTAAGTTAGAACGTGACACTCAAATAGAGGAGGCGAGGCCTTTGTCATTGAAAGGATTATCGAAAAGGTCGACTATTTTGATCTACGTTATCTATTCCTGAATGCCTTTACATATCTGTTGCGGAAAGGAAGAAGGCAACATTTATCAGACTCAATGAAGGAAATTTCCATTGGCTCCTAAAATTCAATTCTATCAAGAATCGTTAATTCTTTTATATCTAATCGCAACCCATCTTGGGCGCTGGATACATCGATCTAGAAGTGCAAGTTTTGGCCTGAGGCCTAAACTTACAACAAAGTGGGACTTTATCCTTTATTTTATTGAGTGTTACAAGCTTGTTGATTCCTGTCAAAACGAGTGAGTTCATGAATCGAATTTCATTGTCACTTTATGCCGTAGTTGTTCACTGAGGTCCATTGTCGTAGCTCGTAGCTTGGTGTAGTTGTAAGGGTGGCTGCTTCTAGGGGTACCGTTGTATTGCGACGGGGGTGCGACGTTTTGTGGTTCTGTGGCTGTGGTGTGCTTTGCATGACAGCGCACAAAAGCATAGTGTAAAGTGTTAGAGCGCTTGACAGTAAATACAACAGGAATTATTCATGAGACGCTGCTGTTATATTCTCCAGTTTTCCAGCTACAGCCACGATACTATATTTTATAATATTACACAATCACATAGCCACCACAGCACACATATTTTACAATGCAGTCAAATATTATATTTTGTATGAACATGTCTCTCTGTCTGTAATGTCTCTCTTTATATGGAATGTGATATTGTAATACTGTGAAGTAGAATTCTATGAATATATACAAATGTCATAGCCAACTGATACAATGTAATAGTAAAGCCAGATGAACACTATAGATATAAAGAATAGAGCACACATTTTACTATTTCTTAATTATCATTGTTTTATTTTGTAACCTATTTTATTTTATCAGAACTTTCATTACTTTCATGTTATTTACATTGTAGTTTGTTGCTAATTCATTTATGATTCACAATTGAGCCACCAGAACGCCTCACCCAAAACCAGAACTGACACAGTTTCATGTGCAATCTATTGTGTCGCGATAATTCGCCACCTTTGCGAATATGTGTATGTCTTTACTATCCTTACTTTACCAGCCTAGTGATTTACTTAGGCGCATCCCGAAACCGAAGTAAAATATACGCAAATGTACTGGAAACATTTTACATCGAGAATAAATAGCTTAATTAGTGAATACTTTAAACAATTAAAACTTTTTCGTCACTGTACTTTGCTTTACCGCTTAGTCAAATCACTGGTCCAGCTTACAACTGAATCCAGAAGGCAAGAACACTAAATATATTAACAACTATACCAATATGCTTTTTTATTTTCATTAGAAAAAAACCGCTACATTACAATCAGCACAATTATAAAGAAAAAGGATAGTCGTTCAGCAACATTAATAAAAACGGTACGATAAATTCATTTTTAAATGTTTGTTAAAGTCATAAACTCATTTATGAAGTCATGCAATTTCTAAAATTAAGTAAACTTTAACATTGTAAATCCGGCTTGTTTTTACTCAGTCATTTCGTGTACTACAAGCTAGAATGACAAGATATATCGCATTGAAGTGCATTACTGGAATGCTCTTGAGATAAACATATTTTTGCATGTTTTACTAGGATACAATACACTTCAAAGAACACTGCACTAGACTACGTACTAGTACAGTCAATAAACATACGAATACATAAGAATGAGTATTTTATTGAATGAAATATTTACGTGTGTATTGATTTTACTAAAACTGTAGATATCGTGGTGTGTTCTATTAGTGATAGACAGCCGAGGGCAATTATTCTTATTGATTCGATTTTTTAATCATAAAGTGTGTTAATTTAATTTTGGTAACTCTTTCCCTTTCCATACGGAAGCACGTGAATACGAATGAAAATTTAAAATTCGGTTCAAATTTGTTATTTTTGTTTGATATTTATTAGGCTTTGACTTATTCAGGATACTTGCAAATGTGTTATGATTTATTGAAATACAAAGCAAAGAAAATAATTTTTAAATAAAATGGGCTAGAATATTGATATTTGTCACTAAGTACTGTGTCTTCGGGTTCGCGAGAATTATATTTTCAGTTTTTCATTGGTATTAAGTTAAATTGATTAGGTACATATGTAATCATAAACTAATTGAGCTGTGTTATGTATATGTGAATATATATATATATCCTTTATTTATTACATCGTTATACACGGTTCTTATAAATGATTCGATACTTTTTATTTCATGAAATTCGTTGTAACATTATCGCATGAATCACAGTTGATCTGAATTACTATAAGTCCTCGTATATTATAAAACAGTAAACTTAAGTTTTTGTCAACCAAACTACAAAAAACATTGTCCACTTTATTATACATTTTTTACCAAAGGGACCTTAATGATTGCACAACGACAAATTAAACTACGAGCTAGATATTTGGACATTTCAAACGACATAATCAGACTGGTCATGCAATCACGAACTAAGCCGTGTGTAGCATTAGGCGACAAGAAAACAATCGCTTTATAAATTCACATTTAGTAAACAAAAACAACAATATGAACAAAAATCAACAATTGAAACTTCAAATACACGTGCCATCGCCATCGCCATCACGGTCGTGGGTTGCTTTGTCACTGTAAAAGAACTCGAGTACGCGGCTAGAACGAAAGAACGTGAAAAAAAGAACTGTAACAATATTTAACGAGGTACTTGTCGTTTTTTGTTCACCAGATTTATTTGTGTAAGTTTATTATTTAAAACAGGTGTGCAAAAAGAACGGTCTTATTGTTTTTGTTCACATAAAGAGATAAATTAAGTGATTTCATAATCTAAATCAAGTTCTGGTAATCCTAACAAATGAAAGAAATATCCATGTTTGAATCATCATCATTAAACTCCATTTTTGTTAAATATTCCTCCACTTGCCTTGGGTCTTTCTCCACTTACTGTTGCACCCCCTGAATGCCCTTAATAATATGTCCTATAATATAGGAGTTTATTAATTGCTTTGTTTCTATTTATTCATACCTTTTCTTCTAATTCACTTCTTTTTTTTATTATTTTCGTAACAATGTCGATTTCTGGATATGTGCCATATACTTCTATATTTGTTCTCCGTTTTTTGTACAATTATACAAACCTATAATGCTTTTTTTAAATGTCATTTATTTGATATTTATTATGTATATACATAATTAATTTAACTTGATAAAAACAAAACCCAAAAAATATAATAACTCTGTTTCGGTAATCAAACTTGAAGACACAGCAGTCAATGCTCTCGTCCACTTTGTCATCCCTCTTATGTTTAGCGAATAAGCATTCTATATCTTGCATCTCTTGTTGAACTCTGCATTAGTAAACAAACATTGCTATAATAACAAAACATTATGTGCTTCACTGATTATAACTAGATAGTAACTATTATTTAGTTTATTTTTATTATTCTTTGGCAATGTCATACAAAATTTGATTTAAATTTGAATTGTGTTATTGTGTGGTATTGAAATATTCTATTTATATTAGATTCATCTGGACTTATTTTTGACATTTAAATTGTTTTCTTTGGTTATGTTGATGTGTTGGTGTGATGAACTAAATTACACGTTGTCTTTTTACAGTTATTTATTTCGTGTTTTGTTAGTTAAGTATGTATTTAGATTCAGAATGAAGATTCAGCTTGTGGGAAAGCCGGATATTAAAATACGTGGATTAAATATTTGTATCATAATATAATATGCATGCATTTAAAACTGTAACAAACAATTTAAAACGTATTCTGTAATATACACACACACACATATATATATATATATATATATATATATATATATATATATATATATATATATATATATATATATATATATATATCTTCTTACTACGCCCTCTAACTTTCTTTTGGGACATCTTTTTTGTTAATTTCTGAAATCCTATAGCACCTTCTGTGCTTCCACCCATATGTGACGTTTTGTTCACTTACTCTATCCCGATTACTTCTCCATCTCTTTCACTTTAAAGTTATCTTCACTATATGTAGCTTCCCTTTCTGTTCACATCTCTGCATCCCTTCTTCTATTCACCCCATCCTTCTTCAATAATAATTTCTCAGTTTCAAAAATCTCCTTTGCATACTCACTTCTCACCTCTTCATTTACTAGATACTTTCTATTACTTTTATCCAGTCTTGAAATTTTATATGAGCTTTATAGTAATCAGGGCATTCTCTCAAGACAGCCAGTGTTTGTGCATGTATAACGCCTTCCTTAAGGAAAACACAGCAGCGATAGGAGCAGTTACCATGGGCCTCACATTTACAGCGTCCAACTCAGTAAAAACTGACTGGATACAATTGAATTATACGTGAAACCAAAATACTACGCTCCTTTTCTTCGAACTAAATACTAATATACTTACGGCTAATAAATTGTGAATCTATACAATGATGTTTTCGCATTCGGGGACCTCAAAAATATCAATTGTTTAAGATTATATTCTTTGCAGTGATGATAGTAATTTAAAATCTTTATTATAATCAAATGGAATGTACATTAATTAAGTGTATATAATTTGATTAAGTTATAATAAAATACTAATGAAGTGTTACTAATTATTAATAATAATAACATAATAATTAACAAGCATTAATTAATAATCATGAATATTATGTTTACATCACCTACAAAACACGTGTAAAATTAATTTAAATCATAACAACACACTTTACAAAATTGATTGGTTCATTTCATTGTCTAGTTATTCATTATTAGAGGCTTTATGTAGAAACCCATATAGACTTTATTAACGCGTATGTAGCCTATATAGGTTGTGGCGTTTTGTATTTAAATTTTGTGAAATAAAATGTTAATTTGTATTTAACACAAATTGTATCAGTGTTACTGTATTACTAGACAGTTCCATTTATAAGTTGTCGACGATTTCTGTAACTGTTTTCCCATGTCTCTAAATTACGTATCTTAAATTTTAAGTTTCCAAATAACACTTAAATAAAATGACGTCAAATTTAAGACAGTCAGTTCCTATTGATACATATGCTCCCAAAAAAATATTGTTAAAAATATATGTTAAAAAAGACTCTGACAGGTGTTTCAAGTCCTCAGGATCTGACACGTGTTCAATAAAATTTTTTTGTTAAAAAAACATCGATGATGATGATGTGAACGCTTGATGATGATGTTGATGATACTAATATGCAATGAGCCACGGGGTGACATTAAACTTCATGTTATTATTACTATAACTACAAAGTGCGGTGTAAATTGTAAATTGTGAATGCAAAATGTAAATGTTTTAATGAATATGAACAGAGACTTGTATCATTTTATATGCGGGATATATCCGGTCTGAGTGTAAGTGTGTGTGTGTGATCGTATTCGTGTGATGGTATTAAATTTGATGTATATATATTGAGATAATGTAATCTGCATAAACGTTGCACTTAGTGGCTGTGTAACAGAGAATAAAATGGAAGGAAAGTTAAATTTTGACATTGGTTAATGAAATGAAACTACCTCATATTAAAATTTCAGCCCCCAATCTCTTACCTGTGAGCGGCAGTTAACGTTGCAAGCAAGGTATGTCATATCGAATGAAACGCTAGTGCAACCCATGGAATGAATGGCCCCTGCAACGCCCCCTTGACATATGGGAAAAAAATCGTTTAAAATAAATGGTGACAATAAATAAATATTTCCATCCCCCACGGTATACAGACCGGAAACTGTTTGCGCCTGTTTCTGACTTTATGAGTGACACAACTTGGTAGAAGTATCAACTTAACTTGAAGAATTGTCAATAACTTTGACATCAACATTTATGAGTAATTAAAACACGATTCTGCATTTGATAAAGGCAATTCTAGAATCGACGTGACGAAGACGGGAGTAAGTCTACACCACAAGTCAACCGTTACAAGTATTAATCAAGCAACTGCACTACAGAACACATCCCAATAAGCCCAATGAGCCCAATGAGCCATCGCGGAGTTCACAGCCAGACAGTTGTTCTAATCGCCTAGAGGTTTTTAATCTTTTTCTAATTGTATACATTTAAATATACTAAAGTACCTATAATACATTTTAAAAACAAAAAGATACTTCGAAGACATCTTGAGTTGAGTTGAGATCTATTATGTGATGTGATTTAATTAGAAATACATTATGATTTATCTCTCTGATGTTTTATTACTTAGACTAATGTTTTTTAACATGTCTTATTTCCGTTCGTTGACCAATAATGGCTACTTCTGGTAAATTAGAATTACGTATCGGTACCAAGAAGATGGTAGACCTTATGGTTTATGATACTTTATGGTTTTGAAGAAATATCTTAATCATTTTACATCAAAAAAACTATTTGATGAAACTGTTAGTTAATTAGATTTTTTTTGTTTATAATTTGTGTATTTTAAAATACGTATTAATACAGATGTTATTAAACAGAGTGATTACAAACGGATTTATGCACACACCGTTGCGGAATTATTTTTCAGGGACTGTATGAAGATTACTGCGAGAGGAACGAAGAGACAGCGTGGAGGAGTGAAGAAGGGAGAACTTTGTAGGTGGAACTGAGAGACAGGGATGTAAACGTACAGCAGCATACTTAAAGGAAATGGACATAAGGCACTTAAGAAGTTTAGCGAGATTTAGAATGGTCAATAAGAAAAAAGGAAAGAGGTACTGGGAAGAATAAAAGGGGTGAGTCTTCAAAATGTGTAAGGGAGCAGAGGAGATGCTGTAACATTTGAGGAGGGAACGCGAATTTAAAATAGATAGGTAAAAGAAGGTAAGAGATTGGTAAAAGAAGAAGAGAAATGAAGGATGTATGGCACAGAAAAGAGGAAAGAGAAAAAGAAGAAATAGGAACGAGAAAAAGAGGAGTAGATGATCTAAATAGGTGTCAAAAGGTGAAGAAGGAACAGAAAACATTAGATACAAGTTTAATTTTAAATGAAGAGGAAGTGCAAATATGGATTAGAATAATTTTAACTTTAATTTACCGCAGGCATTACATAGATATATTTATTATATAAACTTTTTAGCAATTAGTAAAAAAAAATTGTAAAATTTCATTGTACATTATGTAGTACGTATTTATACCATTTAATTTTTATGGTTAAAACATCTATGTACATACATTACGAGTCACCTAGTATTTAAGTTGCAATAGGTATAATTAAAGATTTGATTTAGTAGTTTAATAATTTGTTTTAAGCAAAGAAACACACCTACCTAATTATAATATCTTAGATTTTTTTTTACTTTTTCAAATTCTAGTACGTGTAAATGATTAGAAACTTTTAAATTTATGACATAATTACTGATCGTCGCCTCGTCAAGCATGTCTATGGCACATCTGCATCTTAAAACATTTAAACGTACACTAAATAAAAATTAACTTGAATATTATTAATTAAAACATCTCAAAATTAATTACACTGTATAATTATATAAAAATTAACTCTGAAATTAAAAATAACATAGGAATTATGTAAAATAATTTGTTTGCAATATAAATTCATTAAAATGTTGGCGGTATCAGATTTAAATTTTCGGCTTTGGTGGAATTTCTATAGTGACAACATTAAGTTATTTATACGATGATAACATGGAAAAAAAAATTACACAACTGTTGCCGTGTATTTGAACATAAAACCATACTCCCGCTTCCCTTCTCTTCCACATTTTATTCAATAAAGCCAATGCTATTAATGGGAACAGTGTGGACCGCAGAAAATGTGCGAAAGAAAGATGGAAGATTTTACAAACTGAAATTTGTTCATTGTTAACAATATTAACATCAATAACGTAGTAAAACATATTACTGTTTTTTGAAGAAAAAAATTAACCAAGTTCTATGTTCACATAGTAATTTTTAATTTGTATACTCACGGTGTAATAATTTACAACGTTAGATCAACTAGATTATTTTAGATTAATTACCAATTTCTTAATGATGTCAATCTCTTTCTCCATTG
The DNA here is from genome assembly GCA_963678705.1 of Panorpa germanica. Classification (NCBI taxonomy): domain Eukaryota; kingdom Metazoa; phylum Arthropoda; class Insecta; order Mecoptera; family Panorpidae; genus Panorpa; species Panorpa germanica. The sequence goes on from OY783217.1 coordinate 13,431,367, forward strand.
GATGTACAAATTAAAATCTTTTGGGAGTTGGGACTCAAACACCATCAAACGCCATCAACGCCATCAACGCCATCATTGCCAGCAAGCGAAGAAGGTTGACAGTTAGTCGGTCACGACTTTTTTTTTATAATAAATTAATAGTCAATTAAATCTAAAGATATATTCCCATAATTCTTTTTTTATATTTACGATTATCTTTTGAGGAATATAATGATTAATTATAACAACAACAACAACAAAAAGTTATAAATAACGCAAATTATATGTAAAGATGTATGTGTGTATATCATATACATATACATGTACAAAAGTAAAATTCAATAGTACCAAATTACGATTGTTACAGTGGCGGATGGAGAGCACAGGTGTAATTTTAAGGGTCATTTTATTACCAGCGATCAGTTACTATATTAGCCGGTTTTTTGATGGCGTGGCTTTCATATATATGTACTACACTACTGTTTACTGAACGTACGATTGCGTAATCACATAATAATTAAATTTTGGTAACAACTGAATGATTAAACAAATGAACAAAGATTAATGAAAAAATAACTGTTAAAACATTTTACCCAAAATTGACAAAAAGAATATAAAAACAATGGTACAAATTCTGGATGAATTTAAATTTAGTGGTACCTGTCATAAAACCATTATTATTTATTCTTCTTTTTCTAAATATCTATACTCGTGTCTATAAGTTGTAAATTATATATTGTGAATGTTTATAAATGTATATATTGTTTGAAGTACTAATAACTGTTGATGCACTCAAATAAATATTTTTTTTAAAACTGCCATAATTTATAAAAATCAATATGGCAGAGAAAATCTGAAAAACCTTATTGAGTTTATAAACAAAACAAATTTAATTTCTTTATTTTAAATATATTTATAAGTTGTAAATTATGAATTATAAATTACGAATTATGTATTGTAAATGCATATATATAGTTATATAGCCTTTTAAGTGCTAATAACTTTTAGAAGTTGATGCATTAAAAATAAATATTTAATAAAAAATCAATGCGATCCTTCCATGGTTTAAGACTAATAAATCAAGCACCTCAGACTGAATTCGTCACTGCGCTAAAGACAACATTCATTACGCACGGTGATTATTAAAGACAGACTTACCTAAAGGCGACACACGGTCACCGACAGCTAAAGATTTTTCTTAAAATGATTCTTTATATTCATGATTTTAGATGAGTCATTCGATTTGAAAGTGTCACGACGACAGCGAAGGAGTTGACAAAAAAAGACAACTTACCTGTAAAGAAAAAAATATATTTGTTAACAAAATATATAATTATATTAAGTGTACATAAATTTATTCGAAAGTTTTGTCAAATGCAGGTCCAGGTCTCGGAGTGTTGTGTATGCTTTGCAGCTATTCAAGGTAATGAATTTTATTATTTAAACGTAGATAATTATACGTTTGATTGAGTTTTTTGTGAATGTGTTTAACATCAAATAAAATATTTTAAATCACATTGTCTTGGAACTTGTTTATTTTTTTGTTGTTAGTGATGATAAATGTCTTTATACGAAGAAATAAGACGAAGCTAGAAACACCGAATTTGTTTTTTTTATAATAGGAACGCCGTTAAACACAAAACATCGATATTACATATACTCATTAATTCAATATTTTACTTAAGCGGAACATAGTAAAATTTAACCTAAAAACCCTTAAATTTTGAGGGATGATTTCAATCGGAAATTTCCGCAAATTGATTCTTTTTTCGCATTCTGTTGTAGTGAATATTTTAAGACTTAAGAATTAAAAATTCACTAATTTAATAACATTTTCATATAAAATGTAACATTCAATTTTCTCGAAAATTGTTTATTCTTCATATATAACCCCGTCAAATTGTTATAAATGAAAAATCCCTCAAGTAACAGGAAGTATTTTATATCCTCTATCAAAATGTCATACTGTCGTTTTCCGCTTTTTTAAATGGGTATAAAGTCAACGATATCATTCCCTAGGGTGTCATGAATAACGCTGTCTCACTCCCACTAAACACCTATATGACATTAAGCTATCTCGCTCTCTCTACCGTATACATGGTAATGGATTTATTCGAGTCGTTTTTTATACGTAAAGTACTTTGTCACACCAAGTCGACAATCTTTTGTTAAATGCTTTTGTTGAAAGCTTACTCTGTTACTGACATAATAGAGTTAGGGATTTGTATACGGTTTATTTAAGCGGCGTCTGGTTCTATGTAGCGATTATGTCATTGTTACGAAACGTTGATTAAACATAGCTTTTCATTTTAGCTTTAAATACAGTTTATGTTTGGATGAATCTGTTTACTACGTTAAGATATTGAATAAATTTCTAACAAAAGCATATTGTGACCGGAGATATGTCACTGTTTGTCGTATCTCGTAATGTACTATAGAAATGATGTATAATTTAACCATGTAATAAGAAATTATAAAAACATTTTTGAAAAATCCACAACTATTTTTAGATTTTAATTCTAACTCTAATTATTAACTAAGTAATGTGTTTGGTGCGGTTATGCAAGAGAGGCTATGGATGTTTGATAGACTAATAACGAGTATGATGATGTATGGAACATAGATATGGATTTGGAAGGAGAAATTGAAAAGAATCCAGGAGAGATATATTAAACGGATACTAGGGTTGGACGGTTGCACGCCGGGATACATGGTAATGGAAGAATTAAAAAGGGACAAGATAAGAATAAAAGCAGAAAGGAGCCCAGTAAACATTTAGTGAAGTGCCCTATTTAGTGACGTTCCTATCACTATTTCACTTCAATTATAGTTCGCATCAACTTTATCTTCATTTGTATTCCGACAGGTGGAGTAATTTCGCCATCTGTAGCCGATAAAACAGACATTTTATGTGAAAAAATGTGAGAAACTGAACTATAAATGAACTCTTTTATGACAAAAAAATCATGACGCATCTTCAATATGATGTCAAAGTGACTCCAAAATGTTTACTGGGAGAGCAGTCAAGTTCGTAGAGAAAATGAGTAACGCTGAAGGTGAAATCCTAAGAAAAATTAGGGTGGAGGCGCGAAAAAGATACAGAAGTATTATGAAAGGAATGGCGACATAGAAGAAGGCACAAGTGTGGAAGAGGAGCTAAGGGGAAGAGACAGGGAGATACAACAACTGGAAAGAATGGAAAAAATTGAGAAGAGCAATTATAACAAAAGATATAAAAGGATTTGGGAGAGAGAGATACCAGAATACTTAAGAGAAAAATACACAAAAAACATAAGAATGATTACCAGATTCAGATTGAGAAATGAGCAAAAAGGAAACAGATACTGGAAAATAGCAAGGATGTGCAGGGTGTGCGGAACGGAGATAGAAACATTGGAGCACATTAAGTTTTCATTTGAGAAAAGGGTAATAAACGGGGAAGCGAATATTGGGAAGTTATTAAAGGGACGCAGTGAAGGGAAGAGGTGGATGGTGGAGATAGAGAAAAGGAGCAAGGAATGGGAGAGTAGCAGGAAGAGCGAAGCAGTAGCAGTTTTGCGTTTACTTTTATAAGGATAGGATTTTTTTTTTTTTGAAGGAGAGAAGGAGCACAATGAGATGTAAATACATGAGTTAAGGCACAAGAATGAAGTGCCAAATGGCAAAAACATTAAAATAATAATAGCTATTCCAGTGGTTGTTTAATTCCCAATTATAGTCCAAGACATGAACGTTCTGAATAGGTTGATCGAACAAAAAGCGATGTATTAGTAAAGCATTCTCAACGCAGTTCTCTATAGGCCTGTAGCACAACAAAGTACTCATACTCAAAAATGAACTAATTAATACAAATTATTATTATGCATCTATATGTATAGTATCAAACGATAACGTACGTCATATCTTAACGTAACATCTAACACAACACTATTAAATAAAGATATCAAACATAAAATAAATAATGATCCAGGGAGACATTTATGGAGCTATAATAGTCAAAGATAACACTTCAACAGACATTTTCATGAGGTCAAAAGTGTTTTCTCTGACATTCAACAGGTTGCCCTCATAAAATGTCACCACCACCACACACAAAAAAGTAGGATATAAAATATCACAAAATAAAAAAATGTATAAGGGTAGAAATTCCCCTAAGGGCAATTGTCATAAAGGAGACAAATATACGTATATTAAAGTGAATGAGTAAAAGAGATGGCGATGTTAAAAAAGATGTCAAAGTTAGGGGACAGATCATTGTACGGAAGGAGGATGGTATTATACGGCATGTTATGTGTAGGAGTGAGAAAGTAGATGAGTTGTTAAGTGTAGATACAGTGACAGTTTTAGGGATGTATAGATAAACTTTATTTGGTTTTGATAAAAATCAAGTGGGTATTATATTCTTTAAGTACTTAAGATCGTAGATTATTGTGTGTTATTGTACCGGTACAATACCGCAAAAATATTGTTGACATAAGTAGAATTATCTTGTATTATAGTGTAGGACAACCTGTTAATGTACCTGTGGTCATGGGTGTCCACAGGTAGTGGAAAACGGGCTACTAGATAGAGTGAAATCTACGATTCATTTACTGGATAGAATGAAATCACATGTTATCAATCTTTCGCATTTGAATCCATTGATTTAATTTATAAAATATACTAGCAACAATGATAAATTATAGAAACTGCGAAACTCAGGAAAGTAAACGAAAGATACGCCATCCTCTCTGCTCTCTTGTTATCAAGTGATCATGCATGAATTACATCACAACAATTTTATTGTTTTTTAACCTTATCTTATTTTGTTCTTTGGAAACCGAATTTTAGATTGTACCCAAACTATTTCATATGTTTCCATGGCCAATTCCGAGTAGTCCAACTGTCTTAAAACTGACTGACTTTCTCAGTAGGTATTTTGCGTAAAAATATATCAGAAAATCTAAAGTTTAAGCTAAAAAACTTTATAGAAAGCTAAAAAGAAACACATTTTAATTACACAGCTATAAACTATTATATAATTATTCGCGTTCAACTTTTCCAGTACAACTATTTCACAAAATGTTACTCCTCTATTATGCTCACTGCATTCGTTATTTGAAAAGATCCATTTATGATATCATTACGAGTAATTCCTTTGCAATAATAATTAAAAATGAATTCTTAAACACTAATTACGTTTAATTAATTTTTATATGTAAATTTGAAAATAACAATTACTCGTATGCGTCTCTCTGTAATGCACAACAAGGCTTACCAACTTATATCCCACAATTATAAATTATTGTTATTTAATTATTATATTGCATCTCATATACCGAGTACTTTATAGGTAAGTAACGTAGCAGCTATATAATTTCAATGATATATGAATTTCTTTAGATGAGTAGAAAGTGCTTTGAGTGCTCTTGTTTTACTCGTATTTAATTACACGGATATCACATCACGGGTTGTATAGAAATAAAATAAAAATGTAGCTAGCTACAAATTTCAAATTCTCATCAAGATTTTCACAATAAGTAATTAACTATTTATGGTGAGATTTTAGTTACAATTCGATCAAGTCTGTAATAGGTTAATAGACGTGAGATATAAGGTAAGCGTCCACACTGCCCACTTCATAAACCGTTTTGATATTATTGAATAAAAATGTAATAAAACATTACATAAAACAGTTACAGGTAATGGCTGTACTGTACTCTTTCCTTGCAATGTCTCTTCCAGGCCTTTTCACTCTATTTTTCCTTTTCCTTCCCGCACATCCTGCATACTTTCGCTTCTACCATTCCAATTTGGGTTAAGGAAGAATATGTCTTAAGAGAATAAGCCTCTAGTGTTCAACTGGTCTTAATTCATCTAAGGGCGTCTACACATGGGTCGACTGATTTCAAACTAGCCGCGCAAGTGTTCAACGAAAACGAAAAACGAGCCATGTCGAGTCGTGTTTCGTGACTCTATAGAATTTTTAACAATAGCATAATAGAGTTTTTTTCATTGGAGCTTGTGCATTCCGTCACTCGCATACACGTGCGTTCTCTCTCTCTAATAACACAGTTTCTCCATTCTCATTCGGTTCGGGCAGATTCGGGGCTCGCGTTTGCAATCAGTCGACTCATGTGCGGACGGCCTAACTATTAAAAAATAATGAGTTTTATTCTCAATGATACCTTCCCCTTAAATCTGATTTCCAACTGTCCACGATGTAAGACGGGCAATGTAGCTGATCTATTATATTCCACTTATCGTGACTCAATACTATTCCAATGAACGCCGGCTAATGGTCCGGCCCGGCCCTTCCAATCCGTGATATTTTTTCTGGTAAATACAGTCACCTGATGAAGGTTGTTCACTAATTTTGACAACTTATCTCCACACGAAACACGTTAATTATTAATTGTTAATTTATAATTATTGTAATGCATTTTAAAATTTAAAAACAGTATACTTATGAATATAACAAAGAAGTGCTTATTAAAGTTGTAACTAATTGCCCGTTACGAATCAAAAGAACCGCGCAGCACCGAACCGCCGAAAATGTGTAAGTCACTTGGATTGAAACGTGAACAAATCACAGACGGAGGTCACACACTGTAATAACAGCACTTACAATAGATAAGACAAAGAAAGGTAACCTACTGAAACAGGGGTGTGCAACATAAAGTACATGGGTGATTCAAAAAATCTAAGCTTTGTATAAAATGGGGGAGTCTTCACCTTTGCTTACAACGATAAAGTGTTGGGTTGCAAAGTTTAAACGAGTTGTGAAGATAAACATCGCAGTGGTCGGATAAATGAGGTTAATACGCCAGAAATGGTTAAAAAGATCCACAAAATGTTATTTGGATAATCGTCGAGTAAAAGTGCTCGACATATTAGAGACACTAGTATCTTAAAAAGTGCTTGACCGAAAATTTTCATTACCTACCCGAGTCGAAATTTTGACCCTATTGCCGACTTAAAAGAACCGGTTTCTGGTTTCTTTTACACAGGATTTTTGCTCCTTCTTTGGGCCTACATATGGCAGTTATCGGACAAATTACGATGTTTAGGCTCAAATGAGGATTACATTCAAGACCTCATATAAACTTAGCCACGCCTATTTTATATTAAATCGGAATTTATATTATTTGAATCGGCTCCATAAAAGGTAAAAGCAGTTCATCCATAGACAATTTTTGTGTTAATCATTATTAAATTAGAACTTTGCTCTAATTACGATGTAATGAAAAATAGCATATATTCAAAAAGGTTTCCTTCGACTGATTTAACAGGTTTTTGGATAATTCATTATGACTAATATAGTGAATATGGTTAATTCGATTAAAATTATATTCTACCGCTTTTATTACAAAAAGTCTCATGTAGGTATTGTACGAGAACAAATACTGAACAAAAGGTTTTAATTATATTATAAATTTAAATTTAATATCTATCTCGCTCCTTCTTATCACTTTAATAAAATTTCTATCCTACTCTTTCAATCAGAAGCTAAAGAAAAGCTCTTAAGTAATGTGTGATATAAAAATTAAACACAATATAGTAATCAAATCTTAAGTAATTATATCTTATTGAATTTACAACAAATAAAACATGAAAGACAAAATTCTATGTTAGAAGAAACTTGAAAAAAATATAGAAACTACTGTAAGATATACCATAAGCGTATGACATTATGTATATTTTATGTCATAATTATATATAACTTAAGTTGAAATATAATGAAATTGAATAAATAGATAAATAATTTGTTTTCCTCTATATATAGAAATTTTCAAAAAGATTCACAAAAAAGGTAAAAAATTAACAAACAAAAATAAATAATTCCTAATTATATCCAATAGTATCACTGATAAGAAAAATAAGCCTTGTGCTGAGTAATAATTAAATCAGGCTCAAAGAAAACCCTTATAACAAATGTACAGACAAGAGGAAGTGAAATTTTGATATGAGAAGATATTCTATTTCGCGCACAACTGCAACACCTACAACTTTCATTTTCTATAAAAATTGGGTGTTAGTAGAGAACCTTGCATAAACATATATCTATATCCACCTCTCTTTTACTCATACATTAAATGATATCTTTCCAACTTCATTCCAAAGACAACAATTGGCAAATTCCGTTTATTCAAGTTTCCACAAGAATAAGCAAGAACAAACATATAACGAATAAACAATTAAACATTTAAGATAAAACATATAATCCCTATTTAACCCCCTTCTACAACCCTAAACCATCTCTCACCGTTCTACGTTTACAAAATGCTGAAGGGGTAAAGGGGGATCATAAGTCAAAGACAAAGCATTATCATCTGTACTCTGTTTGATACAAAATTAGAGTTAACTGATGATAGCAAATACAGATCTCTTTATAAATGTACATACGGATATATGCATGTGTTTATATGTGTAAGTGTATATAAATATAAATGTGTGTGTGCGTTTATTTAAATAACATGAATATTAAATTATAAATTAATAATGAATATATTGAAAATTAATTACAAAGTAAAATCTGAAAGCGTTTTGAAATGTGCCATCATGAACATGAATGCGGTGTATATTAGGATTTATATATCACGCATTTATATGTAAAACGATGCGTACATGATATGTTACATGATAACAGTCCTTAAATTTTCTTTTTTTAATTATTTGGCTTCAGTTTATTTAGCCGTTTTGCCAAAAATTCATGTGTTATATAATTTTGTTTAAATTCTCATTGACATTAATTTAGATGGTTCTGGGTAGAACTGTACAGAGAATATTACAAGGATAAAGTGAAAGAGAAGTGGAAGAGTATGTGGAACAATTCAGAGAAAGGAAGACAAATTATCAGTTTACAGTCTTCGGTGTGCGGACGTCGTTGGTGGTGGAAAGCCCAAGGTCCGAGAAAAGTGTTATCACTTATCTCGAGACTGAGGGTAGACCATATAGGGGCATTGGCACATCTTAAAAGAAATCATTTGGTACGAGAATATTTGTGCAATTGTGGAGAAGGAGAAGCAGATCCAGAACATTTGATCTTCCAATGTACAGAAACGGAGTCCTGCAGAAATAATTTGTACCGAGTTTTGGTAAAAATGGAGTGGTGTTGCCAACGAGTATGCAGGAACTACTAAGATATCCGAGGTGGCCAGTGTGCTTAGTGATAGACAGGATATGGTATATAACGGGTTTAAAAGTTTAGGTGTAATAATAAAAGAAATGTTAATATGTAAAATGTAAATAAAATGTATTAGGAAGGGCGAAAAAAGGATCGTGATTCTAAGAAGCCCGTGAATGATTATTAAAAAAAATATAATATATTATAAGGAAAAATGAAAATATAAATGCACATAGAGACCGTACATAAATGCATATCATTCTGTTAATATAATGATGGCATGTTTGTTATTATTATGTAATAACTTATTCAAAATAAGTCTTCCACAAAATTTTCCCGCGCGTTTTTTCCTGACACGCTTTCGGAGAGGTTGAAGATTTATTTTTGGAATTTTAGAAATATACTAAAACTTTTTTGGTTGAGTCTTCAGCATGCGGTCTAGCATCTCTTTCACGGTACAAAAAAATGAATATGATCAAAAAAACACCATCAGTTTAATTTTGTGAAGGTATTGTGAAAGTGCCCATTAGAAAACATCAAATAAAAATATCTAATTGTTAAGAGATTTTTGGTTGATTTATTCAGTGATCGGTGAAAACTGGAAACAAAGCATCGATGAACAAATGCCCTGGACACATGAAATGTTTGTATACTACATGTGTAAGTGATGTACCCAGTTCCATGTTAGCTGGCGTGCTGTGTGTGAGAGGAGGGAGGGGGCGGTAAGGGGGAGGTGGTTGTATCGCATATAGTAATATAACAACACAACATATATACAATTACGTGGAAATTTAATCATCTGCATACTTGATCGTTTTCCATTCGAACGATCACAGTGTTTCGCCGTTTAGTGGGTGGTTGAACGAATACATCCCATTCCCGCTTCCCCCTGACCCTTTCCTACTCACCACAAAATATATCAGCATCTAGTTCAGAAGCCTGCGAGTCCCTGTGCTTGAGCAATGTGGAACCGTCATCATAAACTGGTGCTTCAGGGGGAGTGAGAGGTGGTAGAAGGTGGTACGGGTATCTACAACAACGTCAAATACCATCAACCAAAAAGGACCCCGCAGGGCTCTTACTGATATTTTGGCTCTCGCGGTAAGCAAATGTTTTTTTCTGTACGATATATATATATATATGTATGACCAGATATATACTCAACATTTTATGAATTTTATTTTTTATTTTATTTTCATTAATACCCTATTAGACATTTTGATAGGGAGATCGTTTATGAATCTTTTTAGTATCAAAATTTTGTGTCTCATTTGTGTTTCTGATTTTATATAAAGTATATAAAAAAAAATTATTTAAAACAAAGAATATTTTTGCATAAACATGGGTTTTTATTAAAATAATTAATTTTTAATGTTTTTGTAATTGAATTCTAATTTTTTTCTGTATCAGAGCTAATCTGTTATATTAAAGCAGTGCTTTAATTTTTTTTCTTTTTGACAGTGCAGTAGTCGAAAGCATTTATGATTACTTCAATTACGATCGACCTGGTACAATTCATATCAATTTTGATAAAAACGAAACACAGAAAATGTAGCATTCGTCGGGAGATAAACCCCGAAGAGGCAGCAGTCTGACAATTAGCATAATGACTAGGTCACTTTATTTAAGGTTATACACACATAAAATTTGGACTCCACTTAAGGAGCCATCCATAAATTACGACACTCAAATATCATGGTTTTTCTATCCCAAATTATTTTTTGTTCTTTGGTCTTGCTTTTTCTATTTTTAAAGTCGAATTTTAAATTAGATGTGACATCACATCTGAATATTAAAATATGAGAAACTTCAATAGCTTTTGAGTTTTAAATTATTGCGATTTTGAATTTGTTACAAGTTGCAAGCCTAAAGACCCTGAATTATTAGTTTAAAATATTTGGTGTTTATTTTTTCATTGTTTATACTTTATAGGATCAAATCATTATCATCACCAGCACCACCAGTATGCACTTTCCCTTTCCCTGTGCCCCTTCTCCCGCAAAAGTTGTGCACACTGGCTGCAGCGTCCATCTGCTAACGACACAACACAACACAGTTTCATACTGATACGTATTTATTGCCCGGTAATAACAGTGTTTTGGATTTTGTGAATTATTTATTTATGTGACGTATAATTTAGCACACGTCGAAAAGGTCAAACCGCCAAAGGTTATTTGTAATATACATATAAATACTGTTATTTAAATTCTTCTCGCAAATAAAAACTTGTAAGGTAAAGTATTGTCATAACAAGATATTAGTAGGTAATTAAGTCTTATTATCACTAAATTGCTATTTAAGGCTTATTAACACACCAATGGTTTATTTAACCCTTGACCCATACAACACAAATATTTAAGTTTAATGAATTTATGCAAGAACACAATATTTGCTGATGCAGTAGAGTCATTAAACATTGGCAGCTTAATACTGCACTTTCTAATAGAAATGTAAAATTGTATGTTCTATACCATTATTATCAGGGCTTTTTTGTTAGAGATGACACATCTAGAAACGAGCAAAATGAAGTTTAAATAACAACCAATTAAAAAAGTTCTATTTCATTTATTTATAAGTATTGGATATAACTTTATGCCTTGATTCATTAAAATCTTCAATAGGTTTAAAGTGAAACTTGTACTTTGTAAGTGCGCACGTATTTGCTGCGTTAAATTGTATGATTATTTGAGCGGTGCACTCAATGAAGTTTAAATTGTGATGTATATATATATATCACATTATGACTGTTTAAATTGTGGCCCGCTTAAACATATTACTTTGAACTTAGGTAAATATAGTTGCATGATCGCAAATATTTACAAGTAATAATAAAACAACGTATGCCCTCAAACTCGTATCAATACATTATTTACAGGGCACGAATATAGGTGCCCCATTTGCAGTGTCTGGTAATTTACATTGCGTTTACGTTTCCATTTATTGTAGTCGTAAACAATTTAATAAGTATTAACTCTTGCGAAATGAAGAATAAAGTCCAGTAGCAATCAATAAACTAAATCATTTAGCCAACCTTACTACGCAATTAGGTGAAATACTCTCAGAGTTTACTTCATTTATTGTACTACTTGTAATAGCCTGGGTGCGTACTAGTACAGAGTGCAGGGCTACAGCTACACTACAGGCCTGATACTTGATGCACACGGACGTAAAATACAGGACAAGCCATAAATCAATCAAACATAAATTAAAACATACAACATGCAGCATATAAACATTAAGTTTAAACATGTAAAACATATATGCTATACAAAATTAGCATAAAACGTATATTAATAAGTTGGTAGTACACTGTACATTATAGCGAATTAATAATCAAATTATTTGGATGTCAACTATCAGGTTTATACGCATGAAAACATGTGTTGACATGCTGGTACTATAGTTTTTATACGTGGAATAAGCTTTTTGCATTGTTTTCGTTAAGTTACATCATAGGAGGACGGAGTAGACATTGTTTTTGTGTTAGCAAATAGAGCAGGGGTCGGCTCACTTCTTAAGTGTTACCACACTGTGTTAACAACAGTATTAAGTATAAACAATAACATTTATGATGAATGAAACTATGAAAAAGAATGAACTATAAAATACATTTATGTAATGAAACAATATACTATAAATTGATAATTTCGGAGTGGAATAAGTGGTAAATTTCAGCACACAATTTTCATAGTTGCTTTATCAGAACCCCTAAAATAAATACTAAAAAAGAAAGACAAGAAAAATTAATGTAGTTTGCAGCAATGCAAAAGAATAAACCCATATAAAATTAATTAAATTTAAATTGCAAAACAATACTACATTAATTAATTTTATATTTAAATAAACTATTATACCAATGTTAAATATTGTTAATGTAAATATAGTACGAGTATATTAAAATATTATTACAGAGTTCTTTTGAGTATTATAGTTTTTTTTACTAGACCACTTTATTTTAAACGTGAGGCTGTAACCTATAACTTTATGTGATGAAACGCTATGTTTTCTGTATGCTATCATAAAGCAGCATATGATAAATACATAAAAATTAATAACTTTTTCAACAAAAGTATATTTTTGTGGCGCTAGCGGATCCCTTTCATTTAAACAAACGTTTATAAAATGACAAATGAAGTGGAAAAATTTTAAATACATAAATATAAAATATGAAAAGGTATTTTTGTAATAATTGTTACCTGACTAACTGATGCATCTTTTTCAGTTTTGACCTGTGGTCAGAGAGATAGCTTGGCCCTTATGTCCCTTGTATGTACATAACATTATTTTATAAAAACCATAAAATATAAAAAAAGGATAATAAAGCGACACGTCGGCGTTTTTGTTTTAGAAACCGTAATTATAAATACAGTGAATTTTAGGATATTTTTGAAAAAGTTCATGATTGACATACTGGAAAGGCATATGGTGTACCGCTTCGAATTATCGTAAAGTCACTTAACCATTAACCCAGATTTTGTTCTGATAAACTTTGCTATTAACCCATTAAAAGCATAATTCATATTTTGCTTCAAATACTTATTTATCTGCTAGTGATATAAGATTAGGTTTCGATTAGTATCTTAAAAGTTAGTCGGTGTTACTCAAAAGGTGCTATTATAAATAGAGCTATAAGTAGAACAATTTTTATAATTTAAAATTTTATACAGGTTCATTTGCAAGCAAAAAATATCCGACTATCTCAGTCCTTGCTTCTTTACTGGCTATTTTTATATTTAGTTAAACTAGGATTTTTATACTTTCTTATTTTAAAATGACGCACTGAATCTATTCCAATTGTCATATTTACAATCTAGATGGCAGTGCCTTTATAAAATCATGAAATGTCAAGACTAGCTATCGAGATTAATTAAGAAACAGTTTTATTGATCTCCTGACGGAAGAGAAGATTGAAATATCCGCTGTTGAAGTTTAAGCGACGATATGTGTTTTAAACAGGTTGCCCAGTGTGGGCACGACTATCTTAGGAAAATGTTATCTGATATAACAAAAGTAGCCATAAACTATTTTACTAATATACACCGTTTTGTGACCTATTTTTAATCCATCGTAAAGGGCTTCTACTGGAAACATCAGCAATTTTAATATAGAAATATAAGAAAGAATGCTATCAAAAAGATTTGAAATAATAGTTAACATGTCGTGGTTTATAAAAAAAATGTACACATAAGAAAGGACCTCTACATACCATCTGGTAAATACATCATCGGTATGACGTAGTGGAAAATACCGAAACAAACTTCAACATCATCCAAATCCACTTAATACCAGTTTGCTGAATTTCCAAAAATGCAATAAATTCATTCATTCAATAATGGCAACAAATTAACAATTAAATTGGGAGGAACTGGATTACTGGATCCACTGCTCGTAAATTGATCTAGTTAGTTAAAAAAAAAAGAAAAGAAAAACGAAACTCTGAAAAAATATATATTTAACCTACATTAATACAATTTTATTTTCTGTTGAATCAAGAACAAGATCCCACTCTAATGACACAATAACATTCTGATACCATGTCATTATTATTATTATTTACCAACTGAAAATAATTCGCCATTATATCACCAACACAAAAGACTAAACAAAATGTTGCAAAATTGATCAAGAAAGCAAGCATTGCAAACAATTTCACATATTTATTAAAAAGCTTAATATTTTTTCTGAAATATTATATCGATTATTAAAAATATGACAAAGGTCAAAATAATTGAACTGACGTATGACTGAAAATAATAAAAAATCTTCATTTCTTAAAACTTACAAAGACATAAGGACTTTTCTTAAATTTATTGTAAAAATATAATACAAATAGTTTTGTTGTGAACAATGAGAATAATATGACTAGATAATAGAAATGCATGTGCAATATTTCAGGGTTCGATGGATTTTATGATTTCATAAGCATACCTTAAATTTCATATTTTGAAGGACTTTTGAAAATTTGTAATATATAAAACAACATTAATGCGAGTATTTACGTAATTCTTTTAAAATGTTGAAGAGTCTTATATCGAACAATTCCTGGTAAGTAGCAAAGGTCTTATAGTTATAAGGATTTGCTTATTTGTTTCACCACAGGGTAGCACTGGGAACATATTTAGTACCGAATATCTGGAATTATTCTATTTATGAATTTTAAACAGATTTTGTACATTGCTTAATTAAATATTATTGATTTTATTGATTGACTCAATACACCGAACCCGTCCAAATTAAGTAATAAGGCAATTTAGGTAGTGTGTAATGTGTATTGAAGAAAGGAAAAATATGTATTAAGAAATGATTCAAAATTTAAGTTGAGATTCCAATTGTAATGAATCTAAATTCGTGCTCCTTTAAAAATAGAAATACTAAGCAAACAATTACCAGATTCCCTTTATCCAGTACGAATTTATCACAGACTTATCATCAATTTATAAATTTTATTTATCTTATTCTATTTTATACAGTGTAAAATCTTAGACCTCATTCAATTTAGTGTAAAAGATTTGTTTGCGGTTTAACTGGCCATTTTTCTCATAGGGTAAAATACTTTAATTTGGGCTATGATCAATATCTACAATTCTAGAAATGTATGTACTGATAAAGGTAACTACGAAAATCTCAAATGAATTTTTCTTAAATAAGTCACAATATTATTAAAGAAAAGAGTAATTAAAACAGTCGTTTAAAGAACCTAGAAAATTACATGGGTAAAATTATACAAAAAATTAAAGAACCATTCAATGTCATGTCCATCCTTACACTGTACACCTTAATTAATTATTATTTTATTTATATTATTTAAATATTTTAGTAAAATCAATAGAAATATAATTTCTCCGCTGTACGAAGTTTTTTTCCTGATTTCAGCTACTTGATTCCCGACTCCGCAGCAATGCTACTACAACAATTTGATTGATTTTGTTTCTCCTGTTGGCCGTCAGAGTACAGCACTGTCTTTCAATAATAATTCTTCACATATTTATTAATCTAGCAGCAAATATGTGAACAAACTCTTATGAATTTGATGCATTTGTTTAGTAGGGGCTGGATAATGTAAGCAAAATCACCCTCAGTGCTTCCAGTATTTTGCTGAACAATTCTTCAAGGCTGCATCGCTACGCATGTGTTTATACGAGTAATATCATATGATATTCTTATCAAAATAGTTAGTGTGCACTAAACTGTAGTTAATTCGTTGTTTTATTAAACAAAATATTACAACGATAGACACGTGTCTCCTATATTTGACGTTGTCTATACGTTGATATGTTTAAGGGGAAAGGGATGACTGACGTATAAGTTGTGTATAAGAGATGGCGTCACGGAAGTCGGAAAAATAATTATTTTAATGCAATCGTAAAATAGTTCGAGAATTTCCAATATTATTTGTATCTGTTAATTTACAATGAACGGATTTAAATTTCTACTTAGAAAGAAAATTAAATAAAGTTGTTCAATTTGGGAATAAATGGTCATATTTCCCAAATTTCTACTGAACTCTAATTGAGAATACAATAGAAAGTCAAGGAAAACTTGACATCTTCAAAACTAAGACGACGCTGCGACGAAGACGTCAGTGACAACATGACGCCAAGTTTTTGTTTATTTTACTTGTAAATGGGACTCCATGAGGACGGCTCACGCGTGCACGGCTCGATGCCACGATCTGGCATAAATGACTGAGCCGCCATGTGGTGTGGTGCGTCTATTTTCTCCATACTGGATGCCCAAGCCCCAGTGCCCGACGCTTGCAGACAGACGCTGGTCTACTCGTAAAATGCTAACGCGAGTTAAGTTTTGGGAACGATACTTAACACAAAAAAAATACTTAATTTATTTTGAATACAAATTATTTATTTGATTATAACGATAATACAATGGTTAAATAGTTTGTTGTAACAGAGTAGCCGAGTTCTGTTGTCAGAGTTCTAATAAGACTCATCCCCTCTTCTTTAGTTCATACCGTTTTTATACTGTATTCTTATTGATGTTCCAAGGTGACATCTAATAGTTGATGACTATTAGTTGTTGCCGTGTGTTTTTCACAGGAAGTATATTTCGTGAATAATATTTATAACAGTTTACTTTATCTTTCAAAGGTGACATCTAATAGTTGATGACTATTAGTTGCTGTCGTGTGTTTTAAAATATAAATATATTTCGTGAATAATATTTATATTTTAAATAGTAACAGTTTACTTTATCTATTGCGCAATATGATGCAATAATGATGATGTAGTAATTAGGGTATAGTTAACTCCTCCTAACCTAGATAGAAAATTATCTTTGGAGTTAATTTTCTTCCAATTGTATTACCTCTGTTTTATTAATTTCTTTCAATATTTGATTTTTCTTTTTCTTTAAATATAGCTTATATACTAGTATACATATAATTATAATAATGATTAAAATTATTACAATAGTATTAGTATTGGTATGTATTTTATGTTTTATATCTATATTGGTTAGTATGGGTAATTTATTATATTGATTAGATATAGATTTAAAGTCGTCAAGGTTTACGTGCTTTAAATTTAAATGTTGTATTGGAAGTTTTTGAGTAGTGTTAAAATTGTATTTTAACATTGCAGTTTTTACCTTAATTGTTGTTTTTAAATTATTTATTTGTGGAATTAATTCAAAATGTTCATTAATTAATTGACATTTATTGGGCAAAGTTATTAAGTAACTTCCTTCTAGTACAAAGATTGATGATGTATCTTGACTTTTTAAGGTAGTTTTAATCTGTTTGGGGCTAGATAATATCCATGAGTTTTCATTGATGGCTTGAATAGCTTCAGTGTAGTTTGCGAAGGTATGTACATCACATGTAGGGTTTTCCAGTTGTCTTACAAGCTGTACTTCACAGGGTGTGTGGTCTATCCATTTCTTTTCTTCTATGTTGCATATGAATTCCTCCGTTGTTATTTGTCGGCATTTCTTATCGCTTTGAAGATAGTCTGTTTCTGATATTAACAAGTATCTTGCGGAAGGGATAATCAATTGGAAATGGGGTTGATTTTTATATTTCATAGGAACTGAATAGAGGTGGAAATATTGGTATTTTTGATTGGTTATCAAAGGTATTTTAATTATCATTTTTATTTCATAATTAGTGATGTATGCATCAGCTTGGATTAATTTATCTAGTTTACTCAATTCGTCTGAATAGGGTATTACATATTTATCTGTTATTCTTCGTTGTATCAAATTAATTTCTTTTCTTAGTTCTTCTGGAGAGCAAATAGCAGGATGGAAAGTCTCAATTCTTAGGAATGTTACTGCTTCTTCTATTGTATTAAATTCGTTGATGATAGATTGTTGAAGCATTATTATTTGTTCAAATATAGATTTTATTTCATCTTCTTTATTTACTCGATCAAACTGAGTAGCGATCTGTCGTTTTGATTCCAGTAATTGATTTATTATTTTCTCCATATGTATTTGATTTTCATTAATATTTTTTATAGCACGTTGATGTTTTTCTCCGGCTTTTTCCATTAATGATGTTAGTTGATTTATGTTCTTGTTTTGTGCATTTGATTTTAATTGCATTTGTTTTATAGCATTGTCATATCTTCTACCATCTTCGGCATCTAGGTTTCCTGATATAATTTTAATTATATTTCCTAGTGGTTCTATTGATCTTTTCATTCGATTAATAGGTGTAGTAAATATTTCATTAACAATTTGTTCTATTCTTTTAGTATTTTCATTAACAGTAGTTTGATATATTTTATATGGTGTTTTATCAATTTTTAATGTATATTTTTGTAAAAATGTTTCTGCTTGTAGATTTATGTTTTTACTTTTTTCAATCAAAGGTGCGTAGTTTATGACTTTTATGAGTTTCCAATATGTTTTTATGTTGGTTGCTATTCCTAGTTGTACTGGATATAGTCCGGGATTGTCAGTAATTTTCTGTATTACGTCTCCTGTTGCCCCGATGGTCCAACCTCTGGAATTAAAGGTGTTTTATTTTAGTAACTTCTTTTGCATGTTTTGCTATAAGTTTTCCTGTTTGTATATGTTTTAAATTCATAACGTTTGTTTGTTTATTTATTTGTTGAATTACATACTGTCCTTTTTTAATTGGATCTGCTTTATTTCTTAGATTTTTGTTTATGTAAACTAAATCTCCTATATTAAATGTAGTAGCTTTTATTTTGTCGTTAATTCTGTTAATAGTAACATTTTTCTTGTGAATGTTTTCTTCGTGTATTTTGTCGTATATTCTCTCTAGGCTGTCAAGATGATCTTTTATCTTGTCCTGGGTAATTTCCTTTTCTATTTCTAGATCAAATATGTTGCGTGTGTTTGATCCGTATAATACACTTAAAGGAGTCATACCAGTAGTTGAATGTATGGTATGGTTATAGGCTAATACACATTTATTCATTATTTCCACTGGTGAGATAGTATCATTAGTTTCTTTGATTATTCTATAATGTTCAATCAGTGTGCTATGTAGTCTTTCTACAGGACTATTTCCGGTGTGATGTCCTGCTGTAGTGAAATGTGTATTTATTTTATGTGTAGCCAATAGTTCTTTTACTCCAAGATTTATGAATTCTGATCCTTGATCCATAATTATTGTTTGAGGTATTGGTATTGTGGATAGTATTTCTATCAATTTGTTTACAATTTCTATACTATTTTTACCTAGTATGTTTTTTATTATAGCATATTTGCTAAAGGGATCTATCATTGTTAGATATTCTTTTCTTTCAATAACAAATGTATCAATGTGTATTAGTTGAAAAGGTCTATTTGGAGTCTCAGTGATGTTCAAATGAGTTTGGGTAGGGTGTCGCTCATATTTGTTAGATTTGCATAATCTGCAATTGTCCACATATATTTTTATTTCTTTTTCTATGGTAGTCCAAAAATATTTTTCTTTTAATCTCTTGATTAAATCGGGTATTCCTCTATGATTCGTTATATCCGTATGATATTCGTGTATTAAATTTTTTCTTTGTTGTAAGTCTTTAACGTATTTAACGTTTTTCATACACCTGTAGAGTTTTAACGTTGGAAAATATTCCTTTCGAACTATAATAAGGTTTCTGTATATGTCTTCTGCAGTTTGTACGTAATATTTTTCTTTAGGATTTAATTTTTTAAGTTCTTGTATTAATTGGTCTTTATTTTTATATTTTACTGATATTTTAAAAATTTGTTGTGTATCTCTTTTTATTAATATTGTTTTAGGTGGTTCTTTAAAAGTATATGTTATAAGTATCTGATGTAGATGTGATTCTAATGGTTTTTCACATATAGGTATTCCTTCATCGCTTTCTTGTTGTGAATGAATTGTTGCGTTAGAGACAGTTGAACTTCCTCTTATTGGTGGTGTTTTCATTGATCTTTCTTCCGGTGTTTGATCAATAGTATTTTCTTCAGACGTTAGATCAATTATTTGTTCTGGTATTTCTTGTTGTTGTTCCGGGTTATTTTGTATAACTTCTATGTCGGGTATTTCGTCAAGAAATTGAAGATCCTCCATAGTCACATCTGGGTTATTAAAGAGTGAACTGGTTTCATCTGGTTTTTCAGTTTTAGGGAAAACATTTATTCTGACTCTTGATAAAGCGTCTGCTACTTTATTTTGTTGTCCTGGTTTGTATTCAATCTCATAGTCATAGTCTAGTAACTTGATTTGGTATCTTGTTAATTTTGAAGAGACGTTCTTAGTGTCTTTAAGCCATACAAGAGGTCTGTGATCAGTTATCAATTTAAATTTTCTTCCATATAAATGATGTCTGAAGTATCCTGTTGCCCATACAATCGCTAAGAGTTCTTTTTCGATTGTTGAATATTTATTTTCAGCTTCATTGAGAGTTCGAGAAGCATATGCTATAGGCTTGTCGTTATTATTTTCCTTCTGAGATAATACTGCTCCGATTGCTATGTTTGAAGCATCTGTCGTTAGAATAAATTGTTTATCATAGTTAGGTCGTATCAATATTGGTGCGTTTATTAGGGTTTCTTTTAAAACATTGAATGCTTGGTGGTATTCAGGTGTATATAGATTTTTATGTCCTTTCTTGAGACATAGGGTTAATGGCTTAGCTATTTTCGCATAATCTTTTATAAATTTTCTATAGTATCCGGAGAGTCCAAGAAAACTTTTTATGTCTTTAGGTGTAATAGGCATAGGAAATTTCTTAATAGCTTCTAGTTTATTAGGGTTTGGTTTCAAGCCATTTGATGTTACAATATGTCCTAAGAATTCTGTTTCTTTCTTTAAGAATTCACATTTATCTATTTGAATTTTTAACTTAGCATCTCTTAATCGATTTAACACATGCCTTAAGTTTTCTAAATGTTCTTGTAGAGATGTTCCAAAAATAATTATATCATCAAGATACACTAGGCAAATATTATTTACTAGTCCATCTAAGACGTGGTTCATTGTTCTCTGGAAAGTCGCCGGAGCATTTTTTAAACCAAAGGGCATTCTAAGGTATTCATAGTGTCCTGTTTCTGTAGAGAAAGCAGTTTTCTCTACACTGTCAGAATGCATTTCTATTTGTAGAAATCCACTGTGTAAATCTAAGGTTGTAAAGTAATTTGAATTACCTATTTTACTAAGTACTCCGTCTATATTAGGTATCGGGAATTTATCTTCAATTGTTTTATGGTTTAGTTTTCTATAATCGTTAACAATTCTTATTTTCGCTTTTCCACTGTTGTCCATTTTCTTTGGGACTATTATAATAGGACAGTTATATGGTGATTGACTGTTTCTAATTATTCCTTGATTTTTCATATTTTCTATCTGTCGTGTAACTTCTTTTCTATGTATTTCTGGATAAGGGTAGTTTTTTACATAGATGGGTTCATCATCTGTTGTTCTAATATGATGTTTAGTTACATTAGTAAAAGATAGTAATTCATTTTCTGCCGGAAATAAGTCTTTGTATGAATTTAATAATTTATATAGATTTCTTGATTCTTCTTCATTAAGATGTTCATTTTTTATTTTTAATGTATTTAATTTAATAAATTCTTCATTGTCCATATATATTTTAATATTTGTTTTCGGTGTTCTTAGTATATTATTTTCAAAATCAATTTTTCCTTTTAGTTGTTTAATTAAGTCAACGCCTATTAAACCGTGGAATTTCTTGTCAAAGTCAAACAAATATATTTTGTGATATTGGTTTTCTTTGAAAGTAGGAAATAGTGGGATTGTTGCCGTATATTTATGGTTGGTAGTTTGATGTGGTGTAGTGATTGAAAATTCATCATCTTTTACATATTTATTATAATATTTAAAAGCAAGAGATGGTTTTATTAAGGTTCTTGATGATCCTGTATCAATTAGAAACTTAGCTTTTAATTCGTCGATATATATAAAAGGTAAAGGTGCATTTTTATTAGTGTTTAATTTAATATTTTCTAATCCGAGGCACCTTCCTGAAAATCCTCTTCTTCTTCGTAATTTTCATTAGCTGGTTGTTCAATTTCCTCTTGATTTTCATAATTTTCCTCACATTCTTGTGGTTTGTCATATTGGGGTTCATTTTCATTTTTCACTTGATATTCCAAGTGATTTATTCGTGTCATTTGTGATGTTTCCATTGGTTCATACCATCTTTGGGTATTCTGTTGTGGAAACTGCTGTGGTCTTGGCATGGGTGGTTTAGTCATTGGTGCAGGAAACTGTGGTTTCTGCATAGGTGTTGTTTGCCTCCAATTGTTAAAAGGTTTATTTGTGTTTTTATTACCAAATGCCTGTTTTGGCACATTTTGAGACACAAATTTGGGTACTTGTTGCTGCTGTTGTTGTTGAGATACAAATGGTTTATGCTGTACTTGCATAGGTTTATATTGTTGTTTAGTAGGGAAACTGTTTTCAGGTGTTCTCGCCGTTCTCAATGGATTACGATTTTTCTCATTTCCCATTCTAGTTCGAGCATACCTGACATTTTGTTCTTCGATAACAAATGACCATGCTTTTTCCAATGTTGATGGCATTCTTGCTCTGATATTGTCTCCTATGGTACCTCTTAGACCTTTCGTAAATTGTACAAGAATAACATCTGTATACAATTTATATTTGGCTTCATACGCACTTTCGTCGTCATTTTCTTGACTATGTGATAATAGTGCGGCTTTGTGGTGGACACATTTGTTATAAAAGTCCTGTGGAGTTTCTTCCAACTGTTGCTCTAGTAACCCGATTTCACAAACTAGAGTTGTCTCGTTTCGCTGGTCACCAAAGTTTTCTTTTAGGATAGTTTTTAATTCTTCCCATGAATGTATATTTCGTCCAGCTGTTACGTAAGCTGCACTGTCTTCTAATTTCGATATTATTGTTTCAACAATATACTTTTGAATTGTTGGGGGTGCATCCTCGTAAATTTCAACAATAGTTCCTACTTGTTTTAAGAAGTCGGATAATTGTGCCGTATTTCCATTGTAACGTTTGATATTTACGAAAAATGAATTGTCCATTCTGAAGGGATGAACTAATTCGTGTCGCGGTATTTGGACTTGCTCTACAAGAGTCCGTTGTTGTAACGCCGATAGTCTCGTTTCTAATTCCTGAATTCTGTTCATAGCCTCAGCTAGAATTTGTTCAGCCGTGAGATTAGGCATATTGTCTGTTTTTATATTTAATTTTTCGAATTGAAATGATAATTCACTGTCAAATTGATCAGAGTCGAAATTGGTGTAATCACTCGAAGAATCACTGGTGTTATCACTTTCGCTCATATATTAAATATTTGGGAATAGGATAGATAAAAGCAAGAAAATTGTTAAAATTCAAAAACTGACTTACATTAGAGTTACTGCGATGAGTAGTCTCATTCTTGTAGGTCTCAGGAGTCTCGTACTGCTGATGTGCCTGTGGCTGCTCTGGTTCGGTATGTTGCAGAGTTGGTTTTTCTTTTTCACTTTTGTTTTCACTTTTGTTTTTCACTTTTGTTTTTCACTTTTGTTTTTCACTGTTCTACTGGTTCTGATGTATATACAGTAGTTTGCGGACACTGGTTCTGTTGTATATACAGTGTTTAACTCGGTACTCCTAACTTGGTTCTGTTGTATGTACAAGTTAGTGTCACTTTTCGGTTCTTTTTAGGAATAACTGCTTTCAAAAACTTCGTTTTTACTAGTCACGGTGGCTAGTGAGTTATCCTACCGACTGCGCCAGTTAAGTTTTGGGAACGATACTTAACACAAAAAAAATACTTAATTTATTTTGAATACAAATTATTTATTTGATTATAACGATAATACAATGGTTAAATAGTTTGTTGTAACAGAGTAGCCGAGTTCTGTTGTCAGAGTTCTAATAAGACTCATCCCCTCTTCTTTAGTTCATACCGTTTTTATACTGTATTCTTATTGATGTTCCAAGGTGACATCTAATAGTTGATGACTATTAGTTGTTGCCGTGTGTTTTTCACAGGAAGTATATTTCGTGAATAATATTTATAACAGTTTACTTTATCTTTCAAAGGTGACATCTAATAGTTGATGACTATTAGTTGCTGTCGTGTGTTTTAAAATATAAATATATTTCGTGAATAATATTTATATTTTAAATAGTAACAGTTTACTTTATCTATTGCGCAATATGATGCAATAATGATGATGTAGTAATTAGGGTATAGTTAACTCGCGTTCTTACATTAAACAAAGTGACACATTATAGCCACCGTATATCACTTTCCGTGCAATACTTGCAAGATTACAATACAGACATACATGAACTTTATGTATGTGTGTACGTGTATAAACAATATGTTATTTATAGGATGTATAAAAGCTGTGTGACAGAATTTATAAATACGGGATCATGTCTTATTAGTGGGATTAGAAAAAGAAAGGAACAAGGAAATATATTACGCGTGTAATACAGCAGAAAATGTAACAGTAATGTATGTAAATTTTAGCGCAGTTTTAAAACCATTAACATTACAATCGCGTAGTGCATTCTAGTATGTTATGAATTATTATTTTGTAAAGTGCTCTATGCTGTGCTAATAAAAGATTGGTAAAGTTTCATAAGGGCTCGGACATCAGCCCACAATTTGTTTCTCTTTGTAACAACTAATACTTTAGTTTTACATAACATATTGGCCGAAATTTTTAACATAAGAAAACTGTCCGCAAGATGGCTGCTGTGTTTGGTCACAGTAGAATAAAAAGGAATAAATAAAGTATTTAACATTTAAGCTCAATAAATTCAGGTTCTTGTGTTTTTTCATAACCATGGGTCCATTATTTGAACACCTGACGAAAGAATAGTTGAAGCAATGGA
The DNA here is from genome assembly GCA_963678705.1 of Panorpa germanica. Lineage (NCBI taxonomy): Eukaryota > Metazoa > Arthropoda > Insecta > Mecoptera > Panorpidae > Panorpa > Panorpa germanica. The sequence continues at coordinate 13,456,734 of OY783217.1, forward strand.
CTACAAATGGAGAATTTGCCCCAAAGAAAGCGAAAACAGTTCTATATCACATATCGCGCTGACCATAAAACTTTTTCACGCACCTTCTTCGCAATATTACAATTTTTTCATCTCAAACTTAAGGAATTGGCTCGATGGTAAGGTAACAATAAAGACTTCATTGCTGCGATTATTATACAAAAGACAAATCCTATTTTTTGATGCTTGAAAAGTCGAGATATTGAACGGCCAAGTGAAACAAAGTGAATTACTATTTTAAAAAATCGAAATTTTCGAAAAAATAAAAAAATGTTTTTTGATCACGCCAAGTTGACAATCATCCCTCGTATTTTGGGGTATATCACTGAAAAGACATATTTTAGGGAAAATCCTGGCAAAGTTAGCCGACCCCTGGTCTAAATACTATTTTTAACTAACAATTAATATTTTAAGATCTTCTTCACTGTTAAAGTACAAAAAAAAAAAAATACTATAAATTTAATAATTTATTTTCTATTATTGTAATTAACATGTAATTCTAATTTTGTAATTTGTACTTATAGATACTTAATTGAGCCATTCATTGAAGTGCTTTGTTCCGAAGTTTAATGATATTCCAATACCACAGTGATTCCCCTGCACCCAAATCTTAATGATTTCTTCTAATTACCAACTAATTCCCACTAAAACCATAGTCCTTGGGATAAAACACTTCTCATTTCTACGATATCATAACTAATACTAATTCCTCTCTAAACGCATCGTCGGATTGTTCTTCGTAGGTGTCTAATGATGTCCATTGGGGTTTTTATGATGGCAAAGGTAAGAATGAGTTGTTTCTTCGGGTTTGTCTTGTTTAGTAGATGACTGTATCTACGTACATGCCTGCCGCCTTCGTGGTTCATCGAGCATCTACTGCCGTCTACTGCTGTCATGACCCAGCAACATGGCGGTAACAGGGATTTGTCCAGGACATGGACCAGAACGGTGGACGCAAGTCCCGAATTCAATTTCAGTCGCTGCATGCAAGATGCCTAGACCCATCTATAATAACTAAAATATTCAATCCACTTGATACACTCACGTTGAAAAAACATCGCGTTGTAATTATCCATTGATTATATTATCTGTCTCAATTAAGACGGTTCTTAATTACTATTTATTTTCTGTATCCATATCCGCATATAGTAGTAAACGGGCACATCAAATTTATTCTGGAAGCCTTGTCAAATTTCCTTATTATAATTATCAGTTAGAGTTGGATAGAGATTTATTACAAACGTTTGTTGATAATTTTTATTTCTCCGCCACATTTTTGCTCGAGACAAATATAACTCTAGCGTCGCATCAAGCAAACTATGTCAGTTAATATTTTTTGTTAGTTACTAAAACCTATTCCTTTACTCAAACTTCAATTTATTGTTATATACATACTATAACCGTTTAGCTACTTTTACTATAATGGAAAATGTAGCTAATACCCTAAAATTGTATCTAAATACGAAATGTTATAACAGTGAAAAATTAGATAATTACTAATAATGATATAGTTTTAAATATATTCTTTACAATTCTTATTTTCAATTTGATGTGCAATCTTTTTGTATTTGAATGTATTATAGAATACCTTGTATTGTAGCAGAGACCGCGGCAGTTAATTGTTATTATATGAGAACATGTTAAGACACCCTGTGGCGAGGCTTTATTAATTTTTTGGTATCATTTTTTATATCCGGCGCCTTTCGGTGACATTTGATACAAAAGGATAATATTAACAACAAAATAATATTTAAAAAAGTTCGTAAATTACAAATAGATACATTCCTGTGTCTATTAACATATTGAGGAGTAATTAGCAATTAATAAAATACTCAGAGGGAACTATTAGGAGCTGGGAGAAGGAAAGAGAATTGAAAGGATAAATGGGAAGGGGCAACAACGATAGATACATATAATTATGGACGAAGTGGTGTTTGTGATATCTAGAGAGGAAGAAACTTAAGGAAACTAGAATGATCGCGAGATTTAGGCAAGGAAACTTAGAAAGAGAAGCAAATATTGAATGTGGAGAGAAGGAAGATAAACCGGAGTATAAGACGAGTAGGAGTAAAGAGATGGAAGAAAACAGCATTAGTCTGAAGAAACTATTGCAATGGAAGAAAGAAGAAAATAATTTAATTATTAGACTTTGTTAATTTAGACCTAGATCTAGTGAAATGCGAATTAAATGTAAGGAGGTTTTTAAGGCCGTAAAAACATATACAATACAGTACTTTACATGACCCAGTGGGGGAGAGAACAGATGCTTGACGTTGACTACTGTGTCTTCGCTTTCCATACCCGAAGCAGAGCTACATTTCCTGAATTTGGTTGTTATCAAGTTAAATTGATTATGTGCATACATAATCACAAACTCATTTGGTAACGGTGTAGCTGAAGGTACTCGATTTTCATTGATATTTTTATGTACAGTTTTAGGTTATGATGTGTCGTGTGTACTATATATTATTTTAAATGCAACACTTTTACGATTATCTGACACATGACATTAATATTCTATAAACAAAGTAATGTTTTTTATAATAATACGCGTCCGTATATCCAAATGTCATGAAATAGTCGTCCAAACATTGATGCTGGATCGTCAGATATTTATAATTGAAATACCATCTGTGTGTTCTAATAATGTGCTAAAATACATTTATTTTATGTAAACAAAATATAATTTATCGAATGACAAACAAATGTAATGTTTATTTGAATGTCGCGCGCTTTTATTTATTACCGTAGCGCGGACGTTAATGCCATTAAATTTAAACTTCCAACTGGATTAAATAAAGTGAATCCACAATAACAGAAAGTAAAGCATATGTAGATGATAAAAAAACAGAAACAAAAATGTATTAAATTGTTATTGTGGTAAATATTCATCGTCTGTGAAATATTTGTTTATGTGACACTTTATTTTAATTATAAATACCACCATACTTTTCTATATTTATGGTATTACTTCCTGCAGAAATTGTAAACGTACCATTAATCAAGTATCAACTGTTTATTGTCGCGCTTATATTAAAAGTTAATGTAAACATTGAAGCAGTGAACTATATTTAGTGACATACGATTATAGCTTGTGCCTGGAATTGAAAATATCAACAGTTGTAACATACTCGATCATACGCGATCGCGGGGCGGTGTGGTGGGGCTATGTGCTCTGCATACACTTGTAAAGTGAGCACAGCTGAGAGCAGTCAGGACCCCAGTTTAGCGGGTTGTGGATGTGGTCCAAAGAGCAGGAGCAATTAAACGATGCATTTAACATGTTGCCTGGTTATACAACAACCTAGTATTATTTAGTGCATATGAATTTCAACAATTTCAAAGAAATTCATAAGATTAATGTAATTAATGTACATATAAAACTGTTGATTAATTGTAACATTTAAGGGCTCTCTTTAGGAGCAAATCTAGATTAAGAAATAACGCCATATTGACCTGCTCTGACGCTATTCTATTCTAAATAGTAAACCTTAAGCTTTAGCATAGTATTTGATGTTTTTGTACAATTTTATGGCGGTAGGCTAGAAGGTGACATCATCTTCTACTACAAAGGTCTATTCATGCAGAAACGCAAAACTTCTGCGACACACGACGCTAAAACATAAAAGACTGGATGAACGGGTGCGTGATGGACAGATTACGCACCTGGGTTGCTGGAATTGCAATCGGACAACTTTTGATACACTTTATATTTCTCGTAGAAAGGAAGAAATCATACCCTGCGGATGAGCACAGAGATAATGTTGAAAATTTTGTATTAAGACAGATTTGGCGTAAATTTGTACATCTTCATTTGAGGCATCTATAAGTAAAGAAGTGCAAGTGACAAATTTTGAAAATTTGAGATAACCCGGAGAAACGATAGAAGAGGTACTAAACTATTTAGTGGCACAGATTTAGCTATCTAACGTGAGTTCTAAAACTGGCACTTAAGGATTAATTCTTGACTGTATAGAAGTCTCCTCACTATCAAAAGTGAAACATTAAACATCGTTGAGTCGTTATAAATCAGCGCAACATTCAATGTATCTGTACGATCTGTAGGAGCTGTACCAACGTTACATGGAGTACAGCCAGAGAAACTTTAGTGATGTTTATAATTTTCATAGTACACTGAAAATGTATAATTAAAATTATGTTTTATAAACAATTTTTTCAAAATAAAACAAGTAGGTACAATAGTATTACCCCGTAAGCGCATTTAGAAAAATCTGAATATTATAAAATAAAATACAGAAAACTAAAATTAATGAAATCAACTTTTATGAATACGAGTGCAAAAATATTTGAAACTTTGTTACTATACCCATATTCTCCCAAGTGGCATTGCGAGAGCTATAACACAAGTACAATATGATACATAAAATAACAATTTTACAACACAAAAACAAAGTTGACCACATTGTATGATACAGTAAAAGTAGAGAATGTGAAATGTAGAATGGAGAATATGCACAATGTAGATTCTAGAAAGGGATGGGGAGGGTGAGAGAGGGGAGGAAGGAAAGAGACTACATATACGACTCTATACGAGTAACATTTAATTAAAAACCTGATGTTAAACAAATATTAAGTGACTTCACCGAGAGAAAGGCAGCAACAAAAGCAGTAAAAAGGCTCTGAAACCCAGAAAACAAAAAGGCACCAACAGGGAAAGGGTAGTTCTCGGCAGTGGCGTACTTGTGAGTTTTTAAAGGCAAAAACATTTGTTAAACTATACCAGTGGAAAAAGTACTGAGCTCGTCAAGTTTATGGGACTTCCAACTCACTGAATTATAACTAGAAACAATCTTTATGCTGTAACAATTCTCGAGGTCCCCTGCTGGTACCATGTGGGCACTATCTATTGTCCGTCACTGGTAACCGGAGTTGGAAGCTATTGGTATGTGGTGGCATGCATGTAAAAACCTATGTGATACATCTTTAATGAAATCTCCTTTCAGCAAATAGGAGGGCATAATATTTAACCCCATATTGCTTCTACACCCCTACACCCTTACCCTTTCCACTTCCCCCTCTTAGTAGGGAACGGGCGCCTTGTGTGACTGAGTACAGGGAATTAAACCGACACTAAAACAAAGGAACCGTATTGTTATATAATACAATGCTAAAATAAAAAGTCATGTATTCAACCTTTAAGGGATAGAAGGCTATTTTTAAAAGGGTTATATTGGAATAAATATGTAATTCTTTTTTTTTAAGGGTGGTAATTGTTAAAAAAATATTTTGTTTGTTTATTTTAATTAAGGATGGTGGGTTTACAATATTACAACTAAATAATACAAAATATTTTTTAAATTGAACAAATAAATACAAATATGCTTACACAAAATTAAAAAGAATCCTCATCCTCATTGACAACCAACTAATGAAAAGCAAATCTTAGTATTCCTTATTTTGTACTTGCAAAATAAAATATGGAAGTGCAACATTAAACCTAAACATTTATAAGTTCAAATTTTTATACTCTAATTTTAATTGCAACATTCTAAATATTGAAAAAAAATCGTTAGAAAATTAGGTGGAAATTAATTTTACTTTTACTTTATAAATATCTACAATATCAACAATATCAAGAATTTATACATTTTAATTTTTATGCTAATTAGTTGGTATCAATTGCGCACATATTGCGAGAGCAGAACTTTTTAAAGTGCTCAACTGTGGGAAGCATTTGAAACATTCAATGCTGAGCATAATGCCGCATTATGCGCTCTTGTGCCGTAATTGGAAAACAGCCTATGGTCCTCTAATTTATTATATATATATTTTTTTTAATATATATTTTTGAGTGCATCAACTATTGGTAGTTATTAGCACTTTTAAATCAATATTACATTTTTATATACATTTTCTTATAACATATAACTTATACAATATATAATAATTCTTCCTTTCCATACATCAGCTTCTCTTTCATTATTCCATTTCAAATTCCTCTATCGGTGCTTCTCCAACAACGGTCCTCATCCTTTTTCTATTTCAGCATCTCGATGTTCAACGCCTCAACTATGATGTTCCCCATTCCATCCAATCTCTTTTTCTTCTTCTTTTTTTCTTTACTTTTTTTTCTATTTTCATTCTCGATTTCTATGGTTGCACACAATCAATTAAATCTGATTTTACCAAACCCAGAAAATATATCTCTGACCCGGGGATCGAACCCCGAACACAGTTCTCAGAGTCAAGCATCAATGCTCGATATTTTTTTGTTTAAACTTCAGTTATATCGTAACTGAAGTTTAATACAGATCGAATAAACGACGCTTGGTGTGCTATTTTTGTATTTATATTACTCTAACCTCTTCTCTGCAGCCTACACCCACTCACTCATCTAGTAAAGCAACATTGTAGTCATTACCAACTATAGATGAGGATAAAACAAAACCTGTATCTCATCCAATAACAATACTTTAATTATAAAAGTCTTGCTTTAAAAAAGTTAATATCATTCTATGAGCAGCGCCATATTACTTTTCTTTTTTTTTAACTTTTGTGTGGTACAACTGGGTGTCAGAGAACGGACTATCGGACAGTCATATAGCCGGACAGACCAGAGACAGACAACCAGACGTTCTTAGGAATAGCATCAGCGTGATCACCATCACCATCACCATCGCCATCCACAGACACAATGGACCGCATTCTTGTCTGAAGTTTTAATAGCTTCTGTCAGCATGAGGCTATAGTGTCGCACGCGTTGTCATTCCACGACATGTATGTATATGTAAAAAAACATATGGTCACAGAAAATATTATAATAAATTATTATATGTTGCTTGAAGTATTGATATTGATTTATATAATACTTTATTGTGCGAAATTGAGTGCGGAGTACTACTGCCAAAGGGAAGATTAAAAATGAAATAAATTGTTCGATTATCGTACTTATCGAATGAAAGAGTGAGTTGTGGTTATTTTTGCCTCGTAGAGAAATTGAAAAAACGAATTTACTCATAAATGTTCATTCACTGAGTATTTTACAGTAAGGCCCTCCGCACACGAGGCGGCTGGTTGCAACCTTAGCCCCGAATCTACCCGAAGCGAATGTGATTACAATTGTTGTTAGTGAGAGATCGAGATATGAGATAAAACACGAGAAAGGCACACGAGTCGGCTGATTGCAAACTAAACGCGAAACAAAGTTTTCAACGAAAACGAGCACGAGCCAAGTCGAGCCGTGTATCGTGATTCTATAGAATTTTTAACAATAGCAAAACAGGGGATTCTATTGTGTTATATTTGATTGTATGTATGTATTTAAATACTTTTCAATAGTATTCGTGCACATCTCTGTTCATGATGTCATCATCAAAAGCATGCAACCAACCATGCCCTGCGACCGAGAAATAGAATCGCTGCTAACGTACTCAAAACCAGTTTGAAATCAGTTTAGTTACGTTCGTGCCGTGTGTTTTCTCTCACTCGTATACACGTTCGTTCGTTGTTTTCTCTCACTAACAACACAGTTCCATTCTCATTCGGTTCGGACAGATTCGGAGCTAAGGTTTGCAACCAGTCGCCTCATGTGCGGACGCCCTAAGTTTAATACGTAATTGAAATGTTACTTTATTGAGAAAATATTTCTTTTCAGTGCTTCTTAGTTGCATACGCCTTCCCTTCTCTGTTATGATATTATTTTCATTCTTTTTTGTCAAAATAAACTTATAGTTACATTCATAATTAATGGCCTAATATTATTTATATAACAAAACACAATAAACTACCATATTGAACGCACAAAAAATACTTTAAAAAGTTCATAAAGTCACATACAATACCAAAAAAATAACACCATAACAATTGAAATATTAATTGACTTAACATATGGGTAAAGGTCTAGAAGTTGACCTCTCACATTTGTTGATATAAATATAAAAACCCATTCAAAATTTAATTTAAAGGTATATTTGATACTGACCAGCAGTCTATAGGTAACAGAAATACTTTTAAAATACTTAATGATTGCCATCAGTGGGAAATGTGTAAATAGCAAACGAATTTTTGCAAGTGTGGTTCGTCCCAGTACGGGCACCGACTATGAAACTTGACATTCATGAAGTTATGGTAGTCAACTCATATACGTAATAGTCAATGGTCCCGCATTACACCTCTGAGTTTACGAGCGTATGTACTTCATTAGTCTGTAGTAAATAATTCGAACTGCGCCTACTGTTGTATCGTCATTTGATGAGTATTGTACAGGGGTGTATTAGAAGTTAATTTCCTTTTACCTATTTTTACATCCTGTGAAGACTTAAACGATAGGCTGTGCGCTGGGGCTTTACAAAACCGCAAAATTTGGTTTGGTGCAATTTTATAAGCGTACAAGTTTACCATGAAATTTGCAGAAGATGAACGCAGCTAAAACGATAGCAAACTAATCCATTTCATATATTATTATGTTCTAATTCTTTTTATTTATGTAATATCATATAGATATTTTTTGTAAATCATTATAGAGTAAAAGTTTTAATGAGGGAAGGTTTTATTTATTCAAAACTATAATATATTTTTAAACAGATCTACCAGAGCTGAAGCAGTTTTACCAAAATAAAAAAAATGCATAAAGCGCTATTAATTAATTATGTCTCACACGCAAAGGCAGCATACGGGGGGTTTGTTGTATGAGTTATAAGCTACACCTAATCTAAAATTTGACTTTAAAAAAAAAACAGCTAATTTTTTTTTATTACATATTTTCAAATGTGTGACGTCATGAAAAAGGGAAGCGAATGAGCGCAGGTAAAATAAAAACCATACATTTGGGTGACGTAATTTATGAATGACCCCCATAAAAGAAATGAATGATTATAAAACAGCTAATAGCTCCAATTGTGCAAAGAATTTGACAAAGGGGGCCAACAATTTCCTCTACGTCTGGTGCCTTGATGTATCTTAATTTTCGTGTACTTTAAAAAAATTAAAAACAGCTTTTATGCTTTTCTCAGCCTTAACTAAAATTTCTTTTGATATTCAAATCCCGTCTAAATTGTTTTGTTTTGATAACAATGTTTGCATATCTTGAATCGCTAATATTTGTACCAGCTCCACCACTGGTCAAGTATAATTCTATAAACGTTTTTAAAACATTTCATCATCCATAACGAGTTGCAGTCGTTGAATGCACTTGGCCAGCATTCAACATTATGGCGGACGAGAAGTTCTCGATGTCCTCTATAACATATTCTTAGATTGATTGCAATGTGTTTGAAGCCCATGTCGATGTCGATGTCCATGTCCATGTCCATATCCATATCCATGTCTTTCTTCAGCCCTCGTCTACATTTATTCTTTTCGTTATTTTTTTATGATTCTTTGTTCCATTGGCAGATGGTAAATATGTTGTCTTCTTTAACATTTACCTTAATATTTTTATAAGTTATTTATTTAATTTTAACACAATTTAAAAGAAATATTACTATACAGATGTTTAAATTCTGTTCTTTTATGACGTCAGAATCATCGACAAAATATGCTTATTGTGTAATAGAAATATTTTCAAACAATTTACAAATTTATCATCTTTATTTTTTTTTATTTATTATATTTTGATTCCAGTGCTTTCACGGTTCAAAAACTATTTAGGAGTTGAATTTGAAATATACAGGAACATTAATTATTCATTTAAACAACAAATTGATGAATTGAAAAGTGTTAACTGTCGGAAACCAATCTATGATGGTAATATTTAGTCCTCTGAGTGATCAAAGTAGTCCGAAATAAATTCTGGGAATGAAGTAAAGTCACCTAAGAATTTATCACAATTTACTTAAATTTTATTCATAATTCTTTTTCCCTAGATGATTCAAGAAGCAGCTTATAGCAAGATATTTTTGGAGAAGAGAATTTGTAAATCTGGTCCTAAATATCCTATTGACTAGGAACTAATAAGGACAGGAAATTATAATATTTTAAGACCTTATACTTGGTATAGACTGCTGCGACAAAAACATGCGACATAAAACATTTGTTGTAATAAGTATTACAACACATCCACACTAGTACGACATACAACTTTGAAAATGCATACATACATTTGAAAATATGAAATTTATAAATACTTTATGGCTCTGAATAACAGTATAGATTATAAATTCGGCTCTGTATACACAAATACACTGTTAAATAACATATTCGTGCATCAACAAATTATATATTATCATAATTCAATTAAACATTAGCAATGTAATCTATTTAATTTGAATCAATAAATAAATAAGTTTTATTTACAAAGTACTTTCGATTAAATTAATTGGTTTATATTTCTCACAACAGAGGTTGTTGATAACCATATGTCTTTAGACAGTTTATTCCAGGTATAATAAAATGGCGACCACATCTCCTGTGGCGCCTTTATAAAACACAAAATGCCCGCGACCTGTACCTATGTCTTAAGTCTTAACACACATATATAGTTATTTATTTGACATATACGTAATACTATTATAGATCATTCTATAGCTTAAAGGCCCAATACACACGTAAATGTGTTGGACGCGGCTCCGAATCAAGGCATGCTTGCGATTTTTGCGACCCGAAAAATGAAAATTATAAGTTAGTCAAAATAAATTTTTATTAGAATTAATGAAACTAATTTTTATATTTGTGAAAAAAATTATATTAGTTATTTTATCAGTGTAATTAGTAGTGATTTAAAATTAGCTTTAGTATATTTTTTTCATGCATGTTGGCCGAGCGAGTTGCCAACCTGTTCGAGTGTATATGAGGCCTATTATATCTGAATCGGACCATTTACAAAAGCAATGTGTAACCTTAATTTTTATTTGTTTATATTAGATACATCATTCAATATTGTTTGGGTTTTGTTCCATGTATAATACGAGTAACGTTGTGTATAGTAACTGCATTACATAACCTTTACAGAGGTGGGGCCTTTTCACCTGAGCAAATAATCATAAGGCTGCTTTAAAAAATATCACAAGATCAGTATTTCAGTTATATACAGTTTAACACAAACACAAAAATATATTTTGCACTTCTGGCTACTTTCCTTCGTTTGTTATTAAATCGGCCCATAAAAAATTAGGTTGTTTACCTCTGAATTTAACTTTGATCAGGTTCCACCGTACCTGGACATTTATTGGAGCAATGCAAAGGCGGTGTTGTAAAATATTTGACGATGGACCCACAATTATGAAGTAATAAAAATAAATAAAAAAAATTAAGTGTCAAAAATTACATTTAGAATTTAATTAGTCGGGTTATTATAGTACTGATGTTTATAACGTAGTTTTCAGAAATGGTTAATTAGTTTTACATTTTGCTTTAAAAGTTGTGTTGATTTTAATTAGGTACGGGAATATATATTTGGTTACGTTCAGGAAAAAAAATTCGTATTTAAGTTTAAGTTTATGGGGTAGGGTAATGCATTTTGCTTCTGAAACTTACGCCTCCGTTTTTAATCCAAAATGCCTTCGAAAGGGACTCTTTTTTATTGTCCATAAGTCACCCTATATCGTCCAAATGTGGATTTCTATACTAGGTCGAGTTCTAGAATATCGTATTTAAATTTTATATACTTCGGATTCAAATTGTTTGTAGGGGTCCTTGTAATTCTTTGTAGACCACTCTTTTTGCAATTCACTTAAAATAGACTTGCCCAGCGAGACCTAATTTAAAATTTGGCAACCTAGGTATCAAGAGACGTTGTAAAATCCAGACGCTGATATGATGCTTTCCATAACCCGGTTTAAAATTAACGTCGGTGAAGTACGCAGCCGATTCGATAGCAAATTTAAGTGATAATAGACTGTAGAAGTATTAAGTAAGTTAAATATTATTATATAGTATTTAAATTCACCAATTAGTGTCTTATATTGCTGTTTTAATATAGGAAAATAACACGCAAACGAACATCTAAAACCTCATTATTTAATGAAATTATTTTTTTATAAATAGGTTAACTAATATGTCTCTTAGGTAATTACAACATTTCAGCCGTAACTTATTCTTATTTTCTTCAAAAATTGCAATTTAGTGAAATCATGTACAATGACAGCTTTTGTTCATATGTATGCTGGCAACTAAAATATGTGTTTTAGGCACCTTACGAGTTGCCGCACAGATATGAAACAGACCTGTACATGGATTCACTAGATTAGACAGTGATGTACCTAACACCTTGTACGCGATACATTTAATAAGTTATGGAATTACATATTTTACTCATAGCATAAAACACCAGTTGCATTAAATTGGAATACTGGTATTAACCAAGTGAATACAATGTGGCTTATTACTTTAGAAACGCAGAAGAATGTTCAGTAGCAGAGCGGCCATATAAGTTACCTGTCCATGGATCATGGACCCGGCTTGTTCTCGTATGTAGGGTAATACCGTTTTTCTTATTCCATATTTCTCGGTATTATTTTCATTAGAACTGATATTCTACGTGATTTAATGTCTTCCTAGCTCTTGGCGAAACTCCGGGAGTACAGTGTGGCTAGAATATTTTAACTGATGCCAAATATCACAATCAGTAAGAAAGACATTGAAAACACTTCTGCTTCTCTCTTCAAACTGTCCTAGTAAACATTTTGGGTCTCTCAACATATTAAAGATGCGTATGATTATTTGTCATGAAAGAATTCAATTTGATTTCACTCGTTCCAGGGAAATGTCAGTGATATGAACTACAAATACCAAAATCACTTCACCTGGCATTACTACAGTACCATTGAATGAAGTTGCAAATAAACCATTAAAGTGTAACAAAGACAAGTATATCTTCTATCTTTTTCTGTGATATTCTGATGAAGTAAACGTGGAATTTTATCTCTACTAAAATAAATATTTTCAAATGTAAAAGAGATAACAACTATATCTCCATTTAAATGAATGATAATGGAAAGATAAAAAAATATTATTATGAAAAAATCTGACAATATTTTTTTGATTAAACTACTATATTATATTTTCACGTTTTGTTACAACTATTTTACAATTACAAGTTTGATTTTCGCTGTTGGTTATACCAAGGCTGATACATTTACTGAGGCTGATCAGTTTAGATGCCAAAGCGCTTGAGTATGCGAAATGACGGCCACAGCCGGTAGCAACCGAACTAAGCGATGCAATATTTGGTACCATTGGGCAACCTATGGAAGTTGCCTTGTGAGCATGCGATGGCGCATCAGCATTGGAATAACGAGGAGCGATTTAATGTGGAAAATATGAAATAAAAAAAAGTCTTATGAACCATTCCTTAACAAGTATAAATAAAATTAACTAATTAAATATAAAAGAAAATGGCATGTAAGTAACCACCCTGTCAATTTTTACCGTTGTGAAATCTTAGCAAGAGACACTAGGTAATATCAAAAAAATTAAATGAAATGCGTCATTATCAATAAATTTATTAATTAACCTAACCCCTTGGTTTTGTAAAGAACTAAAGCAATGAAGTCACACGATATTTTATGAGGACAAAAAGAACACGATTTTATTTCTCATCTTTTATTTCACACCACAGCGGGAAGATTATTGTGTACTATGTCGACAAAGTCATAAAAGGGCAAACTGTTAACGCCGAAAGGTTTGTTTTAAAGTAAAGAACGTATTAAAAGAGAGTTAATGTTTAAAATATAAACATGGTTACCTTTAGACATTTATGTTCTGTCTCAATTGCGTTTTTTCAAAGAATTAAGGTCCAACATTGGAGAAACTGGTCAGAATTAATTATAAATTGTTTTGTTTTTAAATTATACACTCGTAAAATCGTTTTCTTAATGAATTTGAGAAAATTTAAATATGATATTAAATATCATTCCCACTCACTGCTTTAATTTAATTTTGTATTTTGTATTTAATTTAAATAGTTTAGCATATATAAGTACCACTTTTAATTTAATTTATTTTTTAAGTTTTCTTAGTTTTTATAAAACCTTACAATGACCAATGTCTTAAATTAAAAATATTAAATTAAGAAAAAATATTTTATATTACTACCTCCAAAATGTGACAATATGTCAAAATGCAGTAGAATTTATATTTAAACGAAGTTTAATGTCAGTTTGTCAAAAATAAAGAAATAAAAACAATTTCTATTACTAATTGTTATTAAAAACAGCAATTTTAATAATGTCAAATAATATTATCAAAATTTATATTACTAAAGACGCACGCGCACCAACTAAATTAACTAAACTAAAATAAAAACACGAATGTGACTAGGAATGCCTATTCTGAAAACCTGAAATCTAGATTACAATATTAGATAAAAATAGTAAATTAAATATCAAAACAGTGAGTGAGAATGAGGCTTTAGAGTCCATAATTTAAATTAAAAATTTCCAATTTGTTTTCTTGCTTTTCGACGTTGTAAATAACTAAAGTAGACGGCGTCCCCAAACCAGGGCTATATTTCCTGTGTTTGGTTGTTTCAAAAATGATAATGTGAGAGCGTTTTCCACGTCCTTTCCTATAGCGCCAAAGCGTTTGATGCGAACATAAGTAAGCGTCCATTTACTTTTGAATGTAAATAGTTTATTGTAAATTGGGATACAGCATTAAATTGACAATCTACCCCTATATGTCCCCTGCTGTCAAGGACGAAACAACCCGCAGAGCAACACAAAGGGACCTCTTCCGGCCGAAGGCACACCACGCGTTAATAGTGTAGATTATTATTCCATCCACAAATCCATGATGAAAATATTAGTATTCTTTATCGTATTATTAATTACACAAGAAATGAATTATCTCATTTCTATAAAAACTATACCAACCATAACCCATACATGAACATGGACATATACTAGTCCAATCGAAGTTCAAAAAACGATTATAAAAAATGGTTTCAAAAACAGTAGGGAATATTCTCGTCAATAGTCGTATGTTATTTTATTTTTAAAAAATCGTTTTAAATTGATAGACTTAAATTATGAGAAGTAAAATATTTATTATATCAATTTTTATAAACAAAAGATTTATGCGGCGGAATAAAATTATGCGCATCCGTGTGGCGTGATAAATGTCCTTTGTTGGGGTGGAGAAGGGAAAGGCGGTATCTATGATGGAAAATACAGGACATTGTTGCTAACAAACGTTCGAAAACAAAAACAACCTAAATTTTTATCAAAAATACCACAGCTAATGTAATTGTATGGTTGACAATAAGCCTGTATTTTCCCTTAGGCTCGCCGATGTATGTTGGCATCTAATGATCACATTGATTCGTATGCGAACCATAAAAACATATGCATGCTGCAGTTGAATCATTATCGTATTTAAGCCTAATGCAACATTGTTCAACAAGTCGAAAGACAGTCTTGTCTCTGACAATAATCGCCTAGACTTAATAGTTAGATCTCTGAATATATCTTAATTTAACATGATGTAAGTATGAAGAAGTTTACACACAATCAACATTGTTGTCAACGTTGGCTGTTTTGCTTTGTCTCTTTAAACACCACATGTTGGCAATAAAGTTGGCAACCAAATAGGTCGTCTATGGGTCCCATGATACTTCCACTAAATGACGTCTTTATTTCAATAGTAGCACAACTCTAAAATATTTTAAATAAACCAAGAGTCCAAATTTCATAGTTTTTAGGTCACAGAATCTATTGTTTTTCAAAGTCTTTCGAATTAGAAAACTTGGTTTTTCACTACTGGGTGTATACGAGTATAATTAGAAAAAAATACGTGATCTAATAAATTGTACTTATACTATAAAAAATGCTTCAGACACCTCTTTCTTAGGCTAGGACAGGCTTAGGCTAGGACTTTCTTAGCTAGGAAAAATAGCGGAAATATGAATAATAAAAATATAAATAATAATTTTCATACGACTTTTAAATCATTAGAGTACATGAATACAGAGTACATGAGTACATAGCTAGAATACATGTATGATTCAATTATTACAGAATTATTAATTTAATTGGCTCTATTCTTTTTCGCAGTGGAGACTTATCCTAAGGCGTCTAAAGCATTTTTTCGACCAATTTTTTTTACAATTTAGCTTTTGTATAAAGATGGAAAGTAAATGGAAATTTGATATGTTTACTTACTCTCTGGTGTTTACTAACTTTAAAATACAGTATAATTTTAATAATCCAATAGAGGGCGATTTATGATTCTATTATCAATAATATAGATCACATAATGTTATATTTAGATATATATTTTTTACATATATTGTATATATTAAATATACTTTGTTTTTCGGCTTAAAATGTACATTAAATTATAGACATAATACAGTATTCTAGAATTACCATGGTATTTGTACACTGTATCATGTACATACGCTAGCGATACCACACACACACACATATACAGACATCTCTTAATTGCTAAGCAATAATAATTATAATAAGTAAATAACACATATTACTATGTCGCAATCGTTAATTAAATAGCAATAAAATGACAAAAATATTCATCAAACGATATTAGTAAAAAAGATATACACTGAAGATAACAGCTGTAATGTAGTAACAGGCGCAAACGTTGACCCGCGAAACGTTGCGGGCTGCAGGGACCGATGAGATGAAACGAGATGAGATTTCAAATTTTAAATTAACAGCAGTTATTAAATGAACAGCTGTGTCTTATATTGATTGATTTTTTCAAATAAATTAACAAATGTAATAATATCTATTTTTAAAGTTTAATCATTAATAATTCTGAAAACGAAGTGGATCATTACAGAATATTGTAATCGCAATGATACAAACATAAAGGACCGAGCAAATTATTGATTGAGTAAACTATGAAATATTTCTAATAGTCATAATTGGCAAGTGCATTTGCAATTTAAACCCTGTCATAAAGTGTCATGGATCACAAAGTTTTAGCATACGTCTAAGTCAGTGAAAATGATTTGTGACACGTCCAATGTGTCAATAACGACTTACAATTACAAAAAGACATTTATTTCATAGGTCATTCAGGTTCAAATATTTACCCATTTGATAAGTTGTCTCCTTTATGAATACAGACGCTGGCTACACTGCTCTGTGCTCTGTGCTCTGTGTTGGACGCTACAACGACAGCATCACTACTTGATTTGATCTTGATGATCTTCTGCCAAGATATGACTAGTACAAATTATTTATGGGAGATTAAAGTAATATAAATTAATAACGATATGAAAATAATTCATACACACGTTTTATTACTAATTTAATATCTCTATGTGTGTAATTAATGTTGAATTAGATTTATAGATTAAGATGGTTTCTATAGTTTATAATGTAAGTTTTAATTCTGATATTTATGATGAAACTAGTATCTTAAGGATGTTGTCGTGCTATAATATGGTTTAAAAGTTATGTTGCGTCTGCGTAGTAAGAGTAGATTTATAACTAACTAAGCAAAAGTTTTGTCGAAGTCTGTACCATGTTGAAACTCTTAAGCGACGTTCTCACGAGGCGAGTTGAGTGGATCAGTAATTTCGAACTTTAATTAAATTTATCTCGAATCCAAAACGGTCAATTAAGGTTAAATTTCTTAAATATTTTAAGAGATGAGGCTTATAGTACGACAACGTTCTTAACTGATCTAAATTCTGGTTATTCTAAGGCCTAATTTCACCACAAGTTTATTATCATTACTATTTTTGAGTATATGTACTTTGTGGATTAAGTTTTCAATAACATAAAACTGATTGTTCTTTATGTAGCGGCATTATTTTATTTTGTCATCATTATTCTATAAACAGGCTCCTGTAATAAATCATGAATCATGTACCAAAACACATTAGCAAATTTTTGAAGCAACGACAGCTTGATTTTTAGAATCTATATCGCATGATTTATACTATCAATATCAAAATAAAAAAAATATTATTGAAATGAGTTTCATATAGAAATCTTTCTATAGTTCAAATTATGAGAGTTTGGTGGCGACTCATGCTTAAGCGAGCCATATAAATATAGTATACGATGTTGAATATTATCTTAATCGGTCCTATATACATTTTAATAAAATTAGTGAGACAGTGCTTTTTCATTTTATCAGTAAATTTATACGGTATAAGTTGTTTTAATAAAAAATACAAATTGTCGATAGATCACTCCACATTTACCTCAGTTGCATTATTTGACCAAACCAGCTCTTATTTGACGTTGTATGAATGTCTCTATATTTACGTGATACGAGTATACGAGTATAAAAATGTGTGGTGTGGCACCTACTGTATATCAAATGGTAAAGAAAAATATTTTTGCGTAAATATGAGAATCATTAATCATAATATCACAACATATATTTTCCAATATTTTACACCTCCAGTGCTATAACATTTAAATAACCAGGGTCGTATTTAAGATGATTCAATAGCCTTAGAAATATTGTTCAGAAAAACATTACTGTTAAAGAAAGAAGAAGAAAGTTAAATAACGCAAGAACAAGTTAATGGATGAAGTTCAGGATCTTGAGAATTCAAATGACGATTCTATCATAAGTATAGAATATGCCCCCATTCTGGACACACGTCTGTGTTAAGATAATTCGAGACAAGACAAGAAGAACAATATTATGAATGCATTGAACAAACAGAAACAACACTAACGCCATACATGTGTGTTCGCTTATTCGTACTGATTACTTATCCTTCGACGTTGAATGAGCGTGCACGAATATGTTTATATTCAAATATTGCAAATGAATATAGCAAATATTCCGATGCTATGTTGTGTGTTATTTGCTGCTACTATAAGGGAAACGTTTGCGTTCGTCTACGAATATAAAATGTTGAATGTTGAATGAATGTAAAACCCGGGCCAACAGTTTTGTGTTAGGACAGACTTGTCATAAATGTGCGCGTCATATGTTCACATAGTCCTAACAGTATTTGGAGAGTCAGCACTATTCTTTTAGCAGTTTTACAACTGCATAATATAAAGAGTAAATATAATGTTCGTACTTCATAGGGATTACCGCTCGCACATTGAGTGAAACAGTGCTGAAGACCTAATTGCTAGAATCTGTTTAATGCAGTGTGCAACGGCACTCGGTACGCGATGCTGTTGCGGCTCTGCTAACTCGGACATGCTTTGATTAACTTATTACAGTTTTTGTTTCAACTTCATAATTCAATTACTTTTTTCTCTATGTACCTTAGTAAACCAACAATTAGTAACAGTACTAAACATAACAAACCCTGACGAAGTTTTTATTTAAGTTCATAATTTAACTAGTCAATTATAAAATTCATAAATAAAAAAACATAATAATAATGAGTATGGCGCCAAATCAGTCGCGATGCGTTGGTATTGTCTCTCGGCTGTTCGAACCCGACATAAAGAAAAATTTAAAGCAATACAAAACAAAAGACAGATATTTCAAAAGACTTTGAGAGATCTTTGGATATGGTTTTGAAACCACACCCTCTCATTAATATGGAACACTTTTTTTCATGTTCATCAAGACTTGAGACCAGAAGACCTGGAGGACTAACCGGCCACCAAGGTGTATCCCGCGCATCCTGTACCACGCATCAGTGATGTGATTGGTTGTCCAGCTCGCGGTGACGGTGACTTCTGCTTTGACTTCAAATTTAAAACAACTACAATAAGAAAAAAGGAAAACAAAGCAAACTTAAATGGAATTGTTAGAAGGGTTCGATTTTACGTTACAACTATATTCTATTTTAAGAATATGTTTAGAATTTCATGAAGATTCTAAACCTAGAAGACTTTATTTACCAAAATATACCAGACTGTAATTTGAAAAAAGTAAAAAAAATCACGTTTTATATTTAGAGCAAATGAGCAAGTAAAATACACCAAGACCATAAAAATTGAATCTATAAATAATAAAGGAATTATTAATTATCGTTACAATTCGCTCCCTGAGCACTATGTTGTCTGCAACCCTTCCTCTAAATGTCCCCTGTCTCTTGCCTCCCCTTTTATACTTTTATAGACCAACTCACCCACAGCCTCAGCGTGGAACAGTGGTGCTGGATTTTTAGAGTTGTTTTAATGTAATCAAGTTCTCTAAGATGTTGGTAAGCTACTCGTACCAGAATAAGCAGAAGATTGTAACATTGAGGAACTTGGAAGGCTCTACTTGCCTTCAGGGAATTAGACATTGTTCATTTTTCTGTGTTTGATCCCATTCAAAGAATTCCCGTAAAGAATAAGAAGAGACGTTGTTGATCCTGTAGGAGTGTTGATAATGTTTGCTCTCCAAAGACCAATTATTAAATTTATAACATCTTATAAGGAAAGGGTATTACACATTGTTGAATGCTTAAGCGAAATAATGGAGAACAACGTAAAGAAATATGAAATTTAAAAAATAGTACTTATTGTAATATGGTGTGTGATATGGCTGACTTATTCAAAGATCGAATAAATATAAATTCTAATTTAGTTTTAAATATACCACAAGATAGTATGCAAAATGAAATATTTCCATCATGAAATTATTCACTGATTGATCTATAAGATGGTATTTCAAAAACACTCTATCGAACTTTACGCACAAAGATTGGCTTTGATACAAAAGCAAAACGTTTACCATATTTTATGTCGAAGACTTCAACAGAAGACAATTTTCAATATTCCCCAAGGCTCAAGGGATCAACATTTTCTTTTTATGTACAACTACAAACGCCTAAGTTTTCTAACAAAAGTTTATACTTTAAGAAAACTGAAAATATATAATAATAATAAGAACAAGAACAGAGTGTTGTTTTGAAAGTTTGTTTTAAGTTTTCTTTTTCATTTTAGATTTTGTGATGATCTGAAAACTTTTCATATTTTCCACAAGTTTCTGCAATTCTATTTATATTATTTATTTTATAAAATAAGGCGTTATTACCTTAATATGATTATACGAATATTGACTAAAACTAATGTAATAAAATTATTGTTCTGTTTTCTGACCACAGAGACTATAGTACAGGAGCAGACTACTTTTGTCTTAGATCGTGTTCAGTAGTTCTAATATTTGGATATATTTTAGTGCTTGTGACATCCGTAAACGCTACAAATTTAGAAAAAATGGCGATTAATTACCAGTGAGTCTTATGGTAAAAATGTCAAACATTCAAAAGAGAAATGAATTAGAAACGTCTTACTGTTTCTCCAAATGTATTTGCAAAATTTCGCAAATTAGCTGAAATGCATTAGAATAAACGATCCCTAGATTTATTCGCACAGTAATGCCGACAATTTAACAATTAAATTAAGAGGATATATCTTACTCTTTGACTTTACAACATTAAAATGAAAATATTTAAATTAAAGTACGGAATAATAAAGCAATAACCATAATTCTTTAATTCGTTACGTATTCAAAAATAAATGTAGAATTTAATCTAAATAAAAAAGTAAATAGTTAATAAGTCAAATGTACATATGGTAACTCAAGGTCCTCCCGCCTGGAGCCTGGAGCCTGGAACATTCAAACGACCTGAAAAACAGAGTCATCCTGTTGTAAGTGATATCCCACGGGATCATTTGGATTGAGAAAGAGGATAACAGGAAGTATAACGTAACGAAACGAAATGAATCTAGTAGGATGATGATGGGAGGAATAACGGGGTGGGATGGTTTAATGTAACGAAAGGGTTAAACGTTAAAGAGTAGAAGGGGGTTTCAAGGGTGGTATTTAGGAAAGAGTACAACACACTGAGAGCCGCCAAAAAGAAAAGGGGTAACTCTAACTCCAACTCCAACTAAACATCCCAAAAGCTAACTCTTTTCTACTCCAACAACCCCCACCCATCCCTCTCCCCACACACAATCCTTTTGCGACGGTGCTGTCGGAATACAAATGCAGCAGTAATTGGAAGTTAGCCTAAAGGCAATTGTATGTGCCTGATCAGAAATCAACAGACTGGAAATGGACTGGAAGTTTGTTGAATGGCAAATCAATTGAACCCTTTACCTATATTTACCAACAGACAAGAGCAATATCAGTGAAGGCATCTTCTTCGTTATATTTTGTTAAGAGGGCCGTCAGTCTAAAGACTTAAGCACCTGACTCTGAGCTTTATTAACCAGCATCTACAAATATATAGATTATCCAATGAGATAAATTCTTAATTGCCATTTCATACTAATCAAATCTTTGAGATAAGCTTTATCAAAAATTAAACACAGTTAGTTGGTTATAGAAACTGTTATTTTATTCCAAATTAAAATGAAAAATTGATTCCAAAATTATTTCAAATACGAAAAGAGGTCAAAGGTACCCAAAAATAAAGTGCAATTATCACAAGGCCATTGCGCGGTTAAAATATTTAGGAATAGCTTTTCTGTATTAGTTCAGAGAAAAAGAGAAAGAGAAAGAGAATGGCAAACGAAAAAACATCCGGGGACTTAATGCCGGAGTTTTCAGTCGACGGAGAATATAATAATAAACCCATAACCGGAAAAACTCGTGAAAATTTATCATAATTAGCAGAAAGGAGTTTAGTTGTACAACCCTATAACAAAACCATTGCACCCTAAGGTCTACGAATATACTTCGAAACATCCTTTCTCCTTTCTCCATCCTTCTCTTGCATACACTTCTGAGTTTTTATATAATATCATAAAACATAAACAATAAGTGAAAAACAGGGTTAAAACATTTTATATAAATATATAAAAAGGGTTTTTAAATAATTTTATACAGTTTTTGTACTTTAAATTTTGTTTTATTTTACGTAAATGAATTTCAATGTAAAAGCTTGGAGTAAAAGATTAAGGGACGACTTTTATTTGCGAGGTTTGAAATTAGAGAAGATTTTTGTTACAAATGATAAATTTATTTTCATTAATTAATGATTATTTTTAGGTTTGTTGTGTTGGGTGTTCTGATATGTTAGGAAGTGTGGGAGAGAAGCGTATGGTGCTTAGAGGGAGTAATGGTGCTTCAAAAACTTTTGTGTGGGTGTAGTCCATCAAATAACCCTACAGCAAGGATCTGAATTTTCGGTAATAGCAGAGAGAGCAGCTTTTGAGTAAACATTGTAATGACAGAGACCTCTATGATACGTACACTTGACTAATTAAATCGTAAAATTAATGAAAGTACATTCTATTTATAGCACAGATACAACGTTAAACTATCCGAAATTTATAACAGCAGTAGCCATGAATAGATCATTCTTGTTGTCTGGATATAAAGTATAAGAAGAAGCAGAACTATATTAGGGGCGATAAAAGGCTACGTGCCTAAGAAGCCCAAGAAGTTATATATAAAAAAAAAACGGTAAACTAGTAATGAATTAAATAATTTTCTTTGGAATTCAAGAAATCTGCCACAATGAAATATTTCCATAATAAAATTATGGAATCATGTATTTGTTCGGAACACTTTGATAGAACGTAAGAAATTAATAGAACAACTTTAACAACTACTACTAAATACTATGTGCACAACTATAGTCAGAATCAAATTGGTTTGACAAAATAACGGATACATAGAGATTTTTAGTAAGCAGATCGTGCGTATTTTCTGCACTACGCTTGGTTGACAATTCTTGAGGGGCAAGCACAGTAAATTAAAGATCTTCACTTAAATTTTATATAACAATTCACTTGTTTATTTGATCATATGAAATTCACAAGTTTTAATAATACTAACAATAATTAACACTTAAAATATAACAAAGTAGTAAATAGTAAGTAAAAGGTAGTAAGTAGTAATTAGCACTGAATAGTAACAAAGTAGATAGAGTAGCGAGTAGTAAAGTAAATATTAATAAAGTAGTAACAAAGTAGTAAGAGTAGCAAGCACTGATAACAGTGCAGTCACTTATATAGGCCAGCAAAAGGAGCAGGGATTGTGACCGGCTGTAATCTGGTTGATAAAAGAGGTCTCTGATGGCGCAAATATAAATGAATTTGTCACAAAACAATAAATAATTTGTAATTTGACAAATATGTTGAAATAAATGAGTTTGGCAACATTTTGCTGCTTAAAGGAGTAAAATGTGTGTTCCAAAATTAACCAGAGATCGTGTTTCGGTTATACTCGTAATTGTTCCTGAGTTGATCTCACTTTTAGAAAGTATTGCTGTCATATTAGAAATACTGTTAAGCTTCCCTTGGCAACGACAGAAAGGGTCTGTAGCTGTTGTATGGTTTTAGTGTAAGGAAAAATTGAAACCATTTACCTAATATTTTATTTAATATTCGTATACAGGTATTTAGCTAGTAGTGTAACATTTGAATCACTGCACCAATTATGACATTGATAATTTTGAATTCAATTACTTAATTGAGTATACATGGGTTGTTTCCACACGACTTATTAGCGATTACATTAAACAATTCCAGGCAGTCAAATTGAAACTTTGTTCATGTCGCAGTTCGCGGTACTGAGGATCCAGAAGCCTGAACCCACAAAAGCATAGATTTAGATGCTGCCTTCCCGGTCGGTCCCTTTCATATAATGCGAAACGAAACGAACAGAAATGATAACATAACAAGTGCCTGCCTGTATGCATCAGGATTCAGGACCAGACGAACTCGTACAAATGTACATTGATACAAAACAAATGTTAACTCTCTCCTCTCTCTCTACTCTCTCAGAATATATATTTATTATTTTTTCATAACAATTTTCCATATGTATATATTATTGTAATTTACATGAAAGTGAAAAACTTTAAATTGCAAAGAACCATAAATATGCCAATACACGTGCTAGTAGGTAGCACGATTCAATCATGCTATTATAGAGAAAATCTTATTCCTACTATACATGCTATTTGGTGGCTGGTTTATTTTCACAATGAAATTAAAGCAAATTTGAACTTGTCATCTTTTTGCATATATGCTATTTGTATGAATACATATAAGACATTAAACAACAGGATCATGATTTCTTTTAGGACCAAGGGAGGGTCATATAATAATGTTTAGGACTAGACGAGGTTTACTTTACTGTATTTAGTACGAAAAGAGGAGTAAAGATCCCTTTTAGGACCAAGATAGGTCTAAAATTTCGACTCGGAAACCAACATGGTATTTTAACGTATTATTTATGTAGTAGATAAATGTTAAGTATATTTAATGAACATATCCAGGTTGCTCTTTAGTATTAGGTTGATGATTATGAAATATAACATTTGTCAGAACACTTCTGGAATTAGTTATTAACCCCTGCCTTTAATTACTGCAAAAACCATACATTGAATGAATAAGCTCTCTTTATGGATGTCACAGCACAGGCAAAGGCATAGACTGGATCAAGATCGCCACGGTCGCAGTCTTCAGTTTTTGTATGTTCTTATGATATTTACTGTAAGATGATAGGACACATGTGACGTCTTAACAGTCATTTGCGTATCCTGTGGATGCGAAGACGACGTTTTGTGTCATATCTTATTTAAGTTAAGTCAGTTGGAACCGTGGACATGGCACATCTCAAGAAGAGTAATGTGTAATGTCACTTTGAACAATCAAACTACTGTTTCTGTTTTTTTGTCTTGTCTGCTGCGTTAACCGTCACTTGAACATTGGTAATTAATACATGCTTATGAGATATTGTGTACTGCACTCGAATGTATAGAATATTATTAAGTGAATTACTCATTTATGGAATCAAAGATGCGCAAAATCTATAGCTGGCATAGGCGTTGTTCCTAACCTGTTTTCAAGGTACATATGATACTTGGTTGTTTTATTTCAGACCTCGTTAAACTGGATAATAATTGAAAACGAATCTTCAGGAAATTCTCAATTGAACACAGTAGCGAATTGGTCAAGATGCCATCTTGTTTTATGGGCTCCAATAATGGAATATTAATTGTATACTAGAGAGTTACTTTTCTGACATTTGTAAACACTACTTAAAAACCCAAGTTCGTTTTTGATTGTCAATTCTTAATTAAATGAGGGTTATTATAAATCTTAGTAGAGTAGATATAGTGTTATATGTATATTTATAAATAATTTTTATGGATTATAAAATGTAATACTTGTAATACTTAAATACTTGTAAATGTAATAATAGAGCAAAAGGCTGAATAAGCCAAAGCTTAATAAAAAAAAAGAAAAAAAAAATATAAATCTTAGTTGTTAATTCCCATTTCCCATTGTTATAACATAACTGAGGCTTAACCAACTCCTTGATTACATTTTTTCGATAGTTAACTGTAGTCGGTCTATTACAAAACTAGAATTGGAAAACCCATTTCCTTATTTAAAGTTAGATGACATAAATAAGTGAGAGGGAGCAAACGAAAAAGTAAGATAATTCACGACAATTGTAGTTGCAGAATTCTGGCTTTTAAAACTTATATTTTTCAGATAAAGATTTTATCCAATAAATTTCTTAGTTTAAGGCCCCACAATACTTAATCCAGTTTTTGATTGATCTCCCCTGTAATAGTCGTACATCTTTTCTTATTTTCTGTTCGTCTGTGTTACTATTCTTGTTTTTTCAGTAATTTCTTCTTCTCCAATAATGTCTTCTGATGTATCACAGTTAAAGCATTGTCTACTAGCAAATTACAAAGTTCATTTTCTACTTCCTATGCAGAAAATTGACTTGCAGTACAGTTTCACACTAGCTAGGTTAAAACGAGCTAATAAAATATTACATTGCGTTACATTTTCTACATATAACATAATGTGGAAATAGCAGAGGAACTTGAAATTACTAGTAATATCTTCTTATCTATTAAGAAAGCATTCTTATTGTCTCTAGAACAAAAAGAATTCAGATATTTTTCGAGATACTAAATAGAATTCGGGTAAACTTATAATTATTTTACTACACCATTTGACATTTATTTCGGCTAACACTAAAACCTTTCGAAAGCAAGTTTCCTTAACAAGGTTATTCGACAGTAATTACTTCAAATAATTAATATAATTTAAACAACATTGAAACCATTTAATAAACTAATTTTTTTATAAAATAATAAATTCATTGTTTAAATCACATTAACACAAAGTAATTTAAAGTTATTATTATTAATGACTACACCACGTCATAGAATACGTACGCTCGGTCAGTTGTAATTATTGTAATTCTTTGCTTAGAATTGACACAAGGTCATCTAGAAATCAACATCATTATTTAAAAAGTCACTTTTATTTTTATGATAATAACAATAATAATAAAATCATGTTTTCAATGTCGTACTAATTGCCAAAAAATAATTAGATATGTGCTTTAACTATATGGGTGTTGACGGAGGGTGTATTGTGCAATGAGTAAAGAGTAGTATAAGAGTTAAGAGGGCAATTTACTTATTTTAGTAAAATAATTTACTGTATTTGTTTTTGCACTGTATTAAATAATTACAATAAATAAAGTTGTATAAAATCTGGAATACGAAAACACGATTATTATTCACGTACGCGACAATTCGTTCCCTTTACATAATCTCACACGCTGTGCTATTACTATGATCTTATAACTTTATTAGCAGTAAACAATTAGCAAATATTAGTCCCGTGCTCTCTTAACTAGACTTACAAAATAATATAGTGCATACATATGGCAATGCTGTCCATTCTTCACTGAATAGAACGGAGCCGGAAAGTCCAGCTAGGCCGCAGTGTGATAATTATAATTCAACTTAATAAAAGTAATTAATTTTAATAAACTCAATTAGTAGTTGTGATAATGAAATAGATAAAAATAGATATAAGAACTCATTAATTACGTCTATCATTGTTGGACAAAAGGCGGGTTAGATTAATTTAATTGTATATATATATATTAATTACATACGAGTAATTATAAAAACGATTGCATCAAACGTCAACTTTATATTATTGTTTTAATGAGATATTGAATATCCAAGTCCAGACGCAATTAGAAGTGTCCATGCTGGTTTAAGCTGCTCTCACACTGACACGATGCATTCTATATTAAGCAGAATGTGTTGGAATTATTTCGCGGTAGCACACTTTATCCAAAATTGTTTAATAAAGTTTATCAATACACTTTAATCTATTGCTTTTATGCGAATTTGCAAGACACTTATCTTTAGAGTAAGTAATATGCAATAACAAGAAATATGTAGCAATTTTAACAACCAACAATAATGTTAATAGAGTTAAAAATAGTAATAAACAATAATATTGTTTAGTGTTGATCTCGTTATTAAATGTTGTTCTTTAAGGGAGTTAACCGCCGTTTAACAGTGTCATAAGAACCCTAAAACACTTAAGCTAATTAGTTTAACAAAACATATAATTAGTCTGTAATTAAATTCCAACATTTGTCAAGTTAATGATCTATCAGGTTATGGGCCCAGGGGTCATATTATGCGAGTAAGACTTTACTACGTATAAATTTATTTCTTAAACACATAAATTCGTTTAAACGGATGTCAGAGGAAAGGCGAAGGGATGAGGGGAATGAGGGGTAGGAGTTTTATAAAGTTTTGTTTTTTCTGGTCTGTTGTGATTGCGGGGGTTTGTTTTTCCGGACTCTACGGCGATGAAATAGGCGGACATATTCACTTCCACAAGGGGTGAAATGTGAAACAGTCGCACGCGATTCCAAAACAATAAACAGCCTGAAAGAGTATTGTGTCTATAGAGTACAAGAGGAGGAAGAGGAGGAGGTGGAGAAGTGATTGTGGAGATGGAAATTGTAAAGGTTTTTGTTACAAGAGAGAAAAAAAAATAGGAAATTGAATATCAATTATACTTTGTTATATTTTATTCAATGAAAAAATATTCGAATCGATTTACGCTGAGTTTTTTTTTAATACTTTTAAAAAAGCGTGTTTACTTTCTTTTAACATTGAAAGCAGATTTTTACGTTTTGATTAAAAACAAAGAATAAAAAATGGACAATGGAAAATTATTATTGAATATATGGACAATTACGGTGGAAATTCTCTTGGATTTATAATTAAAATGTATCATAAATAATTCTGCCGAGCGGTAGACCGTTGTAACTCTAAAATTATAAACTTTGAGGTTCAAATCTCCACCGAACCTGATTAAGGGGGCTGTGCGGAAAATAGAGCACATTATAACTGCAAATCAATTTTAAATACACCTGTCAAAATAATTAATTATATTTCTAACTTATTGTTTTTATTAATATTTGTAGAATGCTTCATATATTTACATTAAACAGTCTATATAGTAGCGTCTAGCGCCTAGCTAGACAAGCTACAGCAACTTCCTTGCTAATTTCCATAGTGGAGGTCTTTCATTACATTACGAGTATAAAGTTGTACGTTGTAGGAAGTCTCCTAGTGTTTTAAATACAGAAAGCCATTCGTCATTGTCACTGGTACTTCGTACTCCATAATATTTCGTTCAAATAATAACATGTAACCACACATATGCTAATCAAAGTAACTATTTATGCAAAATGCCACCCAAACGACCGATGGTCGAACTAAAATACTCGTGCATACATGAAATAAATACCCGTACAAGTAGGTACCAATTTAAGTGAACTGCAACTGTACTTCTAAGGGCCTCCGCACACGAGGTGACTGGTTGCAAACCTTAGCCCCGAATGAGAATGGAACTGTGTTGTTAGTGAGTGAACGAACGTGTATACGAGTGAGATAAAACACACGGCACGAACGTAACTAAACTGATTTCAAATTAGTTTTGAGAACGTTTCCTGCGAGTCTATTTCTCGGTCGCAGAGCATCCTTGGTTGCATGCTTTTGAGGATGACATCATCAACAGAGATGTTCACGAATACTATTGAAAAGTATTTAAATACATACATACAATCAAATACGACACAATAGAATGCCCTGTTTTGCTATTTGCTATAATTCTATAGAGTCACGATACACGGCTCGACTACCAGTTTAGTTTCATTCGTGCCTTGTGTTTTCTCTCACCCGTATACACGTTCGTTCTCTCATTAAAAACACAGTACCATTCTCATTCGGTTCGGGCAGATTCGAGGCTAAGGTTTGCAATCAGTCGCCTCGTGTGCTGAGTGAGTAAAAGCAAAAATTACTAAATAATAAATTACTCTAATAATAAAATTATTAAATTTGAAAATAATTTGGTGGATGTAATAAAGTCTTTAATTAAAATTACTTTATTATATTTTTCCGCTAATTACAACCATTTAAACATGAGAAAATTGTATTGGATTTGCACGGCTGAATTATTTCAAAACTGACAATTAATGAACGTCGTGTTGCATCGTTGTCAAATTAATAACTTTCTTTATTTTCCAATATTTGTGTATTAGTATAAATAGTTTCAAATATTTTATTTCATGGAGTATACCTTTTCGTAAGACAATTTGATTATTAAGAATAATATATGCAATTTTCAAATACGAATACAAACAAATAAAATGCAAAATGCGCTGCAATCCAATGCAATGTAATTCAGTTTTAAGATCAACGATAACAATATCTAAATAATTGCTAGTTTGGTAGTGGCAGCATAAATTAGAAATATTGTTGAAATATTCGTACTGTTGCCATTGCAAGATTACAAAATCTATATAAGAGGGGACACGTCACATTTATTTTACAAATGAAAAATGGTTCTGAGGTTATTTACACCTCGTAATTTAGACGCTATCTATTTCAAATTGTATTTTAATACATTGTGTTGAATATACTTGTATATTATTATTAAATAATCGTTTAAGAAGGTCAGTGTGTTATAAATTAAATTTTGACTGAAATTTAAGCAGGTGCTATGTGTTGAAACCTTGTTTCTATAAACGTTTTATTATAAGATGTTATCACGTGCTCTGAATCTTTGCTGAAATCATATTCTGTGTATTTAGAAAGAAAACAGGCGTTGATTAAACAAAAACCCTATGGTCCACTGTTACTTTTTTAAAGAATGTAGTTCTACACTGCCAGAGTTCCACTCTCTGTTAGAGAATGGTTTCATTTCAAGTCCCAATACTGCAATACTGAAGAAAGGTAGCAGGTGTTGGGAAGAAAGAGAGGAAGGGTATGTAGAATGTCTGGAAGACTTTTGAACATATAAGAGAAATGCGAATTCAGAATTGTCCGTGAAAAGATAGAGCTGATGAAAGAAGGTAAGGAAGGAAACAGATGGATGGCGGAGATATACAGAACAAAGTAAAGAGAAGAAAAGGGTCGGGAAGAGTATAGAGAGGAATATGATTAAGGAGAGGAGAAGAGAACAGAAAAAAAAACATGTAGAAGAAGAGAGATATATTCGTGTCAAAAAAAGTAAATTTTATGAAATATTTGCAATAAATAACTAATACTTGTATCTTCAATCAATAAAATTGCAAATACGTATTAAATATTTCATCGCATTTACGAATTATTAATGATAATATACTATCCCTGGCAAATATTAACATAAATCTAAATATAAATTATCGAGAAATTTGAGGCTAAGAAATCCGAAACACCAATTTACATAAGTATCAGCCTGAAGCAACAAAAATACATTTCATTAGAATTCATAGTTTTTTCTAAAATAATTTCGGTCATATGCAGATTATATATTCGTTATTGTCCGCAAGTTCGGCTTGATA
Organism: Panorpa germanica; assembly: GCA_963678705.1. NCBI lineage: Eukaryota > Metazoa > Arthropoda > Insecta > Mecoptera > Panorpidae > Panorpa > Panorpa germanica. The sequence goes on from OY783217.1 coordinate 13,488,180, forward strand.
GGTGGCGCTTTATATATGTAGAAGGGGAGGGGTACAGTTTCATGACTGTCTATGCAGTTTGTAGTAGTGTGGGGTCATCGTCATAGGCATAGTACATGGCAACGACTCTATAATTTAAAGCAGATACATTATGTGTGAATTAAATTATAGGCACATTACACTAGTCTATTAACATAAGAGTACACTGTTAAAATTAGAAGGAATTGAAAAAAAATACTTGTCGTAAAGTGAATGAAATATTGAAATAAACAATGCAAATAAAATTAAGTAAATTGCTTTGAAAAAGAGGTTAAAATACTTTCAATGATTAGGCATTAAGGGGGTTATTTGTACTTCATTTTAATTACCAATTATAAAGATACTTGTGAGTCTTACGACAGGTGTGTACAAAGGTTCGTATGGCTCGCATCAAACGCAATGGATTATTTTCCATGAAACGAGAAAGAGAAGATTTAAATTAAAAATTACAAAAATGTTTTATAGAAAATTTTAAAATTTAACAGTGTATTGTAGAGTAGAAAATGTTAGACATAAAAAGTAGTAAATCTATCGTCCACATTTATGCAAATTGTTGTGATGTGAATAAAAACGACAGCAATCGCCAAAGCAGGTTGCGCTGAATGGATGTTGTTCATTTTTAGGTAATAACATACTGGTACAGCTGCTTCTTTCGTTGCTAAGAATATTTTGTGATTACAATAGAATTACAGACATATACCTATTATATAAGCTTAAAGCACATTTAGGCCAGTTTTCAGAATTATATTAAAGATCGTCTAATATTTGTAGACAATATATGATGCAACTTATACATTACGTAACACAAATTTCCTGATATTCTGACTCCACCCTCGTTCTTGTCACATTTTGCGGACCCCACTCCCGTTAGATTTTAACTATATCTTTTCCAAAAAAAATTGTAAATATTTTGCTACATGTGACGTCTACAAGTGTAACGGTGAAAAATATTTTTTACTTGTCTAACCGCATCTCGTTTCTCTCTCAATTTGGAATGAAAATGAACTAAAAAGAAAGAATATTATTATGAAAAAATTCTAACACTAACACAAAATCTGTGACAGGTAGAGAACTTGTAAAGCGTTAGAATTGAATTGTACGAGTGACTCGAACGTCACTAAATAGGGCACTTCACCAAATTTTTTACTGGGAATATAAGATTATTTTATAATTCATAATAATACTGCAGTATTATATGATACTAACGAAATGACGGATGTAAGACTTCTTTTAAACTACCCAATTCGAAAGATATCGGGAAAACATTTTGATCTAAAAATTATTATTTTTTATTTCTTTTAAATATCTCGGTTTTGAATGGTTTGAATGGAATAGCTTTGGTAATTATTACAAATTTCACCTTCATAATTTTTTATTTAACGCGTTGAAGCACCAGAAAAATGGGGAATTTTCTTCAAGTTCGCATAAAGGACACAGTTTTCTAAAACAATTAAACATATACAGTCTACTCACGAAAAATTTGGAAATGTATAAATCAGCAACGAAGTACAACAAAGCAACAAAATAATTAGATATTAGTACTGTACGCTGCGTATTTCGAAATAAGTGATTTATTTTTTGTTCCATTTATAATTCTGATTACCGTAACAGCAACATTGAAAACAAAAACAACATGAAAGGGGAGAAAGGGCAGGGTAGTACAAGTAATTAGCTATATCACGGGATCTACATGACTGAGATATACTTAGAAGATTACAAAAACCCTGCATCTTATTTTTGAAATTAACTTAAATATATACTAAATTTAATATGCTAATATAGTTGATACTGTGTTTTTTCCGTTTACAAATCGTGAAACAATTTTGGGGAAACGATCATTGAAGTTATACTAATAATTTCTTTTAGTTAAGTAATATTTTATGTTCATTTATAAATTGTAAAGTGAATTGACAGAAAAACAAACAATTTAAATGTTACTAATACTGAGAACTATATACATTTTTTATCATTATCTTCAGTCTTTCTTTACCAACATTTCCTTTAGATAAAATATACATGTAAATTGTATATACAAGTAATATACAATATAAAGTTACATGATTTTAAGGTTTATCTAATATAACAAAAGCTACCTGTTACGTAAACAAGTTACCTTATATACAACGTTTGACGTTTTACAACGTAACCTATGAATCTTTTTTATGTAAAAGCATAATCATAGACCTTTTTAGTGATTATTATAGAGAGTATTAAGAAATTCTTCTTAGAGCATTAAAAGCTTATAGAATAGCTTTAAAATTAAACACTACAATATTTTGTATTTGCGGGATTCAAATAACTTTGAAATCAAATTGTCTTACGTCCAGTAATTATTGTTTTAAATGTACTGTATTTTACTAATTATACACTAAAAAGTAAGCTAATATTTTACCTAAAAACTGGAAAAGGGGGAGGTAAAGAAACGAGAATGTTCGCAAAGTTTATATCTTAAGAAGGGGGGAAGTATAAAAAGAGAAGGGAGGAAGTATTCGAGAAAAGAGAACAAGATAATATCCAGAATTTGTGGGAAGGAAGAGGATGGATGGCGGAAGTCAAGATAACAAGAAGAAGGAAGATAAAGGAGAGGAAGATAGATTTTAATTGCAAATTGCTATGTATACATTAGGAAATGAATGGAATTATATCTTATGGTATATCTTATATCTATGATAGTGATAATAATTAAACGTTAAAACCGTAACACTTGATAGCAGAAACTATTAATATGAATACGAGTATTATCATCATCCTTTCATGTTCATTAAAAATCATCAAAAGGTAAACCTAACAACTTCAATACCGTGATGGATTATACCATGATTATTACAAAATTACTGTTACATGAACAAAAAAATTAAAAAGCAATAATGATGTAAATATATATATCCACTGTGTGTTTTTTTTTAACAAGAGAGTTACGCTCTACGTTACAGCTACGCTACGCTATAGCTATGGCAATGGCTACAGCTGATATCAGATTAAACTTTAATGTATCTTAATAAAAAGGGTTGATATTATTTTTACGCTTTTTTAAATTACCTGTACCGTTAGCTCACATCGTGTTAATGTAGATTTTAAATAATTATAATAAAAACAAAATGTTTGGGTTCAAAATTGTGTTACATTAATTTCATAGTAGGATATAATGTTCTAAACAATTAGTTTTACGTTTGTAAAAAGCCATTACTTTAAACAGACTTTGAGAAAATTTTAATTTAAAAAAATGATGTTAAACGAATGTGTTGCCGGCCGATTAGAATAGTTGACATGTTATAAAGGTTATCATTATCTAATTCGAAGTCGATTGACCGTTTCGGGGCGAAATAAATTTAATTAAAGTTCGAATCATTTGCTTGGGAGTACTAGGGATACATTTGTTGTTACTTCATCCTTTATTTTCATTAAAAAAATAAACAAATCGGTCTGATTCTTAATAAATACAATCCCTTTCATATTATTTAACACAAGTAATGTCCAAATCGTCTTTAATCAAGTTTCTTTTACTTTTCAATTAAATTTACATTTTAACATTTAATAGCGATCGAATGTGCCCCATAAAACAATTTAATTAGTTTTAAAACACAATATTCAAAGAACTTATTTATTATGTTTAATTAAAAAACCAAGGACGAATAAAGACAATATACAACGATACTAGAAGATATTCACTCGTACAACATTTGCAATTAAAAGTTAATGTCATATAATTAACCCATTCTAATTAGAATTTAATTTATAGTAGACATTATTCTTCGTTTAAATCGTTTCAGTAAGACTATCTATCGAAGCCAGTATAAGTGTATAAAAAGAAATGAAAGTGGAAAATGAAAATCTGCTCCATAAACTGTTCAAAGCAGATTTGACACTTTCTCTATATTTTTAGTTTTCATGATCTTTGTTTCTATGTTTCGTTATAATATTAATATTTTTATTATCATTTATATCATGTGTACTATGATAAATTGGCAAGCTGCGTAATGCCATTGCTGATATGAGCACATTGCACACATTCTTTTCAATACAGTAATGCATAGGATGCGCGCTCATTGGACAGTATGCATGTTAAGTACACTTGCGACAAACTTTAGAATTAGTTGTTTTAAATTGTAATTATATGATATTATTTTATGGCAATTGAACAATCTGCAAGACGCACAAAAAACCATGAAAAACGCTGAACATACCACCATGACTTTAATTACAATTATAATTTCGGAAGAGTACCTATACTCGTTCATACACCTGCGCGGACGTACATTGGCCCATCGTTGATGAAACAAACGAAATTGCACTCCACTTATCTTTAAGATATTGAAGATATTTTAAGATTATATAAAAGTTTAAGTAGATTCGGATTTAGAGAACAGGGTGTTATACGCTTCGATATTAATCTCCGGAAGCTAAAAGAAACTAATTTAACACTTAAGGACGAAGAGAGGATGGATTTAACTATGCAAATACTTTTTGAAATCGAAGTCTGTAGGACAAAGTCGCAATATATACCAACTGCAGTTGAAGGTATCGACATATTCATTTATTATTAAAATATTAATCTTCACGTTGTCTTATTTAAATAACGACACGGTCCATTCTTACTAACAATGCCTTTGAATCACGTTGTAGCACGACAACAACCTAAACAAATGAAAATAAACTCCTTACTGCGTGTAAAACAGTTTGTTAACACATAACTAACAATTAAATCACATAATATATTTCTTACAGGGTATGAACGGCACGTGTTATGTAATTCATACCATATCACACAATTATATATCCTATATTATAATGTCCGAGGTGTATGTTTGTTTTCTTATATGTTTATATGTTTATATTCTTATATTCTTATATTCTTATATTCTTATATTCTTATATTCTTATATGTTTACGCGATTCGTATGGTAGCTCGAAAACGGCTCCATGGAAGTTTTTAAAAATTTTCTATTTTGTAGAGAAAAAAATTCTAAGACTTTTAGCGTCCTCGGATTTTTCCCTGAATTTCCTGGAAACCCGTAATTTTGGAAAAAGTGGAAAAATAGTGTACCCTTTTTTGGTGTATTACTTTTAAGTCGTAAAATATAGAAAGTTGAAATTTTGCATGTGTATTAAGCTTTTTAATGCTGACATTTCTCAAAAAGTAGCAATTCAAAAATTGAAAAAGGGGGGCTTGAAGAAATTCGGGGGCCCGGTAAGGAACGTTGGAAAAAGTTCATATTCTGGATTCTAGAATAATTAAGTATATTATTAATAAAAAAAAATTCAAAATTTCAAAATTTTATTGGGGGGCACGGGGGCAGTATTTGCCGAGAGTAAAAATTGTGCTAAAAAGTTGAAATTTTGTATATAGGCTAACCTTGGTAACTTATTTACGAATCGAAAAAAAAAATCCCAAATTTTGAAAAAAAGTTGGTCAAATAAGGCATAAATTGAAAATATTTTTTATTTTGATAAAAAAATAATATTTTTTTAGTCAATTTATATGTGTGTATATGTGCGCGAGTTTATTTATTATTTCAATTTAAAAATAGAACAGTTAAATATGAAATTTAATTACGAATTATTTTATTGGATTTAAATGATACACGCCAAAAAGTCTTCGCTTTGCGACGGGGGTAAACGTTGCTGGAATTTAAATTTTTACATGAAGTTCAAGCCACACATAAAAGACAGACGTCGCTTGCGACGGGGGTAAAAGCTAGTTTAAATTATAATGTCCGAGGTGTATGTTTGTTTTCTTATATGTTTATATGTTTACGCGATTCGTATGGTAGCTCGAAAACGGCTCCATGGAAGTTTTTAAAAATTTCCTATTTCGTAGAGAAAAAAATTCTAAGACTTTTGGCGTCCTCGGATTTTTCCCTGAATTTCCTGGAAACCCGTAATTTTGGAAAAACTGGAAAAAAAGTGAACCCTTTTTTGCTGTATTACTTTTAATTCGTAAAAGATAGAAAGTTGAAATTTTGCATGTGTATTAAGGTATTCAATGCTGACATTTCTCAAAAATTAGAAATTCAAAAAGTGAAAAAGGGGGGGTTGAAGAAATTCGGGGGCCCGGTAGGGAACTTTGGAGAAAGTTCATATTCTGAATTCTAGAATAATTAAGTATATTATTATTAAAAAAAAATTCAAAATTTCAAAATTTTATTTGGGGGCACGGGGGCAGTATTTGCCGAGAGTAAAAATTGTGCTAGAAAGTTGAAATTTTGTATATAGGCTAACCTTGGTAACTTATTTACGAATCGAAAAAAAAATTCCCAAATTTTGAAAAAAAGTTGGTCAAATAACGCATAAATTGAAAATATTTTTTATTTGGACAAAAAAAATTATTTCTTTAGTCAATTTATATGTGTTAATGTATATGTGCGCGAGTTTATTTATTATTTCAATTTAAAAATAGAACAGTGAAATATGAAATTTAATTACGAATTATTTTATTGGATTCAAATGATACACGCATAAAAAAGACGTCGCATTGCGACGGGGGTAAACTCAAGTATATTATAATGTCCCAGGTGTATATTTATATTCTTATATGTTTATGTGTTTATATGTTTGGTTCGAATTTTGTATGGCATCTCGAAAACGGCTCCAGGGAAGTTTTTAAAAATTTCCTATTTCGTAGAGAAAAAAATTCTAAGACTTTTGGCGTCCCCGGATTTTTCCCTGAATTTCCTGGAAACCCGTAATTTTGGAAAAACTGGAAAAAAGTGACCCGTATAAGATAGAAAGTTGAAATTTGGCATGTGTATTAAGGTATTCAATGCTGACATTTCTCAAAAATTAGAAATTCAAAAATTGAAAAAGGGGGGGTTAAAGATATTCGGGGGCCCGGTAGAGAACTTTGGAGAAAATTCATTTTCTGGATTCTAGAATAATTAAGTATATTATTAATAAAAAAAAAATTCAATATTTCAAAATTTTATTGGGGGGCACAAGGGCAGTATTTGCCGAGAGTAAAAATTGTGCTAGAAAGTTTAAATTTTGTATATAGGCTAACCTTGGTAAATTATTTACGAATCGAAAAAAAAATCACACATTTTGAAAAAAAGTTGTCCAAATATCGCATAAATTCAAAATATTTTTTATTTTGATATAAAAAATGCATTTTCTTAGTCAGTTTGTATGAAAAATTAATTGTTATTAAATTTAAAATCAATATAGGACGAGTTTATTTATAATTTCAATTTAAAAATGGAATTAAATTTTGACCTGAAATTCAAGCCACTCATAAAAAACAAACGTCGCTTGCGACGGGGGTAAAAGCTAGTATATTTAAATTTGACATTTGTTGTTTGTTGTTTTTTGTCTATAATTTTAATGATACCGTACAACAGTTCACTTCACAACTCGCGTGGCACGCTTATTTCAGATTATCATTTTCAAAATCGACGGGTGATATTTTGTTTAATAATACGTTTGCTTTACTTTCATGATTAGATCTAAATAACTTAGAAATATCAGAGATAGTGTATGTAATAAATTCTTGAAGATAATTGATAGGATTTGATCATTAGGTGTTTCAGGCATGAATTAAAAAACGGTAGTTATTACAAATCATTTATATTCAATAACAATTTTACTTCTTATTTTCATTTTACGACGTTGTGGTGTTAAAGTACCATAAGTGTCATAGTAAATTAAGTAAATGCTTGTAAAAATAATATATTTACAGATTCACGAAAAGAATTGATTTCTTGGTAAGATAGAATGTTCCAGTATAAAATAAATCGTAGAACGTCTGGTCAGGTGACGTCTCGCATCTGTTTTGGGACTTTTAGAAAAAGCAACTATTACAGTTTTCCCTGTACAATCACTTTTGAATAATAACGTTCATTCTGCACACTCTGGTGGTAGTTGTGCGAAATAGAGCACTGTACAAAGCGTGCATTATTTAAGACGGTCCGTCAAGTTGGTGCGTGACTGAATATAGCTATGGACAAGGTACTACACTGTTAATTTCAAAGTAAAAAACTATAACAAAAGTTGAAATGAGCTCATAAATTACATATATTACAATATTCTGAATAAAATGACAAAAAAATTTAGTTAAATTTGATAAAAATTCAGAAGAAATGAACAGTATAAATATTTTATAATAATGTTAAAAATACATTAAATTTCAGGAAAAATATCTCATAACCAATGACTATCGGAAAATGTGATAATCCGGCCAGTGACATTTTTCCATGAAATTAAGTGTATATTCTACATTGTCTTAAAATAATAAACAAAAACATTAATAATTAACAAAATCACATTATTTTTAATTGGTATTACTTCGAGTGACAGTTCATATATTGATTTTAACGTGCAAAACTACAGTGTAGCCTTTATTTTGGTCAATAAATCAGTGAGTATGGAGGCCAGGTTCCAGCCAGTATTACAGAAGAAAAACCTTCACTAAGCAGAATTGGCAACAGAAGTAAAGGATACCAGGGACAGGGAGGTAACAACGAGAGGGTGAGTGGTATGGGTCATCGGGCAGGCAACCACCCTGTGATGAATATTTGAGTCGTTCTGTTGCGGCTTGTGATACGTATTATGTTGCAATAGATGTGATATCTAAAGCGAGAACTATCTCTGGCAGTGTGCTGGAAACAAAGCAGATTCTAACAGTGTTGCACAACTGCTAACATGAAAAATTCGGTTACATTATAATTAATACAAAGAAAGAGGATACCGTAATCCAGATCGCAAGCAGTAATGTTTGATGTACGTAAAACTTGTCAAATGGTAATGTTGCTATGGTCTGGACGAACCATTAGACTTGTAAATAATAAAATACGTAACGCAATTATGAGCAAGTAAAAACAAGGATTTTGAAACTCTTAAAAATAATCTATCATTTCCAATAAACTTCTTGGAAATTGACCATGTGTACTACTGCTTGTCAAGAACTAAAATGAAGTGATAAAATTTGAAACATGGCAAAATTTGTTCTAGATTTTTGACAACGAATTAAATACATTACATTTAGTAGAAAAATGACATAATACAACTTATAAATTAGCATTTTCCTAACTGAGAAAGAAGTATCAAAGCTTCAGTTAACTATATGATAAACGTCAGTCGATATTTGTTCTATAACCAACAAAAAGTCGTTAAATTTCGGGCTGCTATTATGGTTTTAGGTTAAATTCGATTATTATATCGTTTTAATTACGCAAAAATCGAATGGAATAGCATAGGAGTTATTTACTTGTAGTTGCATAAAACTCGTATTAATATAATAGGTTAAGCCAAAGATGACGTCATCAGTGGATGGCAAGCTCACATTTCATTTTCATGTATCAACAAAATTTGATGAATATCTCTCGGAACAAATTGTAAATTATGAATTGAAATAAAAACGGACATCATTTTATACAAAGTATACTTTAAAATATCAATAAAACCTTTCAAATACAACCTTTTTAATTAAAGAGCTGTTATAACGTTGACCATACCTGCTCTATCGTAGGCATTGATAGAACATCGAGCAGTCTATAGTAGATTGCACACATACTCCCTCGGCTACGATGGACTGGCTGGACCCTGGACTTGGACCAACTATTGTAACAGACGGACTGAACTTACGGTATTCTCTTCATGACACGGTCTCAAGGGGTGGCTCATACCATGAAAACTACCCCCCAACCCCTAACTTTATACCAGAGAGAGTGGACTTCGATATAAAGGTCATTTATTATAATCATATTTATGTCATTCGCTCATATTTTTTGATAAATATAACATTTTCGAATTACGTGTTATGTGAAATTGTCCATAAATGTTTAAATTACTACCATTACTTTTATGAATTGATGTGGTACAATTAGGTATATAGATACGTACGTACACGTGCATGCAAGTAAATAAGTATATAAAACATACACGGCATATACATAGATAGCGAGAAAAATAATCTCATGCGTTAGAAAAATTTATGTCTCCGCTATCTATTTTTATCTAGATACAAATGTAGACTATTAAATATGATTTCAAATATAGTAAATGAACCCTCACGCTCTTAAAAAGTACCATAAAAAATTAATTTTTTCTTTGACGCAACCTTCAAGTATATTTCTATTCTTGTATTATCATTTGTGTATATATTTACATAAAGAATAATAAGAAAAAGCTCCGATGGTCGCCATCAGAAATTGTCTAAAAGTACGTACGCATTTGAATACGTACATATTTTAATTCAAATTATTTAAATTCGGAAAAATTCAAAATTTTTAAAATATTCTTAAAAGTGTTATTAATGAATCTAAATAAAACAATTGGCTAATCCCTTAACGCATCTAGATATATTACAACACTTAACGAACAATTAATACAATGTTATATTTTTTTACAAATATTAACCTAGGAAAGTTATAGTATTTTCCAGATGAACCGAAACGGATTTGTTTGGGTAGTGTCACCCCTTGTTTATGCGATAGGGATATTAATAACTTTATCCCCACACTCCTCCAACCCTGACAACTTTATGAACTGACTAGTCTAGTGTGTACGCAGCACTTTGTGAAGATTTCTTGCACTAACTTTTATACCACTGACGCCCTGACGGATAACCATAGATGACAAGTATGACATCCAATCTAAGAAGAGTAAGAGGTCATGTGATTAGCTCACGTGACAAATGATATATGTTGTGTGACGTCATAAATATACTACACAAAGCTACATGTATACTAAAAACTGATGTGTTTTGATTGAACAGGGTCTTTATTCGAAATCGGGAATTATTTAAAAATGTTGTTTTGTTTAATTAAGTTGACAACTGGCATTTGAAGCTGTGGTTAGTGAAACTGTCGGAATTTGTAATTGGAAACAAATATAATAATTGTGATTATTACAAAATATTTAATTAAATGTCACATTATAGTATACGTTATCAGTGGTAATTATAACAGTGGTTTCCAATCATTTTTAAAAGCGATCTGAACGAAAAAAGGTTAAATGAAAGCAGTCATCGATGTGGTCCTAATAATCGTATATTGGTTGACAAAAGACAATGATGAGAAAAAGAACTGAATAATTAGTCAACTTTTCAACATTAAAGTCTTTCTCCCGCAGCTCATAGTTATCGTACAATTAATAAACAAACAGAGAATATAAGTTATCTGTTTTTTCCTTATTTAAAATGTTGATTACAACATTTAATATTATGAGACAATTGTAATTTCCTTCGCATAGGATTTATCGTATGAAACATGGAAGATAAGGGAAGCGAGAAGATGCAGTCACGACCACTACTGACATTCCCACTGATCTGAAATGGAGTTACTCTTCGAAGTAACCTTGTTGCAAATGCATATATCACTAAAAACCATAACTTCTTGCCAGCCCTACCTCCCACTTCCTTTCATTACCTATTATCTATCTTATAACTATTATCATATCACTCAATAAGTTCGTGGGATGACATGTATGTGGCACCACTATAAACAGCAACCCAACCGTTTCTAGCTATAAACTCTTCTATAAAACTATTGTAAATCTACTTACTACTTCCTTGCAATATTAAACGATTATAACTGAAGGTCAACAAATAAATATGAGTAGTATGATCAATTTTTCACAGTAATAAAGTCCCTGTATTAAACAATCTAGTGACAAATGATAGTCATAAATAATTCTGAAACGTCTGAAACCCATACTAAAATATACTAACAAATACCGAACTGAACCGAACACCCAACATTTAGAATTCATGAGGTTAGCTTGTCTCTAAAGGGGTTTTCAAAGTAAATTTGATTAAAATTTAATTCACCGACTTTCCCAGAATCCCCTCCTCCTACTACTATCACGTGCACACTCAAAGGAGACAAAACAGACTCGGAGACGCTTTGCTTTGTGTTGTATCACATGGTAAATATTTGTCAGGATAGGATCTAGTCGCTGTATCCTTGGAAAATATAGTGGAGTTGATTTTAAGTGTTTAAGACTTTAAGCAATTTTTTCTACATGTACTAGAAAGGTAAAGATACAACCAAGATCAAGTGGAGGAATCGTCATTTCGCTTACTGAGTGTAATTAGGATAGGAAAGATTTGTAATTAGGATATGACCTTATTTGGTTAGTCTTACATGCATTTCTATAGTACTTAAGACAGCTTAAAGTTAATTTTGTGATACAGAGTAAATAAATATAAATACAAAATATAATAGAATTGGGCGGCACTTTCAAAAAATTAAAAAAACAAAAACTAAAGTCTATATGAAAAAAGGAACTTTTAAAAGGAAAAGTTAGTCAATTTAATACACAATTACAAAGAAGCTAAAGAAGCTGCTGAAGGAAGGAAGGAGATGGATGGCAGAGGTATGAAGAAGAAGGAAGGAGAAAGAGTAAAAGGGGAAGAAACAGGTAGTTAAAAATGATTAACAATAGAACTTTAAGAACGAAATGAGGATAAAAAGAAGAAGATTTCATTAGTGTAAGTTTAATTAGAAGCTATAGATAGTTTTAAGTTGATTTAATGAAATATAATTAATGATTCAATCTGGAAGAAACGTAGAGTATAGGGGCGTGCTTTAAAAATAAATATATATACATAATAAAAACACAATTATTGTGAAAATTCAGAATTAATAATTTTTGAGTTTGTCGTATTGAGTTGAGTGTCATCATTACGTATTAGGCACATATTTGATAATAAAGAGTACTTTATAGACAACCTCATCACGATCAAATTCTTAGAGTAAACTAAATTAATCAACAAAGAAAGATTCAGATTGCAGAGAAGGTTCTGAAATATGTAATTTGATACAAAAACATGAATTTGCTATCTACAATGTCAGTTTTCAAGCAATAGTAGAGGACAGATAATACGAAAGATCAAAAAATTCCGGTTATGAACAAAAAAACATATCTCCAAAATAAAATTATAATAAAAAATTAATTACTATTCATTTTAGGCGGTTATTGAAAGTCATTACTAATTTATCAAAAACTAATATTGAAGATAGACCTAAAATGACGTCAGAATCATTTCAAACAAAAGATAGACGTAGATCAGTATAAAATATGACACTACCAATAAATAATACACAAATATGACAAAGATATATTATTAACACATTGAATATTAAAAGAAAAAAAAAATTCATGAGAGTTTGAGAAAAATGACAAAGATTAAATGCATAATAATCAGAAAGAGACTTCATTTACATTTACATTTATGATCTATTGACCAATAACGATAAACAAACTGTCAATCAAATCAGTTCCTTTATTTGTGTTAAATTTAAATAATATTTATCACACCGCGACCCGCGACGACGACTGTGTTCCCGGTTCCAGTACTAATACCAACCGACCACTACCAGTAATGTCACAAGGTCAGCTTTGACCTCAATTTGACCTCGAAGAAGATGTCAAGTTGTTTGATTAATACCGCCGGCAAATGTCACAGAAATTAAACGCTGTCGTTGTGTTCAATCATCGAAGTTGTATAGATTCAAAAATATATAGATAGGTAATTACATATACAATAAATATGATGGTTTTAGAGGTGACAAGGAACGGTGGCGGTTAAAAACAAAATAAGAGTAAAAGAAATTGTTTTCTTAAAATGTGTGACATACAGAGAAGCGATGTATTATTATTTGGGAGTAGGCCAATCCTAATTAATCTAGGTCTAATCTAACTTAAGTCTTGTCTAATCGAGAAATAAGTAAAAACTCGTTAATAAAATTTAATACATCCTCCGCTTACTCTTTGAGAAATTCTAATCAATAACATTAAAAGAAAACACAGTTTCCTAATTATTTTAATGAAATATAAAAAATAATAATTTGAAGGTCACATTATGCAGAAATTAAAGGCATCTCTTTTTATCTTATCTTCTACAATGTTTTCATATAAAAAACAATTTTCTTTCCAATTAAAATTACTATTGATAATAAAAGGAATAAGTCCAATAATCATCCATTTACTGCGCAATGTGATCAATGTGACAGTGTGACCTTCACTGAGATCATCGGAGTAGAATTGACCGGTTCCCAAATAATACATGTTTTGCCTCTCGTTACTATACAATAAGTAGTCTACCGAAATCGCAAGACAAGGTTGTCAACACCTTGAAATATCTCACAAAAAACTTCATAAAAACTATTTAGAAACGAGGCAGTGTGAATCCAATTAGGAGAATCTTTTTAAAAAATATAATAATGCATCTGAACACAAATCATAAGAATAATTTGACATATATATAGGAATTCGCGGTTTATCCTTCATTCTGATTTACATTTAATCGAAAATAATTATTTTTACTTAAGGAATGAGTGAAAGGAATGTGCTAAAGCTGGCAGATATATTAAACTTCTCTCTTTAAATTGAAAATGATTTAAATAAGAAACAAGTAAATTGCAGGTGGGAATTTTTGTCGTTCTAACCGCCCCTCGTCTTTTAATTGGCCGCATTGTGACCCTTTTGACAGGTAGAAAATGTAACATCGTTAAATTAGCTTGTAATAAGCTGACAATGCAACGCAAGATTATTACATAAAAAGTAGAAAAGAAACCTTTGAATTTGCCAATCTATTTTACGAAGTTATGAAGATAAGTTAAGAAATAATAAACCTTTTAACTTCAATTCCGGCAATAATTTCTGAGATGAGTGACAGATCAACTCTGTGCTGTGATTATATGTGATATGTAGTATATGTTCGTCTTGCTTAAGATCGTATGCGGTCATAATTATTCAAGGAATTTTCATATATGGATATTACTAACAACAAAAAATTATTTGTTAACATGTTGGTATAAGATACGTCCCATTATCATTAGACGGTCATGTGGTGTTCTATTGCGATGCCAATAAATAAAACTTCAATGCATTGTATAAGGTATTTGATAACCTAGCTGACCAACAAATTAATACGACTTGCTTAATTACAATGGTTTATGGTAATTAAACTATTTACATGGGTTATGTGATAACTTTGGATCAACTTTGACCGTACCCAAAATGTATATGCAGTTGTGATGTAACATACCTACTGTATGTCATATGTATGTGCAAATGGAAAGGTATGTGCATTTTATATACAGGATATTATTTTCACATTATGGAGCATATATGAATATACAGGAAATATATAATGTTATGTAAAAGAAATTATCTTAAGAAAGATATGTTGCAAATGTCCGAGTTCTAAGACAGTCCTAAATGTCTTGATTGAACAAAGTGTATTTTACAAAGCTAAGCATGTACGAGTATATGTCTGTAATTTTAAGTGAAGGAACGTCGTAATAATGCATTAAAATAGTTCAAATAGCAAACTGTTATTTTAGTCCTAATTTATAACAAAATATCCAGCTTAGAAAAACAAATCATCTTCATAATTTGTGTTAATTTGTCATACAGTGTTAATGGATAAGCCAGCTAAAAGCAGAAGCGGATTAGAAATAACATCAAGATCAAGGAAGATGCATTTCGGTCTTCTGTTCACGATAACTTTCAATTATAAATTAAGAAAATACATGTAGATTAGAAATAAAATTAAATTAGAAAATACTTTTAAAATTAGTTAAATTTATTACCAAGATCAAACTTTATTTATAATTATTTGTCCTACTTCAACAGGCACGGAAAGAAGGAAGTGGATCTCGGAGATACTGAGAAGAAAGAAGGAGAAGAAGCAAAGAAATATGGAGTAAAATGCAAAAGTGGAAAGTGAAGAAAAGGACGCGGATTACAGGAAAGTTAGGAAAGAAATTAAATGAGGAGGGAGTCAGAGAAGAAGCCAAACGAAAGCCAAATTAATACCTGTGAAGAAAGTTTGTTGTTTGTAATTATTGCCAGAACTACAATATTTCAGAAAATGTAAAACACTGGTAAAAGGAAAGAGTATTTAATTTTTTGTGTAATAATCAGATATTTTCTTTAATGGATATCTAATTCAACTCTGGTTGTTATAATTTGGTATTATCATTAAATTATTACTTCTATTTTCAAACATAACACATTTTTGTATGTAGTACAAACAAACAATAAATACATAATATAAAGTTGTATGTTAACTAGCTCAATCATACTGCGCTTCTATTTTCAATCACATCAAATCAAAATAACACATTGCCCCAAAAACTAGCTCTATTTTATGACACAAATACTCAGACCCATAGCGTCACGTCAAGAAATAATCTAGTGAACGATTTGTTATTTTACCGCCATCTATACACAAATAAACTATCTTACTGAAGCATGTACTTAAGTATAAAATATATGACAATAACATACGGACAGACAGACAGATTTTGAAATTGTTTAAACATTTACACACAGTGGAATACATCTTATAATATAATATTGTTTACTGAGAGATTTGATTTTAGATTTTCTTTGCAGATCGTAAATTTTTATATAAATATTTTTAAAATGTCTTGTGGATTTATATGTAACTTTTAGTTTTTAATTTCTTATTTATTAGCTGATGGAATATGTTAACCTGTTATGTTTTTGATTACTGGAACTGGGATACATGGAGTCTCTAATATCTCTGGAGCCTAGGTTGTTTGTTTTACCCCATTCTGATCATCCGGGGATCCATGTCGGGTATAATTTTAGCAAAATTTACATTGGTTTAACTCAAACTAAAAATGTTTCATTTAATTAAAATAAATAACTAAATTAATTAAATAAACTCGTCTCGCGTCGGTAGCATCATCACCTGCGAATTGATGATACTGGCTCTTTGTAATTTTCTGAATGGTATTATACTCCCAGCAGCTTCCTTTGAGACATGCAGATTAATTGGACGTTACTAAATACACCTAGTAACTATTTTGTTTATACTACTTCTTTATTGGTTATAAATTTGCAAGAGTATATTATTAAAACCTTTATAAATTAACGCAATTAGTATACGTACATGCTATTCAAATATTGACTATACTCGTGCAAAAAAAAAAAATCAAACCGATGAGAGAAAAATTAACAAAATGATACAACAAGATGAATGAATGAGAATAATCAAAAACTAGTCGAATTTATTTATTGTGATACCTGTGGATAGGTATTAACACCTGTAAATGTGACCTATCTACCAACGAATCCGAGATAATAATCTTTAGTTTTTTATTCTAAAAATTTTCACATTTATTTTATTAATGACGTCACACGCAATAGGGGGAGTGAACCCATAAGTGTGAAAGTGTGAAAGGGGATATTCATAGGATAGGTCTAGATGGGCCATAGTAGTAGGCTTCGTAACATTACATCTGATCTAAAATTCGACTTCAAAAATAAAGAAAGAAACAAGACAAAATAAGACTAAACAATTTCTTTTAAAAGTGAGTCGTCATATAATGTGTGGGACTGAGAACGGAAAGGGCGTAGTATTAACAGTTTTTGAAACTTTGTTTATAAATGACCCCTAAGAACAATGAGATTTTCTAATTTTTTCATCGATGTTTTATTCGTTCGATCATTTTATCTAAAATGTAATTTATATACGAAATATGTATCTACTCATAAGTTTTAAAATATTAAATTTCTCTATTTCTCTTGGAACCGGAATTTGGTTGCTCCTACCTTCATATTGTAAATTAATGCGAAGATGAAGTTTTCCTAAAATTCTTTTTCCCAAATTTTAATATTATCCGCATATTTAATTATTATACGCATACTTTTAATTTAAAAACATATATTTTAAATCATATAAGTCTCCAAGATACAGAAATATTGACGTAATGGCATCTAAAAGCGTCGCGGCGCCGTAGTGTTTATCTTCACGCAGCGTCTAAAGCTGTAAAACAGTGAGCCGACAGTCATATCAGAGATATAATTCACAACCACAAATCCGCGACGCTGTTATAAGGACGCCTTAACACTAGGAGGACGTCCCGACGCTATAAGACTTATAAATGAACATATCATACAACACAACGATTAACACCAACAGTGAAATATTTCAAAAGTTGTTTGATGGTGTGTGCCACCGCCGCTAGGTTGTAGCACTGTACGTGCAGATCGTTATAGTTGTGTAGAGAATAGACCACGTGACTGTTATATTAGTCAAAATATATCAAAGTGAAAGATAAATATTGCAGGGAGTCGTTACAGTCAAAACAGTGAGTGGGGAAAGGGGGTCTGTTATTTACAGGAACAATATGGGGTACTTCTTGTACGTAATAGCTGTAAATATAGTTCGGAGAGATATCATAGTTTTACATTATAGAAGGAGCAATATCGTAACTATTTAAACTAGGAAAATCAGACTTAATCGGTGTAGCACCTCTGTAGATTAAGCAGCCGAGATCGTTAAGTGATTGAAGCATGAAGCAAACAGTACAACAACAAGCACATTAAAAGAAAGAGTTACAATATACAAGTGCAAAAGCATAAGAAAATCAATACTTTCGCTGATAAAATACGATACGATACGATAAAAATAAAGCTATAACTAAATCCATATTGTTAGCGCTGTTTAGCTCTATAGTACTCTCAATACATCGCTGTGACTGCAACCCAGGCCTAGCAATGACATCACGCAGAGGTACTGAGGTGCCATTCATGAAAATGCAGATGCAAGTACTTATAGGGCAACTGTTGGACTCGGCGAACACGAAGACGCATCGTATGGCGATGCTGGAACTAAGTGTGTTCAATGTTATGTGTCCAACGTTCATAATGGAAGAAGTTTGGCATTTGTTCGTCTTTTGACCCCAAATAAAAGGGATTTTTCTATCTCCATTACACACTTGATCCACATGTCATGCACTACTGCACGAATTGTCCAACAAAGGAAGCTTTTATACTTAAAAGTTTATTTATTTACTTGAAAGTTTTTGTTAAACAGTGTCAGTGTCAATAATATCAACAAATTAATAAAATATATAAATCATTCGGATTAAACATTCTTTCCACCATGCAGCAGGAAACTTGCCATGTCAATCTTCCAATATTTTAATCACACGTTAGAAGCAAACATTTGAATCCAACGTTCACCGCATCGTTTGGTACCGGTTTAAGAGTCATGGAACAAAACACTTCGAGATTCAGTATTGGAACTTCGACATATACAGATCGGTTAAGAGACCTGACTATATACATAGCCGATTGGAATTAATTATTAATAAATAAATGATAACCAATGATTGACTTTTAATTGAGAGAACCCTAACACTATTTTCACTGACTTGATAATAACAATTAGTTTTACGATAAACCAAAATAAGTTTTTGTTGTTTTGTTATCTTTTCACACAAACAATAATATAAACATTTCATTATTTCTATTTACAAATTATTGTAACTAAGAGGTGAAGCTCAAGATATTTGCTTGTTAACTCATGTTGGCTGGTTGTGTATTGGGAACAGCGTGCGCAAGTAATAAAAACAATAAATAATTGTAATTATTATTAAATCTATGAATAAATTATTCCTTAAAACTTTTCATAGAACAAAGGAAAACGTTAGAATTATTATAATTAATACTTAATATTACTAAATAAAATCCGTGCTAATTTAGAACAAATCGTTGAACGATTACAAAATATTTAAATATTGCCTTCAGCAGAAGATTTAATCTATAACCGAACACGAAATTATATAAAAAAAACAAAACAATGAAAATGCAAAGTTAATTAATTCAAAATAAAATCATCTCCTGTAATATCAAATGATTCGGATGTATTAATTACGGTCCATGATTCGTACGAGTATAATTCATTTCGAGTTGATTCAAATCCAGATCATTTTTTATGCATTTATCATTATTGCACTGTGCGTGTTGAATCTTGTTATTTTTTTAATCTGGTTTTGATTCGCTCTCTCGTATTCAATCTCGGTTTGATATGAATAAATGTATCAAATCATTTGTAATCACGAGTTCTTATTGATGTTTTGTATAAATTTATTGGATTCGCCAAAAACTTGTTATTAGTATGATTGCCTATCATTAGCAGAAAAAAATATTTATGTTTGAATGTTAAAAAAGTATTTATTCGAATTTTATTAAGCAGGATTAAAATTAATTCTTTGTCTATTGATGTTTCAAATAAAGGAAAGTTTTTGTCCGGTGGATCCTAGGGGCATAATATGACTCAAAAAGATCAAGAACACAGTTTTTCAGAGAGTAGTGTTAGCAAAAAATTTCGAAACGTTAATAATGGAGGTTTTGTTTTACAGTACATTTTCACACTTGCTAACCTGTCACAAGCTATTTCTAAGGCTATTTTCTTTTACCTTATTACAAGCTAATTACATTTTCTATCTGAAAAATAATTGATAAAGTATTTGCAAACAAGCAATGTTATGGTATATCTATTTTTTTCTTTTTTCTTTAATTAACACTGTCCTAAACAAGAAAACATAATCCATTGCATTTTTAATACACCGGAACACCTGGTTACGAAATTTAAACCATTTGCCTGGTAAACTACGAATTGCATTGCATTACATATGAATTCTACGCAACAATTTCTATGAGCATCATCCATATATAGTAATTGAAATACTAATATTTGGTGTTCTATTCCCAAAATGCAATATTATCACAATACAAAATTAAATTAATTACTACCTGCTACATTAATTGTGATTGGTGCAGAGTATTGAATATATCTATACCATATATATACTAGAGCATGTAAATATTATAAATTGAAACGGGAAAGGACAATCAATGCCATAAATACAAGTTTAAATTGATTATGTTTTAATGTTGCAATGTGTTCAATATTTTTAAATGAAGATACTTTTTATCCAGCATTAACACACACGCAAACACGACGACCAACTGGAAAGAAACGAAACAGGTGTCAAAATTTCAAGTTAATCAGCTGACTAGTTTTCGGGTTTTGCGAACATAGTTTTTTATATATAAAGAAGAAGATATGTCATAGATAGAAAATTGTCTTTCTGTGGAATATTCAAGATAGCTAACGTGATACAAGCTAACTCAAGCGTTACCTTTCTAACTGGGCTAAGACAAAACAAATATTTGTTAAAAAAGTTTTCAATAATATGTGTTTTACTCTAAAAAAGATCGGTGAAAATTAAAAGTCAGAACAAGACTCAAAATCTAATAAGAAATATATATTATAATTATTACTACACGTTGGAATTGTATAATATTAATGTATAGATGCCCACAGTCTATTTAATAGATTATGACAGATATTGTCATTAGAAAGATTTTTATTTCGAATAGACGTTAATAGAAAATAACTGAAAAGAATTTCAGCATACAATTCTAGCATTAAATCTAGAGAAATAAAAAAAGAACCACCTATTAAATCAATACAAATAGAATTGAATTTCCAACTAAATATACTAAAGCAGAACTATCGTGTTTGTGATTGAATCCATAATATTTGTTGAAATTATGGCAGATCTATATTCGTAGTCACCCCATACTTGCAGATTTATAATCAGCATAAATAGAAATCACATATAAACGAATTAATAATAATAATGCGGGTTGCAGAATAACAATAATACGATGAGTAATACAACTAGTGCGATGTGGTTGGTCGTGTTTACGCATTTGACGCTATAAAGCGCTAATTATTCCGGACATTGTGGTTTCATGTTCATCAGACAAGCCAAGCCAAACTAAGCCAGAACAAACCTACCCAACACGATGTCAGTCTACCCAACATGAAGCAAATTTAATACAGAATAATATGCAACACCATTCAAACAAAAGGGGGTTTGCTTAACCAGTACAATTAATTTTGTGTGGTACTATGTCGACTTTATTCGCGTTGTGTTGTTGTGGACGCTAAAACCGTGATTTACTCATTAATAATAGACGGACATTAAGTGGGTAACTTTCAGGATTATAAATGTACCTACGCACAGATGTTTATTTGTATTGCAATGTGTGTTGAATTCATTTGAACATACATTTTGAAAGTTAAACGTACATAGTATTTTTTGAACTTCCAAAGTATGTTAGTTTGACAACCTTTATTTAAATAGCAAATAGTTAATGTATTTTATGTCACCAGTAACCAATAAAACATACAACACTTTTATACATTAGGCATATTTGCTGGAAACTTTTATGTTTGATATTTTTACTTTAAGAGCAACATAAGCAACGTAATCAGAAACATTAACACTACGTATTCATTCCAGTTAAAATTTTAGATAATCAGAAATCAATTTAATAATAAAATTGGTATACGACTTACCTTACCTGCGATGTTGACAAACCAGCCTCTTCTTCAAAAGCAAAACAGAGTTCAAAATGTCATTCACTTTTACACTAAGTTAAATCACTTAAAACACTAACACAAGTAATTCTATCTATAAACTTTATTAGAATGTTGTTGTAATTGAAATAATAACAAATGTTAATACTTGTACAAATGTTTTTAAGTAAAATTAATTGATATTATTATACATTGACATACCACTGTTGTAAGTACGCATAAGTCGTACTTATCCTTCCTATTTTTAATATAAATGTTATTTATTTTATAAGAATTATATTATGTTATCTTTAATTTTAGTATTAATATTGTAACAAATAATTGTTTAAAGTTAGCGCTTGTAAACATTGACTCTGGTCTGTGGATATTTTATATTGTTATTTAATTTTTGGCAACACTGAACTAGTATTGTATGATGTAAAGTTAACAAATAAATTGTTAATATACCGTTTTGTACTGGAGTCAAAAAGTCAGTCTTCTCCTGAGTCTCAAAGCAAGCATTACTATTCGCAACTTCGTACGTATTGAATAGTGAGCACATTTCAACTATTAATTAAATTATAACACTATAGAATTACATTTTGTTTTATATCTGTCATCTTCGTTAATCTAATAAAATACTATTGTAATTAAGTAAGCAGATATAATATTACAACGAATAAATGATATATTTTAATAAAAGTGTTTGTATTAATAGTAATAAAAAGATACTAATTGTTCAACCGTCGTATGTCGCAACGAGGTTACTTTAGACCGCTCAAGTATTCTCTAATTGCAACAATACACCGTCTTAACAATAATCCTGTTATTCATCTTAAAAGAAACTTAATTCTTATCTACGTGAGTGATTCAAGAAGGTGGATGATCGTCAACTGAAGAGTCTACTTCCAGAAACTAGCATCCCTGCGGAATGTATTAGCAAGCTGAGTAATCTCCTTTTAGAACGACCATCAGCATCTTCACACATTTTTTACATCTGACTACCAACCTTACTTACAACATTGGTGTCAGGTGGGGTCTCGAAGAGATATTCCTACACATAAATATCCAAGAGGTACGCCCAAAATTTTTTCTATATATTCTACACCTGGATGCAGATCAATTAATCTGGATGCCACTACGCCGATGGATTATTTCTAAAATTGCCGAAGAGTACGAGCTAGAACGTCGTTTCATCTGTATTTCACATAATTTTCTACAAGTCCGGTGGATGCAAAACTACAGCCCGCTGAACCAGAAAAAAAAGAAATCTTTTGCCCCCAGCGAATGGATGGATGCTTCTAGAACACATGGAATAATCTAAATCGATGTTAATCGTTTCCAGAACACTGCACACAGCTGTACATAGATCAAAATCGAAAGAATTTTTTTTAAGTATAATAAGACAGTATCTTTCTTTTTGTATATAATTATTATTATAAATTGATAATTGTATTTTTTTTATTAATAGCATTATTTTTAACGAGGCTATCATTTTTTTTTAGTATTATATTCAGTACTTTTGAATATTTACTATAATCCAAGCATTTTTTTAGTAGCAACGTTGTTAATGAGGCTATTGATATTTTTTTTTAGTATTATATTCAATACTTTTGAATATTTGCTATAATCCAAGTATTTTTTTGTAGCATCCTTGTCCATCATTGAAGCTATTAATTTTTTTATAGTATTATATCCAATACTTTTGCATATTTACTATAATATTTTTTATAATTGTTTCCGCAATTATACTAATTTATGTTAATATTTTTTTAGAACAACATCTTTTTTTGAACGAGAGGGAATTTTGAAAAGGAGAACTAAAGAGCTGAAGCAGTTAGATAGCAGTCTGTTCAATCAGAGAGACTACCTTCCTGTTACAACTGCAACGTCTGAGCCCCATCGGAAATTTCCTGTGAGTTACTGTTTTCGCTAACAATTTTTCCTTGTCAGAATCCTATTTTTCGGAGAGTCGTTTATTGGTACAAAATAATCTTTAGTCTGTATATTATATATAACTTTAATTAAGTACAATGGCACCGAACGTTCATTCCCTCACATTAGTTGAGAATACAATCAATCTAATTAATGAGTTTTCAAAAAATTTAGAAGTCCAATCAACATCCTTAACAATAGTTGAATTAAAAATCAAAAACTTAGAAAAGGCTTGGGTCAAATATAATAGTATCGTAGAAGCACTGCTTCCAACTCTAAAAAATGAAGAAGCTACGGCTATCGTTAGTAAGTCTATGGAAGTTGAAAGTATTTATGACGACACTCTTATTTCCTTGTTGAATTATAAGCAAACATTTGAGAATGATACACATATTGTGGATGACTCAAAAAGCATAGATTCAATAAGAAATTTAAACTTAAGTCCAATGCAACTAACCGTTTTTGATGGAGAATATACTAATTGGCAAAGTTTCATGGAATTATTTACAAATTTAATTCGTAATAATAGCAAACTATCAAACATTGAAAAAATGCATTATTTAAAATTAAATTTGACAGGAGAACCACTCAAACTCATAAAGAATTATCCTTTAACAAACGATAATTATGAAATTGTTTGGAACATCCTTTGTAAACGTTATGATAACAAGGTAGCACTTATTGAAACCTATTTAAACAATTTGATAAACTACAATGTTATACGTTTAGAATCAGAAACTAATATCAAAAATTTTTTAGACGAAATTAATGAATCGATTAGAGCATTAACCGAGTTGGGAATATATTCTAATCATTCAGATTTTATTTTTATACATTTTTTAAAGACCAAGTTAGATTTTAACACATTAAAGGAATGGGAAAACAGAAATACTTCTGAATTACCAACCCTAAATGATTTTACGAATTTTCTTGAAACACGGTGGCGCACTCTAGAAAGAAGAAGGCATGTTGAATTTAAAACAGATTCAAGTCATTCTATTTCTAGTAGTGAACCAGTTTCAAGTGAAAAATTTGCTAACGAAGTCGAAACAAAATTTAAAACTTTTTTTTGTAACCATTGTAAAAAGAATGGTCATTTAGAGAAATATTGTTTTATCAAGAAGGAAAATGCGGATACGGTATATCCTGTCGCGCAAATTAATATTTGTAGGAGAGATACGGTATTTTCAAAACCTTCTGTTTATTGTAAAAGATCGAAACATCTTGAATCTGATGGTCCTCAAGTATCTTTTACTAAAAATACAAAACAAAATTCACGTTCTTTTTATAATCACCATTTACGTAAATTTAATAGTTTAAATAAAAATATTGAGATTAAAGAAATACAAAATACCAATGATATAACAAATTTTAACTGTAACAATGAAAATGTTATTGACAAGCAAACAGCTGACACTGTTCAATTCAGAATAGTCGCAGCCAAAGCAAAGACTGTATCATTTTTATTGGACACTGGTTCTCAAATTTCTTTAATTAAACAAAATATTTTAAAAAATAATATCAAAATAGATAGTACATCTAAAGTGTTATTAAAGGGAATCTCTGAAGGCACGCCTTATACTTTAGGTTCACTAAAAACTTCTATAATTTTAGATAGTTCTAGGTCGAAACATACTTTTCAGGTTGTGTCAAAGGATTTCCCCATTAAACACGATGGAATTATAGGATTAGATATTTTACGTACATTTAAAGCAGTAATTAATTTGGAAACAAACAGCGTACAATTCTCACAACATGGCAAAATATTTGAATTACCATTATTGAACATAAACAGTATTATCATAGTTCCAGCACGTACTAGGAAATTAATTCCTATGTCGGGTTCTACGGTAGGAGTTTGTGTAGCCAAGGAATTGCTACCTGAAGTTTTTTTAGCCAACGCATTAATTAATCCTGTTAATAATACTTTTTATATATCAATAACTAATTCCTCAGCAAAAGATGTAATACTTGACAATTTTAAACCAGATATTATTCCAATAAATAAATTTAATTTTTACCATTTTTTGAAAAGAAATCCTAACGATCCTAAAAGATCCTTACGACATCTTTTATTTAATAATATAGATTTTTCAAATGTTAATTCAAAATACTTAACAGATTTAATGGAAATCTGTAATAATTTTAATAACATATTTTTTTTCCCGGTAGATAAGTTATCTTGTGCGAGTGCACTGAGTGACTCACCTAACCCTGTAAACATTAAGCCGCATAGATTATCTCATGCGCATAAAGAAATTGTTGAGAAGCATATTCAAGAACTGTTGGCTAACAACATTATTGAAAAATGCGACTCACAGTTTAACGCACCTCTGTTAATGGTACCTAAAAAAGCAGATGTGTCGGGGAACAAACAATTTTGCGTTGTAATCGACTATCGTAAACTTAATGAACAGACGACAAGTGATGTTTATCCTTTGCCCCTCGTACTTGACATACTAGACCAATTTAGTGGTGCAAAATATTCTTCTACGATTGATTTAGCTACAAATAAATTTACTAGTAATAAACCAAAATTTAAATTAAATTTTGATAGAAGGGTCAATTCTTTTTTTTCACCTAGAAAGTATACGGTAGTTAATAGGAATAGATTAAAGAGATTTTGTACCAATCAACAAAACCTTGACGTGTTAGATGGATTTTGTCAGGGATGATTGTTTTGTGAGGCAGTGTCAACTCTATACGATGGGATCAGAATCGTTGTCGACACTTTGCTTCTCTTTTTGTTTTTTTCCAGAATTGTAACTCGTATATTTTGTTTTTATACGTGTCCCTTTTTTTTTGGAAGGGGGTGTTGCGATAGTACGACATCGTCCTATCTTCCTTTTTCTTTTTCTTGGAAAGAAACGCATATGTTTGTTTAATATGCGTTCCTTTTCTAGGGTTGAAGGGTGTTGTAAGTACGCATAAGTCGTACTTATCCTTCCTATTTTTAATATAAATGTTATTTATTTTATAAGAATTATATTATGTTATCTTTAATTTTAGTATTAATATTGTAACAAATAATTGTTTAAAGTTAGCGCTTGTAAACATTGACTCTGGTCTGTGGATATTTTATATTGTTATTTAATTTTTGGCAACACTGAACTAGTATTGTATGATGTAAAGTTAACAAATAAATTGTTAATATACCGTTTTGTACTGGAGTCAAAAAGTCAGTCTTCTCCTGAGTCTCAAAGCAAGCATTACTATTCGCAACTTCGTACGTATTGAATAGTGAGCACATTTCAACTATTAATTAAATTATAACACTATAGAATTACATTTTGTTTTATATCTGTCATCTTCGTTAATCTAATAAAATACTATTGTAATTAAGTAAGCAGATATAATATTACAACGAATAAATGATATATTTTAATAAAAGTGTTTGTATTAATAGTAATAAAAAGATACTAATTGTTCAACCGTCGTATGTCGCAACGAGGTTACTTTAGACCGCTCAAGTATTCTCTAATTGCAACAATACACCGTCTTAACAATAATCCTGTTATTCATCTTAAAAGAAACTTAATTCTTATCTACGTGAGTGATTCAAGAAGGTGGATGATCGTCAACTGAAGAGTCTACTTCCAGAAACTAGCATCCCTGCGGAATGTATTAGCAAGCTGAGTAATCTCCTTCTAGAACGACAATCCGACCTCTTTTTACAACATTGATGTCAGGTGTAACATCCGCCCTCGAATATACTTACAACACCACAATCTGAAAAATACTCGTAGCCTACATCTGTCAGAAAATTAAACAGATTTTTATACACATTATATCTAGTAAAACATATCTCAACTACAAGAACATTCTCATAAAGAATTAGCACTGTATCTAGCAAAATGTACTTCAATTATTATAACAATGTCAAAGCTACAAAATGCATACCCGACGGAATGTCTGGAAGTAGTTATAAATATAGGTTATGTTTCACCACTTAGTAGAACCAACAAGAATAAAATAAAGACACACAACACACATAAATCACTATGTGACAATATCTATGTTATAATTAATTGTTGTAAAATTGTGTCGTATTGTCGTTCTGGAGGAGATTACTCAGCTTACTAGTACATTCTGCAGGGATGCTAGCTTCTGGTAGTAGATTCTTCAGTTGACGACTTCCAACACCAATTACAGTAGTAATCGAATATCTTTCTTAAGATGATTAATAAGGATTCTTGTTCAGACGGTGTATTGTTGCAATTAGAGAATACTTGAGCGGTCTAAAGTAACCTCGTTGCGACATGCGACGGTTGAACAATTAGTATCTTTTTATTACTATTAATACAAACACTTTTATTAAAATATATCATTTATTCGTTGTAATATTATATCTGCTTACTTAATTACAATAGTATTTTATTAGATTAACGAAGATGACAGATATAAAACAAAATGTAATTCTATAGTGTTATAATTTAATTAATAGTTAAAATGTGCTCACTATTCAATACGTACGAAGTTGCGAATAGTAATGCTTGCTTTGAGACTCAGGAGAAGACTGGCTTTCAGCGTCTTGTGCAATTTAATATATAATAATTTATTTCACATCACAGAACGCCAATACTGAATTACCAGCATTAAATCAATATTAATCTCCACAAACCAGAGACAATATTTATAAGCGCTAAACTTAAATAATTATTCTTTACAATCTTAATACTAATACAAAAACTGTTTACATAATATAATTCTATTACATAATTAACATTTAATATCATTAAAAATAAAAGGTAAGTGCGACATATGCGTACTTACAACACTCCTCAACCAAAGAAAAGGAACGCATATAAAACAAAACATATGCGTTTCTGCTCTAAGGAAAAGAAAAAGGAAAAATTGTGATAGGGGAGATGTCGTACATATCACAACACCCCCTTTCAAAAAAAAAGGGACACGTATAAAAACAAAATATACGAGTTACAATTCTAGAAAAAAACAAAAAGAGAAGCAAAGTGTCGACAACGATTCTGATCCCATCGTATAGAGCTAACACTGCTCCACAAAACAATCATCCCTGACAAAATCCATTTCATTCGTCAAGTTTTTATTCATTGGTACAAAATCTCTTCAACCTATTATTATGAACTACCGTATGTTTTTTACCAATTAGTATTTCTGTATTAACAGGGGATATAATTTTAGTAACTTTATACGGTCCTACGTATAAGGGTAAAAGTTTTTTTGACTGTCCTTTAGTTGGTAACTGTTCATTTCTTAATAAAACTAGTTCGTTTACTTCAGGTGTGAAAAGAGAATTGACCCTTTTATCAAAATATAATTTTGTTTTTTCTTTGCTTTTAACCAAGTTATTCATAGCAAGTTCCCTCGCTACTTGTAACCTGTGTTTGAGTTCTACTATAAAATTATTATAAGTATTTACCTCAATTGGTTCTTTATAAAAAATTGAAGGCAGATTTGCCTTATGTCCATAAATTAGTTCGAAAGGAGTAAAACCGGTCGCTGTATGCGGAGTTGTGTTATACACGAACATTGCATAGGGAATCCAATTTATCCAATCATCCTGCTTTTTACAAAAATTCCTTAGATACTCGGCAAGGGTTCTATGAACTCTTTCTAAGGCACCGTTGGTTGCTGGTCTAAATGCTGTTGTTTTTAATTGTTTAATTTTTAACAATTTGCATATATCTTTAAAAATTTTCGACATGAAATTTGTTCCTTGGTCTGTTAAGATCATATTAGGAACTCCGTACCTACAAATAACGTTAGTTACTAATGCTTTCGCGACAGTATTTGCCTCCTGGTTTATAATAGGAATAGCTTCCGTAAATTTAGTAAGGTCATCCTGTATTGTTAGTAAGTATTTGTATTTGTCGTTGTCGTCTTTCTTGGGAAGATATACTATGTCCAAAGCCAACCTTTCGAAACTATGTTTCGAAGTCGATGTAATTGTTAATGGGCATTTATTTAATTTGCACACTTTATTCTTTTGACATGATACACATTGTCTAATAAAATTTTTAACTTTTCTAATCATACTTGGAAATTTAAAGTGTGATTTTAATCGTTTAATTGTTTTAGAAACTCCTAAGTGGCCTGCTGTGGGATTAACATGAAATTCCGAAATTACATTGTTTATTAACTCAGGGTCACTAATTTTAAGTATATTGTCATTATAAATGTGTACTATTATATTTGTTTTATCGAAGATATGTCTGATCATAGTTCGTAACTGGGCAAAATCTAATTTACTTAGTTCAGACTCGAACCTGTTCATAGCTATGTTAGTAATTTTGTGTAAAGTACAAAAGTTTTTCAGATTCACTAATGCCAAAAATATTTCTTTATAATTTGGTAGATTAAAATGAAATTCCTTAATTATTAAACAGATAATAAATCTAGTATCAATTTCAACATATGCAATTTCTGATACTTCTTTTTCTTGTATTAGAAATGCATTGGTACTACTAAATTTATTGATTAATTCAGGAGAATTTCCAATTGAATTTTTAAAATCTTTTGATACAAAATCTACTAATGAAAATGACGTCGGTGCGTCATATAAACTTTTATCATGTTCAATTACTTTATTGTTTATGATAATTTTATTTTTAATTATTTCTAAATAATTTTCGTATGTGACATCCATTGTTTCAACCTGAAGTGAGTATACGCGACTTAGGGCATCTACGTGTGGAATCGAACTACCTGGTCTATATATTACTTCGTAATTATATTCTTCTAGTTTTATCCGCCAACGCATAAGTCTAGAACTCGGGTCCTTAATACTCATTAACCAAGTCAAGGCTTGATGGTCTGTTACGATACTAAAAAACTTTCCATAGAGATAGGGTCTAAAATGAGCCACAGCCCATACTACTGCTAATAACTCACGTTCAGTAGTTGTGTAATTTTGTTGTGCCTTATTTAGAGTTCTTGAAGCATATGCTATTGGGTGGCTTTCCTTAATAGTACCTTGTGAAAGGACTGCACCTATAGCATATTTACTTGCATCCGTGGTTACAACGAAATTTTTACTAAAGTCCGGGTATTGCAAAACAGGTGATATGGTTAATTTATTTTTTAAAGTTTTAAATGATTCGTCGCATTGGTCTGACCATTCTAATACTTTAACATTACTGTTTGCTGCATTATATAGTGGTTTGGCTATCTCTGCGTAATGCGGTATATGTCGGCGATAATAACCAGACATACCCAAAAATGTTTTAATTTGTTTAGGACTGTTTGGAATGGGGAAATTCTTTATTGCTTCTACTTTAGAAGGATCTGGTAGAATACCTGTTTCATTAATAACGTGACCTAAATAAATCAAATCTTTATGTAGAAAGTTACATTTGGATGGTTGGAGCTTCAAATTATGTTCCCGTAATTTAGAAAAAACGTTTTTTAATCTTTGGTTGTGCTCAGAAATGTTTTTTCCAAAAATGACTACATCGTCCAGATAGATTAAGCAATCTATTCCTTGCAAACCTGTGAGAACGTGAGACATAAGTCTCTGAAACATGGGGGGGGCTCCTTTAAGTCCGAATGGCATTCTTACAAATTGATAGTGTTTAAAGTTCGCACTAAATGCTGTTTTCTCTTTATCTTCGGGAAGCATAGGGACCTGGTGAAAACCGCTTGCTAAGTCAAGGGTAGAGAAAAATTTTGCACCACTAAGTTGGTCCAGTATATCATGTATAAGAGGCAAAGGATAGGCGTCACTTGTTGTCTGCTCGTTAAGTTTACGGAAATCGACTACTACGCGGAATTGTTTATTACCTAACGCATCTGGTTTTTTTGGTACTACTAATAAAGGTGCGTTATAGGGTGAGTCGCTTTCTTCAATTATGTTGTTGACCAACAGTTCCTGAATATGCTTTTCCACAATCTCTTTTTGCGCATGGGGCAATCGATACGGTTTAACGTTAACGGGTTTAGAAGAATTAATCTTTATCTTATGACTTAATGCGCTCGTACAAGATAACTTGTCTCCCGGTAAAAAAAATATGTCATTAAAGCTGTCACAGATTTCTATTAATTCTGTTACTAATTCTGAATTGACATGTGAAAGATTTAAATTGTTTAATAAAAGTTCCTTACGGTTGTTAGGACTTGATTTTGAAAAATGGTAAATACTAAATTGATCTATCGGTATGATATTCGGTTTGAAATTACTAAGTATTATATTTTTTATTGAAGAATTTATTATTGAAATATAGAAAATATTTTTGACGGGCTTGATTAATGCATTAGCTAAAA
Organism: Panorpa germanica; assembly: GCA_963678705.1. Classification (NCBI taxonomy): domain Eukaryota; kingdom Metazoa; phylum Arthropoda; class Insecta; order Mecoptera; family Panorpidae; genus Panorpa; species Panorpa germanica. Next base: position 13,520,506 of record OY783217.1, read on the forward strand.
AAACTTCAGGTAACAATTCCCTGGCTACACAAACTCCTACTGTAGAACCTGACATAGGAATTATTTTCCTCGTACGTGCTGGTAAAACGATATTGTTTATATTTATAAGTGGGAGCTCAATTACTTTGCCACATTCTGAGAATTGTACACTGTTCATTTTTAGATTAATTACTGCATTTAGTTTCCGTAAAATATCTAACCCTATAATTCCATCGTGTTTAATGGGGAAATTTTCTGACACAACCTGTAAAGTTTGTTTCGACTTATTACTATCTAAAATTATAGAAGTTTTCAGTGAACCTAAGGTATAAGGCGTGCCTTCAGAAATACCCTTCAATAGAATTTTAGATTTATTATTAATTCTGACATTGTTATTTAAAATATTTTGTTTAATCAAGGAGATTTGAGAACCAGTATCTAATAAAAATGATACGGTTTTAGCTTTGGCTGCGACCATCTTGAATTGGATAGTGTCAACTGTTTGCTTAGCCTTAACATTTTTATTTTTACTGTCAAAACTTAGAATATCATTATTATTTTGTAAATTACCCGTATTGATCTCATCAAAATCATAAAAAAAACATAATTCATTATTTGAATTGTGTTGTGTCTTGTTAGTAAAAGATACTTGAGAACCATCAGATATAAGATGTTTCGATCTTTCACAACAAGTAGAAGGTTCTGATAAAATTGTGGCCTCCCTACAAGTATTAACTTGAGCAATAGGGTTACCCGTATCTAGATTTTCCTTCTTAATAAAACAATACTTTTCTATATGACCACTTTTCTTACAATGGTTACAGAATAAATTCTTAGTTTTTGTTTCGACCTTATTAGGAATTTGCTTGCTTGAAACTGGTTTACTACTAGAATTAGGAACGCTTGGATATGTTTTGACTTTAATATGCCTTCTTCTTTCTAGATTGCGCCACCGTCTCTCCAGAAACTCTGTAAATTCATTTAAGGTTGGTAATTCAGAATTATTTCTGTTTTCCCATTCCTTTGACGAATTAAAATCTAATTTGGTCTTTAAAATATGTATTAACATAAAATCTGAATGATTAGAATATATCCCCAATTCGGTTAATGCTCTAATCGATTCATTAATTTCATCTAGTAGTTTTTTGATATTGATTTCGGACTCTAAACGTATAACATTGTAGTTTATTAAATTGTTTAAACAGGTTTCAATAAGTGCTACCTTGTTATCATAACGTTTACAAAGGATGTTCCAAACAATTTCGTAATTATCATTTGTTAAAGGATAATTCTTTATGAGTTTGAGTGGTTCTCCTGACAAATTTAACTTTAAATAATGCATTTTTTCAATGCTTGATAGTTTACTATTATTACGAATTAAATTTGTAAATAATTCCATAAAACTTTGCCAATTAATATATTCTCCATCAAAAACGGTTAGTTGCATTGGACTTAAGTTCAGATTTTTTATTGAATCTATACTTTTTGAGTCGTCTACAATATGTGTATCATTCTCAAATGTTTGCTTATAATTCAACAAGTAAATAAGAGTGTCGTCATAAATACTTTCAACTTCCATAGACTTACTAACGATAGCCGAAGCTTCTTCATTTTTTAGAGTTGGAAGCAATGCTTCTACGATACTACTATATTTAACCCAAGCTTTGTCTAAGTTTTTGATTTTTAATTCAACTATTGTTAAGGATGTTGATTGGACTTCTAGATTTTTTGAAAACTCGTTAATTAGATTGATTGTATTCTCAACTAATGTGAGGGAATGAACGTTCGGTGCCATAGTACTTAATTAAAGTTATATATAATATACAGACTAAAGATTATTTTGTACCACTAAACGACTCTCCGAAGAACAGGATTCTGACAAGGAAAAATTGCTAGCGAAAACAGTAACTCACAGGAAATTTCCGATGGGGCTCAGACACCGCAGTTGTAACAGGAAGGTAGTCTCTCTGATTGAACAGACTGCTATCTAACTGCTTCAGCTCTTTACTTCTCCTTTTCAAAATTCTTTCTCGTTCATAAAGATGTTCTAAAAATATTAAACATGAATTAATATAATTGTAGAAACAATTATAGGAAATATTATAGTAGATATTCAAAAGTATTGGATATAATACTAAAAATATTGAACAATGATGCTACAAAATTGTTATTTTATAACAAATATTCAAAAGTATTGAATATAATACTAAAAAAATAATAGCTTCAATGAATTACAAGGATGCTACTAATAGATAGGTTATAGCAAATATTCAAAAGTATTGAATATAATACTAAAAAAAAATAATAGCTTCAATGAATTACAAGGATGCTACTAATAGATAGGTTATAGCAAATATTCAAAAGTATTGAATATAATACTAAAAAAATAATAGCTTCAATGAATTACAAGGATGCTACTAATAGAAAAAAATACAATTATCAATTTATGATAATAATTGTATACAAGATAAAAAGATACTGTCTTATTATACTTAACAAAAAAAACTTTCGATTTTGATCTATGTACAGCTGTGTGCAGGGTTCTGGAAACGATTAACATCAGTTTAGATTATTCCATTTGTTCTAGAAGCATCCATCCATTCGCTGGGGGCAAAAGATTTCTTTTTTTCTGGTTCAGCGGGCTGTTGTTTTACATCCACCGGACTTGTAGAAAAATTATGTGAAATACAGATGAATTGACGTTCTATCTCGTACTCTTCGGCAATCTTGGAAATAATCGATCGACGTAGTGGTATCCAGAATAATTGATCTGCATCCAGGTGTAGAATATATAGAAAAAAATTTTGGGCGTACCTCTTGGATATTTATGTGTAGGAATATCTCTTCGAGACCCCACCTGACACCAATGTTGTAGAATATTGTCGTATTGTCGTTCTGGAGGAGATTACTCAGCTTACTAGTACATTCTGCAGGGATGCTAGCTTCTGGTAGTAGATTCTTCAGTTGACGACTTCCAACACCAATTACAGTAGTAATCGAATATCTTTCTTAAGATGATTAATAAGGATTCTTGTTCAGACGGTGTATTGTTGCAATTAGAGAATACTTGAGCGGTCTAAAGTAACCTCGTTGCGACATGCGACGGTTGAACAATTAGTATCTTTTTATTACTATTAATACAAACACTTTTATTAAAATATATCATTTATTCGTTGTAATATTATATCTGCTTACTTAATTACAATAGTATTTTATTAGATTAACGAAGATGACAGATATAAAACAAAATGTAATTCTATAGTGTTATAATTTAATTAATAGTTAAAATGTGCTCACTATTCAATACGTACGAAGTTGCGAATAGTAATGCTTGCTTTGAGACTCAGGAGAAGACTGGCTTTCAGCGTCTTGTGCAATTTAATATATAATAATTTATTTCACATCACAGAACGCCAATACTGAATTACCAGCATTAAATCAATATTAATCTCCACAAACCAGAGACAATATTTATAAGCGCTAAACTTAAATAATTATTCTTTACAATCTTAATACTAATACAAAAACTGTTTACATAATATAATTCTATTACATAATTAACATTTAATATCATTAAAAATAAAAGGTAAGTGCGACATATGCGTACTTACAACATAATATTACCGTAATTATATCACTGTTAACTTTTATTATGTTTAATTTTTAGAAACTTTATAAACTTGTTGCGACTTGTTATAACACGTACGATGCGTTTGACATACTAAAGATGAGACTCAATAGTTATTAATAGTAGTTACAATAGATGTCACTAGCAGCGACATTATAAATCAGATTATTAAACATTAATAATTAAATAGCAATTAATATAATTATTATTATGTAATATTTATCCAGCCAACTTTATTTTTATAAAATATATTTTCCATCAAAAGAACAACACGCTAATAATTCAATTAGATGTAATCTACACTGGTTTTTAAATCAAAATATTTAATAATAGACTTTTCGTGCTGGTACAATAATTCTTTTTTTTTCATCAGAGGATTATGAACACAGTTGGGATAAAAAGAATGACGATTTAAAACACGGACACATTTTAATGGGATTAAATTTGTTAGCAATTTGTTAGGGGAAACAATATTATGTCGTTATAAATACATATTTATGTATGTATATAATGGTCCCTGTGTTTTAATAAGTTTTGTAAAAAGTATAGTAAGTTATTAGCAGGGGCTTGAACCATGGGTTAGAAATAAAAATAATGAAATCATAATACATATATTATATAGTACAGCTGATTTTATTATATGTTTAGAATAGTTTATCTAAGGCAGATCTAAGATAACTCTGAAATGTATAGGAACATTTCTTTCCATCTGTAATTCTTTCTTTTATTTCAAGCTATATATCAACTAGTGTACCAACATATTTATTAAATGTGCACATTACAGATAATAACAGCATCTCCGCTATTGACTGTATTAATAAATCTTATTTACCAAACTGCTTATGAATAAAACTTATGTACCAATCTTTTAATTACCAAAATGTGTAAATATATTACAGTATTCGAAAAAAGAATAACATATACAACAATAATGCAAAGTCAATCGTATGAAATGTTTAAATAAAATCGATAATTAGGAATTAATTATTTATTTAACATTTTAAAATACGCGCGTAAATACAATGAGCTAACAAATTTTCGCTGCAATATTAGGTTTTGTTTTACACTCATGCGGTCACACTGTCTATCTAACCATTAGTATTTGACAATGGTTGCCAATGAGTTGTTAGTGACATGTTCTTGTGTGTTCTACAAAAAAATGAATAAACAATCTAACTAATTGATTCTTGCTGTAGAAATTAGGTAAATATGTTAAACATCTTATAGCATCAATAATTCATATCAATATTGTAATTTTAATTACAAAATAACATTTTGTAAGGTTAGAATACACTTACTATAATTGTGCACAAGAAAACTTGTTTCAACCTGTTCATCTTTAGTGGCAGGAGCCATCTTGCGCAAGGATATTATAAAATAGGTAAAATAAATCAGAATTACATGTATTCTAATTTATTTTGAATAATTATCTAATTAATTTCTATTAATTACAGTCCACTGCATGGATTCATAAACAGTGACAATGAGCTATGGTGAGTGTTTTTTTTTTACTATTTTAGTGGTTTCCAAATTTGATTTAACTACAATAAAAGTAGTACTGTCACCTTCTCCAATATCTTGCCCTTTTCTACATTTGTTATTCGAGTTTTTAGGTAAATATAGATTTTAGATACGAAAGTATGTATATTGGTACCGATATTATACATGTTTAGAAACTACTGCTCTTTTGGTAATGGGATGACATATGTGCATGATTGATAGTTGTTTCTTCAACAGTAAATTATATTTAAGGAAATGGATATGCATTGTCAGTTCAATAGCTTATATATAATACGATATATAGTGATGTGTTCACTCAATAAGTTCGTAGCATGACATATAGAGGTCCACTGTTGACAAATTTAAATTATTTTTAGATAGTACCAACATATAGTTCAAATGAAATGTGCCAAAATTTAATGACATTACCAGTTGCAGTAGTTTTAGTGAAGCTACTTTTGTAGTTTTCATTTTGTGTGTTGATAAAGCATTGCTATTTAATGAAATAATTTTCAAACAAATCAATGGACTATGGTATTTTATTCTATTAAGAAGCAATGTTTTTGTTTTAAATTCGGCTCAAGGGTCGCGGGTGTGTGCAGAAGCATCTGTTCGTAGGACTGCATGGGTGCAGATCTTGGTGATAGTAGCAAATAGGTATGATAGGTATTTCACATACTTATGCTATTTTACAGCTTCAAACAGAACGCGTCTGATAGATATTTTATCGTTCCATGAATAAATTTAAATGTTTGATAAAATTCAATATTTCATGGAGTAGTTGTAAAATATTTTATATAAATATTTTGATCACATGTCTACCCCTTCCCTGACCATAACCTAACCATAACAGTGCGACCCATACTGCACTACAGGTCAGATGAGACTCTAATAAATAAATATGAAGTCTGGAAAACGATCAGAAAGTTCCTTATTTTTCAGCGGTAAATTTATTTAATGGAAATGTTTTAACTTAACTTATATAACTTAAAGCATATATTTATTTTGTTAAACAATTGGTAAATTTCGGTTCTGTAGCTAGTGCATTTTCATTTCTAATTTATTTAGCGGGATAGGCAGATCTGTTTCTTCGAAGCAATATGAATGAGCTTCAAAATTTATTTCTGTGTAAATTTGTGAGGTTATGACATTTTCTAAACAGATAAACTAGTTCTTATTTATGATACTTTCTTTGTATAGTTTACAGTTATTTTAAATTGCCGTGACCGTTCTCTATTCCTCCCACTTTTAAGGGTGGTAGAGAGAGGGTCAGTTTGTATCTAAAATGTCTAACAGCATTGTTTATTCCAACACTTCTTATACAGAATGGATCCCAAGAGATTTGACGTGGTCATAAGAAAAATATTGGAAAATGTATATAAAACATTTTAACCCCATTGTAACCCTGTCCTTGTATAATATAAGAATGGTAGTGTAGTGGACGAACATAAAAACCACCCTGGTTTCTAACCCTATCATACTTCAAATATTCCACCCTGTACAATATATGATCAATGTATTGAAAAATAAATATTTATTGCTCTATCAATATAAATAGATACAGGACATGTCCGACTAATTTATATATGTATAGCCGAGAGCTAAATATCCATAGGGTTTGATTCTCGGATTAACGGTATATTTTTTTAGATTGCTATTGTCAAGTTTAATTGATTATATGTTTGCATAATAATATACTTATTACGCAGCGGTGTATACATTCTATTTTATCTAGTCTTACTGATTTGGAGGCTTCTTTTCTCATTTGAAATGGATGGCGCTGATGAATTCCTATTAGGGCAAGTGAAATATTTATAACTTGTTTATAATTATTATAAAGTTTCAATGAGTAGGAGGGTCGCGATGGTATGTGCAGAATGGTCTGGTTGTTAGACTACTTGGAGCCATCGATGCAGATCTTGATGACTTCTGAATTATTTTTGTGATTCCGATATTTTTTTTAATTTTTAAATTTTTATTGACTTTCTTGATCTTTTCTTAATTATTTATAAATTGACGCCTATTTTGTAGTCATATTTTTCATGTCACATGATTGGTATTACAGTCTTTAGAACAATAAGTAATCGATTTTATTTATTTTTGTTTAGCATATTTATAATATCAAAAGTCTATGTGTTGTTCGATAGAGCTGTAAGAAGTATCTAAAGTTTAGGTTGCACTCTTATGCATCTCTTTTACACTCTGTTCTACAAAAGAGATGGCAATTCATACAGGGTAGGGGTTAGAAAACCAACATGACGTCGAAGGATTAGACTATTGTTAATATCTTCTATAATAATAGTAGTTGTGTAAAAATAATTTAATATTTGAGGTTCTGATAACCAACTTTATCAATTCATATTATTGGGTAGTATCCTATGTATTATATATGGTATTAAAAGATACATATTATGAAATTTAATAAAAATTTACAAATCGTTCAAGTTATAGCTGTATTTAAATTCTTTTTACGCGTCCAAACGCGTTCAGAGTTGACCCAAATTCTATACTCAATGTCAAAGTGACGTCACAAAATAAAGAAAGATTGAGAATTAAACGAGCTGGTGACAATTTGTACATATTTATTAAATTAAAACTAAGGAATCGACACAGTTTGGAATCATTTCTTTGAAAAGAAAAATTTCTTTGTTTATGTTCACATATTTCTGTTGAATTGAAATATCGTATTCATTATCTGTAGCTGTATTCCATGTATCCACAAAATATTCATATTATAATAGCATCCTTAACGGCATAAAATTGTTTCCATTACGCGCCTTCTGACGTTATGATTGTGGGGGACGGGGTGAATTTTACCCATTTGAATTAAATTTATAAAAATGATATTTATAATACTTTGATGTCAGGCTAGCAAAGTGGCGTCTCAGTGTTTTGTGCAATGGCTTGGAGCAAAATAATGAAAGACGCGCGGTGGCAAACGTGGTTCTTCGTTTCCTTAAAGAAAAGGGGATGCAGAGACTATCGTAACGCGGAAGGGTGGTATAGAAGGCAACCAGGGGAACGGGGGTAACAGCTACTGGTGGATAAAGGGTGACATGATTTAATACCACCAAGGGTACAACTCGGCTGCCGTATTATAATGTAATGTTTTTGAATTTATATATGATGCTGATGCTGATGGAAATGGAGATGGAAGAAGGATAGAGATATATTAGCAAAAACAAAACTTATGAAAAATATGTTTAATGGTCCTAGAGATTGTTCTGGAACTAATATTAGATTTGTTTTATTAAATTCAGAGCTTAATTTGAGAAACTTTTAAGCTTTTGCTTTATTAAACTTGTGGTGTTGGAGATTTTAGTAAAACTGTTTATGAAAATGATTTGAATATTTTAATAGTTATCTTTTTGCTTTCGTTTGCTTATTTGCGGTGCTAGGTAATTCTACGTCTTGTTTAAAAAGAGATGTACAATTTTTTTTATTAATAATTTACTGGGCTTCCTAGGACCACGGTCTTTTATTGTAGTACAATGTTAATTCAACTTTAATCAGTTTTTATGAACAATTTATAATTTTTTTTTAAATTTAATTGAAGGATATTTTAATTGCATGTATCATTTATCCTATGTACTATATTTATATTTTATTTATTAATTCATGTTTCGCAAAAATTGTAGTAGTTAGTTAATGTTGATGTCATTGTCAAGTGAAGTATGTCAGTAATGTTGTCGTCTAGTTGTAAGTTTTGTCTTAGATGGTATAATTTATTGCATTTTGGTAGTAGGTCTTCAATTGTTAATTCTTTATTACAAGTGTCGCAAGTAGGCTCCTAGTGACTCAAAAAGATTGAACATTACTACTATTTGAGAACTTCTTTAAGATAATCGTGTCTCTAGTGTGTGACTGTCTTAAATGTTTAATATCTGTTGTTCAATTTTCTTGTAGATTTTGTATACGTTAATATATTACTATAGTGTAATTAAGCCTTACTTTAATTAGTTATTTTATTATGTTATAACTATTACAATTTAACAAATAATTCAACATCTAAAAATCAATACTCTTAAAATCAATGAACCATTTCCCACCCCTCAATCAGTCGTTGTGATCCGCGTTCAACGATAAAGTATCAAATTTCTAACAGAATAATTATTTTTAGCGTTTATTTTATATTTGAAATTTAATACACAGATATTATTTTAAAACCATACACACTTTCCTTCGTCAAAGCAAAAAAGCAAAAGGTCCAATCATTTATTTTACGTTACGTTGATGAAAATTGACTGTCGTTGCTCTGCTAATGGCATAGTCGCTATAAAATTGGATCACATTTTTCACATACAATATCATATTAGCCCTGGGGGTAATTTCAATTTAACCCTGTACCGCCAGTCGTTATGCTACCCATTTTACCATTCCCCTAGACCCCACCCAACCCTAATATTACGAGTAAACCCACAGCCCGCGCTAGTTAACCAATCTGTCGTTAGGGCATTGATAATTCGTAACTGAGAATGGCACTAACAAATACAAGTAAATAATCATTTTATAGTGTGGTTGTGCAATACTTATTTGAGGTCGGATTTTACAAATGTTTATTGAAATATATTATGTTAATGTTTGTCTACACGCTTAAGCCTCATTCTCACTCACTGTTTTGATATTTAATTCAATGTTTTTATTTAATATTGCAATCTAGATTTCAGGTTTTTGTTTAAGCATTCCATTTCACATTTGTGTTTTAATTAAAGTTTAGTTAATGAAGTATACAACGTTAGTAATATAATAAATTTTGACAGTTCGACAAAATTGTATGTGAAATAATTAAAATTGCCATTTTTGATAACAATTACTAATAGAAAACTGTCAATAAACTTCTTTTAAAAGTAAATCCTACTGCATTTTGACAGATTGTCACATTTTGAGGTTATAATATAGTTGTTGTTAATTTCATATTTTTAATTTAAGACATTGGACTTTGTAAGGTTCTAAAAAAATTAGGAAAACTTAAAAAGTAAATTAAATTAAAAATGATACTGTAAATGCTAAACAATTTAAATTAAATACAAAATTAAATTAAAGCAGTGAGTGGGAATGATACTTTACGTATTTTTCTAAATATCCAAAAGTTCTCCTATTTAAAATTTTAATTTCTATTTTGCTTCTTAATCTTTAGCCATATATTTGACATCATAGGGTTAGCATTGTAGTCTTAAGAATAACTAAGTATCTATTATTTATTATTGTTTACTAAATTTACAATATCAAAATAGTATGTGCTGTACGTAGTGTCAGATTTATAAAACAGTTTTTACAGTTTTATAAAAATTTAGTCGTGGTTCACAATATTTGCATGGCATGTTTTGTGCGTTTACGCTTAGTATTGGGACTTCACAATACTCATGTAACGAAATGGTCTGACAGTTAGCTAAATGTAACATTCGATGGTAACAAAGGGTGATAAAGGGAAAAGGGTATGTGGTGAGTACAGATGATATCGCCAGAGGGATAATTGTCACAGACATTCCATTATCGAGTCCTCCGATTCCAAATCTCACAGTTAGTTATGACTAGGTACCATGTAAATGTAATTCGCAATCAAAATGAAATAATTCGAGAATGTTCAGACGATTTAACAGCTGTCAGATGTTAACCAATGTTTTAATTTTCATTTAAATAAACGGTTTTGTCAGTTATCATTGATTGTATGTAATTCGGAAGGTTAGGTTCGTAACATTGTGTAAGCAGTACTATGTGTTGATGGTTTATTATTGATTTTACGTAAATTTGTAACATGACCAATCAGTTATTGCTGTTCAAAATCGGTAAATTTTGAATGCAGCCAGAAATGTCTTATAGTCGGCCAAGTTTTTAGAGTATTGCATGAAATTATAAGTGTTTTAAGAGAGCGTAAAATATGTGTCTTTAAACGATATTACCTAATCTAATACAATATCTAATCCCAAAAAGAATTCAAATTCAAAACAGTTATAAATAAACTAAAAATTAACAAAAACACATGAATTAGCTTGTAGTAAACTAACGAAACTTGCATTGCAAGATAATTTTTATATGTGAAGCAGAAAATGACCTTGAAATTAGCTTGAAGTAAGCTAGCAAGTGTATCTGGGTGTATTTAATAAAAATCTTATTATGGAAGTAAATAATTTCTTATTGCATTTCATTGAAAATTACGAAATAATTTATTTATATTTATTAGAGCCCCAAAATTTTCATGTTTAACCCCCTGCTTATTACTGCTATCGTTGCAACATTTATATACAATAGAGTTTGAATATCTAGAAAACTTCGTCATATTATTTGAATAAGATTTAACAATTAGGTAAATTATTAAACTAAAGCCATTATTAAAATAAAGTTCTATTAAATATTATTGCTACCAATAGCAACAAAAGCTATTGTAACAATATTAGAAAAACGTGAAAAGCATAAAAATTGCCATGCTCCTAACAACCCAATATATATTATCAAGGTCAGATATGAGTAACTGTCTCCAGACCGTAAATAAAGCAATAAAACATTGAAAATAATGGTAATATGTAAACTGGTAATCCTGACTTCTGAAACACCGTTAAAATTAATCCATTTTACTACTTCTTGTCTTCAATGAAGACATGTCTCTATAGGTCTGATAACCTCAAAGTTATGGCCCTGGAGTGGTTGTTGGAATCGTTCCACTAATGTTATACCAACACCAAATTTTTCAAACTTATTTAAATTATCTCGAATCCCAACGACACAAAACTTCCCTGGAACTAGTTTTCCATTCACCGGCCAACTTTCATGATGAGTTTCTGTTATTGTTTCCACTCGGCTTGATAAGGCGCGCGTGTCTCATGTCGTTTCACGGTCGATTAGGCAATTTCTATGCAGGTGACATGCCATAGCGTCATACCGTCATGGAGAAGGTGTCTTCTGTCACCGACGGTTCCATGAGAAGTGGGACAAATGGTTTGGGACAAGAATAACCCCAGACTTGATAGGCATGCGCCCCCTACCTCTTACCCTTGCCTATCAAAGAAAGGCGTATAAATATTTTCAATTTTAATGGGATGTCACAGGTGCTGGTTATTATTCCGTTTACTGCGTTATTTGGTCGATGACATTAAATCATTGTACATTCGTAGTGAGAAATTCTTGAAGGATATCATTTTTAAATTTCAATGGCATAAATTAGGTATGTAACTCTATGCAGTTATGAATTTAAAAGTTATCAATGTCAATGGGTCAAAAATGTTCTCGTTTTTTGCGAGTTCAACTGGCCACTAGGGGGTGGCAAGCAGGGCAACCGCCCGAGGCCTCGCATTTTCGCGCAACAACCCAAATAGAAAAATTCATTACTATATATGTATTTGAATCTCGCGCCTCGCTTTTTTAGAAATCCTATCAGAATTACTGCGTATATCTTTTAAGGCATTCATGTACCTTAATTTATCATCATTAATATTTGTCGTCTTCGTGCTTGTTAACTTTTATAAAACTTCCAATATAAAATTTTATCTCTCGTCAATTATCATCAGAAATACTTACTTACAATTTACATAAATTATACAAAGAACTAGTGCCTCGCAAAAATCTGTTGCCCCGGGGACTCGCAATGGCTAAGGTCGCCCCTGCCACTAAGCATTCGATTTAAAATTACTTGACTTTTAGATGTTTAGTTTTATTGTTGACTACTTTTCTTTTAGCGTGTTGATATCCGCCAACAATTTTTGATACAACGGGTTTTATGTGTGTAACATTATCTATCAGAAGTGGATAATTTTTTATACGTATGTATTTTTGGACAAAAGTATTTCTACACAATGTGACATAATTTGACTGTTGACTATACCCCATTCAATACAGTGTGACAGGGTCATCCCCGTCGTATTCTTTGTTTGATTGGTTTTTGAAGGGTGTTGGAGGGTGAGTAATAAGGGTGGAAGGTTGGGTGACACCACTGACACCAGACACAGGGTGACACCGACACGATACGTAAATATTTCTGTATCAAGTTGAACAGTGATGCCAATGCCATACGAATAAGGTGAAGTCATCAAAGGGGTTGTAAAATTATAAGGGATGAGTTGGAGTGACAATTTGATACATATTATAATGGGTGTATAGAATGAATGAGTGAATATACATGTATAAAATAAGGGCTGTGAGAAATAGAACAAGTGGAGAGTCGGAGAGGTCACAGAAAGTCACATTAGGGGTTATTTATATACTGCTATTTAATAGATACGACTATAGCTATACAAATTATCTTATTGTACTGCGATTGTCAAATGGTTTTGTTAATTATGTTTTATTATCTTAGGCGTCGCACGAAGTAATCAACACACTTCGATTGAATTAAATATCTAATGCGTTCCCCCTCCCTTTTTGAAATGGACGTCTTATTAGGACAGTCACAATTTGAGCTTCACAGAGCGTCACTTAGTAGTAGGATTCTATAACTAAGCAATGTACCAAGTAGCAGTTAATAAAGGTAATTGTTTGTTTATGTTTTATACATTATGAAAAATGTCGATAGATAAAGAATCCTACTTGTGGAAAATAATTTAAAAAGTGCAGTATTAACTTGTATTGCCTCTGAACTATTGACGAAAATTTGTAGCACCGATTAGAATCCTGCGTTCTAACTGATGCGATGACACAATTAATTAAAATTCACTGTTTTTAAAAACATTTATACACCCTAATATTAAGAAAATTATGTTAAATTAGTGAGGTAAATGTAATATAATTAAATATTTAGTTACTCACCATGAGGAACCCATCCATGCCTGCAGGTGTCACAGTAGCGTAGGTGTCGTTTTCCGGGAGTAAAACATTCGCAGGTGCAACCAGGAACTGTACAACGTATTGCCTGAAAAAAAAACATATGGTAATTTTTATTGTTATTTACTTTTTAATTTATATTATTAAAAAAATCCTTTTATTTATAAAATACAATTTAAGGTGAATTAAGAGGTTAAATGAATTAGAGAGATATGTAATCATAATAAACATTTTCATCTTAAGACCATAGTGGTAAGGCGATTGTTTTGTTGTCGAAAAAGTTAAATTTTAGTCAACGAAAAAGTTATTCAATGAATTTTATTTTTATAATTTTACAGCATAGTTTAATTTCTGAGAGATGTATAATTGTTCTGTTGTGTATTCAAAAAGAGCTGGGAGCTTACAAACATTCACATGTTTTGTGACTTATCATCAACTAACGTCAATCTATGAAACTAACGTGAAAATGTGAATGTTTGGTACTAATGTTGTTTACATGAAGAGAACGTGGGGATCAAATATTAGCGAAAAATCTTTGTGAGTTATAGACCAGTATCCAGAATAGGAATACTTATTTGTTCAGGTACTAAACAAAATATTTGGAATGTCTGTTTCCGAATGAAAAGTTTTATTATCAAGTTATCCACCAACGTGCCGCATGTCTCAGTTCTCGAATTTGTGTGTAGATTGTAGTATATAATAAAATATATTGCTGCCCTGTGATAAACGAAGTATACTTAATGTTGTGTACATCTATATCTACGCCAGGTAATACTCCTACAACCTCAAAACAAACAGATGCCACATAACCTAATTTAATATATTCACCTAAAATTCATTTAATATAAAAACCCATTTACAATAACTCTTAAGTACGAGTATAATGTAAAAGTTGTTATTTATTTTTATAATATGTCAAATAACTCATAAAAACTTTTCTTTTTATTAAAATCAATAAATTTGAAAAAAAAAATCTCCACCTTCTTAGCTTTAGGTTTTGATACGACTAAGAGCCCTTCTGGGCATCCCTTGTACAGTGTACTAGAGTCATATCTTTTTAACCCCTGCGCTGCGTTAGTGTTACTCTTTTTAGTAGTAATATTACTTCAATATATTTTACCTATAGCTCTCTCTCTTCTAACCTACTACTGAATACTGATACCCCTGACTGCTGCAACCCTTACGACACACTTATAATACTTTTATAGCAGCTACTAAACAGCACGCCGCGCCACACGGTTATAGTAGTGCTGACAGAACTTAATTTTTATATATATTTTTTTAACTTAATTTTTAATAATATGTTTTAAGTTTAATTTTAATTAATGTCTATAATCTCTTTAGCAAAAAATATTCTTGTCATTTCCTGGTTATGTCCACTAATATTTCGAAATGTTTTGTAGTACCACAGTGCCTAACTACCTTATAGTAGTTATAATAAATTATCATAGGCCTATATTTTAGACACCGAAAGCTGAAAAAGTTACTAAATGGATTTTATATCTTAGGCTTTTTAACTGGCCTAATAATGTAGTAATTTCAAAACAGTCTAATTTAAAATAGTGGCTTTAGAGGATTAGAGTCTTTGTTTGATACACGATTGATTTAGATATGGTTTCTATGGGCTGCAGCTTAAGGTGAAACGATACTTGGGCATTTTTGATTCGCGAAATATAGTTGGCAATACTATCAAAAATTATAATTATCAAAAAAAATCATGTTTTTTTATGTTTAAATCGTTTTAAGTAAGTAACCTGCCATAATATAAATTTAATAGCGCTTACGAAAAGTTGATAATGCGGCTGCCGTAATTTGAGTGTTGTTTGAGTGAATTGAATTTCTTGACAAATTTCCTACTTCTGCACAACCCTAGTTTCAGTTCCGTTTCTCCACAACGCGGACGACGACTGTTAGCGGATATATATCATTTTATACGAAGCAAATTGCAGTCAACCTCAATGCGACCTCGGGGACTCCAGTAACGAGCACCAATTTGAATATATTTGACATGGATTTTAAAAGACCCAACGAGAATTTTTATTACGCGTCATCTGTAAATATTGACCCCGCGAGGCTTTTGCTTTGCGCATTGGAAAAACAGAGACTTTATTCATTGAACGTGAAAAAATGATTTTATTCAATGGATACTAACATTTGATTGCATATGCAACGATTCTCGCACCAAGGAGTGTTGGAATTTATTGCGGAGCAGTTCTACCGAGTCACCTGAATTGTCGCTAGAGGTTAATTGACTTTTTATAATAAATACATAACGAATATCAGCACGGTTAATAATGAATATGACGATAGTTATGGGTTTTAGATGACTAGATATTTGTGTGAAATAGAATTTATTTTTTGACTGGAACTTCACCAAAATGTTTATTGTGCTTATTATACCAAATTGCCCACTGGCCGATTGTTACCATATGAATCAGAAAATATCAATTATTAGACCGAGCCTGCTCGAATTTGAAAGAAAAGTTCCTGGATTATCAACGACTTTTCCATGACATTGTAATAAATGTTCTGGATGGCGGTAAAGATATTGTAAAAGCTTTAAGAAAATGGGATGATATACCCATCATCCCTTGGGGTACTGGAAATTCTAAGAAATATGAAAGGAGTGGGAGAAGGGGTAATACAGAAGAGAGCCTCGACAAAATTAAAACATAAGTGAAAACTGTATCCGAAGCAAAGGGTTTAATTAAAATCCGTTATGTATACATTATATAATGTGATAGACAGAGACAACGATATAAGTTAAGCAGCAATATGGCAATATAACACCAAGATAATTTATATTTACAGAAGATGGTTGTATAGATGTAGCTCTAAACAACGTTGTAATTTTAAGGGGGTAAGTAGAGAGGATAGGGATACAGGAGGAAGAAGAGAGAGGGTTGGTTGCAATGTCTTGTGATGAGCATCACCAAGTATTATATTGTATAATATTTTAATAAGTTATTAAAATCAAAAAGTTTTAGTTTGTGTCAAAACTTGAGCTCCTTTAAAGCAACTTAAATTTTGTTTTCTGGGAAATATTTGTTTAATTCCTTTTTTATTACAGTTTCACTACTTAACGAGAAATTAATTTAAATCACAATTTATATCGACTATAAATTATTTCAGGTGCTAATTTCTTTTACAGGCCATCCATAAATTACGTCACACGAATTTCATATAAGAATAAGACAAACCATAAAATAGTTAAAATAAAATAAAATTATATAACACAAAGAAGTAAACGTGTTAAATTGAAATTTTCAAATTGTATAAAACATATTTCCACTATAAAATGTAACTGCAGCTCTGCTATGATGTAATATATATTTTATTACATTAGTGCACGTGTGATAGGTACTTAAACTGTACTGGTGTTGATATTTGACATAAAAGAGGGAAACAAAAAAGAAAAAGACACAAGAAACTTCTATAATAAAGAGTATAGGTACCCAGTTCCATAGATACTCCAGTCTCTGCAGCATCCGACAAACCAGATACTGGATCCGGCAAAAGCATCTCTCTGTTTTTATGAGCTGTTTATTTTTCATAACCACAAAATAATAAAGACAACGAAACCAGACATCTTCCTTTTGTCTTCATATATCTGCATATAAGAAGTATCTGTCATAACTAAAGTACAGTAGAAGGAAGAACATAGACGCCACAAGCTAAAAATAAACGTCACGCTTATATCTGCAAAGTAAGAATTGCAACAAAACGTAAGAAAAACTACGAAAAATTGGCATACTACATGAACCTGGAATATAATTCGTATAATACATTGGAGAGTAAGCAAACTAATCGAGCCATGTTTCGTGACTCTATAGAATTTTTAACAATAACATAATAGGGGATTTTATTGTGTCGTATTTGTATCTATGTATGTATCTAAATACTTTTGAATAGTATTTGTGCACATTCTTGTTCATGATGTCACCATCAAAAGCATGCAACCACATGTAACCAAGCATTCCCCGCGACCGAGAAATATAATCTCTCAAAATGTGCTCAAAACCAGTTTAGTTTCGTTCGTGCCGTATGTTTTCTTTCACTCGTATACACGTTCGTTCTCTCACTAACAACACAGTTCCATTCTCATTCGGTTCGGGCAGATTCGGAGCTAAGCTTTGAAATCAATCGCCTCATGTGCGGACGCCCTAAATGTCATGTTATGTTTCTACCCTCTTCTCTTCTATTAATTGCTATCTCTCTTATACAACAGAGTGTATAAGAGCTACATTTCAATGTCAGTGATTACGTCAGTTACTACTTAACTGGGTATCGTGAAATCCATAAAGTTTCATATTGTGATTGCTATAAACAATAAAAATAATTTTCATTAATTATTTGTCATATGACATATTAATTATGACGTCATATGCAGAACTAACACAAACGGAAAAACCGAAATTCAAATTTTAAATAGCTAAATCTCTGTCAACTTTTGGATATAATATAAAAATAAAAACTCCAATATACTTACTTATATTAATATATATTTCAATAAAAAATTAAAAAAGGGACCCCTAAAAGATGAGTTCACGAGTCCATTTCTAGCGTTGTTATTTTATCATAAAATAGGCCTTATATATGCTTATCATAAGGGTCATAAATTCCATCATGGATATAGATTGCAATTCGGAGTCAGATCATAATTCTGAATTACATTTAAGGTCGCCCAATATTTCTAGATGATGACATATATGAGTCTTATGAAAAATTCATTTAGTAATTTAAACTAGTGATTTCATATAAAATTGTTGGAAATGATAGATGAAGATAGTGCAAAAAATAAATAATAAACGACGAGACCATTTTTGCATCAGATTGTACCTCCTTCTCTCACTCTCTTTGTGACTTACAGTTGACTTCTTTTTGTGTAATAACATTGTTTCCATAGAATATCACGACACCCTAGCTTTTATTTTTTGTTTTATATGTTTAAACCTAATATTTTATGTAAGCTTATAGCTTAGCGCGACCTAAACAAGATGGTATCACAGTCATAAACTGTGGATTTACTCATTCCTTGTAGAAACCGCGGATCACTTCCTGCTCCGGTTTGACAAGCGCCAAGCCGAGCTAAGTCACTCATATGGGAACTCACACAGTGTTTGTGTTAGCAAAATCTCGTATGGAATTAAACTTAAATTATTTTATTAATGTTCTACATATTAATAATAGATACATGCAGTAGAACAGAATATATTTATGTATGCGCCTTTGTGAACTTTGGGCAAAAGAGATTTTGTCCCATTATTCAGAATGAAACGTTCTTTTTCGAAATTTTCAAAAACAAATGTATATTCAGATACTAAAACATGATGAATATTCTCTGAATCAAATAAACATAAACTTAGGAAAGAGTACATAGTCGATATTTAATCGAATGACACTTAACTGATCTATATCTATCTCTTTTCTTTTATATATTTTTATATAATATTTTGTCTCTTTTTTTTATTGATTTATAAAGACATTATTCTTCGACACATAAGCTTTTGTCTTTGCCGCAAACCGCAGAACATTACAAAGAAATGTATTGGAAAAAACATTCAGAGACCAACATACTGACAGATTTTGAAATTTATTATAGTGTCATTTTAACACCATTGAAAATATATAGCAGATATTAAATACCAAAGGTTCTCCATATGTTTCATTGTCAGACTATGGTAAACTAAATATATTTATTGATTTCTTTTTCAAGTGAGTGTTATTTCGACATTGTAGTTATTTATTCGAGATGTAGTGTCAAAGCTTATTATAAGAAATCTTTGTTGTAAGAAATGAATCAAATTATCGATCTTTTACGCTGTAAGTTCGGTTACAATTGGAAACCTTAATTGGCCATCGCGCAGTTCCGATTTGTAGCGCTTCACACGAGCACGAGACTTTTCTCGTTGACGTTATTTCAAGAAAAAATTGCTAGAAAAATAAAGTAACATAAACTTTTAACCTTTTTTTTAATACAAAAAAGGTTAGGTCGTACATATACGAAATATGAAATCTGGTAAACGACCATCTGTTAAATATTTTATTTTATAATTTTGTCTTTTACAACATTTTGTAGCCGAACGGAAACGAATGTTTTAAAGCAAAATAAATGTGAATATAAATTATTTATATTGAATTTGTTTGAAGACATTTTAGCCTTTAGTTGCCGCAAAAATGTCGTTGAGCGTAAGTGTTAGTAGTGTCAACCTAAGAAAAAGGCCGAGATTAGATGAAAGTGATGATGCATTAAGTGAAATTGAACCAGTTAGTCAACTGTGTATAAAGAAAAGTTCTTCAAAGTTTAATTTTCTTTTAAATTTGATACAATTAATAGTGAGAAAAAAGGTATAAGCTTAGTGTGTGAAAAATTAAAAAATTAAAAAATAATTAGCCGAAATAATATAATGAATTACTTTGTTTATGACTATCTGAGACGAGATGACAAGATGAGAACGGGGCGAGATTTTTGAAACACTCGCCTTATCTCGTCTCATGTAAAGCCCTAGCGATTTGACGTCGTCAGAAAATTTTCTATGTGAAAATGTTAAGTACCATTGTTACTCCAACGATACACAAACAATTGACGCACTTAAGGTACTTCACTTATATTTTAGATAATCTCAAAATTGAATAATTTAATAAAATGGATCCGGGGTAAATAACTCTTTTTTATGGTCCCCCACTTTTGGAGTCCTAATTTACTGGGTTAAAGCTTGAATGCATCAAAACGTGTAAACCCTGAGGCGACAGCTCTTCCTCCTGATTTTTATTTATTTTTGTCCTATTCGCGCTGCTAAATTTAAATTAAAAATTATTTAAAGCAAACAAGTAATATTTGTTAAAATTAACTACGATCAGTTTTATTTTTTATCTCGTGTAGTATTTTTCCATGAATTATGAAACTGTATAACTGCACTTGTATGAAAATGCATTTCCTTCCACAAATAAACGAGTTCCGAAGGTGAAAATGTAATTTCCATTTGAACTAAATTCAATAACATGTTGAGTTGTTGATCATGCCCGTCATGTTGATTCAATTATTCATCTTTTTCAATAAAAACTGCAAATGTTTACTTTTAATATGTCAATACCGATACCGATACCAATAGTACCTGATTGATTCAGTTGAAGGTTCGAGGTTGGAAGTTCACATTTGTACTCAATCGAATACTCAATGCGCAGTACTTGTAATACTCAATTCGATTTCAATGACTTGCCAAAGTGCATGAAGCTGTTATGTACATTAAAAAACAAAACAGAATATGAAAAAAATATATAATGTATATATACTTGATCGGTATTTTAATGAAATAATCACGTGTGCCTCCGGCATTATGCCGGTGTGCCGTTCTGCCGGTTTGCCGGTATATCAACCGGTGCTCGTATACGAATGAATGCATTAATCCGTGTTTTCCCAATGCAGCTGTTAAATAAACTGTGATAAATACACGGGATTATTTACACCATTTTATTTTGTTATTTATGTGATTTATGTTGGCATCATTTTTTTCGATTTTAATCATCTGGCTTGCTGTGTATTGTTTTGCCCAATAATTATAATGTTGCATGCACTGCATACCATAAATGAAAGTGACAGATTTTTTTTTTTATTAATAAGTTACGGGCTTCCTAGGACCACAGTCCTTTTTTCGCACTTGTTAATTCATTTCATGTACATTTTACATATTTACCTTTTATTTATTATTACACCTATACAAATGACAGAATTGCGTATTTGAAATACATGACCGAATTCTGTGGTCACACAATTCATCAGAGCAGCATCTTCCAAATCGAGCATGGTGACGTATTTCGCCTCCCTTGTACGGTACAAGATGCGGTTTGACGCAATAAGTAATATGGAAAATAGGCAAATGAGTGTTCTTAAACCCATCTTTGATATTTTCACAAATATAATTAAGTTTGTGACAAATTTATACTGAATATACTATATGAACACATTGAACACAGACAACGTTTAAACCTTTCTCATACTGGAACCCACAACACTATTTTTGTATTAGATTTTTTTCCTAAAACCTCGGATAGTTGACCAGTTAATGTTGGATCCCAGGTAGATAATTGTCTTGGAGTGCAGGTTTGAAACTTGAAAGTAGCGTTATTTATGCTTGGTATACAAGCTAACTGCAAGGTTGCTATTAGAATAATATACAACACAACTCTAAACGAATAACTAAGCATTAAAATTAGCTATCTAGTAGCTTATTTTCCAAGCGTTCTATGAAATTTGGTATGCTCATTTTATAAGCGTAGCGCAAACTTACTGAAAGAGTTAAATACATGCATTTTCCAATTGGTACTAGCTAATCCTGCAAGGTTATTCAGCTTGGTTACATTTAATTTTGCATCAACCTAAATTAATAAGCTTAAAACTAGCTAATGACTTGCAAAGATAGCTTTATAAAATCTAATTTCAAGATACATTTCTACCAGGGATGTGTCACTAAAAATTTTAACTATTAGGGGCCTACTTACAAAGTAGTCTTACCTATTGCGCAGCAAAATACGATTATGTTAGATAGTCTATGTAGAAATATGAACAATCCTCATAAACAAGACGACTCCGACACCCGCTTCACGCTTCATTGGAGGCAGACGTACAAGAATTGGGCAGCTAAACCGACAGACGCTAACAATACTTTGAATTAAACTCATATTCCAATAAAAATTTAATTAGAATTTTCAACAGTTTTAAAAAATCGTGTCTCTACTATAAAAGAAATATTTATTTACTAAAATACATATCCACAATTTAGTACTAAATCATATATAATTTGAAAAGTGAAATTTCCATTTTAGATCATATCTGAGTGTACTTTTCTGTAATCAGCAATATTGGGCCGCGCCGCGCCTCTGCCGCAAGAAAAATAAAGAATTATGGCGAACTGTCACGGCAACCCGACATCATCACACAGATTAATCGATTTTCTTATGTGTGATCGTGTGATCAGCGACCTTCTTTATTTTACTTCATAATTCGAATACCCTGCCCGTCCCCCAAGTTACTTTCAATATGTAATTACCGTAAGAAAGCTCGCTGGGTAACCTTTAAGCAACACAAAGAAAACCTTATTAAAGTGGTAGACTAGTGACAATCGGAGGCAAAAGCTTAGTTGGATATTGAGTACAAACGTTACTAAATTTTATTAATTGCAATTACTAGTGAATTAATTGGTTTTACTGGTGAAATATCTGAAAATAAATTTAAACGTGTAAGAAATAGTTTTCCAACTTGAGATATTGACTGTGTAAATTTCAAAGTAAAAATATTCAATTTTTGTGATGCATCACTTCCCCATATCTTCCAGAGCAGCCCTCGTCATTCCCTCAATGGAGATATCCTTTTATCATGTTACTCCTTCCTACATTTCTGGTCCTTTCAGGATACATCTTCACATCAATTTCTATACATTCGTTTTATAATATAATCTCTCTTTCGTCCTTCATAGATTTCGTCTTGAACGATCAGTCTTTTGTCAGCCGACATTAAAATACGACGCGGTTTTGATCAACACATCAAAATCAACGTGCTGTATTAAAAGACGGGGTACACTGTTAATTTTCAACATTCAAATTTATAATATCATAAATAAATAACATTACCTCTGTGTAACATTTCGTTGTATTCGTTATGCTATCGGCAAACACAGCATAAGAGTGTATATAAGGTTTTGAATATGATCCTCATTTGAGCCTAAACATCGTAATTTGTCCGATAATTGCCACATGTAGGCCCAAAGGAGAAACAAATCCTATGTAAAAGATCCTCTTTTGTACCTACATGAACTCAAAAACGGATTCTTTTAGGTTGGCAATAGGGTCAAAATTTCGACATATCAATTTTCGATATATCAATGAAAGTTATAAATGAAACAGTACTCTTTAGCTTTTGTTATAACAAATTATGAACAAATTAGAAGCGCTAACCGGGAGCTATGAGGACAATTCCGTCCCATAGGTCTTTCTTAATTAAGCAAAATATTTCGCGTGTATTGACATCACACCATGCGGGTTTTGCAATCAGTACATAAATAAGTAGATCCCTCTTAATTAGATAATTTTTGGATAAATTTCACTACATTTTATGCTATAGAATATGAAATTCACCTTATTTACTCTTAGATTATTCTATAAAATAAACTTTGTGACGTAATAGACAATCTGAGTCCTGGATCCATCACTCCTTCCGCGTGGTGCCGCCAGAATGTCCTGTGAAACGGGTGGGACGTTCTATACGATAAAGGATCACTTTATAAACGATGTAGGGGTGTGTAGAAGATGTCAGGATGACGTGAGGGAGGGGTAAAGGGAGTGGTGATTTGCATTTCAACAACTGAGTGGAACCGTCAAATTGAGAGACGATGAGACACGAGATAACTGACGGGTTAATAAATTGATAGCAGGACAGCTATCAATTGTTAGAGTTGAAAACAGAAGCGACAAACCGAACGAAGAGCTCCAAAACCGTAACCGTAACCAGAACAGAGAATGTGGTGGGTGTGGCTGGGTAGAAATAACGCAGGTGGGCCCCGTTAAATAGAGTTAGTTTTGTGCAATTTATATGTAAATTAAATCATTTGATTATGTTAGAAGAAGAAACTTTGTGTTTTAGTTTAATGTCACACGATTTCTCAAAATGAAAATTTGCATTAAGATGTGACAGTAGAAAAATATACGAAGGAATCAATTTTAAGCACTCAGATGGGAGTAGAGGAGAATTTATAAATAAATATCCCGGTAAATATAGACAAGTTAAATTATTTTGAGAGACGTTAAAAATGTCAACGCATTTTCTCCGAAAGGCACACCTCCTCTTCCCCGTAGAGGTGTAACTCCCCTCAGAAGTATTTATAACCATCCGACATAATTTGTGATTTACCAAAGATAGGTGAGCTTTCTAAATATAGTGATATGTTCAGGGATGAGTAAATATTTTAGGGGAGGTGAGTGGTAAAATCGTTAATGGATTAATACACATAGTGACCTGGGGCTTGTGTGTAACAGAGGGCTTGTCATACCCCGGTTCGGAATAGTCCGGAATCGAACACGTGCCCTAGGGAATACTGGCCAATCACGATCTCAGCATTTAATAAACCCTGTGCTTTGGATTATAGGTAAATCACCACCAATATCACTCCTCCCTTCCACTCAGTTATCTCCTTCTAAATAATGGCTATCCCACAAAATCCGTGGTGTCTTTAATAAAAAAAGCAATTTTTTTATCGTCAGATTAGAATCTAAGTATCGTTTATTCAGTGTTAGGATAATAATGTGGAGTCAAACGCGTTTTAATTGAAATTTATGAAGGTAGTGTCAACTTTACTGATAATTATACACATACGATATACTTACTGCATGTAAATATGAAATGTAATTCTTATATTATAGCTAAAATATTGGCTATAAATTTTAAGTCAATTATCCAATAAACAATTTGGTGAAGTGTCCATTTTTGTAACGTTTTTATCACTATTTCACTTCAATTATAGTTCGCATCAACTTTATCTTAATTTGTATTCCGACAGATGGAGTGGTTTCGTCATTCGTACACAATAAAATAGACATTTCATACGAACGACTCTGAGAAACTGAATTGTAAATGAACTCTTTCATGACAAATATATCATACGCATCTTCAATATGATGGTGAAGTGACTTCAAAATGTTTAGTGGGTAGTGGGTAAACAATAATTTTTTTTAATACTTTGTAGAACTGATAAGATTTTTCGGGTACAATAAAAAACATTAGTCAAACTTCATCTAAAAAGGCATTTTTAGAAAGTGCAACGATATGCATAGCACGAGTATCTATGTAGTTGATAACAAAAAGATTAAAAATGTTATGAATTTTAAGAAACAATTACCAAATTCATATTTTCAATAACTTACGGATGTGGTTTTGAAAAACCCTTTGGTCTCTTTTTGAAAATATTGTATAAAACCGCTACGGTTTATTACGTCACATATCCTTCCTCTCATTCTAGATAACCTATATCTCTATGTATTCTGGTAGGGGTAGAACCCTTTGCACTCACCCCACAACACACACACACACATCCCACAATAGATTCGACGACCATTACTCATGTCAAATACTGACGCTCATTGCTCAATGGTTCAATAGAATTCACCGGAAAAGGAAGAAGGCATGGAGCAAGGGAAGGAAATCAGAGCCAGAGATCCCATCAGTAAATCTCAGTTCAATTTTCGCATATTGAATTTAATTCTCTTAATCGAAAATAGAATGTGATGGAATATTGTACCAGCGAATTCACCCAAAAATATTAAAATAGATCAGTAGATTTGTTGCTTTCGTACTTCTGCTGTAATCGCAACACGTTGTAAGATAATAATGGCTTTACATCATAATTCCAATCTAAGCATAAATTACCATCGGTGATAGCTGCTTTATTACACCAAGCATACTTAATTCATTAAACTAATGTTTAACATTGAAGATAACGGTATTATCTTAGATATTAATGTCTTAAATGGATCTTTGGTCAAGCTATTTCATGAATTGTTAATGCACTACATATTACACTCTGCTTAATGTTGGGTCCTGAAGGTCCTGAATAGTCCAGGGACTCGTGGTGGTCAGCACAGCCATTGTAAATCATTTATACAACCTTAAGATTCCCTAAGAGGGTTTTCAAAGTCTGAAGTATAATGACTAATTCAGGATTCTACAGGATTTTCCGGTACCGCAAGTATTCCTGAGGTCAACACTATATTTCGTTAATTATGTTATATAAATTTATTACCGAAAATTTGGATTCTTTGTATATTAGTTCGTAAGTACTGTAGGAGGTTATTAAGGCAATATGTACAGTCAGTGCCGTCTTCTTCTTAAGGGTACACGACGCACGAGCGCAGTGCTCCCGGAATGAGACCAAGGATCATTTAAAACAAAAGCTACCCGGAAAATTTGAGGGGCAAAATTTCAGAAAATTTGTGTAACGTAATTATTTACGGCCCTATATAGTATCTGATAAAAATATTCACCTATAAAGTGAGTTCTATTATGTGTATAATATAGCGTTATATTAGTTAACAAATCAGACAAATGAATGCAAGCGAAAATATAAATGTTTTAAAATGAATAGCAAAGAAAATTTAAAAATAATTAGCATTAATAAGATGTGATGATGATGACGGTGGCTTCCGAGCTGTCAGAGTAAAATGGAAGTCTCTTTGTTACGTCGTAAAAATATCAAAATACACTCGCAAGTAACTTATTATTATTATTATTCATATTATTCACAAAGTACAAAGTTAAGTACAAAATGAATAATGAATAACAACAAATACATACCTATAGAGACATAGAGAATTAGAAAGATCAGTGGTTCTCAATCTGAGGAAAATTTTATATTTGTTAACCTTTTGTTTTTTAACCGATTTACTGTAACATGAGTTTCAGTAGGGCGAATTCATGCAACGCGACTAATGTAGGAGTATTATAGCGACTACTTTTTTACAATGAGATTTTCTTGAATAACTCCTTTTATACACCTTACCATGCTAAAAAACGTATTTATCAACTTTGTCCAGTAGAGTAAGGCGTGACTTTAGGCGTATATATTTGAAATATTCCATACATTCCAAGCACATGTAAAAACCTGTGCAGGAAAAAAATAATGTTTAACAGCTTCTCTTTAATTAGCATATAATACAAGTCTCGAAGATTGAGAAACACTGAGGTAAAACACAAGGTAAAGGCACATGTTTAATAAAAGGGTTATTGTACACATTCAGTGTTACAGAAGAGCAAGGGACGCTTTTAAACATCGATCATCATCTTTCTCAGCAGTAATTTTGTTAAAATGGCTCCATTTTAGGTTGTAGAATATTACAAATAATGCATATTGTCTACTACGTAATCCGTAGACCCATCTACGGGCTGGAGGCTACGATCAACGGTCGTAGAGGTCGTAGACAGTAAAGAATATTTTGTGTTGACGACGCGATGTTTTGTTTACAGGTCCCCTGCAGTTTGTAATGTAACCCTATGAATGTAAGGGGTTGGTGAAGGTACAGGAGGGGGTAGGGGCGGGGGATGATGAGGAGGAGATGAGACTCGTCGTATAATGTTTCGTCATTGTAGATAATAAAGGTAACTACAGAATGAGCTGCTGTATGGTAATAAAGCGATGTAAAGGGGTAAATACATTCCGTGAAAATAATTTAGCGAATTTATCGTGAAATGTGATGGCTTCATTTAGAGGGAGTCTAACAATGTAGATTGATAATTAATTTTTATAAGGAATCTCTTTATTTTGCAGTGAATTATAAAAATCAGTTTCATTTGAACCACATTCGCTTATAATAAAGTACAATTAGACTTTAATCTCAAAATATAACGTTCTAAATAAGTAAACGAAAAATTGCCACCGATATTTTGTCCGTATCTGCCATGCGTACGAAATGACAGACATTTTAAAAAGGTCTCTCCTCATAGTTGCTTCTTATCTCAAGCTATAAGTGTAGAAATTGTAAACAATTATCTTAGTTTAAATGTTAGCGCCTTAAATATTTTCCCTTTAGATCAATCAGTCTAACCACATAAACTGTAAAGTACTATGGATAAGTTTGTCTTATAAAGCGAGAATAGCAAGTGACAATGAATATTGATTTGGTATTACATGTGTTGAAAATAAATTAGATATTAAACATAAAATATAATAATTAAGAAATATTAGCATTCATATCAATAACCTACAAAATTCTCAATCTTTTTCCAAGGGCTGTACATGAGTGTATCATACGTACAACCCTTTAACTTCTTGTATCTTCCCCTCCCTATTTATTTCATAAATCTCCTCGTCCTCCCTCTTATAAGGAACGGCACGGGGTTAATTGACACGGAAGTAATTTGCCATTGTATATTATGTATAATATAATATTATACAAACGAGTATGACGACGGCTTGGATTTTGGTTTAAGTTTAACTCTCTCAATTCTAAACGAGCTGACTTTAAAGGAGAATACAGGGGCTATGGACAAATTGGGCTAGTTTGCGGCATCCATAGGGGTTAATATATGACCCCGTAAATATGAATGAAACAAGAGATAATATCAATTAACTAGACTCTGTTATGTCTCTAAAACATATATTATATAATTACTTTTATGGCACACGTACCATATAATTAGTTTTATGTCTGGGGTTTACCTTAATAATAAGGATATGACAACGGTTATTGCATTAGAAAGTTTATGTTGAATTACCAACATTATCATAAAGAATTAACCTCACTTTGTTTAACTGGATGTATGTAGTTGAGTAGGGTTTGTTAATAGAGGCAATTGTCATTTACGTTGCCGTAATTCTTCAATAAATGGTAGATTTTGGTACATCTCAGCGAATAATTTTAACGTTTGGATACGTAACATCCTATATTATAATGTTCCAACTGTATGTTTATATTCTTATATTAAAAACTGAAAAAAAGTTGGGCTCTTTTTTGCTGTATTAATTTTTATTCATAAAAGATAGAAAGGTGAAATTTTGCATTTGTATTACGATGGTCAATGCTGACATTTTTCAAAAATTAGAAATTCAAAAATAGAAAAAGAGGGCGTTGAAAAAATTCGGGGGCCGGTAGGAACTTTGGGGCAAGTTTATATTCTGGATTGTAGAATAATTAAGTTTAAAATTAATTTTAAAATTTTATTTGGGGGCACGGGAGCAGTTTTTGCTGAAAGTAAAAATTATGCTAGAAGGTTGAAATAATGTATATAGGCTTGTATATAACCTTGGTAACTTATTTAGGAATCGAAAAAAAAATCCCAAATTTTGAAAAAAAGTTTGTCAACTAACGCATAAATAAAAAATATTTTTTATTTTGATAAAAAAAAATAATTTTTTTAGTTAATTTATATGAAAAATAATTTCTTTTTATATGTAAAATTTATATAGAATGCACTTTTAAATATTTCAATTTAAAAATGGAATTAAAATTTGAAATGAAATTACGAATTATTTTATTAAATTCACGCTAAAAAGACGTCGCTTGCGACAGGGGTAAAGTCTAGTATCTGTATAAGAATCTTCTTAACTCTTTCCAAACTTAAATAAATATTTGTTTTTATTAATATTGTTTAAAACGGCTACTGTTTGTTTGTTACTCGCTACACAAATGTTTAATTTGCTTTTTTAATTGTGTTGAAGTGTCGGTTTCCCACATTGAGTCCGTGTATAAATTAATCGTATCGTTTGAAATCGGTATTATTATAAAAACATTACAATATTATTACAAAAAAATTATTAGAGTTAATTGTCAATTAGAGAAAACTTTATAAAAAATGCGTAGAGTAATGATTTTAAACTCTGGAGCAGTAGTAGTCGAATGTCGGTCTGTAGATTGTTCTATCCTGTGTAATTGAATGTTTAATAAAAATTAAAAGCTAATATTAAAACAGTATATATATATTTTGTTCAGGCTGTTAGAACATACAAGAATACATACCCTTAAGTCTCATTCCCACTCACTGTTTTGATATTTAATTTTTATTTAGTTTTTATTTAATATTGTAATCTAGATTTCAGGTTCTCGTTTAAGCATTCCTTTTCACAACTATGTTTTAATTTAAGTTTAGTTAATTTAGTTGGTGCGTATGCATCGTTAGTAATATAAATTTTGACAGTTTGACAAAATTGTATGTGAAATAATTAAAATTGCTATTTTTAATAACAATTAGTAATAGAAATTGTTTTCACTTCTATATTTTTCAAAAATTGACATTGGACTTCTTTTAAAAGTAAATTTTACTGCATTTTGACAGATTGTCACATTTTGGAGGTTATAATATAATATAGTTTTTCTTAATTTAATATTTTTAATTTAAGATATTGGACCTTGTAAGGTTCTAAAAAAACTAAGAAAACACGTATTGCCGTATGTTAAACAATTTAAATTAAATACAAAATACAAAATAAAATTCAAGCAGTGAGTGGGAATGATACTTTAGGCTTCAGTTTCGGTTTTTAGTAATATCTGTAATGTTAGTCACTATCTAGCGAAGTTACTTTGAAGAGCAATTCTTCCAATGCATGTTAATGATGCCATTTGGTGTAGGTAACTTCAGTATTTTCCTCCCGCTTTCACCGTTGATACGATAAATCGAATGCGTTTGAAACGAATCATGCGGACCTATAGGCATTTCTTTAAGGCAATATTGCTAATGTTGGCTCTCTTGGATCAAAGTGATCTTATAGTGTTCTCTCTATACTTTTATGATAAATATAAATTGTCTTAAGACTATTGTATTTCCACTATGCAACGGTACTATGATACTTCTCTCCTTATGAGCTTGTTATGCTAAATTGATCAAAGACGAGTTGCACTCCTCAGAGTTATAAAATAGGATCTTTTAGTAAATTGTAGTAGAAGATGTTATTCGAAGGTCTGACCATCACTGCTATGAATCTCCGTAAAACGCCATTACGACAATGAGAAGTCATATTTAACCAAATAATAAAAACAAAACAAAAAATAAAACTTGACATTAAAATATCAAATTAAATACCACTTAAAATATTTACATCTTCTGTTTTTTTAATTTTTATTTAGTGATCTTCAAGTTATACGAGAGTCAGTTTGGTACAGCGACTGGCGACCGACGACCGGCGACCGATCCGATTGGTGGTACATAAAGTGATTTAGTGAACAACAAATATCTATGTAGTATAAATAAGTATGTTGACATTAAAAAAATATTTAATCTGGCAAACCAATCTAAAATCTTGTAATGTTTACAAGACGTATGAGTTTGAGCAAAGTTAAACCATGTCTTAAGACATGGGGGCACTGGCATCGAGAAAACAAACAAATTAAAAATTGATAGTCATTGTCTGAGAACACAATCATCGAATCACCAAATCATGAAGTCATGTGACTAATGTGTGACTGCTGTTGCTGTACCTGCAAATCGTGGACGTGTGTTTGATCAATCACTTGTGGATTTCATACATTGACTGCACAGCGCGCTGGATGTACAGATGCAGACAGACGTCGTTGATGACGTCACGATCACTCCAAACGTCAAATGCACACAGCTTCACAGATTTCCAAGTGTGTTATAATACGAAACGTAAATAGAAGGTATCATGATCAAGGCAAATGGGAGGTGTAACTGGAACAACTAAACCCAGATAGAAAATGTAATGCATTATAGCGCTTGAATTAGCTTGTAGTAGGCTAGCAAGTGTGAAACTGCCTATTACATAATTTATATACGAGAAGTAAAAAATAAACCTTGGACTTAGCTATTGGTAAGCTAAGTCAGAAAATTACAAATTAGTTTAAACTTATGTGAGATAGTTGATTATTAAAACAGGAACATTTTGTTTTCCCAGTGCTAGGGAGTATATTTAATTACAAGATCGCATCATCATTGAAAAATGTTACTTAACCCTCACTGGAGCAATCACGCGTGTGAATCCATTATACATCTAAATCACCTTTCTAGTACCTTTCACCCTCACCCCAACATCTCTAAACATCTTACGTTAAGATTTAAAGCAGGAATAGAAAACCTTCTCCATTCCCTTACAGAGAATACATTATTCTCTAGTATCAATATCTTGATTTAGATTCACTACCCCTGACATAAAGCATAAACTATACATAACCATAAACAATTCATAACCATATCTGTGCAACGTCTTGAAGTAAGTTGATCGAGTGGGTCTGAACTCGGACTTTGGTTAACTCTCAAGGGAGGAAAACAGGGAAAACACGAAGATGGAAGATAGGGATGGCTCTTTGGGGGCAGTGGCAAGGTAGGGAAGGAAACCGCGTCACCGTAACGGTCTATCTAACTTGGTCAGTAAACCCCAATGGTCTGGATCTAAAGTTAAGCTTTTAAACAGCTACCCGATGGAACACACTCCTAAGGAAAGCTCCAAAGGAACTTACTCTGATGCTGCAAATAATTATACACATAACCCTGCTGTGGTATTATATTAATTTGAGCAGGTTGTTTAAATTTTCACGTTTCTTTTTTAATTCAATTAACATAAATAAACTGGTAAAGATATAGCTATATACCATTAAAACTTAGCTCTGACGTCACAGTTAGTTTCGTAATAATTAATTAAACAGTAGTATCCTATTATTTAGTAAGATATTTCATTACTTAGTGCTGTTCTTTTAATCCCCAGTTAAATGAAATTCAATGGTGTCCTTCCCATTAAAACCCATGAGACACAAGCCCTGTGCCATCGGTTTCATGGGGGCCTTAAAATTCCGTGGCCGTCGTTTACACGGTAAAAAGAGGAGCTCAATTATTACTAAGAGTTACTGTTAAATTTAAATGTAAATCGAAAAGCAGATCAGATTTATAAATATTTTATAAACAGTGAACAAAAGTTTACTAATATTTTATTTATATTTAATTTGTATAAAAGTACATACTGATAAACGACTCAAGCTCTGTGTGCCCAAGCCCTCCTGCATTGCCTAAGACCATACTGCTGACGTTTAATATAAACCTTGGTTGATACTAATATCTTCATCTTTATGATGTCATACAGGTGTCTTTTGACCACTGTGTCGTCATAATGGAATCCTAAATATTCATTAGCCTTATTAAATACCATTTGTTTTAGCATCCACATAGATCAATTAAGATAACATTGCGTCGTTCAAGTTCCAAGTTTTCTCTAATCTTATACAGAACAAACAGAGATATGTAGTTCAAATATCTTCTCAAGTGTTCGGTCAATATCTGGAGCGGTACCATCATCGAGGAATAACTGTATCTCTTCGAAAGGTTGTAAAGAAAGGATATAATCCAGAATTCATAACAAAAGGAACCCTCATGAATTAAGGACATACAGGAAGAAACGAGAAGGAATGATTTAGATTTAGTTTCCATTGGACTTGAAGCCCGTTTGGCCAACTGGACCCCAGCTGTAAAGCGCTGTGTTTTGTTGACGTTTAGAATTATGACAGAGTACTCAGTGGCAAACTGGTCGAGTAGAGGTCGACACAGAAAAAATAACATCTAGTAAGAGGATACTTATACTTGTCTTATATAAATATCTATACAAAAGTTAAGATCTTATAGTAAGAGAAAAAAGAAAGAAAAAGAAGAGCGAAAAGAAAAGATAAAATTCCATCCGGGAGTTATACATCATGTTTAATCGTGAATGAAATATCAAAGAAATAACATATTTGTACAAACATGTGGAAATATTTTGTATTTTGTTTGTTTGACAAGAAACTTAACTTTGCATAAACGTAAAGTGGTACGTCTCTAAAACAATAGCTATTATTAAGTGAATATAATCCAGTAGCAGGTACAATTAAAAGAGGCTTGCGTTACACGTGTCTAATACTTCTTCCAATGAACCGACATCCGCGCACATCTCCATCTTACAAAAATTGCTGCCAAAAATATTTTCAATATTTTAGCAATATATTTTTACCAGTGGGTTCCAAGATTCCAAGTAGTTATTGTCAATCTGATAGAAAACTCAATTTCCTAACATTTGTGCTAACAATATTTTGTGTATAACCGATTGATATTTCTGATTGTAAAAGCCACGTAAAACAAAACTTTCTCCACAGACGTTACACTAAAATTATGTTTGTTTTACTGCAAAAGTTTTAATTTGTCATCAAAAAAAGACAATGAATAACAACCCCAAAGTGTGGTGGAGCAAGAGTCTATTACCACACCAGCACAAGCACGAGGAGCGTGAACGGGGAAATTCCACTTTGTGCATACAGTCATAGATCCTGCAAGACAGATAACAGGAAAGTTTTAATGACCCTATCTAGCTGGTCACGTGATCTACTATTGTGTGGAGACTTGTCACGTTAGATTGTAACAAACGAACCAAAAACTACACGTTCTAAGGAACTCTGTGTGCCAAGGAAGATGGTGATGGTGACCATTAAATAACAGATATAAATGGGTAATTGGAACTATACGTATTCATTGCTCAAGATGGAAATATACAGTAATGGTTTTTGTAATAAATCTTTACATAAAAACAATTACTTTGGTAATGTGTAAACAAGCAATAATCGGATCAGTGTTAACTGATATTAAAAGGAGGTGGAATGATTGGAAGGGAAGTGAGACTTGAAAACATGTGATTACTTAAAAATTATATAAAATTAACTGTAGTCTTAGACTGAATGTCGCATGTTTAAGTCGCACTAATGTGTGCAAAGCCTTAGATACTGAAACTAATCCATTTTCTCTGAAGTCACCTATGGTTTTTGAATACCATACTTCAAAACGAATAGTTTTCAAACACCAAACAAGTATATCACCTACATATTCATTTGGTTTCGTATTTGCTATTATATGGTACTTCCGTATTATCCGGGTGGTTTATGTCGTTTGGCGTGGTGTGTGGTGGTGGCAATGGCGCTAGTGATAGTGGTGGTAGAATCACGGTCGTATATTTCCTATAAAAACAAGCTGCAGAGCGTAAAGATACAACATAATGGGAAAGGAGTGACGAAAGTAAACCAGAGATATAAAAGTCGTCTACGGAAGAATAGGAAATAAATAACGTGCAAACCACTAGAGTAGAATAAGTTCCTACTCTGAAGACAATGACGATGCCGTAGGTTGGTTGTCGGTATAGAAGAAAACTGTATGTTGGATGGAGTGTTCACGGTGTACCCGACAACAACAATGACACCCCTTTATATAAATCTTGTATGGTTAGTGACCTTTTCTATTGTAAAACACAATTTTCATTTGGCTGGAAAAATACTGGAAATTTATATTGTCGAGAATTTTATACACTTATTTATTTATTTTAGTGGAATAGGGAGATAAAATATCATCATTAATACTACTTATGAAAAAAATCCGAATTTCTATTTATGCACAATGCAATTTCTCGCTTCTGGGTGTTTGCTTGATTCTCTAAACCGGAAGTCAGAGACATAACATCAATTATTTCAACTATTTTTGATTTAAACAAAATCGCACAGATTTATTTCGACTTTGAATCCCTGTTTTCAATACAGTAACACTTAACTGGAATATTTGCATCCTGCTAAAAAAGTAGCTTTTAGTTACCTACGTGAGCATATCGTTCTTTTTTTAATTGCGATGATTGCAGATGAACAATAATGTTAAAATTAAATTATAGCATAACAGCATAAAATGCACAATTACTTAATAAAATAAAGCATTTCCGTTTGGATAAGGATTCCGCAAATGATCTCATTACCATAGCTTACTAATCAACAATAAATAATTAACATTCTTGTATTAACGATTACATAACTTGAATTGAAATGATTGTAACGCTCATTACACAACGAAGAAGATTACTGCAGGGTAATTAAAATTATTATGAAATGCATACAAAATATTTAACTTTATTTACAGATATACGAGTATAATTAGTTATTTACTAATAAGAAAACCTGCACTAATGCGAAATGCGGTTCGTAATTGATGATTAATTAAAAATAAATAAAACGCTGAAACCGACTGGCTGCGGTGTAGGACTTTGTCAGTAGGATGTAGTCGCATTAAAACATCTTATCCTGAGAGAATATTTCTATTGTAATGTTTATCAATACACCACTGTACAGTAGAAGTTTGTATTTCATAAGTATGATGTCGCAAATAGTCGGTTTCAGTATAGAAGAGACCTAAATAAAACAAAGAATAAAGGATCATTTACTCACAAAACATTATTTCCATACATTAAAAGGCATTTGTTTAAAATATTTCAATTAAAACATATTCTAACAAATGTTTAACCAAAGCTTGTGAGTGTGAGAAATAAACTTA
Source organism: Panorpa germanica (assembly GCA_963678705.1). NCBI lineage: Eukaryota > Metazoa > Arthropoda > Insecta > Mecoptera > Panorpidae > Panorpa > Panorpa germanica. Next base: position 13,557,171 of record OY783217.1, read on the forward strand.
TTTTCAAAGTGTTAATGGGCTTTAGGAGACTTGTCTACAAACTTTCATTCCAATAAAGCTCACAGAACTTGAGGTATGGAATTTAGCTCTAAAAAGCTTCTCACATAGTTGGCTGTTTAGATTCTAGGACGTCTCTTGCAGGGCACAAGTCTGTTGTTTGAAGGGCATTTATTAATTACTTAGAAAACATTCCAAAACTTAATTATTATTTGCGTCATTAATTTTAAAATAACAAAAGTAAGCTGTTAGCGCAGCAAGACAATTTTCTGCCTTTTTGAGAACCATGAGATTTTTATAAGTTCTTTTATAAGGAGTAACACAAAAAAATAAAAACAGTAAACATTTTCACTAAATTTTCTATTTATATTATAGTTGAACTTTTCTACAATATTCTGGGTGGAAGAAAACCTTTAAGCAACAGCTAATAAAGTGTAACTATGAAATTTAAAATTGTTTGATTGCATAAATTTATTTTCCTAACAGTCTGCATATTTTAAAACTAGTTCCAACGAGTATCTTGAACTTTTCCAGCAAGTCTCATATTTTTCATTAGGCTCATTACAATATTTCTTCTATTATCTCATTTAATAAAAGTATATAGATATACTTATATTCTTTAAACAATGGAGCGGAGCTTTCGCGAGCTTTATAGTTTACGACATGTAATTTGCACCAAGTCTGTAATAAAGTCTCGCGGGTCGCGGGATGAGAGCTATATATTGCATCGTCTAAAACAACCCTTACCAAGCAAACAACCCTCTCATTAACCCCTTCTGCTTCCACTATTTACTCCTGGAGCAGTCAGCTCCAACCCACCCACTAGTTTATGACCAGACTCATCCCACGGGAACTACCCCATCCCAGTGCTGGCACTCAACGTCTGGAGAAAACAAAATCAGTAAATATGTTATGCGAAGTAAACAATAAATATGACAGAATTAAAAAAGAAATTAAATTAACAACATATTAAAATTATACGACGTTAGAAAAGATGCTTTATGGTCCTTTACAGGATGATTTTAAAACCATGCGACCAGTCCAGTGACAGCCGCTATATTCATTGCCATTTGAATCCATAAACTTTATATCGAATATCCAAAGAGACGTGTTAAATATTTCTTGGTTATTTATATAATTTATTTATTATTATTAAATTTGATGTCGACGAGAACATTTTATTCATCTTCTTCTTGTTAGTTCAACGTAAATATACCGCCGAACAGGGAGTCCTATAGATGAAGGGGTGCAAAGGGGAGAGGTGGTGGAGACCTGATACATCTTCAATGCTTAGTAATACAGCACTAGCGCAGAGTAACTGATATGTGTGACTCAATATACTCGTATGTGAAACAAAGTATATTTTAGTGGTGATCACACGTTAAAAATCTTGGTAAAATCACTCTAATTTTTTACTTACATAAATACATAACGAATATACTTGTTATTTAATTATTTACATACAATAACCAGTCCCGGATTAACCAATGGACAAGTAAGACAAATGTCTAATGCCCGTAAATCGGAAAAGCACGGATTATTGATCCTAGACTAAGCTTTATGACACTGACCTTACAAACATCAGGTATTCCCACAACTGTGGCAAAAATACACAACCTTTAATTTATGACCTGCATAAGTTGCAACCCTTATACAAAGGATTATATAGGCTAGACAGGTAAAGGATACCTCTGATTCACTCAGCACTCAGTGAGGACCTCTAATTTACAATAACTACTTCTCAATTTAGTTCATCTCTCTAAAGACTAACGTACTTAGTTTCTTTACGGCACTGGCAAATTATAAAATATCACGTTTAGAGTATATCAGCTAGTGGTCTATTTTCAAAAGTAATTAATATATCCAATTCTTAATTTCAATATGCTTCTTTTTCATTAAATTTAAGAACATTTTTAACAGTGTCATTTTAAAATAAGCGCTTGATATCACAGTAATACGTGTGCACCTATTGGTACTATTTAGCTGCTGTAGAAGCAATAGTTTATCGAGCATATAATTAAAGAAAAATATATATATTTAAGCTGGAGACTTATCAGTGTCTGAGAGCAACCAACAATATGTTCACCTAAAGTTGGATTTAAATTTAAAGAGTTTGTATATCCGTTAAATAATTCATAGCATGAAGTATTAAATAAAACATTATGTACCACACTAAATATAGATATATCCCAGTAAAGTTGTTTGCCTTTACCTGTTCCGGTCGAGACAGTCGTTCATCGAAATCAGCGGTCGTCGTATCGCGAACTCCAAGACACCACGACTGGACAAAACCAATTTGAAATATATCTTAGGGATTCAAAATGGGTGTGGTGAGGTGAGGTTGTAAATAGCAAATGACCTGTCCGCCGTCTGACTGTCTCGACTCGACTCGATTCGAATCGACCCCCCACCCTTATCACCGTCTGATCGTGAGTAGGATTCATATTTGATAGATGATGAATTAATCAACTTACAGATATCGTATATCCAATATTCAAAACCTACGTGTCATAGATATATTTTAGTACTATATTTTGCACGTAAAGGATCGCCAATATTCGTGCTAATATAGAATTGTACACAATCACAAGTGCGGAGCGAAATCAAAGATATCCTAATCGGGTCCTATCAGTGTGAGAGTAGTCTTATTCTCATGAAATTCAATAAGCAATAAGTTGTTAGAAATCATATTTTAAATTTAATCGGTAGTAGCCCTGTCGCGGTTGGTTGAATATTATCATACAATGGTAATGCCTTCATAACTCATGCATTAACAAGAAGTAGAAACATCCTCCCGGTTCGCTCCTTGCTGCTTTATATTCTCTACTATCATTAAACGTGTTGGACAAGGACAGAAGATGAGAGACAACAACATATAACGAGGTATGCATTGCATCAACATCATAAAATATCATTTTATTATAACTATGAAGAATTGAAAATGTTTTTCTTTATACAAACTCGTATTTTGTAAGCATTTTGTTAAATGTTTTATACTTATTATACATACTACTCTTTTTAAATTGTTTTTATAGCCGGAACGATATTTCTTGTCATAGTACATACATAAATAAAAAGTACACGTGGCACTTGTAAATATTACTTTATTTAGACCAGAAGATATGTCTTTGTGGATAATTACATAAAATTCACTAGCGTAAATAAATTTTACATTTTACATTTTTTTTTTTTTTTAATTTTACATTTTCAACCTGGTATCCTATATATATGGGTTCAAACAACATATTTCTTTTAAATAATCTACTAATTATATAAAAAAGTACGTATTAAAAGCTATTATCTTTTTTCACATAGTTAATTATAGTAATTAAGTTTAATCCTATTGTGAAATTAATACACCATAGGTAATATATCGGCTAATTTAAATAAACAAATAAATAAAACATTATGAACTGGCGTTCTTTATTTTTTAGACGTTGGTATCTTTAAATTGAATTTGACATCGCTTGTATTGACAGTTCCACACGTTCCTCTAATACACAGCATCCAGCAAACTGTCCCACACAATAGCTGTCACTGCACATGTATAATATAAAAGTGGAGGGGGAGAGTCAGTTTGGTCACGTTCCAAAAGGTAAATGTGACATCAACTAATCGGCTTTAAATCGATTTAACTTACAACATAATACCACTAACATTTAGGCAGTCTTTTAAGTCTATCTGATCTAAAACAACCGCTTTCTGGTCTGAGTCCGTTTGCTGTGATCTGTGAATGTGAAAGATCACTATCTACTGGAACTCTGGATCTGTATCTATCTTCCAAATCTTGTATATTGTAATCTGTTACCTGTTGTTGACCTGTCTGTAAGCTTACAATGCGTTTAAGAAGTTATTTAACTTGTCTTACTAAATTTGACATTTTGTCATTTGGTTTAAGTGTCAGTGTCACAATGGTTTGGATTTTGGACAACTTTATTTAGGTTAGTTTTTTTTCTTTCTCTTTTAATTCTGTTTAATCAACCGTTAATTTTTATATTTTGTATTGGGAATTTAGGAAATCAGATTAAATATAAGAGTGGCTAAAGATTTAGGACAAAATACTTTGAGTACCTCACAAAACTTCTTAACGATTGCGGGGAAAATGATTAGGGATTAAGAAAAAGATTAAGCCGGTTTGAGTCTTTGTTTCAACGACAGGAATTGGTAATACTAACTAACCCTGGTACAATTATTTCGGAGTAGTGACATTTCAACAAATTGAAGATGTAAATCTTCCTACGCAGCCCGAGGCAACTACCAAGACGCTAATGCTACTAGAACAATAACGTTATTAACCAAAGGTCGTTACTTCGATCTTATCTTATATGGTCAAGTAATTAATAAAGACTCTTAATCAAAGCACTTGATATGGAGAATCCATTTGCTTGTAAATTAACCACAGACGCATAAATCACAAAAGAAGTTTATGTGACCATCGATGACATCCCGACGTCCTTTTGGAGACTTTAGTATGCAATCCGATGGTCTGCAGATACAGGTCAACGCTAAGGTAAGATTTAGCTCTCTTTGAGTAAAAACATTCCGGCACGACATGTCATAAAATGGAGTCGCGGTTGTCAAATACCACACACACACACACACAGCAATATGTACATATACATACATCTTGAGCAGGTCCGGCTTAAATATGTTATCAGTCATTTAGGAATAAACTTTTGGAAAGATCGATGCAGATCGCAGGTGTTATTCTGGTAACAATGTTTTACAGCGATCTCAACTACTAGGTCATATTAGGCAATGATTGTCCTTAAATATTTCCTTGGTAGGGTACGTACCAAAGAGAATCTATCACACGACATTGCTGCCTAATAAATATATGTATACACTTAGCAAACAAAACAATAACCAACTAAGAAAATATTGCATTGATTCTTAAATTGAACCAATGTATGCGATAAAAGTTGTATATACTACCAATTACCTTTGACCCTATCTAAAATTACCACTTCTTTTAGCTTTAACGCAAAATCAATTGAACATTAAGTCGACTTTTGGAGACCTACGTAGAGTCGGGACTTGTGGCGGGATCTCTGATCTTTCAGAGGTGTATCGATGACTAGGAACCATAACTAGGTACAATTGAGCTACAAAAAAGATAATTCTAGACAACCTCACTTTCCAGCGCAATGTTTTCAACGTCACTGTCTCGTCATCTCAACGTGCATTTATCTAGGATACTACTTCTTACATGAAAAAGTGAATAATCTTATTTAATTATTATCGTATTTTAAACAATTACCATTTCTATAATAATTATCTCGGCTTATACTCGTACACAACGTGGTTAATAGAGTACTGAGAATATTTGATGGATTAATGGCTAAACATATGAGTACACAACATGAAACAAAATTACTTAAGGTAATTACAACATGAGACTTGACATTAGAATCTGATTGATTTTTACAGTGCATTTTGTATGACTCTCATGGTGAGTTTCTCAATTAGAAGTCACCCTGTCCCACGTCGACCCTGTACTTAGATGTTCAACGAAGAACCGATATTGCCGTGGTGACCATCGACCGCACCATCAAGCATCAACCATCACATCAGCCATCAGGGACGTGTTAATGGGATGCGCACACGATACACGATGCGATCCACGGATGATACATCATGCAGCCAGCATCTCTGATCTCGCTAGTTGTTTCTGTTTGGTTTATTTCGTTTTTGTTGGTTTTATTAATGTCCTCAAGTCACATATCCCACGCAGTCATCTCCGCGGTGATTTTTGTCTCGAACTTCTTGCTCTAAGGGTTCAAATAATGGAACCCACAGATCGCTGTTGAAAGTTGTAATACTTTAACATTTAGTTAAGGAAAGTATTTAAATTAGTAGCACAATTTGTAAAAGCAATTTGGAACGATTTTACTAAAGGTATCTTCTTACAGGCCCTTACAGTGACGTATAGAAAGCAACGTTCTTAGGGTCTTTCACATGGCAGCCATTTATTTGCGATTTGCGACTTCTTCAGTAGAATGTAGTCGCATTAGATACCACCGAGCAGAGAATTTGAAGAGATCCGAACAATCTTTGATGCATGCATATCTGTAAATAACACGAGCAGTGACAATGTTGTCGTTTGTGTTTATTATTTCATTCGGTGTTGAACCGTCGATTCATCTTATGATAAAGTATATTAACTCAATTATTCCTCTCTTTTCTTGGGTGAACGTGCAAGCTATCATACTAGTACATGACCAGTTCGCCACTGATGATAAATTATGTGAATCTACGAACGTGAATCCTTTTAACCTGTGACTGGAGATCGTTGTGTAAACTGGAGAGCATTGCTAAGCTATGGAATTCTCCTTATAAAGGATGTGCACAGGTCTGCAAGGCTCCAGTGAGTAATAAATTTATTCATGGTTGTCGGAGAATGTCTCCAATATAATTTATAAATTACTAATTAAAAAAATATTGCAATTACTATATTTATATCAGCCATTAGTTCTATAACAGCACTTAAGAATGTGACGTGGATTCACTAGCATTTTAAATAATGTATTACCTTGCTTGCCTATTTTAATTTATTATTTTATAGTTCATCTTATATCAATATCATATAGGTATATTATCGTCATAAGAGAAATTATTGTAAAATAGCTGAGCATGTCTATTTTACGAGACAGCATTTTTTTTTCGTTTAGTACTCCGATTTATCTCACTTGTATCATGGTTTAGTAATAATTCCTTCAAGAAAAATTAAACATTTCACGGTAAACTTCACAAGTCTCAGAAACCGTTTGCCTCTTTTGATTGATACCTCTTAAAAATTTGACATCAATAACTCGTAAAGACTTGTTCTTAAAGGAAGATTACAAGCAATTTAATGCCGTTACTTGAAATCGATCCAGTTTTCCATTAACAAGTATATATGCGATATTATCTCGAGGTCTAGTTGTTGCAGAATAATCTTATTCTAATCTTCAGAAAACATCTGATACAAGACGCGGATGTAACCATAAAACACCGTCTTTGTCTTCGTCAACGTCGTTAATAATCTATAGCTAATCGATAACTATCAGTTACATAGTCATATTCATGTTAGTACAGCTCTTGGCCGCACGCACACGTGACACCACTGTCACATAAACTCGAAGCATGTTTTGAGCACATACTAATGTCCTATAGATTTATTATACCCAATGGCGGACTATTACAGGTACATAAAATGTCGTAATCTGATTTAATAGCTAATGTACGGGTACTGTAGTCCACTGGTCGACTTAAAATGTTCGCTTGTTTCGATATCTTTTATCTGACATTTTGTTTAGCTACTTGGGTGTTGATTTTATATCATTAAAAGTGGTACAAATTAATAGTACGCTGACCTAGGATAAGTATTAGAAAGAAGTAGAATTTATACATGATAACATATTGTAAAATCGAGGAGGACGACAGGATGGGCGAAGATGTCTTCGGGTTTGATTCTCGGACCGGAGTTATATATTCTGGGTTTGGTTGTCATCAAGTTATATTGAGTTATTACATATACTCTTATCCAAATTCTACTAACCGTGTGTTATACGACTATATTCATATATAATCATGTGTTTATCCGATTTTGTATATTTTTTAATTTTTATTCAACAATATTTAAATTCTCTGTGAGGCTCTAAAAAGTGTGGACAATCCCCTCGACTCGAGTGACCACCGTGTTAACCGGATAGAGAGACAAGTGAGACAAGCCGAAGGCTAAAGCCCAAAACAATGATACCATTCAACACATTCAGAGCATTCTAGGCATCCATGTATTGTACTAGCAGGACTAACAGGAATGGCAGGACCGGCAGGACGTCCCAGGAACCGCCGGGATGTTGATGTCAAGAGATATGTAAAAATAATCCGGAATTTACAAAACAATTCATTTGGTAAATGAATTAAAAAATATGTGTATCTCTTCAATACTATTACAGCAGAGAGTGAATAAATTGTTTACGTCATAACGAAATAAATATTGTAGTAATTATCACAATAGCTTTCACGTAAAAGGGAGTTATGTACGTACACTGTAATAAATAATTACGGAATAATAAATGTACTTATAATAAATAAATAGATTCCGCAGTAATCTTGTTCTAATCTGTGTACCGAAGTAAATTCTTTGATAATCGTTTTGTCGTGTTTTAATATCTATAATGACACGACACTCCCATATTAAATGGTTTAAATAACGACCTACGTTATTAATAACCTTATCTCGTTTAATCTTAGGTATTGTAGCAGGTGATCAGTGCTTATGCAAGGTCATAATGTTTTAATTGTCAGCCAAGATCGTTAAGTAATGGATAGAGAATCTGATGTATACAAGTTTTATTTGAATAGTGCATTTACAGTATTTTATATTTTATCGAATAGAGATACCTGTTTAAATCTCTATCGAATTATCTCTTATGGCGTCCTGTAATTGTTTAATATTTTTTTCTGAGATCGGTGTATATATTTAAAAGATACCAATAATTGTTATGTGCTTATTTGGCAGTGACATATACGAGTATTGTATTGCTAGAGAATAAAGCGCTAGTTCGGCAAATAAATTCAAAGGTAGGAAATAGTTTAACAGCTGATATGAAGAGTTTTGTCCTCAGCAAAATGTCACAGCAGACGATCCGATCAAGATTACAGACCTTACCAAAAAAATTATAATAGGGCAATATTCAGCGAATAAAACCAAGTATAAAATCAGTGTGTAAACAATAAAGAAGTTAAAAAGCTTATAAAAAAATGTTATGAAATTCTCCCGCCCTCAAGTCCAGCAGCAAAGATCGACATCGGACTGGACCGGACCGGGCTGGACACACTGACAATGCCGACAAAAACACTTACATTGTGACCACCTTAAAATTTGTCTTCTAATTAACATGTACCTACAAATGAATGTCGGTAACCAGAACCACTTCATGTTAGTTTAAGGGTGTTAAATACTTAAACGAAACGAAAAGGGTTGAATTACGTTCTAAATTCATAGCTTGACAAAGAATGATTCTACTTTGGTTACAACATTTATTTTTTAAATATATTTACTAGTGGTGTACAAAAGTTACAAAAATATATACTTTTTAAATAAATGGCCTTATAGCGCAAATGGTTAGGGTATGAGTTTTTTTTTAACTTCTATATATTAAGAACAAAAATTTGGGACTTTTGCACGGTATGGGTTTGAATCAGATGGAATTATACATTGACCAGTAATTTAATAATCAGGAAACTTTCAATCTTCTAACAGATTACTTAAAAGTTTGATAGGTAAGGTATAACATCATTTTTCAACATAACATATATTTAGTATTTTTGACATAACTAGTAATGTTTATATTGCTACTCACTCACCTATTTCTGTTACCGAGTCTCTCTTCACCCCTCTGTCCTCCCTCCTTTACTATTCTCTTCATCCTGGATCAATGTTTACACTGTCCAGACATTTAGAGACGCTCTAAGTGACGGGCAAAGTTAAACAGACCTGTACACTAACCAGTGGCCTAAATAAACCGCTACTGTATTTAGCCCAAAAATGTCATTAAACGTAAGAGTTTGTGGTGATGCGGTGGCAGCACTGATGAACATTTTGTTGGACTATTTGTTTTTCACTAAAGGAAAATATCCTTTACAGCTTCAAAAATATACGACCTGATATTTGCGTTGGTTAGATAAATAGTGTTCAGAGTATAGAGTACGGAGGATGGTGAACATACAGTGTACCTTCCAAAAACTTATTGTTTTAGTACAAAAGATAAGTTGAATACTCATGCAGGAGTTTCGTAGACGAAGGTATGACAAAAAGGGTTTGCAGTGGTACCTTTACCATGTATGCGCTTTGAAAAATATACTAAGTTCTATGTAACCACAGGTTTTGAAAAGATCATACTTGTTCACTAATAGACCTCACACATTAAGGCGCATCTAACACTAATTAAATTAAGCATGAAACTAAAAGAAAAAAGTTATTTAAGGGAGGAAGAAGTCAAGAAAGTTTGACAAGCGGTGAAAAGAGAAGCGAATACTAAATTTCAATAAGAAGAAAATAATGCCAAAAAAGAAAAGATGAATAATTTTTTAGGGGATTAATTAAGATTAATGGAAGATATTACAGTAGGGCCTACAATGTATGCCAAGACGTGACAAGAGGAAGATTGTAACAAGCCAAGAAATTTGTATGACGAAATTTGTGGATGATTTCATAATTTATTAAATTTTTGATTTGAAGAGACCTCAATAAAACAGTTGCCCAATATGCAGTGCTTTACATATCTTCAAAGCTAATGTATACGTAATTCTTAAGGTACCTGCTTCCTATCGTAACAATAATGAGCTCCTACACCACGAACTAGTGTCCCTACACAAATAAACAGAAGTGAGTTAAGAATTAAAATACCCACCCACACAATACTGTTCACAATGAATGCAATTTGAATAAATCAGGCGGGGTGGGATGGGGTAATGTATTCGCACTGCATTATGGTTAGACTGTAACACAATCTGGTGGCGGCTTCTCTAACTACTACTAAAAGAGGGAGTTGTTGATAGACCTACTAAACGTTTAACATCTATCGAAAGCCCTTCCTTTAAATATTTGTTGTGTTTAAATGTGCAAATGTCTCACACCATTATCTGCACCTTCAAATGCAGTACGTTGCACTAATGTTTATAGGGTTGTGCTCCTGGTGAGAACCGCAATGGTTGTACGTATGCGATATCCCACACTCTCTTTCTCTTTCCTTCTTTTTCCTCCATCTCTCTCACAGAACTTAATACCGTAGCGAAAATGCATTACGTTCAGGTACAGTCTCAAGGAAGACGAATCAATTACTCGGGAAAATATAAACAGAGCTTTATATGTGGATTCATATTCCTTGTATTAGACAATTTAAAAATTTATTAAAAGTTTGTCTACTGTTTTTTGAATACAATTTTACATTCGCGAACCATAGGCAAATACATTCCCAGTAAACATTTTAGAGTCACTTTGACATCATATTGAAGATGCGTCATGATTTTTTTGTCATAAAAGAGTTCATTTATAGTTCAGTTTCTCACATTTTTTCATATAAAATGTCTACTTTATCGGCTACATATGGCGAAATTACTCCACCTGTTGGAATACAAATGAAGATAAAGTTGATGCGAACTATAATTGAAGTGAAATAGTGATAGAAACGTCACTAAATAGGGCATTTCACCAAATTGTTTACTGGGTTAACATCCACTTCAATAGTGGCTCAATTTAGCTAAATAACTAAATATTTGTGGTTCTGATGGAAAATTTTATAAAACAGACGTAACACACGTAAGAAACTACCCAATCGCAAGAGTACGGTCAAAACTATTAAAATTCGCGTTTGTTTTATTTGTAACGACTGTCTAATGTGATATTACATTTATTTGCTGCAGTTTTGTTTAAATTAAATGCATTTTATAATTATACCGTTACAACGCAATTAAAATAATTTGATATGGCATCAGATAATTACACTGTATACGTGTGTGTACATGTGTGTGTGTGTGTGTGTGTTTATATATCACTGAATACCCTATATTAATGGGATTAATAGTTGGGTGTTGAGAGAAACAAATATATTTTTAATTGCTTGCATGATATTTAAGCATGCAATTAAAAATAATGTTATTTTTGGAATTTTTAATAAGTTGCACTAAATATAATTGTTATTCTAATGTCTTGATTTTATTATTATTATTTCTTTTATTTAATTTAGTTAACGTGGGAATAATTGCGATGTTAAATTGCAATACATGTGAGGACTTAATCAATTAAACTTGATAACAACTTAACCCAAAAATATAGCACTGGTAAGGAGATCGAACCGAAGATACAGCACTCTAACACTAACTTATAACCCACTCTCCTACGGTATCATTGATGTTATTTTATAAATCCTAAGTAGCTGTTAATCTAGAAAATTAACCCAATGGATGATTTATTTAAATACATATATTAAGGAAAATTGCTAGAACATACTCTGAAGCTATTTATTTTGAGAAAAATATAAGGTACAGATTAAAAAATATATACTTTCTTTTCTTACTTATGGAACACTGTCTTATGCCATTTAGATCAGAATCAATCTTATTTAGAGATTCAGATTAGAGATGAAATGTTTACAAAATTTCGCAGACTGCTTGGACTGCTCTGTTCGTCTTTGGACCACAAAGGCTTCATATAACGCATGAACCAATGTTACTAATTTTATAGAAAATAAACATTTCGATATTGCCAACATTGTAACTTGTATTTGAGCATAACTACAACACAGGTGTTTAAACTTAGCTCATGTATACACAGGAGTACATACTCGTATATGACAAGATGACTATTTACACAATATTTTTCATAAGAGACAATAAGTCATATTTTGCTATTATTATTTTTATAGTAATGTTTACTTTTCGTTTATAAACATATTTTTATAGTAACACAATGCAGGATTAAACCTGCTGGCTGTTTGTGACTATGACTGGCCACCTTGGTTGAAACCGTAGGTGTCTAGTGTGAAGTTTGACACTTACATTATTCAAGTAAACATATGGTTTTGTTTTTACAGAAAACATTGTTACTGCTTGAGATCTTTAACAAATGGTAATTTTAAACACTCATTCGTATTTGTGGCATGACAAGATTCACTCAAAATGTTAACATTTATTTATTTATATTTAAAATTTTGTCAAATTTAGTGGATTCAGATTTAGATAATATGTGGTATAAATGATAATAAAAAACAACAGTTAAAAAAGCTATTTTGAATAGAAAGAACTATATATTCTTTTCAATCATCATATACCCGTAAATATAAGTTACAAAATTGTAAACTCTAAATCATATAATAGGAATAGAAATTCAGACTATTCACTTTTAATTATTTTTGCTAAAGAAAAATATATTGTTGTAAAAATTAATATTTCCTGGAATATCCAACCTCCAGTTTAATTAAAATTGAACAATAACGAAACAAGAAAAATAATTGCCAAATCATTTCTCCAAAAAAGAAAAAAAAAAAATCAACTGTCTTCTTCCATTGTAAAGAATTTGACACGTCATGGTCCAGAAGTGGTTGATATCTGGTACGGTTTATATTTACTGTCGTCAACAACAAATCCGAATCCGAATGTTCAAGTGTTGCAGCTCTGCGGCAGTTCTGAAGATAACTTCTCCAGACTAAAGATCTTATAATTTTCACACAATATTTCTTTTAGAAAGTCATAGTAATAAAAAATCTAAAATATGACGAATAAATTGACAATTATCTTCATGCATAACTGGTAACTGGTAAAAAAGGATCCTTGACATGTCTTGTTAATAGTGGATAGAAATTTGACAGCTTTGAAGTACCATCCCTTTGTGAGAACTGTTTATTTTGTGACTATTTCTACCCCTATATCAAATATTTTTTGACAATTGTTATTAAGTGTGAAGAATTATTTTTTTAACTTAAAAAAAATCAGTGTTCAAGAGAGTTATTTAGTAAAATGATTTTGCAGAAATATTCTGTATTTCGAAATATATTTTCAGACTGAAATTTTAATTAAAAAACTTTGACGATTTGTTGCTATATTGTTTCTATATAAAGAATTATCTGTTGAGTACTTAAGAATTAGTCGAAATTTTCTTATTCTCGACTCAAGTCTTGAACGACTTATTAAATAATTATTTTCCCTGAAAAATATCTGAGAGTATTAGACTCATTAAAACCGTAACAACAAAATAACGAGAACGAGATTACTAACAATTTGGCTATTTTCATTTTTATTTGAATTTAAATTTGAAGATGTATTCAGTCAAGGTTTTTCCACTAGATCTGGAATTCTTTATTTTCATCTGAGTGAATAGGTTTTTTTCCTGAAAATATCTCATTATTATTAAAAATTAACAGCTAACTATAAATATTTAAAAAATTACTACAACTTCAATGACAAATTAAAACTGTATACATAATTGATAATATCTGAAGTGCGAAACATTTTTTCAAGCACATAGGGACGCGACGTGGGGGGAAGGGAGAACTTATACCAAATACAGTATTATACACATTGTACTTTTTCAAAGTCATTTTTTGTCAAAAACATTTAAAGTTTGAAGTGTTTTTTGTAGCTCAAGTGGATTGTCAAATACATAATATGTCGTTCAGAACACAAACAAGTGTTGACTCCAGAACACCACTAGACTCGGAGCTGGAGCTCTTCGCAAGTCGAGTGTAATCCGATTTCTAGAGAAATATAAATTGGAGTGTTTCTATGGAAATTTCTGTCAGTATAATAGACACGGATTTTAGATACCTGGAAAACAGTAGGTGAAGACTAATACCAAAATGAAAAAAATGGTTTTAAGTAAGATTTTATTCTCTTCAAAATTTATTTTATCGTTTTTTATTATATTAGTTTTTGTTGTTAGACAAAGAAAGCTGGTTGACAAATACTGTAGTTACATGTTTTGTTTCATCTCCGGTTGTTATTTTTTCTTGAACCTTCAATCTTTTCAATCTTTACAAATAAATTCTCTTAATTATTCTACTGAACTTACATAACAACTATGAGTTCAGTAGCCGGCTCTTTATGTGGTTAGTCATAAAAATGCGTTCACTAATCCGCACCGCAAGCATCGGTTAGATTACTGCTTTATTCATAATTTATTTTATACAGAAGAACAATATTTATGAAACAGAGTGTAACGAAAATAAATAACAACAGGTACAAAACTATAGAAGACATACGACTTAGTCAAAGTATTTGACAATGACGTTCGTCCAATGAATAGTATTTGCGAGTCACCCTGTTGATTGGAACCAAGAACGGTTGTATTATTATTACATTTTTATTTTCTTTTTATTATTTATTTATTTTTTATTCAAGTTTTATTTTGAATAGATAGATACGAGTATATACCTCTTCCCTTTACTCCCTTTGGTTCCTGATATTACAAAATAACAATATATGAGTATGTATAGATATTGTATAATACGAAATCGTCCAGGATTTGTAACTTGTAAATGTCCACATCATCATTATAATTATCGAAGGATGGTGATGATGATGGTGATGTCGATGGCATCATCTTAAGCTAAGCCCTGACGCCAAGTACGCGGGTCCAGGTCAAACTAAATGTGAAAAGGTTGCCGCCTGAATGGTTGCCGATTGATTAAAAATGAATACAAGTCGTAAAAGAAAGGGGTTGATATTAAAAAAAAAGTTTTAAAGGTTGATTCAAAATAATAGAAATGTAACTGGCTACAAAACTGGACACATTTGCTTAAAAAAATGATTGTCCTTGTCGTTAGAAGGAACACTACCAATTTTGTCGTAAGTGTGCAATATTACAGACTAACCAGTATTAAGACAGTCGAATCTTCACTGTATGGCTGCCTTTAGTCCTAAAATTGCACTATGGCGGTCACCTAGGCTTAATTATGTTTTAATTTAATTATTTTAAAGTCTAACGATATTGACACCTATCACCAACAACCTCCTATTATATTTGAAAGTTTTTATGGTAGCATAGCCTCAAATACAAGGTCTACTTTGAAATGAGTGCACTAAGCTTTTAGGGTGCAAGTTTAGGGTGTGTGTGTATTATATACATACACAACTATCCATGTAAATGTCCATATATTTGTGAGGGATAATTATAATTCGGTGTTATAATAAAAAGGATGATGATATAATATTTAATAATACAGACAGTGGTGTATTTGACATAAAGAATAAAGTTAGTTCTTCAATGCTTTCACTTGTATTCAACTTTACATAGTAGAAGTAATATTGTTTACGTAATTACGTAATATCTTTTACCTAACGTTATATTTTATAATTCACCGAATCTGTTACATTCAAATTAAATAAAAACACAAGACATTATAAATCTTTTACTAATATGGTAATTTAATATATAATCTTACCAAAACCTAAGGTCTCTATGCATACATCAGGGCCGACACGTGACGATCAGAGCCGTTTCGTTCAGTGTCAGTGATAAATTATATTATACCATTGTAATGGTATATTTTGTACGAAGCTATTGGTACTTGTCAGTGATGTTCAGTGATGTCACGTGTCGGGCCCGATATGTGCGTAACGATCTTTAACGTCAGAAAACGTTCATTTATGACAAAAAATAGTTTTTGTTATATAACCTTACATTATATTATCCTAAAAAATGTTATGTAAAAAGTCAACTTTTTATGTTAAATATATGTAACTGTCCTAATATTGTGTACCGAACACAAACCTTGATGAAGATTCGTCCTTTAATTTTTCTTTAAAAATAATTTTATAATTGTGACTGAAATCTTTATATGTATTAGTACAAGTTTAGGGTGTGTGTGTATTATATACATACACAACTATCCATGTAAATGTCCATATATTTGTGAGGGATAATTATAATTCGGTGTTGTAATAAAAAAGATGACGATATAATATTTAATAATACAGACAGTGATGTATTTGACATAAAGAATAAAGTTAGTTCTTCTATGTTTATGTGTATATATACGAGTTGATTCAACAGTTTTATTTTTAACAGAATTAAATATTTTTGCAACGCTTTAGAATAGTGTTAAAACGATTAAGTTATAATTACAGTAAGAAATAAAGAATTTCGAATATACTCTGACGACTTGTAATGTGAGTAAATGTATCGCAACACGCCATTCTGTATTTAAGTGTTACTTAAAAGAATAAAATATAATTTACAAAGGTTGTGTTTATAGGTGATAGGACGAGAAACGTTAAAAAGTTGTAATTAATAAAAATGTTAGTAAAGAATCAAACCAACAATTATGTGGAATAGAAATAAGAGAAATATTGTTGTGCGAATTTATACGTCCTACGATTTTAACAACTCTTTATAAATAAAACTAATTTAATCTCTATATTTTAATACCCATACTCGTATTTATAGACTATAAATTATGTATTGCAAATATTACTAAATATATTGTTTTAAGAAAATCGATGCACTCAAATGAATATTTGAAAAAAAAAGAAGTATTTCTATAATGTGATATTATAACTTGTTAAACACAAAACATGGATATTACGTTACATCTTAATCATTATAGCACCCTTGTACTCTCTGTATTTTCACAGTGTACGTAAGGAAATAATGAACTACAACCCTGCCTTCGGTAACTTTGATTAAATATAGCCGACAAATACTAATTTTAAAAATAAATATCAAAAGGAATTTAAATTTAATATTTCAATTGAAATGTAGAAGCGAGGTCCACGTCCACGGTGCACGTCTTATATACGTCCAGCATCCGAGAAAGAAAAGATTCCTTGAGTCAGAGCGAAGGTGACAACATAATTACAGTAATAATGTCAATTCAGATCGAAATATCTATGCTAGTATCTGAATAAAAAGTGTTAAATTTAACAAAAGCCATTCAAATTGTACTCGAATTATTATTATTATCACTGGTGAATTGTGAAATAGTGACGGAACAAAAATACCGAATAAAAAAAATTATGTAATAATAATGGAATAATACCGTCCAAAATCAAAATTATAAGGTGTGTTGGATTATTCTTTGTGTGATTTAGAAATCTTTTAGAAATGGTCTACAAATGGTGCTTTATATTGACACAAGGCTGCCAATTAAGATGATTTTTCTGTTGTCCATTGTCCGATGGCATTGATGACTGCTAAATACGATCATTAATTTAATTCGAATGGAATTGCTGCCGGCGCGGCAAGGCACGGCGTAGCAGGCCACTTCAGTTGTTCAATGCGAAATAAGACAACCTTATTAGTCATGCAATTATATGAACTCTTTTAGGAAAAGTAGATGTTTAATTAAAGTGATTCACATTAGAAATTGTTTAATTAAATAGTTTTAACAATCGTTTTAAATGCGTAATGACATTTGATTTGACTGCAGTGTGTTCGATTTACCGTTTCATACGAATCTTGGTTGAACCAGACTACGTCGTGATCCCAAGTTCGTATCAACACATGTATTTGTTTAATGAGAAAGAGAGAGAGTTATTTTTTGTATACCATAACGCTCACTGGTAACGTGATGAGCATCTCTTCTTCTTTTCTCGAAATTCCAAATGATTTTTTGAAAAAGAAAATTCACCTAATTTCACTGCTGCCTCGTTCACTCAGATGTAGTTTACCTTTATTCCTTTTTACATTATCTCGTCATCCAAGTGACTATTTACAGGTCACCCCATACCGATAAATATAATGAACTTGCTAATTAGTGCGTTGCTAAGGGTAAATCTCATGGAGGGTTGTTGTAATGCTGGTGCCTTTCTTTAGGGTGGAGGTGGTGGAGTTGTATACCATCTACCACGATGTATAAACAAAAATATATAAGTATTAGATATACAAATATGAGTTTATAATAGGGCTCGCTGTTCAGCATACAAGCAGCGGGCACAAAAACATTTGTGTAAACTTAATGAAGTTATTAAATTAGTCTGGCTGTGTATGCTGTATAATGATTTACTCGTATAATGGCACCTGAACTTGGAACGTCCTTCGCTTTACAATTTACCCAAATTAGCAAATTGTGAAGATGGTTTTCTGGTAGAGTGTATTTTTAACGTACTTATACGAAAATTAAAATTTAATTAACCTACACATTCTATAAAACACTGAGTTCTATCGCTATGTATGAGTATTAACATTAGAGTACAACAGTAGACTTTAGAGTAGAAATGTTTCTTTGCTAATATCTAATTATTAGAATACTATTTCAATCAGCGACGTTTCATTCATAAAGTGTGTACGTAGAGCGATGTTTTTGCGAGAGGTTTATATTATTAATAATGATTTTCATTTTGAAATCAGCATAAAGAACTACGTTATATATTGCAAATGGAAAAATTATGGAAAGTATTTTTTGTTAAATTTTTTTAAAGATTGTAATATTATTATTCTGTTTTTAATAGTTTCTAATTTATTTTAAAATGCTGATTTAAAATTTGACCACTTTTTATAAATTATGAGTATTTGTAATTTTGAAATCAACAAAAAAATATACGGTTAGAAACAAATCAGCATATTAAAGTATGTGTAATTGGGAACACGCCAATTTTTTGAAAACCGTTACAGAATTTTCAATATCAACCAGTTCGCAAAAAATATAAAGATACATTTTCATCTTAGTAGTCATACATTTATCATTTCAAGTTGTAATGCTGTTTCTACGGGAATGTTTCCCGTAAGAAAGACCACGCAAAAATAAACACAAATAAGCAGGTACATTGACTATGTTTATAGTTGTGTGTAGCATTGTCTTCTGACGTGCTTCGCCGTCTCGCGAGATCCAGGAGGCGGAGGTGATGGTAGAGGTAGTGGCAGTGGCTGTTAGTGTTGTACTTTGCCGACATCTCTGTACAGCTAGTGCTAGACGATAAAGGGGTGGAGCACTAGGAGCCCTGTCTGCTTTTATACTCTTACCTCCTCCCGCAGAACAAAATATATTCAAGACATAAAATAATATGACATGATAATTTAACGTCAATGTATAATAGTTAGTACTTTATGAAGAAAATAAGGTATAGAGACAGGGATACGGGTTTTATTCGAAATAATCACACTGTAATTAAAATTAGTATGTTAATACGAGTAAGATGTTGTTGGCAACGCATCTTAATCTTAAAGGTTAATAACTAACGGATATATTTTGATGTAAGAGCAAAAATAAAGTGAATTGAAACAAGAATTAGAGAAATGGAAACAGCTGTCTCTATCCCACTGGACACCCTGTATATACAATTATTAATTAACATGTTCTTATCATAGAGAAATATCGAAACACAATCATTTTAAACGGGACTCAACAATGGTACAGTATCTCTGTTGAACGGTGTTATGCGCCATGCAGAGAATAATGGCGCCCCAAATAACTTATTCTTCTTAGCATTCAATACAATCTACAACTTGGGTGCTCTGCTTGGGCTGGTGACTCTGTAGGTATGCACCTGTTTAATATTTAATAGAAAAATATTTTATTAAGCAGAGGTCATGCTTTGATCTGAATAGAGCGTTACATTGAAGCACATACTACGGTACGACTTTCTTTGGATTCATATTTATTAAAGTCTATGAACTTTTATCATGAAAAAGTTTGCTTACAGTTTAGTTTTCCACAGTCGTTCATAAGAAATGCCAATTTTAAGAACAACTAATAGCGAAACCATTTCACTTGAAGAATTCAAGAAAGAAACAATTTATGCGAACTACAATTGAATTGCAATAGTACCTAATAGAACTCTATTTATTATCCTATGGGCAAATGTACATCAGATAGCATCAAACCAGTAACAACTATGTACTGGATACAATGGAATCGGAGATTTGTAGTAGTGTTTGAGTAGAATCTACTGTGGTCTTCGATAACTCATTGACTGTAGCCACGCTATTCTCGGGAGTTTCAGTTTAGTGCACTTGGACTCCTTTAGACAAAGACTTTGGCTACAAATGATTCTTTAACATGTAACAGTGAATATAGTTGGACTTGGAAGCAATGAGAATCAGTAGGAGGTGATTCAATGATTGGAGACTTTGAGGGGCAGGTCCACGCACGTTTTGTCAATCATCTTGAAGACAGATAACATAGCTCTAACTGAAATGAACATTACAAATATTACTTGCTTGTACATATAGATACAGTAGAACAAGCTGAATGTGAACTGTTCCGTAGTTGTAGACTCTGTCTCTGGTTGTACCTGTACCTGTAGCTAACTTCAGAGTCGTTATAAAAGTTCACACAATGTGAAGCACATGAAGTGCACGAACTGAATTATTAAACAAGAAAAGTTTGATTACGTATGCTCCTAGTCAGGGATAGAACTGGACTTATAACTTGTAAATGCATGAAAATGTCTAGCAGTATAGACAAAATGTGTTAACACGTGATTACGAATCTACTTCCGCGACTTAAACCAATTATATTTTATGAGACGTTGTCTTATATTTCTTTAGGTAACAAAGAGTGAATACATTGTATTACTTTGTATCATACTCGAACATAATTTCATGCCAACTTGAAAATTCATTGCGCTTCATAAATTGAGCCGGTTCGACTCTGCGTATTAAATCAGCAAACATTCCTCTCCGTTCTCTGATAATTCAGCTGACAGAGTATCTCAAGAAGATATTAACATTATGTCCACTAATTCCTTTCTGGTCGTTCATCCAATCTTCCAACGTTAAAACTCCGCACCGAACTTTTCTTTGTTCGGCATATGTCAGAAGCGTGACCATTTCATTTCACATGTCCGCCCCTGAGGATCACCTAGCAATGTACTCTTTACTGATGTGAGACACACAGTTTAAAACTCTTCTCTTCATGAGCCTGCTGTCCAGATTCCAGAATGACCTGTAACTGCATTACTTGGTTTGGTTTTGGAACATCCAACGCCAATCAAGGGCGGATCCAGTGTCTGGATCACTGGAACGGATGTCTGGAATCTGGAATGGTTTAGCTTAGGACGTGTCTCAGGATTATAACCTTAAATAATTATTATATATTACACGTAATCTTTGCAGGATATCGTAAAGTAAAGTGCTTCGTACGGATCGAGCTCTGAACGGATTTCGTGAACTGTTCTGCAATTAATTATGGTACTTCGTCTAAATAAGGATTGTAAAATTTATTACGTAAAAATATGGTATTATTAACAGTCACTCTTTATGAGACTTTAATTATTTATGGAATACTTTGGTTGCTATGGAAATATGCATGTACGAGTATATAAGTTAATGAGAATGATTCATATTGTTTCACATGTACTAATTGTTTATTTGGAAGACTAAAAGCGAACAGAACACGAAGTAACATACAAAAATAAACAACAATTATAAGTAGAGATGGAGGCTTCTTAGTAAACCTTAAGATGAAATGCAGATAATTTTCTTTTTAATGGATGTGCAATAATGATAGAAACGTCAAAAAACAGGACAGTTTACAAAATTGTTTACTCGTGCGTTTGGTAACTGTTCCAGTTTTTGATTAATTCTAAATCAGCTAATACATAATCACTAAACAATCTGATCATAGTACAGATGCTTCATTATTAATATTAGTGAATCTGAAATATATTTTTTTATCAAAAATATTTCTCATCAAACGTTATCTAGATCAAACAGTAGAGTCAGTCTATTACATTAGCGTATTATTCTCCCAGACACAAAAACACATGTATAACAGTTTAAAACATTCATATTTCTTTTAATTTCTAATGTCTAACAGAAAAGGTGTTCAAGCTATAACAGATTTTAGGGTTCCATCACTTAATAATACATAATTCATATTAATTTATTTTAGTTTCGGTTCCTCTATTTGGCAGCTGTAAAAACAGACTCAAAATATCCATGATAAATAACATAAGATGTTTCAGAATGATAACAATATCAAAATCTACTCTTTTTGTGCTAAATTACCGTTAAAATTGTATACCGCTACCATCTATTGGCTATTAATAATACTATAAAGGTTCTGCACCTTTTACACCGTATAGGTTTTATTTTATGCTGCTTGTAATTCAATTTATCACACTTTGTCTGTGTGTTTGTGTTGAGGTTGGCTTCTATATGTTTCTTGCTGTATCATAGGATCTCAGGCTTAAAGAATATTAAGTCTTGTCCAAACTAGTGCGACCCCAACATGCAATATCATGTTCGCATCGCATCTCTGTGGACGACGCATTATGATATTTATGAAATATAGTTGTATTAGATGTACCTTATCCCAACATTTCTCAAAATTCCATGTGTCTCTATTAAGAAGAAAGCCAATTCCTTTTAGGTCATTGTATCCGAGATTGTATATCATTTTACTATTATTTAAGTTTTGTTTTCTATGTACAAATTAACGGAATGAGGAGTAAATTATTTATTTCAAGGTTTTCTACGCTACGACCGTCTACGTCTACGACTAAGTTGCTTCTACGTTGGCTGGTCGTAGAGTCAACGTTAACGTTAACGGCACCGTTACCTGACATGTCGTTTGACGTTTTGGACACGGTATTCATTTCGTTGATATAACAACAAGGAAAAGCGTAACACGTGCGTGACTCTCAATACAATCCGTAAAACAAATTTGAACATTACAAAATTTACCTACTAAAAATAGCTACATATCATTACATTTCTTACTCATTATCAACAGACGAAATTCAGATTTTTTCCATTGTTTTGAAAATTGAAAAAGTACCGCATTACATTAAAACCACTGTAAATCGTAAACTGATTAGTTGAGTGATGTAATATATTTTATATATATATTACATAATCACATATTACAATAGTATTAAAGTTGTTATTGGTTTCTCTTGTCTAAAAATTATCTATTTATGTAAATTACTTCTATCAACTTTATATTTGTTTTTCTTTTTAAGTTATTTACTGTCAATTTTTCATGTGTCTACACCACTGATCATGTAAACACAAAATCAAATAAAGTTGACAGCAACCAAACCAAGAAAACGTAGCACTAATCCAGGGATCGAATCGGAACACATATCAATCCGACGTTAGTTATAAAGTTTATAGCTTTTAAACAATTGTTACGTAAAATTACAATGGTGCTACTTATTTATGTAGAAATAAGTAGTTCTGTATTGAAGCTTCTTTAAATTAAACTAAAGATTTTGAACATATTTATTTCTGTATAATACTTATTCAGAAGACTGTACGGAACACATTTACGTTACTGAGTGACATAGATTGAACACGTTCGGAAAAGGCCATTTCTAAACAGTTTTCTTCTGAAATGTCATCTGTTTGTCACGCGAAAACACGCGAGCTTCTATACACTGTTAAGCTTATTTCATTCTATAAAAAGACGCAACCATACCTGCATTAAAAACTGATGATGTATAGCATTGATTGCTGATCAAAATCAGGTCAGAAACAGCAAAATTAGTAATTGTACGAAAGAAGGAAAATGGGTAAAACGGAAAATAAGCTAATTACTTACCGTGCAAATCTTCGGCAAATTTCCAACGACCCGTTCCCGATCGCTATTCTGATGTTGGTGGTTTGTATGCAATCTATTTCGTTCGGAACTTGGTGTGACAGGTGTTCGTTCTCTTTGATCACGAGAATCTGGAGGTCTCTGAGGTTCCAGAGGCCTCGTGGACGTTGCAACCAGAGGAGCATTATGTACAGGAGTTGTTGCTGATCCTGATGAAGATGTTGTGCTCATTGTATTTGTTGAAGGATAGTGATCTGGTCGGAAAAACCAGGATGCAACAGACGCCCACTAGAAATAAAATAAACAATACATTAAATTCAAAATCAATATATCAATAAATCAATATATATCAATAGCAACATTTATAACTATCTATTAAATATACTTAAACACTTTCACTAACAGTACTGGAGCTGGTGTTTTTTTTCTTCTATTTAGAGACCCGTTGAAACCCCTTCAAAAGTTTCTGAAGATTGACAATGTCGTGAGTCATATTTCTTTGAATCCGATTCAACCATTCAGCCAATAAAATGAGTGTTTTTTTAAATTTTTATAATAAATAGAATCGTGATAAGACACTATAACAAATGCAATAACTTGAAGTTTATTTTTTTTTCTAAAACATAACTTGCAATCATATGTTTTTGACAAGTAAGCACGTAATATATGTTGGATTGAATGTGACTTTTATAGAGAGAGCGAATTTATTTAAATATATTTTTGTATATGAATTTGTTAACTGTTCAAATAACCACTTGAAAATGCTACAACAGGCATGCCATATTACCATACTGCTGTTTTATAATACAAATATAACACACACATACATATATGTGAAATTTTTCCATGTCGATTTGTATATTGAATTCGTAGAGGTAGATTCAACTTCGTCCGGCGATATTTAGACATACAATAGACTTTGTATACCATCCTTGTGACAATCTCAAGAAATAAATGCCAGCCAGATTGACCATTCCATAACTTCGGACGGCATTAATCGAATGGAAGCAACCTTCCATCCGAAGGCCATGATAAAGAAAGTGATCCAATCCATGAAGAACTACAGGATCTTTTACATATGCTTGTACAATACACATCACAAGTAAGAAGTAACAGTAAAAGAATATAATGAAAGAAGAGAATTAGAAATAAGACGAAAAGGAAAGAAGATAGCAAAGCAAGAAAAGAGGAAGATGAGGAAAAATAAAACTGCATATTATACATATGAGAACGTACATTAAAAGATAAGTGTAGTTTAATGATTGTACCAATGACCTATTCCACAATTAAATAAAACTTTTTATCGGCTTATTTTATAGAGTTAACATCATCCTACCAGGAATTCGTAATATCTTGCTGTATCTATGTCGGCTCTTCTTTGTTTATCAGTAATGACATTATAATTCTATAAATAAATCCGAAGTGAATTAGTCTGATAGTTATTTATACATAATTAATACTAATTTGACCGAGTTTCAAGTGTGTCGATAGTCGATTACTTGATTTACATCGTTGTATATTTATAAGCCAGCTGCCAGATCTACATAGTTACCGTCACCGTCACGGGGATGTCGATGATCCGAAGCTTCGGCAGAGACAAGGCACGTGGGGAACAGTTTATCTGTGATTGACGTTGAGCAGACAGTCCCTAGAGGAAAACACAACGTCACAAATAGTTATTGGGATCATAGGAGGCGGCTACAACGATTACTTTATTTGCTCATTGCTGAACTATAACTAATTCATCATATTTCTTAGAAATAACTATTAGCTAGCTTAAGACAATTGACCTTATGCTCATAAATAGCGAGTAGATTAGCTAAGAGAAAAGAAATAAGTAAGAAAATATATTTTTAAATTAAATCTCATTCGAATTTTAAATTGTTTTCGAGCCCAAAACGACCAATCAATTTTTTTTAGAAAAATTAGATTATAATACCCTTTATAATTGTCAATTCGTTTGTCTTGAATTTGTCTTTTTCTATGATGCCGATGTGGTCTATGTCTTACAACCTAATAAGGAATTGGAATCCTTGTATGGCATCCTTCCTTCCTTGGTATTGTCTTATGAGTTTCTTACTAGAATTAGGAGCTCTAATATAGCAGGCTTTTGCAACGCTTTATCAGGGTCTCATGCATCTCGGGCAAAATTTGGGATTATTACTAAAGTTAGAGAAGCTAATTACAAAAAAGCCTTTGCCAGAGGGCTTACACAGGTTGATGTTAACCAATAGGTTAGTTATATTCAAATGATCTGCAAAGCGAGTAATACTCGTAATTAACATAATTGGTCCAGTCCATAGTACGAGTATGTAGACTTTAATAATTACTATAATAATTTAAAAAAAAATTTAAGAAGGAGTTTGGAAAACGTAGCAGATTTCTTATATCATAAATTTTGTAAATCATTAATTACAAAACGCCGAATTAAATATTGAAAGATGTCTATCTCCTTCAAAACCACGAAATATAGAATGTCATAAAAATAAATATCTAAGATAATTTGAAATAAAAAATTCTTAAAGTATATATAATTTAGATATGTTTCAAATATTAATGACAACAAAATTATAACATCTCTTTTTTTAAATTACATACATAAAGCTAAAATCCAATCGTGTATTTAACCAAAAGTATTTCTAAAGGAATTCTAGTGATGGAATTAGTTAGGTATGCAAATTATATATAATTATATTTATATTTATATGACAAACGACAGGTCCCTAAATGCTACGACACGTCATATGATTGCGTTGTTCGTTGAATAAAGCGCCGCGCCGCAGCGTTGTCCAGTCGCCCACGAAAGACAGTATTATTAAGAAGGAACGGGATCTCGGCGCACTTTTAATCTTTTCTTGTGTTCGAGCACATCTCCCATGTTTTCAATATTTTGAAATAGAAGAGTAGATATAGTTTATAGTTTCTAGTCTGTTTATAGTTTCCAATTGATAATTTAAGTAACTAACATTTATATAAGTCACGCAGTTGAAACAAACGAATATTGTAGTTCAAAAAAAGTACATATACTCAATAAACTTTTTGTGGAGGGTAAATGTTAAAAAGAAATTTTTGTTACGAATAACTATTGTTAAAGTAAACATTATTCTTATTTCTTTTTTAATTCATCTCAGTAGAACATTAATTTGTCTATATTTTAACATTTCCATTTTAAATTACGTTCAATATTAGTGTTATGAATAGGTATATTATTATTTATTAGCAAATATATATCTGTCTAAGAGACCAAAAAGTAGGACTACACTGTTTTACATCTAACTAGGATATGTATATAGTCAGGGTGACCACTAGATAACTCCTATATCAGCTTAACTCTGGCTTAACTACTAGACATAGTTGGGGTAGTAGTACACTAGATTAGATCAACTCTCCAATCTTGCCAACATCATTATATCTGCAACCTACATATTTCCATAAAGCAAAAATTTTGTTTCGATGAATAAATCTGAATTCAATTAGTTATTCTGTGACTCTAGTCAAATATTTTTTTAATAATAATTCGTCATTGACATCTACAGCAAGAGTTTTAGCTTCGTTTTTAATTTTTTCGGTTCTCCATCCACCTTCGCCCGGATTGCAGAATTTCTTATCCTGCAGAGGACCACGCGCCAGATTCAAACAGAATATTACTCAAACAACAAAAGCAAATATTCATTTATAAAAATCTATTTATAAATAAAAATTCTTTAAAATAGTTCGACTTAACCGTTCGAGTTATTTAATTATTAATTAATATTCAATTGTTTTCTATAACATGGTACTAAGATTTGAACTATTAAAGACAATAAAACAAGTTATTTAAATTTAAATTACAATTTAATATGTAAGGTCCCTTGCCCTCTTAAACAATTTGAACTATTGAGCTGATGGGCATCTGATGGGCGTCACTGAAATAAAAAAAAAAATAGAAAATTTCTTGTCGCCTGAAGAAAGGCATTCTTTATAAAATGACAGCGCGTCATTTATTTTGATTGGCAAGTGACAAATATAAATCCATGAAATAGTACATATGTTGATATGTATTCAGAAAAATATAAGTACACACAAAAAATGTTTTTGTGATGTAGAAAATATATTACACAATTACACTGTTAGAGCAAATAATCAATTTCCTTAAATGATAAGCATCACTGGATACAGGTACAAGAGAAATTGTTGTGCTTTTGTCAACTTCACCTGTAAAACTGGGGTTTACTAGTTTTGTACACCTAGCATGTATTTTAATGTTTCATCAAGAGCCATATTAGAAAACTATAGACTCTATGAGATCTCTTAAAATGTCACTTCTGTGTAAGGCCTTAAATGGATGAAAACAAAAGTAAAGTCTGTTTAGCGTCATTTTGAAAAACAAGGTTTTCCTATATTTTCATACCAATTATACTTTAGTCATTTCATGTATCGCAGAGGTTTTCATGTATATTCATGTATTTCAGAGGTTTTTAATTATTGGATCTTCTTGGAGATTTATTATAATCGATAATTTCTATTTACACCTGCAAGAAAAACGAAATCTATTTGCCTTGAGATAATTATCAAATAATAAAATCTTAATCAACAATAAAATTATAATATGACTAATTACTAGATATGTAATAAATCAATTAATCGCTAAGTTGTTAAGTCACTGAAGCTGAATAATGAATTAATTTAACACGGCACTAATACTAACAAGATTTAACAGTGTAAAATCAGTGAGTGAAACAAAACAAAACAAAATACAACAAAAAACACATTGAATGTTGGTTGACATGTGTCGTTCGTTGTAGAACACATTAAAATGTTTTTTTAACGCCTCGTTGTCGCTTTACCTCGTGTCGCTGTCGTGTCGTGTCGCATTTTGTTGTTTAATGTTTACACGCATGCGTATTAGCCGAGCTAATTAAAAGCCTGTCGTATGGTACATTTGATGTGGAAATACTCTTGTCGCGGTGACACTTACATTAACCTGGTGACACAGAATCGTCCAAAAAAATAAAGTGATCATTCGAAAATCTGTTGACAGATGAAAACAATAGCGTGCTGAGTTTGACGCGCGTATAAATGTATTTGTTATTAGCAGAAAATGAGTTGTTTCATTAATAGAATACCCGTACTAAGTATCATTCCCACTTAATGTTTTAGATTTGGTTTTATGTTCTAACCTCAAATTATATATTTAGGTTGTAGAAAAGATTATACTTGCGCATGCATCATGAGTGCGTAATAAACTTTATTTAATATTATTTATTATCTCTATTTAATATAAATTATTATGTCAAATGATGAGAAAACGACTGTTATATAGATATAGTAATTTCAAACTTTTGTTATATTCTAGGCAAATTTCTTCTGCATCCGGGGCTTCAACCTATCTAAATCCGTCACTGATTCCATGGTAGTTATACTTAAAGTGGATGCCTTAAACCCATCCCACCATCTAGAAGATAGCCCTGACAATATTCCATCGCTGGTGAAGTAGGGGTCATTTAAAACAGTGTTACAACAGAATTTAAGGTCAAAGGTACGTGTCGAATTTATTACTAACCCTTCTAACTCAATACTAAAGCAGTAAAGAATCGATAATCTATTTTATATTCATAACCCTTCAAAGTAAAATATTAAATATTCTAACCTAATTTAAAACAGACATATAATTATTTAAATATCAAATAGTTTTTAATACAACCATAACCTTGTTACTATATTATAGCCATTATTTCTGTAAACCGAGGTTTATTATACGATTGGTTGACATTTTTCTAAGTTCAGTGTTCTTCAGTTATGCTACAACTGTAGTTTAACTGACAAAAATCGTCCTTTAACTGCTAAACATTAGAAAACTAAAACATAACCTAAAAATTGTGTCAAAAACATAATATTACACATTTAATATGCACTATAATTTTAAAATTATTAGAAATTTACATAAATATAATTGACTACATTCTTGACCAACGATAAATTATGTGAAAATCGTGCTAATAATAAATTAAATGACTCAATAAAATATAACATGAAAACATAAAAGAAAAACATGGAATAATGTTTTGATGACATTTAGTTCACATCGATTTGTTATTAATACTTCGTGATATACTGTCTGTTTGTAATTAAACTAAAACAAGAAAATCAATAAAATATACACACACATTCATATATGTATAACACTATATAAAAGAGCAATACAACTTTAGAAATTAAATCAATGTACATATAAATAAATACAGACAATCACTTTACAATTATTTCTCATGCCGCGGTTCATTAGCTCTCGCAATGACAAGGACGCTATATTTAAAATGTCGTCGTTTGTCTCCCACGCCCACTACTACTCACTTACTCATACACAAATACATACATTCATATTTAACAAAAACATATTCAATGCAAAAAAAATGAAGCATTGTATTGGATTGTAATATATATTATAAATTGTAACCAGCAGTCCGCGAGCTATAAAGTCTTTAATGGTAGAAATGCAAATGCTCAATAGTAGCACTAAGCATGCTTATATCGAGCAAATGCTACATACTAGCATGTATTTCAAGCACATGCTAGAAATGAGCAGGATTATTTTGAGTATGCTATTGAAAAGAAAACCGGTTGATTGTGGTCTTTAATACTTCTGAACTTGAGTGCTTATTAGCATGCGAGTACTGAAAATTAGATCATAGAAAACGGGTTTGTATTAACAGTGAAGCTAAATTAAAAAAGGCGCGTTGAAGAGACAAAATACTTTGTTTATTATAATAAATCTGAAAAGTAAACCTGCGTGATATGATCAAGTGTATTTAGTGTATAGCATGATAAATAAAAGCAAACGTGAACTTCTAATGAGTACGCTATTTTTGAGCGTGCTGCTTTTAAGCAGCTAAATATGCTAACATATTTACTAACATGCGTAACTTAAGTAGTAAAGTGGTATCTGAGAAACTGTGTAAAAAGTAGATAAAATATTTATATTTCTTAAACATTAATACAGTTTATAATTTCAATTATATGTTTGCAACCTCTGTTAATAAAAAAATGTAGATTCTGTTAAATATACTAGTACTATATACAACTTTAATTAAATATTCATTAACCTTTTTGACATAATAATTCTACGCAAACTTAGTTGTGAGAATTAATATTAAATGATATTGCAATTATTGACTTCTTCGCGTGATATACGATGTAAATTAAGATATGTTTACAGTTAGTAAAAACTAAAGGAATGATCGACACTTGAGAACGTCCTTGGAAGATATTGTGAAACATAAATACTTGACGTTTTACAATTTAAAGTCTTGATTCGTATTACCAGTTATATTTGGGGTCAGGGTCGATTGGGGACTACTACATTCGGTACTACGGTAATATTCTTTTAGAGACAACTAGCTTGCAATTTACAACGATAACATTCGTATACTATGTATACATTTAAAATTAGGAAAAACTTTATTTTACCAATTAAAATGTATTGTAAATGTAAATGTAATTATAAGTTTTTGTAGGTATTATAATATGTATAAGCGGCCGTTCATATAACCCTTATCCTTAACAGTTATCGTTAACCAAATAAATCCAACAATTATATCTAGATATTAGTCTGACCCACAATAAACCTTGGTATTTTTACCTATGATTTAATGTTTTAAAGTTTGCTTTTAAATTCAATAAAATGTATTCATCATTCACTTCATTTCTAAGCAAGAATTTCTAACACGATCTCTCCCGTTTCTCCAGTGGCTGTCGACTTAACTTGACTCTCTCACACACACACACACACACACACACACACACACACACACACACACACACACACACACGCACACACGCACATGGAGAACATTGAACAAGTAGACAGATAATTTGCACTATATATATTCCTGACACTTCCCCCGCAATGCCGCCTTGTGTTTATGACTATTAATAATGTAATGGTATTGGTATCGGTATTCTAATATTTAAAAGTCTGCAAGTTGTTCGCCGTGGACCATCGACATCGACTCTAGACACTATGCTACGTCGTAGACCCGTAGAGTCAAGCGGCTGTCACGACATTGCAAGGTGGCATAATTGCTGTCTTGTCACGATTTTAACACTGTGACAACATCCGTGGGATGTAGGACGTGGTTCATCCTATAGCACATTAGCTGACTCAAATAACTCGTTAACAATAATAAAAACAAGGAAATATTGTACACTTTAACAAGTGAAAAACGCTTTATTACTTATATTACAATTCTTTTGAAATTCGTATTGAAATGTGAAACCGAAACCTATGACTCTTTTGGTTGTATTACAGGATCATATCTATCTGTTTTCGATTATGGTAATGGTTTATTCAACAAAAATTGAATATTAATTGAATTTGTAATGACACAGTGGGATAGATCATTGATGCTTGTCGCTAGACAGTTGTGCCGGTTTGTTCGGTTTTGATCTTCGGACCAAAGTTTTAATTTTATTGTTTCGGTGTTATGAAATTAAATTAATAATGTAAACTTATTAGACAGTTATCTTTCAAGATACAAAATTTACGGTTTCTGGTGTTAATAAAATTTTCTATGCAAATTATGTAAAATTTCGGTAAAGAATAAAACGTAACGTTAAGTAGAACTATTACCCAGTAAACATTTTGGAGTCACTTTGACATCATATTGAAGATGCGTCATGATTTTTTTGTCATAAAAGAGTTCATTTATAGTTCAGTTTCTCACATTTTTTCATATAAAATGTCTACTTTATCGGCTACAGATGGCGAAATTACTCCACCTGTCGGAATACAAATGAATATAAAGTTGATGCGAACTATAATTGAAGTGAAATAGTGAGAGAAACGTCACTAAATAGGGCACTTCACCAAATTGTTTACTGGGTACTTTAAATAATGCATCAGTTTACGTTTAGGTAGATGTTTGTGTTACAGATACCACAATTAGTGTTTTTCTCTTCAATTTTTCTGTCTTTTTAAATGACATTATCTTTTATCTTAATCAACATATCGAATAATTTTCGAGGAATAAGAAAAAGTGGCCCATTGAATGATGCTAAATTTTTTTTTTAAGTTTTTGATTTGGTGAATGATGTAATCAAGATCAAAATCAAAATTCTATTTAAACGCATGAAATCATAAACTTGTTTAATTTTGCACCGTGACAATACAAATAACAATGTTGACAACATAGCGGAACAAAACGAAACATTTTTAAAATGATATAAAGATATAATTGAACAATGACAGAAATTGACCTATACCAAATTATAATAATTAAAGTGATATAATTATATTACAAGTACATGTAACTAAACTATCAAGATAATAATAAAGACAGGCGTCACGGTTTGACACACGGATAGTTGACAGGATTTAGTCATGGTCGATGACCACCAACAAGCACCGAGCAAGCTGGCCAACAAAACGGTAAGAAAGTTAAAGTGTAGTTAAGTGAGTTACAGTAGACTGAGCTAATGTACTAATGCTAACTGATTGTAAGCAAAACGAAATTAACTTACTGAATTGCATAGGAGAAGTAAATGTCAAGTTGGAATTTCCATGCTTCAGCAACACGATAACACTCACGAAGAACCTAGTTCAATTAGGTATATCAGGTTAGGAAAAAACTTCAGATTGGAATCTATCAGGATAAGAAAGGAAGGAAGTGTTTGCCCCTTTCTACTAATAACAGAATTTCTGCAACATAAAGTGCTTCAAATATTCCCCACCCAAAACTGATTGGCTGTGTTCGAACTATCAAATTGAACACATTGTATGCATCCCTGACCTACTGAACTTATAGTTATCACAACAGTTAGTTTACATGGCCAGATAAGATCGATTTACATATTAAGACATGGTTCATAACCCTACTAAGACCAATGGTAAACAACTATGCTAATCTAATATTATTTAAAAAAAATATGTAATTAAGTTACCTATGTAAATAATAATATGCTGGTTGTTTTTAGTATTAACGGTGACTGTACTAAATTACCAAGTTAATAGAGTTTATTAAGCTGCAACGCCCATTCAACTTATTTCTATATATTTCACCATATATTAAATTGGTCGTTAAAGACCAGTCGACTTAACTGAACTTGTGTTGGGACGTGTTTGACGTGTCGTTGTCAATCATCTTCAGCGGTTTTGACAAGAAATAAATCAACATTTCCGCGGTCAAACTTGGAGCACTGTCTTTGGAACTACGCTGACTCAAACGTATAAAGTCTAAGAAGGTGCAACTGCTTTAACAGTGCAAGAATGTTGGTTTTAAACTTTTCACGGACGCAATTTGTTTAATTAACTTAGAGTTGATGATGACCGAAATCATAGGTTGTTTGATTAGCAATTTTAACTCGTAATAAGCAATTGAGAGTAGCACATAAGGTGAGCGCACATTCTAGACACTACTGAATGGTTTGTGGTGATGTGTTCCTATTCGGTTTTATATTTATTTCATTACTGTGTTTGAAGTTAACAGTTACATTCTCCTAACTATAATTTTTCTAGTTACATGTCATTTATAAAATTAATCGATATTAACTTAAACTATTCCAGTTTTCTACTAAACTTTCAGTGGTCCATATTCCTTTCTTCAGGTAGGGGTTTCCTCCTTCAATCTTCACCTCCACTGAACTATCTCATTAACGTCTTCTTCCTTTGCTGCTTTTCCTGTCCCATTCATGACTTATATATTTACTTCCTAGGATACATTTAACTCTTTGTGTAGCCTCTTTCTGCCCTAAGCCTCTTCTTTTGCACCTCTCCCTTACCTCCTTTTAATCTTCTCTGTACTTCCGATTGCCACCTCGTTTCTTCCTTGTGTTCTTTCAACAATTCCTCTATGTTCTTTTCCTTCCATGATTTCTTCCCCGTATGTTTCAATAGCTCCTACCCCTTCAACCATCATTCCGTTCATTTCATATCTTTTCTCCTTCTTGTGTTCATATATTATTGTGTTAAATTTTTATCTCAAGACTTATCTAGAAGTCACTAAATATATTGCAAAAGTAATATTTGTGAAATGTAAGAACAGATCGGTTAACTAACCAAGATTATTCTCTGGTAGCTGCACTTTTTTGTTAGATTTTGTGGAAAACCCCAACTATTTATTTCCGTTTCTGTATTTGCTGTGGTGTATTGTATAAACCTACAATTTTACGTTTTTTAACAATATTATTCCCTTCACTATAACCCAATAAACCCCAAACATTACACATTTGCTTCCTTTTATATTAGTCTGCAAACACTGTTATGTTATTTTCTCTGATCAGTTTTCTGCATATGGGTAAATATCATTTTCTTTAGATAACAAGTACAGCACTAGAGAGAGAGGGGAGGAAGAGTACGGTGCAGTAAGTCGGAGTGTAACGATTTAAAGTGTAAAAACTAAATGAGGATGCTTTTAGAAGATTAAATTGGTTCTCAGGGATGGGTTTTTTGAGCTGATATAAAAATAGAATAGTATCTATGATAGCCAGAGCCGGAATAACGCTATGAACTGCATGTTGTGCTTACTAGAAGAAAGCGAAACCTTTTACCTTTTTCGGGGGCCAATGGGCTAAGCCTTTTAACCTGATGAGTATGAGTAATTATTATTATGTTATTAACTACTAGTTTTGAATATGATCAATTTATTACTTTACTAAATATATAAATAAATTTACTATACAATAAAAAAAGGTGTGAAAATGTGTCAAAAATATTAATGACCACGCAATGAAAAACACGGAAATCATTTCCTGCTGTCTTATTAGTGCACAGGATATTACAAGGTGGCGCTGCTGCAACTAAAGGATGCAGGCGCAGGACGAACTATTAAATAATGAAACAGGGATTTATCAATCATGACTATTTGAACAAAGGGTATTCAACCCCTATTATAAAATTAATAGATAAAATAAGTTATTGCAGTTATAGTAGAGATTTAAAAAGAAAAACATATGCAGGAGTCAATAGCAACTAAAAATGTTGTACTCTCGTCATTATGAAGCTTTTACCACAATGTTAAAAATACATATTTTGCGTTATTAATAAAACATTAAAAATATTTGAGTTTACTTTTGATTCTTATCAAAGTTTGTAATATTTTTAGTTTGTGTTACGAAACATAGTCGCAGATCTCTACTTTATAGGGGTCAGCCTATATTAAACATATAGATAAAACTGATACATTGAAAACTCACTTAGCGCGTAAAGTGGCGATTAATAGGGATTAGAATATTACATTTGACACGTGTTTTCGATAAAATATTAAGCAAATTTAATAAAGTTTTACAGATAAATAGATGATGTAAAATTCAATTAATATGAACGAGTACAAATAAGTATATTAAATTCGTTATAAGAGTCCAGATAACGATATAGACATTGATGATTCCAGGCAATAACGTTGGTCTTATTAAATTGAATGTAGATACATGTCGATTTATTGTGGTGTAAGCAAGCGTTTATGGGGCTCTCACACTGGAACAGACTACTTGTGACACCGACTATTTTTAGTAGGAGTAGCACACTACCATGAGAGTAATTTCGAGAGTCTTTAAGGTCACTAGTTCTTACGTATTCTTGATATGCTTTACACGTATGAAGATAAAAGTATCGCTTTACTTTCTCTTCCTTCATGATTCCTTTGCAATATCTCCTGTAGGTTCTTAGGTTCTCCCGACATCTATTCCTAATGTGCTCTTATTTCTCCAGCTTCTTCCCAGACATCCTGCATGTTTTCTTGTTCCCTTTTCCCCAATACCTGTCTTCTTTCTTCGTTCCCTAATCTAAATGTTGCGAGCATTCTCCTTTCCTTTTTTCTCGTCCACAACGTCTCTGAGTATGCTTCATATGTTTATTAAATTTTTTTAAATATTTAAAATTTCACAGAAAGAGTCAACGACTCAACCACCTCGGCAAAGGTGAATAGCAACATTAAACTTACTATTACACCACACATAGTGCGAAGATTCTCTTAAAAATATCAAACCCTCCGAATCAAAACAACCAAAAAAAAAATGTCGACTAATTCATGCTATTTACCATTGTCATGTAACAAAACATAAAAAAAAGAAACCAGAAAATGTCAATCATCACAAAAAATGGCGAATCATGGCACAATAAAACGACCATCACATCACATCAACTCATCAAATAATTGTACTACGAGTATCAACCCCTCCTCCCCCCGAATTTAGGTCACATTTATATAAATAGGGCATAACACGACATCCCTTCACAAATATCAAAACCCATCTGTCCCCCCTTCTCCCTCCTCAGTCGCTATATGTACCCTGTTTTGTTTGTGGAAGGATTGTTAACTAAAGAGCACACACAGAACCCCTAAGCTACCCCTGACTAGTGACTACCACCCCTCCTCGATTGGCATGAGTTGCCAGAGAACTGGGTATTGTATAATGACATGGGTGTAAGGACCAAGAACCAAAAACCAAGGGGTTGCCTGTTTATTAAAGTTTAGCGGTAATTGTTTGGGGATGAACTACCTCATAAGGGTTGATGTCATCGTTTCATTATTCTATTTTGTAACATTATTAAATATATATCGCTTGTTAGCCATCAATCCTTCAGCTGAATCATTCTGAATTCTGAAACCTGTCATATTATTTTTATAGGAATTTTATTATTTTTTGTCGTATGTTACTGTGTTTAGTGCTTAGAATACACCCAAATTATCACTTGCTAGCATGCCACAATATAATTCTAAGGTTTATTTTCTACTTTTCACATAGTAATTGACTTACATTGCAGTTTTACATTCCCTGCGTTCGTATTATTATAAACTATTAAGAACTTGCTACTGTCAAGTGATGTAAAATCCATTTCCGACTTAATGTAGTTGTCTTGCTATTAACAATTTTAATGTAGAATTATAAAGGATATAATATCAAAAGAGAATCACAACCTATCTGTGAACAATGTAAAAGCCTACTAACAGGAAAGCATATCATTTTTCAAGGCTCCAAATACTCAACACGCAGATAAAACTTTAATATTCCTGACGACTATAAGCAGTTATTTGAAAGCGAAAAAAATACAGAAAAACCTCATTGACTTTATGAATCTAATTTATTCTCAATATTTCTCAATACACATAGTCGAATTTATAAATTATGTATTACAAATATTTGTAAAGGTATTTGTCAGGTATTACAAATGTTTATAAATGTTTTTAGTGCTAATAACTATCGAAAGATGATGCACTCTAATAAATATTATAAAGAAAAAGATATAATTATGTAATTTACAATTTGTGGCGCTTATGGTTCTTACTCCGGGCGGCATTTTTACTGGACGGTAAATTCAGTTTGCAAGTATGGTACTCCGACATATAGAATTCTTGATCATAAATGAGATTTAGACAAATTAGGGCATGAAGATTTTGAAAAATAGAATCAATAGAATATAGATCAAATGTTATTAAAAGTGCAGGATTAGAAGTTGAGTAGCTATTAAGGCCGGTCCAATGCGCCACTGCTTTGTGTAATTAATACTATAAGGTCGAACATGTTACTTATAAGTTTAATCAATGCCTCTAATACCTTGATATCATCAATGTACCAACATGCATTGCTAAATTTAACTGTAACTAATTACAAAAGGAAAATAAACTTTTGCAATAAAATCGAACCATCTATTAACACATAGCAAAAGCTGCAAGTGGTGTACAAGCAGAGTACACATGTATATAGGATAGTATGTATCTTAGTATTATGTATATGATCGTCAGCTCATTGTTTGCGACTCAATTATTGATCAAAGATGGCGCCGTCAGCAAAAGGGGTACTTTTAACAAAACCTCTACCCCTTCCACCCTCTAACTCTTCCTGTCCTTTATCACCCATTGAACCTAAACCCCTTTAACAGTGCCTATATATCTATCACTCCCGCCCTGACTGTGATACTGATGGCATATGCCACCATAGATCGCTATAGCCGTTATTTCAAAATATAGACAGCACGTAATACAGAACACAGAGTTCTGTAGTCAACGACATGAGAGGATGACGAGAACGCAGGCATATCATATATCAATTATCTCACGGTCTTTATTAGCTGGCTTAATGTGTGTGTGTGTGTATTAACTCGTGCTACCCCTTCTTAAACCATGCTTTTCTATACCAGGCTATCTACAGATGCTTAACAATAATTTTGTATCAATGAATTTGCAATATAAATAAAGTAGATACATTTTTTACAGATTTATTTATTATGTGTATCAATTATCAAGTGGCATATCGTCAATGGAGCTAACTTTATATTAGATCTAAGAGATCAAATCGCAATGGGCTTGTGAACTCATTTTTTAGAGGCCAGTTTCGTTTTGCCGCTTATTTTACAAGAAACAAGTAATAAGATTATTTTTCCTTGTTGGCAACTTTCGTTATATAATATTTCATGGGATACACAATTCAGCTGTTAGTAGTATAGACGTATCACACACACACTCGTATGCGTCTCTGTTATATAAAAGAAATCGCATATTTGTTAC
Organism: Panorpa germanica; assembly: GCA_963678705.1. Taxonomy (NCBI): domain Eukaryota; kingdom Metazoa; phylum Arthropoda; class Insecta; order Mecoptera; family Panorpidae; genus Panorpa; species Panorpa germanica. The sequence continues at coordinate 13,596,613 of OY783217.1, forward strand.
ATGTATTGGAATGAACATGTATTAATTTACCATATATCGGAATTTTCTATAACGTTGGTTCATTTTAATAATTAAAGCAAACAAATTACTTTTTTAATAAGGAGTTATTAAAAAATAATTAGACATTTGAGGTTCTAGTAACCAGCTTTATCAATGTAGTACAGTTTGATAGAAATTAAGACATAGGACACAAGCCCATTGTAAGATACATAAGAAAGGCTTATACTGTTGATGATACGGCACTGGTAGTAGCATGGACCCCAAGTTAAGCTCCGTTTTTCAAACAGTATTATATACTAACTAGGAAAAATTGTATTACAATTAATACATGATATCTAATTGTAGTAATGTTAATGTTAATTAATGTATTTTTCATGTATTTATGAGAAGCTATGTAAAATCCAAAAAAGTATCCAAAATATTTATACACTTTTCTTCTTTCAAAAGCAATACAAGTACTTAAAAATCAATTTGCTTAGAATAATAAAATACGATTTCTAATAAATATATTTCTCGTCTTATATAATCAATATAAGCAAAACAACACCCGCACTCATGTTAAATATAGACGTGGTCAGACGTCATTCAGACGTCAGTGCCTTAACACTCTCTGTGTCTGTACCATCTCCAAAGTATTATATATTTCCAGACATCTGTCACCGACAGTTTCATATTTATTTGATATAACGCAACAAAATGGCCATTGATCATGTCTAAAAGTTTGTACATTTTATTACGTCTTGTATCATCACATAATGCGTTATATATGTCACATGCAGTCAGTTTGCAGATGCCCAATAAGTTATAAATACATTGTACATGTTTAAGAATCAAATAAGGTCGAATGAAGGTTAGTGGTTCCTTGTTGAAAATCAATATTCTTAAAGGTAATGTTCTGGATTAAGAGCATAACGCTTCCGTATTGGTTTAGTAGATGCAGAACGTTTTTCAGGTAAAATACGATTTATGATCAACATTTCTGTTCTTAGAGCGACTGCAAACTGGAGACTTAAGATTATCTGGCTACTCGGTAGCGGCCGTGGGAGAATATGAGTACACATTTTTTAATCCACACGCAAAATCAATTTTATTTAGTCATAATGGAACCGTGGGCGAAAATACAAAACATTTCCCAATGTTCGTCAACAGTTCTGATGTTAGGGTTACTGCATACTGGTCTTAAGGCAGTTTGTCTAATCGCTGTTGGTCGGGAGAATATAAGAGCACACACAATTGCAACAAGTCTATCTTGACATCATCGTAACACATGCTGTTAGCGCTATACTTATTTTATTTAACAAATACATTAAGTAGGAAAGCGGAGGAAAGGTGTATGCAGCGACAGATACGGATTTTAGTAGTGCTTAATACTTTAGTAGATAGTTGAATTGGCTATTGTAGGCAATGCCAACTAAGTCACATTGAAGAGCAATCGTTTGCAATATCGGTGACGTCATTTAAATAACCGGTTTCATTTGTTGTTAAAATTCACTTCTATACGCCTTCCCTCCTGCTTTCCATGTTTGATACGATAAATCCAATGCGTTTTATGCGAGTCGTGCGGACATTTACCTTTAAACACTACATTTAAGAACATTTTAGAATAAGAAATGCAGAATACACGACCTAACATATAACTAAATGTACCAAAGTAGAAAATTGCCTTGCAGTTCAAGTTTCATACTTGCTAGCCTCCTGTAAGCTAATTCTAAGGTTAGTTGTCTACTACACATATAGAAATGATCTTGCAGTGCAGTTTTGGACTAGCTAGCTTACTATAAATCCTAATTAAAGTGTTGGGTTACATTTTTTACCTGTGGTGAGAATTTAGTATATTTTATATATATATACTTTCTATACGTAGTTTAAAAATATTACAGATTAAACACAATATAAACTTTTAAAGACAAGAACCAACAAGAGATAAGGAAATTACGAGTCTTTTGTATTCAAGAAACTATTAAAATTGTTTTTAATACAAGTTCAAAAGGTCAACAAATAATTGAACAAAAGCCGTTCCTTTAGTAATTTATTACAAATTAAATATTTAAAACAGTTTTATAAATAAATATCTTATTTAATGTTTCTAGAGTCATATTGTTATCACCTGACGACTGAATAACAGAATCTAAACAATGTATAATCTAATCAAGTAAAATAATAGGACACTAATTAAATCGACGTGACAAATGACGCGTTTGGTTGTCTGGTCACGTGATTTGTAACACAAACATACAAATATATTTGAAAAAAATTAGTAAAGTGAGAAATATTAAATACACATAAAATGTGACATTGAGAATGAGTTGACAAATCTTGATATTTGTGCATGAAATTTGTTAGACGTGTGTTGGTCCAGGCTAAGCGCATGTGTGTGGTAATTAATTTCATATTTGTTTTGACAGCGAAATGGACGAGTTCAAAGTGCAAGATTGAACAGGTCTAAGTGGCTAATCATTAGTCAATATCATTTCATGTGTTTTCTTTTACATTTACATTTCTCTTGTACGACTTTCTTTGGCGTTTCCTTTTGCGATACTACTCGTAGGTTCAAGACGCTCAGGCATCTGTGCTAAAAATTTCAGTGGTAAAAAGGTGAAATACCAAAAAAAAATTAATTTGAAATTTTGACTTGCTTTTTTTAGAGTAATCATAAAATAAATCATATGTAAGTATAAAAAAAGAAGTTGTTTTTGAAAATAATGAATATCTCCGGATATATTGATAGTAGGCAAATTTTGAAGATAACAGAACATTTCTAAATAAAACCTAAAATGTGCCCGACTGCATGAAATATTTTGATGTACCAATTAGCAAATTGCCGTATTCGTCTGTAATGTCAGAAACCACCTTTAGGTTTAGATCAGGGCAGAATTTAGAGGTGTGGAGGCCCCTAATTATATTCCGAATAAAAAAAACAATTTTTTTCGTCGAGTCAAAGTCGAGAAAAATTTAGTGCTTTGATCTCTATTGTGGAGGCCCCGGGGCTGTAGCCCCGCTTGCCCTCCCTCAAATCCGGGCTTGCTTAGATACAATAAAATTTATTAGCTAATAGAGCTATAATATAGAAATAGACAATGGAGCAGGAAGTTTGGTTACAAATAGGAAAAAAAGCTAAGTCTAATTTAAGTAAGGATGAAGAGGAGGAGAAAGAAAAATGGAAAAAAGATTAGTGAACAGAAACAAGAGAAACGGTCTATGAAGGACGATACAAATATACAAGAAAAACAACATTTTGAAAGAAGATTATTATTAATAGTGTGGATAGGGAGACATTACTATAAACCCGCATATATAAATCATAGTATCGAAACAAACAAATCCATTTTTTATACTTAAACAAAAATGTATTTCATAACTTTTATTAACCGGGTTTTGACATTTTATTATACCAGGGAAGAACATGCTAGTAGCTGGTATCACTTCTTGCTCCTGCCGGACTACTTTAACTCTGTTCAACAAACGATTAACGGTGGGCTTGGAAATAGTAATCATTTACATTTATTGTTACCGGGTGTATTGTTTAACACCAATACATATACACACATACTCGTGAACTCTAAATCATAATATAGTATAACATTACATAATATATTGTTATATGTAGCTGGTGAGTTAAACACTGAATATTTTGTCTGGAAAATAAAAACAACACCAACGCATGACTTCAATTTACACATACATATATATATATATATATGCATGTATTTAGGCATGCTGTATGATTATTTACAACACCAACTGAAGAGAAGGTGTTAAATTTAATTGTTATTAATATATATGGTATAATTGATTTAATCTTTACGTTTATGAATAATAAATCTTATATTAATTTATTATGCTATATGATTTTATAATTAAATGATCATTTTGTTAAACTATTATACATATCTCTATACACATATACACACATTATATATCTTCTATACAATTATATATAAGAGACTAAAAATATATTTTAATTTTTTTTCCGCTGCATCTTATATTTTGAAATTACAGAAAATGGAATTTTTGCTTCCGATAAATTGTCACTGGTGTCGTCTCGTCACTCTCGACCGGGTCAAGAGAAATTTATTTATTTACAGTAGGTGCCCATTTTTAGAGTTTGGCGCCTCACATCACTAACCGGTCCTGAGTACCGTGACTAATTAAACGATCTCTAGATTTCCAGAAAGTGACCAATTTGTTTATCGGGAAAAATAGAGAATTTGAACCAGAATTTTCTATTCACCTACATGAAAAAATTGAAGCTATTTTAAAGGTTATACTCTTGGTAAAGTTTGCTTCGTATTTTTGAATATTGACTTCAAACTTGCAATTAATTTCTGCATAAGTGTTACGAGATTTCAGCATACTACGGTCAGGGTAATAGTTTAAACGTCGATTATTGGAAAATCGTAATAATTAATTAAAAATGGGTTTGCAATTTGTATTCAACGTTAGATACAAAGTAATACCATAATTGTTTTGAGTTAAAGTTTTTCGACAACGGTTGTTAAGAATTCAAAAAATCTATGTAGAAGCTGCTTACATTTCAGAATGAACACCAGCAATATTTCAAAGAGTTTTAAATTTTAAAATTTAATAAACTCGTTGTAAATATAACGATATAAATATCAACTTGTATAAATACGTCATAAAACCAATAATCAATTATGGTAATAAGTAACTCAAGTTGAATTTATGCCAACATACGAAACATAATCATAATTATATTCATAAATGTCCATTAAAAATGTAATTTAGATTCATGAAAAAACGTAACTCGTAAACATCGTTATCGACTACGTATTATAATGTGTCGTTAAATTAACGTATAACGTACCTACGTTATAAAAACGTATAAAAATGACTAGCAGTTGAAAGAAACAATGGATAACATTGAAGAATATTTGACTAAACTAAATTTAAATGTCTCCAGGGTGAAATGAATAAACATCCTTTAAAATAACACAAAAATGATACGTCTTAATGCACTGGAATATTAACACAGCGGTTAATAATAATACACGAATAATTTAAGAAATATTATATTATTAGGTGCAGTGGTGTACTTATAAAGTTTTACCCGAAAATATAAAAATTTACAAAAAGTTATTTACAATGCCTATTTACATATATTTTCTAAATGCTGCTTAGGCACGCTCTAAGGTATAGGACTTATTTTGGACTTTATTTAAAGTCGATTTATAACTTTGGTTAAACTTAATTTGCCTTATTTTCATCTAGTGAAATAGTGTTATAGTTCAAATTATGAGTATTTGACAGCGACCCATTCTTAAAAGAATTTATAAGCGCCCACAAGAGTCCACAATACGATGGTGAATTCTTTATTATTCGTTCCTATAGACATTATAAAGAAATTAGTGAGACAGTACTTTTTCATTTTGTCGTAGAGTTGTATGGTACAACTGGTTACCGCCGAACTCTAATAGTTTGAAGTATATTCAATATTTTCAAAAGTTTAGTAATAACACTGACTGTCCTTCTCTTAATAATACGTAAGATTCATCTCAAAGCAACAACTCTCAGTGAGCGAGAATATTTGATGTTGTTTGTTCTTATATGTTGTATCTCTTCTTATATAAAGGACTACATAATATAAAGGATAAGACAGCATAGTTTATTGAATAGACTGTATATTAATTATGGTATAACAGAAGTTTAATCTAAAAAATGAGTTCAATTCTAGTTTGATCAAAGGCAAAACTATGGCTAAAATATTTTGCTTGATAAAGCCAAAGTTATTTTCGACTCGAAGAAAAATGAAAACTAAGCAAGAAACAACCAATGTATATTTATCATTTCGGTTTTTGTAAACATTCTTTTCAATACACCCTGACACCATTCTATTGCACTTGTGTTTCTATAATTTTAAATATTAATATTTCTTTCGACGAAACGATTTAATTAAGACAGGCTACAGCACTGTTAAGGTGTCCCTAAGGGTAACATGTGATATTCCTCTCTCTTCTACGACGAATTTCAAGTGAAACAAAAGTTAGAGGCTATTTTGACATCAGACTTCGCATATATTAGAATAAAATAATACTCCTGTGGGCCCGTCTAGACAAAGCTAGACGAATTATTTCGAGGAGCAAAGTATTTACAAGTTATTTATTTACATGTATTAAATATACTCTTTAAATGTAACTAAATTTCAAGTGTCATTCAAATATTGTTTATTTTACAAATTTTTGTTTCAAAAATATGTTGATTTTATTAAAATGTATAAGTAATACTTTTTATAAGTGACAGTAATATGGTTGTGTATGGAAATATTAAGAAAATATTTTCAATTATTTGTTTAGATCAGTAAGTGTGTATGTGTGTACAACAGATCTACGTCACATCACACACGTCACATTATAATATTGATGAAGTTCCTTAGAAAAGAATTTTTATTTTTAAATTCAATCTTTAAAAAGAAGGAAGCATTTGTAGACAACATTGTAGGTTATACATTTCACTATTTTCATCTGAATTCTAATTTCATTATTCTATCAATTAGTTTGACAATTATAAACCTTAGTGTCTTATTTTATAACTTTTTCTCTCATGCCATTCGTCATGAATTGAGCAAATATTAAACAGTAGCCAGCGCGGGGCTCCTAGAAAAAATAGTATTGTAATTTCATTATATTTGTAGCTGTCTTGTCATATCGAGTGCTTGTGCACTACTCTTACAATTTATAAAATTTATATCTAACAGTTTATACTCTAACATTTATCAGGACCGCGTGGTATTTTAATAATACAGGTGTATTCATTATTTTACGAAAAATAATAGTTTTTACTGTGGTTTAAAGTATTTTTTTTTTAAATAACGAATGTGATTGTGAAAACCTAAATGATTAAGGATGGTATTACCCAGTATCTCACGCGTCTGTGCTGCTCTAATGCTAGATCTGAAGAAAAATATTTAGACCAACATTTTACTATGCGGTCCGTAGCATTTGCTGCTTCTGCTATATGGCTAATTCGTTACTTATATGATATTCATTTATTTGTTAATATTGGCAAATAACTGTAGTGAATATGCAATTAAGTTTAAGCTGAAGGAACCCACCTAAAGATAAAGCGACGGCCTTAGCAAAGATTTTACCAGAAACCTCTTTAAGAGAACCAATTTTAATTGATCGCCCGTAGAAATAAACCTAAACAACAACATATGTTTTAACTTGTTTAATAATTCTATAAAATACCACACAATGTAAAGATTATTATCGAAAATAACTCAAATAAAACCCTAATTCAAGAACTCTAATCGTATAAAACTAACTGTGTTAAATTATCGCGTTGGCACCCTACACACTGTACACAATATGTTCCCAATTTGTTGGTCGGTGAAGACTTCGGTTGAGCGTTGAGCGTTGAGCATTGAGCATGATTGACAACTGTTACATTCGTTCATAAGAGCCATGCGGATAATTTGGATGTCGTTTGTTGATGATTGGGCTTTTGGTTTTTGTTGAACCGTTTTAATTCCGTGTTTGTATTTAGTTGTGTCGGTCTCAGTCTCGGTAGTCGCCTTGCATGTGTAAAACTGTAAAGTGGCCATGTTTTTTTTTTTTTCAGTATGCCATACTGCTGACCATGTGCATTTAAAATAAGTATAAACATCACGCAAGTATTATTTGTATTATTGTTAACAGAATTTCATTTATTTTATTGATCCGTTGCGTTGCGTTGTGTCAACGTCCACAACATGTCAAATTATGATATTCTTTAATCACAGGCATAACCAATTATTCATTCTTATTTTAAAAGATATTTAATTGATTATGTGCCATGGAATCTGTGCTTCATTTTATCTAATTGTGTATGTCGCGTTGTAGCTTCATATCGCTCTAGGCTTATTTGAATTTCAAAGCCCTTAAATGCCCTTTTGTTTAAAAGAAAAATGAAGTTTGTGTGACGTAATTTTTAGATTTAAAATTTACATCTTTTTAAATTTAATATTACAAGGTTTCTCTTAAATCAAATGTTACGTGGATCTACTATAACTTTCAATAACTCTTAAAGGATGACGTAGCATAAATATGTGACAGAATCTATTCTTTTTAGAGTAAATTTGTTTAAGGTTAGTATTGATGGGGTCCAGAGCCCATTTCATAACGTGCCACTAATAGTCGGCCCTGTTTGTCACGAAAATATTTTAAATTATTTTATAGCACTCAAATAGATCACACATTAAATAGAAATTGACTTGTCTAAGTCATTAAATTCGTAAACCGATTTATAAGATAATAGACAGTTACGAAATAAAAATAAATTACATAGCAGATAGATAATAATTATCCGAACATTTTAACCGTAACTTAAAACAGCTAATTCGAGATATAACCGTTTATGTCAAAAAGATAATTTGAAATATATTCGAACTTGATGATATCTATATCAATTAAGAAACACGAAAACTTAATTTAATAAAACTACATGAATACAATTAAGTAAGGTTATGTTTTATATTATATGCTCGGTATATAGGTTATGTCGTTAAACGTTATTTTTTATATTAACATTATTAGAGATTCAAAAACATCGCATGTTAAACTTAGCTTAACATCTGTTAAGCTGCGAGAGATAATTCGATAAAAAACATACAAAAAAACATATTGAAAAATAATTGAACAAGTTTGTATTAAAGCTTATTTTGGTTGAGTTTATTGTGTTGAAGTGAAGCAAAAACCACAAAATTGAAGGTGTCTTGAATATTGTGCAGTGACGATAACGACAAGGGCTGGAAGACTTGGAATATTGGACGATGAATGAAGAACAGTTAGAGGGGACAATCGGGAGTCGACATGACAAGGAAACCGCAAGCTTATTATAAATAAGTGACATACATACACACAGTGTAGCGGTACAGAGTTGAAAATTGTATACGAGTACATCCTCTAAAGATACTATAGTTTTAATTGTTCTTGAGTCACCTTCAATAGCAGATTCCTATTCCAGTAAATTAATAAAATTACGCTAAATAGAATAGAATCTGTAACACATTTAATCTATAATAGATAGAATGGAATATGAGACTTTGCAAAATGAACATCACTTAGAAAGTTGCAGAAATTTGTTGAATATAATAAAATCTATAATATGGACTTAGGATGCCTAAGCAATCTCTTGTATACCAGTGATAATTTAAAGGAAAGTTTATAAAAAGAGCTTACTTAGAAACCAAAAGAAAACCAAAGTAAGGATAGTTTTAATAAATATGTAATAACTTAATAAAACTCTACAAGATAATATTAAATGTTCAAAATTTGGTTTATTAACACAAAATGAATGATGCATATTACAGGATTTTTTATTTTATTTATAATTGAAATATTAATATTTTGGTTTTAGGATACTTAAAATTTTACAATTTTAGTAATAGCGAAATCTCAGGATATTCGGTGCCAAATAATTGGAGAGATTTCGGTTCGCGGGATTGTACACGTATTATCTATTTTTAATTTGTCATTTATTTCTATGACAGTATCTTAAATAAATTAAAAAGTAAACGCAAATAACGTTCAGTATGTCGCCCACTTACATTTAAATTAGATTAGTTTAGTAAATGACCACCAGAGTTATAGAACTAGAGCATTTATTTAAACTAATTCCGTTAATTATTTTCAATTATCAACTTAAATATCAGTCCACTTTCATATTATTTAACTAAAAATAATTAAAACAAAATTTTTAACAAGAAACACAAATAAATAACTAACAAATTGTCTATGGTTTGTCTAGTCTAGACTTAAGACTCACGGCTATTATACCTTTTAGTTTTCTTATTATCAGAATGTTTACGTTTCTCTTTATCCCACTTCTGAAGTCTTATTTATTGTTTTACTTTAATATTTATAACCTAAAAAATAAAAAAATAAAATCCCTAACCACTACTAAATTCTCTATACAAGTGTTTACTTTTGTAGGTTAACTTTACGTCTTGCATAACTCTTACAATATGTTTTCTATTTATGTTATTCAACAGTAGCACCAACATAACAAAACAAAATATAACTATTTGATGTGTCACGTTGTCAACATTGTGTCGCTATACTATTTCTATTTGTTATGTTGGCTGTCATTGAATATGAAATAAAAATGACAAATAGACATTCTATAATATTATTTGTTTAAAGCTTTTAAGCTTCGTAGTGGAAACAGAATTTATAAATTTTGTTTGTAATGTTTTAAACAGTACAAATTATTTGAATAAATATATGCTCAGTGGTTCTCAATTTTCAGTCACAAATTAAGACACATTGTAAATAATTTCAATTTAAATTTTTGTTAAACCATAAATTGAGACACAGGGTTAAAAACACGTTTAAAATTTATCGCATTTAGGTCCATTATTATCATTAGTTGAAAATAAGTGCTTACATGAGCATCAGCAGCTTCAAAATGACACCTTATAATTTCAAACAGAGAATTAACTAGTAATTATCTCACACTATAAGTGTGTTTTTTCTCTCCTTTAAATCTTGTTCTTATAATTTAGTTTTTGCTATGACTCGGAGTCGGATTATTTTATTTCTTTTTATATTTTATATTAATTACTACTAAGCCCAAATAACAAAGGTGAAATCTTTAAATTTAATTGTCATTTAAACATAGGTGTAAAGAATTTTAATACGCTCAGTGGCGGATCTTGAAATGAATTTTTAATATTTGATTTTACATTTCATTTTAAAGTTAAAATAAAAATTAAAATCATATCAATTAATGTAAAAGATTAAAAATTTCGATTTATTTTAAGAAGTCAATTGAACGATGGGTTTTTATAACAACGCCCTACAACTTCTTTAATTAAACGTGTTAACATCGTTGAACGATATTACGTATACTCCATTTAGATGCTAGTGATTTCGAGTATGATAAATGCAGCGTTACAATATTTGGTCTAAAGCGAAGATAACTGCGCAAGGCAGATTGGTAGTTGCTTTGCAAGAAAGATACAGTGAATTAATAAATACTTAAAATTTAATAATAACTAGTATAATAGAGGCAATATTTATCTAGTAAATGTATATGTTGCTTTTAGGTATAATTTATATAACAACTTTGTTTAAGAGGTATTTAAAAAACAATCAAACTTTATAGGTATACCTGTTAATCCCTAAATAACATATATCTGTTATGCAAATATTATTTAAAAATATTAAAAATAAGTACAGCTAATAAGACATCCGTCATAAGTTGCAATTTAAAAGCAACAACTGTTCAACGACGGTGGTAATAATGTGTAATTTGAGGACGACAGCTAACTAATTATATCTACGCCACAAACATATCGCATATGTTGATATTATGAATTATTATTAAAATATCGTGTAAATATATTGTAGTACTATGGAGCACACAACGTGTTTAATACAAATACATACTTTGTTTTAGTAAGTACAAGAGAAAAAAATATCGCCACTAAAATATTCAAGGTGAGACGTTCAAGTTACAGAAACGCAATACCGATACCAAGAATTTAAAACATATTCTCAGGAATGTCTACAGAGGCTGCCAATTCAGTAAAAAAAAACAACAGACCTACTTTGATCCTAGCTTCGACCAAGACCTAATAATATATTTCCTTTAATTTAATTTATTTAACGCCTAATAATTTAATAGCAATAAATTCGATTTGTAGTTTTAGCGCTACAGATGTCAGCCATATTTATGACGTAACGTGTCTGTACTATTAAGGGTACGTCAGAGATATGCTATCTCTTTTATGCTCTGTTGTATAAAAGAGATAGCAACTTACCGGACGAGATGTGACATGTCTTGAAATCTTCTACAACGTTGAATCCCTTTATATATAGTTAAAGGGACAAAATGACTTTTTAATTGTTAATATCTCCTAACATATAAATAGTTATTAAAAAATAATTGAACATTTGAGGTTCTAGTAACCAACTTACAGTTTTATAGAAATTAAGACATAGGAGACAATCCCATTGGTACAATCCTCGACATCATTTAATTATATCGTATACATAAATTCGGTATAATGTTTAGTACAAATAACAAATAAGTACTCACCATATCTATCATGCCTCCATTATTTATTGTTGTTGGTCCCATTGTCGACATTTTAGCATTTTCACTAAGATGCGGTGGTCTTGTTGATGTTGATACGACAGGCATGTTTCTCGAGTGATCACGATATTCTGTTCTATTGGGTAACTGTCCATCAAAATAACCGGGACGATGTCTTGGTATTGATGGAATACAGGGATATGCAGGCGTCATCGGTTGTGGGGGTGGCCGATAGAGACCAGCTGATGACCGACCGCGACCTTCACCTAAGAAAATATTGCCAATTAATAAATATACACGTAGACATATTTTGTACCGTTAAAATCTTAAAAATATAAAATAAATGATGTAGTAGTAAAGGATATGTAATTCAATGATTTAAGGCGGAATAATGTAGTGCTTAACATTAAAATACTCTATTTTTGATAATAATAAAAGACGTAAAAGACAATGATACTCGTACGTATATTGGTTTATATTGGTTGGTACAAAGTGTAAGTGCGTAACTCGGTACGAACATAAACAACACTTTTGTTTTCATGCTCCGCTCCTCTTACTTTTTATTTTCTTATTACTTATTACTACAACTCAGGGCGCGCAAAGTGTTAATAAAATCAATAACGTGGTTCGAACCCTGAGGCTCCAAATAAATTACACATATTATTATTTTTAAAACTGGCCTCACACAATTCAGCTAATCAGGTATGCAGGACATGGTCTGGATACACCAGGAACACCGTACCAAGGTAACAGGTAACAAGAGAAGATTCTGTCTTATTCTTACACTTGCTAAATACATGCACTTACATTTTAAGACAATTTATTAATTGACTGGACAAAAAAGTACAAAATAATCAAAGACTGGAATTTAAATTTCTTAATCATGTAATAATATCAGGCTTACAAATTTATGCTGCATTAGTGCGTCGATAACGATATGCTAATATAATTGCCTTGTTTAGTGACGTCATAAATAATGGTTTCATTTTTAACGTGTAATAAATCAATGATCTGTATATATATATACAGGGTGATTAGGAATCCAAAATATTTAATTATTTTTTATTGTGGTTGAAATATATACACTGGATACGCCAATAATTATGGTAAAACCACAAGCATGTTGGTCTCTTGATGTGGTGTGAAACATATCTTAAGTTTTCATTATTCTGTATTAGTTTATTTAACAAAAATCTTGATTTTAATTATCTTTATAAGGGTTCAAGCATAAGCAAAAAAGGTCACTATTCTTTGAAATACACGCACAACGCTATAGATCCTATACACCGCGGCCGGTCATAAAACAACTTTATTAGCTCCAAATAATATTTAGCTGATTTACTGATACCTGAAATCGTCGGCAGATTCTAAAAATCTTTTACCAATAAAATCATCTAATTGCTAATTATAGTCTTATAATTAGTGTATAAGACATTATGTATAACCTTGAATGACCTTTACATAATTATGTGTTTGAAAACATTGAGTCAATATTATTTTAATAAATCAATCATTATAGTTATAATATTTATTTGGTTGTGTGTGTGTGTGTGTGTGTGTTTGTTTCTAGATGTTGACAAATTAAAGAAATACGATAACGTCTTAATCATGTTCAAAATAATTAACTATTGATTCTTCAGTTAAGATTAATTACTCATTCATAAAGCCATATTGTATACGATGTATAAGCGTCTAAATACCGGTATCGTAATTAATGGAGTTGTATTCGTTTTAATTGGCCTAAACGGCACATTATGTGTGTAAATCATCATTATCATGGTGCTACAACATTTGCAGACCCTCCCTATTGACTAGACTTATCATTTCCAATTGTAAAAATATCTAAACCTCATTTAAACCTCGAAATTTGAGGTAAAATTGAGAATTTGTTCTACAACTATAAACAACCAGTGTAAGATAAGAGAAGAACTATATTTTGTTCTATTTAGCGTGTAAAAAGCATTAAGTTGGTGTCTTTACCAAACATTTGAGGATCAAATTCCATATACCGAATAAAATGTGCACCAAAAAAAAAACAAATGTAGGTACGAATTTGTGATAAAAGTAAAGACGCACTAATCTACGAGACACCCTGTGAATTCAATGTGTGTCTTTAAAACAATAAGTTTTTAAATGATTGTACGCCATCATTTTAATATAAACAGTTTCTATTTTTGTCATACATCATAAAATGTTCTAGTTTTAAATCGTGCCCAAGTAGTTATCGGTTACAGGAGGCTGCTAGTCCACGGGGATGGTCTTTAGGCGTTTCAACGACATTAAGTCTGTCGTTAAGGTTTCAAAATTGTCTTAGAAGATATCTCAAATTATTTGATGCCTAAATAAACAAACTGTCATACACTGTAAATAATTGTACTTGAAAGTTTTTTGTTTGTTAATTTTATAAAGGAATGATCAGTATTTTCTTGACCAAATTTTAAATAGCTTCTTATTGAGTTCTACTTTGTCATAGTAACAATAAGAAACACACAAACACATAACTATTTGCCCTATATTTAAATTTTAACACACTCATAATATTTTTTGAAAGATACTCGTATTATGTATATGAAATATTTTTTAGCTTTCTATTTAACAGTGTATAATACTAATAGAATTCATCCGTTAAGACTCAGAGACCACCTAAGATGTTTGTAACTAATTTTGGCGCCTTGTTAGTGTGTTGTTTTAACACTTTCAATGCCACACTATTAACCTCGTAACAATCGTGTCATTTTACAAGACAACACCTCCCCCCGACGTTATGTATCCGTTTGACACCCTGCATAGTGTCAGGCATGTGTCAAATGTCAAATGTCATCAGCTCCCTTAATAAATCTCTTACAAAACGTGTTGAAGAACACTTATGAAGTATGGTAACAAACTATATCATAATTAACACTGTGTATAAACTTATATGCTCAATTGGGGCAATGAGTGGGGGTGCAGGATGGTTAAAACGCCATGAAATGTATGTGACGTAATTTATAGATGATCTCTTAAACTATTTACGGATATATCTTTATTGAAACCTTAACTTTTTACGTTGAGACAGGGTTTGAATATCTAGGAAACATCAATAAAGAAAATCTTATAAAAAAAACAAATTTATTAACGTCATAGACTAAACCAATTTAACTTGATAACTTCCAAAACTAGAAAATATATCTCTGGTCCTGTGATCGAAGCCGAAGAATAATTAGTTGAGTCATAACATATATAGTATATACATTAGTTAATATATCGAATATTAACCCTCCGTGTTATAAAGTTATGAATTTTTTAATAATATTTCGTTTTTTCCGCGTTTTTCACTATTTGTGAATTTATATTAACAACGGTTTTAAACTTTGGATTTTGGCAACTTTTGGACCATGTTTTTTCAGATTTTTTGAAAGCTTAGAAAACTCTAATAACTCAACTGTTCCTTAAAAGCAGGATTAATAAAGCTAAGATGAATTTAAAGGGCTGCTGTAGTTTGCTGCTGTATAGTAAATAATTTCAGTGAATTTTAGCATCTCCATCGTGTATCGACTCCTAGATTGCATTATATTCATACATGTACGAGTACGAGTATATTGACACAATCAATTACTAGCAGTAAGGCTAACGTAGTCTGGAAGAAAGACCAGAGACGAAGAGAAAAACAACAGAGACGTGAAAATTGGAACATGGAAAGGGTAAAACCGATCGTCTCCTACTCCATCGCCATCTCCATCGTTATGTCGTCTTCCTCTTCGTCTCCAACATCCAACTCCAGCCAGTCGAGACCTGGACGTCATTTTACTTCTCGGGTCCAATGTCGACTTGGCCGGGTCACAAGCATGCGCAAATGATACAGAAACCAAAAAACATCTAAGAGTACAATGTAGAAATAGTGGTGGAGTCTGGTGGATAGAAAACAAACTAAAATGAACAACCAACAAAATGTTCAACTTTCTACCTATACGAACGGTAGATGATACTGGTATAAGGTATTATATACCATGTCATAGAAAATAAAAGAGCAAAAGGGAAGGCATTTGCTGACGATGATGGTGGCAACGACGAAGAACGCGATCTATAAAGAACCGAGACCAACCCAAGCCAAGGATGTATTCAGAGGTTACGACTCCAACGAAATATGGAGTACATGTGTTTTGCATATGAAGAATTAAATTGATTCATATTCAGTTGCGAGTGTTTAAGATTTATCTAACATAACATCTAAGTCATCCGTTCTGTAAACAACGTTACCTCATATAAAACGCTGACCTATCTAATGAAAAGTTTACTAAGACCCTTTTTGAGGATTAAAGGGTTATAAAGTATCTATATTTTAACCAAAGTTTAGACCTCTTTAGGTATAGATCCCACTGAGGAATAATTCCCGCGGAAAGAAAGCATGAATTCTGTAGCGCATGGAATCATATGAACATGCACACACAGAAATCTCTGCGGCACAGAGAGGTTCTTTTTCTTATCTTTTTTTTGTAAAACATACATTTGAAAGTAGACTCACGCACTATGGAATTAATTCCGCAATATCCATATGCTAATATCGACGGATATCTTTGGAATAGTCGCTGCATCTCTTTGAACAACTATTAACATCACAAAATATATAACTGCAACAGTATAAAACCAAGTCAGTACTACATATAAGCTCATATGAACTTATCCGCAGTGTGTGCTAGGAAAGTTTTAGTGTACAGAATTAAAACCGTGAGGAAAAAGACCACGCGGTCTTGCTTAAGTAAAATATTACATGGCTCTAATGTAACATCCATGTTTTGTGATTTTACCAGCAAATCTGTAATTTTCAAAACAGAAAACTTCAGTTTACATAGTGGCGCTTAAACGTAAAATAAAATTGAAGGCGTAAAAAATGACATTCAATATTTTTTAAATTGGGTCAGATTTACGTAAACATGTCACGGAGAATTTTGCTAAAAGAATCAAGCAGTAATTGTGGTAGTTTGATTGATATTGCATGGCGCACATAGCTCTTAAGTGCCTACATTATTTTAAAATCAATGAGCGTGAAAAAATGAAAGGATTAGACGTTATATATTTGTGTTTCTATTTGTGTGTGTGTGTTTGTTTAACAATCAAGCTGTCGTTATATAACACAAGTATATAACTTCCTGCTTATTGCAACCCTTTCCTGTATTAACCCTTAAAAGATATTTCAATAAACCAAAGAATTTTGTCAGACATTTATCGTTTGTATATAATTAAATTAATCCACTTCAGAATTCGGTATAGATGGGATAAAGAGTGGAAAAGGGAGAGGGATGGGGACTTAAAACTTCAATTGGTGTTCTACTCCATACGCGGGTATTGTGCACAAATAACTATACAAACAGAAAACGCAAAATAAAAATAATAGAAATTAAGTGAACCCATTGAACGAATACAGTGGGCGTAGCCCTGTCGATGTATAAAAAAGGATTTTGTTAAATAATCATTTAAATCAATAGTCTACTTTGATGAATTACTCTTACTATTTCAAAAATAATTTTTTCTTTGTGGTCTTCTTTTTTTTTGGTCATGTTTATTTTCCTTTTTTTTTTGGAACACGAATTTTAGATTAGATGTGACGTCACGAAGTGTATGACTCACCCCCCTCCCCCTCACCCTATTCACATCTTGTCACACTTTTGCGGACCGCCTCCTCTCCATTAGTGCGCTATTCAAGTAGGATTGATTCATTAAGTATACAAATTATTTATAATTTACTAGCTGTCCCGGCCACGCGTTGCTGTGCCTAACGTTTTTGTCATATTACATTACATAGCGCCATCTATTGAATATTTACTCAATCTAGTCAACAGAATATTTACTCAATCTAGTCAACAGATGTCGCTATCATCGTCGCCAGATGTCATCGTTTGGAGCTAACAGATAATTAATGACAAATAATTTGCAATAAGATAATATTGCAATCATAAATTGAGATGTAAGCTATCCTATCTTTCAAGTTGGATCAAACTGCACACGGTGTACAAATTTGATTAAAATCGGTTAAGTAGTTTAGGAGTCCATCGCGGACACACAACGTGACACGTAATTTATATATATTAGATAAAATAAAATCTGTGAATACGACTGATGTGTACAATCTTGCATAACTATACCACGAATATCGAACATTCGTACATGAACACACGTGTGTGTGGACTCGGGTTAATAAATATTCATCACATAAGTACCTAAAGTTAATATAAAAACAATCAACATCAACTTTGAAGGCTGCAATAGAGATTAAAACAGACATGTCATACTCATATTAACTTTGTAGCATTTCAATGTATTAATTTGTTTATTTTTTCATGAATACTTCAAAAATCATCGTAAGCGTCTAACTGTAGTACAACCAACCACAAGTACTCAAATGTTTTTGATAACATTTTTAATATCATAAGTATACTATTTGATAACCATATCCAAAAATGTTATTGTTTGCGCCTGTCAATCATACTTGTAACGCTAAAGTAATTAAACTTTACATTAATGAAATAAAAGTTACATAATGAAAACTGATACGTTACGTTAATCACCACATTATGTAGAATCTACACCTATTTAATCTTTAAAATTAACCACTTCAATATCTAATTATGTGTGTATTTTCATTTTTAAATTTGTATTTTTATATATTGACCTATTTCACACTTATTATATTTGGATAGTGTGTATCTATATCTCATCTCTTACTTCAGATAGGTTATTTTGTAATAACATGGAAATTAATTAGATATTTCCACGAATTTTATAAGGATAACATACTTAAAAAACGTTACAGAGCCCTTATTATAATTGGTTTGATAACTTGCTGAGTTCACTGACCCTTTATTGAAGTATATGAGCACCTCGTGGTGTTTAAACCACGTGTAAGTAGACTACATCGCTGCCTGATTAATATTGAGCCATGGAAATAGTTGCATCTTATCAAATGTAAAACATAGATGCCCTGATCCAGTTACAAATTCGGGATTGGGATCCTTACAGCTAAGTATGTTAATGCTAGCTTAAAATAAACGTTTACACGCTTTTTTGTTCGCTTTACCCATATTGCGAATTCCATTTTATCCAGTCTAGGAAACACTGGACGTCCGCTAGAGCTTATCGAATTTAAAGAGAAACCCTCAAATTGAAACTACGAGTAGATGCAACTGAATTTGGTGTCAGACCAAAAAGAATTATAGATTATGTAAACTAGAAAATTATGAGTAAGAAATATTTCAATTCAATTCGTCGCCTCTGCATAACTCGGAAATTGTAATATGTTAGACTTAAAGCAATTTTGTCTTAACAGAGGCTTACCGCAAAAATGTGCTACTTTAAATATTCCTAAGACTAAGTACTGCGCAATGTGTGATCGTTCTTACATTTTTCAAACAGCTCTATAGTTTTTGAGGGTAATAACAGACTAAACACAATTTTGTCGTTGTCTTAAAAAGACAGAGACAGAGAGTAATCAAGAAAAAAGAAGAACAACATTATTGGGGCGATAAAAGGATAGTTACCTAGGAGCCCGAGAAATCATCAACAAAAAGAAACTTATTAGGTGGCGGATTAGTAGTAGACCATAAAAACTATCATTATAGTAGGAGGTCATCGGTGATAAAACTCAGCATCGGAAGTAGACAGATGTTAAATAAATTAAATTAAAAAACTACACTGAAACAACCTAACAATTTTATTAAAAAAACCATGTTTTTTTTATGTTTAAATCGTTTTGTGAAAATAACTATAAACGCGAATCAAAATCTAAAGCTGCAATTAGTTAGATGAATAACGTATTTACATTTTAAGCTTTCTTCCACTGAGTTTTAATGAGTTGGAACCGCAAAAATAAGTTTTGAAAATGAATTGATGAAATGAAAATGAAAATGATGAGTTGTCACCAGTGTGTCACACACGTCAGTAATATACAGTTCTTTACATACACGAAAATGCAGCCAACAAAATAAGGCAACAATTATTAGACAAGAAAATTTACAAGTTTCCATCGTCTTCAAAGAGCGCAAGTTCTGAGAACAATTTAAAATAAAATAAATATATTCAAGTAGGAACAAGATTGGCCAAGGCGGATCATTATCTGTCGCATTGGCTAACTCTTTATCAAATGTCACTGCTGGCGTCCACTGGGCATGCGTCGAACTGCTTGTTGTCACAGTATCAGTGTCGACGGGGCGGAGGCGGGTCCGTCAACCGCGACGACAAACGCGACATTCGCGTCGCAGTGTCGCCAAGTACACTCACATTCAGTAAATATCATACAAAATCATTTATACGAAAAGTGATGTGCGTGACAACGGATACCGTGACGATAATCAACGTTAATGTCAAGAGGGCGTAACGACCGTAATAGGCTTGTTTGAATTGTACTCATTCGAGTACATTTGACATGCGAAAGAAATGTTTTTTAAAGTTTGCTGCTTTTAATAAAATGATGATAATAAAAAGTAGAAATGCACTATACTAAAAAATGTGTAATAATTGGATAAAATTATTGGAAAAGTTTGTCTTTAGTATATACCTACTGTGTTGTTTAACTTTTAAAAGAAATTTAGATAGATTTTCTTGTAATTTACTTAGATTTATATTAAACATTGCTATATTTGCATATTACTCTTGTTCTATAAAGATTGCTTTGGCGAGATGAATATTAAATACATTAGTCCACCATCATTGCAAAAATATTACTATAACTAACCCAGTAAACATTTTGGAGTCACTTTGCTATCATATTAAAGATACGTATGATTTTTTTGTCATGAAAAATATATTTCATATGACTAACTTCTATAACGGCGAAACCACTTCACTTGTCGGAATACAAAAGAAGATAAACTTAATGCGAACTATAATTGAAGTGCAATAATGACAAAATAGGACACTTTATCAAATTGTTATTGTGAAAAAATTACCATAAAAACATTTTGGCATAATTATTTTTTTTTGACATCATAGTAAAATTATTGACAAGTAAAATTAATACACAGTTCCATGGATAGCACAAACACTTTGAATTTTTCCGCTTTTCGTTTTGTTTTGATAAGGAAGAGAAAGCGTATGTTTAGTCGTTACCCAGTAAACATTTTGGAGTCACTTTGACATCATATTGAAGATGCGTCATGATTTTTTTGTCATTAAAGAGTTCATTTATAATTCAGTTTCTCACATTTTTTTCATATAAAATGTCTACTTTATCGGCTAGAAATGGCGAAATTACTCCACCTGTCGGAATACAAATGAAGATAAAGTTGATGCGAACTATAATTGAAGTGAAATAGTGATAGAAACGTCACTAAATAGGGCACTTCACCAAATTGTTTACTGGGTATGTTCGGCATTTTTAACGAGATAATTTGCTTAGAACAGCAACAGGCAGTCAATCTTAACCGATTGTCTTAGTAGACCTGTAGCGATCGTGCGTATGTCTTCTCTACCGCTTCTCTGTTATTCCACCCTGTGAGAAATATACAAATAAAATTACTAAGTAGCATAGCACTACGGTGCTATAATGGTTTAATAACTAAAATTTCTATAGATTCTTTACATAATCTTTAGGATCGTATATAAAAATTCAGCCTGCTTATGTGCTCTTCCACTTTTTTCCAGTGCAACTCTATAGTAACGGTTATTACATTTTTCGGCATAAATGTCACAGAAATAATTATGAACCAATAGTATGACCTTCCAGTGCAACTACAATTTAGTGTGTTTCATTAGTTTACAAAAATACCTTACACAAGCATTGATAACAAATATGTCGACTATCAAATCGACAAGACAGTAAATTAGATTATTTTCACAATTCTCTTCTTCTCATATAATGTTTAATATTCTCGATTTAATAGTTTAATTGCAATATTAGTCCTTATATATGACCGGCATTGCTTTAAATGTGTAGGCGTTGACAATGCAGGTGCGTTAGTGCGTTTTGTATACTTATACAAAGGCGGAGTTTAAACATACCTGTGAGAACGATCTCGACAATCAAACGACACCGCGACAAAAAGGGCGGTGCTTTATAATTGAAGTGGGGGAAATACAGTGACATTGCCGACAAACGGGAGACTTGTAAACACGCATGCGCCGCCTTTTATTTCAAGTGACAATGCACGTAGATATATAAATAATATATACTTAATGTTAAATGTTTTATTCATAAGCATGTGTTTTAGCATTATCATATACTTTCTTTGTTTGATGCCGGTAAAGCGACTCCCTGTACTTTCACTGAACTTTTATTGGCTTCGATTTAAGTCTATATATTAGTATAATAACTTATGGATAATTTTTTGCTGTTATATTTTGAAATTAACACTTAAATAAGGCGAATAAGTTCTTGCAGTTGAATAGTCTTAAAACCATGTATATTTTTGCAACGTTTCTAATCTCTATTATTATATACTGGTCTAATCCTACCTACTGTTTTAACCTAAAGTATCATTCCCACTCACTGTTTTAATTTTGTATTTAATTTAAATTGTATAATAAATAAGAATAATTTTAATTTAAAACTTAATATACGTTTCCTTTGTTTTTTTTATGACATTACAAGATCCAATTATCTAAATTTAAGAAATCTATATTATATTATAACCTCCAAAATGTGACAATCTGTCAAAATGTAGTACGATTTATTCTTAAAATAAGTTTAATGTCAGTTTGTTAAAAATAAGGAAATAAAACCCATTTCTATTACTAATTGTTATTTTAAAAAAAATTAATTATTTCACATTCAATGTTGTTGAACTGTCAAAATTTATATTACTAATGACGCATACGCATCAACTAAATTAACTAAACTCAAATTAAAACACGATTGTGGCAAGGAATGCCCATTCTGAAAACCTGAAATCTATATATTAAAATATTAAATAAGAACGTAAATTAAATACTAAAACAGTGAGTGGAAATGATGCTTTAACCTTAAAATGTATGTTTTATTCGCATTTTATCCGTAACTTTACAGTTTCTATGTAAATAAATAAATAATTCATTTGATAGCTATTGGCAAAAAGTTGTGGCCATCTTGACAGGTATACATGTTATGTAATTATCTTCTTAAAGAGGAGGTAGATTTTAATTTATTTGAAAAGGAAATTATTAGATAATAGATAAACAGATAAATTACTACAGACAAAAAATTAAATACTGTTTACTTTTTACGGGAAAAATAATAGATAACGTTAAATAAATATAAGAGAAATACATATTGTACGTAGTAATATAGAAGTTCACGTATTTTCTTTAGTTTGTATATAATCCGCCAGGTAACAGCACCATGCAGTATACAATATCAAGTATAGTTGTTTTGGTTTGCTTGCCCCAGGTAAAACGGATCTATACCCCTGCATTTGTAAGGGTTATGTCACCATCCCCTCTACTTAACTTGAAAGAGCATGTAAGACAAGGACTACATATATTTGTCTCTTTTTATATAAAAATATGTATGTACATTGTACATAATAACACAATTGAACTTTTCACATAATTTTTTTTTTATTACTGATTGATTTAATTGTGAAAATTTTTGCTTTACAATTTGTTATACATAATGTCCTGGACTGTTGATTATCAATTTTATTTAACGTCGGTCGATCATTAGTCGGTGTTAATCACGCCTCGATTTGAATGCAAATAAAACACTCTTATATATATTAACCAGAGAAGTGTGTGTTGGCAACAGAATTACATCTACCAGCATTTAATTCCTAATTAACTTAGGAAGCCTGTTAACTTAGAAATTAATAAGTTTGTAATTAGAGTTTTTACACTTCACAGACCTAGTTTGAATTTGCATATTAGCAGATCACTGTAGAGGTAATTAGTTCGTTAATAATTTAAATGCTGCGGGTAAGATTTAACTCTTTTTATATTGTATACAGACATTGATAAACATATTATGCTTGCCTGAAGATAAAGATCGTAAAAAGAAACCATTACAGACATAGTCAATATTTCACCAATTGTGGGCTCATTTTATTAGTAGACCACGTGCCATTGGGTATACTAAAATATCATTCCCATTCACTGTTTTAATTCTGTATTTAATTTTGAATTGAATAGCATATAAGAATATTTTCTAACCTGTCAAAATGCAGTATTATTTATTTTTATTTGAAGTATAATGTCAGGCTAACAAATTAAAGAAGCAAAAACAAATTACTAATTGTTATTAAGAACAACAATTTCGATTATTGATATTCTATTTTGTCAATGACTTTTGAACTGTCAAAATGTATATTACTAACGACGCATGCGCATCAACTAAATTAACTAAACTGAATTCAAACACGAATGTGTTAAGGAATGCCTATTCTAATCACCTGAAATTACTTTAGCAAGTTATGTAAATGATATGTAACAGGTCCTATTAGGGGGCGTCCATAAATTACGTGAGATGTTTAAGGGGGGGAGGGGGTCGAGTCAAATCTCATCTAATCTTCCGTTGGAGAGAGGGGGGGTCTCGGCAAATATCACGCAATTTTTTTTCTGATTGAAACAAAAAAAAATTATACTATTTTGGTCCATTTAATCTAGATTGTACATGCTTAAGGCCTGTCTCAGTATGGGACCGTATTTAAGCGAATTTCTGCCGGACGTATACGGGCTACTACGCTTTACCTATCCGAACCATGTAAATGTAATGAGATCGCTCTGGAGCTCTCAGACTGCACGCTACAAAGCCGTCCGAATACGGGCGGCACTACCTCGCACAGTAGAACCGAATAAAGGCGAATTTTATCCAAGCGTTACCACTACTACAACGATACCCTATCCGAACCTTTGTAAATGCAAAAAGCCGCCTCAGACTGGAGGGGATACCTAAGATCGCTTGTTGTTACGGTGCAATACGAGTCAAATGAAATCTATCGGCGACATGGGTATGTTCTGCATGCAGTTTATGTTTGTATTTCAGTGAATCATGGACACGGATGCCGATACCAATACGATAGAACTAAATTTAAATTCACGCCCACCAGAACTCAGATATATAATAAATGCTAAAGTCCCTTTAATACCAGTAGTGTATCGATAAAAATTAAAGTTAAAGTTTGCTCTCATAATAAATTATATTAATGCTAAAGAACTCCAATACACACACCACATTTTGAAAAATCTCACGTGAGATTGGGGGATGGGGGAGGGGGTTGAATAAAATCTCACGACATCTCACCAGGTGGGGAGGGAGGGACAGAAAATTTAAAAAAACACCTCACGTAATTTATGGACGCCCCCTTACAGGTACTATTAAATAACATTTTATAAAAATTTTGAATAAACGTTAGAAAAAATTAGTATAAAAAATATACACAAAAATAAAGCACTAATGGCTAATCTAGGAAATGATTAGTTCACATTAAGCTATTATGTTAAGGTCAGAGTTCAAGAAACAGCTGGTATAGTAAGATTCCTAGAATACTTTTACGATCGCAAGAATATCTCTTATTACAAATATGTAACACTCTCAGTGCTGTAGTTGAAAGAAAGAAAATAATTTTGAATATATTTTGTAATCAATGATTTTATTGTACATATTTTTAAATATCATTTTATGCATTACTTAATTTTACATTTGATTTGAATCTAGTTTTGTAAATATTTTCAGCATTTAGACTGATCACTGAATGTAAAATACGCGGATAAATTAATTTTCTAAATTAGGCTGTGTAAGTTTACTCAACCTACCTTGGAGCGGACATAAGTATAAGAAAATATAGACATTTAAAAAATTATCATAAGTTAACGCCAGTTAAACTGTTACCAATTAACTGTGTTTTGTAAAACTCACAAAATAAGGGTCATAGTAACTGCAGCACCCCCTTCAAAACATATTTTGCACGCTCATGGATTTTATCCTTTAAGTACATATTTAGTATAACAGCAGACAAGTGGGTGACCTTTCCGTAAGACCATGAACGCTTCAGATTTCGTCGAATAAGCAATATAACTTTATTAATAGGTAAGGTCACTTACATATGTTCAAAGACGACACTATATTTTGCAATTACATAACTACTCACAGAAATCTCATAATATGTCATCTGTTATCATCTCCGTATTTTTAATGTTACGGTTCGTTGATAACAGTCTCTTTCTGTAGCTCGCTTTACGTTATCCACTGAGTTTGCTTTACTGCAAAGTTTGGTCGTGAGAAATTAAAAAGTAAATGTAATGTAACCTAAAAGTAAGCTTTATAGAAACAAAGTAAACAAATATGTTATGAATTAGTGCTCTAGAATCTTGGTGTGTGGTTTAGGTTAGTATTATGATATGCGAAGCTAAGTCGAGTTCCAATACATATTTTGGAGTCGCTTTGACATCATATTTAGTTTGATTTCACCCGTTCAAGGAAATGTCTGGAAATATGAAATACAAATTGCAAAATCACTTTACCCTTCAGAATCAAGTGCCTACAGTCGGAATGTAAGTTTGTCATAACGCGTGTGCGTGTAGCGTAAGTCCAGCAAACACTGTACTCATCAACACTAAGTATTTCATCAACACAGTATTTCATCAACCACTAAGTACTTATGTTTCTACTACTCACTCGTTCTACTACTTCTCTATTTCTTTGACCATTCTATTACCCCAAAAAGTGAGATAATCGCTATCGGATATCGAGAAATAGGTGTTGTACAGAGCTATGCTGACAAAACGGACGATATATGTGCACGAATTATCGAGATATAGACTTCAAAAACGTGGAAGAGAGTAACTATATTTCTCTTTTAGAGGAGTCAATGGCACAGAGTAGTATTCCATACATATTGCTTTGAACTAAGTCAAAAAAAAAAATTTATTCAAATAAATAAATATCTTAATAACAAATAGTATTGTATAAATATTTAAAGCGCGCTGTTTACATGGTTTCTAATGATATGTTCAATAAATCTTGGTTATAAATTGCTAAAATATGAATAAAAGTTGTTTTATTTCTTGATATTTGCTAACAAAGAAACTGTAAAAGCAAATTTTGACGCTATATCATTACATAAACTAAAGTTTGATAAACTATTTATAACTTTTACATTTTTTATTGAAATTTATTATTTACATAAATTGAGAAATTAGTCAGTTATGCATATATAACTTATTAAAGGTAATATATAAGAATTAATATGTTATAGCTATTTATTGTGTACAAGTTAATAAAGTTAAATTTTACTCAATTTTATGTAGATGAAACACGAAATATGGATGTTACTTTACATTTACTAATAAAGTAATATTTAATCCAAAAAGGTCTTATTTTATAGTATTTCTGAAAACCTTTAATCGGTAAAAGGAACTTCTGAGGATATTGTAATCTTTAAAAAGGTTTAGAAATATGCTTATGCGTAAGAAGGTAATTCTTTTTAAAAAAGCAGTGAACTAGTTCACAAAACATTGTATATTAAGTAAAATCGTTTATGTAACAGGTAACTTATGTTATGTTAAATACTTGTAACGGTGCTTACAAATATACTATACTAACAAATACTTTAATTACATCCCAGTAAACATTTTGGAGTCACTTAAACGTCATACTGAAGATGCGTATGATTTTTTTGTCATGAAAGAGTTCAGTTTCTGACACTCGTTCATATGTCATGTCTATTTTATTGGCTACAATTGGCGATACCACTCCACCTGTCGGAATACAAATGAAGATAAAGTAGATGCGAACTATAATTGAAGTGCAATAGTGATAGAAACGTTACAAACAGGGACACTTCACCAAATTGGTTACTGGAATAGTTTATTAATATTTTAGAATATCATAATTAATAGCGTACCTATTCCCATGTTACTCCTTAACGCATTATCCGAATTTCTCATTTGATAGATTTATTAAAAAAAACAAAATTATTTCAAAATCACATAAACGAATTATGAACCACACATTGTGTCATTAATTAACTAACACTTTGTCAATAGACACAACTAATATAATCACAATGACATTAGAAACATGATCACTGTTTATCTAATCACTGATAATGGTTTAGGGGGCGTTGATTGGAATACATGAATTGTCACTTTATATTAAACATACACCAGTTGTCACTTTTGTCTAACATATATTCGATAGTTTTTCCGCAACTTTATTATCGTTTATAAAAATTGTATTCATACTGTAGCTTATTATATTTTACAATAACTACAAAATATTTATTAAATAATTATTAAAAAAAAAAAAAGAAAAACAAATTCACATTAAATAAAAATCACTGTATTTTAAACATAAAAAAAATCATCCATTATTATAGTCATCAAACAGTACATGCGTATAAGATCACATGATAATGTCACAGTTTGACAATTTTGACACTCATCTAACAATGTGATATATATTTACACGTGCGTTTAGTTTTCCGTGACTATTCTAGATATTTTTGGTTAAACGTACATTAGGTATGATCCGGCCTTCTAGACGGCCTGCTAAACACTGCGCCGGGGTTTTAACGATAGGCTGACTCTACCTCACTCCTTACCCCGCAGCGCAGTGTAGTACCCATGAGTTCAGTTTGTTCTATGGTTTTACATGTATTTATTTATTTCTTATATTCTTGCTTGTAGATATCTTGAAGTAAAAGTAAAGATGCAAAATTATTTTCAATGTGTGTGGATCTATCAGATATTTATATTTATAAATATTATTTATTTATGTGCTTGACTGTACAAGGTATGATAAATGAATGTATATTATACTCTAAAAAGTGAATTAGATTTTTATATGTAGAGATAGATGTATAACTTACTGCCACTACATGTATTTTTATATTCTTTTATTATAATTATAATAACAGTTCGTTAAGTGTTGTATTCTTGTTATTAAGATTTTTAATATCTTTTGTTTAAAAGCAACAATAACTACTATGCTTCAAATTTCCCGCCACTTTCTTTCTTTGAAATATGTACTAAAATATTTATGCTTCCTTTATTTTATAATTATTTTTAATAAAACATTAAACATGTTTGTCTTTGCTAATTAGCAGGAAAAATAATAGCTAACCCGCTGAAACACGGTTACGTATATTTAAGGTTTATGTAACATAAGAAACGTTACCTGTTACAGTGTTACGTAAACAATTACGTTAGAAATATAATTTTTTGAAAGTTTTTGAAAAATCTTTACCTTAACTTATACTAATAATCATAAAGATTCTCCAAACAACATTTTTAAGGAATATAAAGTCTTAAGAAGTCCTTTTTAACGATTAAAGGTTTATAAAAACTATTTATAATCCTATTTTAAATAGGTTTGAGACCTTGTTAGATTAAATACGATTATGTTTCGCTTCAGTAAAATAATATAAATATGAGCTGATGTGACATTCATAATTCAGTCTGCTTCAGGCAATTGCCGCGTGTCTTATAATGGCGCTATTAGCACAAAATATTATTCAATGGTGAACTAGCATCAATTTAGTTGTGAACTTAATATTAAATTCAGCGTCTTCCCTGGCATAGGTTAGTAAAGCCTTCTTCAAATGCCAAACCCGGTGGCTTCTAAAGTTACCTAAAGGTAAGCTTCCGCATGGCTTACATCCAACGTTTGGATTTATCTTATGAAACGGATTATAGTGGTACCTGTATGGCTAGTCGTATAAATGTGTTATAATTGGCATTTTCAATAATCGCAGTTGTTGTCGCAGTACACCCGTAACGATTTAGCTAAAGCTGTATTGCTGATATGCAGACGTCGTCCTTTTTTAATGTGAGAAGAAATGCGAAAGAATATTATCCCTCAGACAAAATCAAAGACGTCGGTCTCATGCCATTTATGACTAAAAAACAATCAATAAAAATAATTGTACATGTGCAACTGCAAAAGGCAATTATATCAATTTAAAGTTGAACAAACTACCCAATTGGTATCAACATTTATAACTAATTAATTTTCTTAGTAACCAAATATATTTGATAGGTGGTCCTCCTCAAACGTAATTGTCTTTGGAATAACAATATCTGAGATAAATTAAAATTCACTGTCAATTATTACATATAATAATATACATATGTATATAAATTATAAATAATTTATAAAATATAATATAGTACTGACAAGAAATCAGCATCACATTACAGGTTATGATAAATTGTGGGAACGACTCATTACCATACTAATCCGTATGCAAATAAACTTGGGAGAACGGTTCGCGCCACGTCCACTCTGCGTCGGTTGTTGGAACCACGAACCACGAACCGAGAACTGAGAACTGAGAACCGTATTGCAGTATTGGACCGGTACGGTGTCTGATTGTGAGATTGTATTAGTATATCTTTATATGTAACTCTACCTGTACGAGTAGTATCGTATCTACCTGTTCATAAGGAAAGACTATGGATGTTTTTTATATTTATTAGTTGTGGCAATTATACTTCATGCGAGTGTATATGATATCATAGGGTGATTATAAATAAAGTAACCAATTATGAAAAAAATCGGAATATTTCTGAAAATGGGGGCGTATTGGAATCATGTGATTTTTTGCATTAAAGTGTCCTTGTTGGTGTATTAGGAAATTGAATTATTTTTTAATAAAAATATTTGTCACATTTTAATGTTTCATTTTTAGAAATTATTATAGGTACGTGTCCACATATCACCATGGATGTTATTGTGCATATATCGTATCAATAGAATATACGACTATAATTTTTAAAGAGCTGGGTTTTGTATACCGGAAAAATAATCTCGATTACAGATTGTTTTTATGACGTCTTATGCATAGCTTAAACATGCGGCTAAACTGAAGTTTATAGTTGCTATAGCTACAACTTCGTCAACTTTGGGAAATTTAGAAAAAACAAATAGCAAAAATTGAAAAAGAGCTCCTGAAGAAAGAGTTCAAAATTCCATTGAAATGTTTTTTGGTTGTGCAGTGCTACAGACTTCGCAGACGCTTCCTGTTAACACAGCCTTTTTGATTGAGAAACCGAAATTTATAACAGCAGTAGCCATGAATAGATCATTCTTGTTGTCGTGATATAAAGTATAAGAAGAAGCAGAACAATATTAGGGGCAATAAAAGACTACGTGCCTAGGAAGCCCAAGAAGTTATATATATAAAAAAAAAATTATTTGGTAACAGCCTGTAGATTACATTTGCAGACAAGATGCCTACAAATAATAATGTTTTTACGCTGACTTGTTTATGCTTTTACTTGAAATGCACATACATAGCTAACTTCACTGTGTTTGTGTTTTGTGTTTTTGTATGTGAAGTGCAGTGCTTAGATAGTTTAGAGAGCCGCGGCGCGGCGATCAGCGCAACCTCTATAGTGTCAGTGATTTGAATATGCGTTTGTGTGAAAAGCGCATGCGTGACAATGCGTAATAACAAATATAATCATCCTATAGACAGATAATTATATTTATGTAACATGTATTATACTTATTATTCCATGTATATGAAACTTTATACATTTACTACAGTCTTATTTTATTTATGAAACTTGTGTTTGATAGTTATTTGTGACCATTAGCGACATCTATTAACAAGTTTATGAAATTATAATTTTAAAACTAAATTGTTTTCAAAGTGTTATTTATTTTATATGGTATTGGTACTGCACAAAGAAAATTAACCTTGAGAAAGGAAACTTTGGTATTAGGGTAATTGCACAACAAAGTCTTGACTGTTTTAATACAGTTTTGTCATTCTCGTGATGATAGAGATCACCAACATTACTTGTTACTCATTTCACTGAAATACCCACATAACGTAATCATATTAGTCAAAAAAGGGCTTGAACAGGGTCCTGTTGGGTGTGCCTGACCCTAGGAATTAGTCTTATGATGCCACTGTATAAAACATGCATGTACAACGATATTTTCAATACAAATTAAGTTGTAGGATGGACAATAGCTGGTTGAAGAATCGACATCATTTTCTCTGGATAACTTTCTCTCTAAACACAAAAAATCAACGTTTTAATAGCTTGTCACTAAATCATCAAACATCGATAAAATGAAATCTTCAAAATTAGAATCAATTCAATAAATCTAATATTATCCATTAAATTATAATTAACAAATAAATTACGAGATGATGAACGTTAAAATCACCTTTAAAAATAAAATTAAAATAACTTTGGGAATTAACATTTTTGTCACTAATTGTTTTTAATAATATTTTATGTATATGGGTACGTATATAATTAAAGTTGTTAAAAATCACACGAAAATAAATAAAAGATAGTCAAAAAGTCAATGGTCTTAAATTTAATAACGTCTTGGCGGTAGTTTATGACACTAATAAAATAACCGCAAGTTCTGAAATGATGACAGCCTGTTTGCGTTGTCCATTGCGGGAATGTCCAATAAAAGTGCACTAAATGTCGATGTGCATGATGAATGATGAATGTCAAACGTGCATCTACTAGTTTTACCTGGCTCAGGTATTTCTCAGAACGGCAGTGACTAAAATAAAATACTTGCATTTCGTTGGAGGCTTCATTTAACGTCGGCCTACTATCTCTAATACTAGACTTATAACCATCAGTTTTTCTGAAGCTGCATTTCTTACTAAATGTATGATAGCATTTAGAATATAATCAGTTTCAAATTTCTTTTAAATTTGTAAATTTCTAATCCAATTGTGTGTTATAGTTCAAGCACAACTATTCTGAAAGTAAATTATTTAATACGACAAATTGATAATAATCTTTTCTGACCAATGTGATTGCGCTGATTCCAAATGTTTTGTTTTACCAGTTGATTTCGACCTCCATCTTGAAAAAATGGCGAACAGTGGTTTACAGTTACAGTGTGTCCTAAGATAAAGATAGTTATTATCAATCTGATGGAAAAATCAATTTCCTAAAAAAATTTCATGCAACATTTTTAGTATATTTGATAGATATTGAGCTACACCGCTGTGTTATGGATCTTATTTTACCAAAGATCATTTGAGTAGTCTTAGATTCTTCCTTCGTCAAAGAAATACAATTTGGTATGTTTTCGTTTTTGTATTTTATTTAATTTAGAATATAAACTGAATAATATGAATTTGATATTATAGCCCGGTCAAGATAGACATTTGAAATAACAAAAATTGCCGGAGAGCCAAAAATTAGTGGAGAGCTGGGGTTTACCATTACAAATAAAGTTTTAAAAATCCCCATCGATTCTATGTGTGCTTCAAAAGTTATTCGGGGTCAAAGGTCGAAATTTGAGGTTTTTTGGATTTTTCTCGAAAACAGAAAGTTTTATCAAAAAATAACCTCTAACCAAAGTTGTAGATCTTAAAATTCTCTACAAAAATGGTTCTAATGGTTTTTTCCCTAAGAGTTACCATTCCTGAGATATCGCGATTCTAAGAGTTTCATTATACATGATATGCACACATTTCCACGCCACCTGTGAGGTAGGTTATCGCATGTAAAAATAAAATATAGTTTTGGCATTTGGGATAGAGTCGCGATATCTCAGGCTCTCCGGCAATTTTTGTTATTTGACCACTATTTTTATGTTTAAATTAACCGGATTATTATGAAAATCTGGTACTGAATTGTATACAGAAAACATTATTATCGTTTTGAATCATCCACTATTTTGGAATCTTTTGATGTAATGCGTGCAAATGCAATCCAGAAGCCTCATTAAACATTTTTAATTCATCTGCAACACTAATTGATTTCACTTCTACATTTTTTAGGTGTGATCTGTTTTTGCCATTATAAAGATTTTTATGACCTTGACCCTGTGGTTATAAAAAACATGCAAAAGGACCGACTGAAGGATAATACAAAGGGTTATTATATATTTCACAACAATATCTTATATATTATGAAAAAAGAACTAAGCATTGAATTTTATTGAGTATTTCACAAGGCAGTGTCAACTCTCGTCTCTTCACTGGTTAAAGCCACGTCATCAATGCCCGTCGGCCATTTAACAATTTAAATTTTTTGTTATATGTCATTTGACTTACCGTCTGGAGGTCAAAAAAGATTTATTTTGTTTGGGACATGGGACACCAAAGTAACACAGACACTGTCATTTAATTTGAGGATTATGTTTCTAAATCACTCTTTATTATGTGGTCTTATGTGGTTCATTTAATTACTAATCGAAAATTCTTTTTTGAACATTTTTATATATTGTATGTAACAATTAGAAGATGTTTTATTTTATTTGTTTTTGTTGCGAATAGAAAGAAAATCTTGAAACAACATCAGAACTCTATGAGAATGATGAACAATACGCTTCAAAGGACAATCCTTTGCGAAAAGGCTTGAGGCGGTTATATGATCGATATTCTATACATATTGTTAAAGTCCGTATATTCAATCAATAAAATACAAATTCTTTAAAAAAACATCGCCCTAAAACATAAGAAAACATTTAAAAAAAAGGAACCTTGCGTTTTTATTAACAATATTAGCTTCAAATAATTAACTTGCCAAATATCGTTGGTTATTATTAAATAAAAATTATTCTATTGCTATCGTGAGGTGTAATAGGTCTATTCACTATTTGTATATTGTGCGCTATCAATGCGAGCTTTTACTACAAATAATTCAAAAGTTCTTCATTATTTAGTTGTGTAATACAGACTTGGAATTAGACGTATAAGTATAATAAATATGAGTATAAAAGCAATAATCAATAGTTGATTAAAATTTTACTAATTTAAATGTTTACTATTTAATTATTAATTAGCAATAAATGTCTACGCAACGGCAAGTTTATATTATTTTTATGTATGAGTATGTCTGTATTTAAATTAAGAGAACGCGGGACAACTTTTAAAAGATCTACTATTAAATCTCAAATTTGGATAAACACTAAATTATTTAATTCACCTTAAATCCTCATAATATTTTACTTAAGGACGTTGCTGTGATACAAGTTGTGTTACGTCTACGTGGAATAATTTGTAGTTAAATAAGAAAAAACTTTTGTTGAAGTCTGTACCGGCGCAGTTGTATTTCATACAAACCGTAATTACTTATATACTAATACTATTATTGTTTAATTTTTTCGTTCCACAATTCAACCGTTTATAATTGCTGCAGACGTTTAATAAATTATTTATATTTACGTTGTCTTTTTTAAATAACGAAATAGTCAATCACTTTCGTTTTTTTTTTAACATAGTTTATACATAAAACATCCATTACAGGTTAAGTGTAACTGTGTTTAATTGAAAATAATTGCAAATAAAATCGATGTACCCGAGCCTCCTTAAATCGCTGGAAATTTGAATAAATCAATGTACCACGATCCACTGAAAACAATGAATACTCTCTTTGTTTAAATACTTCTGTGATTGTTTGATTCATATGATAATTAGTACGAATCAGTAATTACTAATTACTTTACTGTTAATTATGACGCTTTTAATTGTTTAAGTAAACATATACTTTAACAGCTCTCATACATTTCGCAATGCATCTTGTGCTATGTGTAGTTTTCCAGGAATATTGTTTCTGGCTGTTCAGTAATTGAACTCGTTGATTGTTTTTTGATATGCTGTCATTTGTGCTTTTGTTTTTTAATGTGCTATAGTTTTGTTTCGGTAAGAACAAACATGGTGTGTTCTTTTCAATGTTCGGTTTATTTTTTACAGCAATTGGAGTTATTGAAACAGTGTCCGAATTGAGTTTTTTTCTTATTGATCGATGTGTTTTATAAATAGCTAAAGTCTGGACACATTTATACTCGTAAATACAGAGAAAACGCCTTTGTTTTCTGAGAAATAAATGTCGAATTTGGTTAAGTAACCTTTTTGATCTTCTTTTCTTTGTTCTTTCAATAATCATTAATTCTATCTTTTTTCTATCCAGTTACAATTAGCCGCTGAAGTACCTACTCTTCATTTCGAATTGGAACTTTATAGTTTACGAAGAACCGAGTGAAGCTTTAGTTAAATCATTCTATGAATATTTTTTTTTATATTTATTTATTTATTTGCCTTGATTTTTATTCGTCATAGTCACAAACATTTTTTATATATATTTTACAATTTATAATTCAATTTTACAAATTTCTAAATATTTAAATAATTCAATAATTAATTTTGAATCACCTAACAAAAATTTTATGCTATAACCATTTCGTACTTTCTGTAGTTGTCGTTGTATATATGTTACCTTCTCACCCGCTTCCCTTCTTTTCCACTTTTTGTTCAATAAACCTAATGCGTTTTATACGAGGAGTTTGGATCTGTGACCTTAATAGTGTCATAAAAAAACAAATTAATTTTTGACATAATCAGTTGGTCGGGAAGTTGATCTTCCGATATAGGATAACGTTTTATCACTTTTCAACTGTATTGCAAAAAAGGGTTAGTTTCAAAGGTACATGGTATGTATCACAAGGGCTTCCAAAATATGCACACTTATATACCTTACTCTCTCAATGTTGTATTGTTTGTTTTATACACACACACAGACTCTGACTTATGCAACTGATCATGATGCTCTAGACGCTGCATGTGCAAATAAATGATGCAGCTTTTTAGCTTCAGACGGCTGGTAAATTATTTACCTTGTGTCGTAAAATGCACTGAACATCTGCATTAAATATCTAGCTGTTGTCGACTTGCAGAGAATACGTTGGGAGGGGTATAAGGTAAATCTTAGTATAGGTTTAGTTAGCCAAGGATAAAATAGTAACAAGTATTTTTATCTTCATGATGCCGGAAAATTAGCAATAAAAAGAAGAAAGATAACAGATTCTCTAATCTAGTCACAATTTTCCTTCCATCTGCACCGGTTTTAGGGGGCCTGTGTTCGGGCCGTGTCTTCTTTGATTTGAAGCGAAATATATTTTATTTATTCATAATTGTAAAACATAGTTTTTAAGGGCTTATTTGCGAGTGAGGTTTGGGGCGGACTGTTCCCCGCGGTACTCTAATGGTTACAGACTTGCTATTCCTCAATTAGTCAATTAAACTGACGATATTATACAAATTATTCAAGTTTACTTCGATATACACTGAAATAAGTTAAGTGTACCATTTTAAAGGTATTGTTTCTCTCTCATTAACAAGTCCCACTGATCCGTTCCATGATTTCATCCAGTCGCAGTCCAGTTTTCCAGAACATCTCTGTTCTCCAGCTGAGCGGTTGTTATTAACGAGTGTTTGTTTCGGTCAGTGATTACATAAACACATAAATGTATGGCCATAGTGTGACCACTTTCGAATCCTGACACGGAAATGTCCCGTCTCAGTGAAGACG
The DNA here is from genome assembly GCA_963678705.1 of Panorpa germanica. Classification (NCBI taxonomy): domain Eukaryota; kingdom Metazoa; phylum Arthropoda; class Insecta; order Mecoptera; family Panorpidae; genus Panorpa; species Panorpa germanica. Next base: position 13,633,834 of record OY783217.1, read on the forward strand.
AAGACGTATCGCGGTCAACATCAACAAGCAGCAAAAACTCGTCGTGAATTCATCACAAATGTCTTAAGAATGTGTATGGTGCAGATACAGTTAAAAAAGAAAATTACCGTCATAAATTAAAATACAGTCCACTGGAATATGTACTCGTACACACGTATAACAAAAATGAGCTATATTAAAGAAGATCAAAATATGGACAAAAGATGAATTCGTTTTTCTGTATTCTGCCTGGTTTTCAAGCGGAAACGAAGTAGAGGAAATTGAAATTTCTTCTACTTTCTTTTTTGTAATTGAGATTTTGAATTTTGATTCGTTTTCTTAGACACCACCTTGAAGAACATCTTCTCAGAAGATCATATAGTTAGTCTTTCGGCACTTTCACACCATTATTAGTAACAAACGTGCCAAGTTTCATGCTTGTAGCCAAAACTGCAGATTGGTAAATTTATTTGTGCAAAACTACCTCATTAATTAGTAATATTTTCTCTTTCTTTATTTTATGATATCGCCCACTTATCAATTCTTATCAGTAATTGATGCTAAGATAAGAAATATATGAAACATAGACGTAACCCAATAATTCTAGTAATCGTATTTAAGTTTTAATGAATTATAAAAGTTTAAAACAATTTGTCAATTAATTTTAAACTAGATAAAAGCGTGTTTACTCGTGCATGCTACACCCCGAGTAATAAGTATGGGTGTTTATTATATGTTATTCATTTATCCAGCGGTAGTCAATATATAATACGCGTGAAAATTTGTCTCTTATTAATATGACAATTATTTAACGTTGTTTTAAATGTTATAAGTATATTTTTACATTATAATAGTTATATTTATAAAAATTATTGTAGTACGATTCCCAATGGTTGCTATTCCCTGGCTAAGGCTCAGGTTAGCGCTGGAGTTCTTTTACTTATTATTCTCCATAGTTTATTATTACTATATTTACACTATATATTTAGTATTTAGTTTTATGCAATAATGTTTTTATAACAGAAATTACCTTTAAAGGAAAGTAAAACTGTCAGATGGATTAAACCAGGTGTGTTATATATATATGCACTAGTAGATATATGTATATATGTTTAGTATGTAAAAAGTAAGTAAAGAGATTAATTTCATCCTTATGAATACGATTTCTAAAATCGTGTAAATATTCAAATCGGTAATAATAGGAGAAAATAGGGTATTTTGATTTATAGTTATTTTATGTCATTCTGCCTAGTAGTGGGCAAATTTTAATTCAGTTTTCACTTTTCAAATTTCTCACAGATTCCATTTTATCTAGTGTAAATTTGTTAAATATGGGTTAGGGACTTTGTCAATGGGATAAAAAAGAGAACTGGTAAAATTTATACTCGCATAATTACATTGAATAATACATGAAGCAGTCTATGCATATCTTAATATATATAAATTACGTGTCACGTTGTTCGTCCGCGATGGACTCCTAAACTACTTAACCGATTTTAATCAAATTTGTACACCGTGTGCAGTTTGATCCAACTTGAAAGATAGGATAGCTTACATCTCAATTTATGATTGCAATATTATCTTATTGCAAATTATTTGTCTATTAATTATCTGTTAGCTCCAAACGATGACATCTGGCGACGATGATGGCGACATCTGTTGACTAGATTGAGTAAATATTCTGTTGACTAGATTGAGTAAATATTCAATAGATGGCGCTATGTAATGTAATATGACAAAAACGTTAGTCACAGCAACGCGTGGCCGGGACAGCTAGTAGTCTTATATAGAGGATTGTTGGACTTAACAAAATAGATACCTAATTATATTTGTGTATACATATTAGTATATACTCGTCAATGTATTTTTATGTGTGTATCCCTGCCTATACATTCTATACAATTTGTGCTTTTTATGTTATTTGTATATCAAAGCCGCTTTTCTATACATTTTCATTACATTAGTCTATTCATTCCGTTAGAATACTATTCCTATATTTTCATGTTTTCAGTTTCTACATTTCATTCAGATAAGTTCATTCAATTCAGGAAATCAAAATTTGTACTTGCCAAAAATAGAAGCGTAAAACACTCGTATGCTTCATATAAATCTCGTTTTCCAGAAAGCAAGAATTAAATACATGCTGATGGGATGGAAACTGAATATAATAGACAGAGGCGAATTCCAAAATAATGTTTTTAATGGATCTAGCGTACTTGGTACTATATGGATAACAAAAATTTGCAGAAAATTATGAAACAGTATGTGAAAACGTACAATGGAGAATAAGAACAAATATGGAAATATACATTTCATTCCGAAAAATGTTATGTAGGAATTGTTAGTCAAAATGATACTAATTAAAAATGCAGTAGTTTCATTAATGTTAAAAATACATCATATTTTGATACATTTTATATCGATGAAGGCATTGAAAGCTGATCGATTAGTGATCATGCGTTTCTATTCCATTTGGAATATTTATACACTACATATTATATTGTATAAATTTTTATATGAAAAATACTAAACATTGTAATTTACTTTTTTTTAAATCATTTTGATTTTCTCATGTTGCAGATGCCGGTCCTGATGTTATTCACACAGACGAAATGATAGTTATTCGCTTTATATTGGTAAGTAAATTGGTTCATATAATTTTTTTAATTATTTCATTTTTGGTTGATATATTCCATAAGTGTATTTTTCGATATATAGTAAATATCGTCTACTGCTTTACCTTGTTCGTATTTTAAATGTATTTGTAGCTAGTTTTAAATGTAATTTGAATCATTACGTTATAAGTTTATTGGTTTGGGAAAAATTAAATTGAGGGGCCCTATTATTTGCGGACGTCCCTGTTCCACACATTTGACGCAAGATTAATCAAAGAATATTTCTCGACCTTTTCTTCTTATCATTTTTGAATGGTTTTGCAATCTGCAAGTACCAAGACAATGATTTCAAGTGTATTCTTCTTAAAGACAATGATGTTCCATCTTTTACATCTTTAAAGTCCATTTTTCTTCTGTGCACAATGTTATTCTGTGTGAACATATAGTTGGGACCCCATATGTTAACTCTCGATGTTGAATCTTGGCATTTATCGTCATAACGCAGTGCGTGAAACCGTGAAGGTCTTCGGCGCCTTCGGCCACACTTGTAATGTGCTAGTATGGAATATAACTTTATGATACAATAATACAATATCGTATTGTATTGTATTATACTATGTATAAAGTCATGATTCGCAAGCCGTGTGTGTGTTTGTGTCTGTCGGTTTGTCGGTATGTCTGTCCATGTGTTACGTTGATACATTATACGTTTATATTGGTCTACACTGTTCATTTTATGCCCTAAATCATCTATTAGGTAAATATTGAGAGGAAGTATCCGTGGGAGTCCAAAAACAGGCAACCTTCAACTCAGCGACTAGATACAATTAAGTTTTTGATTTTGTGGGGCCTCAAATCTTATATATTCTCTAAAAGCCTCCGGATTCCATATCAAGGAAACTAATAAAAACTTAACTTTTTGCTTTATATTTGCGTAACACTTCTTAGATCTTCCACAAATTATGATAAAAACTTGTAAGTTTAAATGATCAAGAGGTAATCAAACCATACACTACTCACTCACACATCTCACTCTTTCTGGATAATCACGCTTCGTCTCTTTTAATCATTCTTACCCCGTTTGGAGCATATTGCATTTGAGTCAGTCAAGTTCTGATATTCTTTAAATCAACATTTAAAAAAATTTCAAAACTCGGAGCTAATAATTTATACGTCAGTTCACGGCAAATCTGTAACATCACATTTAATTTACTGTAGAGCACACCACTCGAATTATTTATTTATTTTTTTTTTTTTTTTTATTTAACGTCGGCCTATTTCCGATGCTGAGTCCTATCACCGACGACCTCCTTCAATGTTGGCAGTATTTATGGTGTCGTGGCCTCATATATGTGGGCTACACCACTGCCTAATAACTGTACGATTATGTATGACCATAATCAATATAAGTTCATAATAACCAAATTCAGAAAATATATATCTGGTCCGGGGATCGAACCCGAAGACACAGCAGTCGGCGTCAAGCATCAATGCTCTCGCCCACTGTGTCGTCTCGAATTATTTATTTTTGATTACCAGAAAACCAGCGCAACACGCGCTCTTAGTAATATTTAGACTAGCATCTAGCGTCACAATATAATCTACTCCTTATTCTAATGATATTCTTTCGCAATTTACCGATTCTACTATTACTGCTGCTGTATCTACATATAAAGGACATTCTTAGCAAGGATATTTTAACAGTGTAGAGTGCATTTCACGTGTTATCTGGCACCCACGCCTTTCACAATAGCACAAAACAAGAAAACAACGCACAGGTTACAATTTACCATACAAGTAAATATTGATTTATTATACAACAGATTTTATACAACAATAAGTATTAAATATTATATTTTTTATATGTAATTTATATACAATTGGGTATGAATAATCGACATATAACGACCGTGTACACCAGGCACAGGATGATTACAAAGTTATTTGAATGGAAAATTGACATTTGTTATAATCTTAGATATGGAAAGTGAATAGCCTATATTTCTTATAGATTAAAAGTGTGTCCAAAATATGTGCGAGAGAGAAAGGTATATGTTCCTATTTGTTTTCTATGCGCATGCCTCGAAAGTGACAGCTGTCAAGTCAGAGCTAACGAGAAACGTGGTGACTCATTTCTCAGACATCATTTTTGACATCATAGTTTGTTTTCTTACCGATATTTTTCCGAGCCCGGCAAAATCCTTGTCGTTCCGAGGATTGTTCTGTAATAAAATTTCCATTCAATCAACCTTGACAACTGTTTAACTGCTAACTAATTGTTTCTAACTTTGAATATTAAAAAGTAAGGTGGCATCATAATTCGAATCACCCTGTCCCGTTGAGTATTTTGTTTCGTACTAAAATGGCCATAAAAATACTTATGTTGTATCATTGTATTTTTGGCAATAGGTAATTTGCAGAATAATGTTTTATTTTTATATCACGATTTACGATTATATTTTTTTATTTATAATAATAATAATAACTTGTTATATCAATACTACCAGGCGATACACTTTTGTTGTCCATTTATGTTCCTTTAATGTTTTCTTTGATAATATTCTACAGTTGTTTTGTTAGTAACATGTCAGTCAACAAACAAATTATATTCTTCAAAGAAATACATATCAAAATATTTGATTGAAATTAAGTTCCAGTTGTAATACCTGGAATTGATATTTGCATGTTTACAAATATAGAATGTTACATGGAAACCTTTAAAATATGTCAATACTATAAAAACTTCCGTCCAATAAAGGAAATTGTTTAATTTCCGGGACAAAGTTTGAAAATAGCGGAAAGCGGATACAGTTGTCGCCTTGTCTCAGCTTTTACATTATTTGAATGGCATGAATGCCATAAGGCTTGCGTGAGAGCCACTTTATTGAAAATTATACACAGCTTACTTGAAATATATTGTTGTTTGAAAGGTGATTACGTTATGTTTAACAATAATAAACTGTGATATGATTAAAAATGTATAAAAAAGTTAATACTAAAGAAGAAGAATGGTAAAGGGAGGAAGAAAAAGCGAAGTAGGTAGGAGAGAAGGAAAAAGAAAGTGACAGGAGAGTATGAGAATAGGAAGTAATAATGGGGAAGTAAATGCGGTGGAAAGAAGTCAAAGAATAGTAAAAAGTTTAGAAGATGAGAAAAGAAATTGGAAAGGAAGAGTATCGGAACATGTTTAGGGTAGTAACAGTAGAGGAAGGTTGAAGAGATATGGAGAAGGACAAAAAAATTAAAACAAAAATTGTAGAAAGAAAGAAAATAAGGAAGGAGGTGGTTGCAGAATAGAGTATAATAAAAGAAAATGAAGGAAAGGAACGAGAAAAGGAAGAATTGACGACAGAGTAAAGGTCATTAGTGTAAAAATGTATTAGATAAGAGGGATAAAATATGACAAAATCAAAGATTGGTGTAAGGAAATATGAATTACAGGAAATTGCAAAACGGAAACTTTATTAATATACACGACAAACAATGAAATAATTTCTCTTTAAACGAATTCAATTATTCAGTTGAATGACCCTTCACTCCCTTATGTATTTCATAGGGGGAGAAGGGGCAGTTGTCACTTTTCTTGTTCACTACTTTCTGACTAACTCTACCAGCTATACTCAAAGTTCTTCTATGTTCTTTTGAGTGAACTGGTGTTGGAATTTCTATTTGATGGATGATTGTTCGTTAGTTTGCAGTTACTGTTTTCCAGATAGTTCTTCACCAACTGAGTACGTGACATGCCTTGTGTGCAGTGATCGCATTTGTCAGAGAATTTGTTAACGATTTATTTTACTATTGAGTCCCTGGTTTATTGTTTAACAAAAGGGGGAGATATAGGAACCATATTTTACATTATCTAGTTTTTGTATCAAAGATTTCTTTTTATCCTGTGTAAATTTCTCGTAGATTTTCTTCCACCTGGTCTAAACGTTACAGATCCTTTCTAACCTAGTTGGATAACCATTCCACAAAACGTAAAACATGGATGTTATGATTCATGTAATATTTTACTTAAGCGAAACTTAATAATAGTTAATTCTTAAAGTTTCACACTTACATTTTCTATGTGGGATGCACCTATACGCACACTTTAGTAATAAAGTATCTTCTGAAACAAAAGCTGCGGCGACTAAATTGCGTTCCACATTTGAGATTGACAGAAGTAGCGGAGTGAAAGAGTTCACTGTCGTGTAATAGGGGTTGATTCCCCTCACTCCCTCCCCCATGTGCTTTTGTTGACGCGAACAGAATGTGTGAATGGTAGCACAATCAAACTGTTGACAAATATGATGGATGAATGACTTGGCATGGCACCATGATTTTATGTTTTCCAGAAAATGTGAGCTTTATTTATTTTGCAATGAAAAACAAGACTCAAGAGAAATTCATTAACGATTATAAAATTTGCCAATCACCATATATTGAAATAATAATCAGCTTTTAAACTGGTCTTAAATATCCACGCATCTTCTTATTGGAGCTACTTTCATAATGGATATAAAACTAATATCAAAAAAGGGGGTGTGTATTTTTGTACACATATCATTCGAATGAACTAAAGTGAAATTAGCCATTAAATCTGCAAAATGAACTGGGAGGGTCGTCAAACGCCAAATCTTCAACTCAAAGAAATAATATGGTATTACATTAAACATGCGTTATGGTTAACGTTCTTTATTTAACAACGTATTTCTTTAATTAAAATCATAAATGTACACAAGCCAATTATTTAAGGAAATAGTTACACATCAAAAGTAAATTAAATTAATTACATGGCATTTGTAAATATCAGTTGAATAAGCGACAATGGAACGGTGCGACCTGTGCGAATGAACCTGTGAATATGAATGTTTCCTGTTTTGTTTTTCATTCAATGCGTTATAATTAAATACATTTACCGCAGACAACAACAATCTTAATGATATAAACATTGTAATTAAAAATACTTAAACTTAGCATCGCTCATCACTTGCGGTACCTGTCAGTCAGACTGGAGGTTAATAAATGCAGTAACTAGATACTTGCAGTCATTATAAATTATTATTTGATGCATTACGCTTATTATGCGTTTAATAGCATACAATAATGTTTTCAGCACGTCACGCATTGCATAGACTGGGATTAGGGGATTAGATAACATGTAGGATGATTAGAAATTTGTTGCGAATGTTCGTGATCGACTATACGTAAGATTGTTATATACGATAATTACGTTACACAAATTTCACGGTTGTTTAACCTTATTTCTTCCTTGTCACACATTCAGACTCCTCAAATAGGAGTCCTCTTAATGTTGGTGTAATAGAAGGGAAAATAAAAATAAGTAACTTGACAGATATTAAAATGATTTTATCATAAGTAGAACGTGTTTACAAACGTACGTATGATGTTGAAGGAACCGCACAAAAAAGCTAATCAGAGATAGTGCATGTTCAAAGCTCAGACGGAATGTCTTTTGCCGTTCGCGAAGGGGCGTAACTGTACCCATCCCCTGATGTCGTTCTTCAGTGATATGGCCAATGTATACCAGTCCAAAAAGACTTATGTTATGGGATTTTAACAGGGAACCTTATATTCGAATCAGTGTCTTGTACGAGTGTTATTGCTTTTGAAATATGCTGCATTTGAAATAAGATCAAGTGAAATACACTAACAGACTGAATAAAAAATAATATAGCACTTCAAAAGAATTTCTTATAAAGTATCTATTGACTTTGTAAATGATTAGGAGCCTATTATGTAGAAAGAATCTTTGATATATTGACCAAAGGATAGTATTTTAAAGAAATGAAAATGTGAACCAAATGTTATTGATACGGGTATCCTTTTATAGATTGATATAGAAACCATTCTTCTTTCAAGTTAAATATTTCTTGTTAAGTTAACAAACGAACGACTGTGCCTCATGACTTGAACTCCAGCTGGTGGTAAAAAAGTGTACTTTATGGATCATTTAAACTGTCATAAATTGTCATTCATTCTTTAGTATTTATTAATTGAATAAATTCAAATTATTTTCGTTATTGGAAAAAGTTTGTTGCATTCCTGGATTAGATATAGAGTATTCAGCATTACAGACATGCTTATGCAAAGGAATGCTTATATTATTATTGTCAATCTGATTTATTGATACATATATTTTCAAATTTAATTTAATATAGATATTCTGACTTTGGGAACATTGCATACAATTGTTTTGGAAACAACTTTTTAATATTGTCACTTGCCCGTTGAAATTTTTTTCCTCAACATGATATACATGACCAGATTTAAATAATATCCACCTTTGGATTAAGTTTTAAAATTTAAATACGCACGATCGCTATTTAAAGTATAAAGTCTGTTTAGAAGATTTTTTTTTCTCTAGCTTTCATTAAACAACAATTGTGAACTTCTTTGGAAAAGCGAAACTAAACGAAAAATAGTTTTCTATACACTGTACTTATCACATGAACAGGCCATATATCATATCTCCGTTTCACACGTCGCGCAATAACAAGTTAAAGCCATTGCAATTATCCAGTCCATTACGTCGACATAATCATCAAGAATACGGGCTGCGTCTTGTAGGAATAGTAACGGAAATCATGTAGGAGTAAGAAGGAAGGGGTCGTTTACACATCATCCCCTTCCTCAGTTTGATGGGGTGTTGATTACTATGAAAAGACAGTGACGTGAGAAAAGACTGGACATTGACAATAGGGGCTAAAACAACCCTCATTTAATGGTATTCCAGAAAAAAGACATAATTACCGAATCGAAGATTCTTTTTGTAAGAGATAAAAAAATTTACAATAGTTTGAATTTGTGGAATTGTATTTATTGAATTAATAATTCCCTAATTAAATAAGAAAACAGGTCTTGATGAACTTTTAATGTCATTTAAACATGTTAAATCAATACAAAGTAAACATATGGACAATCACAGAAGTCAGTGTTAGGACTATATTGATTTTAAATGGAAACCACCTTGATCATTGGCACTGTTTGTTTGTTTTGTGTGATTGTGTGAGTATGTGTGTGTGTGTGTGCGAGTTCGTATAGATAACAAAAGAAAAGTCCATCCATCATTCTGAGTTTGACACATACATTGATTTCTGTGGGTGAAATAATACCTATCGTTTGAGATATGGCGTATTTGAACCTTAAGCTCGACACACACATACTTTTTCCATTGAGACGCGTTGATTTTAAATTATTTAGTGTAAATTTAGTGACCAACTACAATGCATCAATAGCTTCGTGCTAAAAGGGCCGATGTCAACATTCCAAATTTGGAAAGGAGATGAAATAATCACATTTTTGAAGAAAGTTTATATTTAAATTTAATTTAATTTCAATTAATCTAAATTTATTCATCTAAAGTAGAATATCTGTTCGAACTGAAGGAGTCTATTTTGTAACTGCTGACCTGATTTTTCAAAGCCCTATAATTTACAAATTATGTCTAATGTAGGCTAGTGTCAAGTTATGGGATTTATTTTGCTCTTTATTTAAGGTCTTCTGATAGTTTTGTATAAACTTACATAGCTTAGGTTAGAAAATATAGGACTTTGAAAAATCGTCAGAAGTTAACAGACGTCAGGCAAGCAGTTATAAAATAGGCTCCTTAGTTTTGTTAATTGAAATAGTTAGTTGCCTAAATATTTTAATTACAAACCTTCAATTTTTGCATCCTAGGATAACATGATCAATAGTACCTTCTTCACCACAAATACAGTTGAGAGATAGTAATATTTTGATTTCATATAAATGAGAAGTACTTTTGCAGTGTTGCCATCTTAATTAATAAATAGTAATTATAAATCTTCTGGATATATCTTTTTTAAACCCTGTAATATTTTGAAGAGAAAATATAGCATATTCTTTTTTAGCACCAAGCCACACAGTTAAATCAAGTTTAACATCTTTGATTTGTCTGTCAATCTGCAATATTTAACACACACTTTTGAGAGTATTAGTCAATACGCAACAACACTGTCTGAGTGACAGAAAACATAATCCATAGAGAAAAGGATTAAAGGAATCAATCTGACGATGATGCAATTCAATGCAGCAGGTTGAAGTACTCGTGCAATATAAATAGCATTATAAATAAAGCAATTAATCATTTGAATAAATATCAATAATAATAATAAATACTGAATGTGTGTTGCTAAAATGATATTGAATGCAGCGGTCGGTATTGCTGTCGGTCATTGCTGCAACGATTCACCGTCCACGCAATGACAGAATGGCGTTCATTTATGAAATGTTTAAATAATATCATAAATCAAAGTGTAAACGAAGTTAACGACATATTAAAATAGTAAAATATCAATTACAAAATGGAAAATTAGGCGCATTACAAAAATGTATAAAATTCCTTAATCATTTCTAAGGGGTCAGCCATAAATGACGTCACAATGAATTTTATGCTTTTTGGTACTCTTCCTATGGTTGTCACACCATGTCATACTAGATCCCCTCCGCCTCCCCCCCTTTACGTGTGACGTATCTAATATTCCATAATATCTGATGCCTTTATGTCTACACAAATTTGAAAACGTTTTCTGTATTTCTTGAAGGTCTCTCCATACACTGATCCTTTACTGCTTGCTATTTCAGCTTATTTTGACATTATATGTATTCAAGTACAGATGGCGTTACCATCCATGGGAATCAAAAATAATGCTATTAAAATTGCTTTGCGGTTGCAATTCCTCGGAGATAACTGTCCAGCCTGAAACGAGGAATCCAAAGTTATCAAACGCGGCCATCAGAGGGCTGTAAAGAACGATAATAACATATTTCTATACATACACACACACACATATATATATATGTATATATATATATATATATATATAAGGATGTGAAATAACAAAATCTATGACAGGACCAAGTAATTAACTAAACCAAAAGACGATCTCAGCATCGTGGGGGCGGATCGCTGCCTCCCAATAGCTTTAAGCCCGGCGGCAACCACAAATAAAGAAAAAAGAAACACAATGAAGAATAAAAATAAAAGGGGTCACAAAACCACTGCTATAAATCACATTCCAAATTAAAGTTGTTATAAAAATTTGATTTAGTATAGGTTCACTTTTAACCATTTTTAGTTTATAATAATTAATTTCATGTTATGTTTTTCAAATATTGCGGTTTTCTTGTAAAGAAAAGTGTCTATTTAATTTAGATTTTTAGTAATGTGTTAGTAGAAGTGATAGTGATGTGTCTTCGGATTCGATTACCGGACTCAACATCATACAGAGTGTAACGGAGATCTTCCTTATTTGAAGCGTGCGCCACACAGTGGCCATTAATCCTTGGAGAGTGAGAAACGGTTAGTTTAGTAGCGACCATGCAATAAATTACATTAGATATGATTATACAATGAATATATTAGATATGTTAATTAACACAGCATAAATTAAATTGCTAAAACAAGATTATGAAATATTTTTTCTGAAATAATTTTTTTATGAAACTCATCTCATTTCGAATGACTCATTTCATTTTTCAGTATTTATATATTATCGATATATTATTATAATTTCTTCTTTTGATTGATTCATTGGCTTTATGGTCAGCCGTCCATCAGCTTGAATTTCGTTTTATTTTTCCATATAATTTCCATGTGCTCATCGGTTGGTCCTTTCTATCACACTGACACTGCGTTGGTACACATCTATTGGCCTATTCATATCTGCATGACAGAATTTGAATTTCTAAAATGTAAAAATACATTAGGGGATGAAAAATGTGGTTTATGTAAATGGTCAGTTTCAGCTTGAATTTATATTATATGATGATACACGAATATATCACTAAAAACTAGATATATAATAGATATAAAATGTTATAATCCTTCATGTCATTTCTTTACGGGGTAGCACTTTGTTTTTCAAATAGTTAACTTGTGTGCAATGCTATTAAGGTTTTTGTGTAAGAAAACACGATTTACCAGAACGATTTTGTAAATACATTTAAATTTTAAAACAAAGCAGTCAACTTTTATACTAAAGGAAGTACTGTTTCATCAGTTATTAACAAACTTATTAACGTTGAATATTTGAAAACATGGAGTGCTAGTACAAAGTTGCAAATCGATTATCATTTTAGTACACTGCTGCCATCTATATCTAACTTTATAACCATGAAGCAATGTTTCACCTTAAGTTTGGTTCACACCTAATTCGCTTGATATAATTGCTTATATTTTTTACTAGTAGTCATGAATCAACCTCTCTTAAATCATACTTTCTTTATAAACTGCGCACCTTTGTGAGAATTTACTAAATCTACAATGTACACACGTAGTTGTTGCACCAGGGCATGTAGAGCAAAGCACAGAGAGCAGGCAATCAGGACCCATGCTGAGGGACATGATAATGTAATTATAAATACTAATAAAACGTGCGTTACTTGCGTGTTTTGTGATATATTAAAAATTGCGGCCCTTTAACTGCGCAATGCGCTGGGTCAGATGCCAACTGTTTACACGCTAGATAAATCAAAAAAACTGTAGAGCACTGGTGGCATTTCAAATTCAATTCCTAAGAAAGACATACATCCTCTAAGCACATTTCAATGTAATTTTGGTTTTGGTTTTCTTTTGTTCTAGTTACGATCTTTTTAAATCTCTAGGGCTGTGAAAAGATCACGACACACCATATTGCTTTATGTGTTGGGTGGGTGGTACGAATTGGGGGTGGTTGATGGGAAACTCATTAGTCTCCGCAAGCAGGTTGACCCTTGGTCATCCATCCCCGTTAAAAATAACTTTCAGTGGTACGGACTGCTGACAAAATTAAATATATATTGTGATATTCAAACTAAGCATTTTGGTTTTTTTTAAAATATAGCTGTGTGCATTAGGTTACTTCGATTTTGTTTTAACAACATTTTAAGTGTGTAAATATATATCAATATATCTTATGCTCAAATGAAGAGAATTATTAAACAGTATTCGACAACATAGTGGGCAGAAGCATTGACAGCTGATATTTTCTGGGTTTGGTTGTTATCAAGTTAAATTGATTATATAAATACATAATCATAAACTTATTAGGACTTGAATCTATTACAAATTTAGGACAGTTATTTCAATTTTAGTTTACTGAGGTTTGTTATAAACTTTTACTTTAGTATACTTTTCTTTCTCGGTTCTCATTTTGAGCTAAGTTAACCAAGCAAAATACCCGAGTTACATTTTTTGTTAGTTAACTAAGATCGGTTTTTGTCAGAAGTAGATTTGGAAAGCAGGTGTTTTCGGTTACACTTCATATAAGTAACTTTGGTTTTACATAAGTTTACTGTGAATTAAGAAAAACGTCTTTTATCATGAAATCAAGATTTCATTAACAAAAGTCAGTTAAAAGGAAGAGATTATTATATGTTTCATCCAAATTTAAATAAGAAAAGGTGGTTTAGAAATGAATTAAAAGTAACCACAACAACTAGATTCACGAATTTCTATAAAAAATATCCAAAAAATAAATCAAAGATGATTTTGATTAAATTATCTTGAATATTTTGGAAAATATCAACTAATTCTTGCCAGCTGTTTCTGTTATAATAAAGTTAACAGTTAACAAAATAATTGTCTGTGGCTACTATCAGCGCCATCTATTACTACTCCATGTAATTACTTTCTAATAAACGTCAATCAGTTTTTAACCAATTTGGAGTTTCAATACTTCCTACATCAACATTTATTTACATTACATATGTTGCAATATACATTTCAGAATGTCGAAACTTCTAGGTACTGAGTTTCATTTCAGATAAATTACGATTTCTTTACTGTAGCTCAGTAATTTCATGTCCAGCGGTCCTTCTGTCCTCCGTTGCGTCCGTTGAAGGGCCGCTGTGAGTCGTAGGTCCTTCACACGCACATTATCTCATAAACCACCGACGAACATCCATAAAACAAACACAAACTAAAATAAAACAAAAGACGGTGAAAATAAGCAGGGAAACACGACATGGACATCATCAACGGACAAGGGAATGACTCCCGAACTCGAATCACCCACTCCCACACTTCCCCACCTTTAGATGAGGAGCAGTGCTATTGCCCTTGCGTGCGGAGAACGAGCTGCGAAATTAATGTGTTGTCAAAGATGAAATAATTACATATTAAAAGACAATTATTAATAAGGGTAGCAACAGCGCCACCATAAGGCGCCTTTAATGTAGTTGTCGTACTATAATCCTCATCGGTACAATGTTCTACATGTTTGTACAATTATAAAGGGTTTCATTATCTAATTATCCTAAAAATTTCAAGACGATTGACCGTTTCGGACTCGAGGTAAGTTTGATTCAAGTTCAAACCATTTGCAACTGTACACTTCCACTCTTTAACATGATAATTTTTTAATGAAACGTGGAAGAGAATTGAAGTTGAAGGTATGTTTGCCCGTATGAATGTGTTGATCCAGCATCAGTCGCATTTGGATATATATACTTCGAAAACCAACTTGATTTTAGGTAGTGTCCTACAGTACATGGCACGATTATGCGTACTTTTTCCTCCGATTCGCCCCTTTTTCTTGTGTATACTCTTTCAGAACCCAGATGGTTTTTAGAACCAAGTTTCTTACTGTTCGTGAGAAATTGAGAAATATCATGAACAATAAAAATACATGAAATATTTAAAATACTTGACAAAACGCCGCCGATGAATAAAAACCTGTCGCATCTGAAATGAAATAAAAAAGACATGTGACTTAACATTAAATACGTTTTCATTAACGCTAATCAATGAATATAAAATGGGTTATCATTTAATTAAACAAATCGATAACAAATTAACTATTTCAATGTATTAGGGGTCATTAAAACTAGAATTAGATTAGAATGCAACCCTTTTACAGTGCCGATCCGGACGACGGACGACGTCTATGAGGACGAAAGGTAAAGAAGACCGCGGACATACGGACCTCCAACTTGAAACAAGAGATTATTTTTAATTCAACTTTATAATTTTCTTAAGACGGCTACTAGCATTTTATTGTGTAAGGTGAGTTTACAATAAATTATATTAGTAGAACAGTAGTATAAAAGTATAAGGTAGACGACACAGTGATCAAGAGCGTTAACGCTTTATGCCAGACAACTATATTTTAATATTCAAACCGAGGACCAGAACTATATTTTCTGGATTTGATTGTTCAGAAAGTTTATTTGATTATGTGCTCACAAAATCATAAACTTATTAGGCAGTGGTGTAGCCCACATGTCACAGATGAAATAAGAAATCGAGATTATTTTTATTTTTTCACAACGCAATATACCTGATGGGATACACAACTCAGCTGTTTGTAGTAAATGACATATTACATACGCACTCGTATGCGTCTGTAGTGTATAAAGCAGATGACAAATCTACGAACATGACGTATCATACATTGAAATTTTTTATTACGTTTTTAATCCCTTTAAGAATTAAAGATTTTTTTATCTTTTTAAGAATGAAATCATTGCGTTACATTTTCTATTCTGAACGTTCACAGATTTTAATCCTTCTGTCGCCATTAGCCACCGTCTTTAGTATTTCTACAATTTTATCATTCTTCAATTAAATCTAGATAGTAAAACTTAGATCGTAAAACATATTTTAATATATACAAATGATAGCCGGTACAACAGTTACCATCATTACAACATTAGCCATTACATTTGATGGCACTGATCAACCAAGACAAGACAAGACAAGTATGCATTAAGAAACGACAAGAGAAGAGATAAAGGAATCAGCTATTACATTCACATTAGCTTGAGAATATGTTAAGGAATTAAAGTAGTCATTTGTGGAAGAATAGAGGAGACACGTAAAGGAGCATATCGCGGATGCGGACACACAGAGTATCTGCGGTCCAGACTGCTAATATCCAATATACAAAGATCGCAAATGTCACAAGCATTCATTTTATAATCGCTACTTATAAAACGAAATGACGGTGACGAAGGAAAACGAGTCGCTGCACGCGAACACTCAAATTGACGAAAGTGCTTTACATCGAATTATTGTTCTAACCAAAATACCTGACTGGAAGTAATACATGAGGCGTTACTAGGACTTTTTTGTTGTATTTATTCAAACACTCATGTCTCAAGAATATTTAGAAAAAAGTTAGTGAGATTGTAAAAATTACCAGATTTATGTCTTTAAAAAATATCCTCAAATTTTCGGACTGCCGCCTTAATATTTCAGACAGTTGCATTTTGTTTTACGGAGTAGTACGTATTTAAGCAACATAAAAGTTTAATTCGATTTATTTTCTTTTCGACTTACAAGATCACGATGCTCAAGACCTACCTGAAAAGTAATAAAATCCTTATGGCATGACGACAAAATGTCCGCGAGAGTAGAATTAATCGAGAATTTTATGATCACATTTTATAAGAATAAAACATTTAATGTTCTTGTCAAACATACAGGACGTATAAAACTTGTCTTCCAGGAGATAAAAAAACATAGAAGCAATATTTACCTAATAACTAATTTAGAGTTGTACCTGAATCAAAATTCGACATCATTAGGGCAACTCGGGCAAATATGGTCGGATGTTTGGAGATTATAAAATGATATTTCGTTAAGTCGAAGCATGTCAAGATTGCTAAACATTTACGAAACAGAGATCTTCATGCCTCAAAACCATATAATTTCGTTAGACAAATCACCAACCATTAATTGTGACGAAATGACGACAAATTTGTCATCGTGTGTGTTAATGGAGTCACGTACTAAATGTCACTGTGCGAAAACTTCACGGAGAGCGTCATCTCCAGCAATCAGCGCCCTCTGACAAAGTGCTGAGCGTCGGAGGGAATAACGCCGACAGAGTTATTGCGTTAAAAACAAATATCAAACATAAGACCACGTTGTATTAGTAAATGTCCCGACACGGCGTCTGACGTCATAGTAACGTCGTTCAATTATATCAACGTTCTTTTCTAGCTAGTGTGTAGTATGATTGTTTTCTTTTTTCCATTCAAGTTTTAGTTTGACAGATATGAAGTGCTGAAATATACGAATATTTCTATGGCGAGAGTGAAATAGAAATAAAATATTTTTTTAGTTAATTTTATGATATTTTTGTTAAGTTTTTTACGATGTAGATAGCAGTGGTACTAAACTTATAAAAGTTATCTTTATTTATAGTTAATAGTTTTATCTCTAACACTCATTAAATTGGCTTACTTGAACTTATTTTGCTATTTCTGAAGATTTGTCTTGAAGCACACAGAGAAAGGTTGCTGCGTTTGCCTGCACCACCTTTATATTTACAGAGATTGGTTGTTGTGTTTTCAATTCTAAATGTAAAGTCCAATAATTTTGAAAGCTACTTTTCTAATAAATTTATTTAATATCGTTACTTTATAATTAAAAGTTGCCTCACTGTCTTACTCAACGAGCAAAATACGCATTGACTTAGTAGGTCTTGTTATAATTTAAAACTTCTCAGTGGTTTATCTTTCTGAGCTAATAGAATTCTAAAAGGTCAACAGAACTTCCTTTCATGATTTATCTATAACATTTTCTTTTAATAGTATAGTTTTTCTTCAAAGGGCAAGTAAAGACTATCATCACCATGCGGAAAACCGGAAACAGGACGTGTGACTGATTTGACAAACTTTCTTTATCCAGACAAATGACATAGAAGACAAGATAAATTGAGATGTCTAGTCGACCGTCAAGAATCATCTAAGCAGCACGCTTATTGTAGTTTAGAGGTCTAAAAGTTTTGTTCATCTTTCTCTTTTTCTAGACTTCTTAATGTCTATTGAAGAACACTTGGATATGAAGTAACATTATTGGTGAAACATAATGTGCATACGTTTTGACTAGGACACCTTAGCATAGATTATCTAAAAATGTCTTTACAATAATCCTTCCAACAGGATACCAAGCTAGTAATGATGAAAATTTTATTCACTTGATTATTTTCAGTTGAGCTGTGAAATTTGGGCAGGACAACGTCTATCGGTTTTGAATATACTTTTATTACTTCTGAATTATAAAAATTATGATATTCCTTCAATAACAACAGCCACGAGATAATCACAAATTACCGAATTCTAAGAAAATCCCGACACAATACGACGTATTGTACTCGTACTCGTACTCGTAGTGTAAACGTCGTTTGGACGTTCCAAATGGGCAACCAAGCGTTGCATTGATTTTTGGTAATTGCTACAAGTTTCTTCGCTTTGGACAGACTGCAAAGACATTAATCTTTCTGATTTTCAATAAGAAAACGATGAGTTCATGATAATAGGAAGTTTAAATTGATAAGTAGAGCGTAGCGAGTGGTCTGAACTAACTTACAAAATAACAACTTATTGATTTTGATTGCTATTATTTATTGTGTGGTCTTTATTAATATTCATAACTCGGAACGGTTAATTAATTGTGTTTTATAACTGTTTTATATTGAATTTGCAATTGTGATTGTGTTTTGAAGTCTTATCTTTTCAAAAGTGTTTATTAGACAAAAGTAATAACAATCTAAAAATAAATTATACAGTTGTCTTCTTTTTACAAGAATGTTGCACTTGTATTAGCAGTGGCTTTCGAGGAAAATGCAAGAGCGGAATGTGCCTCAAAATCTATAATCTGACATTTTGCTGCAAATGACCTTTTGTTGTTGTTGCAAAATGCTTGCTGTATCCAGTTATAATTTACTGATTTAGAAAATCAAACGTGTGGATTTTTACCCTAGATGTTGTAAGGATATTGATGAGGTCCTTTCAGGGCCCTCACTTTATGATAAGGCACTGGTAAGGATTGCAGTGCAGTCAGATAAACCTTGTAGCGTAAATCTTGTATTCTGGCCTGCATAATCTTATTATATATTTATAAGTTTATATAGAATTTCTTTATTGGTAATCTCATGGCTGCCCGATCGTGGTCTTACTGGATATTTCATAGTAGGTCTAGCCTTATGTGTAGCTGACAATACCCTGTCGAGTTAGCCCCGGTAGGACATGCCTTATGAGACTTGGTCCTCGTTGTACCACTCCTAATAAGGTAATCGGGCATCGTGCTATAGTAGCTATTCAAATATGTAAAAAGAAATTAAGGAAAATCTATACTCTAAATGAAAAGTTATACAATGTTACAGAAATACATAAGAAAGTGTTCAACTTCCTTGTTTCACTGAATTCATTTTATTAATGAAAGCTTAATATAATTTTAATGAGAATGTTAATTTCTCACTTGAAATCTTACGGTGATGAGTAAGTGTTAAACTGCTTTAGAATTTGTCATGTAAGGGATTTGGTATTATCAATTGTTATTACTTTTTCTTTTTTACATGTATGAAATGAACAGACGAAGGACCACCCACAGAATTATTTTAAACATTTATTTTTCACATTAAAGGCCTGTACTGACGAAGACACATTCTTCGGTTGTGTCTTTATATTTTAAATGCTTTATTGAATATTAGAGCGACACAGAAACAATAACGTTTTGACATTGATTTTGAAATTGTATTCTCTTTTATTTTGGATTTTTTGGAAACTGTGTCTACCACAAAAATTAAGCTGTTTAAAGAGAATCCTCTCACTTCACTCGCTCTTATTTATTTATTATATGTGTAAATTACGTTATAGTGGAAAAACGAAATCAACGGTCCGAAGGACAAAATTTTAGAGGCAGTGATGATTCAACACTTGACTATATTCTCTCTGGGTTAAAGTAATTGTTCACAAGTCCGCACTGCTCGCATTATACACATTAACTTTAATGAACAAAACGCGGTGGAGAAGCGTTTGCATGTCATCGGCAGAACCATAGAGATAATACTAAAAGCCCTAGTTGTCTCTGCATGTCCTTCCTTACTTCTTCCTTATCTTCCACCAATTTTATTCAATAAACCCAATACATTTATAAATCCATACTATTATTTATATGAAATTAAATATACATTGATTAAATTTTAAACTTATATTTTATTATATTAAGTCAGGCATTAATCTCGGTCTACACGAAAAGTGTGATCGTCCCAATAGACCTTTAACTAAATTCAAGACCACATCGCATCGCGTTCTATCGTCACCTGCAAATGGACAGAACAACCAAACACAACCTGAGTTCCGTCCAACAACGGACCTTTGTACTGACAAAAAGTTTCCCACTGAGTCAACTTAATGACACAGCTCACCTATAAATTATCACATTTAATAAGTGAAATAAATACTTACATATTAACTCAATACTTTCTATGTATTGACACGGTTCCTATAGAGGTGGACACTGGTGTCACCAGATTTGTGACAGCAGAACTAATCAAAAATTTAACTTGTAATGTTAAAAATATTTTATAGCTAAATTTTTGTATGTGTGCTTGAACCTATATACTCGTATGTACATATGATCTTTTATCATATATATGTAATAAAAGAGTTTGTATATATATAACTGAGAGGTATATTTAGTAGTCTATGTTCCATCCCATGCAGGGTAGGGGTGGCCGGGGTGGCATTCATCAAGGGAGGACAAGAGACACGACGAACCACCCAGTTAATTGTCCAGCACTTACATCCGTCACTCAAGACACTTACAGAGTACTGAACTAAATGAAATTTCAGCTTGAATCTGCAGTGCAGAATGTGTTGCTTGCCTCTATATATATATATACGAGTACGTGTGTCATGAAATGCTGCGGAATGGGAAACTGGGGAACTCTAATGATCTCCGTCCATCTTCTAGTACACTCTGCAAACCAAATAATAAATTGACAACATTTTTGAAATCATTTTCGTTAGTTTCTTATTAGATAATATTAGCATTGTTTAGAAATTTAATATATAATGGTAAAACTAGCGCCATCTGTATATTTTTGACGGAAACTTCAATGTAAACATTTTGGAGTCACTTTGAAGATGAGTATAATTTTTTTTGTCATGAAAGAGTTCATTTACAATTAAGTTTCTCACAGTCGTTCATATGAAATGTCTATTTTATTGCTACAAATGGGGAAACAACTCCACCTGTCAGAATACAAATGAAAGATAAAGTTGATGCGAACTATAATTGAAGTGCAATAGTAATAGAAACGGCATTTATGTATATATATTACATGTAATTTTCCCGTCTTGGCTTCTATCTCTTCTCCTCAATAAGTATTCTAAATTTGCCAAGGAATATAGAGTAATATAGTTATAAACATGTTCAGTAAATTGAGAAGTTCAGTATTTTAGATGTTCAATACTTCGGGGTCGTCAATGTCCCGGAACGTAATAGGTAAGATTGAGCTCAGTCTCTGGTCTCTGGTCTCTAGGCGAGTTGCTTGATGGCCGAAAGACATTTACGACATATGACGTAAAGATTGTGATGGTGTTGAGATCCATTATTATCCCCCGAGGGTTGTTATTTCATCGTTCTCGTCCATGTCGACGTCGACGTCCATGGACAAACCAAGCAGCACTATGACATGGTTCCATTGGTAATGGGAATGAGAAATTCACTGAATGCCTGGACTCAGGTTGAAGAATAATGTAACTCTTACACTCTTATTTAGAAAAATATTTCATCTTCATTATTAAAATCAAAAATAACATAATTGTGAGTGGGAATGAGGCTAACATAGTTTTCTTTTAATTTGGGAATATTGGATCTTGTAAAGTTCTAAAAAAACAAAGAAAATGTAAATGTCGTAGGTGGAAGATTAGCTTCTGCTAGATAATGTACCACCTGGGATGATTTAATATGCTAAACATTGAAGTGAAAGAAAGTTCAATTCTATTGGAAGACGACACAGTGTTATATTTAGACCAGAGTTATATTTTCTGGATTTGGTTGTTATCAAGTAAATTATTATATATATACAACGGTTATATAATTATTTTTATAAGCTATGTTCTTCATCCATCAAAGACTTTCTTCTCTATTGCTTATCTTGACAATTTACACATATATCTGACTCAACAACTTTTAAATTTATATTTAACCTTTCAAGATTACACAAGGATTATTTACAGTGTACTTCACCATGTACACGAGTATATCACTACATATGTATTTGAAGATGTTCGTAACCTTTGTCCATTGTCCTTTTTGACGACCAGTCTGTAAATAACAAAATAGCTCCATGAAAATTGACATAAGCGCTACATATGGCATGTATAAGAACTAAACAAAATATAATATATTGCTATACATAAATCTTATATAGTTGGCTTTGCAATTAAATTCTGAAATTACATTTTGTAAACTGTATTTCATACAAATCATTTTTGTTTCATTTAAATATGAAGAAAATTGAAGTTCTTGTGTTCTGTGTGAGTCTGAGTGACAACGATTGGTGGAACAGAAAACCAATCAGAAAGATTGATGATTGGCTGTTGATTATGGTTTATGGGGTATTACATGTGAGATAACATTTCCAAAATACATTGATTATCAATTTGAATAAGTGCTAAGATCCTAAGCACTGAAAGTAATGCATCGTCGTATACAATCATCTAAATTTAATCCAAATTATTAAAAGCTATTAGAAGTACAGTATAAGCTCTTTAATTCGGCCTCAATAATCTGGAATCGATTGAGCGATTTTTCTAATTGAAAAGAAGTTTCCAAAGACAAAATTGTGATATTTTATAAAATAAATATTGATTGCTTGTGTTTATATTTTTATGTAGAGTGATTTATTTATGATATTTCCATCAAAATTATCTTCTAACTTTAAATACAATTACATCCAGTCGTTATTAACTGAGTTCACATTCTTAAATATTTGTAGTAGAAATAGCATTTCTCCCCTGTGATATTTTTGTATATACCCAATATATTATCAGCAATCTATAATACTAAAGACTGATCTTTATGTCGGCGATTTTCTGAACCAATATTTTCCGCCACCCCTGTGTGAGTTACTTTTATTTTTGTCCTTTAGTAATAATCATAATTTTGTTAACAAAACATTCGTAAAGTAGAAGTAACATTACGTACCATGTTAACAAATCACTTGTGGCACGTTGCTGTACACGTGTAAAGCAAAAAAAACGAATAAAAAAGTAACGTAGAGTTCGAATCCGCGACCCCAGGCATTTATCGCGGAACAGCACAGGTCGGGGACCAATTTTGTAGATATATGCTGCTAACGAAATGATAGCCACTTGTCAAATGTTCAAATCGAGGGTGAACTTCCTTGCCAGTGATGGTCGATCCTACATGCGCGAGTATGTTGGTGAATACCGTCGTTTTAAATAATGTACTACATGGAAAATAGATGCTGCACAACTTTAAAGCAAATTACTATAAGTTTTAAAGAGTAGAGCATTTTAACTTCATGGGACTTTGGGAAAACTGTAATTTTATAGCCCCTTAATTACTAGTAATGAGTGCATAAATTCAGTAGCGCATCTAAAACTGAGCGTCCTGGCGGCCAGGGACCTGATCTCCAAAGAGGTCGGTTTTTTAAAGAATAATATATAATTAATTAAATTTTTTATGCAATAATAGTTAAAAATAAACATATGTTAAGAAATAACAATACGCCTCTCCTCAAATCAACGTAATAGTTTACAATACGTCCACATTTTCATGAGATTATATTTTTTAAAATCTTTAATTTAATCTATAATATAAGTACGTTATTGAAAGATTGGTATGGTATAATTTCTAAATCTTACTGAGGATAGCTTTGAGAAATTGCCATTATAACGAATCATTGATCTTCAATTTAAAAAAAAAGTTTTCCAATTAATCCATATCAACAGTTACTCTCTCACTTTCACATGCGTATACTTCAATCTAAAACATAGAAATTTGTATAGGTGTTTAAAAAAGTTTACTTGACCCTTGTCTAAAAATATTGATCTTCACTGATACTAAAATACTTTGCGGTAATTCTTACAACTAAGTTGCCACACTTCGTTCGGTAAATACAAAAAGTACTTAGAGTATTTGAAGCTCTTGCATTATTTATCCACTGAATTGTGACTGCAGTATTTGTATCAAATATATTACTACTATTACATCTTATTCTCCTCACCCTAAATTTTCCATTTCCCTAACACATTTTCCATAGTCTGCCACTTGGGTGTCAAGAATATATATGTTGTCATAGTTATTTTATATGACCAAGAGATAGGAGAAAAACAGTTGATGCACTTTCATAAATATGAATAAAAGTTTAGATTATTTGCCAAGTCCATATTCTTTTTAAGAACTGTTAATAAAAGTGAAACGGTATTTTATATTGGTTTGTTTGTGTCCACCTTTCTCTTACCCTAAGTACCCCAAAAAGAAAATAACACGGAACTGTCAAATTGGGGATCGTGAGGGCCAGTCAATATCACTACTTTTCTACAGTATTTGATCGGGTAAACTTTACAAATAACAGGCAAATCAAAATGGCAAATGAACTTCAACATCATGTTGTTATCCCTATTGTTTTTGACTTAACTACACTAACATTGCAGAAGAACATATAACGTTTCCATTATATGGCAAAAAGGGTCATATTATTGGTCAAAATGGAAAACGTCCATATTCAAAAGAAATAACTAGAACATTTGTAGTCTACATCCTACAGTTCATGCTGAAGGTCTGGATATTCAGAACTCTGTTGCAGCTATCCTAAATCAAGCACCACCCGTCCGTGGAATACTTACGCCATGGAATACTGCCATGGAAGTACAAGTAACGTCCCGATAGAACGCCTACATCAATGTCCTTCCAATTGCTTTCGATGGCGTATCCACACAACTTACGAGGTAAACGTGGGTTACACATATGACTCTCCCAGGGACGCTTTGATCAAACTGATGGAATCTTTAAATTGACCTCGAATGTAGCATTCAATGTGACGCTGGGGGCATGTGCCAGTGATTGAAGATAACTATCGCTGTACCAAATATCCAGGAGAAAAAATAAAGATCTATGGATATGTACTTCAAGTGGGAAAGACTGAGAGAAGAGGGTGAGAATAGAGAGGGGGGATGGATTAAAAGTATAGACTAGTATAAATGGAATATGTAACTGAATTATTTATATTATTACTAATCCATAGTTTATTAAAGTGATTTATAAGTGATTCTCTTATGACAATATATATATATTTTTTTAAATATATTTATTTAACGTCGCTCTATTTCCGATGCTGAGTCCTATAACAAACGATCTCCTACTATGTTTGTAGTGTCTTACCGGAAAAATATGAGTTCTAATTTTTAATCTAAAATAAATTTTTGTAGGTTTGTTTTATTATTGAATAAATAAGTTCTAATTGTATTGATCTTAGTTGACCATATTATCCAAAGCGCCTGAGAACTGACAAGTGATCCAGTAATACGTTGAGCTGCCTTAGACATGTGTTCCCGCCGATAAAGAAACTCTTAATTCCACCCAATAAGCACAGTCTTAAGTAAAAGACTAAAAGTTGTAGTTGCAGAGACTACCCTACTTTCTGCCACCCCATTAATTCACCCCATGTGAAAGCTGTCGAAATAGTGAAGCACACACTATTGCACTAATTTAATGTTTTCGAACTTCATCCATTTGGAAACACCCGTTGCATTCAAAGCTAATTTTACTTAGCACCATCCCTTCAGTTCTCAGTAAAGTGTAGTTTATTATAAACCCTTGTTGATACTTTTCTTTCTCACTCCTCATTGTTCTACTATCAAACATAACTGTAGCTTAATCAAACAAAATACCTTGCTTACATTATTTGTTAGTTAGTTTCGTTATGTGGATCTTCCACAAAACTAGAATTTTTTTTTAGGTTATGTCTCAATTATGTCGTAACTACTGTAATGTTTTTGTTACGCTGATTTTTATTTCCAAAACAATTTTCGATTATTAAGTCGAAAATAAATGTATATTAATTCGAAAATTGGAGCATACTTTGCCCAATTTTACACCACGAAGTTCATTTTGTTGTAGCTGTTTATAATATAGTTTTGTACACAATCAAACTTTAGTTCATCAATAACTAAAGCATCACAGCATAGTTCTAGTTAATGGAGCCGTGTGCCAAAGCAACGATCGCTGCTGAATACTGATGTTAAGGACATTTTATTATTGGAGAGAAATTCAATTAGGTACTGATTGCAATCACTTGTCTTTTTAACACTATAGAATGAATAACTATATATATATATATATATATATATATATATATATATATATATATATATATATATATATATATATATATATATATATATATATATATATATATATATATATATATATATATATATATATATATATATATATATATATATATATATATATATATATATATATATATATATATATATATATATATATATATATATATATATATATATATATATATATATATATATATATATATATATATATATATATATATGTGTATGTGTGTGATAGCTGTTATTTATTACTTCTATAAGTTATTAATAAAGTATTTGAATGTAATAAATTAATGCCTAATGACATTAACTTACAATTAATGTATGATAATTTTAATTCACTTATTAATTATAATAAATTACACCTTAGTAACTATATGAGTTAATAATAGTTGCAGTAATTATTACCACATAATTATTTTATGTATTCAATCATATTTATTGATTATAAATATTTAGAATTGATCATGAAAACTGTTAGATACGCTTGTGTCAATTAATTACAACTGCATGTGTGTTTGTATTGTGTTTTTATCTATATATGAATGTATATTTCCCATTAAATGTTTTATTCACGTTGTCGCAAGAACGGATGAATGAAACGGTCGTTTTCCGTTGCTAAACAATCTCTTCGTGGCGATCGGTCGTGATCGGCATTCAAGTGATCTTAATATTCCGCCCTGGTGGTTTTTATTTGACTGTTTCCAGCTAACCTCTTGCCACCCTATTATTCTTCTGGTTAACGTAACGTATATTTAGAGGGTGAGACTTTGGGGGTGCTGTAAATACTTAGAAGCAATGTGTCACTGCTGTAGTCGTAGAGTATTACCTTCCCCTCCTTCCCATCTCATTTCGTCACACTTTCTATAGTGGAGGCTCATTGATATCAGTTTGTTTGCGGATACACGTACCCAGTGACAGTTTATCGCAGTGCAGTGAGTGATTGTCCTCTGCATGCCACACTCATGGAATCACCGGGAAAATAATAAGTTTGCTATGTTTGTATGTGTAGACGTATATATAATATGCGAGTACGTCTGCAGAAAACTCGAGAAATTTGCAATAAAAATCAGCAAAACGCAAAATATGGATGTTTACTAACATTCATAAAGCAAGTCTAGAGAAACTGTTGCTAGGAAAGAAAGAAAGAAGAAGGTGGCGAAGAGAAAAGAAGGAGAAGAGTGGCGTGGAACAGTGAATGGAAAAGAAAGTTATTGATTTCAATTTAGTTAATTCAATAATGAGTAAGGAGTTTGTAAACTAAAGACCCTCCCACTCAATGACGCTTTATAATAACATGTGATAAATATTCAACTTGTTAAACATTTTCTTTCAAAATTTGAACTGAAATGGATGATTACTTTTGAAGCTATGTTGCATATCTGTTTTATAGAAAGGTCATCAAACGTTACTAGAATTCTGTATTTTCCTCTTTATTTAAATTTACTGGTTTCTAATTTCACATTTTCTATGCAGGACTCGATGCCAATCTACGATATTAAAATAGTCGTGTATATATTTTCTAATTACATTTCTTGACCATAGAGAAAGTCATCGTCCATAAATTGACCGTGTGGCGATTCTTCTTCCACCAGTAAAATAGTGTAGTACACCCCTAAAACTAATGGGAATTAAAATAAGAATAAATTATCGAATTAAACGTTCAAACATAATGACCTTTCGTGAAATAGTAGTTAACTAAAGTAATATAATACATCAGTACAACAAGGCTACGGGTGCTACGTTACACGTAGAATGACGTAGATATAGATATACCATCTGTAGTTCAGGAATACAGCGGAACTAAACAACAATACGGAGTCATATATCGTTTCTTGAAGTATAGCTGTTTCATACATCAGGTTAAATACTAGCAGTCCGTGTTGTGGCTGAGTTAGATGTCCCCTGCGACACATTCAGTGCCGCTGCCACTACTGCTGCTGACCCGCTCTCTCTCCAGGACCCGCGCGAGATAAAGGGGTTACAACTACGATTCTCAAATCCTCTTTAGAAATTTTAGTAAAGTCTATTCTATGAACCAAATAAGGAAATTTCCCAAAATAGTTTCCTCTACCGTCTTATCTTAAAGTCATAATGCTCGAATATTTGGGACAGATGACTCATTTGGATGATCTTATATTCTTCGTCTTTTACGTAAAGCATACTAAGATCTTAGTTAAAATGAAATATTATAACAGATATTAATTTTTTACACAAATATAAAAATTAGTTTCAGTTTTTATTATAGTGGCAAGTGTTCTTCAGTAGATCTTCTAGGTAACTTTTTAGAAAGAGATATTTATCAATAACAGACTATTTATTCGTGAAACCTAATAGAGAATGTTTCAATCTTTTGAGAAACTCTGCTTTTCTATATCGTAGTAAAGGGTCAAACTATAAGCACCCTTTGTGTTAACGGTTTGTCTTCAGACTGGACTTCAAGAGTTCTGGAATGGTCTGTACTCGTACATGGTGGACTTTGAAGTTGGCCAGGTCGCCCACACAATTATCCCGGTGGTGTTTCCCATGTCGGTGTTTGATTTAATACTCCCCAAACGAAGGAAATTGAGAAGGGGTGTTTGGGAACAATTGCTACGTGCGGTACATGCTAGTAGCTATACTTATCTTCTGTGAAATGGTTAAAGATACTTTGTTAAAAAGTTGGGTTTTAAATTATTTTATTTGTCTGTCTATTCAGACCACAGCAGAATGGTCCAAATCATGAATCTAGCCAAACAAAAGTTCAAAATTAAATTAAACCATTATAATAAAATTATTTCATTGCTGTGTATCAATTTAAGTTTTGTCGAGTCAATTTCTGATTTACATTCGACCTTTCCAACATTAGTCTGTGAGAATTATTTGCCAAAATAAAATATTTAGTACGTTTCGGACACACTAGACACAGCCAATCATTTTAGTTTGGAACTGTATTAGTAATTGATTTTCTTTCCCAAAGAAAATGAACGCGATACTAACAACAAACATTTCTAATGCAATAATGAATAAATCTGGGCCACTGTTACCCCGAACAGAGGGTTGTTTTCTGTACAATTTTTTAATCCGCTAATCTGTATTCCTTCCACCACGTTTCAACTTAAATGTTCGAACAAGCAACATAAAAGCCTCAGTTTATTTTTCAATTCACTAAAAATCATCCCCCAACTGAAAAAAATCCTCGTTTTAGCTCTTGTAACGGGATTTGTCATTTGACACGACCTCTCCTTGTGGGCTACGTGGGTGGGGGTTGGGGTTTGAGGGTGAGTAGCTCACAAGAGTTACCAGTGTTTTTTATGTTTAGGGGAGCCTTGGGGCAACAAGTCGTGCAAGTGATATTACACTAGAAATAACGTATACGGGATATTAGGGAGTGTTGTAATGGTTTGGTATGACATCGTAAAACAGGATATTAAATGATAAACGACATCCGATTGAAATATTTTTTTTAACTTCTTATAAATGTGTAAGTAATGTTTCTTTATTGGTATTATAAAATTGGTAAGATGGGAAAGCGCAGGGGAATGTAACGCAATATAAGACAAAATATATTTGTCGTTATTTTTTATGTTTGTATACTTCTTTTTATAGGATTGCTCCTTTTTTAATATTACTTTAGCATGAAATGTTGAGGATATATGGAAATGGTTTACCTACTTAACAGTTTCTTATTATTAAAATTAATTAAACATTTGCGCGTATTTCCTTTTTTTGCAATGTCTTTCTTCAAATCCTGGTGAAGGTCACTGTTTCTAGTACTTTGTTCTGGAATCTTTGTTGTTCTAAATTTGTTGTTTGACCCTTAACTGGATACCAGAAATATAAGTCCACACTGGTTTTGGATCAAGTAATAAAGTAACAGCTTTATCTCTTGTGTACTGATAGAGTGCAATTCTTTTCAGTCTGTTAGTACAATTTTATCTGTTTTCTATTATGTTTTCTTTTCTTCTTCAAAACTTACTCTTTTCAGCGCACCTTTGAATCTAATTTAAAACTCAGATTATCAGAGCGTCAAGATGAGAGTAACACTTAATAGTAAAGAGAGACACATAGTACGACGAATTTTCGAAATACTCTATTCGGAAGGTCCTGCAAGAACAATTTATGTTGTCTTCATTAAATATCGCGACCGTCAACCTTTTCGTAAAAATGATCACTCTATTCTCAACTATTTAAGATATAATGATTTGTTTTATATTAAAAATAAGGACTTGTGTAACCACATGTCATATGGCTCCCTGCATAAAAGTCGAACTTTGACGAAACTTATCTCAAGTCCCAAACGGCCAATCACTTTTAAATAATCCGAATAAATAAATAATGTTATCTTATATAATTATACAAAGCTTGACCATATTATTGCACTATCATAAGCTATTTAAAAGAATCATACTTTAGTGCTACTTCAGATTTTCGTCCTTTGAAGCTTTCGACTAATCTGCATGTAAAGCAAGATGTTCCTTGACTTTAACAGTGACGTCATTAGTTTTAATTAAAAATGTCTACGGCATCAAGATATAGAATATGATAAAATATCTCAAATCTTCTTCTCTCTGTGATATTTCCAAGAATGTTCTAATTAAACAATTTCTATAAAATATAAAACAGAATTTCCTTTGACTTTTCATTGTATCATTTTTTTCAAGACAATTTCTGTGAAATTGTTTCTTTTTTAGTCTATTGAAACGATAACTGTATCTGACACCCTCTGTCTACAAAAAGATCAACAAGAATTAACTCGTATTAGAGCAATTCCCATGGGGGGTGATGGGGAAGGGGGCGCAATACGAAGTACCAACACCACTAGCACTACCACCAGTACACAGCACGTGTATTTGGTGTCTAAAAGTCTAAATAATCAACTTTGAACCCTTGTACCCCGTACCCCATACCACACCCTCGTCAACCATCTCGTCTCATCATCAGCTCATGTTCACGTCTTTGTTCCTTTAAATTTGCTTAAAATTAACTTTTTACTGCTCGTTATATACGACAGTACACTGTTAAATTAATAATTTCTTTATGTTTACACTGTAAACTATAATTTATTTGAAAAGCGCGATTATCTATTATTTGACAATCAAAAGGATTGATTATTAAAGAAACAAATAGTTAACTATCTGAAGCTCCTATTTCAATGAAAGAAAATTCTCTGATAAATTTTCTTCAACAAACTAGTGAACTGTATCAATATTTCCGTAGCGTTTTCACCGGAAGTAACCGAGTTTTATGCGTCATGGTTAAAGAGTAGAGAAACCGGAAATGACGTGTATTTAGTATTGTCGTCACGTGTGGCCAACCGATACAACTATACAATACCATAAACCAATAAAATAAAGTTCCAATGTGAATAAAACTAGGGTGGAGAAGCAGAAGTGGGGAAAGAAGGGTGAAGAGAATGAAGTACGTCTTTGAAATTAAAATATTCTATAAGTTTGGTAATTAATTTACAATAGATGTAGTTATCCTCTAAACACATCACTTAAACTCATGTATTATTTACGTAATTTTTTTACCTTATATTACGTTTTATTATTTACTGTTACATTAAATTTTTTTTGCAACTATACTAATTTAATTTGTAAAATTATTAATTTGTATTGAAATATAACTTTTGTTATGCAATCTTATTAACATATTCTGTAACAGGTAAACATTTTTATGTCAAATTAAATATTGTAGATGATTTTTCTGCTATATTTTTACCCTAACGACAGTTTTACTCCGTTAAAATTATATGATATTAAAAATGAGTCATTAAATTATTAATTAAATACAAATTAGTACACTTGAAAGAAATATTCTTCAATTAAGTCAGCAAGTATTCTCTGAAAGGCACAATTCATAACTGTTATTTCCATAGACCTTTAAAATTTACAGCAAGACCGCTAATTGTTTCGCGGAGACTCATTACTCATTAGTTTACCTGTCGACTGACAGGCGGCGCGTCTGTCAAGATATAACAATAGTTGTCACGTCATGAACCGTAAATGAAATTCATTGCTTGACTTGTAAACTCATTTTCGTTTGGTTTAATTAGCTGTTATCAGGGCCGCTCATAAGCATAGGCTACGTATGCTGTAATTTATGGGCTCGTCAAATAATTAATTTGGAAGAGACTACAATAAGAATGTCTTTGCTTAAACACTGAGGTGCGGGCCTTCTTATAACCATAAATGACGTATACGCAGGTATTTTGCGTAAGCTAAATCGGTTCTGGTAACAATTTAATTTCCTTATAAACTTTAATCTTAAACTTAAACTTAAATGCAACTCTGGTACTCATTTTTACTTTACAGTTCGCAATAATCCAGGTTGAAAATTATCTTACAGTGCAAGACTTATACTTGCTAGTTTGCTACAAGCTAATTAACCTGTTGCGTTATTTTGCATTACATTTTCTACTTGTGAAGTATTGTAATTAAGACAAAGTGTCATCACTCTTACGTGGAATTAATTTAATATATTTATGTTATTTAGAATAACCCATAGTTGTACAAATTGCACGAACCCCTCCGTATTCTGTTCTAACTTTTGAATGAGTTTGGGAAGACTAGGACGTGGCACACATGTTCCCTTCCCCCATCCAGGATTCAGGATCCAGGAACCCGAGTCCAGGCAATTGCGAGTCCGAGTCCCATTTGTCCGCCACGAGACAAATGATAATGTGTTTTGTCATGAGGAGAGTGACCTATGTGCGGTGGGGCTCATGTGGGTCAGCGTCAAATAATGTGGACCAGTCTTATGTATAAAACAGTGGTACCCAAGCATAGGTATTGAATGAGCCATATACTATAAAATATCGTTTCAATAATTAATACAGTAAAGTCAAACTTTGAAGGAGTAATTCTATAGATCTCTAGTGAGTTATAGATTTAAAGGACATGAGCTAAATTTAATTTGTGTACATATTTATTTAGGTACATCAGCTTTCTGTCTGTAAGTACGAGTATGGGTATGTAAAATATAGAGAACAATTTGATATTACACTATACCTATTGTGTCAGTTCTATCTGGAGTAAATTGTAGGAAGATTGGTCTTTAAAGACAACCTTCATGTTGGAGAGGTTATTGAGATATTTTGTTCATTGACACACTATTTACTGAGAACGTAAAATCTTCTTTCTATTGCAATTTCTAACTAGGCACCGTTGGCATTTAAAACCGTTCAACTTCTTCATTTGGCGCATAAACGAAATACGGTTGTTTTTGTATTCTAACTTCAATTTACTTCCCCTGGACGAAGTCTTTGTTTTTACATTTAACTTGCAATGAAGTATGCACTCCTATATTCTCATTGCACATTTCCGGTGTCTGTTTTTAATCACGGCTAGGGCATTTACTATTTATATTTTACGTCCACCTGAAAATAAACTTTACTTCCAATACCATCCTAGAACCTTACTCGACAACAACTGGTGCAAGGGACCTCAACAATCGACAACCGCCTCCACCGCTCCTCTCTCCCCCATCGGTCAAGTACGATACATTGTATTCGTACTTGACCATTCTCATTTAATACGAAAACACTAAAATACAGGGCATTTATACAGCAATTCGAAATGTTATCACAAACATTAACAGTAACCTTACACATAATTTTTGTAAAACACTAATAAAATATTTACTACCCTTAGTTTTAGGGGTTGTATCTAGTATCTAGTATAGAGAACTAAGTGGTCACTCGATTCATTTGAACTACTTGACAAATGGTAATGAGTTTGTCGAATAACAACGAAATAAGGGATGGACATTGCTAGTTGTGGGTGGGTGGGTTGTTTTATGGTGTAAGGGTATATTACTTGGGGATGGTCTTCACATACCTTGTTTTTACGTCATTGACAAGGGTCAAACTGTTGAGAGTGACCGTTGACCGGGCACAGTAATAAATATCAGATACATTTGTTAGTGTGTTGTTTGAACACATCTATAATGAACTTATAGAGCACCCGTGCTGGACCGGGCGAACATTAGCTAAGATTAATTGAGACCTTAAATTAGTAAACGACACTTAGCGTAATTAAAAGTGATGGAATGTGTATAAAGGTCAGTGGTGAGGCTAGGGATGAGGAATCAAATTAATGTGATGCATTTCTAATAACGTTAAAAAATACTCTGTGTTAAGTTTTATAAAAACCTGTTTTCTATAAGGGATATCGCGTAAGAACTTAATCGAGCGCGAATTTATTAATTGATTGTTTATTTAATTCAATTATATATTTTTTATTCTATAAATCTCTATCTGGGGAGGAGGGATTTATTTATGAAGAAAATAACGAATGTCAACCTAATACAATATATTTTAAACGCTTACAGTATGAACGTATAATTACAACTCCTCTTATTTTTTTTTTGGACTAACAAATAATTTAACTTTAAAACAATGAACAATGGAAGAGTCCGTAGATATCAATAGACAAGAATTTCTTTTCTCTTGCGAACAATTATAAAAATTATGTAAACAGTCTTAAAACAGTATTAATTCAATAAAAGCAGTGTTGAATTTGCGGACACTTTTAATGAGAAATATTTAAATTAAAAACTATATAAAAATATGTTTGCTTCGATCCAAGCAATACTGAACACTGTATGAGCATAGCGTATAAGAAGTGTGAAATAAAACATACAATATAATTTTGAATTTGAACTAAAAAAACCTCATTCAAGTAGAACTAATACTGAAGTTTTAAAATATGACTGAATGTTAAATGTTGAAACTGAAGTAAAATATACATTGGAGGAATACAAATTTAAATCACTGTATTTTGAGAATCGGACATTGGAAGAAAGTACCACAATATATCGTTAAACGTGTTTTGATACCACCTATTGAACGGTGCCGATTTGATCAATCTAATTTTAATAGGGCCAGAGTTATTCCCGATTGTCGATGAGACAATTTTGCCTGAAATATGCCTAAAGACTATAAACAGATATTTGAAAGTAGAGACACTCTTAGGGAACGTTATTGACTTTATCTATGAATCTAATTTAATCTGTACATTTTAAATATCCTAAGTCGTATTTATAGACCATAAATCATATATTACAAATTTTTATAAATGTGTATATTGTTTTAAGTGTATCAATGATATGGTATACATTCTCTTCATTGCATTGTGATTATTATGTGTTCCGTTTAATTCTTATTTTTTAGTTTGTTTGTTAATTAATAGAGACTTGATTGAAAATAAACAATTACATGATATCAAATATTACCCCTAGAGGGTTCCAGGGTTGCCATTCATCAAGTCACACACACACACAGACACACTTATTTTTATCGTTGATATACTTGTAAATTGATTACCACTTTATTTCATCATGTCTAAGTATCAACCCTTTATTTAATATTATTTTCTGTATGTCCGTCGTTGTCACTTCACGCTCACGCTTGATTCTTTCTCCCTTTGTTTAACGTAGGCCATTTAACCCCTTTATATATTTACTATAACCCTTCAATTTACGCCCTTATTGTTGAAGTTTCGTTAAACAATTGACAATCACTGAATGACAGATATAATGAACCAAACTGTCATCTGAGACCCTGGGTGTTGTATGCCATTTGAACTTGATATTAAAGAGATGAGATAAATGTATGTATGTCAACATATACCAACACTACGAAATGGTGCATTAGTTCGTAAAATCTAAATCGTATCTTTTAGGTAATACAGTAAATTGATGAATGGAAAAGTTGTGTACAGACCTCCGGATGGTCAAGGTACGTAGTTATTTCATAAACTCTTAACACTCATTTATTCTTGCATCCGGATTCAGCAAGATGGAATAAATTTATGCTATACCATTACTCATCAAATGCTAAACAATTCAAAAATAAATAAATGTACAAACTACGAGCATACATATATTAAACAAATCTGCAAAACATACAAATTTATTATAATACAATTAAAGCTGAATACTGTGGAAGTTATTATTACTAAAAACAGATACATTTAAATTTGGTGCCTACGTAAATGTAGGGCCACTTTGTGTAAAGAACAAATTGAACCTTCACAAAAGGGCCGTTAATTATTTTCATTAATTAAGGGCCATTAGTTATTTAAAATAATTGGCATTGAAAAGAATGAAGTTGAATTAACTAGATCTCAGATGACTGACTAGAATTCGAGCCTAGCCGATCTGAGATGATCTATTATAATACATAGCGTAATCATGAGTATGTACACCCATTCCCGCTCCCACTACTTCCCTTTTTCCAGGATTATACGATAAATCCTTGTAATGACTACTGACTAATCGACGTTCACCATTATTGTACTTTCTATAGGACTAGTTCCATATCGTTCAAAAATATATTGAAATTAAAGATACCAAGCTGCACTGTAAGAAAAATGGGTTTTGTTAGTCTAGAGCCACACTGCGAAAGAAAAACGTATGCAAAAAATCCACACCGGCAGTTTATATCAACTTGCAGATTTTCCTATGTGGCTTTTAAGTCAGCAGAGTGTATGTACATTTATATGATTCAATATATTATAAAATTACTGGATTTATTTCCGCGCTATTCTTTTTCGCAGTGCGTCATTAGTCTAAGAAAGGGGCGTCTAAAGCATTTTTTCACTGGATGTATGCATTTTTTATGTAAGCATTTTTTCACAATGTATGTATGAGTATATATTTCATTTATACACAAGTATATGTTTAACGTTACGTGCTATTTAGAAGATCCATAGTAATAACAATATTATTGATTTAATTCATAAAAATTATTCATAATATTTGTGAAATATCTGTATATTTTAATATTTACACTTATGTTAACACGAAATAAATATTATTACTGGATGCAAACAAGGGGTTGGTTTATCCTCGTTGAACTGCTTTCTTTTCCTGGTGCACCGTAATGCGTCATCCCTTATCTTTTCATTATTGAGGTGTCTAGTGGCCACCTACCCCCAGGACAACACATTGACACCCTCAAAACAACTCATTATGATAACTTTGTTAATACAAATGCCATTGGCTAAAGGGTTAGTATTCCCACATGATTGATCGAATTCAATATAACAATCATAACTTACTGATAAACAAGCACCGAGCCCAGTTATTATATTACAGGAAAATGGGGGTGGATAACTCTAGTACTTTTGTGTAACACATAAGGCTTATTGTTTCTTTTTCTTTATTTAATTTTTTTAACGTCCGCCTATTTACGATGTTGATTCCTATCACCGACGATCTCCTACTATGTTGGCGGATTTTAGTGGTGACGTGGCATCATTTATATGAACTATATCGCTGCTTGATAAGCTCTGATTATGTATGTGCCTAATCAATTTAACTTAATAACTAATCCTAGAAGACACACCCGTCAGCGTCAAGTATCAATGCTCTCGCCCATTGTATCGTCTATTAAAAACATTTTTATCAATAAACTTTCGTTAGCATTTGTGAACGAAATCTGAAAGACATTAAAGTAAAAGTGTGAGTAGTTATTTAGAGCCCTCATTTGTTAAATTGATGCTACGCCTCTGTCCTCTGTGTCTTAAGTAAAATTCAGCCGTTGAGCCGGTACGCCCGCGGGCATGTTTATTGGACCACATAAATTAGTTGCTAGTGACAGAGTAATTAAATAACTTAAGTAGCTTTTAGCGATGCATTTTGTTTTAAGACGGGACCGGGACCGGGACGTGTTCATTGAGACCCCCATTTCCCTTCCATCTTGGCTTTATCACCCCATCCCTTTCCTACCCAGGTAAACTACGGTACGAACCTTCTACTATATGTAGACGGCAAGACCAAATAATCGTATGACAGTCCACGAGATGTATGGGCAGATCCTTTAACGATAATGACAACATTTGTAAGCAGGAATGCGAACATTCGATTTACGCTTTCTGACGTTATTTATTCATCTTTAGTGTTTATTAAATTGTACTGGGTTTCGAGTGGTTTAATAATCAATACTCCAAAGAGAAATATTCTATGCAGGACTTATTGCGAGAAAAAGTGTTATTTCATTAAGTGTAGGTATTTTTTAACGGGTATTATGATTAGCACATCTTTATTTAATTATGTATTATCATATCATTTGCATATTGTTTTGGAGAAGAAGGAATTCTAATTAGGAAACTGTCCGTCCTGGAATATCAGTGTCAAAAAGTGTCGCTATGCCTATACTCGTACTATTGTTTCTTTGTTTATCTTGACAACTATAAGTTTCACAAAAATTTTGTAAAAAGCTTTTTTGTAGATAATAATATTATCTACAACTTTTATTAATAATTTTTTATTGTAACTTTTATAATAAAAAGTTATAAGCAAAATTAAATCTTTATAATAATTAAGTGGTGTAATGAACATACAGTATTACGTTAATACAGTCTGTTCAATACATCGATCGCCTAGTTCATTAGTGAGAGATCTCATAATATTTATCAGAGTTGTATACATTTCAGCGGTATTCAACAAGTTTATTTGTATTATAATTTTGTTTGGTTGCATTTATGAATGATGTGATTATTGAATCAGACAGAGGATACACTTTTACATATAACTACATAATCAATTAAAATTTCGATTTTTCGAAGATGTCTCACCAATAAACTAGTATAACACTATATTAATGAACACATTGAACAGAGACAAAGCTAAAATTGTTGTTTTAAGACAGACCCTATGCACAACGTATGTTTTAATGACCCAATACTGTATTAGGAAAATCTTGTCTCCAATGTGGGATCACCCTAATAATGTTCATACAATTTCCCGTCAGGTTATGTAATCTAAGAAGAAATAAACATGTATAAAATTATCGTTTCTTATGTTAGTTTCGAAGTATAGTTACTGTGGCTATCAAAACAAAAGAAAATAAAATTTTAAAGTTTTAAAAAATATGTTAATTAGTGTCCTAGGCTCTTGATTTAAACATGCACTGTATAACAATTAATTTAGAAAATAAAACAGAATACAATATTTGATTTATTAAAATACTCTTAGTTTGCAACTTTTAATATTGTCGGACTAAACATACTCGTAACTCTACAGTTCACCCACGCGCTCTTAATCCCACGCGTAATGTTTGTACCTACCTCTACGTTTCTACGCTTTGTAGGTTTCTATACGCATACGGCATACCGCTACAGGTTCTGACGCATTCTATACAGAATTATTGACAGCGCACTTGTGATATATTCATGGATTTAATGTCTTTAACGCTCCAAGCGATGAGGACTGTTCACGTTAATTAACTATATATTTTATTCATGACAGATTGGTTTATAAATTGTAAATTGTAGTCAGACTTATTTGTAGTGTTTTAAGCACAGATCTCCTCCCCACCTCCTTCCTCACCCTACCTCCAGTGCATCCTACAACCCCTTAATTCAAAGTGTGTGTTTATTGTATGCTGCAGGCTAGATTGAATTTAACTGGTTAATTTTTTAAAGTTGCAGCGATAAGAATAACCTATAGACATTTTTTCTGCAAGAGAAATTTTCATTTATTTTATTGTCAACACTTGGACTGATATCTCTTGAAGTTAAATGAAGTTAAACTTATGAATTTTTGCATGAAGGAGAGGGTTAAAAATTATTAAATTTGTGTGACGTAATTTATGAATAACCGCTTACCAACTCAACATTTTCGAGGGTGTATTTTGCACTTTAATGATTGGTCTTGACCTAAGAAAATATATCTGATGGCTCAAAAACTGTAGTGCATATAAACAAAACGTATGAAAAGATCAAGCTTGTAGGAAACCTAATTTAGTGAAATTGTTGGACCAAACAAATAGATTACTAATTCTACGATAGCTTGACGAACTTGATTTTGACTTTAATTATATCCGTCACTTTGACAGGTCTTACAGTAAACATACGAGTATAAGACATTAACAACCTTTACAATTCTGAATTTAATAAGTAATTTACCAGCTTCGTTGTGTACAGCATAGCAACACCGTAACTTCTAATAATTACAAATTAGCTGCTTATTAGAATAATTACATAAGAGTGTATGTGTGTGTACCTACATGAATGCGTTATACGACATAAGTCGTACATTCGTGTGAGTGTGTTGAAAAGGGAATAGAATGAGTACACAATACAGAGTACGAGTCTACGAGTACATCCCCTGAGGGCACAAATTCCACGCTTAACTATGCGAGTATTTAGTTAAGATTATACGCTTAATTAACTTCAATCACCGTGCATATGCAAACACAGTGTTTACGCATTATAGATTGTAAAATCTCAATAAAAAACGTATCCGGGGCTTTTATTCATATTTATTTGAGTTGCTGTGTGTTTTGTTAGTGGTTCGTGAGTTTTAAGGTAGTTGTCACGGTGTTATAAGATTCAAAAGGAGAATGTTATTCATTTTTGTACTTTTATAAAGGGTTTATTATCTAAATGTATTAAATTTAACTACCGTCAAGTAGTTAGCGTTCAGTAATAACACTCCAAATCCGCAGTCCTACTTGCATAAAAATATATGCCATTTTGTCCAATACAAGACTCATGGAATCGCAATTTAAAATAAAACGCAGTTGAACGATATGAATTAGCAACTAATTTAATGGTTTACCGTCAACAAGACTTATATTACTCGCAATAATTAAACAAGACTAAGTTACAAATCCCTAAGTTGGTGTCACCCATTTTAGAATCTGTTTTCACAAATCATTCTTATTTATTGCATATTTTTGTACAAGTTAAACTCATTTCTTTATTAACATTCCAATGTTTCTCCTCCCCGTTTAACTCTCACTTCTCGCTTTTCCAGTACTTATTTATTAAGTATGTCACTCAAGTGAAACGCACTTCGTTAATCAGCTAGCAATACATTAAGCTCATAAGTCACAAATCCAGGATGGTGACGTAGAACAAGTATTTAGTGGTTTTTTTAAAACAAGAAGGATTGGGGGATGGAAAGGAACGGTGTGAGGGAGCGCTGTTGTAAGTAAAGGGATCCCAAAAAGAAGATCTGTTTAAAAAGAGAGTCGCGCAGTTACTGAAAAAGGTTTGAAACAATTACAGAAGATTTAATTAAAACAGTGAAGCGTATTCTCGTGTCCCGCGTGGAAGCAGCAATGTCTCGCAAACGCGATGCTGGCGCGTAATTAATCACTGTTTAAACAAGGGTTGGCGCGGTGCGACTTATGCTTTACTACCCCTAGATCACTACTTGTTTTTGGTTTGTTTTAAACATATTATAAACACGCTTTGTCATTAAGATAGGTTAAATGGTTTGTCGATTCTTTTTACAGTTGTAATTGTTAAAGCGTAACGCAGCTTGTCTTCAACTCTGTGCGTTGTTCAAATGGGAATATTCACCATAATATGCGTAAGTTTCCTAGCGACTCTCACAGTGCAAACAACTACTTCCGATGGCGACTTTTTGAGTAGGATCACCAAATGTTATTCCATGTTGATTGAACCAGTTCCCGATTCGATGACAGAATTCTCAATTCACTTGATTTATCATGTAAACACGAATTGAAGAATTGCCTAATGTCCCGCACCGATTGCCGATTTCTCCCGCTTCATTTCCTCTCACCAAAGATTTGTCCATTGAGGTTTTTCAACCAAGTTTTCATCTTCAACTTCCAAACCCATGGCCGTCACGCGTCAAAGGTCACGTTATGTAGTTGTGTCGTGGAATTTGACCCCGTGTCTTACGGAATGAAAGGGGGAATCTGTTCCAGATGAATTCCGCATCACACCACATCACAGCATTACATTTTCTATCTTGCAGTGTGTAAATGTTTCTGTATATGTTTGTGAGAGAGAGATGGTGAAATACTTTATGTTTATAGTTGGAAAGAGATGAAATATTTTAGCAAACGTTTCCTTGAAGGAGTTTTAGAAGAAGTGTGACTTTGAAACGTGCACGGAATTTACTTGGACAGCTGTCAAGTTTATCTTTGATGGATTGCCAGGGTTCGAATTATTTGCATTTACTTTAACAATTCGAACCTG
Organism: Panorpa germanica; assembly: GCA_963678705.1. NCBI lineage: Eukaryota > Metazoa > Arthropoda > Insecta > Mecoptera > Panorpidae > Panorpa > Panorpa germanica. Next base: position 13,676,498 of record OY783217.1, read on the forward strand.
GTAAAACGTTTTACTTAATTTTGAATGTCGCTCTTTCCAAAGAAACGATTCATTTATCTGTAAACGGAAATGGTTTTAAATTACTCAGCAGTGTAGTCCAAGGTTCTAACTTGCTACAAGCTAATTTTAAACGCTACTTTTCTACCTGAAAATTGATGTTTTCATAAAAGGGTTTCCTTCTTTTAAATACTAATAAAATTATTATGATTTGACTTTTACAATAAATGTTATTTTTATCACATTAATATTTCAAAGTTTAAAAATTAATTTTTTGTTAGTTAACTTTTTTTTATTGTCAAAGTAAATATTGTTTTAATGAAATTAATAAATTACACCCCTAATTTAAAAATCTCTTTTATGGCATAAGTACACATAATTACTTGCGGGATTCAAAAGGGGATAACGTCACCCGCTGCAGGCGTTATTGAAATTAAGGACACAGACTTACAGTAACGAGAATTAGCAAGCGAAACCTCTCTACGTTATTTTTTGAATGAGTTTGATGCGCAAGAATTGTATTAAGACTTGTTAGATTTCTTGATTATAAGGAGAATGTTTGTACTATTTCTTATTATTAGATAATTTGTGTTGCATAGAAATAAGCAAAAACTTTTGTGCTAGTCTGTACAGACAGAGTCGTTATACATACAAAACCGAGTGTAAGTATACTATCACTGTGTTCGTAAAGGAAAGAAGACATGATCGGGTAAGAAAAGAAAGAGATTTAAAAATAGAGAAATTTAAATTGGAGAACGAAGAAAGGCGGGATATATGTAAGGAAGCACAGTTAATGTAGTATACACAATAGATGCTGTGAAGAAGTTGGAAAGCCTAATAGGTATAGAGAAATGGGTGTGAATAAAAGATGGAGAGAAGGAGATGGGTGTAGTTGGGTTGTGGAAAGTGATAAGATAAAAGCAAGATAATTAAATGGAATTAGCTTTTTTTTGGAAAAAGGAATCGTTTCAAGTTTACTGTTAAATTTAAGGTATAAATGTGATGTAATTGGAAAAATTAGTGAAGAAGAATGTAATGTATAGTGTCAAAATCATAAAATAAATAAATACACAGCTTCAATACAACTTCAGTGACATAAAGTTAGACAAAACCAACTGTTCTATATAATAGAAAGCGTAGAAATATCCCGTAATGGCTTTGTGAACATTAATTCCTGCACTGTCCCTATGTTTCTTAGATTTTCGAGTCTTGAAGTCCTTCGCAGTAGACGTGTAGTAGTTTGGATTCGAGTGGAGTCGAGTCAAGTCTAAACTACGAAATGCCCTCAGCAACTGCTAGTTAGTTTCCTTTGATAATGTTAACTCGGGAGTAATTCCTTCTAGCTACTTTATATGGACTAGCACTAGAAGTTCGTCGTATCTTGTGGCGTAGAAGATATTGCTTTATAGGAGTACATTCCAGTGCTCAGTCTGAACTGAACGCTGAACCTCTGCACTTGCATTCACTGCTAGGTTATGCCATGCAGAGTACGTTATAATTTAAAATCATTTTACATACATTCGAACTAACTTTATACAATATGCACTAATAATAATTTGCAAGTTTATTCGATTATAGTTTTGAATTGTACTTCTTGTTTAGTGATAAATATTACGTTCTTGTTACTGTAAAATGTAATAAGAGCAGTGCCGAATCAGGCTTTCGGGGTTTATAAATATTTGGTCTTGCTCTGTCAATTTACTCACGGTTACAAGGCTATGGTAAACGTAAGCGTTCATAGGTTCGCACTGTTCAATTCAAAGATATTGGATTTATCGTATTAAAAGTGGAAGAGAAAACAACGCAAACAATTTTGTCTAAAGACCACACTGCGAATGTGTTTGTACATTTATATGATTCAATGTATTACAGAATTACGGATTTATTTCCCGGCTATTCTCTTTCGCAGTGCATTCTTAGTCTAAGAGAGAGGTGTCTAAAGTATTGTTTCGACCAATTTTCTTTTACAACATATAAATAGTGTTTAGTGGGTGCATATTCATACGTAGCGTAATGTACAACGAAATGAGTTTCAGTCTATCCCGGCATTTTTAATTTGTTTCATAATTTATTAGCCAACAATGTAAATATCTTACACTTGTAAACTAAGTGCAATAATTTATGTGATTCGTAGCAAACAGGTGTAACTCCAACATTCATCTTGATCAAGTTTTAATTAAAAATGTCAAGCATTAAATGCAAGAACAAGACAAAGTATTCATGTTTAATTTCGCGTTGTTTAACGCGTGGCGTTTCCACATTTCCACGTTCCTCCCCTTATCTGAAATTACAATTCGTTATTTACCATCTATAACGATTTCGTGATACAAATGGCGATTTTTATCGTTTCCTTTATCATTATTATTATTATTATGGTTGTTGTTCCCTGGTTGTCCATTTGGAACGACACATCCGTATAACTTACTTTCATAAGACAACAACTAAGATCCTGCAGGAACTCTATTCCGGAATCCTGGCGTTCTGGAGTGTGGTAGACTAGCTGGGTAGAGGAACTACTTATAAGGGTGGATCGTGGATTGTCAGTGGGATGTGGGATTCACCCTTAGATGGTGGTGGTTAATAAATGCCCCAGCGCCCAACGGTGTCTTGGGACATGGACGGCGAGGTCACGCCACCGGGTCGTAAATCTGCGGCCAGAGGTGCCCAATGACAAGTACTGAACTATCTTAAGGGTAGATTCACAATACATGAATAAATATCACGCATTTTAACTTAAATATTATAAGTGATAGAACCTTTACTTAATTCTGATAAATTAGTTAGTAGAGCCTTTGGAAATACATGCTATCTTTAAAGCCAATATAAAAAAATTTAACCAAATGAGTATGAGATTATTAAGAAAAGTATTTTTAACAAATATATAACATAATTATTATTAGTACAGTTTCTTTTACATGATCCTTATTTTCATCCCTGCATCAACTCTCAGACATATCCGTGGAGTTCTGACCTAAAAGGGCGTCTAACAGAATTTTGATTGTGTACTATGAAATTTGGTTGTTGAACAAACAATAGCAAAAGTACCCTATGATAATTTTAAGCTCAAGGCTCGATTTAGGTTAATGGTTCTGCTTATTTTAGAAAGTAGAATTGCTTTAAATTTGAAATAGTTTGAATAATTTGAAATAGCTCTATATATTACGTCATGCAAAATGTATTAGTTTTTCACACCAAATGTTAACCCCTCCACTAGACCTTGTTCTTACGTAACACATTACAAAAAAATACTTTTTCATAAATTTTGCTCTGGCTTTTTTTTTGGTTGTCGAATTTCAGATTAGATGTGACGTTACGAAGTTTATTACCACCTCTCTCTCTCTACTTATCCAGTCACACTTTGTTTTTGGTTTTGTGTACTCTTACCACGGTTTTGTGTACCAGCCATCTTTAGTAATATTTAAAACGATGCGCCAGGCACTGGCCGCATGCAAACCGAAACCACAGTACAACGCCGTACGCCGGAAGTACCGACCGGCCAGTGTTTTGCGTGTAAAGAGACAATATATGAGATATTGTAAATAAAACAATCACCAATGTAAAATAGAATAAAATTATAATATTATGTATAGTTTATGTTTTACAGCAATAAGTTGAGAGTTCGTGTAACGCCCAAAGCAAATACCATCTCAGGATAACAATAACAATAACAAGAAAACATAAGTGATTGAAATAATATCAGAGTCGGGGTCACGGGATCATAAATTATGAAAGACATTTAATTAGTAATTATTTGAAATCATTCTTTATCGTAAAACAACAAAGCATACATGCACTTGCAAACGAGGTAGGCGAGGGCGAAGGTGAATGTTACACTAGTGAATGTTTTACATAGATATTGGCATTTGTCAAATTAATAATTTATCATCATTGGTCATTGGTCATTGGTCATTGGTCATTGAGTGCATGACCTCACCGAGTTTTAGTATCAGAGACAACGGATACTGGAATAATGTGCTTGTGAAACATGTTTTAATTTCTATAAAACTGTACTATATGTATGTTGATAAAGTTGGCTATCAGGACCACAAATATCCATTATTTTTTAATAACTGGCAATATTTTAACAACCGATTCCTACCATCTTTCACCTTGTTTGATGTTGCCCGTAGCTGAATTTAATTCAAGAAGTCATAAATATTTCCCAATAATATTTTCCCATAAACAAATAACAATTGATAACACATTGTCAATCGAATACTTCCAAACATTATAATGTGCCTCACGTTGGTCTACGTTCCCAGAGGACCTCGTGCTCGACACTCTCCCTTCATTGGGGTTGCCTCCCTTTACGGAGGAATGTTTTGTCCTTAGCCCTCTGTGGCAGTGTGGTGGACTTACTAAACATGAATTCACACTAAGGGTCAATATCGACAAACACAGAAACCACTCAGTAGTTAAAGGAACCGCAATAAAGGACTTCAGTACGAACAGAGCCGGAACGTAAAAATGAGGGGCCTAGTGCAAAGTTAACCTGCATTATAGAACTGTTCTTCATTTTTATTTCAGGGGATGGTAATAAAATGGTATGCCTATAATGTAAATAAATGGAAATATTGTGATATTGTAAAATCAGTCAGCGGCGCATTGTCTTGCCAGTGTGGGACCTACAGCGGTCCATCAGGTTGAACCGACCTCTAGCCGGCTCTGTAAACAACTCTAAATGTAACTCTGATGCGCAATGCCATCACTCCATCAGGCCATCAAGGTTTTCCCTTAGTCCTTCGAAGCGTTCACACAAATGGAGTGTAATTAAAACAGGGAAAAAGTTTCACCAGATCGATTCGTCAGAGAGAACGTCACAATACGAGTATTGAACGTCAAACGTCGTCGGTGATCTTAATGTATTGACACTTTACTAGAAATAAAAGTTGATTGATTTGTTAATAACTCATTTAAGGCAGAGTTTGGAAAATTAGTCTCGTCGGTTTCTAGTGTGGCATTGTAGGTTGCTTTCTAGGAGGAAAACAGCGTTGAAGATATTGGGATCAGAGACGGATTGAGGTAGCTCGGAGCCTGGTTATAGTTTGTCAGTGCCCTTGTTAGAAATAGTTGTCATTCAGTTTAATTGATTGATTTGAAACTACTTTATCAATTATGCATCTTTATTTAAAGAGAATTTTGAAAAACGAACCTTAAATTTGGGGTTACTTTGTCCCGATTGCCAATTCTGACACTCATTTGAAAAAAAAATCTTGCTTTTTTTAAACTCTAATTTTAGATTAGATGTGACCTTTATAGCTTCTATATCTCTCTTCTTCCACTTGTCACGTATTTCTTTATTTTCCAAAAATATCCAATGTTTTAATACACACAAAATATCTGACTGTACACGCGGTTCTTCTTGATGTTCTTTACTAAAACTAACAACTCAGGGTTTGGTAATTGGGTTTCGTTCGAGTTGTGTGTCATTGGGGTCTCATTTAGTTCTCTTATTCACCCTCTTTCATGCATTTCTCTAGTCGTCGTGACTGCAGATACTTAGACAAATACTAGACGAAAAGAAATGTCCTTGTTTTCTTCTATGACTTGTGATTTACTTGCGCATTTATCGTCCTTCTCCCTTCTACGTAATCCAACATAAGTTTCGTTGACATATTTGCTTGTCTTATTTTTTTTTTTTTTTAATATGTTTAAGTCGGGAAATCTTGCGTCGTTCGTCAGTAATATACTTTATTCAATATAAATTATTATGTTTAATATAATTAATTTTATTTCTTTATATTTTTTAAGCTGAAACATTCATTTCAAGGTAAACTCTTATGAGGCTTAAGGCTGATATTAATCTGGAACAGAGGAAATTCATAAAAGGAAACTTCGATTTCAATGAAAATGAAATGAAAAATGAGAAATGAAAATATTTCTTTCTCCAAGACTCTTTGTGAGAAGAAAGTAAGTTCTTCGAATTTCTCTGAATATTCTCTATATTAAAGCTGAAAATTTGAATACACTCAAACATCCGTAAGAAAGTGTATTGAGCCTTGAGAAACCGAAAACAATCCATAACAGATTATCAATACTATAATAGATAGACAATGCTGTTCTTATCTAGGGTGTGGTGTGTCATGTGTTTTCTGTACTTAGGTTGCGATATTGCCTCCTCTTCCCCTTCCGTTTCCCATTCTGCTGCTACTCTTTGCTGAGAACGTGACGCCATCACGCTGGCTGTGCCCTCTGCTTTGTGGATATGATCCCCGCGCGACTGATCAGTGGGAAAGAGAAAAGGAATGGGGTGCGCGAAAATATGCGCTACCTGTCAGATACACTGTTATAAATTTTAAATTATATTCATACTACAATAACTGTTTCTTTACAACGTGATGGCCAATATACTTTTGTCGATCATAGTATCGATTTCTTTTGTGTCGTATGACATCATTTCGCATCGATAACGTGTAAGGCTGAGCAAATACACGTAGTGGTTACCTGACAGGTTTACTTGGACAGGTTGCCTGACAGATTTCCTGTACAGGTAAACCGGAGTGTGTATATGATAAAACTGTACAGATATTTCATATATTCACGCAATGATACTACTATTTGTTCCTAAGGATGCGTGTCACAAAAACTTACGAATCATATTTTGATAGCCAGGCGCAATAGATGGTATAAAATTATAGGAACCCAAGTTTCACAGAGACAAAATACTTTGCACTGGCAAATTTGGGTGTAATTCTTTAAACTAAAATAAGTTTATTCAGTACCCGTAATTATTTATTTCATTTTCAATCTTAAAACCAAACATTAATTCTTTCTCGTTACTTTTGCGAAGGTAAAAAAACGTTATTTTTTCATAAATCGTTTTATCATATTTCATTTCATTTCACAGTGTTTTGCAATCTTCATACACGTACTACTTCAAGTCCAGGTCTTGCTGGTTCCCTGGAATGATACCTCTTCGATACTCTCCTATGTATTCCTTCTTCTTCTTCACAGTCCCAGTACCAGTCCCACTGTGCTAGCCACTTATACCATCTCATAGCGATTGCTCGATAATTTTGATATCGTGACCTGAAATTTGTCTTTTCTTTTCCACCTGGTCGTTTATTATACACCTGTACACCGCTACTTTTTGTTCAATCACGCTTTGCTGTTATTCTCTCGCTAAGAGAAAATGTACATCAGCAGTTAGTACCGAGTACCGGGTACACCTCCCATATTCATATACATCAGGATGTGCTGTTAGCTCCACGTTAATCGTTTTTATTTGTTACATTCGAGGAAATTAGTTTTATTGATTGTTTTTAAATAGTTAAGAAATTACCCAGATTGAAAATTGTCTTATAGTGCTAATAGTTTTATTCTTATTCTACGAGGCGTGTTTTTTAAGTGAGTACCGTTTTGGAATTAAAAAAAGACGTGCAAAGATATCGCAATAATTTTATTTTTACATGAAAGCCTGTACCTTAATCTACTTTTCTACATAATTTCCGTGAATATTGAGGCACTTGTCATAACGTGGCACCAGTTTTTGAATACCCTCCTCATAAAATTCTGCCGCCTGACTTGTTAACCACTGTATCACAACTGTTTTGACTTTTTTCATCATGCACATTTGTGCGGCCATCTTTAAATGCTCTCACCCATTTCCTTACCATTCCATCACTCATAATGTTTTGTCTGTAAACTTCACAGATCTCACGATGAATATCGATCGGTTTTACGCCTTTAGCACTAAGAAATCGTATAACAGCCCGTACTTCACAATCGGCGGGACTCACGATTGTCGGAGGCATCTTAAGGCAGTATTCTACTGTAGAGGCATGAATTTCGCCCGGTTTTTGAAGCGCTGTACGAAGCAAACAAAAAATATTTTTACAATCAATTTTTTTATTATTTGTTTATTGATGTTTTATTATTACATAAAAAAATTATTAAAAAAAAATAATTAAAATTGACAAAGTTATATGCAGTCAAAGTGAGTGGTCAAAAAAAAAGATGGTGTCCTGGCGTGCATGATTCCAACCCTCCTGGTGTTCTGAAACATAAAAAACAGACGGATTCTTAATTATTATAGATGCTGCTATCGCATGAACCTTGGATAAGCTAAAGAAATTTTTTTTTTCAAAATGGCGGCAGTTTGAAAAAAAAATTATTTTTTTTCATCTTTTTTTAACAATTCCGAATTTTTTAAAAATAGTAAATGATAAGTTATAGTTTTGGGCGTGGTTCACGCGATGTAGCGACGTATAGGGAACATCCTCTTCAAATTTGAAGTGAATCAGTTCATTAGAACTTGAGATATCATTACCGCCAACTCGAAAAAAGTAGTTCCCAGAAAAACGCTTTCAAAGTTTTATAACTCATATAATAATATATATAACTATATATTATTATATGGCTATAACTCATGAAATAATAGGAATTTTAAAAAATCCTTTTAATGACATATTTTTGAATATCTAAACTTTGAAAATATGAGAAAAAAAAATTTTCGATTTTTTCAAATTTCTACAGTAGAATACTGCCTTAAACACTCAGTAAACAACGTATACAATGAAGAATCAGACTGTTATGGCTGTAGAAAAGTAGATTAAGGTACAGGCTTTCATGTAAAAATTATTGCGATATCTTTGCACGTCTTTTTTTAATTCCAAAACGGTACTTACTTAAAAAACACGCCTCGTAATAGTTTGCAGCTAGCTAATTCGAAAATTCATGTTCTTTCATATAGAACGCAGTGCAAGTGTGGATTTGACACTTTTCCAATGGAACAGGAGTACCTCGCTATGGTCCTGTATATTGTTCAACTGCAAGATACAAAATGCTGTTTTTACATTTAATTACCTTCTTTTAGACCTCACCAAATCAATTATATCTAATCATAATTGACTCCAAGCTAAGAATTTTGAGGCCTAAGTTAGGGGTACTATGTTCGAGGGACTCTCTGTATTCTTTTAGGTGGGTGAATGTTGCTCCATGTTGCATCTGCGTGTCTCTATCATCACTTTCTGTATTACAAGGGTAGTTTGATAATTCATGAATTTTTGCATTTCACGCGCAGCTCTCGTCAACTTATATCTATTAATAGACTACAGTCCACCATGGCAAAAATTCAGGACATTCTCGATATTTAGCCCCCTGTAACTATTTCCGGTTTCTAGACCTGAAGAAATAGCTGAGCGGTAAGAAATTTGAGTCTAACAAACAGGTCATTACTGAAATCACTGAAACAAGCGCCTATTTTGAGGGTCTGGAGAAACCCTATTATTTGGAAGGAATAAAGAAATTGGAAAAACGTTGGACTAAATGTATTTTGCCGAAAAAATTGATTTAATGTCCAGGAATATTAGACATTAGTAAATGTAACAGAATATGACCCAAAATATTAATTTTTTTCTATTTATTTCATCAAAGAAAAGAATTCCACTACGAGTGTTATTCAATGGTTATTTAACATGACACAATTGCTTTTATAGGAGACATATTTCCTCTTCTGCTACATACAAATCTACAAATTTTTTATAGATATCTTTTGTTTTTCTAATCTATTTGACGTATTAATAATATTATTATCATAATAATTTAAAAGTGCTTGTTGGTGGACGTGGTTGTAAGCTCCTGCTCTTTGAAATTTCTCTTTAATGGAATATTTCTTTCTGTAGCTATATAAAATATAACTAATAATTCACACAACGTTACGGAGCTGTCATAGAAGAGTATTCCTGTATTTAAAATAATCAGGGTAATGTTTCACAATGTTCAGCGACGCCCATCACGACTTCCTCAAGACTATCTGGACTCTGGAGTCTCCAGTTCTTTGCAACTAGTAACCATACGTTATAATAGTCATGGCCTCGAAAGTAACAATAATTTACTACATCAGTATGATGTACTCTTACCGAGAGAGTGAGAGAGAGATGGTCCAGAGAAGAATCTCCAGTAAGAGGTTTACTGGTAAGCCACACAGAAGCGAGTCACATCGATTTAGAACACGCTCGTTATCCGTAGCGACCTCTGCAGACCTCGCAGACGAAGCTTAGATAGGAAAAGTAAAAGACAATAGCAGAATAATGAATAATGTACCTGTAGTGTACCCGTACAATGGATGCGCGGATGTGCAGCAGAGATGCTGTCGATGTGGAACGTATACCTGCCGATGTGTTTTAAGTTGAAAGAGTTTAATTAAAATGATAGGACGATCCTGAATGCCGGATTGCTTAGTTGCTGAATTGCTGAATTGCTGGTGTAAGAATAACGATTCGATTTAATAGTTTTGTAATGTGCTTGATGTTAATGATGATGAAAACTTTCAATTCTCTTTGTTGCTGTAATAAATTCGAATGTATCATATTAAGTAGAAATAGCGTAAGCCACAAAATACTTTTTTGAATCTCTGAAATTAATAAACATTGTTTTCTTTCCTTCATCTTGAACAATAGACGCATTGTCGTACTGCACTGTGGAGGGTGATGACGTTTTTATGTTAATCTACAACATCTCTCAATATAAGATAAAATACTGAATCTGTCTGGTTCGGTGTGTTATATCAAACGCTTTGGATCGTATAACCATGGGAAAGAAGGGATCGGAGTGAAAGGGAGTAACAGGTCCATTTCTACGCATTTCTAAGATCGAGTTATTCTTTGAAGGACATGGAATCATAAGTGGAAGTGGTCATTGTGGTTGAGTATGGACCTATGGATCTATATAAGCTTGAGATTTGCTTATCTGCGATGTTGACGGTTTCCAATTTCTCAGATTGCTCGATTGCTTCTAACTCCTTTGATAGCGATAGATTGCGCCAAAACTTCTCGAAGGACCTTTTTGTTATTAAATAATTAATAACAATTTTTTATTTTTGCTTTAAATCAAATAGCTGCGAAACACTAGTATTTTACATAAAACATTTATTATACAAATACACTTGACGAATTACAATAATTGAAAATTAAATGAATAACTATATATATATATCAATGTTACTGTGATACAATTCACTATTAAAATTTTATTATAATTATTAAACTGTTGAAAGTTGGAGTTGATAATTTAGATGTTTACTGTTCTAGATGATAGCTAATAATTTAAAGATATTTAGTGATGTTTACTGTATTGAGTTTGAGTTAATAATGATTATTTTAATAGTGTTTTAAAAGTACATTGGTACAAAAATGCATTTGGCAGGCCAGCTGTGTGTCCTTGGCACGGGCTGGTACGGTCGAATACAATGCCAGAGTAACAACAATAACTTTGTTAGTTAATTCAATAACAAAGAAAGATAAAATATTTGGTTAAACAATAGAATTATTACAAAACTTAAGAACTAAAAATATACAAAATTAGATTCTAAATAAAATATATTAAAGAACGTGAAATATCTATATAAAAATATAGGTTGTGCATGCGTTCTTAACCACATTGCATAGGACTCTTTTTCTACTTTCCATATTTCAATGCGTTGGCTGCTTTACATGCGCACCAATAAATGCTTAATTTTATTATTTTTTATCCAACATTGGGTATTAAATCGGCATCACCTGTGGAGTAACATCTTTTGATTGAGACATAGCTTGAACTTTTCAGGCATTTAAAGTAAGCTTTATGAAGTTCGTCCGTTCAATTGCAAACGTCACAAATTACTTAATGAATGCCTTCTTCAATATATGACAACACGGGCAACATCGCTTTTAGAAAATAATATCACATATTAAACTATACTAAGCTCAAAGTACCACATCAATTTAGTTTACCCATTGCAACAAACATGTAATTTAAGCTAATCTTGCAGTATATTGAGGGTATTGAGGATCTATCTACACCAATAAAAGAAATGTTTATTTAATTCTTGATGTAAATTCTAACATAATCTTTACACTAGAAAATTGAAAACGTTCAATAAGTAATATTGATGCAAAGTTTTGTACATACAATTTATTAAAATGAATACAGTTTGAGAACCATTCTAATATATATTTTAATCGTATCTCATGAGCTGTACTGGCAACGTGTGTTTGTGACATATTCCTGATGATGATTGAAAGGATCAATTTACCAGCGAGCTTGACAAGCCACGACTGCTGGACACTGAACGGTGTACGTTGATGTTGACGTTGACGCACGGTTCATGACGCAACGTGTGACAACAATCCTTCAATATTAACATTATTGTATTTTTATGTTTGATAACATTACCTAGGTATATCACACAGATTATTAGTATCAAAAGACACTTAGAATGTACTGTACATTAATCAGATATTAGGAAGTAATGCACAGTCTAACTGTTGTGTACTTTTTGTTTGTCTTGTCAAGTGTAAACGAACGTTGTATATTGTTTCATTAGAATGAATTTGTCAGCTGTGACAACATTATAAATTACGTTGGTTTAGAAATGTGTACTTTGCGGAGGTGATGAAAAGTTTGCTATGGAAATTTTTTGGGGAAAATCATTGGTAAATGTTTGTTACCTGAATTTTCACTATTCATAAATAGTATCTCTTTTCTTTAAGCAGATGATGTGCTCTACTACACAGCATCGCAGCTCAGAATCGATCAAAAAAGAAAATATGGAAAAAAGCCAACAATTAAGAACAGATGAAACAATAAGCGGAAACAGCTTTGTGAGGTTTAGAATTAGAGGAGGGAAAAAAGATTCAGCAAAGATAGATTTTTACGTAAAGGTAACAAAAACAATTTTACAGACAACAGATTAATATAGGTCTTTCAACACCAAGTGGTCATTTTAAAATCAATAGAAAAACGCAACATTTCGGTGACATTTGACAGATATTGTGTTTCATTACTAACCTCAGAGTTTGTACTTTAGATTAAAATAAAAATATCACCACTTTTCACGGAAATATTGAATTTTATATTGATTTAAAATGACCGCCTTTGTTAAGAGACCCTATATTATCTTTTACGAACTAACAAAAGCTGTGTATCATTAAAGATTCTGAAGTTGTTCTCGCTGAACACAAAATATAAATATCTGACAAAAAATTTTGCTCGAGATGCATGAGGCCCCGATCAAGCGCATAACTGTTTTATTAGGGCTTACCTGACCAGGTCCTAATAAGCTTTCCCAAATTGCAAATTGCTTATTAGTCTAATGACTAGTTTGAAAATATTATAAAAAAAAAGTATTTACGACTCATTCATAAATGAGTTCATTTTATGAAATGTATAAATTTTCAAGAAGTTAATATTCACAAAAATTGATGTCAGTATCATAAATAAAACTCATAATGAAAACAAATGATGTATATTAAACATAACAGGTACACAGATAATTATTTTTAAACAAGTATTAAAAGCAAACAAAATGACATAGGACAATATATCTTTGACTATATTATAATGGCAGTTTTAAGCATCTGTCAATACAGGTACAATTTCCCACCAGCGCGGCGTTGTCATCGAGTGTTTTGTTATCGTTATCACCGACCCGGTAGTTACTGGAATGCTCTACTTATAGAGCTTCCACATATCGCGAATGTAGGAGCTATGTCTCTGAGGGTGAGTGGTGGTGAGTGGGGGTGGTGTTCGTATAAATATCATTTTAATCACAATATCACAAATACCTAATGATAATAATATAGTGTTAATACATCCCTTTCTCTTCCTCTCGTCTCTGTACACCGACTCTAACACCTTGTGACTCCCTAGCACTCACCCTCCTAATTCATTACGGCGCTGTCATACAGTATCATATGATAAATCAACGGCTTGGAACAAAAACATTGATAAGCTCTTAGTCCACATTCTAACATGGGGTACAGGTGATGGTAAAAGTTAAATATCAGTGAGAAAAATATTTTTCAGACTTGCAAGTATAGCTCATACAATTTCGATAAGGAACGCTGCGTGGTGTTGGTGTAGGCATGATTGCAATTCACTAAAGCGAGGCGTTAATATGTGGCGAAAAAACGTAAGTGATCGAGAACACTATTATTAAGTGAGAGGAGAATGAAAGAATATTGAATTTTTCTTCTAAGTTTTGGCACATACTTTTGCTATTGACTGTTACCGGTGAAGATACAATGACGTTAATAATGAATTTATGATGATGATAATAATCGTTTTATGAAAAAATGGAAAAATTATAAGACTCCTGCAGCAGTAAATCACAGAAATGGGGTGATGACAATGTTGAAATACATTAGAAGTCGCAGTCGCCACTCCAGTACCACCAGAGAAACAAAGATGGTTAGATATATTGCTAAAGTAAAATTTATCACAGTTTTAGAGAACAATATTTGGAAATATTTACTAAATACATTTAAAAGTTTCTTTAACCTTTCTCTCCGACGTTGTCATCGATTCTTAACGGAATCAGAACAATCGGTGCCGATGTGTAAGTTCCCAATTCCTTACCAAGAGTTTTATTGAACAACAATAAACATATTTTAATGATTTTATTTCTCTCTTTATAAATCTCAACACAATCACTTATTCTGTATTCCCGCAAATCCTCAATTTCATTTAATGAAAAAAGAGCAAAGTCATGTTAAAGCAATCTAGATCCTTTGACCGTTAGACCAGCAAATAAACCACTATGTAGGGATGTTAAAAAGATATCAAATACATCGAACAAAATAATCGAAATCATAAGAATTTGTATTATTTAAAAAGACGATAGAATCGATTTCGCTAGGGATTTAAAAAATGGCAACGGTTTGACAGATAATGGCGGTAAGCCCCCATATTGAGTAGCGGTCCTGATACGTCACTGAAAGGGATCTACAGTTTCACAATGAAATCAGTTTGACAGCCCTAATTTCAAATACTTACATGACGATGACGTTTGTTTCGTTGTTTATAGTTCTGTTCTTTACCACGTCGTTGAGCGGTGCGCTGGTGTAATGTTCCATACACGACGAGATTCGACGTATGAGAGAAATGTATCATTAATAACCCTAACGTGTGTTGTGGGTGCTTGGGTGGTAAGAGTGTGATTGACAAATATTAATAATGTGAAAACTAGGCAGGCTTCAAAGAAAGGGACAGCTTTAATAAGAAAATAATGGCAAGTAAGAATTTAAGATATTCAAGTATATGAATTGAAATGTTACGATAGAGAAAAGTTACAAGCGTTCTTTCTTCATTTAAATTTAAACCTAAAACTAATGATTCTTCATCCTTTTCCTCCTGTTTACTGTTTCTGTCATCTCCTTTCTCGCTTCCGTTCTTACTTTTTCCCTTTGGTTCTTCTGTAGGTCTCCAACATCCTTCCTCTGTTTCTCTTCAAGTCTACATAATATGTTTTTAATTGCAGCATTTTGTGGCCAGGAAGAAAATTAGAAAAAGGGGTGGAGACTGAGATGGGAGAAGGAAAGTAGAAGATGCTATGAAGATAAAAGTGTGACGCAGAAAAAGATTCAAAGGATAAGGAAGGAGGAGAAAGAGTTGTAGAAATAATAAGAGCCAGTGGAAGATAAAGAAGATGAGTGAATCGAAGTACAATAAGAGATACAGACATTTGAGAACGAAGAGAAAGCCGGAGTACCTAGATAAACAGGAAAGAAAGACGAAGCAAATATAGGAGTAGAGGTAAGATAGAATATGCAGGATATGTGGTGAGGAGGAGGAATAGCTGGAAAGGGTAGAAAGCAGGATGCATCTGGAGGAACTGTATGTAATAGTGTCTGATATCACATATGGTACAAGATCATAATTGCTTCCTCCTCTCACCATTTTTTTTATCAAATTATCACCTAATATATCAGTTCAATATTTCCAACGTTTTTCAACGTCACGTTCAAATACGCCGTGTCATTGGATCAACATTTGCTACATGTGTTTTCCACTATACTAACTCTTGTGTATATTTTTCTTGTTAAACATAATGTACGGTGTTGACAGCTGTTTGCAAGGTGCCTTATCCCCTTTTCTCTTGGTTCTCCTCTACATCTCGGGACGCCTACCGACGCCTGCCGTCGACTATTAGTCAACGACGTTAATTGTTTGTCCTACAGTGAATTACTGGAACCAGTGTGGTATCCTAAAATAAATGTCGTCACTTGTATTATTTTTAGATTTGTTAGTTTAACCCATTCCACCTCGTTACTGTCAACACCCCACTACACCTCACTTTGCCTATGTACAAATACTGATGATGGTTTATACATATATCATAATACATTTAGGCCAGTTCGAAATATAATTGCTCTACTTATATTTTAGCTTTGTTCCACCTCTCTTTATTCGTATAACCAACTGACATCCGTATTATTAAACGAATACTGGTTAATTAGCAAGAATACTAGAAAACTGATTACGATTCTAAATAGTGATCTTGAATTAGAACTGCACTTTATGCGGAGTCTTACGCATCTTACATCTTCGTTATCGCAGTCTTACATCAATCATTAGATGTTAAAAGCAGCTAAGCTAGAAAGCTTGAGGCTCTTGCGCCCTTTCTTATTGTTGATTGTAATAAAAAAATAACAAAACTTCTTATTTTTGCAAAATATATTTAATAAGTAAACAACAGAAAATAAATATATAATACACGTAATTAAAGATAAATAATTAACAGGTAATGTAAAGGTAACAGTAAATACAAATCCTAATACGATAAAATCTCGATATAATGGACTAATTGGTGAAAAGAATTTAGAAAGAATTAAATATTAATTAAAGAGGTACTATACTGTAGCCACTGCACTCTATGCATTAGCATAGAAATATATTGTTTAATATATTATGTAGAAATAGGTTGTCTAAACAAATCACAGGAAGGTAATTTACCATTTGAAATAGATTATATAATAGTCTATACAATCAGGAAATTTTCATAATGTTCATATCAAGCTGAGCAAAATCTCTAATTTATTTTTACTTATTGTAAGTTTATAACCCTTGGGCGGACTATCTTCATCATCCTTTTTAGGATTGACATTATTATACCAAACACTCTATATCAAACAATAAGAATACTTAACGTAAGAATAAACAGAATTTGGAAATGCCTTAAGAGATGTATTATTCTAAGAAGTAATATTTTTAAATTAGTGTTTTACAAATCGGTGATGACATTCTTGTATTTCAAATATACAAATTTTTTTTTGTTTTTGGTTTTTGGATCCTGTTGAAAATCAAATAGATTTTTCAACGTCACACGTAAATGTAAACTTGTCAATTATGAGATCTAAAGTTTAAATTTCAAACGATTTGTCAACAGTATACATAATGTGTTGAGAGAAATTGATGTGCTAAGATTCGGAATCTAAATCTGTTTTAAAACACATGATTCATATACGGATGGTGACTACTGTGGGTAACCCAGTTTGTTGGTGATTTTGCTCAGAGTTACTGGAAGGTGTTCAAGAAATAGCAAGGCTTTAGATTGCATGGTATGGATTCAGAGGCATCCTTAGGGGGTGGCAAGAAGGGCAACCGTCCGGGGCCTTGCGTTCTCGCAACAACCTAAGTAGAAAAATTCACTACTATATATGTATTTGAATCTCGTGCCTCGCTCTTTAGAAGTCTCACTAGAATCACTGCGTATATCTTTTAAGGCTTTCATGTGCTTTAGTTTATCATCATTAATATTTATTGTCTTTGTGCTTGTAAACTTTTATAACACTTCCAATATAGAATTGTATTCCTCGTCAATTATCATCAAAAATACCTACTTACAATTTACATAAATTATATAAAGAACAAGTGCGTCGCAAAAATCTGCCGCTCCGGGGCCGCGCAATGGCTAAGGCCGCCCCTGTATGGATTTATAATTATCTTTCATACATCATACGAAGTTCTGTTCAAAGTAATGCATAGTTCTCAGATAATTTGGAAATAGACGACTGCGTGTAGAACATAAAGCGGCACTTTGACCTACGTAGGTATCGCCGAATTGTTTGGTTGTTTGGTTGTTTTTAATAGAATCTATAGGCCAATAGTTAAACCGAGAAAATGATTATTTATCATTACAATTTTATTCAAACCGTTTTGATTTAATTTATCTATTCCTGAGGGCACTAAAATTTACTATTGACAATGTTTAAACACTACTGAACCTTCCAGGCAAAATTATATAGAAAGTTAATGTTATGTTTACCATAACGTTTACTTTTACTCTTACAGCCGTAACATAATTTCGAGATCGTTCAATTATTAACGCAGAAACTCAAATATTTAACATTGAATACATACTCGTAACATTTTATTTTCTTTATAAAGAATTTCTTCTTAGTTTTCTGTATAGGTACGTACGCGCACATAGTGATGCGACACTAATTTAATGTTTTCAAATGTACAGAGTCACTAAACCAATTCTCTGGTTATAAAACATATAAAACAACTCAAAATAGATGTATAATTAAGTGTGAAATTAATCGACTCATCTTGTCAATCGACGGTGGAACTAAGTGTTGGTTAAAACTTGAAAGTCGCCTAAATAGTAAATGTATGCTTTGGAGTATGTAAACCAGGTGAGAGAAACATTTTTATAAATGAAAGGCAACTGTAGCAATACACACTGGTTAGTGGTTATACTCGTAATTGGGTTGTGAACTCATTTTTTAGGGGTATATTTTTTAATTCCTTATTGAAATATTATAGTTAAATATTCATCTATTTAACCTTTGAATGTTGTTTTATTACGTAAAATTCCGGTTCTTATTTTAGTAGTTGATGACATCACGTACTCGTTAAAATATAATAAGTAATGTTATTTATTTTTCGTTTTTTATTACGACATTATATTGAAACATTATAGGTCGATGCAACAGCTGCTATAGCTTTGACGTCTAATTTTGCATCTATTTTGCACTCTTGTTGTTTAACAACAATAGTAAATGGTAGTGGAGAAGAAGGTGAGGATAGCATGACATCGCGTAGTCGGTCATTTTTTATAAATTTTTATCTCTTTAATTATTAAAAGAAAAAATTACTATTTCAATCATTAATAACTGTTTTAATATTACGAATTGAATAAAAATAATTGGATATTGAGGTTTTGATAGCCAACTTTATCAATATACCGGTTTTGGGAATCAGGTTAAGTTCAAACTAGAAGTTTTCTTCCAAATATACACTGGTATCACATGTAACAACAACTCTTGAGAACATCTCTATTTTAAACATTTTTCCGTTTATTACAAATGATTAACTTCAAGAAAATCGTACTGGGTTACTTCAAAGCCTATTATTGGTATTCGTTGGTAGGAAGACTACAGAATTTGATGCTAGTGCGTCTGATTGTAAACTGTAACTCCCAATAGACGATGTTAAAACAATCGGACTACATCGATGTACTGTTTTGTTCCTTCATTATCTAAAACGAGGATAAAGGTACCGAGCAGTCTGTGATGTCTTGCCTTATACGAATGACAGCGTTGGTATAACGCTGCACGCGAATTAATGTAAAAATATATACATTATAGAAAAACAAAAATAATTTAAACTATAACTAAAAAATATATACAAAATCTACAAATTATAAAATAAAAGAATGAGAATGAAAAGTTTTAAAATACCGTTATATGAAAATGTAATTCCAAGATAGTTAAAATACATTTTTATTGTAGTTACTGTGATAGAAATAAATTTTTTTAACAGACAAAAGGTTGTGTGTATCTGATCAAATGTATGTTGAAAATGAAGTAAGTATACTGAAGAAAAAGTCTCACAATCAGTGGGTTTAATAGGCCCAGTTAAAAGCAAAGAAAGCATTCACTAAAAACTGTGCTACGCTTATAAATAGATTTAAATAACATATATTATGCGTTCTATATAATGTGTAAATTACACTACAAATACGTTCAAATTATTTACGGTTTCGTACGTCGTGGAACAATTGACAATAATAATCTTTGTTTCATTTTTCAGTATAAAAATAAGATCTGTATCTAAATATAATAAGTGTCAATCCAATTAAAAAATCAACAGTTCATTTCTTAACAACAATTACATTAATAAACAGATTTTAAACATTTATATAATTTGTAGACGTAAATGTAAACCACAAAGGATTATGGGAGATTTTAAATAGGTTGTAAAACTATTTTAAAATACGTTAGTTAAATGGTATGACAAAGACGTCAGTCTGGCAAACACATTAGTAAAATGTCATCGCGACGACATGATGACAGTTTTACAGTCAAAGAAGCATCGGGACGCCTAGCGTCACCTCACCTCGTTATATGAATTGAACTGTGGACACACACGACGACAGCGTGATATATGAGAGATGTGCGCCGATTGAACTGACATAATTAATTCATGAAAATTGATAGAGGTGTAAGATAGACCTAATAAAACTTAAAAAATAACACTTTAGAGACACAACTGTCTTAAAACAGTCTGGCTAGTCAGTATGGGCCATGGAAACATATTAGTAAGGACTGATATACTTGCGACAAGTCTGTCTAATAAAACAAAATTATTAGTGTAGTCTCTGTTCACTATATCCATTGTGTCCAGTATGCGCGCGCTTTACTACAAACAAACTATCCGACCTTCGGTTCTCCAAACAGGCATCTTGTCAAAGTAGTTAATATATAAATATTACATTAGGTCAGAATATAAAATTACTGAAGTATTTGAAATTACACAGTTATAAACTAAATAAAAGTATTTAACAAATATAACATCAACAAATAAAAAATGTAAGATTGCAAATATAAAATTGTACTGAAAAACTATGTATTAATATGTTATTAACTACAGTTCGCGCTATATCGCAATTCATGTCCGAAATCAAACTGATCATAGTCACCGGTAAAACTGTACATTTGCACAAACTGGTTCGTAATGCTGGATATACAGGGAAAGATTTACCGGACAGTTTTGATGGAACAGTTCACTTTTACAGGTAAACCGGACCGTGGATGTATGTACAAAATACTGTTTCATCACATATCACAGATAGTTAGGCATTTTCCAATTTGGTTAGTTTTTGGGCATTATATGATGAATAAATGAAGAGATATTTAAACACAAAGACCTTCTTCAAGCATTATTCAGCTCGCCTTACGTTAAATGCGATTAACTGCAGATGATAAGTTGATCTTGAGTACGTGTGGTACAAGTTACTCGGCGCAGATTCCAATCTGCCGCTTGCGCCACACACGAATGACAAATGACGGTACAAGATAACATTAAACATTTCTAACATTAAACCAAGTCTTTAGTCAATCTAAACATCCTAACCACGATTTAATTTATTATTATTATTATATTTCTATGCATACAGAATGTACATTGAGCTATTCATCAAATGATCAGATTGAGCTGAGCGAACAGTGCTCCGCGTTGAGGTGAAGCAAACGATGATCAACTCGTAGTGCGGGCGTTTGTAGAGGGGAGTAGAGGGGGGAAGAAGCAAAAGGACAAAAAAACTGAAACCCTGACAAACTGATGGCCGCAATGCACGAGTGAAAGTTAATTGAACGGCTACGTGCAAATCAGAAAAAATAGAAAAACTTGGAAATCACATGGCGACATGGCGACATGGCGTTATGGTGTTATGGCATTAGAAGAATACATATTGTTCTAAGTAATACAAGAAGAATTAAATGTGCCGCTGGAATAATTGTTTACATTGATGATAGTTTTATAATATAATGTTTGAAACACTTAAGATACGTTTCACACCACGTTTAGAATTGAACTAAATGATCAGTGGCCAACATGTTTACCGATCTGTTATGTTGATGCTCGGCTCGAGTAAATAGTGACCGTCAAGCCGAACTTTAAGCCTAGTTAGGCTCTCCGCAGACGAGTCGACTGATTGTAAACTAGTCGGGCCGTGTTTCTTGACTCTATAGAATTTTAAACAATAGCATAACAGGGGATTTATTGTATCGTATTATTTAAATACTTTTGAATAGTATTTGTGCACATCTCTGTTCATGATGTCATCCTCAAAAGCATGCAACCAAGCTTGGCCCTGCGACCGAGGAACAGAGTCGCTGAAAACGTACCCTAAACCAGTTTAGTTTCATTCGTGTCTTGTTTTCTCTTACTAACAATACGGTTCCATTTTCATTCGGTTCGGGCAGATTCGGGGCTAAGGTTTGCAATCAGTCGCCTCATGTGCGGACGCCCTAAGCGAACCAGCGACGTTATTCTTCATACCAACCCAATATATCCGAGTGGGACTTATGTATATAATTCTTTTGTATTATCCTGTCGTGAATTAGCATTATACGAATGGCTAACTCAAAAATAATGTAATTAAACGTATGAATATATATTCGTATCACAGCATGACGAAGTTAAAACAAAGTTTTGTGTTTCTTCAAATTAACAGCTTGTTTGTTTACATTAGTTAGCTGTCGAATTATAAATACACCTTCAGCGGTCGCATAGACAAAGTCACTGCTTCAGGAGTCAGGAGTTGGGAACGAGAATCAAAGATTCCCGTCTGCGTTTATGTCTGCATCTGTGTCTAGTTGCTGCTGTCATCGCAGCTAAATTGGAATATAATTAAATACTTTGTCGACGGAGGCGTCTAGCGTCACAAGTAAAATCAAACTACTAGCTTTGTGTATGTACGCTTTAAAGGTGCGCTTTAGAATTAAGCGAGGACTGACTCTTGTTGAATAACCGGCGCAATCACCGACAAGTTAAATATAACTCACTTAATGTGAATGTAAATATTATATTTATAGATAATTTGTTTGATGTCGAAAATATCAACACATTAGGTGTTTTATGATAAAATGTAGTCATGTTTGACAAAATGCAGAATATGTAAACATTTTTACAGAGTAGCTTTCTGCAACGTAACTACATCACGTGATGTTAAAAGTACTGCTGATACTCCTAGCTAACATCTAATAGTAATCTTGCAGAAAATGTATTTTAATTTTTAATTGGGAAGACTTCGAGTGATAAGCTTGTCTCATGCACTTACTTTGAAGAAAGATCTAAAGAGTTTTCTCTCCAATGTAGGTTGACACAAATACCAAATGGGCTTGTGTTCTCATTTTTTAGTGATCGATTTTTCAATTGTTGATTGAAATTGATGTTAATAAATGTGTATTGGCGTGTCTATTTTATTAAATATCTAAATATTGACGGAGATATAGCAATTAAAAGTTTGAATTGTAGTTTTAGCGCTAGAAATGGTCGGCTATATTTGTATGACGTGAAATGCATTTTATCGTCAGTTATTTGTTGAGTAGGTCAGTGCTGTGGTAATGTTCTGTAGCTGTTGGTAGTCAAATAATCAAGTCAAGTCAAAGAATAATAAGTTTTTATTTTGCATAATATTGATATTACATAATATTGAAATTTTATTGTTCCTCGAAATAGCTGTAAATAATGTTTGATATTTTGATATATAAATACATATAGCAGAGATTTATGAGCTGTAAGGTTGGTAATTTTACACAAGGATTGTGATGTCACATGAATCCCTTTAATAATTAAAGAGACAAAATGACTTTTTTAATTGTTAATATCTCTTAACATATAATGAATTATTAAAAAATAATTGAACATTTGTGGTTCTAGTAACCAACTTTATCAATATATAGTACACTTGAGTACACTTTTATAGAAATTAAGACATAGGACACAAGCCCATTTAAAATATATTGTCTTTCATTTAATAGCATTGTAGGACATCTGTGTTTAACTTATTAAACTAAGAACAATTTTCATGTAGCAGGCGGGATATTTAAATGTTTCACATTTTTAGTTTTAAATACGTATGGTTATTATGTAAGTTTTTATGTTTAATTTTAATAATTAGTTATTAGTTTATTTTGAAGAAATAATTTACTAAATTTTGTGTTGAACCGTCATTAACGTCTTCCCCTAAAAGGTGAGTGTTTTAATTCGTTGATAAGTTTATCAGTTTATCTTAACCCCAACCCCATAACATATATTTGCTAATTATTAAATATATGTATCACATTTAAAAACAATAGATTATTTCACATATTTTATCAATTGGAAGTAATACACCCAGTAGAAAATTGTGTGTGGAACAAAAGAGAAGTAAGATGGCAGACGAATGCAACAATTGCTACGATTTGTAATATTGTCTATTAGTTTTGCCACTCAAATGTGTTATCGTCGCCTTTGCCCTACGAGATTGCTTGAAAGAGCAGCAATCTTTGCAATGATTGTCAATTTCTGTTGTTGTCCTGGCGTTAATATATTTAAGAGTATTTTAAAAACAACCTGGCTGTCCTTCAGTATTCATATCTTATTTCATTTGTCAAGCAGTTGTTACGATTCACAGCATTTAAACAAAATGTCATTATATTTATGATACTCGTACTAATTCCAACTGCATTTTAATGTGTGACTATAACAATTTAATTGTGTAATTCTGTTATTCTTGTAATTGCTACCATGGCGCTGTAGTCGATTAGTGCTACAGAAATAAAATGTGTATGTACTCGTATCTACAACTAGTCCCTGAGCTAAAAACGAACACTTTAGATTTAGACGAAGATAAAATGTTTAAGATAAACATTAAACGATTCAAACCCGCCAACATCTTGTTCCTTGTGTGTTCATTTGTTTCTACATAGATGGATGCTTTGAAGGCGCTGTATCATTTTAACCTTCACCCTTATCATACCCTTTAAAAATGATTAAATAATGATAGCGATTTAAAGAAACTCCACCTTCATTTTTTTGATGTTGTAAATCATTTTGTTGTCAACGATGGCCTTAAGATATATTCTAAGCAGGGGTGGATTGTGGGCCTCTAGACTAACATTGTTTAAAGAAACTAACATCTCATTAACCCATAGACACCATGTCTCTCTGGTCTGGATTCTGAGCGACTATAAAATATATTCCTTAAAATATAATTCCGGTAATTATATAAACTTGAACAAAATTATCAACAAAGGTTTATAATAAACGACAGTTAACTGAGAATTGGAGAAAGTTTTTTAAGGAAAGACATTCCTCCGCGTTTGAGATGTGATGCTGATCGTCACCTTAAGGTTAATACAGTGCTGACTAAATTTAATCTTATCTATCATCACTTAAAATCACAATGCAAATTTATAGAATTAAATGGAATACTTTATTATTAAAGCAAAAATATATTTAGTTATTTCTGGACGTTTTGGTATGCAACGATTTATCCTTAAAAGGGGTGTTTGTATTTTACTGCCGCTAAATGCTAAGGATATTCCAGTCCACGCCGCATAAATATCTCTTCATTTTTCTACAATCATTAAAACAATCGGCATTGTGCTTGGATCGCTGCTGGGCATCTGTTCGTCCAGTACTTTAGCGAAGGATGGAGAACATTCCACGGAGAGTCACTTTATTATGAGGAAGTTGCAAGCCTAATAAACAAAGCAGAAGATATGGAAACTGTTATAATTATATGTAGCTAAATCTACGATAATTCTTTAATCCAGAAAGCAATACACACATAACTATTAATGAAGCTTCCTTATCTACCCTAGTTCAATTTACATAACTGGTGTTACATAAAACATTTTGAAGAAGGAGTTTATCTAGGTAAATGGATCTTCTAGATTGCAATATAACCGAACGATAGTTTTGCAGACGACCTCGTTTCCTAACGTGGATAAATCACGTGGGGCGGATCCTATTCTCAAGAAGGGAGTGGTGCACTTGCCACAAGACAAAAGACTATCACAATCAAAGTGCAGTAGAAATAATATGGAATAAAAACAAGAAGAGTAAAATGAGTAATAAAACTATCACACTGTAAATGAAGTTAATGGTTTTATAGAAGAGGAGAATACCGATAGACAAATCAGTTCTTGGACAGTCTGGTGAGGACCTAACAAGTCAATTAAACGGTTAAGAAAAACATAAGCATTTTAAGGTTAAGAAATACAAAGTGTATGACAATTGTACGAGAAACGTCAACAAGATGAAAGATATTCGCCAATGGAGTTGCTGACACCCTGGCTGGTCCACAACGACAGTGCATTCTTCATTGTTCTTCAAAGTTAAGATGTGCGTTGTACTCTTTTTGCTGCGATCATCTTATGCAAACTTGTTCGAAATTAAATTTGATGTAATTTGAAAAAATGTAGAGTTATTTGGATTTGGATTTTGGGGCACTTGGATCGCCACTGAACTTTTTCCAAATACTTGAAATTATAGTTTGACAATCTCAAAGCTTATATTACGATATAATTTATTATTTTTAATAAAACATTACATCATTAAGAGTCTGTTAAACGTCACGTTTTCGTTTTCGTTTTCGTTTCGTCTCGGTGGCTCGTTCTTTTGTTTTTGACCGCGGTAATCAACCGTTGACCATCCAAACAACTTGGACACCGGTCACCTCCCTCCTCTTCGGGCTCTGGGTCTGTGTTACATAGCTGCAGGCAATTCCTGTACCTATAATTATTTTTAATTAAGCTTCAATTTAATTTTTAATTTTTGGGTAAAAGTATTTTTAAAAGAAAAAACGTTTAACTATTAAATTTGATTAATTATTTTATTCTAAATTAAATTTTATAGTTTTAACATAGATTTTTAGTAATACAGGTCTTGTTTTTAATAACATGTTGTGATTTTGTAAAGACAATAAGGGTTACAGTCAGGGTCGGAGCGTCACCATTATCTGAAATTCAATTTCTTTCAGTGGTTGCAACTTCACCTATTTGTATATCATAATCTAATCTATCGGATCAAATTAAATTTCTTTTTAAATTATATTACTGCAAGGTCAACCACTTTATAAAACGAATTCCTATTTATTTCTAAATTAGAATTTCTATTTGCTAATTTGTTTCGCCATTTATTATCAATGACAATTTGAGTATACCAGTAACTCTATTTCTTCTTGTTCTAGTAACCGTTTCTAATCAATTCATTTCTCTTTGCAATCCATTTCTTTACTGTTTTTTGCCGCCCCAATAAATCCCATGTTTATTACCAGCCAAGATCATAGAAACCACCGACCAAGTGTTTTAAAGTGAATAAACCATTGAGGGTAACGTGTCCATGTCCGTGTCCTTCTCTTGTGACTAAATGCTTGATTTGACATTAAGTGGTTGTCGCTGTCATGTCTCAACATCATCCCTTCTAAGAGTTCATCCCTTGTTTCTTATAACTACCCTTGTTACGTGTCCAAGTCGTTTGTAAGTCTACCCTTTCCACCAAATAGCTGAGTTGACTCCCCCACAGATGTCGGATAGTTTGTCCTGTGTCAATTTGCTGTTAAAACATCAATAAAAACTTCGTCAGGATATAAGAGTTGTAGGAAATTAGATTTTCTTGCATTGTCTTGAAGAAACTAACTTAAAGAGTTCAGTTTTCTTAAGAAATTGTGGAATAAAAACATTTCTTTCTATTTTTAATCGTCATCATTTTTATTACACAGATTCGGTGACAAACAATTTATTATGAAGTTGCGAAATTCATTTTTGTCACTGTGATTGCCCTGTCGGGATCTGACTGTGATAGCCCGGTTAGGAACTGACCTAGATTTCCCGGTTACGACCCTTCAGTGTTTTGTGTTAGATACTAACTGGGATCTTAACGGGGCAGCCCGGTTGGATTTCAATTGGCTTTTCAAAAAATATTCTTGAAGTAAATAAATTTATTTGGGCTTAGACTACTTATGCTAAAGAATAATATTGTTGCCATAGTATTAGAATTCTTATTCCAGCGATTGCATTGGCACATATTTTAATATTTATTTCATAATTTCCAATAAAAATAATAAAACAAAAGTTCATTTTATTCATCGTGAAGTAAGAAAGGTTAAAGCTATTGTGAAAATTAATTATTAATGAGAATTACACAGAATAATGATATTATAATGTCTTAAACGGATCTTCCTTGTTTAATTACAACTCCATAGTTGATAGACTACCGTGCTGTCTTTTTTAATAGCTGCAGCTGATGTTATAGCTGAAGCTGTAGCTGTAGCTGAAACTGACTGGATAAGTTAATGATCTCTGCATAGCTTTAGTCACCTTGGTTTAGTTGTATTGCAATGCTTGGCATAATCGCTAACTAGATAGGATATTTTCTCATTATTAAATGTCAGTTATGAACCGCATCTGATGTGACTTTATTGGCGATAAACATTACTGGATCATGAGGCACGGATCTGAGTTTAAAACGTTTTGTTATTGAAGTTGTTGAGTTTTAGAAATAACTGCAAACAAAAGTCTAACCTAACGTATGTGAGTATGCTAAAGTTTTTTCTACGAATTAGCTATTTAAAATTGGCAATACAAATGTTCTCATTTGTTACTCGAACTTTTACAATTATTTAAATATAAAAATATTGGTACCAGTGGTAGAAAAGCACCAAATTCGAAGGTATGGATACGATCAATTCTACTCACACAACAATAAGAAGAACAGATTTAATTCTCATATATTAGGATGTTATATTTATATACATATGCTGAAAGTTACAAAAAATCAAATAAACTTTTCCCATTTCATCCCGAATCATGGTTTGTCAATTCGCAGATAAGATTTCGCTTCATTTTCTCACCATTGAACTTCATCAAACATGACGACCCTCTCTCTCTCTCACATGGCACTTGGCACTTGGAGTCCATCTCTTGACAACGATATCTCGATGTCTGGATACCAGGATAGCTGCTAAATAGTGATAAATTGCTACCAATGATATGGGAATCAATGCCAGGTCTATAATTGACTCTCTGCAGCGAATGATTTACAATGTTACACATACTCGAACGAGCTGGTTGATCTTGTCTTGTTGTTAGTGGTTTGAGTTAAGTTTCCCATCCACATTTACTCGACTTCTTTATTATGCTGGCCATTAGGCGATTAACACCATTTAATTGTCATTGCTTTGCTATAGTCTTAACGTCTTAGGATCTTGTCTTGGATTGTAATGTCCTATTTTGTTATAGTTCATTTACTCTGATTTATTTAAAACGTTTTAATAGCGTCGTTGAAAACTTCCAAGTTGATGTGATGTGATGAGTTTCTATAAAAAGGTCGACGTTAATGTGAGTTGGAATATTCTAATACCAATGGTTCTTAACCAGTGTTTTATAACATTATTAGTTGATTCGTCTTTAATCAAAATTTAAACCTTCACACTGGACACCCTATACAACCAATTCATACAGGTTATCAATAAATACTAAAAACACTCATTTATACGCATGTAATCGGTAACTTTACAAAAACAAATCAACCGGAACCGTCAATAATGATTTTAATCAAATAAAATGTAAAGGAATTTTAACGAAAAAGAAACAAAAAAGTGTTAAAGTTAACAAGATCAAAATGATATAACACACAGCCAAATAGCTGCTTTGTTGGGTCCCTGCCCACGAAGCGTGGGGCAAGATGACCAATTTGTCTAAATCCAAAGTCCAAAGTGAGAACATTAGACTAATGTATACTTCGACACGGTAAACGCTTATGGACAAAAAATAAATAAAAATTTAAAAAAATATTGTCTTTGAGTTATAATAAAAAAAAGGATTAAGGATTTGACATTTTCACTGTATTTATTAAGGATGCTCTCCACCAGATATTTTTGTATATATATAAAATTAAAGAACTTTAATTTCTGCAGTCTATCGTTAAAGTATCTATCCCTTTTTTATTTTTATAATAAAAAACCTAATAAAACAATTAAATTATGTTAAAGCGACGTTAATTACTGCTTAAGATACTAAAGATAGAGGAGCTGGGTTATAATTTTTCAGACTTAATATATTATTTTCCATGATCTTAACCATAAATGTTTCGCTTATTATTATAATAGATGTTATTAATATTACATTTTCTTAAATTACAATGACATTTATGCCTTTACAAAAGCGGTAAAAGTCAATTAATATTTTATTATGACAATATCAAACTTTGGACAATATACATTTATATATAACCCGCACATTTCATTTCAAATATAAATCGTAAATGCTCTAGCCGGTGCATGTGATCCTTAACTAGCACCTGTAAAGTCCAGCAAAAATGGTGGAACTCATTCTTTGTTGTACGGCAAATACAAACATAAAGACTGCAACTAGATAAGGTAAATAGAATAGATAGAATAGATTTCATAAAAAAAACCCTCATCTGGATTCCTCTTCATAGAGGCGAATATAAATAATGAAAAACTAAAAAAAGGACCTCTCCAAAAGAGTTTTTAAAATGTGAGCACCGGGACAACTTATGTCTCTAAATGTGGCAACTTTCATCCTGTTTCACTTTCTTATCACAGTTTTAGAATATGTTACAGTTCTACTTTTTTAACCGTTAAGTAAAAAGTGACTTACGCCACTTCTGTTTTAATCACCTCAAATTGAGACATGATAAATACTAGCTAGAACAGAAAGACAACATCTATAAATAAACAATTTCATAATTATTTTGCATGAAGATTTTAATTGTAGAGTTCTTTCTAATCACGTACAAACTATAAAAGTATAAGATACGAGTAATAATTCAACTTTTATGACATAAAATAGCAGCCTTAATAATACGATGTTAACGTTTCATATGTATCTCCATCTCACTCTCTCACTGTGTGTGTGGATTTGATTTTTTTTTTGTGGGAGCTTGTTTTGTTGTGTATTATACGTAGACAAATTACACAGCGATGACAACACGAAATTTTTGTGGGCACCTCTTGTTATTGACATGATTTGGATTCTTTATAAATTGTTTTTCTTCCCTATTTGTCATAATGAAAAAAAAAGAAAACAACAAAATGTTTATTCCATGAGACACAGACGCATTTGGTGATTGTCTTTAAGCGAGACACGTTTTTATATTATGAATTACAGTTTTAATTAAAGTTTTATAGTTACATATGTTGCACTTATACGTAACGCCAATGCAGTATGCAAGACAGACGGGGATTTGGATGGTTTGGTTGCCTGTAAGTTTTGGCTTCACACGAACTCGAGACTTTTCTCGTCTCGTCTAGCTTCTCGTATTTGACGAGACATTTCTGAAAACAATTGAGACGGTACCGAGTCCAGAGAGTCTCGTTTGTGGCCTCTAAAATAAACTAACAGCAACATAAAGGTTCAACCTTTTTTTATTATAAAAGAGGTTAGGTCGTAAATTTACAAAATATAAAATCTGGTAAACAAACATCTGTTAAATATGTTATTTTATAATTTTGTCTTTTACAACATTTTGCAGCCGAACGAAAACGAATGTTTTAAGGGAATATAAATGTGAATATAAATCCGTAACGGATAGTTTTACGGATTCGTTTCTCAGATAATATTTACCTTGAATACATCTTTATGTAGCATTGTCTGTCTAATAAGTTTGCCCAAAACCAGTCTTGTTTTCAGCGCGTGCCATTTATTAATACAAATAATAATTTTCACTACGCCATTTATAATGAAAATCCTATATTAGTTATTAGTCTCATGAATTAAAATGTCATTTAAAATTTATATATCATCACAAGTGGAAACCACTTTAGTTAAAAAGACAGAAATCACAAAAGACAAAACTCATTTACGAAAAGTAAATTGACGTACAAGACAGGTAACACTAGCCTTAGCATTTATGAAAGGGTGAAGTCTTTTTATTTGCCGTCCCTGAACTCCTTTTCTCTTCCTTCTAGCGCGGACTTTATCTCAAATCGACAAAAGCTTTTATCAGTATATGTCAGAATATATTTACACCGTTCAATATTAATGTATTTCTATTTATTTTGTATTGTGTATAATGTATATTATATAGTTGTATAAATGATATGTACAGTGACAGGCCCTGATGAATAAAGCCACCGCAAAAGGCACCAAATCTAAAGCAGATCAGATCGCAAGTATCAGCTTCGAGTTGTGTTAGCACTGATGGACAAATGGAGGGTCTTGAAAGATTGAGAAACTTGAAAATATATGATTTGAGAAAGACTGTTTAACGAATTCAAATTTTTCGTAATTAAAATAGTTACAGTATATCAATTTTTAGTTATGTCATAATTGAGATAATTCATTGTAATTTGCGTCAACAATCGCATGTGTCGTACGTCGCAGACTTGATAAGACTACATCCCAATAGATATTTTTTGCCGGCGTATTGCTGATTGAAATAATTTTTGTGATGATGTTACTAATTATTTCATCTCTATTAATAATAGACCCCCGTCTGAGTTCCAAAAAAGTATAAATAAAAATATAAATAAATATAAAAAAATAAAAAATATTTATAAATACTTAAACCACTTACTACATATCTCTGGCCACCGCTGCTCCAATAATAAATGCACATATTTATTAATTTTATTTGAAATCCTTTTTCCCTTTTTCTTATTTCTACTACTGCTTCGTTATATTGTTGTTGTGCATTATATCCTACACTACTTCACAATAGTTGATCGGGCGTCTTGGTCTCCCAATGACTTGCATTATCAAAGTCTCGCGTCGCGGTCGGGGTCAGGAGTGGGGGGTGAGCTCGGGGTCCCATTTACATTTATCTCCATAGAAGAACTAACGATACATCATCCGTCCTCCATCGTTGCATAGTCCTCGTCCATCGTCCATCGTCCCTCGTCCCAAGAGCGCATTCATCAAATATCAAAGAAAAGGAAAAATCATTAACTCTATCATTAGGAGTCATTCACTCATTTCAGTTCATCAAGAATATTAATTGTTCAGATTTTATAGAAGAGATCTTAAGATTTGATTTGGAATCCATTAAGCAAGCCACTGTGTGTAGTTTCTTTATTAAGTTGATCTACAAATTGTGACGTCACTACTTCGAAAATATGGTTTTAAACAAGAATAAGTTTTTTTTTAAAGGCGTACTACTGATTTCTTTTATAAATGAAGTACCTACTTAATTTAGCGATTATAGAGGAATTAATTTTAAACATAATATGCATTCCCGCTAAACATGGAACGATACCCTTCTCTTCTTTAAATATATTTATTTACGATGCTGAGTCCTATCAGCGACGACCTTCTACTATAGTTGGCCGCTTTTATGGTGCCGTAGCCTGGTTTATGTGGGTTTCACCAATGCCTAATAAATTTATGATATTTACCATTAAATTAAACCCAGAAAATATAGCTCTGGTTCGGGGATCATGCATCAACGCTCTCCGACACTATTCATCTCAAAGTTTTGATCCGATTTGTTGAATCTGTCCCTTGTTTCTAGTTAGTTTTATCTCTTGACCTGTGCACCAACTCTCATATATACACAAAAAGAGTTAAAAGTGCTTAAATGTAGACAGTAAGTTTACTAGAAACTATTTCAACTATATCACGACGAAAAGTTTTAGAAGAAGCTTTGGAAGTCTTCTACTAAATCCTGTGGATTGTGTCCGAATGCTGGAAGGACAAGACGGGTATTTGGTGGTGGGTGGTAGACACCGATATACGGAACACGTGGTTCGATTACGATATGGGAATTCGAGAGACTTCTTGTATTTAGTACAATCAAAATAACAATTTTAGTACGTTTTAAATTTTATTATTACTGTAATTTATTTATCTCCAATAATTCCAAAAACTTTCTATGACTTTAAAACTATTGAAACCTAATTTTCTATATTTACATAAATTTTGACATGACAAAATTAGCCAAAAACATTGTATAAGTGCGAAATTCTTTTCCCAATAAGTAAATGATACAAGAGATAAATTTTTTATCTATATTTCTTAATGGTAACGAAAACAATGTGTTTTTTAATAAACAGTGTGTGTTAGATACAATTGAAATCAATTGTACGTGCAATATAAAAAATGGTAATTAAGATAGGCAAGAGTCTAATCATGACCAAACACTATTGATTCAAGAGAGAGCGCTTTAAAGTACTTTTAAGTTACTGTAGACTAAATGTAAACCTGCATCAAAGATTCTAAACAGAAGCGTACTAAGAAAAGGCGGAGAAGGCCTCAGCCCTCTCTTAATCTCAGTTCGGCACTGATTCCAAATTGTAATCATAAGTAGTTTAGATAACAAAGCAAGCAATCTCAACCAAAAAATTAAGTTTTTTTTCATTATTTTCACAAATTTGATGGTTTGTAGTGTACTTAGATATCTAGTTGTACGAGTACGTTCACAATTCACATATCACCCCAGTTCCAGTGGTCAAACGTGTTTTATTGGTACTGCACCCCCACCCAATTACCTCCAGTGGCTCGAGCGGCTCCAGCACCCTCTTAAGTCTCCTCTTCGCTGATTCATAGCATCGGACATGATATATGACCAAGTTTAGTCCATTGAGCTACCCGGTATCCCAACCTCCACCCTCTTCCAGCACTCCTAATTCACCCTTTAAACTATCTTTAGAAGTAATGCTTTAAAATAATGATGATAGTAAATATGCAAAGAAGATGGCGTTTTTTAGATATTTTGGAAAAACATTTTTAAGACACATTCTAGCTTATTCTAAATTCTTCAGTCTTCATATATTTCTTTAACTCATGGAAATCCAATTTTCAATCCCTTTTATTCGGGTACATTATAAATTTGTAAAGCAATTTACAATAATTTGTTAACAAGATTGAACATGTTACATAATGGAAATAAACAAACCATTCTAAAATCTAATACATCAAGATTAATACGGTTATCACCTAATGTGTCAGACCATCAGAGTGTCAGAAGTTAGGACGTCAGTCCAATTTAAATAGGACAAGATAAGTGGATCAGACCTAGTACAAAAGTACAAGGGAACAAAGGAACAAAAAATACCTCAACATTCAAAATGAAATATAAAGCATAATGCATTGATTTCACACCGATTCCCTGTGACAATAAAAAGGTATTTTCTGGTAAAAAGATCCATGTAATGTAGATGCTATAGAATAGATAACTGCTACGCCAGTAGAGTGACTACCATTTGTCAAATTAAAAAGACATTGTTAATTTGTTAATCAGAGTAACAGGCTTTTAATACGGGTCACAGATTAGATTAGGTAAATTGTATTAAGCTTTTTTTTATCGAAATAAGATATATTATAAGGTGTTCTGTTTCTAATAATTTTCAACTGTATTCAGATTATCTGTAAACGCAGAGATAATTGTACAATTTTATAACATACACGGTCAGATTTACCTGTACAGGTGATCTGATCATGTGAACCTGTAAGGTAAACCGTTACGTGCCAAACTGATATTTGGTAACCAGCTATAAAGAAAAATCTTGGAAAATATTATTGACATGTTATTGTATAAAATGTGATCTCCAAAATATATGTAAGTGTAACGAACTATAGTACTTAGACGGTCCAGAACCATTATCATAAAACCTTAATTCAAAAGTAAATTTGAAAAATACTCACAACTTCACATAATGATTTTTCAATTCTCACCATCACATCAGATCGCTGTGCAGTAACAGTAACAGCAACGGCTCTCTATTTCTCATAATAACACCAATCAAAGGTTGCAAGGATTCTGTGAGTACGCTATGGCTACAGGGTTTACTACAAGAAAGGTGTCGATGACTACCGCACAATCAGGGGTCATCTACGAAGTAATGTAATAACAATGTACAAGTAAATTCCAATTGGATTGGTATTGGACAGAGCAGAGGAAGAGAGAAATAGCTCTCTTCTCATAAACATAGTAATAACATCAATTGTGGTGGTACGCTTTGTACATTAGAAAAATAAAACTACACTTAGATCGGTTATTCATTTCTCGATTTATTTTTCTTCTCACAGTTATTTTATATTTTTGCCAATAGATGATGATGCTACAGGATGATTTATATCATGACAAAACGTTTTTGTTTTAGTGTGCTATTGATACTTTTAGATGTTAGAAGGTGTTCTTTAATGTAAATGTAAAATTCAGCATTTAAAAAGGGGTTGTGAGGTTTTTCAATGCAGAAGGACGTCAATCGAATTGAAGATGAAATTAATTTTTTTAATTCTCATAAAAAGAAACATTTTCAATTGGCATAATTCAGCAATCTTCACTCGTCGATAGTATGATGTCGTTCACGTACAAAACTCAATTTACGTTGCAAAGAGATCAACATGAGAGTAAGTGAGTGTGTGGGGTGGGGGTATACAATACGGACAGTTTTCCAACACTACTCAGTTTTTGATGCGTCGAACTCGTGACTCACGTTTTGTTCTTACTTGAATACTTTGTATTTCTACTTTAGACCTCACTGCAGTCTCAATGCATTGGCACATACTTGTAGCATAGTCGCCTTAGTTAACAAGCAAATACTCGTACTAACGTATTGTTAAGTAGAAATTATTTTATTATCACAATTTTAAGACACCAGCTTTTTAAATATTAGGCCTATGACTTAGCTTGTTAGATAACCAGTAAGTGTATTTCTGTATCTTTGGAAACCTATATTCATATAAAGCATATTCAACATTTTCTATTTCAATATTTTTTCAACACTGTTGCCATTCATTCTTCCCTGGACCTCCAGGGTTATGATAACGTAGCATCAACGTTCACCAAGATTTATTCATTTGTCAACTTGAGAGGTCAACTGCATTAAGAACTAAATGAGGATGATGAAAAATAAGATGTACAACCCAATATTCGGGAGAAGTCAGGGGTTTGTTTTAAAAGGGACCTTATGCTAAACTCATCCTGGAACCAACTACTTGTACGTGTGACTGTTGATCGTTTCTTGAAATTGTGAATGTAAGCAGAGCGCAGAAACTGGAAGCGACTGACGTATACCCTGTTAAGTAGGGTAACACTAAAGGAGAATGAAACACCTCTTGCTTCCACTCATGTGTCGAAAATGAGTAAAGAATTCCTTGTAAAGATGGTCTAACTGTTTACCTGATATGTTTAACTGAGAAAATTAGCTTTGTAGGTAAACCGGACCGAGTATGTGATAGAACTCTATCTTATACCATACATTCACGCTCCGTACAGTCAAACCTGTCAGATAAACCGTTACGAGTATGTCCAACATTACTCGTGTATGATTCACGTCGGTTCCAATGTGAGAGAAACCTTACAGTTCTATTACATCCTGAACTCCGGCATAGATAACACACTCTAATTTTCAAAATCGTAATGCTATGTAATATTCTATACCTTTTTAATTTATTTACTAAATGTTTAATAGTGCCGCTGTATATAAATACCGGTCATTCAAAAAGACATTAATATCCAATCAGAAGTGTTAATAAATCATTGTTTGAGACATAGAACAATGCATTATTATTTAGCAAAATTAACCTTGGTTCAAATTTAAATATATATTATAAAATTTAATACCCGGTATTAGCCGATTGAATTACAATTGTTTGGAAACTGTACTCGCTGATTTGTGCGAATACATAATGTACATTATTTACATAAAGCACAGGGTGTACCGTTGAACCAGGGTACAATTATGTTTCTTTGTTTATGTGAATCTCAAGGTCTTAATTAAGCAGGTGTGTACATAAGCAGTGTTTTGTTATTTGCTCATTTAGCGGAGATCATGACATGAACAGTTCACCATGTCTGTTCTTCTTCGATACGTCGAGTCGCGTTGCCGCAGAGGTGCTTAGCTCGTTGTCTTAACGAGACTCGCTAATGAGCCGAGCAATTAATGCACAATGATTCTAATTGCATGAGGTTATGACCACACGCATGCGTTTCTAATAACTCCACTTAGTGTCTGCAAACAATGCGTTTTAAAAACACAAAACACTTTCATTGCGATATTTGAATCTATGAGTATCACGATTGTCTAAGTTTTGGTTTAGGAAATTTGGGCAAAATTGTAAGTGCATGTCATGTATGTTGAATGTCATTCACTGTTTTGAATCATTACATCTTGAATCTTCCGTCTACTGTGCCCCAAATTAGTCAGAAAAGTTTGTTAGCTACCTTTTTCGGCCGTGTTTTTCCGATTTATGCCCAGATTTATAGTTCTTGGGCTAGGAGTACTATCAGGCTTACTAGGTCTCTCTATATTTTGTAGTAAATCTTTTTTTATCTTTTTGCTCCTACGCAATTCAATTCCATCCAGTAACATTTACCTTTTCCCGAGGCCTCTGAACCTCTCTAAATACCATAGGGTTTTTTATCGAGTTGTCTCGTTTACCGTTGAGAGAATCTTTTGTATAAAACTGTTGTCAGAAAGAGAAAAAAACATGTTGTCTTATAAATATAAATAAAGATGACAGAAGATCCGTTTTGCAATAGGCATATTACAGTTATAAAATGTTTATTTAATGATATATTATTTAAAGTGTTGTAAAAAAATAAATTGCAATGAAAAGTGTACAGACAGATGAACTAGAATATTATTAAGTGAAAGCAAATAATGCGATTACAGCAATCATCATAATAATAAGCAAAATATTCGAGTCGATGGAAGAACGAA
This sequence comes from Panorpa germanica, assembly GCA_963678705.1. Classification (NCBI taxonomy): domain Eukaryota; kingdom Metazoa; phylum Arthropoda; class Insecta; order Mecoptera; family Panorpidae; genus Panorpa; species Panorpa germanica. The sequence goes on from OY783217.1 coordinate 13,714,662, forward strand.
CAACAAATGAAACAAAGAGAATGGTTATGGTAGGAACCAAACAAAAATACAATCCCACAACACACACAAAAATGTCTTGATTTGTTTTATAAGAAATCAATCAACTTCAAAGTCAGACGTCAGGAATCGTACACTTGTTACGTAATAGGACAATGTAATATTCGGGAACAGGGCCGCACTAATGAAGAGCTAATGCCCTAAATAAAACCAGTACCATAAACATATTTCTTCTTATATTTAAACTAAAATTATACACTGTGATGGAGGAAGTGGAAAGACACAAAATAAAAATTGAAGCAGGAGCAAGAGAAGTGAGATGGGCAAAGCAGACAGCAAGATACTGTAACGGCACACATTAAGGAAAATTACAAAAGATATACAAGGAGTAAAGCTAGATTTAAAATGAGCAATAAGAAGAAAGGAAAAAGGTATTGAAAAGAAAAGAAGAGAAGAATTTGCGAAATGTGTAAGGGAGCAGAAATGTCGCTGACAGATGAAGAGAGAATGCGAATTTAAGACAGATATGGAAAAAAAAAATGGATAAAATATTGAGAAGTAAGAAAGAAAGTGAATAGCGGAAGTACAGAGATGAAGAAGAGAGAAATAGTAACGACAGCAAAACGTGGAGGAGCAGTGAAGCAAGAGAAGATACATACCTTTCATATTTTACATTTAGAATCAATTTAAGTGAGGTTAATCTTAGTTAAATTGTAGAAGAATTTAATCAATATCTGAGTACGCCTGGATGTGCTTCTATCTTCTTAACGCCTAGTAGCTACATATTCATATTAAAAGTATTTGATTTCTGAAGCCGACTCTGGCTCTATAAAGTGGATTATATTTTTTTATTTGTAGTTCCTGATCCTAGATGAATAATTTATTGGTTTTGAATTAATCGATATGTCAATATCTGTCCAATGATAATTTATATACCAACTCTTAATCAATAGTTTGTTTTTTTTTGAAATACTTAATTGTTCTATATAACTATTATATGACGATTTGATTAACAGTTAGTTTATTATTATTTATATTAATTTTGGAAATTGTGTTTTGATGTACCTTACTTTACATTTTTTTATTTAGGGTTAACATTATTGCGTTACATTACCATTAAATAAAAGCAAAACATATTAAAAACGTTTTACTAATATATAATTTAATATAAGCTTAATTACTGTCAGACAACAAATTTATGTCAATAGGTACTTTTGCTATGTAATCTTACATCATATTAACCTAAAAACAGTATATAAAGTGCACTTTTTATATTAATTAAACCATATATGTACATGACTATGTTTAGCGGGTATTATTAATGTTTGTTTGTGTTAAGTGTATATGACATGACATTCCAATACGTAAAATAAGAAAATGTATTACTGTATTAGTGTCCACAATAACATTTAAATAGAACAATTATCAACAGCATCGTACCAGGTAGTATCATCTTAAATTAATTAATTTCTTGCACTTTACAATATCTTTATCAACAATCTCTTTCTGTCTTTGTCTTCTTTATCTATGTGTACCAGTCCCACACCTCAAAACAGAAACGAAACAAATAGTCGTGCCTTCCACGACATTTACTAATCTGTTCTAATCATTTTTCCAACTCACTTCTTTATCGCATTTTGCATTCATTTGTGGAGAGGTTTCCTTCTTAACCGTGGCCTGTGTTTGTCATCAGTCACCATGACTGCACAAACAAAGATCTTACTTGCACAATGTTCTATGCGAAATATGAGTGTCTAGGGCTAGGCGCACACTGGTGGCAGAACTGTCGCTCAATTCTACAACACTATGGAAATATTGAATGTTAAGAATGTTATCAAGATATAGTTTTGTCTCATTGTGTGCGCCTAGCCTAACGCGGCTCTTTAAAACGACTTCCGTGTTTGTCATGAGCTAGCTGAATATAAGAGTGCATATTCTCCGTGTCGGGATCGAGATCGCGACCAGGACCGGGACTCTGATCTGTAAATTGAACACTGCGCTGCAAGTGACAGAAGACTTGTGTAACGTAAGACAAGAGTCACTTAAGAACTGCGTACAAAATTACGTAACACTCAATTTAAGTTGAATCAATTCATTTTTACAGCATCATCATTTTTAAATCATTATTACAATACAGCGCCGATATAGGAGTATGTAATCTCAATGGAAACGAAAAAACTTCGTATTTCAAATAAGGTTGTAATCAATTTTCTCATTTATCTTAAAATTCTAGCTCCTACAAAAATTTTGTAATAGACTTTTTTGTAGGTAATATTAGTATCTACAACTTCATATAAAAACTTTTTGTTGTAACTTTTATAGTAAAGAAGTTATAAGCAATCTGTTGTACTAATACAGTTTGTTCATTAACGCACTTATAATGTTACACTCAACTAAAATATTTATAGTGTTATTTCAATATAATATTCTGTTATTCCTTTACCTTTGACACACGTCATGTTCGTCAAAGTGTCACATGTCCGTATGTCTTTCGTTACGAGAGATGTAAAGAGGACAGCCGCAGGCAAACCGTCCTCTGTCGACCCATCGACCCATCGCCCATCACCCATCTGTGTAACCTGCACCCCTGCACCCTCTCCTCATCTAGGCCCCTTAGTTTAAGTTTCTCTCGACATTACAGCTTCTGACAAAATGCCTTGTTGTGTTGGTTCTTGTGAAACCAATGTCTTTTGCTTTCAAGTGTTGACTTGTTTGTCTTTAGAAGTTGAACACGATGGATTTTAATCTTTGTGCCAAAGGATATATCTTATAGATCAAAAGGGATTTAACGACAGAGGGAAATTGAATGATTTCGGTTGACACTTGATTTTTTACGATTATTTTACTTAATTAACTTATCGTTGGGTGACAGTTCTTCAAATATGTGCTAAAGACGTTGGTATTTCTAAAACACAATTAAAAGTCTTTGGAAATATCTGTTATAAAAATATAGCACAGGTCTCCAAAATGCTTCATTCAATAATATTGCAAACCCTTTTGAAGCTTATTTGGGTAGTGCAGATTATACCAAAATTAATGAGATGAATAGACCATTCGAAATACTGATTTCAAAAAGTTCAAAGAGTTGTTACTCTGCAAGTAACATAATGTTGATTCATAGCGTTCAGTGTTTAGTCACTCCACCTCCTCACCCCCTCACCCCCTAGATGGTTCACCCTTTCCGCATTTAACTGTTTACCCAACATCGCCATACTCTGGACCCGTGCAATGTACTAGTACTAGTAGATATTTTGTGGATCGTTTATAGAAAACCAGCAATCCGCGAGCCCACGTGACCACCGCTGCCTCATTTGCTAATTATTTTGAATGAGTTTGTCATTTTATTTTAAAGTAAATTCTGTGGACGTTGCTTCCCATGTTATCCCTGTTCCCTGTTCCCTGTTGGTTCATGTTTTCATTTTCTGGATGCATTCAATTAATGCCCGTGCTAGCATGGGATTTTACAGCACGCTTCGTTGGCATTTAGTACATGTACGAGACTATCAATATTGAAATTCTAATCACTTATATGAATTAAACTGATATCAAATATGTTTACATACAATATGTTTCTCTTTTCTGAATGCAAGTTAAGTTACGTGAATTTCGTGGATTCAATTTACTAGTTTTGGTAAATTAGGCATGTGATAGTTTTAGTAGTTACTTAAATTGTTGGATAATCACAGGAAAGAGAAAGATATTTAGACTAAAATAAAAACTGGAAGCTTACTCCGCTCTGTGAATTATTCACTATATTCCAATGAACTCCAAACGCAAAAAGAAATATTGGGCTTAAAAAATGAAATGTAATCACTTTTTAATATTCCTTGAACTAATTTTTTAACATATCGATCGTCTCCGAAATATGGACATTAGAGTGGTGTATGAGTTAATGAAATGCTTGTAACTCGAATAGTGTTTTTTTCGTTGTCTATCAAAATTCAATATTCGGAGGTATCTCACAAATGAACTGGACAATCAATATTTAAAAGTATAATTATAATCAATGATAATAAAAATGATAAAGAAGTAATAATTAGAAATATAAACAAAAGAAAATAGAAGTAAATTTTGAATTAAATTTACAAATGTGAAAATATTTTAATACATTTTTCTCTTGCTTTTTCTTTTGCAAACTTATTAACTGTCTCTTCACAATCAATAATCTTAACTGAATCACACTGAATATAAAACAGCCATGGTCTTTCCTCTAATACTCAATGTCTTAGTTAATTATTTTCTGTTTTTGGACAAGAAAAATAGCATTCACCCGATATGTTTAAAATTGGGATTGATAACACTGTTTCGAAAAATAATTTCAACATTTGGAACCTTTGTTTTTCATGTCTGAGGCTTTTTTTATATATTAATAATTGATATCCTGGGTTCAGATAGCCAACTGGATTAAAAATATAATTCCATTACCAACATTACCAGAAAATAAGAAATATGTAATTGTACTTTATGTCACATATTTTATTCAATTTATGTGTAATATATTAGGATGAGTCCTAACCCCTGACACCGAGATCGGTAGTCTGTAGTCCGTAGTCTGTGACCTGAACTGAGAGTCAGCTACCCTTGAAATCAAATTATCTTATGACGTATCCCTTATTCTATTACAAATATCAAATGTGAATGTTATACATGCTAATCAGAAACCAATTTTAATCGTTTATGTTTGAATTAGTTATTCGCAAACAATTCCGGAGGCAACAAGACTAGATAAAGGACCGAGGGGATGTCATCTCTCTCTTGTTAGATCTAATCTGCCAGCTCTACCCCAACCCCAACTTTAATTCCAAATGATACTACTAACCCTTACTGTTTAAATATTTAAATGGTTGACATGGGGTTGACAATTTGTACATTCTATATTTCAATTACAATTTTTTAATTTCATTTCATATTTTTTTACACTTTTAGCAAAGGTTAAAGTATTTAAAATTGTCATTTATGTTATTTTAGTGATTGAAATTTCCTTTCTTTGAAGGATTATTAATATATTACATACAAAAAGTAACTGACGATAGACGAATATGACCAGATATCTCAGTTTAACTTTATCAGTTATGATTTTTATTTATAATTTAACTCACAACCTTGAAAGTTACCCTCGAGTATTTGACAAAATGCACAAAGTTTCAGTCAAAATTTCCGTATTAAATTTATATAATATGTTACCCAAAGATCTGGTGCATATATGTTCTTAGAAATGCATGTCCTTCCCAATAACATCAACGCTGAACTAGTTAGGGGTAGTCGCATGACGTAAATCCTTTGAAACAACATCCCTCTGGCCGTAGTGGACTGTAGTGGTAGCTAGCTACGGGTTATGGTTACCATTGCCGTAGTTTTGCCGGGTTTTGCAGTGGTTGCGGTCTGCTCATCTCTATATTCCGATCTCCGTTCAAATGTTTACTTATATCAGTTAATATGTTTCTGACTATTTAGAATGAGTTTCAGTATTTGAATGTTTGCATTTAACCAGACGTTTCTGGTTCCTGGTTACTGGCTCCTGACTACTGACTTTTGCAACGTTATAGATATTTCATGTTTTACATTCAGCTTTTTGGAGCTAGCTTGACCTCTTCCTTCATTTAAGTCATCATCTGCACCCGCCAACACCAAACCTTTTTATGAAATAGAATGAGAAAACGGAAGACGAGTTTTGAATGTTTGCTGAGCATGTGATACCAAAAACACATTCTAATTATGAGGATATATACACTAAACTGTTTGAAACTGTTGTAAAGTTTGGTAATAATCCAATATCTAAATACTAGACAAAGTAGAGGTCAGATCTTGACTAATTTTAATAATATCTGTGTGTAAATGTGCTCTATATCTCACTAAGAATTCATATTTAAATATTTTAATATGTTTAACCTCAAATTAAATAACGGTTAGTACTAAAAACAAACAAAAGTCATCTTTCAAAGTACGTAAAATGTCCTAATGAATAAATACATTTACCAAAGAAGAATTCTTAAAATACTAAAATATTTAACTGTCTTTGAAGTACCTAAAAATAGTTAAAATATATTAAAATTGTTTATTGGTATACCATGGTACAAACAGACAGATATTTCACCCTAAAAAGTAAACTAAACACCCCACTTCAATTACGTGATCAAAAACGTCCCCAAACATCAGCCTTATTTTAAGGAGTACACTGGGTTGCATCGCGTGGAGGGTTAGGCGGTGTGCGGCTTCCCAAAGGACGCATAGCGATGTCACTATAGAGTAAACAGAAGAGCTTGGGGACATCTCGACAGACGACAGCGTCCCCTGAGCTATCATAAAGGGATGGTTGAACGCTTGAAAGGGGGGTTGATGCAGTTAAATATATTCAATGAATGTGTAATAAACAACTGTGATACATAACGGTATGCTGGTCTTACGGTGACTTTAAAATTAAAAAGATTGGATTGGATTATTTGATATCTATTATTTTAAAACATTTCCCAATGTTTTATTATCTGGAGAGCGCAGAAGTATTTATACTCTGAAATAGATTTTAACTCTAAATGATGTCACCTTCTTAAAACATCAATAATATTTGTTTTTTTTTATCTCTAGGTGATACCTTTTTAAAGTGTAAGGCCTGTCTCAGTATGGGACCGTATTTAAGCGAATTTCTGCCGGACGTATACGGGCTACTACGCTTTACCTATCCGAACCATGTAAATGTAATGAGATCGCTCTGGAGCTTTTAGACTGCACGCTACAAAGCAGTCCGAATACGGGCGGCACTACCTCGCACATTAGAAGCGTATAAAGGCGAATTTTATCCAAGCGTTACCACTACTACAACGATACCCTATATGAACCTTTGTAAATGCAAAAAGCCGCGTCAGACTGGAGGGGATACCTAAGATCGCCTTTTGTTACGCTGCAATACGCGGTCAAATGAAATCTATCGGCGACATGGGTATGTTCTGCATGCAATTTATGTTTGTATTTCAGTGAATCATGGGCACGGATGCCCATACCAATAGGATAGAACTAAATTTAAATTCACGCCCACCAGAACTCAGATATATAATAAATGCTAAAGTCCCTTTAATACCAGTAGTGTATCGATAAAAATTAAAGTTAAAGTTTGCTCTCATGATAAATTATATAAGTGTTAAAGAACTCCAATACACCCCCTAATACACGACTACAGACATCTGTGACACACATAGAGGCGGTTTGCTTTGTAGCTCATTCAAACCGCCGATTTACGTCCGAATACGCCGTCGCTTAAATACGGTCCCATACTGAGACAGGCCTAACTCTAGGTTTTTTGAAAAAGCAGATTTTTTACCATACCATCCCCCTTAACTTCTCGTACAATATGATAGAACTTAAATTGAAAGACACTTCCACAATTCCAAACTGCATTTTTTCCATTACTTTTACCTGGAATAACTCTACTGCAACAATTTTCTGCAAGAAGCAATGTGACGAAAGAAAGATACGTTAAATATGATATTTTATTATTAATTATTATTTGAAAGAAGCTACTTACTACTTCTTTTCACGAACCCAGTCAGTTAATTTATCAGTAACTATTAAAGAAACATTAAATTTGAAACAAATTTATAACAATATAATAAATAATGAATATAAAAGTCCAGTCCTGATAATAACATGTCGTAATAAATATAAATTGTATTTTATAACTCTCGTAAAATAATTAAAAATATTTTCCATTAAAATTTGTCAGAGTGAATTTGTCGGAGTACTGCCTAAACGTAAACGTTATGTAAAATACCGTAAAGAGTAGGATTTATTTTGACTAATCACTGTTATATCGTTGTCAAAGCTTCTGCTGTAATTACCCCGTCATCTGTATCATAATACCGCGTCCCTTCTACTGTTATCCCTCCTTTCTCAGAAGTAGTGAGAGTGGGGGTAAAGAAAAATATAATTAAAACAATAATTACAATGTAAGTCGCTGCAAAAAAATTACATTTGCAGTTGAAGCAATTTGTTGATGTCAGGTTTTTTGCGGTTTGTGTAATTAGTTGTGGTTTAGTACTTAAGACCTTATTATTTATGTCTTTATAAATTAAATAAGATTTAGGATTGCATGTTAATTTAAGTAGTATGTGTATAGAAGTTTGTAACATGTAAGAAATACAAAAAGTGGGGAACAGAGTACATATTAACAGCCCGTTGTGCATGAAACAAATGCAAGAAATAATCAATAATTATTAACGTAAAACAAATACTTAATATTAAGGTGGTTGTTTGAAAAATTTTACCAACGATTTTCATTTTCAACGATTGGTTTTGAATTTGTTATTTATAATTTTTTTAAACTGTATATTAAACTGCTTTATTTATTTTTGTTTAACTAAAAAGAAAATTAAGAATTAAGAAAATCAGAAATCGCAAGATTCTGGACAGCGCCCTTAATTTTACAATCAACTTGAATATATCGCAATTTTCTTATTTAAATATAAATAAAAAGTACACAACATATGTTGTTACATAAAATATTGGTTGTGTTTATGTAATTACACAACAGATTAAACAACATTAGGGTTTTACAAGTAAAATTAGAATACTTTAACATCTAATTCCATTGTCTTTAAGTACCGCTCATAATTTAAAACATAACTTTAAAAATAAAGAATCTAAACGGGTGCGCTACAATGTTACTACAAGAGGGAGGATAATATAATATATGCAACACATTTTTTATTTTAATTTATAAAAAAAGGAAGAAAAATATACAAAACATGTACAACATCTAAAAACGAATTTAAACCTCTGTAGTTGGGGGGCAGTTGTTGAAAATTTCTAGACACATACATGTATTTGTTGTAGAAAAATTGAAACAACACGTTTAAAAGGTTGACGAAAGCAATATTCGAGTTTCAAGTATTCTAGCGATATTCGGCAAGTTTATCTGTATTATAATTTTCTTTGTTGCATTTATAAATTTTATGAATATTAAATCAGATACACATTAAACTCAAATTTTGATTCTTCGGAGATGTCTCACTAAAGGGCTGTAGAATCATATAATTCCATGACTTTTATTGTGCCTACAGTGTATCTTATTCATTTTGAAACTTGTTTGAAGCCTTGGAAGAACTAAAGTAGCTTTATTATATCAAAAAGTCTTCTAATGTAAAAATACCTCGTTAAAAAGTAGCAACATTAGTTTTTCTCGACAACTACCACTTGACTACACTCCCGGATGGAACAAAACCACAGACTGGAATTAAAATCTCGACAAATTTCAAGTTAGGATTAGCGCCACCCCATTAAGCGGGACTATTTATCTTTTTATGCGTAATTACTTCCTTCATAAATGACTAATTGCCAGTGACGAGGGCGCGAGTTGAGTTAGAGTCACCCAGACACCCTCTGGCAATCTTACTATTAACTCACCCCCTTTCATCCCCCTTAAAGGAGTGGTTAATGTGGTTTTAGAGGACGAAGACTTATAGGTTAAGTAATATGACGAAAAGTGTAGCCATAGAGAACTAAGTCTCTCTCTTTGTGTTTGTCTGTGTGTCTGGTTCTTTTAACTAGATACATCAATATTATGGTAATAAAGTCATTATGAATTAAAAGAAAATATGGTAATGTCTAATTGAAAAGTGACGGTAAGGGTTGAAATATTAATTGCTTTTTAATTACTTTGAAATTGTAAAACAACATTAAAAATAGATGTTTTGAGAATATTCTGTAATATCCGTTGTTGCAAAAGCTTCTGATAAAATGTTTCAAAATTATACCAAAAATATTTCACAACCAATAAACAGAAATATGAAATATAATAATTTTAATTGAGTCTCTAGCCGAAGTATTTAGGGCGGTCATTTTAAAGGTGTTTCAATAAGAGGTGTTATCTTAAATCAACAGAAAAACGCAATATTTTCGTGAAAAGTGATGATATTTATATTTTAATCTAAAGAAGTAATGGAACACAACCTGACAAATATCACTGCAATGATTATTGTATGTTGACAGTTAAGAAATGGTATGAAATTTAAAATTTCATTATTATCTCGCAACTCTGATAGAGACATGAACTAAACTTTTTGCTGACTGAACTATCTGTAAGTCATTCCACTCTTACTATACGTACGCACCAAAACTTACACGACAAGATCCTTCAACAAATTTTAATACATTTTATAGTATTTCTAACACATAGACACAAAATTTATTTACACATATTTAATAATACATATTCTTAAATATGTTGTATGGTAAACATATTCATTTTAAAAATATCCCAGAAATAAACCAAGTAATGATGGTCATTAGCAACAATTTCCTAGTTCCGGTGATTCAAGCAGCAGGTTTTCGTGCTTGTAGTGGCGCTGTACTTTTTCGTAAAGAAGAGCATCTATTTCAGTATATCAGCATCAGGAAGTATGTCAGTGGAGCAAGTCGGACAAGCATTGTATCGACCCAAGTCAAAACGTTAAGGGTACAGTCTGAAGTCAGAAGTACCCACAAGGGTGGAACTATTAACAAGGGGTAACACTTGATTTAGCGCCACTGTGAGAGACTTACTTCTATAATATTGCGAATTTGATAAAAGTAATTTGATATTTGAGATTGTGGAGGAAGAGAATCGTATTCCTAATTTTATCAGATGATATAAAATAAACCACATGTTCCGTTCATTTTCTGGAGCTTCACCATAATAATGAAATATTCATTTTACTTTCAGATCTTTTACCAGTGAAAATGGCTAGTCGATCACATTCTGAATTAGATAATTTACAACATAAATTTAAACGCTTGGAAGAAATGCGTCAAACCATCTACAAACACCGAGCCGGCTACTCCAGCTTAATGGCGCTTCGAATAGATAATGACTCGGTTGATAGCGATACTTGGATGACCAGATCCTTTACAGATTTCAAGCCTAGAATAATAAGGGACCACCGCCCTAGTGTAACGAAGCTGATGTACCAACATCCCTTGAGAAGAAGTAGAAGAAGGCTACCCAAACTGCATGTAAGGTAAGAAGACTTATTATTATTATAAATGGAATCTATATCAATATCGCATTGGTGGTTTGGACCATAAAAGTTCAAGAAATCTAGTAAATTTATGTCTAAATAACGTCAACGTATGAATGAAAATATATAAACGTTGATATTTCATGTTGGTACTTAAGATATTAACAGTGTATGTTGGTGCATTATCAAAACGATAAAGCCTTGTATTTGTCGTTGTTGTTTATATTTAAAAGTCACATTAATGTCACCGAATATTAATAGTGTTTGATAATTCGAAACGAAACAGCGAATAATTTTATGTTTTGTGCGGATCAATGAAAGCCGCGGCTACTTAAAGATACTTTGCACTGGTGAAATGGGCAGGGGGGAAGAGTAGTGGTTGGCATCGAAGGCTGGGTGTCGTGTTTGATGATAACACTGAATTAAAAACAACGGTGACAACTTCAAGTTGATGTGAAGACCTTGTTCCTCAGGATGACCTTAAGGCTTAACTTTTTATTAGTGTATTTTATAAACAGAACCGAATTAAGTTCGAGTAAAATGTGGATTTAATTTAAAAAGTAAATAAAAATATCGCATGATAAAAAATACTCTCTGATCCGGTTTAAGTTAAAAGTTAATTCTTAAAAAGAATTACAGACATATATCGAATAGTCCGATATTATATTATTTGTTTCTCTAGATCATAACTTTACGTAAACTAATTTAAGTGCAACCATAGCATCTTCCTTGGAATATTCCAGTTCACCACTGCTTAATAAATCCTCGCAAATTCCAGATTAAAAGCTTTAATGTGTCACTGGTTTTTACTACTGTTACTTGCACAAGCTTCGTATACACTGTAATAAAATATATTATAAATTTTATTACATTGTATGATTTGAATAACATGAAGAGCCACTTTATCATACACGTTGTGCTAAATGGTTTACCAAATATAGACTTGTCTCTGGTTAATGATCAATGATTTGTGACTGCTTTCAGTTCGATATGATAATGTTCACTCTGATTAAATATTCCAGGTTTAATAACGTAATAAAAACACAGAGATGTATTATATTAACTTATGCACATCAATATTTTATTAATTACAATACAGCTACACACCATAGGCTATAGATAAAGACCATAGAAAAAAACAAGACCACTAAGTACTATCTATTGTACATTTTACCACCCACGCTTGGAAAAGTGCCCTGATTTTCACTAACTGTTTATGCCATGCTTGTAGCATAATAAAATGTAATTGCTTTTCACCAGTGGCGGCATTAGGGGGTAGCAAGCAGAACAACAATTCAAGTAGAAAAAGTCATTACTATATATGTATTTGAATCTCGTGCCTCGCGCTTTAGAAAACCCACTTGAATCCCTGCGTTTATCATCATTTATCTTCATTTTAGGTACTGAAACAGAAAGACTTTGCATCGGCGGGTACGATTGTTTTTAATAGCGTCTATCGGCAGTTACATATTATACTCAAACACTCAACAAATCATAAACCGATGCGATTTTTATCAACTTAAACAGTCATAGCAAAGCCAGAAAACATAACGAAGCAGTTTTAAGTAAAGATGTTCTCAAGATTTCAAAATTTGAACTTTACCTGATTTCCTAAAGTGAAAGTTAGGAACACCACACCATTCTTTCCAACTATATCACAATTCTAATTAATGTGGGTCTATAAAAGACAAGTTGAAACAATGATTTCATCAATAATCTAAAATGAACTAAATTATTTTTCTGTAAACACGATTTTAATTTTCGTTAGTCACATTCACACAACTTTCAACAATTTCAACCTTCACTCCATTTTAAAAATAATTAATTACCTAAGTAATCGTTAATCAATCATATACATAGTTAATATATGTTTTAATTTATTTACGTAACTAACATCTATCTATAGATTAGTAAATTGTTTTAACAGTGTTGTCAATGATGAAGAAGCGAGCGAGGTTTTACATCAGCTTGCTCAGTGCTCCAGAGTCCGGTCAATTCCACTCGTGCTCGTTTATCTTTCAAACGAGATGCCGTTGCGGACTGCGGTCCACGTCCACGGAAGATCTCTGCCATCTTATCCTTTCTCTCTTCTCGTATGTAGTTCAGTCGAGACAATACATTATCCAATATTAATTACATAAACAAAATTAATTGAGTTTGACTTATGATTATGACATCTAATTGATGGTTGCGATCAGTGTAATCAGTGTTGTAACAGTTTTTATCTAGATACAATTTCATACAGATATTTACTTAATAAGTAAATATCTGTATGAAATTGTAGCTTTTTCTATACTTCTCTATTTCTGGATCCAAATCACATTTTCTTTTACTCTCACTCTGTAGTCAATGGCCTTGTGAATCATTCACGATTTTTCCATTAACTAAACAACACTGTTAACGATAAAAAATGTTGCGAAATAGGTAGTAGGAGATTGTCAATAACTTTAATTCCGTAAATTATTGAAAACCGTACATTTTACAAGAATATTATTAGCTAGCGGTAATGTTTGTTTTTAAAATAATTAAGGAATCACTTAAGACTTACTTAAAAGAATCCAATAAGGTCCATATTACGCTCTGACTGGACTAGACATTAATCCAGCATCTCTATACTTTCCGTGTGTGTGTCTCCATGTTCCATATACTACATGTGTGTATTGCTATATGTACTTAGGGTCAAACACAACTTCGGATGATGTACGAGAGTATTTATTCACTTTATAATAAAAAGAAGAACGGATTTAGTATCACATACAACGTGACGCGACGCCTAGTGACAGGAGCCCGTACTTCTGCGGAATTATCTGCTTTTAATACGATCTTAAATCATTAGTGCTTTAACATAAATATTGTAGAGTTCTATAGAATAATTCAATTCATAAATCAAGCTTTAAATGAATGGAGTGAATCCTTTTAATCTCGTAGAACATAAAGAAGCCTAAGACACTCTGCCATATTAAAATTACTGCAGAAGCTATTTATAATAAGTGCATATTACATTTTTTTACTTTTTATCTCCCATACAGAGGCGGATAAACGGCTTCTTGAGCTTAAAGAGGCCCAAAGCGGTCAGTTTTGCAAAATTTTCTTCTACTAAATGTAGATAATCAACTATATTATTTACTAATATTTCTCATAATTTCAATAATGGTAAATCTTCTTCTTTTATGTAAAAAAATTGACAGGAAAGAAAAGAGATCTCGTCGATCATGATATGTCAGTTTAGTAAAGTAACTTTTAAGATGCATTACATAAAAACATTGGTATATTTCTCTCAATTCTCTCAAGTAAAATCAATAATTAATAATTCAATATTCAATATAGCAATAAGTCAATAATTACTACGGATCGATCAGACTGTCTCGAAGTTCCAGAGCCTTGTATCGAACTCTAAACTGCGAACCTAGGGTAGTGTCTAGGGCATTAGAAGCGCGTAGTCCACTATTCCTCTTAGGTCTCAGGTCTTCCAGTAAAGAATCTGCATCAATGAACCCTTGTAGAAGAAGGTGATGTCACCTTCTAGTCTAGGTTGAAGTCACAGTGATGTACTGAAGGTATTCTTACAATCACATATCTTTAACACAGAATATATAATGTGTATATTGAAGATGTAGTGTTATCAACATTGTAATGCGTCATTAAAATATTGTCGTAAACGATCATTTACGATAACTCGGCTGTTTTTTTCTTGAACAGATAATTTATTTTTTACGATCGTTTTAATTAAACATTGTAGTTATTTTACATAAAGTTAATGCGAACATGTTGACATTTCGGTTTTACGACTTTCTTGTTGATCTGATTTGAGTGTTATTATAAAAAACGATAAACCTGATACTGATTTGCATAAGTGCGAGTGAGTGAGTGGTATGTACCTGTAGCTGAAGCTGAAGCTGTTATAGAACTACTCGTGCAGGTAAAAGTCATTCCTGATACCTACACGAGGCGTAATATCTATCTATGTCCATGTCGCGGTTTTGTTGTTCCTGTCCAGTGTCCAGTGTCCATGGCTATTGCAATCAAAAATGATTTAGATACATTAATAATAAGTTAGAACAAAAAATCGGTGGGAATTGGTGCAAAGGTCAAGATATGCGACCTGGTCACGTTACGACTTCATAATTTGCATAAATGCATGTATTATAATATGATATACATATTTATTATTATATGATCATATATTCGTATTTACTTTATTTAGTATATAATTAATTTTGGGTGAAGATTCTTATGCAATAGCATCTGTAAATATGCCCAATCTACTATTTTTTGTTCTTAAAAGAAATAGTTAAAAATTAATTTTATTTAATCAATTTCTTTAGATATTTTTTATTTTCAGATTCCACATCCTATTTCATTTATATCCACTCTCAATTCCGATAACTCTACATGACCTAGTATATGACCGGTTTAAGGGTTTACTGGTATATAAGGACCCATAAATTCCCTAATATGTTGTGCTCGGCTCCCAACCGAACATACTCCTATTACAATACACGACAGAAATATACGTATTCAACATCGTTTCCATTAGTGTACTTTACAAAAGCGGAAGAATTTCTTAAGGTTTTCCACTAGTACATCATAACATTCTCTTTTTATATGCTTGTTACTGTACTCTTTGTGTCTTATATTCTAAAGTGACCTCCGTTTCTATACTGACTACGGCAAAGTCGCTACAAATATTTTTAATGTCATCCAATGAAATTACGTGTTATTAAAATCATCGCATTTACACCACGATCAAGATGCTTGCCGTTTTGTCATCTATCTAGATAAATGTTGTCGCTCGACTCATGTTGGTAGTAATCATTAAGACAAACCTCGAGCCGAGCACGCAATCCACCTACTATGTTCATCGCATTCATAAAAAATCAAAACTGTTGGACGAGTCAGTTATCAGCCCAACGTATTCTAGTGTGTATGAGGTCTTTAACTTTAACTGGCTAGTTAACTAACTTTCGAATTGGCATATACTCGTAGTTAATTAACTATGATTTTGGAAACTGCCCTTTTAATTAATTATTTGATTTTTTAGCTGTAAATTCTTCTGAATTTTTTCAAAGAGTTATTAGGAACCATCTATAAATTACGTCATACAAATTTCATGATTTTTAACTTCCCCTTCTCCATTGTCACGTTTTGTCACTCGTTGCATACAGCGCCCCCTCTTTTGTGACGTCACACATTTGACAAAAATAATTTCTTCTTTTGCTTTTTGGTCTTAATATTATTATTTTTTACGTCTAATTTTAGATTAGATGTGACATCACAAATCCAATGACTCCTCCTCCCCATGTCACATATTGTCACATCTTGTCACTCTTTAAGGACTGGTCTGTATATGACGTAATTAGTGGATAGGCTCATCTTCTATCTCCAGCTTTAAAAAATGAACTTTCTATTATATGAAATCACAAATTCTTTTCAAAAGTTTCGATTGGCTATATTTTTACGGTTGTCCTAATACGCCACTGTTGAAGTTAATAAGAAATAGTGTAAATATATATATTTAAGACGTTATATATATTCTGATGATGTAATTTCAATATGTCTAATTATACCTACAAAATCATAATTAGAGCAATAAGTATTTGTTAACTAAAATAACATATCATTTAGATTTGAACTACTTTCCCCGATAATATTTGGTAACAAATAAGTGCTGAATTTATGATTGTTTCGTAATTTCGTAATTCCATCCATATGAGGTACAACTCACAAGATAAACGCAGACGCAGTGACTGGTGTGATACAACGATGGACCCAACGAGGTGTCTTCATCGTTCTACAGTGCACACTACACACAAAGTGAGTGACGCAGACTCTTACATGAATCTCTTTATTTAATATATCGTGTTTACAGTATCACGACTTCAAGATCGTTCAGCATATGGAAAGAAACACACAGGTTATGGACTCTATCTTGATATCTGCATATAATTATTTGTCATGTTGGACGTCAAACCATCCGATGTGAAACAGTTGAAAACCTTAACTAACTATGAGTGTTCCATAATGCCTCTGCTCTGAATAATGCAAGGTGTTATAAAATACTCGAACTTTATTCATTTGTAAGAAGACAAATTATATTACTACTCCACTCCAAATGTTCTTTAATTAATCCTAGAAAATATTTGGATGTACATAATATATTCAAGGTATATACCTCCATGTATATTGCATATCCTGTTGTGATGTAATGTGTGCTTACTGTATGTCATATGTATGCAGGGGCGGCTTTAGCCACTGCGAGGCTCCGGGCGGCATATCTTTGTGAGGCCTCGGGGTGGCAGATCTTTGTAAGGCATTTGTTCTTTGTGTAATTTATGTAAATTGAAAGTAAGTAAAGATGATTGACGAGAAAGGCAAAAGTTTTTAATAAATAAATGTAGAGTTATAAAAGTTAACAAGCACAAAGACGACAAACATTAACGATGAAAAACTAAGGTACATGAGTGTCTTAAAAGATATACGTAGTGATTGAAGTGATTTCTAAAGAGCGAGATTCAAATACATATATAGTTATAAATTTTTCTACTTGTTTCGAGAGGATGCGATGCCCTTATAAGAGCGAGGCACTGTGCGGTTGCCTTGTTTGCCACCCCCTTAAGTCGCCTCTGTATGTATGTCCAAATGCAAAGATATGTACATATTTAAACATTGCTGCTTGATCAGGAAATATCTAATATTATGTGAGATATTAGGCTTCAATATTGATTAATTAAAACATTGATTTGCTATCATTACACAGTATTTAAAAGGGGCTTGAGTGCTACAAAACTAAGTGGCGCTTACGTCCTCTAACTGATAGTACATCAATTTCGTTTTCAACAAATATATGGTTTAAGCTGTTAAATATATTTAAAGAAAGTTTAAAAGCTTTTGGAAGCTCATATATAAACAACTTATTTTTTATCAGAAAACGTATCTATCTATAACTTATCTTGTTGAGGTTTCAGTAAACATTCAAATAATTCTCGCTGATTAATTTAAGAATACCTTGTGTTTTCTTTATACTTACATATTATTAAAGAGAGTGACAGTTTTGAAAAATACTTCTAATAAAATACAACGTCAAACTTGTCATATACAATAAACAGTTGTAGCTGTTCTGATGTCCGGCAAATGTCGTGAACGCCGTTCGCCGATCGCCGAACGCAGTTTTGTTCAAATCGAGTTAAGATACTATTATTGTTGTTGTATGTTTATTTATATGTTTCTTTATTTGTTTTTTTTTTGTTCCTATTCATAGAAACACCAATTTCTTTATTTCGGACAATAGAAATTTGTAATCCGAGACGATTGTATAGGATCTGGACCCTTCTAGATCACTGTCTTATTGTATTTGTATCTCTATACGTAGTTCCGTTGCTTCCCGAGCCGAGCCGTGCCGGGTAATTCGTCATTTGATTAGGAATACGATATAGAGTGTTATTAATATCCACTTTACAAAAATGATTTAGATTACGATTCTGAGGCTTATTTAAATAGTTTAGCATATTTATTAAATATTATCGCTGTTAATCTACTGTCATAACTTTTACACGGTTAATAAATAAGTAAATATATTATACATATTCGTATATAACTTTTACAAATATCACCTTCTTAAAAAATCAAACAAAATTTGGTTAAATATAGAATTTAACCATGCTTAATATAGAATTTATTTTACTGTTACTCTTAGTAGACAAATCATAACAATTTGAACCTAGTTTCTCTTCGACTCAATATAATTGGATCTTAATTGTTATAGTTTAAATAAAGATACCTTCGCGTGCGCTGGTTTTGAAAGACATGTGATTGTACTTCAGAAATGTTGTAACATGTTGTTGCACCATGTGAGGTTGATTTCGGACGTAGACGTAAGGACTTACTAAGGTTCAAAGATCTTCCTTCATGGTTTGTTTGAATAAACTAGTTGAACGGTTTGTCAGCAGTCTGTTTGTTGTATTCGCATACGTTTAAAGGCTACATCTTAATTTGATATTCATTTAAATTTGTTCTTTTTAAAGTTTTTTTTCCATAGCACAATCTTAGTGAAGATATTAGATATTTCATTTGTTAATAATATATTTTCTTTAATAATAATAATTATAAGACAATATAATAGCTTATGTTTCTTGATATTATAATGTAAAGGCAGAATGGTCACAGTGGATAGTTGTGCTATCCGTACCGAAGGACCATAGTTCAAATGTAAGTGCCCAAATTTCGAGAGCATTTAATGCCAGATAGCTGTGTCTTCGGTTTCTACTCCCGGATAAGAGCTATATTTTCTGGGTATGGTTGTGTCAATTCACAACTAATGAGAATGGGACATTTTCCATGATAGAAAATCCGATAAAGACTTGGCTATGCGGGCTTGATCTACAAGATGGAAAAAGACTCGACGAATATGATCTAAATTGTTTATTTAAAGCTAAATGAGAAAACATAATCATTGTGTACCACCTTTACAAGTTTATACATGCGATATAATCATATAAGTAAATGTTCCATATAGTCCGTGTCCATTTGATATTCGTCATGAAATCCATGTAGCCATGATGTCCAAATCACAGCCTCTGCAGGGGTTCCTCGTCTTTGTCTTTGGTGTAGTCCACCATCATTGAACCACGACCTCGTCGGTTACGACGGTTTTGACGAGATTGACGGCCACGACATTTTATTCTGTCCATGTCCAATTCATGTCCAGTCCTTGTCCGATGATGTCCAACCGTCAACATGATTGATTTTAAATACGTTACTCATAAACACCAAACGATGCCAACCTTGAGCCACAGAACTCTGGCGAGAGCTTCGATGCAGCCACCTGGGGCCAGTAGGGCCAGGTTATAACGTGATTGCAGTATTATAATTGTTGTTTTAATCATTGGCAGGAATCTGAAGATGAACATCATTAGGTCTGCATCGTAAATGCAAATTAATATAGTGTGAAGTCATTTCTATTACTTACTTATGTAATGTAGTATATGGTATGACGTGTCCTGTCCCTTACTCAGCACCCGACCTGGGCTTTCTGTGTCATCACGTATGGCACTTTTCTAGATAATTCTCAGTAGATAATGGCGAGGTTCTTAGAAGACTGACTTAAGGCGGAATCATTCATATCTTCATACTTTGGCAGCACTCTCCTTACGAGAAAAAAGATTGAATTTAAAAAAATGTTAAATACAATAGTTTCGGCTACCTACTTTAAATTTGTGGTGCTCCAGGAACGGTAGTTCTGTTTACTACGTAACGTACGTAATCACGATGATTGTGTTTGCTTTGTGTCCGTTCCCGAGAAACGCTCCATTGCGACTGAATTCCTGATAGACGTACTATTAAATTAAATCTTTGCTTTGAGACATCCTATCATAAGCAAGTGTGTATCATATACAGTAACATTGTATACCTTTTACGATATTCACAGCATTAGCTGTCTTTTATTGTGGTTTTCGCATTAAGGAGTTAAAGACATACTCAACAATCAACATGACCACCAACGGTGACACATCAACAGCGAGTAATAAATGATTTTTCTAAATAATAAAAATAATGTCGGCACATTTGTTATAAATATTTCGTAGAAAATTAATTAACATACTTTATTCTTTTTTTATTGTTATATCAAAATGAAAATATTTCTTTAATGTGCGATTAGAAATTCACGGCTCATGAATTACGAAGTTAATTCCATTCCATTCCATTTCGTTGTCCTTATGACATTATGCCTTAAAGAGTCACCTCACCTCGTCAGATAAATATGGGTCTGACATTTCTTGAAACTGTTAACATTTTACGATGACAGTTGCCACTTGAAGAGGAGTGGAAGACTGTAGCGAATTTATACCCCGAATCGAACATTCTTAGACATTTAAAACACTATTAATGTTTTTTATTGCGGAGTTTAAGTTAAATGTTATGCACCTGTTTGAAATGCATGTGAATCCACATAACTACCAACAGAAATATGTTTGGGAGACTGATTTAACAAACTTTGTAATTATATTGATCGTTATTCAATTTTAAAAGCTACCACACACTGGAGATAATATTTTGATAAGGACGTTCGCAAGGAACAGTCATGGTCAACCTACGGAAACATCGTTCTATGTAAACTAACCTGTTTATAACGTTGTGTACATTAAAAAATAATTGATGCGCACTGCTCTCTTTCTTCAACAAAATTGACAAAAAGTTAATGGTCTGACTGAATCTTGTAAGTCTTAGGGTTGATCAAAACTATTCTTAAGAAAGAATTCATTGGAAGTAAGATTTAAAAACACGGAGTATTTAGTACTTAGAATATGCTTCATATCTACCCCATAGTTACTGGAATACGTAACAACCCCACCTAATTTCCAAAATGTCATGTATTCCTATATTATGACCATAGTTTTTATAATATTGTTATAATTCATTCTAAGAATTTAAAGCTATCTCTAACTACTATTAGAGCACTATCTAACGTTCACCGACTTGTCAATTTATATTCAGATGACCTCTTGAAATAGACAGGGGCATCATCATACGTGATGAGACCCATATTATTTCCCATAATGACTAAACATAATTAAAAAATTAATTTATACATTGTAGTAGTAAAATTAATCAATAAAAAGTTCGTCCGTAACATGTTCTAAACACTCACTTAACTTTCAATCTTCTTAAGTGGCGGCAACCGGTTCATCCGACATCATCTGATAGAGATGGATACGCAATTAGCAGGGGCGAATTTTAGATAAAATCTCAGATAAAAATAATCTACGTAAAATTAGAATATTTATATGGAGTACTACGTATACAATAGAATATTATCTCTTTTATTTGTTGAATATAAAACAAACGTTTTGAATGAAAAATACTTTCATGTAGTCAGTTTTATATTTTACATAGGAATTTTTCCATAAAACTATTATAGCATAGCGCCCAGTTACTATATTTTCTTATTAGTAGTTACTAGTAATTCTTATTGTGTATTTAATACAGTATAGATTATTAAATTCGACACTGTTGATGGGCAATAGGCAGTGGGCGATAGACCATCAGTTGACCAGGTGATCCAGCGCAAATCACTCATCCCAAATATTCAAATTTGATCGTGAGTGATTGCTGTAGACTGTGTGTCACGATTCTTTCACTTTAAACGAAAATCAAATTCATATTACGTTACGTATTACCGATTGGTAAGCACCTAGTGGCTTAGGAGAAGAGAAGAGAAGCGGGCGGGAAAGAGGAGAAGCAATATGCTGACCGCGACAGGCAATCAATTAAAAAGTAGGGAACACCACTCTGGACGATTACTTAAAACAACGATTCGCGGGAACGGAGAACCTAATGCGACCCGCTCACAATAGTCATTAAAATTGTAAGAAGAGATCATTGGCTTTTTTTACATATGAATTACAAATTTGTCTTGGATTTAATTTGAATTTGCGCCTTTATAGTTAGTTCAAATTGAATTGAAATTTTAAATTAAATCATCCAAAATATCAAAATATCGAGTTAGAAATGAGGTAGAAGACTAAAAAAAGAAAATAGTACCAAACTTAAGAACTTTTGAGAATAACTTTTTTCTAAATTGTCAATTTTTTCTAATTGTTTTTAATCAAATATTTAAGACCGCCCCTATTAATGGGGGTCCTTAACCGATGTTGTAACCAAATTCTCGTTTGATGCGTTCTCTCAACATTTGCCCATTTTGGCCAAAGGATAACGTGTCACTTCTCTTCCAAGATATCCAACATAATTACTCAGATGCAGAATTCAATCTTTACAAGGTTGATATTTTTATTAATTTTTAAAAAAGAACAAAAACTTAATTACTTTTTTAAATGAAAAACTCAGTATCTTTTTAATAAAAAACTAATGCTTCTTTCTGTACAACTTCATTTCAATGTTTCGTAAAGTGGTATTATGTACGAGTATATTATAAATATAGATTAAAAATAAAATATGTTTATATAAATAATAAGCAAGCAATGTATTTTAATAGAAAGCTCCATTGACCCACGAGTTCGACCCCTGTCAATATTTTAAAATCACAACACTGAATAATGTGTAATAGCTATTGCTGTTGTTGTATTTGTTGCTGTTGCTATAATATTCATCAAGTAATCCAGTACCCAACGATCTGCGTCCTCCGTAGGACGGACACACAGACACACTGACACGTCTCTCACTATGTACACCAGATGGTGCCAACAATTTACGAGTGTTCTAAACCTAAGTAACCTAATGCTTACTAACGGATGGAAGGAGAGACATGGGTATAGAGTGGAGAGAGAAGAGAAAGCATGGAAGAAAGGCAAAGGAAGGAGATCAAAGCTAGAATGAGTGAGAGGAAAAAGAACAAGGAAGGACGTGAAAAAGAAAATAAAGGAGATGTAAGTGTAGCGGGAAAAAAGTCAAAGAATAAGAAAAAGTTCAGTAGAAGAGAAAAACAAATGGGAAAGAAAAAGCATCGGAAATGTTTAGTTTAGTAACAGTACAAGCAGGCAGAAGAGACGAGTTGAACCTGAGGTGCTTTAGGTTTATCCCACCTGTCCCATTCTATGTACCTTGTAGTGCTGCAGAGCTCTCCCTTAATCGTGTCTAAGGCTGTGTGAACCTGTCATACTACAATCAATTTTATGTTTAACTTGACGCGCCATGACATTTTTAATTTTCAGTTCAATTTAAATAAATAATATTATTTTGATTTGAATTTGATTTATAACAAATACGTTTTCATAGACCATTTATCTAAGTACAGGCACATTATTTAACCACATGACGCTTTGTACTTATTTATTTCGGTACAGTTTACAGTTTACTCGTCTACCAAAGCAGGCTGATACATACATCAAGATGACGTAATTGATTCGATTTCTTTATAATAAATATATCTGATAACTAATTCATGAGATGTTGTTGATCACGTGCTTTGGCTGCATCTGTTAGGCAATCTAAAGAAAATTTCATTCATTATTTAATTTTTTAAGTTGAGGATATACAAATCAAATTACGATGTTCGCTCAATAATTGTACAGCTCTGTAAATCTAACAAAGATTTTAAAAAGCAGATAATGGGACTATTGTAAGACTTTTACACGATTAGGTCTACCGCCTTATTCCTGACTTTCACTCTTTAATAGTGTGACGAAAACCTCTTCTGCTTTTCTCCAAATTCCATATGATTTTTAGATGATTTAGATTTAGATTAATCGAAGTTGAATCTGATTGAAGACTTGACTGATCGTTCATTAAAGAAATGACTAAAACTACAAGCGTACATAGGGTATTCCTCATTCTTCGTTCCACCAAACCGCGTGCTTTTGGTTTTGTTTTGCTCCATTATTTTTGTCTTCCTTATTTCCGACGTACTTCTTCCAACATAATTTATTTCATCTAATTTGTTTCCTTTTCTTTCAATTATTTAAATCTTCATCTTCAATTTCTTCCACCATGAAGTTATCCTCATTATATGTTGCTCGTCTAAATTCTTCCCTTTTACTTTTATTTTCCATTCCTGTTTCTGCATTGCTTCTTCTTCTTACCTCATCAATAACATCTTTAATAACATTTCCCTAGTTTCAAATAGCTCCTTTGCATACTCATTGTAGTATCTTTACCTGACCTCGTCTCGTTGACTAGAAAATTCAGACCTCCAATTTCTCTGACTCTTGAAACGTACCATGAGACTCATTTACTCGAGGGATCTCATTTGTCCGAGGCATTGAGCTGCATTCTCTTTTTCGAAACGATAATGCAGCTCTGTCCAATTCTCGAGTACTTATTTTTCACTTTTGATTGTTTATTTCTTGTAGCCGTGAGCCATTCCTAGTCTGTCAATGACCATTGCATTGTCGATGTCAGAAGTCATTTCTTGTAATCAACATAACGTAAGGTTTGCGTTTGCGACTATACGTGTACATTGCCGTCTGCCATAGCAATATGTCATTGATTTATTAAATCATTTATAATTCTCAGTTCAATATATATAAATACTCGTACATGCATGATTCATACCAATACCAGAATGTCATCTTGTTCACGGTGACATTTTGACCTCACTGTCCAGATGTGGTGTACGTTTTTTCTATGTAGTTACTGGCAAGGTTTACCTGCTTCTTCTCTTCCTCCTCTCCTCCTCTCTACTATTCTGTTCTCTTCATGTAGTCAGATTAGTCTGGATGTAAGGTTTAACAGATCCGAGTTTGTTGGATTTGATTGAGCATAAAGAAAATATAAATGATTAAATTTAATTGTGGATTGCCATATGACAATACCATATACAGTAATCACGATGCGTTGTAAAGTCACCAGAGACCAGACTGATTCCCGAGATAACATTTTATAATATTGCCAATGTTGAATCACTAAAGTCAGAGGCGGAGCTAGTATAAATATTTGGTTAGTAATGTAAAAATCCTCATTAGCATCATTGGAATTTCTAGCAGTTCTATAATATTATTAAAATAATATGCAATATATTGTGTATTACCCCAAAAGTCACTCTTCTAAAACGAGTCAGATCTGTTTAATTCAAGATATACTACAAAATCGCAGTTCTTCAAAGACTACTTACCAGTTAAGAGACTCTGCAATTTTGTGTAGTTTGTATACATATTAAATAATTTTTAACGTAGTAGTTAACTAGTTCTTATCGTAGAAGCTATAAGAAAATTCGTGACTACGAAGAGTTTACTACATTATATCTAAAAAATATAAACAATTATGTCACTTTTTTTAAGATCACACAAAAAAGTGTTATTTAATAAATTATGTGGATGTCAAGTGATTCTTGTCGCGCCTGTTATAGTTTTGGTCATTTAAATGTCAACTGGACCATAAAACCTGATCGCTAGGTCATCAGAGCCTTGAATGGCATTCGCGTTCTGAAACTAGACTATTTATTTTTTCTATTAATTGGATTATAGCGAATGAATATTCATATAAGTTACTTAGTAGGATAAAAGTCAACTGAAAGCAGTTGATTAGAACTATCTCTTTATCAGTGTCTGATAGAGGAAGCTTCAGTTCACGACGTCATTGCTTCCTCCCTAAAATTTTCCAACCTTTACAATCACTGATAAACAAAAGAAGTGCAAAAGAGATGCAGAATTCAACGTCAAAGCTATAGCAGCTGTTTCCTCGACTCATAATGTTTAAATATAGTCGTGATATAAAATTAAAAATAAATAATATTACTGATTATATTCTATTCAGTTTGTGACGTCATCGACTACTAGGATAATAACCGGAATATTACGCAGTCAATCAATTTGTCAATTTTTTGATATTCAATAAAGTCTAGTTTTAAATGTTTATTTCCGCCCTAGAAATTTGCAATTTTCCCGGGAATTCCCGATATTTACTTTAGAAAGAACGTTAACATGTTAAACGACTTTGTTAAGAGATATTTCCTTCCTGGCTACAATGATTCCTGCAGACTGTACAAATCGGTCCATTAACACCTGTTTTATTTGAATTTTATTATCAACTATTTTAAAATTAAGAAGGAAAAGAAACAAGTTTACATCCAAAATATGTGAAATATTTAAACGCTCTCCCGAATTAAAAATTCATAAAAAAACATAATTCTTAAATTTATATTTGATAGAAATAACTTATTTATCAGTAGATTCAGATGTAATTAATGGATGTAAAGATGCGCTCGTCTGATGTACAAGCAAGCTGATGCCAACTAACTGTATATCTTAATTAGTTATATAAATGTGACAACAATATTCATGGGAATTTTTTTATAATTATTTTTTTTTCCTTGTGTGTAAAGGAAGCTACCACGTTTTATTATTATATTTATTTAAATATAAAATATCTTAGATCAGTCATTTTTTATATAAGTTTTTCTATACAAGTAAGTCTTATAACAATTGTATTGTTTAGTTAATGTATTCTTGTAATAGATAAATGTGCATTTTATTTCTTAAAGGAAAAATCCTTACAAATCAGGTCCCATACACACTCGAATACGTTTGCCTGAATTCCAAGCCGAGCATGCTCGCAGTTATCCTACATAGTTCTCCTGATATGGTGTTGCAATTCTTACGACATGTCCACTTTACAGCAGTTCAACCACACGGTTTGTGTGTCTTCAGGTGGAGTTTGTGTGGGATGTGGAGTAGAGAGGGGTGGGTAGGGTAAAGGGGTTACTGGTGTGTCACGAAGTGTCGGCAGGTCACAATACGAATATTTATGTAGTCTAGAATCAGATTATATTTCTGAATAACAGCTTTTATAATATTCTAACGGTTGCATTCAGATACAGTGGTCTCGTGAGATGACACAGTTGGATGCTTGGATGAAGAAGCATTATTCTATGCAAAGATTGCAAATTCCAGGGGTTAGGAACTAGTGACTTTAGTAAAATCAGCAAAATACCGAATAGTATACTCCTAAAATCGTTTAAGTTTAATGTACGATAGATTCCTATCTTTTACATTTTTTCTATTATCTTCCTTTATCCCATTTAAGGATCTCATCTTCCTATTTGTATAAAAATGGTTTGGAAACAAACAGATCTCAGTGGTGGTCTGGTACATATTTCCAACATCACTCTTTTATAAGTTTCTCTGCTTATAAGAATACAAAATCAATTCAATTTTGATTACAACCGAAATTTGCTCACTATGTCGTTTTCTCTGAAGAATTTTGATTATGAATGTTGACCTTTAATTTTATCACTACAATTTAATAGAATTTAACAATAGGGCATCTACCCACAGATTGACCATCCCTGTCAAAAGCTGTGGACCGGTTTACAGCACTACATGACATTTCTTCACATAAATAAACCGTATGTTTTCTTATAAATTATGGATTTCGTTTTAATAGTAAATTAATATTCGGATTATAGTGGATTATAGACTTATAATTATTATTACTAAATCTGTTTATAGAAAGTTTCATATTATTTGTACGTTTTATATATTCTTAATTACATTTTAATTTTACGTAAATTTTACAATTATTTTCAGTCTATATAAGAAATTAAAATTAATTTATGTTTAATTATAAAATTCTTATATATTTTTTATATTGATATATTAGTGAATTTCTAATTAGTAAACATATTAATTTCGCAAAAATTTGCTACTAGATATATGTTTGGTAATTGAAGTTGTCGTTAATTAAAATTTATTAAACATAAAATTAGTTTGCAAACTAAACTGAATATAACAGTTGCTTCGACCTGCAGGTTCCATTAGAAGAATCAATTCAAAAGTTTAAAAAATATAACGTACTTCTTATGGTAGTGGTCATGCTACAAGCCTCATCTAGAGAATGTTATAAATTCTTATACAATGATAAAGGACATCATATATAATTATCCTGAAAGTTTAAAGTTGATTGACCGTTTCGGACTCGTGATAAGTACATTTGATATACAGTTTTTTTTATTGTAAATAAAGTGTAAAAAACAAAGCATATTTTTCACTAAAAATAATTGAGAACAGAGATAATTTTTGCGTATGTATAGGAAAAAACAAAAATGATTGACTTTATTATAATTTAAATAAGTCATCGTAAAGTTGAATATTTTATTGAAGAGTAACGTGGCGACACTTGTACATTGCATATTATCTATATGTATTTTGAGTATACTAGTGTCGGTTGATTTTTAAGCACTTCTTTTAAAAGCATGCTCTTTTACTACCATGTGTATTCCTACCTTAAATCTTTAAGACGTCTTAGCATATACAGACAGACTATCTCTTACTTTTCTTGTTTGTGTCCCTCTCTCTTCTCCTCTTTCTTTTGACATGCTGTAATATTTACAAAACATATCTTCACTGTTTTTACATTTCACTGAACAACAAATATGAACTTCTTTTGACAGGGACTAATATAAAATTGTCACCCGCGGAGGCATGAGGCATGTGTCAAAGCAAAACAAAAGGTTTTAGTCGATCGGCTGAGCGTTAAAAGTAAAGGCCAAGGTATTAAATCCAGACAATAGTTCGTCTTTTTTTAGTTATTCATATTTTTTTAAAACATTTTTTATCTTATATCTTAATCTGTATGTGCTTACAATAGATTTAACATTAGATTCAAATTTTGGACCAGTTCTGATCGTATGTGTGTCGCATGTTATTTCACTATTAGTTTTAGTGTGTTTATTAGCTGTGAAATGGTTGTACTCTTAATAACAAAGAAAATTAAATTAATAGAGTTTTAAAAGGTCAATTACCTCTGACAAACAATGCTCATGTTTCATATACAGTAGTTAGTAGCTCGACCCAGCTTACACACGAGCATGTCCCAAAAGTTATGGACCCATTATGTGTTCTACACATTATAGACAGATCGTATCAATTAAGATAGTGGTTGGCTATGTGGGATTAGACATTTTTAGAAATGGATACATCCAAAAAGAAAATTGTCTTACAGAGCAGTTTCAAACTTGCTAGCTTGGTACAAGCTAATTCCAATGTTCAATTTCTGCCAGAGTCGGACACCGTTAAATAAATTAATTTTAGAGACAGATTAATAAGAACTTATTCTGCATCTTTTTCTGTGACGTACGATTTGACCACTGCACTTGGCATGTGATGAAACCAAAATAATTCTCTAATCCATCCTCACTTTCCCGTTTATCTCGAGAGGATCTTCAAGTAATTTAATTTTAGGTAAAGCCAACCTCTGAAATAAGATGTAACTTTTACTGCAGCCGACTAAAAAGTGGGGAAACAAAGTTATGCCATTTTTATTTAATTTTATTTATTTATTCAGTATGAATTCGCCACAAATTTCGTCGTGTATTTATTTATTTTTTTAAATTTATGACATCTCTTTTAAAAATACGGCGGCTACAAACGGGTGCCCAATTATGAAAATTACAAACTTTTTTAAATGACGACTAATTAAGTAATAAATAAAATAATATAATTAGTCGTTCCATCAAGTTATCTTAATTTTATTACTTTAGATTCACTAGTTGTATAATTAAATAGTTAATTAGTACTAATGTAACACTAAAACTGATTTCATTAATTTACAGTTGTCATCCGTTCAGACGGTTGTCAGTTGTCAGTTGTCAGTTGGCGGCTATCGGTCACATGGAATATTTTAAATTTGCTTTTTAAAAATGATTAGGCATTGACACTTCCGTTGACTTTAGCGAGATTCAAACCTATTCCTGACTTTGACTCACTAGTTATGTAACGGAAACTCTTCTTCATTTTCAAAAAATAATATGGAATTTTGAGAAAAGAAGATTCATGGGAATAAAGGAATACAGAACTGTTCCTCGATACATTTTTTAATTCTGTTTAAAACGTAACTAAAAACATAATAAAGTCAGAGCGTTGTCTTAGTTATTTAATAAATGAACTATTTTTTATCCCATGGTAATTAATTTTATATCAATCTATAACATTAACAACCTATAATCATGAACCAGTTCTCTTAATGACAATAATTATAATAACAATCATATTTTATGTTACCCAATCATTTGTTGAACGAATATGCGCTTAAGGTTAACGAAGATCATGGCGGCATGGCACTTCATATATTCTTTGCGTAAAATATTCAAGATCCGCATTCAAAACCGCCTTAATTATAACCGCGGAACCCGGTACAGAGCCGAGATGTAAATGCGAAATGCTGTAATATCATTATGAGATCATTTTCACATTGATTTGATTAACTGGCTCAGTGGCGTACAATCTGTTACTTCGATAACGCTTATTTATATATCAAAAGCGTGTTACTTATATATAGTTCAAGATTTATACAGCCTGTTTTAAGCACGAGTCAAGGGCGAACTCACACTTAATTTCATATTTAAATATTCTAGAGGGTAAATAAAGAAAATAGTGTCAAACAGTTACAAATCATCGTGGTGTTGCTGGTAGCTTTTAGTCAAATTGAGCTATGAAACAACACCAGGCTCTAAATATTTCTTTTCTCCAATTTTCTTAAGCATTCACTTTCTTTACGCTTCACCTAAGTCTGTGTGAGGTTTAATTCCAGAGATAGAATGATACCTTAGATTTGTGACACCACTGCCAGGTCTATTGATTTAATTGTCCAAGATATGCAAACTAGTTTTCAATCGGTCATTTGTTTATAATTACTGCATAAGTAAAAAAAATTAAGAATATAATTTATTCTTTATTTAAATCTATCATGTAAAGTTAGGTTAGTTTTTTTTTTAAATGTCAAATGATTTGCGTTTGTCAAAGTTAAAAAATAAATACCGAATGACATGTTGTCACTCTACCTGAAGAAGAAGAGGAAGGGCAAGGGGGTATTGGGGACACTCAGCGGGAATACGGGAAGACAACGACAAGTTATTAAACGGATTGGCCGCAAGTCTCTGTGATGTGTTCCTCCTGTTGTTTCGTGAAAGATTCATAGTTGACCAATGAAATTGTAAGGTTATGTCATTGACTTCGATATATTTGGGACCATTATTTTAAGACGATTGATATTCGCTGTTATCTATATGTAATAATACAATTTTCCAGATTTAAGACTAAAAAAACGACCCAATAAGTATAATAAGTATATCTATTTGTGAAAAATACTAAAACTTATATAATGTTGTGATGTTCTATATATTTGCTTTTCTTTAAATGAATATTTTACAACTTCAATAACAAATATATTTTTAAAAAACCATATTGAAAAAAAGATTATAAAAAATATGATAAATAAATGGTACAATGATCAAGTGACAATGATGTTCTAGGAACGCTTAAACCGCCTTAACAGTCACGGCCAGATCAGCGATATCTTAAGAAAGAGATCGTCCGCGTCGCGTCGTCGTCACAAAGTTAGAATGACCTTTGTGATGTTGTAAAATCGAAGTATTAGATCATATTTCTTGTAGTTCGTAATGTAAAACAACGTGAGGTGACATTTGATATTAATAACGAAAATAAAATACAAACAAAAATGAAAAAATGTCGTCTTGATGTCGCGTTAGGTGTAAGATAAACTAGATTTTAATTTAGTGAGAAATTTTATGATATTTAAAGATTTTTTATCTCGTTTAAATGAGATTGGATTTTTATGTAATCAACCTGTATCTCTTTTAATTAATAGACACATCATTTGCATATATAATTACTTTCAATAAAAGCCGCATTAATAAAATAGCTAATAACCTTAGTATGAGTATAAACAGAAGCATGTACCATACATGTGTCATAAATAACAAAGTTGATTTTTTGTCGCATGATTTGCAGTGTCGCGTGCAATTCGTCGGCACCACGCAAACATTTGTATACAATGGCTTTGTCATACGAATGTGCTATCGTCATCATTGCTCACAGTAATTACTGCAAAGAGCAATCTTAATTGTACTTTAACTGTCGCTGCACACACCTTCTCTTTAAATTCCCCTTTCTTCCACGTTTCATTCAATAACACGCACCTGGAATTAAGAAGCAGAGACAGAGAGATACAACAACTAGAAAGAATGACGACTAGGAGAGAGGGAGAGTGAGAGGAGGAAAAGAGACAAGAAAGATGCAAGAAAGAAAAGGAATCGTTGGAGCACATTAAAGAGACATGCGAAAACAAAATAAAAAGTGAAAAGGAGACAGACGAGGTAATGAAAGGAGGCAATGAAGGGAGGAGGTGGATGGCGGAAGTACAGAGAAGAAGGAAGGAAATAGAGCAGTAGTGGCGGGAGCAGTAAGCATATCAGGAAAATAGCGGCTGAGAAAAAACAAGGAAAGAAGGAGATGAATGACAGAGGTTTTATTTAAAAACATGCTCTTTATACTTACAAAAAGATGGCGAGTGTACAGCCAAGAAGGAAGGAGAAAGAGGAAAGGAAACAGAAACAATGGGGAATAGAGAACAATAAGATATAGGTATAGGAGTATAAGGATCAAAATATGTTTTTTTAATGCTTAATGTTAGAATAGTTTTATGATTGGGTTGGTAATGAGATGTAATCACGTGATTAATTATTGAAAGAATGTAAAGTCTAACGACACACACATTAAATTAAATAAATACAAGTACGGACCTGTCGACGCTTACCTTAAGACTCTAATCATAAAATAGTAAACACAGCTCATAAATCTCAGCCGTACCTCCTAGTTGACCTTACAATATGTCTGGGTACTATAATCAATAAACTAGAAATAAAAATTGTCATTATAAAAAAAGTACAGTTCAATATCGATGAGTAATTATTAGTCCGTTACAAGAACTGTGCATTTTTACGATTTCAAGTCAATACACTTGTAATTATGATTACTAAACATGTGATTAACAAAGATTTAAATTTTAGGAATGTTTTAAATTATACATTTAAAAAATTGTCGTGTTTTTGATGACAAGCAGTGCCAGACAGCGAGATGAATCTACGGATTAAAACTGATTTACGACTTTAGCATCCGGTGGATAATTACAGTTATTTATTGATCAAATTGTAAGACTATTGATGATTAGTTTATAATTTTACAATTTTTTACATGTAATAAGATATATTTGTCCAAGTATGTTAATTTTAAGGCTACGTACTTTGACTTCAACGGGGCCTAAATACAGTTATATCTATTTAAGGCTTATTTAACAAAGTTCTTCTAAATATAAATCGTAACTTAAGTTTATTTGTTATCAGTACCGAATCTAAGATTTTTTTCGAACCGTTGTCAGAAATTGACATTGGTGCCCCCCAAATTTTATTCTTCTTCACATTTATTATTGTTTCATTCTAGGCTTGTGTGAGATGTGAGATGTGAATTAGTGATGGGCCAACTCGGAAAAAACAAAACTCGAGTTAACCCGAGTTAAAATCCACGTAACTCGGGTTGAACTCGAATTACGTAACTCGAGTTAACTGGATGGACAAGTAAATGATTTTTTTGAGTTTCTACCAAATTATTCCCTGAGCTGTTCCAATTTTTCAAAGTATTTATGCAAATAAATACTTAAAAAAATTGGAACAGACAAATTATATTTTTATCTGTTTCAATTCCTTATTTTTTTATATTATTTATTTATTATGTATTGGGAGAGTTATACCTACTAACTAAAGAAACAAAAAAAGTTATTGTTTGAAATCGAATCATTTATTTAAGTATTTTTGGCTCGAATTTTGATTAAAAATAATATTTACTATCAATTAAACGAACTCGAGTTAGAGAGAATTCAACTCGAGTGGATTCGAGTTACGCTCAACTCGAGTTAACTCGAGTTAGTTACTCGAGTTGACCATCACTAATGTGAATGCTCGCTTGTAGGTCATAGTTTAATAAAAGCACTAAGAGTATTTTACGATCGATTTCGATATCCAATATAGGATCTAGATTCCAATAGAAAAATAAAATCAATATATCTGTGTCTATCTGAACTTACATTCCATCAAGTATCATAATATTATATTTTATGTAAATACTCTATTTAATTTCTCAAAAGACTAACACAAAGGCCAACGACGTTACGTAACATATAAATAATAAAGATATAAGTAAAATGTTGGGGGACATTTTATTTCGTTTGAGAACCGAAAATTTAAGATAAAATTTGATTACTTAATGTAATTATAAATACCAATTAAAAAGCATTGGGACATTAAACGCAATAATGGTGATTATATTTAGTGATATAATTGGATTATCTCGTGAATGTGGTCCAGTTTGATAGTCCAGCATCCTCTGGTGGACCGCGGTGATGCCGCAAACAGAGAACCGATAGAAGTACAATCAGACAAGCGCCGAGGGATCAACTGCGCTACCTTTCACTAGATTGACCGGCTGCTAAAGGGCCTTTTACACAATCAGATCACAGGTCCATATTCAGATTTAATTACTCTTTAGATATCCGAGATACCACTGTACTATAATACAATTATTGGAAATGTATTTAGAAACTTTAACATAAACTATTTTGGCCTCCTCTTGGTTCCTGAGCAAATAGGTATTTTTCCAATAGCATCTTCTTTATTGGTATTCCATAACAAACTTCACTTACAAGCGTTTAATTAATATAAGATCAAGATAAACATAATTTTAACATCAACACCTTTGGCATTGGTTCTGTCATCAGCAAAACAAAGTAATCACGAAATGGAATCATTAATTACAACAGGTTACTTTTTAAAAAATACTCCATAATTAATAAAATCATTATTAAAAAGTTGTTTTAGATTTTTATTTTCTTAATTACGTGTCTAAATAGTTAAGGCATGACATCACTATTACCGCAAGTCATGAGACCGACCACCAAACACTGTTTGTAAATCGAGCGACATCTTTTTATTAGCGATTCATTGTAAACCGATATCGAAATTGGTTGGTAGTCACGGTTTGTGCGACAACACAATGAAGGACAGAATTGATTTTATAGATATTGCTGATTTGTCGTGTCAGTGGTCCGGCTCCACTGTCTGGATCTTTAGACTGCGGACAATGTGGTCATCAATCATGTTCGAAATAATTAATATTGTAAAGCTAATTTGTTTTATATACATATACATATATACGTAGATATATTAAGACTAAATTTATTTCTATATTCTTACTTTTTGCTGCACTCTCCTTTGCAGCATCAGGCAGCAATATTTATCGTCCTGATATCTTGTACATATCTGCGAGTATAGTTCGAGATGTGTTATTAACTTGTCCTATCCATAACGATTGTTTACGACTCCGCTAAGGTCAACCTAGACGTCTAAATTAAACCAATTAATACTATATTTTGACATAGATATTTATCTCATCCTGTTTATCAAGAATACGTTTATAATTATCGATTTCTCAACATCATTGACCCCGATTTTATGACTATTTTGCGTTTGTCGGTGATGTTGATGTTGATGGTGACACAAGAGAAACGGTCGCATTAGAATTACATGAGCAAAGACAACGTACCAACTGAAGCGATTGAACTTGTCTTTACTATTTTACTATTTCACATTCCCGACAAGAAATCTAGTTGGGTCGTTAAATCTCAATAGATAAGGAGACATGGGAATATCAGACTAATGCTTGCGGGAACCTGGAATGAGAACTGGAACTGGTTGTTTTATTCAGATTTTACTTTTACTTGAGATGTAAACAAAGGCACAGTTCTATTTGTGAGAGGATTGTTAATGATCTATATCACAAGTTTTGTCATTTGTCAATTGTATTTATATTCTATCTCAATTTCAATATTGCTGATTTGGTGACTCATAGATGCAATTACAGTGTTTTTATCATCTTGTCATTTGAAGGATGTATGTTGATGTTCAAGGTTGCCTGAGCTATAGTTGCTTTTCAAAACACAGCCTTCTACATGCTGAGCAATATTACATTTATACGAGTTAACATACAGATACCGCTGTAATCCACGACTTCTCTTTTCTTCCAGTATATGCTTACCTTAATGCGCATCTGATTTAGCCATTGCAATACACACTCAACGGAAGTTAATAAAAATTGACGAATTAATTAATCAAATTAGTCAAATAGATGACGATAAACTGTGATTCACACTACGTAACGGATGTACGGACGTTGTGTCATTGCCTCTGCTTTAATTGCATAGCATTATACAACAAAGTAAAAGAAAATATAAATATTACTTAAAGTACTTTTTACATAAATAAAATTTGAATGTTAATGCATTTCCTGTTAATGCATACAAACCATAAACTTAATTAAATATGAGTCAGCTGCTATCTTAACACGTTTCGCCAATGAACAGAATAGCCACTTACCATTCGTTAATTATATTCATAATATAATCAAACGGCCTTATAAAAATAAACTCAGATTCAGAAAGTCATTTTAGTTTTTATATAATTTAAATTAAATTGGTATACAGCCTTAACGTTGACATCTTATGGCATTTAACATTACCACAGTAGCCTTTATTATCACTGGATCAAAGACACCGATCAATTTGTTAAATTTATATATAAAAATATACAGAATTAAAAGTAAATGCCGGAGAAGTTGACCAATATTTGTTTGTGTCACATTAGCGGTCCACACGGTATGACCATTGAAATTGTAAGTTGGGAAAATGATAAATTTAAAAATATATTTATCACCCTCTTTTTTAAAACACCTACATGAACGTTTTGAACACCTGGTATATATATAACTAATATTTATATTAGTAAATTAAGTAAGTTTAGTTTTAAGGCTGAATTGTTAAGATAGGAATGAAATGTAATAAGAAATAGAATAAGGTAGATTGTAAAGCCGAAAGGCACACACAATTAACAATAAAATAATATTAGTAAATTAACACTTGTTGTACGGCATACGAAAGAATCGGAATATGCAACACAGCACAGCATGCAGTCAGAGTCCAATCCAAAACATTACGCATGATAGTAGATGCACTATGGTGTATTACAAACGAAAGACTGCACCACGATCTTCCTATGTCTACAATGAGACAAGAAATTAAAACTTGAACTATGAAATACAGAGAGCGAGTGTGAACCATCCAAATACATTAGTGACCAACCTAATGGAAGACAGGACCAGCTTCAGAAGACTGAATCGGAGGCCGCCTCAGAACTTAATGAAATGAAATAATAAATAGATTCGGATATGCCACTGGACACAATCCGCGTAGGTTAAATCTTATTTGTAAACAGATTGCAATATAAATACATTAAATTTCACTTATACATTAAATACATTAAAGTCACTATATTCTCTTGGTTCTTAGAAACATCTATGAATATGTGAATTTGAATTTATTTGAATAATTGAAAGCATGCGCGTATTTTGAAAGGGGTACACTTCAATTAACATACGGGCCGAATTAAAAACAGCCACCTGGTCAGATTTTGCATGGGGTCGTAGCTTTACTTTTAAGTATTCACTAAAATAGCACTAATATAGTTTTGTCATTTGGTACATTTTTCATAAGGAACAGTACATACATTTTTTTCCATCTATTATATTTGTGGTTTATTTAATTTCCTTCCAATTAACTTCATTGATCGTAATAAACAAATTATCTGAGATATGTTATTAACTGTTTTGAATTTAATTGACCGAAGAATGCTACTTGGGATGCCAGACCTCGCATGGAACTCTCGCGAGAGCACTAGACCCAGGAGACGAGAGCACCAGGTAGTATACAGTAGAGACCGCACTCTCCAATCTCAAAGCCACAATCCAAATCCGATCACCCAATCCCACTCCCCTCTCCTCACTCCCTGCACACGGAACACCACATCGCAAAGGCAAAGACATTTTAATGTCCGGACATTTAATTAGTATATTTATTTTACTTGTTTTAATTAAGATAAGACTTAACTAAATATTTCTTTTGATCCAAAATTACCATTACCAGGTAAATTGTAAATTCGAAACGGTTGACACGGTTTCGTTTATCTTTTTCTACTTTTTTTTGTCGTTTCGTTTCTAAATGTTGTTTTCATATCACTCGGACATGTTTCTTAAATAATTTTGTAATCTGATTTTTGTTAATGAGCGGATGTGATTGGTGTAAGCTGATGTCGATGACGGTGACGGTCTCGGTGTCATTGTCCGCAGTTTATTTATTATAGAAACTATGTTAATTGCGTTAATTTTACGTGTTACTGTTATAATAAATAATTTCACATAGTTTTACCAAAACTTGCTCAGTTACTCTACTATAAAGTTTACCAGCAATGTAATCCTTGATTGGTAAATATATTGAATTGTGTATAATACAATATTTGCACTCTAGTTAGAGGGTGCATCGGGTGTTAAGATGGAGTGCACCAAACTGGTTAAGGCTCTCTCACAATGCAACCGTATTCTTGCGCAATTTCTCATTACATAAAGGTAACACTTTACAAACATCTGATGACGTCACAATATATCATTAGCTCATTACATACTCAAGTTTCTTCTTGTAATCCTAAACAGTCCGTGGGTTTTAAATACCAGCATTTGACACAATGTACTCGTATTTTTGCTCTCACAATATCTTTCTATTTATTTACAATTATTCTTCCCACTTCTGACACCTACAACGTACGGCGAGAGTACTTAGTCAATATGGTACAGCTATAGAGAGCTATGATCGTATATTATCAACACTCATAGACTTGTCAAATGCCCCGGCTACGAGTATCCATGTATACAGGTTCATGCCGGTGCAGGTAAAGTACCGCATAATCATTCACGATCCACGCATAAATTCAAGCTCTTGGAAGAAATCCATGATAAGTGATTGCGTATATGTGTCATGCTCGACGTAAGAAACGTATAAATCATAATATTGCGAAAACTGCCTATTGTAATAGTTAAAGGAAAATCTTTTTCATCCAGAGGGGTACTCACAGGGCAAGTCATATGCAAGCGATATCGCTATGTTTACTCGTAATGCAGCATCAGCTGCGTTTCAGTTTGATTTGGTTCAAAAAGCAACCCTAGTGTTCATACGGATGCGTCTTTGAACACATATATATATAAGATATCGCTGCATGCTCTTCCTACGTCATAATTACTTCATTAGTTAGAATTCGTTGACAATATTCCGTTGATCTTAAGACAGATTTGCCTCGTGCACGTTCTCATTTGATCCCGTTGTGCGGAAATCTATTGTTCATTGATTTTAAATTAACAAATATCATCACTGTAAATTTTACGATTTTATTAAATATTTAAAGTAAATAAGGTCCCAACACGAAGCGATTACGAAATCATTCCAAAAGAGTACTATTTTTACCATATTATTATATATTATAAATATAATTTACAAGCGTTGGTTGGAAATTCGAATGCATAATACTTCACTATTAATACTTATGGAGACAGATAAAAACATCAGTAATTGTCAATAAAAAATCACCTGTACGAGTATGTTTAGCAATAGAACCCAGCGCTTTGCATAACAGCGAGTAACTTGCTATTTGTTCGAAGAGACAACGTGGAAGATAAATTACGTTAAACATACTGTCCGTACAGGACAATCAGTGCTGGATCAAACTATGGGCTACAAGAACTGGTCCAAAAAAAAGTTAATTATGAGTGGACACAATTCAGAGAACAGATATGCCCCTGCGACAAATACGATCGCATCGGACAAGAAAAGGAGCGCCTGCTACCGTATTAGGGTTTGCTCGGTAGAGTACTAGGCAGGTACTAATAAAGGTGGCTCGACCAGATAATCATGAGATTCGTCAGACAACGGCCGGCCCGACAATGTTCTAATAAAGTATTGATAAGGCAATTCCAAACAAATCATGTATATATCATGTTGTATCTAGCTTTAAACTGAAACTCTGTTGTTTTAGATTGCTCTAACACTGTAAAGTATCATTCCCACTTACTATTTTAATTTTGTTTTAAATTCTGTATTTAATTTGAATTGTATAGCATATGGAATATGCGTAGTCATTTACTGCACCATTTTCAATTTACAAATTTATTTACGTTTTCTATGTTTTCTAGAACCTTACTAAATTAAAAATACTAAATTTAAAAAATATATTAAATTATATCCTGCAAAATGTGACAATCTGTTAAAATACAGTAGGATTTATTTTTAAATAAAATTCAATGTCAGTTTGTCAAAAGTAAAAACTTTTTCTGTTATTAATTGTTATTACAAACAGTAATTTATAATTATTCCACATTCAATTTTGTCCAACTGTCGAATAGTCAAAGTTAATATCACTAGCGACGCATGTGCACCAACTAAATTAAATACGAATGTGCCAAATAATTACTATTCTAAAAATCTTCAATCTAGATTTAAATATTAAATAAAAACGTAAATTCAATATCAAAACAGTGAGTAGAAAAGTAACAGACTGCTTACGACATCGACTTCTTCAGCAGGGTTGTATCGCATTAGTACACTTTGATGTATTGATAAACGTTGGAGTAGAAATTCTTATGATAATGTGTGTTTATAGATGAATTTCTCTTGGATGGGCCATATCTGTAGCCTATTCCTTAAAGCGGCCCTGACTGTTGTTCACATTTACCAGTGTATTACCTGTTACAGTACGTTGCAGGTATTAAATTCATTTCTCCTCGATGTAGACTGTCACCGTGTGACTAGTGTGGGAGCCGATGGACACGGACATGGATACGGATACGATTTGATTATCAGCTCTAGGAGTCCAGCAAAAACAAGGCGCAGGTTTACCTGTTCCATTGCGGTCTCTACGTATCTACATTTCTATTAAATCAAACATCACAAATATATTAAAAGGTTATTGTTTTTTAATGTGATGTAGAATGAGAACGTTGAGTACTTTATTTTAATAAACTTTATCACGTTTTAGTACAATTTATCATTAATCTTATTTGTGGAGAAATGTGCATATCGAAATCAGGCACGATTTGTATGACAAGTTTTATTTCATTAGGTAAAACATTGAAGATATTGATTTTAACATGAGAAAAACTTATGGCGGTCTCATGTTTATTGCACAATATTTCTTCGCATTGGGAAACAGCCACCAATATTTGTTTCGCATCGTTTTGTTTTGCATTTATTACAAAAGCATCATTATGCTACTACTAGGGTTGCCAGATTCCAAATTAGATCTTGTGCAACAAAATTAAGAAGAAAGAAGTCACGCGAAATTAATTGCATCTAGTCAAACCGTTACATTTTTCCAACCACCTGCCACACTAAGTTTCTATAAATTTGTATTTCTATAATTTTCTTGTAATGACGTTTTTGTAAATTCATAAATTCTACTTTATTCGGTGCAAGTGATTTTGTTGAGAACTGAATTCCAATTTGTTAAAGATTGG
The DNA here is from genome assembly GCA_963678705.1 of Panorpa germanica. NCBI lineage: Eukaryota > Metazoa > Arthropoda > Insecta > Mecoptera > Panorpidae > Panorpa > Panorpa germanica. The sequence continues at coordinate 13,756,327 of OY783217.1, forward strand.
TATAGGTACTGGTATATCCAGTTAAGGAAAAACGAAACTACCTAATTTATTTGTCAGTAGTAGTTAGTCGCTCATAAAGAACCAGATGCAATCAAAAATAATTTACCTTACCAATTTCTGTTAGCCATTCGTGCTCTGCTTAGAATTTCTTTTTATATCCTCTAATTACATATTAATTATCTTATTACGAATATTTTATTATACCAGTATGATTCCTGACTCGCGGTCCCCGTGCCTGTGAAGTACCGATACCCATAAGTTGGTTTGCGTTGCTTTTCGTCGTCCAGTCTTTTGTTGGTCGTGTTCGTTTTATTATTTCTGCGTTATTGCCTGCAATGTTTACTAGTACTTGTTGTAGTCCATTGGGTAACACAGCCTCGGGCTCGGGGGCTTGTAATGGTAACCCATTACCCATTAGCCATCTAGCCCATTAGGAGATCTGCAACATCGCCGATCACCGATCGCCAACTCTTCGCGTCACTTTCTCTAGTTAAATTCACACGGTATTAATACGCGAGGCGAGTCTCAAGTCGTTTATACTCGTACTGTATGCTATACTGCTCACATGCTAATTATCCCTTTACTAATACGAAATTTAAATAATTGTAGGCGGGCGAGTAAATGCCTAATGGTTTATCAATTAATTAATAAACTCGTAGAATTATAAGATTAATGATCATTTAAAAAGACTTTGTTTTAATGTTAATTAAATATTTTAACAATTACAACTAGTATTTGATTATCTATGAGAAAAGAAATAAACTAACAACTTAACAAGCTTGAACTTAGGTAAATTTATGCCTTAATTTTTGATTGGACCTAAGTAAAATAATTAAGTATACAGATCAACAGTAACTATACTACAAAACTTTACTTTAACTGTTATATGCAAATATTATTAAAAAAAACTTTTAGATGTGCTTCATTTTGTTTATTAGTTATGTGTAATTTTCGTAATATGTATTTAATACTCAGCATTGTGATCTTGTTAACCTATAACTTATTATAATCTATGTAAATTGCAATTTTTAACTTCATTTTCCCAAATATTATCAAAAATACATTTAAACTTTCATTTCATTTTACAATTAAATTTACTTTGTTACAAAAAAATTTAATAAAATTTCCTAATTTCTTTATAGAAAAATTGACTTATAAGAAATGGGACACGAATATATCAAAATCTACTCTAGGTAACTGACAAAACATAACTGGAGTCTGATAGAATCATTTACTATAATTTGTAGTTCAATTTGCTTAAAGGCGCAGCTACATTGTAATGAAATTGTAAGTTCTACTGTCTGTAAAAAATATTACTTATTGGACGGCTGTTAAATACTGAATGCATAACATTTCTACATCCATACGTCATGCCAAAAATATTATTGACAATCAACACCGCAGGTAGAAAATTATCTTGCAATTAAGGTTCACACTTACTAGTTTTCCACAAGCTAATTCTATTTTTTTGATATTTAATTTTGCCCGATTTTCGAAGCCTATCCTCACGATGATTGAAAGCTGTTAAACTCAGTTATTAATATTAATTATCTGAAATCAAGATTAATCATAAAGAAATAATAACAACAATAGTTACCTAAATCTATTATACTTATTGTGATACCCTATCATAGCCTGTTGGCAGTTTTAGGATCGTTTTGTCGTGATGACCTAGATCAGATACCGGCGTGCGGTGCGCGGTGTACTGTAGTCTATGTGAGGTTATGATTGTACAAACTTACTACTATTATTTACGCGGTCCATTCCACAGTACGCTGCGATCTGTCGTTGTCATAAAACTGTTCCTATTACGCCTTGATAATAGGCTACACACTACACTTTTTCTCTGCTTTGCATTCTCCTTGTTTTTGTGTTGCATTGCATTCTACTGTTGGTGCTGGGAGGCTAAATACTCAGATCGTGCGCTGAGAAGTGAAAAGAACAATGTCAATTAATCTGAATTAAATATATAAGTAGTTTTATCGATAGATTGCAAATCATGTCAATTATTTGCGTAGTACGACATCTATTGCCAATCTAATGTATTTTAGTCATTATATAATTAACATTTACTTAGTGGAAAGTAATAGATGCTTATTTACTCACTATTTGGTAGCATCTTAATAATAAGAAAACGAAACAGTAGGAAAACTGGTAGCAAAATTACAAAAATATTATGAAGAATATGACAAAAGGTTCAAGTGACACAATAATTAAATTCAATAAGTTAACCTTAAATTTCTAAAAGGTATAATGACTGATCAGTACTACTTTGCCCTTACTACTTCTCTACTTCTTATTCCACATAACCCACTAACCCTAACGCTAAATTTAATTGTATCTAGCAATAAAACAATTAAGTTGTCGTTGAGATTGCTAGTTTTGAAAATGGTGTTTCATTACATTAATACATATGTTAAAATTAGTCCAAGATAAATAAAAATTGCATTTAAATTGCACAAATTATATACTGTAGGTAGACCTTGTTCCCAAATTACTTTTAATAAATCAAGCACTGTTAAATGACATTCATCCTACAAAAGTAATAACTGGTGACCAATTACCCAGATCACCTTCGCTTGATCCCTTTCAAATAATGCTGACTACTGGTGGTGTCATCAAGCATCCGTGTCGCTCGACGATATCAACGCTCCTGGCGGACATCCACAGCACCAACAGTGTTGCAATTCATTTTAATTAATGATCAGTCGAATCGAATGTAAAAACTGGAAATAATTAGACCCAAATATGGTAATCATTTTTTTGGTTTGCTAATCCTATTCGTAAGAGTATATCAACTGTCGTGACTTTTTTCTACTTCATTTTAAAGTCTGAGAGATGAACGATTTACTACGTCGGTATTTATGCAAGCACCGGCTACCAATGATTGTAAATAACACTTGATGTGTTGATGTTTGTGTGTTGGGTAAAATCACTTCACTTTCTGCAGGGATATTACTCAATTACTCAGAGTGCGTATTTTATTTTACTTTGCTAAAAGATTAGACAGTGCTTTTTCATTCTATCGTAGCACAACTTGTTTTAAGCGTGAGTTACCGCCGAACTCTCGTAATTTGAGCTATATAACTATCCAATGCAGCTATAATTAATTATGCTGTATTGTTTCTATTTCTAAAGACCATCGCCAACCATTGAACAAGCCAGCGATTTGTCCTGATAGAATCGTTTTGCATCCAGGAACGCACAGCACATTCTATTTGCTGTAGGCGTTTCATTTTTTATACACAATATTATATGTTGTTTCTATCGTACGAGTATCGTACTCTGTTGAATTAAGAGTTATTATAATGGGATTATACAACTCGACAATCCACGGCTTACTATTTTGTCTTGGTGTGCTCAGTACTCTGTTCTAGTACTTACTACTCGAGATTGTATTTGCATACGATACTGCAGGCAATTCAAATCTTTATTGTTTTTGTTAATAAACGGTGTATTCAATCGCAGCTATCCATAGAATAGAAATTATCCGAATTATAAGAGATAGAAGGCAATGATAGATTTGTTATAACAGTACTTGTATTAAAAGCGTCTGATTTACGTGAAACTGTTTTATTTTTTTTCATTTCTTTTGGTAGTCTTATTATTCAGTACGATGCACACTGGTTTAAATATAAAACACACATCTAGAAAGATAAAAGTGCTAAATTTCCTACAAACATTTTTTCGTATAGTGGCCCAGTCATTTAAGCTTAAATTAGGTAAGAAGTTCGGAATTCGAGATACCCAGCTGTAAGTCTGTAAATACTTGTATATTGACACCCTAAAGTTGTCTCAAAACCTACATATGGTTTATACACCCTACCATATGTAAGTTTTGAGACAACTTTAGGGTTTCAATATACAAGTATTTACAGACTTACAGCTGGGTATCTCGAATTCCGAGGTGAACTTACTATAATGACTGGGCTATAGTAGTAATAAACGGGAATGTATGACAACTCGCATTCACACACAATTTGTTGCATTTGTTCCAGGTATCTTTCTATATTCCATGGCACGCACTTCATTTCTCTCTCATCAATGCAGAATTTCTCCCTTGTTTCATTCCTTATGAAATTTGTCGTAAAGATTTAACATAACGCTCGTGCTTTCTCCCTATTGTCAGTTGTTTCCAGTTGATGAGCGAGACACAAAAGACTGCGAAATAGCACCGACAGGCTATGGTACAGAGAGACAGAAATCGGAGCTATTTGTAAAGCAAACATGTAAACGAAGTAATCTAATATCATAAATGTGACAATAGACACAAAGACTGATTCAGTAATTAGAACTATGAATAAGGTTTTGCACAAGTTAAATCTCTAAGCGAATCTCTTTGAATTCTGCTCCCAGCCACATTGTGTGACATGAAGCAATCTCTACTTCGAGTATATTCACTTGGTGGCCTAAGGCTGATTAACAGTATGTGGTATTAAATACAAAACATAATACAGCTGCCGAGCTGCAGGAGTCCTTGGAAGATGCTGTGACTTGTCTACGAGACGTTACAGACACACAATCAGACGAAATAATAATTTCATTTGTAGATGGTATTATTAAAGGATGACTCAGAATTCATGAAACCTAAATACCGCACCGTTTGAGAACGAACCGTGTTCAAATACTGATCTCGAACATCAAGATCTCACAGTTTCACAATCTCTGAATTCGCGTTGATTAATCAATTATATTTATTGTTTTCTTTATTTTAAATTGTGTCAAATATAAAATCTTGATTGAAAGGAAGCCATTCAGGAAATAGTTTTATACCGTTTTATTATCAGTTATCGTTTTAGAAATTGTCTTTTTACGGTTTGTAATTTAGTCATTTAAATATTTGATTAACTAATTATAATTAACGGAGACACTGAAATTGTTATTGCGGAAGAAATTTTTTAATTGGTATCATTTAGTCATTCGAAATAAGTTTAAACTTTCTTCAATTTTAATTCAATAAATCTTTGTGAGGAGCTAACTGATATTACCATCTGGCAAATAACTGCACGTTGAATTTAAACCAACTAAACACAGGGACATCTTTTTCGTAATATTATTTTTATAAATATAACCTTCTATTATCTATTTTATTGCTATTAAAAATATAAAAAGACCTTTATAATGGTTAATAGAGTGGTAACAAAACCATGAAAGAAAATTGAAATATTTTTAAATAAAATAGTTCTTGGTTTCGGTAAAATGATATTTCTGAAGAATGTGATAAAATTAAAATATGATAATAATATAAATCCTTAAATTAATTTAAAGAAATGCCAAACTTTTTTAAGTGGTTGTAAGATATTGACAATCATAGTACTTAATTTCTGATACAGTTTATAACTCATTTCATTAATAATTCTATGACATCAATGTACCTAGCACCCTATTCATTTATTTCCTTAGTTATTTTAAATCTTTAAAACAAATAATAAAATTTCTTTATATACTAGTAATCTATTCAACATTAAATTAAGCTGCAATAATCATTGACTGCAAGATCAGAGATTTAATTGTACTACATACAAGCATACAATAATAGTGAAACATACAATTATAAATCTAACATTCCAGTTCTATAGTACGCGGGTACAACGATACCGTGGAATGTGTTATCTCTGATCGAATTCTGCACAATGTAGGCTCCAGAGTCTAGCTCTAGGGAGTGGAAGAACTCTGCGCATTACCTGGGGATCATTGACGATTTGATGGGACAATTATTATCCAACAGAAGTTCTTCCGTATAGCGAAATGAGTACCCTACACTCATTTTTTTGTAACGTAGTAATGTCGAATAGCCTGATTACAGTTTGAGTAAAATGTTTCGAAGCACGTTCTAAGCCACAGGTAGAAAATATATATGGGTACGCCCAGAAAAAGAAATTTCATATTTTAAAGTTTAAGTTTATGGGGTGAGGTAATACATTTTTGCTTCTGAAACTTTTTGTCTCCATTTTTTACCTAAAATGCCTTCGAAACGGAAACTCTATATCACCCAAATATCTATTTCCATGCTAGGTTGACTTCTGGAATATCGTATTCGAATTTTATACGTTTCGGAATCTGTATATAAAATGGAATCTGAAATATTTATAATAATACATCGACATTAACATTAAGAAGCCTCCAAATTAAAATTTGCACCTGTTATCGATATTGAAGAAATATATTGCAGGTTATAATCTTTTTAAACCGTCAACGCCTCAACATTCTCGGCTACTGTGCTGTCTGGCTGTTGTTTGATACTCTCATAAAGTTTACCTCGTTGTCTCTAAGTCTTCTCTCTTGTAGTTCCGTGTTTCGACCTAATTAATGGTGTCGTGTCGGGCTCGGTGTCCCCTAGGTTGTGTGTCTTAGCTGTGTACAGGGTTTTATGTTATTTAGAGGATAAATATTAAATAGTATTTTGAGTAAACAAGACCGTTTTGTAAGAGATTCCGAACTGTATATTTATTGTATTAGTTTACGTTCTTTTGTTATTACTAAAATAATATCAAGTAAAAACATTACATCTAGTTTTCTTTTTATGTTGTTGGATGTTGGATGTTGTTAAAAGATGAAACGAATAAGACATTTGATGATTTGACGATTTTTATGTTATTTAGAGGATAAATATTAAATAGTATTTTGAGTAAACAAGACCGTTTTGTAAGAGATTCCGAACTGTATATTTATTGTATTAGTTTACGTTCTTTTGTTATTACTAAATAATATCAAGTAAAAAACATTACATCTAGTTTTCTAACTCTAGACTTCTAGATACTTAATCTCAATACTTTCCCTTTTTTCTTGACTCTATATACAGAATTGAACAATTTATAAACTTAAATTACTGGAATATAAAATATATTATACAATATATTTTCTAGATTCTCAAAAGTCCTAACTTATTATTCAAATTCACTAGTCTTGGTTTTGGAAGTGGCTTGGTCATGATGTCAGCTATTTGATCTTCAGTAGTGATATACCTTACTTGTATAGCACCTTCCAACACTTTTTCTCCTTTTATTTTTACGTTTTCTAATATAAAGACAAGGATCAGCTTCACTGGCTCTAAACCCCGCTTCTTTTAGAAAAGTACTAAATCTTTTGTTCCAACATCTAGGAGCTTGCTTTAGCCCATATAAACTCCTTAGTAATTTACAGACATTTTTAGTTCCATCAGTATATCCCTCTGGCTGTTCCATGTATATATCCCTATCTAAATGTCCGTATAAAAATGCTGTTGAAACATCGAACTGAGTTAAATACATTTGTTCTGTAGCTGCAATACTTAGCATAGCTCTTATCGTGCTTAGTTTTGCTACTGGACTAAATGTTTCATTAAAATCCACACCATATCTCTGACTGTAACCTTTTATAACAACTCTGGCCTTGTACTTATCTATTGAACCATCAGGATTTGATTTTACTCTAAAAACCCATTTAGAAGGTATCACTCTAGATCCTTTTGGCAAACTTGTTAGTTCCCATGTATGGTTTTCTTTTAAGGATTTTATTTCATTTTCCATTGCTTCTTTCCAATGATTTTTATTGTTTCCACTGAGAGCTTCTTCATAAGTTTCAGGTGTGGTGATTTGAAAAACTGTTTCTTCACCAAACATTACGTAGTCTTTTAGATATGCCGGTTTGGACAACTTTGAACGATCTCTCAAATTTCTGGAAAACTCTGAGAGTGGATCTTCTCTTTCTTCGTCTGTTGAATCATTCTGTTCATTCTCAGACGATTCTTCAGATTCTGATTCACTGTCTTCTTGTCCTCTATTCTTTTCAGACACCTCTTGGTTGGTTTGTTTTTCCTCAATTTGAACTTCTATGTCCTTAAATGGCAACTTTACGTACTCACACTTGCTTAACTTTTCTTGAAATAAAACATCTCTACTCAGTATGACTTTATTTTCTTCTTTTACCCAGATGCGATAACGCTCATCTCCGTCATAGCCTATCAGGTAACCTTTTATGGCTTTCTTATCCATTTTCTTCCGTCTCTGATCTGGAATGTGGGCGTAGCACACTGAACCAATTACTCTTAAATGTTTTATTCTTGGTTTCTTACCTATCCATAATTCATAGGGACTTACACCTTCTACAGACGATTTCCCAGTTCTATTTAGGATGTACAGTGACGTTGCTACAAGCTCTGCCCACATAGCTTTTGGAAAAATTAAATTCTCATTAGAATATTTAAATGTTCTTGCCATTTCAATGATTGTTCTAAAATCTCTTTCACAAATCGCATTTTGCTGAGGCGTGTATGGAGCTGTCAACCTTTGTGTGACCCCTGCTGCACTAAGAATCTCTCTGATTTCTTTGTTGTCCATTTCACCACCATTGTCACTAATCAATTCTCTGATCGAATGGCCCAACATCTTTGTATGCGAAAGTACCTTTCTTAGCATTTCTTTTACCTCTGATTTTTCTGACATCAGGTAACCATATCGAAACTTAGTATAGTTGTCCTTAAAAACAACTAAGTACTTTTTCTTATTGAATGACTGATCAAAAGGTCCACATACGTCGGCCGAAAATAATTCTCCTGGTTTTGTTGATTTTTCCCTATGACCAAATGGTAGCCTATGTGCTTTACCATAGATGCAAGGCTCACATAATTGCTTTTCCTCTTTTGGAACTTTCAGATGCAACTCTTTTTGCATTTTAGCTAGTACGTGCCTTTTATCTTGATGGCCCCACCTCTCGTGGTACAATTGCAATTTATTATCAACAAAATTTACCTCAGGGTTTCTTATTGGTAGTACTGGTGTAATTTTTGCCTCGAATAAAGTACCTCCTAGTTCTCTTGTTCCATTTAGCATCAACTTTCCCTGATTTGAGAGTCTGCACTTGGTCGCTGTTGACTTAAATACACTCTCTGGATTCTTGTCTTGTGCTGCTAAAACAGAGAACAAATTTCTTCTCAAATTTGGTACATACCAGACATCCTTTAACAAAAATTCTTTTCCAGTTTCCAAGATTCTTATTTTTACAGTTCCTGATCCTATGGCGGGAAGGACTTCTTTTCCTGCAGATCTTATACCAGATGCAGCTTTGAATTCTTTAAAATCTATGTAATACAAATTACTATTTGTTACATGTCTTGTCGCTCCATTGTCTATCCACCATCTTGAAGAGTGAGTAGACGACTCTGCTGGCATAGCCTCTTCTTCAAGTAACATAAGTCCTGTAACAGCTGCTGATGCCTGTTGGTTTTTCTTTGGTCTTCCGTCAGAGATCCACTTTTGGCAATCTTTAACCCAATGCCCAACCTGTTTGCAGTAGTTACATGTAAATTTATTTTGTTTCGTCTTAACTTTGCTCTTATTATACTTTGTGTTAGCTACAACTAATGCCTCTTCTCTCTCTGGAGAAACTAAACTTGTACTTTTTTGTGTCATAAAGTTCCTTTCAAAGGAACAAAGTTGAATCGTCAAATCATCAAATGTCTTATTCGTTTCATCTTTTAACAACATCCAACTTGATTTAAAAGTAATAAATGTACTTGGTAAAATATGCAGCGTCTTGCATAGTAATAATAAGTCTGGTAAAGTATTCTCATTTTTCGCTTTAAGACCATTATTTAATTCACTCCATAGTGATTTAAGCTTAGCTATATGTGTTGCTACGTCGTCACCATCAATCCAGTTAAATGAAAAGAAATCCGTACAAATCTTAAATAACTGGTCTTTTGACGATGCCTCAAACTGCTGTCTTAACATATTCCAAGCATCAAATGCTGTCTGCTGATCCATTATTTTCTGGTACACTGCATCCGTAACAGAGCTTGCGATCATTGATTTAGCGTAGCTATTTGATTTTCTAAATAAATCACATTTGGACTTGTGCTCTTGCTTTTCAGATTCTGTAGCTCCTTCCTTGAGTTCTTTTGGTTTTATAAGCTTACCATCTATTACATCTAGAGCACCTTCATGATAATCCAAAAGATCTCTTATCTTGCGCTTCCATATTGGCCAATCTAACTCACCGGTTAATGGTTTTATATGTTTATAAAACTCCATTTTATTTTTAACTATTGTATTCAGCCTGATAATACAATTTAAAATATGAGTTTCCGTTTGTTTATCAAAATAATTTTAAAATAACACTAATATCACTAACTTTGATATTTGTTAATTCTCTACCTTTACTATTAATACAAATACGTAACTGGTGCCCATAACCTTTTATGTTATTTAGAGGATAAATATTAAATAGTATTTTGAGTAAACAAGACCGTTTTGTAAGAGATTCCGAACTGTATATTTATTGTATTAGTTTACGTTCTTTTGTTATTACTAAATAATATCAAGTAAAAAACATTACATCTAGTTTTCTAACTCTAGACTTCTAGATACTTAATCTCAATACAGGGGTGTATTACGGTAAGGCAGGTAACCAACTTTATCAATATATAGTTCGGTTTTATAGAAATTAAGTCATGGTTCACAAGCGCATTATAGGACGAAAGCAGATGATATGGTAAGATTGCAAGACTGCATATACATGGTAAATAACTTACAAATTTGATGTTCTATAAACCATCGTACTAAACTACATCCCTGTATCTTGTCGAGTAAAGCACGTAAGTTATAACGCCCTGGCCACCACCGCCTGTGTACTGCATCCACCACACTTGCAACATCTCTACCTGCATCTCTCTAAATGCATCTCACACCTTACACGGGTTAACATCTCCTAGATGTAACTGAGAACCACCTGGTCTGGTGGTCTCCAAGTGTCTCCAGGTTGAAGACAAAGTACACGGAGAAATACAAACTGGAGCCTCTAGGCTTATTGCTGGACCCTAGAGCCTGGAGATGGAGATGGAGATGGAGGTGTTCTACAGGAAAATAAACACAAGACCAACGGGGATATTAAATTACAATTGTGTACGAGTATACAAATTGTGTTTGTAGAATTGTTTGTTTATTTAGATTAATGGACATTGGTGGGTGGAAGAATTTAACTCTTATATTTGTTTTACTGATTATGTGGACGATATTAATATTAGAAAATTCTCTAAGACTAGCTATTAGTCTTCTCATTATCTGGTAGCAAAAGCTCTTCATTTTCAAGCGGAGAAAATGACAATGAAAATAAGAATGAGCGGATGAATTTGTTTTTCACAAATGGATCATATTACGTATAGTTGAAATTACGAGAATTAAGAGATTGGGTTAAATTAATTCTAGTACTGTAGACTAACTTCCATTACATATATTTGAAAGATTTAAGTAGTGACAGTTCGTGTTACCAACGGCTGTAAATAAACGTTTAAATCACAACTTGTTCTAGTTTTAATGTGGAATTGTTGTAACTTGAATTCGATTTTTTTTATTGTCATTAAAGTGGTAACACAGTCTCCAGAGATCAGCTAAGTACACACACGAGATGTGACGGAGTATGGGTATAGGTACAAGTAGAGGAACAGACACAAGGCACTTGTACTTTATTGCGTTTGTTTTGTAAAGAGCACAGGGAAAAGCTGCAATAACTGTACTAAACAGAACACTTGAGAACGGCACAAAACTAAGCGATGTCACAGATTGTCACGACGTCGTGTATCAATGATTTTATAAAGAATTGAACGGGCCCGGATTCCAACCGCGATATCTGATTTACACACATGCAACATTTTACATTTTTTCAACTAATTGCTTCGAGAATAAACTTTGCTAAGATTTGGTGGTGGTACTTATTGCAAAAATTGCGTAAGAGTTAACAAAAAAGCCAACTTAACTCTCGCGGTTAAAATGTGTGGGGAACAGGTGTCCCTTGCCTAGCTGAAAATTCAGCAGCTGTTAAAATGTAAAATTCCAACACCCTTATAAAGTTTTATTTCACTTTTGCTAAAAAAATAAATTCTTTTCTTCAAATATTGGTAACAATTGTTACATCATATGTGCGTGTGTGGGTACGAAGTATGATACTTATTTATAAAAAAATATTTAACTCGCCAAGAAGAGTTAAATTTTCCAACGAACAATGCTGCAACAAAAGTAAAATGTGGCCATTTGTGTTTCGGTTTTAATGGAAGTAGTTGCAACATATTTTCGCTAAATTTATGTGATGTGGTAAAAATTGAAAGTGTGATATAATAATATTAATATGGCATCTAATCAGTGTGATGTGAGTCAAATAAAAGAAAAGCAAATTGAAACAGAGTTTGTGGCTTTTGTAATAAAATCGATACCAAATACTAATATAACAGAAGCGTACAAGATTGTTGCTGAAACAGATTCTGCTATTTTCGTGGTATCTATCGACGATATTCCCGCTCAAACAACTAGTGCAGCAACTGAAGCGGTTTCACTTATAGAACCTCCCATAAATGTACCACAATTGTCAACTGATAACAAAGATCTCATAAAAAGTGGAAATGTCGAGATCAATAAAGAAACAACTGGTACAGTTTCCAATGGAAAGCAACTGGAACATAAATCGAACGAAGATTTGGAAGTTGAACTTATCGTGGAAACCGAAACGCAAGAAATAGTGACCGAGGAAATGTTCATATTCGACATTGTCGAAGATGATCTACTATATAGCCATGTGTCTACTTCACAAATACAACCGGGTCCAGTTAAATACGAGTCTATACTACCCGCGTTGGTATCGTCCGAGAATAGGGGTGCTGCAGAACCACCTCAAATTGTTGCTAAGAAAACTTATAGAGGTAGAGGGAGAAAGGTAGCAATATCAACACCAGCAGCATCATCTCCAAGGAGAACAAGAAATCAGTTGCCTAAAGATGCTGCGAAAGGTAAATTAATTTGTTAATTTGAAATAGCAGTCAATAAAGAGATTGCCATTATTCTAAAGTGTTTCCAATAGTTTCAGATAATAAATTGATGAATCTTAAATTGGATTTAGCTAAGAATGTGCAGACTGTAAAGAAAAATCCGGCTACACTTAAAAGGACGAAATCTCCATTTTTAACAGATACGTTACCAGATCATCCAATGTACTTACAATGGAAGCGGACAGAAGCTAAAGTAAAAAGAGAAGAAGCTAATGAAAAAAGATGTATGGCAATGTCTAGAAAGACACCGAGTGCTGCAGGCACTCAGAAGAAAAGAACTCAGAAGAAATGCACTCAGAAAAATCGAAAAGGAAAACTTAAATCAGGTGATCCTTTAAAAATGGACTCAGTTTCCAAATCCCCTGAAGAAGATGCTGAACATTTACCAATAAATGAAAGTCAGTTTTTTATATTTACTGAAGATGTAACAAATACAAGTAAGAATAATTTATCTATTTATAAACATAACGAGGTCTACCATCCATGGAACATTATAGAACGCAATAAAGAAAAGCAAGCGCAGAAACGAAAAAGCGTACCAGCTGTGTTACCAAGATCTATCGGAAAACGTAAAGTTGCTAAAAACGTGAAGGCTAAGAAAGTAAAAAAAATGGACGAAAATTCGCAACCTCTAAATATGTTTCCTTTGTCATATGCTGGTAACTCTAATGCTTGCCCGTTGAAGAGTCGTGGAAAAAAAGTTGATGGCGTATTTTCTGATGTTTCTTGCAATGCAGCCTCTAAATTACCGGCTCCTCTTAAGTGCGCTTCAAAACCGAATGAAGAATGTGGAATAAACCCGTATATATTTCATTTTCACAAGCGTGAACACTAAAAGGAATACTGATATTAAGAATTATATTATAGTAATTAAATTTATAGGTCAAGAAGAGGAACTTTCATTAATTAAACTAAGCAAGAATGTTATGCTGGCATCTGTCATAGAATATGACGAAGAATATTACATAATCAATAATTACAAGCATTCAAACGAAAAAATGTGTCCCGGAAATTCTCCCGTCAACTACTTCGAATGGGAAGATGCGGAAGCTAACATGGAATACCCATTCAGCGTCTGGAAGTTACAAGAAGAAGAACCAATTATTTAAATTTATCTATGTTATATTCATGGATACCATATAATATATGTATATATCTAAAAGTTATCAAGTTATCACTTTTCATATTCTATTTTATTATTCGTTAATATTCTAAATTGTCTGCAGAATTTATTATTTTTATTATTAAATTAAATTTAGAAAACCATAAGCTAAATTATAATCTAACATATAAAGCTGTGTACACTTTCTTATTCTCTTAACACAGTCAATTTTGTAAGTTTAGCACAAGGCTGCAACATTCTTATTCTCACAGTAGAAATTGTAAATTGTATGCAAAGAAACGCTCTGTAGTCACCTAAGTTATTATTACGATATTTGTGATATTTAAATATAGTATAAATAAATTGAAACTGTAAACTTGTTTGTTTAAATATGCTCTATATATCAACTATATCTAACTCTATTTCTATTATTTCTATCCAGTTAAATATCATTTACGTCTAAATTGTTCTAATAAAAGAATATATTTTAATTAGAATGAAATTAAGAATAACAGTTCTGAGCTTTTGTACATCAAATATTTCATAAGACTCGTACACTTTAAATGAATACGTCTTGTAAATTGAAATGTGAGTTATTTACAAGATTCTTAATGAATATGTAAAAGTAAATTAATATAATGATAACATAGCAACACGACCGTTATTATAAATTTTACATAAAATAATAAAGTAGCGACAAAACTTCCTTTGTCTAACTCAATTTATTCGCTCACAATGCGCCCAATGCACCCAGGTAGTTAGCTACGGAGTACATAGTTACATAAAGACAGTGACGTTACAACGAAAAATTTATTTAGGGGACATTATGTCAAAATACGGTGATACCTCGGGTTACGAACTTAATTCGTCCTTTGACTACGTTCGTAATCCGAGGAGAGTCCAGCTGTTTTGTGTGGATGTGAATTAACACAAAATCTAGCAGAGTGAGGTTTTATGATTCATTTATTTTAAAGAAACATGAACCAATCCACCCGCAAAGTGACCGAACGCACGCCACTGCCTAAAACAAAGAAGTTGCTTTGTAAATGCTAATACTGTTCATCTCGTATAACTGCAGAGAATATAGTTTTTCTAGTTAATGTAACATGATGTTGGTCTGTTTATATTACAGGTACTCTGAATAAATTATTAATTAAATTATATGTAAATTTTAATAAATTGCAGGCAACAAAATGAAGACACTAACAGACCAACCTCCATGGGTCTCCGGCCAGTAAATCAAAACGTAAGTACAGGTTTGATTCATTCATTATTATTTCATTTTTTACATGGGTAAGATTTCAAATAGTAAAATCTACAGGAAAAATTTTCCATTGTTTTTTTGCTACATGAGTACTTACATAAAAATATTTTTTATGCATTTTTTAAAATAGCAAACTCATCTCGGTTTAGTGTAGGTCTTGCTAGTGCCTATATTAGGAGCTAATAGAGGGCGTTGACATGTAAGAGTGTTATTTTGTTATGCAGCTAAGGTAGTTCCGACGTAGTATAGTATAGTTGGAACCTTTACTATTGTCAGAAATTCAAAACCTCTGCTCCAGGGGTCTTTCACTTAGTGTAAAATCTTTCAATACTGAAAAAAACGCGTTTAGCGACATTATATATTGATCTATCTTCTATTAACTAAAATTAATTGGCGACTCAACATACGAAGGGAATGAGGGGGGAAAAGGGTACACTTTAAGAACCACTTTTAGCGACACTATTTAATGACAAAAATTACTAGTTTAAAACCACCGTGTAAATTGTGGTTTATGTGTACATTTCTAAACCAGTCTTTTAAAGACGTGTAGACCATGCTTACTAGCTCACTGCACGCTACATTTCACTATGCTTACCAGCCTCAAGGTGTTTATAAGTGAACTCTCCTTTATTATCCTCCTTGTCGGACCCGTGCTTATTATAAATCAAGTGACAACGATAGAATAACGTGACTTTTAATACAGTAATAGATTTTCTGTATCTCGGAACTGGGACGATGAGGAAATGCAGGTAACGCAGGCCCAGGCATTGCGGTGTAGCAGTCACATTGCATGCAAACAGTTCTGTGCTAGAACAGTCCTACAGATGTAGTCGACAATGTTGAGCGGTCAACGAATGCACGGCTGTACTCGATGAGACCTCAACGCTCAATACGTTAGTAGAGAGATTCTGAATGGATTGTGAACTCATTTTTTTGGGGGTCGCTTTTTAATTTTTGATTGAAATAAAGAATATATTTTTTTTAAATATCCAAAAATTGACGGAATAAAATAGGTCACAAACGTTGTATAGTAAAATGATTTATGTAGCAAGTAACATTTCTTATATTAGATAAACCTTAAATACATTTATTAATCTTTAGCGAGTATACTCGTAGTAAATTTTTAACTTCTTCCAAGAAGTATAGTATTCGATCTGGAATCTTAACGATGTCGTTTCTGCTTCTCAATACAAGATAATATAATTGCAAGTAAAAGTGTAAATAATTACACGTGTATATTTTGCTATGCATATTTTTAATTGCTCATATACAATATTTACAAGTTATATTTACTGGGTAATTAAAACATAATTTCCATCTTCATCAATTATAATTAATATAAACATAAATAAAACCTTACGGTAAACATCCCTGTATTTAAAGCAGAAAAGATGCTGTTTTTGTAATAGTGCAGCGAAGAACAAGCTACTCGCAAGTAGATTTTTAGTAATTTCACATTAAAACAGCTTTTAATGCTGATATATGGGGTCAGGTGAATAACGCGCTACTCGTTATATTAGAATTATTGCGACACGTTTGCACAGCCAATGTAACGACAACGGAATCATCTTGCATACGTTTAGCAGCTATGTTCAGATCAGTTCAGTTTACTTTTAAGGTTATGTTTGCACATGGACTTGTCTTGAACTACATACTTCGGTTTACTATCTTCGCTGGTGAATAGTTTATTATCAGTGATATTTGTTATTTAATTGTATTCAAATCAAGGTGTCTTAATATACAGCAGTTTGACTTAAGTGCTCGTTAGCGTAATACGGTACCTTCTCATGGAACTACAACATTACTGCAATTTTGAAACATTAATAAGAATTTATTGGATATTAAGATAATAAATTTGAATTTATGTAGCTCTTTAACTACGTGTAGATTAACGTGAACATTTATAGGAAGGGTTTCGTAAAAAGCTATAACATCCATGGTAGAAAATTGTCTTCTGTGCAGTTTCAAACAGCGATAGATAAAAATGGCAGTTTTTATGGCAAATCGAACAGAGTTATTTTACAAATGTGTTCAACTTGATAATAATTATAGAAGTCAGCAAGTTAAATAATATCTGGAAATATGAGGCATCTAATATTTTTAAGACCACTAAAAAGTTGAAAAGTCAATTTTTATCCAGCCACAATTTACTGCATTGCAGGCACCCACCACATCGAAAAAATAATTTTTTTAGCTGTATCTCTGTTCGTACTAAACTATCTATCTTATTGATTGTGCGTATTGATGAGGATTCAAATTCCTAATAATCTCGTAGTTCATTGCATTGATGATCACAATAATTACCATCTCTTAAAATTCTGATAAGCTAAATCTCTTCATCTTTTTTTATATTTATTTGTTTCAATATTTTATTTTCTCTATAAATTTTATAATTCATCCATGTAATCTTTCCTTCAATCAATTCATTCGTATTCGTCTTCGTCTTCGTCTCCTCTTCTTCCATGACTCATCTGAGTGGACCAAGTCCAACATGAACCGCTAATGTAATTCAATATCTTAGCTCCATAATGGATTCATATTTTTTATTCCAACTTTTTGTTCAATTATTATTTAATGTAAATTAAAAATATTATCAAATAAGTTCCATCCATTACTTGGTAGCTAAATGCACCGATATCAGTCAGCACTTAGTGGCGAAGTGTTAAGAAGCTTTAATGATGACTCGTACTTAAGTTCTTTTCGCATTATTCTTATCTGAATTGGCATCAGACTTGTAACATTCCTAGTCAACACTTGTGCCTGCCTGCCTGCCCGGTTAAATTGCACCTACTGAAGACAAAGCAAACTATCTCCGACTTCATTGCTGTGGCTGGTTGTTGTTGTTGTTGCCTTGCTGATGGAGACAAGGATTGCTTTATCAGACATCACTCCTGACGACCAGCAGTTAGTTCCAAAGCAAGATCAGATATTTGGTGATATTTTTCCTAAGCATCACATGCGTGTGATGCATTTAAGTACACTCGAAATATAATTGCACATATATGTACATCTTCACATATATAATTATTGTGTTTGAAAATATCCATTTAATTATGAACTATTATCTCTTAAATTCTATAAATACCCAAGGAAATATGTCGTTAAGAAGAGAGGAAACCGTGTATTTTGTGTAGGCAATCACTTTGTTGTTTCCTCTTGTAAAACCAGTACTACATATATTTATGTTTGACTATCATAACCTAAAATACGAGATAGATGATATTAGCAATTAAAGTAGCCATTCAAAAAACATGAAAAATTAGAGAGATAAAATATTTGACATAATGCACACTATACCGCTCGTCTATTGCTATCTCACTTCTACAACAGATGTGGAATTGCTTATAACATTGTGCACCTGACGAACGCATAAAAATAGTAACTATAACAACAGACAAATGACGTTGGGTAACATGGCAACCAAACGTGACGACCAACTGTAATTTAGTAATAAAAATACATGCGGAAATTGGCACCTATAAAGAGAAATCTCTATCAATTTATATCATTAGCCTTATAAAATAGGAATTGAAGCAAGTACATAGGATACATAAGATAATAGTTCATTTTCAAATCCCACGTGACTGTGTAATCTGGATTACAATCAAAGGTGATAACAATAAGGTTGATTTATTCATCTCTCATCAACAGAAATTAAAATGTAATAATAGTTATTTATTAATAAATATTTTTTAAATAATTAAAATAATAATATACATTAATATTAAATAACAAGTAAAGAAACTGTTAATTTGCATAATTGCAATTTGTTATAAATAAACATAATAATTAATTGCGTGACTAACTAAGCATGTAGAATTGCGTGTGCGTGTGAGAAACATCTACTACATTGAGATACACATGCTTGTACTTTGTAAGGTGACTTGAATGCAAATACAGTGACGTATCGAGAAGGAGGGCACAACATTTTAGAGTTCATTTATAGAAAAAAACTGAATTAAAGTTAATCGTTGACGATATTAAAATTATAACTCTTTGGCATTAATAAATGTCATCTATAGTTGATTCAGTTCAAAATGCGATGAAATTGACGAAAGGATTTGGTTTAATCCACAATTTCCACATTTCATGGTATTAATGATAATTTGATGGCACCATAGCCGAGAGCGTTGATACTTTATGCCAAGTAGCTGTCTTCTGGCTTGAGTCTCGGACCAGCGCTATATTTAAGAGTTTGCTTGTAGTCAATTTTTTTGATTATAAATATACACATACATGTCAAGGATGCCATTACAATGATCTTTGGCAACTATGACAGATGTTGTTAAAATCGCCATAAAACTATAAAAAAAGAAAATTGTTTTTATTTAAAATAAAGGCAAACAAGAAATATCTAGTTACGCTACTGAGTAGAATGTAGTAAGACCTAAGCATGCTCTAAGGAACAATACTGTGCAATTCTATACACATACTCGCATAACACTACTCTATTTTGCGTTACTATAAGATACATGTCTGCACTTGTATAGAACAAGCTTCGAGCGCTACGTGATCCAATAAAATATGGTAGGAAATGTAGATGAGCCCTCCTTAGCTTCTTCCGCAAAATCATCTTTTTCTAAATACATAATGTCCATAATAAGTGTACTTTGAAATCTTATTTTCTTATAAAATAATCTCAGATCCAAATGTTAAAGAATTGATCTGATTTTTATTACTTGATTTATTACATTTTATTATAAACATGTACAACTGTCTTTTGAATCTCTATGATTGTATTAAGTTACATGTTTACTTGGATTGGACGTGTTGCACAACCTCTTAAAATAACTTAGACTCTCTGATGTGGACGACGCACACTTTTTCAAATATGAAACTCTTCTATCACTCTTTTTTTTTGGTAATAAAAACAGCAAATTGTTTATTTATTTATTACTTCACTCTAAATTACGTTTAATAAAGCTATCATTGTTTTTATATTTGTCTTATAAATAAATTGATGAAGTAAATTGTATTGGGTACAACCATTGTAAATTGTTTGGGCACGATATGTGAGGAAGATGCTGTTGGAATAGTTGTAGCTGTACATGCAAGATGCAGCTAGTTCAAAAAGACTGGGAGAAGGAGGGGAAGGAAAGCGAGGACATGAAGTAAATGTCGCACTAGATGTGCTAGCTGGTGAATCAATATGTAGTAGACCTTTATTAAAGTACTTACTGATTTTATAATTAAGAATAATTGTAAATTGATTAGCGTTTATTAAATTATTTGATCTGAATATTTTTCTAAAATAAATTAAATTTGTTGACTATTATATTAGTTTTCCCAATGTTTTGTTTTGTGGACTTAATCGAATTGAATTCTGAAAGGCGATATATGAGTTTAAGAATACATAAAGTCGGAAGAATGTAATGCCTAGCAACCCATATGTTAAATTAATAAATGCACCTAGTTTTACCTTATCGCTTAGACTTTAAATCTCTTCAAGAAAACTAGTCTAAAATGATTCTTTAAGAATGAGAATTTGTTAACCTTCGCCTTAACTATATGTGCTCCATAAAAGATCTACATCTTTCGCATTCTTATGTTGATGTCCGGGGTTTATACACTCACGAATACCGTGTCAACTACATTTACGTATAAAGTACTATACAACAGTGGTGATGAACAGTTCTTACACGTATTCAAAATAACTTATAATTGAAATTTATTTAACATATTTTGTAAATGAAAAGGTTGCCCTTTCCTGGAATACGCGATCTTTGAAATAATACAACAAAATGCAAAGATGTGTTTCTTGTCCATCGCCTCGTGCGCTGAACTTGTGGCAGTTTGAAACATTCAATGATGTTCGTGGTCGGTACACAAATCCCAAATGGGTTTTCAATGCTTTAATTTCTTTGTACAAAAGTAATAGGCTGTAACTGTTATTACCTAACATACAAAACGCATTTATCAAATTATCATTACGATATGTTGAAATTCACTTAAGTAGTAGAAACATCGCATTGCTGTAAACAATATTGTTTCGTATGATACTAGTCTATTTATCTAAACATTCTACATTACTATACTTTAATCATTCAAATGTAATTTGATCATTAAATAGTTGAACGTCGAATTCAATATTAATGATTCCACACTGAATATTCGATCATAAATAAATTGGCAAACATCAAATATTAATAACACAAATAGAATCTGCCAAATGGTTGAAATAGACAAGTTAATATTCAAATAAATAATTCGCACATGCCTAGAAAATAAACACAGAATTACAAGTGTAAATACACATACATGACATAACCATTCTTCGCAATCACTTAAAATGATTATATTAAAAAATCGATAATCATATTTTGATGGATTGGTTTCATTTATAACTGTCTCCTCTCATTCTTGAAGACAATTAGTAAGCAAATTGCTTGAAATATCTCCTCGGGCGAAACTGAAGGATTATTCATCATTGGCAAACTATTATCATTTGAAGCTATACGATGAATAGCTTCCGCGATGAATTTCATTACGATAAACTAACGAACTACTATCTACACCCCGCTAGTACTGGACAATCGATATATGAGAAGTAATTATAATTTAAATATCACCCCTAATTAATTACCTTTTATAATTTATTGTTCAAATAAAAAAACATCATTTTCAAATGGGTTGCTTTTAATATCATACGTTTGTACATTACCTCGCGCGAATATATTGAAACGTAATTCGACATTAGCGGAATTAGGGATGGGGATGGGAATGGGATAGGGAGGGTGGATGCACTCGTCAATCGAGGATAATTCGTGTTCCAAATAGAACTGTGTTCTCTGCACTGTGCAGTGTACTTTTCAGGTTTAAAATAGCGGACAACATTATACAATCGTTAGAGCTTAAGGCAAACTTCTTTTTTATTTGTAATAGACACAACTGTCTGACCACCTGGGAAGATGGTTATAGAGAATTCAAAATGGCGGGAAATTGAGATATTCCATACAGAAAGGAAAAACTATTGATAATTGTTTTCTACAAAATCATGAAATAACGAATAGACATTAAAATAGTGCACTGAGTAATAAGTGGGAACAGTGTGGAGATTTTTTTAAATATTCAGTGACTTCTATATTTTGCACAACTACACCCACTTTAAAATTTATTTTATAAAGAATTCTCTTTAGAAAAAAGTTTAGAATAAGAAGAAAAAAAAGTTTGTTACTTAGAAATTATACAAATTTATTCGATACTTATACTACAATTATACGAAAATTTATACTACGCAATTGTTTTTTATGTATTGGATATTTTAAAGCAAGAAGATTTTGTAAGCTAAGGAAAATTGTACTAATATTACGGTCTATATAAATTTGAGTTGATACTTTTATATCTCATCTCTCATTTCCATTTTAGTCAAAAAAAAACTCTAGTTAGTTAATTGTGGACAGTCTTTGACAAAACTAGATTAAAAAAAGCTCAATAACTGAAGTTTAGCTGTCTAATGAAAAAACGGCTCTGAAGCATCATGTCTGACGCACTTTCAAACATATACCATAATATAACTCCACATAATTGCATGCTTCATATTCATATACAAAACTTTTCCACTAACACACGTATAATACGCTCATGTATGATCCCAACAACAAACCATGACAGAGTGGCAGAACGTGGGCAAGTGGAGTGAGATTAAACACACATTAGGGATGTAGAGTGTTAGCGCGAAAGAGATGGAGATAGCTTTGTGGGGGGATGTTTGCCACAAAATCCGCAATAATGCGGACAATTCATTGCATCAACTATGCTGACAATTTCCCGATTCTGCCATTATTCTGTTATTTGCCATTCACCACTCTGCGTGGACTTTGGTGATGTTGGACTACTAGTTAGCGTACGTTTGTATTTCGGTTGGCATAGCTACATATATATAGACGGCTGTTAAGCAGAGATAATACTCGTGAACATTTGGATTGGGCATTGTTATTCCACTAGACTAAACATATTTTGTAATAGAATCAGTGTAGGACAAACTCTCTGTTGAAGTGTTGTATGGGAAAGTCAGTTGTACATTTAGAAAATACGTACAACCTGAATTACACTGGAAAAAACTCAACTCTTCTACTACTTATTTTATTATTGCATTTAATATTTATTTTATTCATGTACGTTATTTACCGCCTTCTTATAACCGACGATGTCATACTATGTTGGCTAAGCTTTGGATACACTATAATCATTTTTAAGTTAGTAAGAAAAATTGGTTAAAATCTGGGTTACTTTGCAAAAGAAAAAATTGTCCAAAATTCAAGAAATATTTTAGCAAGTGTCATACCATTTTGGAATCCTTATTAAATGCGCCAACTTTTAATGTTACTTGCCAAACTCGCATAGTACTTTTTTTTTTCAGTACAGTCACTCAAAATTGGGCGAAGAATTTATCTTGAATATTTGGTTGGAACAAAAGTGACAATTTCTTCCTAGCTGGAGCAGTTTATAGAAACATTATTCAGGATCACATAACAAAACATTTTTTTTTAAAAAGATAAGATTTGTAGCAACAGGAGTGACACTTCCGGGTAGACGTCGATTTCTGGGACACCCTGTATAGTGTCAAGCTATTTCACATATTGTGCTTCGATGCTCAAGGCACTCGTCACACAGACATGACTGTAATATAGACAGATATTTGAAAGGAGGAAAAGTCTGAAAAACCTTATTGACTTTATCAATAAAACTAATTTAAACTCTTTATTTTAAGTACCCATACTCGTGTCAATAAGTTGTAAATTATGTATAGTATATATTGTTTTCAGTGCTAATAACTTTTGAAAGTTGATGCATTCAAATCAATATTTTAAAAAATAGCTGTTCCACTATCAGTTTAACAAAACAACAAACAAATTGAGAAATTATAACGTTTAAAAAAATTATTAGTAAAAACCCAAAACTTAATTCGGCTCTGTATTGGCGTCTATAATAACCAAGTAACAAATGTTTATTGTTAAACAAATCGATGAAAATTTGTAACTTGTACTGGCATCAATTTATACCAGCACATCTTCTGGTAACAAATTCATTTTTGGTGCGTTGTCTGTAGCTTTTGAAAACAGTCACACGGTGTTTTTTGAGGACAAAAGGATACAATAACATAACGAGACGTTCAGGTACCAGACACCAGAGACTAGAGACCACAAAGCATTCGTTTTCTTTTCATTTACGTTTATCGTTAAATCAAACACCGGTAGCCGAGCTCCGAAGCACAACAAACAGTAGCAGCCAGGAAAAGATCAAATCTACACAAGAATTATTCAACTCATTTATTTACTCTTTTCTCAACAATATATAAAATTTAACAGTACGAGTACGAGTTCGAGTTCGAGTTGAGTATACGTAACACGAAAAGACAAGTTTAAAAAAACGTGAAAGTTTTTATGAGTAATGTTTTACGATGATGGTGACTTTAAATATTTATTTTATTGAGTTGAATTCTTTTTTTCTTCTGAAGTTGTTCGCCGATTTTTGTTTTGCCATGTGGCTATAGTGTGAGCAAAATCAGACAAAACTATACTGCCTACCTAACACTTCATTTCGAAGGAGGTTCGAGGTTCGAGGATCAGTGTCGAGTCCGATTCCAACAAACCAAATTTATAAACTCCGATGCCGATTTCAGTTCCGATAAAACCACTTCCGTAACATCCCTAATCCGAACCGTTGGATGGGTGACGCTTTGTCCAGTTGTGCAGTCAAAGAATTCGAAACTTGTATATAAAAATCTATCATTATTTAAAACACATAGAATTTGTTACAAAATGTACACTCTATTCCTTTATGAAATGCTGGACTATTTTTATCAATCCGTTCAATTTGTATAACCTCCTTATATTCTTCTTGCGTTGTCTTCTATCTAGCGTTGTTTTCATTTCTAAATAAAAATTCAACACAATGGTCTAGTAAAGATTATCAGATAAGATATCAGTAGATTCCTGTTGTACTTTGCCTTATTGCCTCGGTATATGGTAGTGACCATCCGCTTGGAGTTACTGACAAACTTGGTACAGGTCTTATGAGATGCATTGGCTGAACGCTGAGAGAATTAAGTTAAGTTGAACGTCCCACTAGTTGAAGTAGTGGTTATTATTTTCTCAATTGTTTCTTTTATACAAGTAAACCAGTTAAAATTTTGCATTTTCTAAATATGTTACAATATCATCACTTATTGCATTTTAAGGGACATAACTTTTAGTAAAACTATTTGTTCTTCAATTAAATGCAATACATACTTAGTAGTATACGCCTGATTTACGAGCAACACATTTACCACTTTGTGCATACTGCGTCACTACATCTACTTGCACCAATTCGTAACTATGAAACAGAATTTTAGTTCTCTAAGTCACAACATAAAACCATTCAATTTTCTTCACATCTTGTTCGGGAGACCTTTTCTTATAACCGTTATCCTAAATTTTATTTTTTCCAATAATTAACTATAGTTCAAATCACGAGAGTTCGGCAACGACTTATACTTAAAAGAGATTATAAGAGCGGTATAAATCTATAATATGATAATGAATTTTATCTTATTCGTTTCTATATACATTATAGAAACCGAACTCTCGTAATTTGAACTATAAGTGGTTTACATCCAGTCACAATACTACAACTTCTTTTACAAAACTTATAAGTTAATATACATGAAGAGCACTATACAATGAAAGCAAAAATAAATTTAAGTATATTGTATAACTCCGATACGGGTCTTATTTGTAAAGAATGTTTGTTTTATTTTTAAGTATTAGAGTAGAAAATACAAGGTGTGTTCCAATATTTTATAACAGTTTTCTTTATGCGAACAACAAAGCAAATTAAATACCATTATTTTATTGTGTAGCTATTAATTTTTAACAAACATTTACCTATATATATACAACGGTATCTATCTTTTGCTATATTTGATCCGAAGTCCATAATAGTTGTCGTTTACTCCTGCGTATATCAATCATAGGCAACAATAATAACAAGTACTTTATATTCATTTGTTAACAATATATCGTCTTTTATAGTAATAATAATTACGCAGAAACTCCATTGTTTAATTAACAATGTGTATCTTATTCTGTCCATGAATTTTTTACATAAAATTATTTCGTGCAAAGGTAATTCATGCACGTGGCTCTAGTTTTAGGTGAGCTGGGCTAGGTTAGGCTAGGTCACCTAACTTCGGGTGAGAACATTCACTTACAATGCGTGAACTTGCAAACACATGTACCTTTTGACTACACACGATTATTTTGGTAGTTTTAGAGCACATACCGTTGTATCTTTACCTCTGCACTAGGTTCCCATATCCGCACGGACCGGCCATTGTTTTCACTTAATTATTTAAAGCAATAACCTTTCTAATTACCAAATTTTTTACGTAAATCCATGACAGAATCTTAATTAAGTGTTTTGCGTAGGAGTTAGAGAAATTACGTTCGTATTGTGATTTGAGCAATTCTTTTTTGACACGAAAAAACAATGAGTTTGATGGTGCCAATATGTGTCAAATAATTAATAATGATTTAGTTACAAGTTTTATTATTGTTATCATTATTCTTTGGTTGAATGTAATTCTATTTTAGTATAAGGTTTGACGGTTGTATTTTTAGCTATGTACCACCACAACAGCTTCAAATCACTATAGTAAAATGAAGATGAAATCTCTCCAGTCTATCGTCACGTTGCGTCGTTTACGTTGACAAACGTTGACTGATGGTTGGCGGCATTGTTTTACCAGTCTTACTCCTGGACGATTTAGTGTAATGTCTTCTTCGACTAACATTAACATGTTGCTCAAAGAAGTCCGAATCAGCCGATCACATGTTCTGCAAAACATCTGAGGACGATGGTCACTAAAGCGCTGATCTGCAGCGATACAGCGACAATAAAACTGCAGCTTATTGTACGTCGGTACAGTAATGTCACTCGCGACTCGTCGGTTCAAGCAGACGAACATTTACTTCTGTTTTTATTATTTAAAAATTAACGTAAGAAAAATTTTGTTTTAATCTGAGAGATCCAAATGGTGGTCTACTACGTTTGAAGAGAGACATTACAGCTAAAATAAAATGAACTCAGGATTTTATCATATCCTTCGTTCTATCCTTAAACTCAATTTTAATGATTTGTAAATCTTAGTCCTTAGAATCTGCACCTTGTTATTTTCTGGCTGTATTCAGTTGGCGTACTCGTTATAAGTCTTCTTGGCTGCTTGATTTTAATTAAGCTTCTTCTCTCATAAACTTATTCAAGTTTTATATGTAGAAGTCAGATAGTTTTAACAATCATTCTCCATTTGCATTTTCATGACTGAAAATGCTCTGGAAATTGTAAGGAAAATGGACTAATATTCCTACGCGAAAGATTTTGTACAGCTACTTAACTCTAAGACTAAACTATACATTCACCCCTAACTAAACACAGTTATGTATTTTTCATAAACAAATACAAAATGCAATAGTATTTATTTTTAAAAGAAGTTCAGTGTCAGTTTGTTAAAACTAAAGAAGTAAAAACAATTTCCATTACTAATTGTTATTAAAATCAGCAATTTTAATTATTCCACATTCATTTTTGTCCAACTGTCGAACTGTCGAACTGGCAAAATTTATATAACCTCAAATTAATACACGAATGTAAAAAGGAATGATTGTTCTGAAAACATGAAATCTAAATTAAAATATTAAATAAAAATGTAAATTAAATATCAAAACAGTGAGTGGGGATGAAGGTTCAGAATAACTATTTTTATATTAGGATAAAAATAGTTATTCTATTTTGTGTATTCTATATAATTATGTCTAATATACTGGTAAAGAGATATTAGACATAAAATCGTGTTTAGACACCATATTTTCAAGATAAAATCCAAAATAACCAAAATTATGGCTGTTAAGAATCAGCACACCCAAATTACAGACACATTCTTAAGATGTGTGACTAGGCTAACAATTGCCTTACAATTTCCTAGTTGCCTAACCTATAACCCATGATCCAACCGAGAACTTCATTCCAGAAGTCTCTATTTAAAGTTTACATAATGCATTTGATGTTTCCGCGCCGTTATGCTGAACTGGTTTGCTAAGGGCGGACAGGGCGGAGGAAGGAATAGTAAGGGGTTGGGTGGGGTATAAGAAGATAATTATGTTTGCCAAAAGCTTTTTGAATATCTCTGTAGTAACATTTCTCCTTTTCTCTAAGTCGTAAAATCAAGTCGCAGACAAACACAAGTTATTAAATGATATTCCACTTCAAAAGGTTTTTGATGCTGAGCGAGATTCGAAATTTGTTCAATGTATAATTCATAATTAGTTATTTAATTAAATATGTGTATGTATGTTCTTTGTGTTACGATACTTTGTGAATAACTGATAACATATTATGGTTTGTAATCATTTCTTTGACTTGTGATTATTCTGTTTTCTACAGCACGTAAGAAAGTTAATCAATTTGCTAATTGAATTATCATTTTCGTGTTGTAATTAGTTAGGTCCTATTCATTCCTCCGTTTCCACACTACTTGTAAGATTCGTTTAATACAAGGGATCAAATTGTTAATAATTAATTTCGTAAGGGTCCCCCTACTTCTTACACGGTGTTTATAAGGGACCTGATGTCTTAATTTTATGGTAATGTTGTTATTAATATGCGTTCATGTTTTGTGCGCAACGTTCCGTTGGATAGTGACATTTTAATACAATGTCCGTGAAATATATACAGTTTAAAATATGACGCAAGGTGATTATATAAATTGATGTCTGTCCGCTTAATAAATACTGCAACAGGTTCATGAAGAATCCCCCTAATTGAAAACATACTTCGAGAATTGTAACTGTTGTTTTGAAAAACAATTACGAGGGATAAGTACCTGTGCCTGAAGTCCGATGGCGTCACTGACATCAAATATGTGTGTCATTGTTTAGTGTCATCCTTCAAACAACACCTGTGAAATTTTCAGATAAATTCATTGTGTACTTTTGTTTCTGTAGCTGTTAGAATGACTGATCCTTTTCGCAACCGCAAACCTTTTTTCTTCAATACCTTTTCGGACCATACATTAGGAGTTCGTTCTACAAACACCTTACATAAGTGTCAATAAGAATCAAGAAAATAATAGTAACTGAGCAAATAGGAAAGCCTTCTACGTTTTATAAAATTATGGTTTAACCGGATGCAAGGTCCTATCAGTCTCTTAGTGACTAAAACTGTTATATTAGGTGTCAATTGTCCTATATCATCGCTAATAATCTCAACCCCTATTTGAAGTACCATTATCTTCACAGGATGCTGTCCTACACCATTTGATTAAAACCTTTTTAATGATTGTTATCTACCAAATGATAAAACCGCAATATGTTCAACAAACCCAAAACACCCAAGAGAACCAACATATGATTATTTCTATCAATTGACTAAAATAACAGTTCTTTTTCTTTTAACATACCTGAGTAATTGCACTTCTAAGTCCTGATATTCCAAACATCTGTGTTACGTGTTTTTCACCCTTAGTAAAGCAGGGGTTGACAACCTTGAGTAATTGAGTTGTATCATTTGTGTTAATAATTATAAAATTGTATTTTATACAATTCGTCCCCATTTCTGACCGGCTCTGAGTACCGTGACTAATTCAATGATAGTAGAAACGAAATACAGCTAATAATACTTTGTAAATATATACTAACTTTGGCAATATTTACTTACTTTATTTGCCGTCATTTATAGCTCAGTCGAGTGTTTTTCATCCCTGGTAAAGAGTTTAAAGTTAATATGTAAGGGTGGCATGAATTGAAAAAGCATCTTTTAAAGCCATTACATGGAGAAGGGGTGCCAGTGTAGCCGGAACATGGTCCTAGATATGATGACGCTGGCTACACAATAGACATCTAAGGACGGGATGTTTGACTCCAACCTGTCATTAAGTGGGCTGGACAGCAAATGAACCAAATGCCATTTAAAATTCTAAAAATTGCTGTATTTAGGATGTCTTCTGATGTTTTATAAGCTTTGAAATTAATGGCTTTTTCTAGATTAAATTGTTATAACACACTGTTAAAAATAATAGAAATATAATAATATTCTAGTTTAGATAACCAATAAATATTTTACACAATTTAGAAAGAATAGTATAATGCAATATTTATATTTGCTTCTCTGATGTTTTGTTGTGTTAACTAAGTTATATATTTAATTTCAAAAATACTCAAAATAAACTTTGAAAATGTATGAAAAATTTGGAATGCAAAGTCAATAAATAGGCAGGTCCATGCGTTATACTATCTCATATAGATATTTTCATATAATTCATAGAACAATGAGAAGATATAATAAACATTTATAGTTTCCCCATCTTTTGGTAGTGTACCTAAATGGATTTGATAATTTCTAAAATTAAAAACATCTCCAGTATTTTTTTTCCCGAAATTAATTAATCCGTGTGTTGGACATGGCTACTGACTGAAGATTTATGTTGCGATAATCATAGAGTAGGAAAATAGTGAAAATGTAGTCGTTTTAAAACCATTAAATTACACGATGTATTTTTTATAAAATATTTCTAAAAGGTTATCATTACAAATTACAGTCATTTTAGAAAAAGAGCACTAATTATCCTTCTGCGGTTTTGAATCAAACCCCGACGGTCGAGAAACCAACAACTGCACTTGGAGGAACATAAATAACATGTGTCAAAGATAATCGTCGCCCTGAAACCTGAAATATTTCGTGGTATCTACAGCTCCAGGAGTCGAGGTCTGTTGATCAGGTTGAGGTATCATCGTCCTGGGGCTGAGGATAGGCACTGATTACAGATCCCGTCCTGTTCTTTTCAGCTGTCTAGGTGTTACTTGTTATCAGGAAGATATTAAAATAATATTTCGTCATAATAATTATGTCAAATATATGTATAAACACAAAATAAAATATTTAAATGCTACTCTAATTGGAGAAATAAAACGACGGGAATTTTCGAAACCGTTTATAATAATTTATAAATTCCTAAAATCGTCCTAAGAAAATTCCCATCGCTTCTATAAATATTTCTAAATGTAATAAGCAATTTTCCACTATTACAAAATTCCACTGTTTTAAAATTCCTGTTCTTAGCTGCGGGGGTGTATTAGTTGCTAAGGGCGTACTTCAGCTAATCAATGTCAAATATACATGATCATACCAGCATCACATTTATAGTCTGTGAGCTCGAGTTACTTTTGAATTATTTTAAAATGTATGAACTAAAGAATAAAAGTAAATAAAATCTAAACAGAATGAAATTAATATTTACTTGTTTGTGATTGAAAATAACAGACCATAAGACTTCCAAAAGCTCAAAGCAATTAACCTGCTGTTTTACTTACCCTATTGATATGCAAATGAAACATCACTGCTTTCAATTAAATATCTCTATACCATATAGATCGTCCAGTTCATTAATGAAGCATCCCCAAAAAATCTTGAGTCAAGTTTGCAGTGATATTTAAAACTATACAAATAAAATCACGCCTCTCGGACTATCTTCAGGTAACTAAAGCGATTTAGTTTCTATTCTAACTACGAGTACAATCTACAATCTATTTCGGACTCGAACCCCCGAGGTCTCTTCTTGTCGCACTGTGGTCAACAGACTTTGTAAAACTCTTTTCAAATGTTCGTGCATTGGTTTACCGCTTCCAGCATTATACGGGGTAGGCTACAGTCAAGGGGAAGAGGCCAATGCGGCTTTTTATAAAACTATACAGAACTACAATTCAAAACAATTTTATGCGACGTTGTAAATGTTCAAAATGGTTTAATGACATTCCTGACATTATTAAAACTTTAAATTTGAACCCTGCGGAAAAACTTTTAGTCTGTTGTGGCGCTGTTGGTACACTGGATCTGTTTTAACTCTTGTGAAAACCAGAGAACTCGTTGTTACATGGCGATGGTTGAAGTAAAGAACGTTCATACTTCTTGCAAGGTTTTTTAATAATAATAACACTTTTAAAAACTACTTCAGAATGCGCCTTTACTTTAAAACTTTATTATGACCCCCTAAATTTGAACACATTTTTGGGAACTTCTTGTAGTAAAACCAAAATGCATACAGAAAATCTATTGACAGATATTTATTGCACATATCTTATGCTATGTTCTTACTAGTGCGACTCGAACATGCGACATTTATAATATATTTTATTCAAAAGTTGACGATTGTCTTTAGACATGTATATATTTGTTTAGTTAATTTTTATGTAACGTCTATTTCCGAAGTTTAAGTCTCGCTATCACCAACGATTTCCTCTCATGTGCCCTCATATATGTGGACTAGTCCACTGTCTAATCATTAATAATGATTATGTATTTACATAGATAGAACCCGAAGACAAGCATCAACATGTATAGAAATATCTATACACAATCTTTAAAACTCTTCGATACATTTTTTTAAATTCTACCTGACCTAATTTCGTAACCTGTATCTGCTCTTCTTCAACATTTTTCCAAAAAAATGCACAACTAATAAAAAATTTCGAACTTAACAATTAATTTTCCGTATTTTACAATGACATCTGTAAAATCTATTCGCGTTATCTTTGAAAGGATTGAAATGACGCGCTTTTTTAAAATCTAGTTGCAAAAACCTTTTTAAAAATCAAACAAAAGTGTCAGTTAGGAATTATTCTGGCCTTTAATATTTATAACGTTTTCTAAAATACCTAAACATATTTGATGGCTGCTTCAGACATTGCAGTATAATTATGAGCTGGTTGGTTGTTCTCGTCCACCACATTCTGCATTATGCTAATTTGTCAATTCCAAGTGAACATTAAATTGTTCTTAGAACAATGCCTTCGCCTTCGGTTTTGAGTTTTGTATTAACAGCCACGATTCTCGCGTGTGGGAATTTCTTTAGACTCTTGCCTTTGGTGACGTGCGACGAAAATGGTACTATTATTTGATAATGCCACATAACCTATTAAAATACCACCGCGCACAACACAGCTCGGTCCGCTCCGTTCTGTTTCTACTGCCTTGAGTAATGTTCAATTAGACTTTAGAAGAAACAACACTTAAAATGAAACATTGGTCTCTCAAATATCGTGAGAATAATTTCGAATTTGTGTGCAATATTTATGAATAAGCCACAGCCATTGATCAACGTTTCTAAATCAATGGGAACTCTTTTGATAAAGGATATCGCGCACTGTGTAACAAGACGTGATAATGGCAACCATGAAATTTGTGTGACGTAATAGCGTTGAGATATAGATCTATTCGTCACAAGTAAAATAATAACACAGTGAATCTTAAATTAAATAAAAATGGTTACAAGAAACTACATTAGATCTTTTCAACGATTCAACGATAAATTATTCAAATATTTACATAATATTTTCTTCCATCGCACAAAGGAAACGGATATTCAATTCTAAATTTGTTACAATTAAACATAACTTAACCAAAGTATGTATGTTATTAGCATAAATTTTTTTATAAATTATAACCTAAGTTTACTGTTTAACATAATTGTTCTCTTAATTATTACCGCATAATCAACACTGGAAACAACAATACTCGCAGTCACAAAACACTCTTTTGAATAATCTAACTGTTTTTAGAACACATTATGTATAATATATTACTCTATTGTTACAATAAAGATAAGCGTAGTAACTAAAGTAATCTTAATATGATATAGTGTTTCATTAAAATGCGAGTATCACAAAATATATTTGCCCAAATCTTATGTCTTCGGTGTCTTTCGTGAGTAAATTAATATGTAGTTTGTCTCACAAGACTAGCAAGAAATATTACGGGACATATTGTGGTGGTACCTTATTACGTTGAATAAAGAGAGATAACACTATGTAGCAATTTGTCACGAGATCAATAGCACCGAATTAAGCCATTTTGGGCCTAAGCGGTACATAGCAAGAAGGACCAAATATAAATGAATACGTTACAAAACTTACTTACCTTAAAACTTTGTCAAGCACAGTTAACGTTAACAATTTGGTCATAACACACACACAGACAAACGTTTGCCGTATTAAGCCATTTTGGCCGAAAGGCTTTCCATAGGTGGGAGGTCCGAGTAGTTACGAATACGTGCCAAAAATGTATAAATAAAAATAAATTTTTGGAATTGCAGGTATACTCTTTTAAATACCTTTTACGTTTTACGTAACCTTTACGTTTTACGAGTGTTTTTATTCAAGCACTTACTCTGATACATTGTTGAATATCATCCATTGCTTGGAATCATTACTTATTGAAGTTCATTGAAGTACTCTACTTTACAGCGATACAGTTCAATATCTACCAGATAATGTTATACACAAATTGTTAAGAAATTTAGTCATTTATCAAATTGTTAATATCAACACACTCAAATTAGTTAGAAAAGTTTATTTCCCAGCTTTTCCATCAATCATAGACGCATTTCTGCATAATTGTGCTTAAACCGTGCGTGTAACCGCCGACTGAAAATAAATATTTCCAGTATAGAACATGTATTAAAGTTCTTTCCCATTAGCACACTTTATTATGAGCAAGCATTTACTTTAATGTTTATCAATACACTACTGTGTTCAAAGAGAAATCAACAGACTATAAACATCTTTGAAGTTATAAAATAATTATAATGATTGATTAGTATAATAGATTAGTAATCTAATTAGGATAATTATTATATAGTTTTAATATTAATTTGTGTAAATTCATATTATGCGGCAACTTTCATAAGACAAACTATATATTTTTTAAAGCGATATTTTACGTACATATTATTATTTGACTTATTTTAAATTGTAGTTTTCTTTTCGAGAACAATTCTTACAATAATTTATAGTAAAGAACAGTAACATTTTATGTATTATGTTAATTTTCTATTTTTTTATATTGCGGTTGTACAATTGAAATTGCTACAAATGTAAAAACGTCTTCCGGTGCAAAGAAGCGTCTCTTCAGGTGATTCGAAGAAGTTAATTACTTATTTATGGCTACAACACTTATTTCATTACATTGTAACTTAACAATTTATATTTTTGGTTTTGAAAAAGATATTTACTAATGTATAAGTTTTAAAAAACTGTGAATGGAACCTAAACGGCTTAAAATCTCTTTTTTCACCCTAGAATTTAAAATCATGAAAAACACCCTTAGCAGTAGTAGGTAGTATCCCCTAAATCTATCGCACCTTGTTGAGGATCTGAATAAATGAAAATAACGGGGCTAATCTGCA
The DNA here is from genome assembly GCA_963678705.1 of Panorpa germanica. Lineage (NCBI taxonomy): Eukaryota > Metazoa > Arthropoda > Insecta > Mecoptera > Panorpidae > Panorpa > Panorpa germanica. The sequence continues at coordinate 13,791,701 of OY783217.1, forward strand.
AACGTCTGTCTCTAGGTCTCTGCGTGTCGCTGTGCTGATCTCTCCCGGGAATCGAACCCTTGTTATACTCCCAACATAACCTAAAAACTCTTCGGTGGTACTCATTCGATACAGAGAAAAGTACCATCCTTTAACCGTTTCAAATGTATGCTACCAACCTACAATTCTCAAACGTGCGACGTATTACAGATGACATTAAAAAATGTATCCGTAATTTTAAGGGTATTTTTAAGAATACTTTGAGAAGCACTGTTCCACCCCCATACTTTCATCTTGTATCCCATTCGTACTAATACATAATACGTCTACAGTCTCTGAGCATGGTCTACGAAGCGATACATTCCGTTCATTTTCCTTTGGTGTCGGGCTACGACGTTCTACGGTGCTCGGGTACCCGTATGCTAGGAATGCTACGTCGGGCTACGAGCTACGTTATATGTGTAGTAAAATATTTAAATTTAATCACGTTTGTTTTCAGTGTAAATTCAATTACATGTCTATTAATGTACAGGGCTTGATTGTTTTATATATTTATTGTTTATCTCTTTGTATATTTTTCGTATTCTGCTTTAGTTCTCCTCCAGTCATATCTTTTGCTATGTTTCTAGACGTACATATATTTATTTATATACTATAAATTAATTTTGTGAATAGTAACTCTTTTTTATGCATACAGTTTATTTTCATTTAACATTTGAAAGTGGAATTAAAATTACAAGGGTTGGAAAAAATAATTATTAAATCAAATCTAACATTTGCATCTGTTTCGGTCATAGATGTCAACAAGTAAGTGTGATTCTTATCAACAAAGAATTTGCTGGGAATTTCTAAAAAGTTCTAAAGTTAGTAAAATAACACTACTACACTATTATCTCATAGTGTTTACGTCATAATAGCTACACCCCTCGCACAAGCAGATGTTGATAATTTTATTTATTTTCCGTAGAATCTTTTCAACAAGTTTTCCGGGTAATTTGCCTCTTGGTAAGTTCACATCAGAGACATTCGCGGTACCGCAAACATAGCAAGTTGTACACCGTCACTTTTCGCGACTCCCCATCCCAGTCTCTAACGTCTAACCACCCTATTCTACATGGGGATTGAAATTAAACAAACACATACACCCACCCCCTCTTGTTCTACAAAGGGAATATAAATAACATCGTATAAAATTATGAATAATGTAAACCGAGTTTATTTAATGTCACTGTCTTCCTCTTCGCTTCTCTTGGAGGTACGAGGAAATTGTGTTTGGAAAATTGAAGAAGTTTGGAGATAACTTGATGAAGACATTTATTAAATGTGAAGTGTTGTAAATTTCAGAGATATTAAGTTCTACTGTGAAGTGGATGATTTTGATATAAGAATATTTCAAGAACTTTCTAAGAGCATACGGCTGAACCATAGGGTGGCAGGGTGTTCAAATCTTATGGGATGTTTATATATTTCCTGTCTTACAATAATTTCAATCACTAACATCACATTTCCGCGATCAACGATATTTTATAGTTTGTTGATAACGCTCGTTTCAATATAGAGCTTTTGCAGTCTTCATTGGATCACCAGGCATGCCATCATGTCTGCCCCTAACTCTTATACTTTTCAAAATGATTGATTCACAAATATAGTTAAAAATTTAATCAAATATTTTTAAGTTTTGAAAACATCTGTTAATCATAAAAATAATTTATCAATTGTTACCAACAAAATGAATGTAAACTGTAATTATGCAAACATGTATATTACTTACAGGGTGCTCAGGTGCTGCAAAAGACATTATGCAAATTTTGTTACTGTAGTTGATTCATTAAAGCATACATTACATAGGCATTACCTTTAATAATAACACCAATAAATTGTTATATGATATTCCATGTAGACTGAATATCAGAGATGCACACACTTTACAATATCTTGAGTTTTTTTTTAATTGAACACATATTTTTGAAATAGAATTAGAAAGTAAAGATTTATCTTCAGATTGTCGCAGTGTCAGTATACTTTTAGTAATCTACAAGAGGTAATTTTAAGTTAAGTAATTTATAATTTTTCTTTCTTAATACTTTGACAATTTTCAAATCTCCTTGTTTGCTTTCTGACTTGTGATTATTTTCTTATGTTTGGGTTTCCACTTATTACTACTGTTTGTTATCTGTAACATCTAAGATTACAATGTGTATGTTTATTCTCAACTGGAATAGGTAAGAAATGGAGAAATATCTTAAAGGAGAACAACGCTCTACAAGTACTATAGCGCCAAGTTATTTATGAAAAACAATAATAATTAAATGAACGCCCTTAACTCAATTTTCAGCAGATTGTCAATTCTTTGTGTCTCTATTTCACGAATAGCTCGAAAGATGTTTTCTAATAGTTTATGGACCGTTATCCGTGAAGAAACCGTCGTCGAATCGAAATAACAATCACTTCAGCAAGAAAGCAACAGATGTCGCACCTCTTATAAGTAAATTAAAAAATTGTGGGATACATTTCAATATACTGGCGTTACAATTTGGTTTTATTTCTTGGGCTAGTATGGTCTGCAGGCCGAACGTTGTCTATCACTTCTCATGCTATGACGAATACATATTATATTTTAATCACAAGTAAAAGAACAAGCAGTAAACAGGGAATAACAAAGTCTAACATCATCAGGAAAAAGTTTCAACTTGTTCGCATCGTTAAATGTATTAATTGACAACTTAATTATACTGGTTAATTGTTGTATTCATAATAACATGTAAGGTAACACGATATCTGAAAATGTAAATGACTTTGTTGATGTGGATGTCTAATAGGAAGCTGAAGCTGTCTGTTATAATCAGAAGGGAATTCTCTCTCTCTCCATGGCTATGGCTATGAGTCGACTTCGTTGTAAAATTGTTGTAGTTATTTGAAACAATAGATAAAGATGTTATAATTGTACAGAACAAGTGTTGAAGAATAATGAATATGTAAGATGGCGACACTTCGTCGGGTTGTGCAGCTATTGAATATAACATTACATGACTTTAATAACGGTGTGTCTGTTTCTTGAAATTGTTTACTTAAATTTGTTGACTGCAATGTGCAGTTTAATAAGTTTATATACAGCATTTCACAACATATAGAATTTTGGTTTCAGTCTTTAAAAATAAGTTCCATTTTTTAATAGTTCAATAATATGTTTATTATGTTACGTAAACCAAACCACTAAGATGTTAGATAATACAGAAATATACGACAAAAGTGCGGTACAACTCAATTCAAATTTGCATCAGTAGTTGTAGCTAGAACCGACTGATCATTCCATAAACATAATGTACTAAATCCATCAAGATGTGGACTTAGTCAGGAAACTGGGCTTGGATTGGAAACATAAATACTTTAATATGTACAAGTTTGTCTTTGTTTTAGAAAGATAGAAACAATATCATATTAACACATGGAACAAATAGAGATAGCACTAACAATTTTATTATAAGACTCATATTCTCATTTTTCATGGCCTGAACTGAACTTAAAACTGTCTTGCGCACGCGTTTAAGGCACTTTGTTTTACCCATTGGTTAATATTTTCGGAAGGTTATGTTACTCCATTCTAATATTACTTCTTTTGCTTTCCTATTTACTATTAGAATATCTTTCAACACAAATTTACGTTTTCTTGCGGTAACAAAGCTTTCTGTGTAAGTTTATAAAATGTTACATATTAAAAGAATATTTTAGTAAAAGATTTTTTATATATTTTGCACTTCTTTAATGATAACGTAACAAACTTGTGTTAATTTTCGGTAAACGTAACGTTAGGTAAATAAATATTACGTTAAATAATACATGAGTTTACATTTTGTGTTTAGAGGGATTTGTAATAAATATATTCCAAAAGCATCGATTTCTATTTTATTATTTTTGGGTGGTGCAGCCCCTTAAGAAGAATAACTTAATTCTGACTTATTATATTGTATGTTCAACTTGTATTAAATACGAGTGTATAAATTATTAACATATTTCTGATATATAGAAAGTCTACTTGCACTCCCACTGCCATTCTCATTCCTTATAGATGGATTTTCAACAGTTTATTAAAAGTACAAATGTTAATTTATTCATATATCATATCTCATATAGAAAACATTCCACTTGTTCTACAGAGATATGAATACCTAGGGGTAACAGTATAACTGTACACACAGAGGGTAGTAGAGGGTAGAAAGGTGTCTGGCACTTTGGCACGTCCCCGAGGAAATTAAAAGTGCTACTGCTATTGTTATCTCCTACCTGCTACCTTCTACGTCCTACCTGGGAACCTCCCACTACACCTCACCTCACAATGGTACCTGTATCATTGTACAAAACATCATCCACCCCTTCCCTAACCCGATTCAGTCTTCACACACCCGTTGAGTTCCTGGAGAGTCATATAATATCATCTTGTATCACCTTGACTCCTGGATAGGATAACATAATAAAACCATTTACGCAGGATGACGTCTTCTCCAGGTCCGAAACCGGAGCAATTTCAAGGGTCGCCTGTGAAGTTAAATTTCTGGACCCTGAACTTAAAGTTTTAGTTATATTACCGTTCCTACCCATGTTAATAATGTTAAAGATATTTACCAAAATTCTGTCTTTCAATTTACCGCCAATTGAAATTTGCCGCTCTTCTGCATCGCAGAACCTGCCAGGAACGCATCTGGTTATCTCTGTTTATCCAATGTATTCATATGATGTTGTCTCTATTTCACTTCGAACCCTTTTAAATATCAGAATAAGACTTCGTAATAACTTCTATTAGCAGTTAACGGATGTCTGATTCATCAGAGAAATTCTTCGCTTTGTTTTTATGTTGTACTGGGTAAACATTATTTAATTTCATTCATATTATGTTCTTAGTGCGGCTCTGTACGTCACAAAACAAATTGGAACAATAGAAGGAAATCCCTAGTTGATGTGTTGCGTAAGAAATATATGGCCCTCAACACTAGTCTCTTTTTAATACATCAGTAGACAACGAGCAGGTCTCAACAAGCAGTCAATTACGATAGGAAATGTATCTACCTTAAATCAAATGACTTGTACCTATACTTTATACAGATTACACACAAAAAATTGTACGAATAGTGCATATATAGTTGAATTTCAAGTAGGACTAAATATGCTTAAGTTTATCAATTGTTATGGATCTTGTTGTAACAAAATCGAGTAGCCTTAGGTTCTATCTTCGTCAAAGAAATACAGTTTGGTATGTTTCTAATATTTGTATTTTATTTAATTTAAAATGAGAATTTAAAATTGTTGTTATCTAACTGAGGTACCAACTAATTTGGTCTATGTGCCCTACAATATAAAGTGTCAGAGACTGGCAATAATTTATATAAATATATAACACAGTGATGTTACTTTGATGAAAAGAATAAATGGTTTCAACTAGAACTACTAGTCACAGGATAATTAGGACAAAAGTATGCGCTCTGTGAATAGAGGATAATGATATGAAACAATCAAATACATATTGAAAGAATGTGATCGGAGAAAGGAATGTTTTTAAAATAGATTAAGAATGAGAGGAATATTCAGGAAAAGGAAAAGATTACCCAGTAAACAAATTGGGGAAGCGTCCTGTTTTGTGACGTTTCTATCACATTTCACCTCAATTATAGTGCGCATCAACTTTATCTTCATGTATATTCCGAGAGGTGGAGTGGTTCCATCATTTGTAGCCGATAAAATATATATTTCATATGATCGACTGTGTAAAATTTAACTGTAAATGGACTCTTTCATGACAAAAATATCATACGCATCTTAAATATGATGTCAAAGTGACTCCAAAATGTTTACTGGGTACTGTCTATGGCGCAATAATAAAAGGAAAATATTGTTAAGATAAATTTTGAGAAATGTGTAATTTAGAGAGATGGGTTTGATTAAGTTACTTGCTAAGAATGATGTTACTTTTCGTTTCCAATTTTAACTGATCTTCTACTGAGTTTCTAAGTAATTCAGTAGTAAAATGGTTGGCTCCTCGGGCAATAAACTCCAGTAGTACACATTGATGACTACCTTGATAAATGAAGACAGGATGTGACTAAAAGAATCAATTTATATTGTTATTGTTCCTTACAAATAACAATATTTCATTCAAACGTATTTGTTCTTATATTTCTTAATCTTTCATACTCCCATTCTGTACAATTCACATAATAAACACCTACATATAAAAAACCCATACGAATAAACCCAAGTCAAAAAATGTTTTGAACAAATTCTGAATGAAACGAAATGAAATGATATCAGATGACACTTTATCTCGTGGTTTTAATTGATGGTATATTTATTATTTACCACACAAAAGAATAAAAGCCTGGACTCCTTGTCCATGAAGAACTAAAGAACTGGAAGACCAGAAGAAGACTGGACAAGGGGACATTTCTTACGTTCTGTAGATAAACGAGTACACATGAGACAACAACTTGGGGAGTTCAAGGTCTTCTTATTGTAAAGTTTCATGTTCAACGCCCGGTGACGTCGCCCTCGGTGACGGGAAGTTTTTTTTTCAAGACTTTTGTCTTCTTTTGAATATAATAGAATCACTCCTGAGTCATGAATATGGATATAATGTGATATAAATAAGATAACTGTTAGTAAATATTACACGTTACAATTTCTAAGCAACTATTAATTATCAATATATTCACTATGTTGCTGCCACTTGAAGTGATAGCAATTATAATTGCTATAGTTCTGTCAATTGTGAATTCTCTTATTTCATATTGTAAGACAATGTTCAAAATACATTAAATTTTATGAAAAATATGTCGCTATTCGATATGGCTAGCCCTGGCACGGATACTGGCCTGAAGTCTTCCGATGAAGTCATTGCTAGAAATACGAATGTGATATTGTGGACACATAGCTGTAAGTTGGCTTTCTACAGAACCCCTCTCCTAACCAAGCTCCTGGTTATGGACAAAACCAAAGCACTGACTTCGTATTTTCACACTTTCATATATTTTTGTTGTCATCTTAGGCTTCAAAAAGGTTCTTAGGATTCATGTCGAGCGAGTATAGAGGCCACTATTGCGAAGAAATGAACTTGCGGAAAGTATACTCGAAGTGTTACAAACTTCATCCTGCCCGTTCTCTTATTTTGACAATCGTTAATCTGTCTAATTCTTTTCAAGCCTACTGAAGCATATCGTTCTACGTAGTACTTAAAAAAAATTATTCTAAATGAAGTTAAAGCGCATTTCACATTCTTGTTCCATTCTTCCTGCCTTGAACAATTTATCAATAAGATTCTGTAGATATCTGACGTGACTTTCCCTAATCAAATAACATCCAATATTCATAAGAAAAGAATTATCTAATTTCAAAATAAACATCTGTGCCTATAGAAAAATAATGTTTAAATTAATATTAAAAACATTCATTAGTTTGTTTCATGTAATACAGCATTTACTCTCGTTGTGTGTGGGACATGTCTTTATTGTATAAAATATGCTATTAGATTGGCCGCGCACCTGAAGACATAGACTAATCACTATTATAATTTGCTGATGTAATCTTCACATAGTCACATATACAAACTGACAACCGCACATACAGTAATACAATGATACTATGATACTATCGCATGATTAGAATGTTACTGGCTGACTGTATTCAATGCTTCAAGTACCTGTAGTAAAGTGAAGTCAAGTGAGTATTGATATAATACGCAACAGATAAATAATAAACAGCTTTTAAGTGTCATTTACGAATCAAATACAAAATGTTCGTTTATTGTTTTTAAATGGATTTAACACTCACTCTATCTCACAGCGCTTGTCTCTGGTTAGAACATTACGTCTACTTACTGTATTTTTATAAATTTGTTAGTTAATATACGTAATACGGTTCAAACACCGAATTACTATTAATTTATTAATTACTCCTCAAAACAATACTTTATCAAATCAAAATAAATTACATTCTCCAGGCAACGAATCGGTTAGTTAACTATCATAATATCTATCATAACCTATAATTAATTATGTTTCTCTTTTTTAATTTATTTTATAAATATTATTTATTCAGTCATAATGTCTTTTCTGTTGTGGTTTCTTTCCGTCATTGCCAGAGGATAGTCAGATAGTCAGGCATTGCTTGATACTTGGTGCTTGTGCTTGGTTGACCATCTCTATTACATGAAGATCGTATTTCTCGATGGTAGATGGTACCAGCAGTCAGCACGGTCATCGCCACTAATTATCTTTGCTATTATCATTACTGTACGCTAAATGCAAATCATAAGTCATCTAGTGAAACAGAATGTTGGTATGAGTGTATCTCAGTACCTACTACGAGTTACATAACCTAAAATTAATAGCGCGTTTGACTTAAATAAATACACGCTACCAAGAAAGGTACATCCCAAGTTCAAGACATTGTGGTTCATAGAATTTATAGGTAGTGTCATTTAGCATATGGCTATATTAATGCAATTGTATGATTTTAAAACAAATACAGGAACTGCCACACCATCGTCACACATGCGGCAATTTGTGTAATCACATTTGACGTTTATTAGTTTTGATTGCAATGGGCTTGTAGTGTGGTACTATATATTGATAAAGTGGGTTACTAGAACCTCAAATGTACAATTATTTTTTAATAACTCCTTATATGTTAAGAGATATTAACAATTAAAAAAGTCATTTTGTCTCTTTAATTATTAAAGGGATTGAACGTTGTACACATTCCAAGTAGAAGTGACATCACAATACTTGTGTAAGGTTACCAACCTTACAGCTCATAAATCTCTGCTATATGTATTTATATATCAAAATATCAAATATTATTTACAGATATTTCAAGGAACAATAAAATTCCAATATTATGTCTGCCTTGGCAGGGTTAAATAAAATAAAAACTTATTATTCTTTGATTTGACTTGATTATTTGACTAGCAACAGCTACAGAACATTACCACAGCACTGACCCACTCAACAAATAACTGACTGAAATATGGCCGACCATTTCTAGCGCTAAAACTACAATTAAAACTTTTAGTTTCTATATCTCCGTCAATATTTAGATATTTAATAAAATAGACACGCCAATACACATTTATTAACATCAATTTCAATCAACAATTGAAAAATCGACCACTAAAAAATGAGGACAAAGCTCATTAAATCTGGTTATTTCCAGACTACTCTCGTATGACAATATATAGAGCCAAGCTCGGTGACCTCCCGCCAGGTCTTAGCTCCTTCAACAGTCGACTACCTAGCTAGTGGGTGAGGAATATCATTATAAATGTAAATATCCCGAGAGTCTACAGTTCCTTCCTGTCACACATTTATTTCAGTGTGACATCTGCTATAATTACAACAAAAAAAATATATAAATGTACTATAATTCCAACATAAGACAATTCTCTGACTTAATGAATAAATCATTTTTAATTACGTAATCTTATTTATATAATTGGACTCATTAATTATTCATTAGTCACCGAAGCGTCGCGACGCGACACGCACGTACCCATGTCCTCCATGCCGAACGGTGAACAGTAGTCGTAGCCTGAGTTCTGTGACGCGACAAACTCAGACCGCAACACTCTGGGGAAGACACCAACACGGGTTTTCCAGGTATAGCTACAAGTGTTGCTTGCCCTGAGTCAAAGAAGGGGAACGAGCGTTGTCTCTTGAGGACATTTGTGACGCTCTGCATCGTTTTAAGGGGAACATAACAATTTTACTTAATTTCACAAATTATTGTATGTATATTGGTAAATTGTAAAGACACAACCAATATTCTCAACGTATCAGCATGACTCATATATGGTTCGCAATTAGATCGCACCAATAGCTAATGACTCTATTTTGACTACTACCGCCGTGTTCAAATTTCCAACGAATTTTTAAACCATGGCCTTCTCCGTTACTCGCTCAATTCACCGCACCAGGTATGGTTAACAGTTACAATGTATTCATAAAAAATAAAAAATATAATACACCGACAAAGAAACAAATTAAATATTCAATTACATAAACATATATTTTTAATGTCACTGCAAGAGATAAAAGCGCATATTTTTGCTCTTGGCTTCTGGCTTTCTGATTTTATAGCTTACGATTAGAAATGCAGTATCGGATCATCCTGTTAAAGAGGTCTGGAAGAGACAGAGTACTCTTATAGTTAAGAGCAGGCAACGTAAACATTTGCTTTATTTGTTGGATTACTAATTAACATTTAATTATTTAAAAAAAAAATTATTTGAGTGCATCCACTTTCGATAGTTCTTAGCACTTAAAACAATATATACATTTAAAAGCATTTGTAATACATCATTTATAGTCTATAAATACGAGTAGGAGTATTTAAAATATTAGTTTAAAAATATTATTTTTATTAGGTTGGCAGGATGACATATAGATTGCACAACTATTGATAAATCCATATGAATTTTAGATTGTACCAACCTTCAAACGATATGTGTCAAAATTTCATTAGATTACGAGTTACAGTGTTTTTTAGTGACGCTACTTTTGTAATTTTCAAAAAATGAAAAATCTAAATTTCCGGTGTTGATATGCTTTTTAATTTGAAAAAATACAACATATATTGAATGGCTAATCAATAATCCGCGAAATGTTTTTATTATTAAATTTAAAAAGGAATATAATAAACATCACATCTTTTGAAACGATCATAACAAGTTTGATGTATCACACACGGACAACGTGTTTGACACTCCTGTTGTACGTAGTATGTACTACTGACTGTAGATGGTAGGTATGTCATTTTATATGTTCTGTATCACAAAGAATGTTAATTATTAAAAGTAACAGAAAATTTCTTTGAGACGATGACTACTCTCCCTTTACTCCCCACTGTAGTTGTTGGAAGGGGATGAAATTCCTGTAAAAGGACTTGTTAAATTGTGGGGGTGGCAACTGGCAACAAAAAAAGATCAAACTCTTACTACAGGGTAAAGAACTTGTATTTGTTCTTTTGTTGTGATAAAAACAAAGTCATGTTAAATTAAATTTGAGAAAAGTTAAAAGAATCAGTGACGGAGCTTTTGCTTTTTTGTGATTTAATGGGGGCATAATATATTTTGGATTTTGTGCACATCTCTGGATTTTCCATACACTACTAAATAATTAAGAACAAATTTGACAGATGTCATTTTACCATAAATAACAAATCTTACAATTATTATCTATTATCTAATTTTCCCGTAAATTTGTAGTCCATTGACCGTTTCGGATTCAAGATAAATTTAATCTAAGTTCGAACTATTTACATGTGGTGCAATTAGAGTGAATGAAACGCTAATACATTTGACGTGTAGTTACATCAGGTTTTTTTTATTTTTAATGAAAAAACGAATCGATATATTTTCCGATAAAAATGCCGTAGAATACAGAGATATTTTTGCGTATTGTTATTTAAATACCAAAACGTTTCTAAAAATAAAAATATTTGCACTTCACTGATATTTGAAATATATTCTAAGAAAAATACAAGTAAGTGTATAAAAATAAAAATTAAAAAAGAAAAACTGTTGATATTAAATTTAATTAAATTCATTCGCACAATGTCTGCTCCAGGTGACTTTCCCCACCCATCTTTTCTCTCGTCATAATGCTTTATTTTTCGTTTACATAACATAGAGATATTCAAACTGTTGCGCACTACAAGAAATATGTTTAAATACGTTCAAGCATCACAGTTTTGGAATAACTGTACTACTGATAAAGCAGATGCTTCAACAGAGGTTTTGCTTGACGTCACTAAAGCTCCGTGCGTCATCCTATATGTCTTAACTCTCAATTTCTGTCTTGGAAATATTCTTATTAATGTATAAAGTTAGCTGGCTGAGAAAGGCAAACGAAAGGGGGTGCATTGGGGTGTGGGGGTGAGTAACAATGGGATGGAGAAGTTGTTTAGCACATCAAAGGGACGACTCGTTTGATATTCTTTTGCTCAAAAACTTGATACATGTCAAAATCCTGTAACCAGGGGTTATGTCGGTAAACAAGGTCTCGCTTTTATTATATTAAGTTTAATTTTTAAGTCATAATTTATTTTGTATAAGTTTTTAAGATATTTTTATTATTAAACACTTTTTTGATTCATCTTCTTAAAATATTTTTTTTTAATTTAATTTTTATAAAATTATAAGAAGAATTTTTTTCATGTACTGTTTGAAATTAGGCAGTTCGCTCTATTGGATTATTCTCTTACTTTTAAATTGTATAAATTTATAAAACAGTCTTTCAAAAAGTGTTGTCTTGTGACACGAAAGTTAAAGGGACTAATACTACGTCACTCCGCGGCTTATGAAGACTACGTTACCTCTAAAAGCGATCGTCTGAAACTTGAGTGTCTGCTGTAATGAAGATATTTAAAAGTGTTTCTTAACTTGAACAAGAAACTAATTTAAATCTCATTCAAAAAATTAATGTATGTGTGTATATTTAAAATATGTATAAAACTTCGTGAATTTTGCAAGTAACATCACCAATTCAAATCAGCATCACCGTAGGATCTAGGATCCCCAGGAGGTGGAGAGAGGTCAGAACAACGATAACATTTACCGGGGGGTCGTTGGAAACACTGGAAAAGCTGAGATAGATGGGGTAGCATATCGCATATGTATAAGATATAGAAAAATAAGGGTAGACATAAGACCGTCTATGTCCGCGGTCCACGGTCCTTGGCGTGCTTAAGAATTCACAAGCAAGATTGATGTTCCAATGTATCATAGGGGGTAGTTTAAATATAGCGGCAACACTCTGAACCTTTAGGATTAGGAAAATCACAATAAAATATAGGAAAATCGTGAAACTAACTTAGAAATTAGCTAGCGTTTAATTAAACGTGACGACACAATGGGCAGAGCATTAATGCTTGCTGCTGTGTCTTCGGATTCGAACATCGGGCCAGAATTATATTTTCTGAGTTTGGGTGTTATCGAATTTTTATACATAATCGTAAACTTCTAAGACACCATAAACTCTGCCAACATAGTAGGGTTTATTATAATATTTTTTATCAGTTTCCGCTGTAAATAAATGCTACCACAGATTTTCTTGGAAACAAGCAGGATGCTATTGATGGCAGAACTATGCAGATCACAGCCACATCAGCTGCGGGAAAAACCCGCGGATAAATTATTGTCCGAGGATGGAAATATAAAAGAAAAATCTTTCCCTAAAAAAAATATCTTTAGCTATTTACGAAGAAATATATAAAAAGTGTAGTTTTTTAATTGAACTATTCTTAAAATGAATATGTTTTCTTCAATTTTTTCCAGTGATATTTTCCTTATTGTGTTCATCAGCGGCACCTTATATATTATAATCATTTCAGATACAAATCTAAATGAACATATTATCTTCGATAAAACAAGAAGCCCTCTAATGAACTGATAATTCTTATCGAACTAAATTCCACGGCTAGAAGCTACGACTATTTCTACCTACAGCTGCGTATCCAGCCGCTATTCTCCCCCTAAGTTCCCTGTGGGCCCCCTTCCCTGTTCAAGATGACTTGTGCGTTTAGATATACCTATGTCGGTCTCGGTCTCGGTGTCGGTGTCGCGTCTGTGATCGTGTCCTTCGAACCGCGGGTTTATCTTCAGTGTGTGAGGTCTCCCGTTCGCGGTCCACTCCATGTCTCCTTGATCACCGATTGGTAATTAACAATTTCATTGCAGTTTGATGCAAATTTCATTTTTTATTACCTAATGATTATTTTATTAATTAATCATTAAACTTGTTATACCAACACATGCTTTTTCAATTCCATTTATTTAACCGACTATCTTCCATAATAATGACAATGTATGGTGTTGTGGCTCTATATATGTGAGCAACACCAGAATAAGTTTTATGATTATGACAGCGCACAAGTAAATTAATTTTGATAACAACCAACCAGAAATTTTTATGCAGATACACTACACCTGATTTAATAGTAATAAACAAGTCCCCTCTCCCTCTCCCTAAAATACGTTTACAGGGTATTAATGTTTTATAAAAGTACACTGCGCCTGATTTAATGGCAACCAACAGTACACCTACTAAGTACTCGACTGTTTTAAGAAAATTCATTTTTATCTTAGAATGTTAGAGACAACATCATATTGAACAAACCGTCTGCAGTCAACGTATTGTCTCACATCTTCGTATTGTTCCTATTGTGACCAAATTGTATTATGACATCCGATATCAATCGAGCAGTTCCAAATACGAAAGATATATACTCATTTCCACCTTTTAATGTCGCGTATTATAAATTTATGCCGGATCTATACAATCAGCAAATCGAAACTTGAAACAAAATAATTTAATACACAAATTACAACTCGGTCTTTGCAAATGTTACCGAGACCTAATGGAAAACGGCGCCTCAAGACTTAATTTAATAAAATCTATATAAAAAAAATTAAACGCTATTCATTCAAAAATTCAGTTGAATTGTGAAAAAGTTTAGAAAGCAGTTGTTTATTTTCAGTTGAATTGTGAAAAAAATTATTGAAATTTGGTCAGATCAGAATATAAATATGTAAAAATAAAGTAATTACAACGAAGGTCAGATTTACTCTGACATAATCGTGAATATTGCACCAGTGGGTATGCACCTGAACAACAAACTCACTCTTAATATTTATGTATATTAATATCAACGTAACTACCACATAAATTAATTACCACATTAACAGATAAAACACTTTTTATTAGATTCTTAAGTAGAGACGATAATACTCGTAAATAATCCATTCCACGGCGCATAATTAAGCAAGCATTAATGTATTCGCCTTTTAACTATATCATCAAATATTTGTACGCGTAAAAACTTTTAGCATTAGCCATGCCTGACGTCATAGATGACGTGATACTCCCCTCCCGGTTCAAAGATGTGGGGTCGCATCGGTGTAAACTAATGAACACGAGTACAGTGTCATAATCTGGTGTGACAAAAACCCTGTTACATTTTTATCTAATGGAACTAATGAATGGAACACTCTCGCCATCCTGCAGGAGCAGCATCACATAAAAAGCGCCGAGCTGAGATCTTGAATCTACGCGGCAGTGAGAGCACTCTAGCATTTTTTTTTATTAAGGAGAACATTATCATTGGCTTATATTTCAATTAGTGGTTGAATGAATGCGAACCTCTTAATTATTCACTCCCCAGCAGGAAATGTGATAAAGGAAGACATTGAAAACACAATATACTCGTACTTTATATAAAACCTATATCAAGATGTGCAGGGGAAGTGAACCCATTCTTTGTTATGTTCTAGTCTTACTTAAATAGAACTGAATTAAATGGTAAAAGTTTATAAATTATGTTCACTTTGCGTTAATTTGGACATTGAAAACTCCAAATTCAATCTCGAATATATTGGATTAGTTTTTATTATTCTGTAGTAATTGACTGTGAATTTAGGAATAATGTCATTAGATGACAATAAGTGTTAAATTAATAAGTATGTAAACGAAACAGAGGCACTTTGGGATATTAGAAATCAAACTGTAAAGCAACAAATATACAAAAAGAGAGAACTAAAATATACTTGTGGAAAAGTTTAAGTAATAAATTATTGCGCTGATGAAATTAATGCGCTGATAATAATAATTACGCCAAGGGGCCTCATTTTAAATTAAAACGAAATATTATTATATTATTTTTTCTTACAATAAAAAAAATTAGTTTTATTTATTTCTATTAAAAATTATTTTAATTTAGATGTTTTAGAGAACAAGTGGGTGAGAGCATTTATGCTGAGACGGGCCAGAGTTCTATTTTCTGAGTTTGGTTGTTGTCAAGTTAAATTGATTATGTATATATACATAATCAATTTGTATGTATCAATATGAACCTTATCCAAAATTCTAATTATTAAATTCCTAAATTTCTAAATATGTTAGCATTGAACCATAATTTACATGCAAAGTTTCAATTTTCTTCCTGTACGAATTAAAAGATCTACAGAAAAAAGTGCTCAATTTTTTCCTATGTTTCCAAAATTACGGGTTTCCTGGAAATTGAGGAGAAAATCCGAGAACACAAAAAGTCATAGAATTTTTCTCTCTACAAAATAGGAAATTTTAAAAACATAACCGGATCCATTTTCGATCTACCATACGAATTGCTCAATCATATAAACATACACTTGGAACAGTATAATATCATATATTGTTTTACATATATATTACACCCAGTATAGGTTCACCTACCCTGATAAAATACCTCGTATAACTCGTAATATCCATAAGATATATTTGCGTAAAAATCTCGACCACGTAATGGATTAACGATGTAAGAAATAGCTGCTAGGAAGATTAAAAAAAATACGCGTAGACCCCCCTCATATAAAAGCCCTCGTTGGGTGCTCTTCTCCTCCTTTCCTCATCTCTCACCCTCTTTAAAACCTGCCGCAGCTCAATAAAGGGACAGATGTGACTCTTTAATTATAATTTTCGTATCATCACTAGATATGAAAGTAATAGGATTAACATAGTGCATAGAGAATAAGAAGAAGAAAATATTAAGCGTTTCGGTAAAAATGGTTGTGATTTTTAAGAAGTTAGATAACCTGAGAGCAACGTTTCAACGCTTTGCCGTACAATTATTTAATATCATGAAGTTAATATTTTTTTACTATTCCAGAAATTAACAGACATTGGTTCTCATAACGAACTGCCCGAAGCTTTTGGTGACTCGAGCGCTGACTACAGGACCATCATCTTTAATTTGCGACAGGAAAACCGACAACTGAAGAACTGTAAGCTTTCTTTCAATACGCAATACTTAAGACAACATAAATAATTTCGTTTTCTTAAACTTAATTCATAACATTATGTATGAAATATTACTACCTTCAATTGGCGACATAAACAAGTTGCAGCGGCGCCGTAACTCTTTCCATCGCAGTTTTAATTACTTTTTGTATGGTTCTGGTTTAATCTGTTGGTTCTCTAGTTAATGGACTCAAAATCAAAGAGGTGTCATGAACAAAAAGACAATTGCAAAGCAGGTAATGTTTTATGGAGATATACTACGCCTGATTTTAAGGCAACAACTAGAACACTAGGTTTATGGAGATAAACTACGCCTGATTGATTAGCAAATATTATAACCCCATATGGTCATACAATACGCCTAATTTAAAAGCAACGAAATTTTGATATATTTTATTACTTGTGCGCATTAGTTCGAAGTTTCTAGTCATATTTGCCGTTCCGCATAAATCTAAATATAGTTTTTTGACTATTGGTTCTTAAAATAAGACCTTTTTACGGAAAATCTAATACTCTCAGGTTCACTGAAATTTTAATTACATTAACTAAGATAATAACAGATCTCGTTGCAAAAAGTTTATTTCGAGCTGTTTTTTTTATTAGTGATTGATGAGTGTTGTGTCTAGTCCATGCTGCGGTTGTGGCTGTGGCCGTGGATGGACAACGCCTAGACAGGTCCACGTCCAGTTAATTGTTGCGCGAGATGCTTTATTTAATAATTTGGACGGTTAAACTAAACGATTTACTGAAGAAGGGTTAAAAACTTTAATGCAAGAGCAAAAGGTTATGATTATAAATTTTAATCACTATTATAAAAATGAAATATGATCCTCAGTTATGGTGAAACTGACTGAAGCACGCGCTTGTTTTTGATTGGGTTTAAATTCTTTTGTTTTGTAGATGATGATACCTTGACTCCTGCAGCTTCTTATCCTGAATACCAGAAAATCATTAGTATGCGGCTTCTCTTTTTAAACGCATTAGCTAAATTTTCGAGAATCATTTTATTAGTGATGTTAGTTTTAAAGCGAATCTATTCATTTTATTTCATAAATTCACCAGCATTAGCCGTAGCAGAAGTTAAATCAAATACAGATGTCTCGTTGCATGGAAATATTCTT
Organism: Panorpa germanica; assembly: GCA_963678705.1. Lineage (NCBI taxonomy): Eukaryota > Metazoa > Arthropoda > Insecta > Mecoptera > Panorpidae > Panorpa > Panorpa germanica. The sequence continues at coordinate 13,809,615 of OY783217.1, forward strand.
GAAAAATTAATTGAAATGGTTACTAATAATGCACCACAGAAATCAAATATGTCGTGTGAATCGGAAAATGATATACCAACAGTTGATATTAATTTTACACAATCTCAAAACGATATATACCGCACCATCTATCAACCACTGGTTGAAACTATTCAAGTAAGGTTTATTTCTCAACTATATTAATAACGCATTCGAAACTAATTAATATATGACTAAACAATTAATTGTTTCAGGAAATATATAATCCAAAAGATGTAATAAATAAAGCAGATTTTAATGTTGTATCCGTAAAAACACAAACTGATGCTTCCGAATGCTATCGTGTGTCTGTTGAAACACAAACAACTCCAAAGTTTGCTACTTATGATTTAGAAAGTATACCTCAATCAGTTTTTTCTGAAGCTGTTAAATACCAAACACAATCTGCGAGAGACGCAAAAGATACAACCGTTCCAGAAGTAAATGAGAGGATCGTTGAGCATTTAAAGGCAACTCTACAAAATGCATGCTCAATGATAGATCAACTACAGGCGGAGAGAGACACTGATAGGAATTTCTTTGAGCGGTACTTTTTGATAATGTGAATTCATAAGTTAATTTTCTTTTTATGCTACTACATATCTTCCATTTTATAACAGGGACTTAGAAAAACAACGTATGTTAAATGTTAAGCAAACTACGGAATTAGAGAGACAAATTCGACAACTGAGAACAATGTTAATTGGAATAAATGTGGGAGAAAAACGATCACCACAAGAAGATCATGAAGAAAATCATCCATTAACTAATGAAGGGTGCAAGTCAATTACTTTGGAATTATTAGCAAGAACCAGTGAATCCGATTTAAGGCATCAGGTGAGGGCATCAAAATTCATTTCAGAACTAAATATTAAGTTATAAAATCTAATTCTAATTTATTTCAGTTAATAATACAAAAGAGAAAATATGAATATGCGCAAGAGAAATTAACTATTCAAACTGAAAATTTAAAGAAAAGTCAGTATGTGTGTGATCAACTAACGCAAACTATTGCAACCATTAAGAAACAGTGGCATGCTGTTAAAAGTGAGTTGGCTGAGGAGCATAAGAAGCACTACTTGATAAATATTGAAATGAAGGATTTGTCCGCAAAGAAATCGGTAAACTAATATGTAACTTAAGGAGTCATCCATTAATTACGTCACACACAAACCAGGGCGGAGGAGGTCCCCAAAGTGTGGCATGGGGTGACATCTAATCTAAAATTAAACCTTAAAAAATAATAACATTAAGACCAAAAAGCAAAAGGAAACTAAAAAGATTTTTTTTAAAAATCATAAAACTTGTGTGACGTCATTTATGGATGTTCAGTATATTGCTGTGTAGTATAAGCTGGAGAAATATGAACTTCAAAATCGGTTTGAGTTTACACTACAAATATTTAATTTCGAGTAATTTTTGTATTTCTTTCAATGTGGCTGCAGTCTTTCCAGCAACGGGTTATCACAATGAACAATCAAATAAGACTAAAGAACAGCTTAATTGATGAACTCCAGCAAGAATTAAAAGGTATAAAAGTAGAGCATGGACTATTACAAACAAGGTATCTACTTAGATGTATTCTATATTACAATGGGCTTGTGTCCTCATTTTTTAGTGGTCGATTTTTCAATTGTTGATTGAAATTGATATTAATAAATGTGTATTGGCGTGTCTATTTTATTAAATATCCAAATATTGACGGATTGATCGCAATTAAAAGTTTGAATTGTAGATTTAGCGCTAGAAATGGTTGGCCATATTTGTATGACGTGAAATGCATTTTAACGTCAGTTATTTGTTGACTAGGTCAGTGCTGTGGTAATGTTCTGTAGCTGTTGGTAGTCAAATAATCAAGTCAAATCAAAGAATAATAAGTTTTTATTTTATTTAACCCTGCTAAGGCAGACATAATATTGAAATTTGATTGTTCCTTGAAATAGCTGTAAATAATATTTGATATTTTGATATATAAATACATATAGCAGAGATTTATGATCTGTAAGGTTGGTATCCTTACACAAGGATTGTGATGTCACATGCACTTGGAATGTGTACAACGTTGAATCCCTTTAATAATTAAAGAGACAAAATGACTTTTTTAATTGTTAATATCTCCCAACATATAAGGAGTTATTAAAAAATAATTGAACATTTGAGGTTCTAGTAACCCACTTTATCAATATATAGTACACTTTTATAGAAATTAAGACAAAAGACACAAGCCCATTTCATTTAGTCTACTATACTTTCTGTTTACTTTATTTTTATTCACCAGATTCAAAAGTTCCGAAGGTTCAAACCTAAATAAAAAGTGTATAATGACAAACTACAAAACAAAAATTCAAGAATTGGAAGCGTCTTTACATGATCATATGGAAGTTTTAAAAATACTAAAAGTTGATATAAATTCGTTTAAAGGTTCATCCTTAAAATTAAAAACAAAAACAAATCGTAAAAGTACTACTAAAAATGTTGAAATACAGTGTGATATTTTTTTCGGTGCAAAATGGATTTGTGCTTCTAAAGACAGTGGTGTTCAAACTGAAACTGACACACTTGGATTAGAACTAATGTTTTCTAATCTTACTTTACAAATAGAACAATCACAAAAATCACATCTTCTTCTGGAAAGTAAGCTAGATCAGTATGAACGTTCAATTGATAATTTACTTGTTGCCATTCACAAATATGCTCAAATGAAGGAAAGCAACGAGAGATTTAAAAACGAAAACGAAACTGTTAAACAGTCTAAGGAATTCGCTCGTGTACTGTTGAATCTTACACCAACTGAATTAAACGATCTATACAACAGTTGCAGCAAAGATTGTGCCAATATTAGATATAACGTGAGTCAACAGAGATTAATATTTAAATAGGTGATAGAACTTATTAAAATTACAATAAATGCGATATTATTTTAGCTGAAGCAATGGGTGGAGCATTGCCGAAGTATTACATCATCGAAAGTCTTTTGTGAGGAGCTTCCTGGATATTTATGTAAAATAATATTATCTGTTAGTCAAGACATCATGTAAACTACTGTACATGTTTAAAAATGTATTTATCTCTTATATTATTTTAATCAAATTATTATATTTATAAATATTTAAAATACAAACCCTCAACCAATTTTCCAGGCTGAAAATAATAATTTTCAACACTTAACACAAGTCTAAATGTAATACATATTATGTAATAAAATAAATAAAATTACATTCCAAATAAAGATTATGTTAATGCAGATCATAATGTTAATTATTAAGCATAAATATAAATATTATAGTAATTAACAAATTACTTGCATTCGATTTGTGATCATTGTCAATAAAAGGTAAATGATTAAATGCGATAACCCTCCATCTTAAAAACACTTTTAACTATTCAGAGCCGATTTTTCAATAGGCAGTTAGTACTCTTATGGCAGTAGTACTACAGTATAACATACAACAGTCGACAACAGTTAACTTAACTGACTATTGTAAAATCGGTACTTAATAATATTACGATCGATTTAGTTCCGTGCCTTTAGTTACATATCTAAACCAACTGGTATAACTTTAAGTTAGAACATTTAGACCACTAGGTCATCGCAATTATTAACCTTTTACAAATACTTCATAAAAGCTGTAATTGCAAACAATAATACATGTTCAAATGTTCTGCCTTACTTGTGTTACAGTTCTATAATAATATTTAATACTTTGCAGGTTATGTTGCATAAAGTTAATAATCATAAATTTAAAAATTAGCTATACATGCGTGGTGAACAAGAAGGTAACAATAATGTAACAGATACGTGTAATGACTAATATTTTCCTATGTAAACATTTTTACAAGTATTTTAATTTTTAAATAAATAGTGCTAGAAATTTTGATCTATACAGCAGCAGTGATTTTAGCTGAACGTTATTTAGGATAAAATATCTAAGTAAAAAATAAATAAGATTAAGTACGCCTATTATTAAAATATGAAATGTCAGCAGGATCTTCATTCACTTCCTGAAATGACGGCGGTTGCGAATAATCAAATCCTTTTCCAGGACTCTCTACAAAAAATCGATGCTCTGGAGGTTTCTCATCTCTAATATTTAACGAAGTCGATAGTTTTACAGGATCTGCGAATTTCTGATCCTTACTGACACGATGTTGCCCGACTTTATCCGAATTACCCTTTGTTTGTTCAGGATTAGCTGCTTGTAAATAATCCCTTGGCCGATCAGATGGTCTGTAACTGTATCTTCTGTTATTGTTGTAGTAAGGAGTTCTGTCGTACCTGTCGTAATCATATCTGTCATCATATTCTGGTCGGCCGTATGAACGGTACCTGAAGTCCACGCTAGGTGGCGAACGACCAATGTCAGGAAGAGTGGCGTAGTAGATAATTCTTCTCTGTCGCGTTTGATTTGGAGCAGTTCTCGATGCGTAATAATCGTAATCGTTGCGATTAGGATATCTATCGTAAGGTTTACTATCATATCGATTGTAATATCGATCATCTCCTCTACGATTATCGTTATAGTAATATGGGTCTTCGTAATATCTTCTCCGGTTGTCTGGGTATTCATAAGACCTTCGATCAGAATACGTTGGGTAAATATCAGTTCGTAGATAAGGCTTCGAATCTGGAGTTCTCTGCAAGGAATCCCGTTGATCCCTGCTTTCTGCGGTGTCCAGCTTTTTAGTTGTGACAAAATTAACACGTGGTGCACGTGCAATAATTCCTTCGTTGATTGCAGCCGCTGTTTCTTGATCGTCTAAGTTTGGATACTCCACAGGAAGTGGTTGTTTAACCCATTGATCCCTGGACGTCCCACGGGATTGTCTAGCTGTTTGCTTTTCGTCAGTCCCTTCAGTTCTTCCTGTAACTACCTCCTCATTTTCTATATTATCAAATGCAGCTCTTCTTTGCCTCGGTTTAACATCTATTGCATAGTTCTCCATAAATTCTTCAACATTTTCTACGTCATTTACGGGAGATCTTTTACCAACTCTTGACCAAAATGCTGTTCCTTTGATATTGGCTTCATTTGTTTCGACGTCGAAGTGACTTCTTAATCCTGGAGATTTCAACACGTGGTATGTTGGGGAGCGTTTATTTCGGACGGCATGCACTTGAAATCCTCGTCCTGTTATGCTGTGTGTTTCTAGCAGTGATTCTCTTCCTTCCAAGGGATTGATGGGGATATCATAACCATCCATGACTTCAACATCTTGGGGAATCTCCCAGGCCGTGCCCACTGGATTTGCCGAGAGGATTTTGGCAAATAGAGCAATGTACAGTAATTGTTGAAACATTTTAATTATTTTGAAATCTGTAACAAAAATATTTAGTATAAGTAAATTTTATACATTTTAGGTAAAATAGAAAAAAAGAATAACATATTGTTTTTTTCTAAAGTATAGTTTAAAGCATTACAATCATACTAGTAAAGGTATTTGTATGTAACAACCAGCAATTACCGGATGTTTGTCAATAAAACGGAAGCGAATCAATTGTTCAAATACTGAATACTAAATTCCTTTGTACATCCGTTCACTCGAGCATTGTACGAATATTGTGACATATGCTGCATGACGAGGTAAATCTAATTCGTGTATTTTTTCAATTATTTAATTTTGGCAATGCATGCAGATTGAGTTTGATGTGTCTTAAAAAACTGCCAAATTTTAATATTTCTCATTCAAATGAATGACACTTACTCTGCTTAAATAAGAAATTCAATCGAACAAGAAAGAAGAGTGTTATACTCTTAGAATTCTAACCGGAAGGAATTGCATAAACAATGTTTATCTTTATTTCTTTCTATCTTAGCACAAGAGCCAAATATTCTTCTCGGTTAATAGTATAACGATTCGGATATATTCGGGTATCTCTCGGGAATCTTTATAAATCGTAAATAGGCCACAACCCATTTATAAAGTTAAACTTTAAAATACCAAATTTCGAATATAAGACGTTTTTAGATTAATTATTACTTTAGCTTAAGTAGTGTGTTACATATGTACATTTCAAATTTCAAACAATCGAATCTGAATTTACTACAAAGCTGAAAATATTTATTAAACCTGTGCTGTCTTTCAATCAAAAATTAGAAAAAAAACACCCCAAAAATTGAATTCACAAGATTTCTAATTTCATTCAAAATATTAGCAAAGATTTCAACCATCTTCTAATAAAAATATTATCTTCTTTTGCGTTTGAATTTTTTGTTTGATTTTTATCGAGTTTGTACACAAAAATATTACTAGTATTTGGTAAAATAATTAATTTTAAACTAATTTACTTACCTTTCGAAATTATGAAGTTATATTTGAACGTATCAACCACTGTTAAATGTTTGGCAAACTTGGTTTACTCTTCTATGGTGCCATTTTGTAATGCTTGCGCTACAGAGGCTGATTTTACACTGAAACTTAAAAGAATTTGTGAACCGTTGATGGCAAATTGAATATGAAATCATCAGAGGTGTTGCTATTGTTATCATCGCAATTGTAGAGCTTACAGAATGTAAATACAGCGGTTCATTTATATCAAGTGATAAATTGACATTCTAAAATAGTAATTGGATGTTACTTATCAATAAATTTAATTATATGGTATTATAAAGGTTTATTAACATTTATTTAGCAGAACTCGCAAAAAGATTCTTATACAAACGAAGGCTGCTGCAAGACTAGTACGTCCACAGACACGGGAGAGTCAACAGTCGAAAAAGAAGGGTTCATGCTACACAGTAGTCGATCATACAACTTTGGCGCATACGTAGTTCGTCTGTAGCAACATCAGTCTCGTTTAAAAAATAGCCGCACCTGATACCTCCATACTTTAAACCCATCATACAATGCTCGCCGAAAATAAGGACCTTATTTTATAACTTTTTCTCTAATGTCATGCGTCATGAATTGGACTAGTGTCATATTCATTACTTTATTAATTTTCACTACAAGACACTGCCAATATTAACAAATATCATTCACGCAGAACTACTATACAAGGTTGAGGCACAAGTCGCCTATATATTAACCTTCGATTCTATTATTTTTTATTATACTTTTTTTTAACAATTTAAAATAATAATTCCATCCTCTTATGCTATATTTGTATACCATACTTTTATTAATAGTTTCAAGCGTTGTCAAAACAGTCCAGCACGCCCTCGAGAGGGACATCAACCCTGATGGATCACCGCGCCGTGAATCCGCTATTCTTTGATACCGCGAGTGCGTTGCAACAGCCCGCTTGTTCACTGTTGTTCTAAATAGAGTTGCCGGTTTGTTCGCTGAACCGAACAATATGTCACGCGTCACGCTATAAGTGACAAGTTCTGGGGACACCTCTATTGTACAAATTAACAAGCTAATGACAGTGATTCTCTGACAGTAAATCAACCACATCGAAATACACAAATGCTCTACTACTGATTCGTAATTTTCAGCGACCTTATCATAATACCGCACTTATAAATTATTTATGAGTCTTATGAGCTTATGACATATAAGTATAGGAACTATGTGACGTTTATGAAAGTTTAGGATTGCTTAATAGGAGTGACAAACAGAATAAGAGCCAAAAAAAAGTATTACCATTAAGCGCCTGGCGCGCTGCAACTATTTTCACACACAAAAAGAATAATAAATACAATTGATTTTACTTGTAATCTAAAAAAGTTAACAATTTGACTAAAACAATGGATTTAGCGGGTGTTAAAAGATTAAAAAGATAACTGTTTGACTAGATACAATTGATTTTTCCCTGATCTGATGACCACATCGTAGCTGATAGTGTTATAATATAGTATTGTATTAATGGGTAGAGTAATTACATGCAATGCTAAAAGTAGCTGATTGAGAACCGATTTAACGCATATATCATTCTTAATTCATAATTCAAAACAATATAATTTTGTATAAGCCACATGTTTATAAGATGTTCTATTATGTTCTATCTGTACTATTCTATAGTAGCATTAGTGTTATTAGTACATTGAATGAGAAATTTTAAATTGAGACTTATTATCTTATCTTTGCATGAAATAAGCAAAATAATTGCAAAACTATTTAGCGTGACTACTTACAAAATAATGTTATTTAAACTTGTTAGCTTCGCTACAATTCTGTGTTAGACATATAAGACAACGATTATATAGCGTAATTTGGTAAGATCATTAATTTCATAACGTTAAAAGAAACCTGAAATCAGAATCACCATACAAAAATAACTAACAAAGAAAACTACCAATTTATAAATATTAGATAAAAACTTTATTAAATATTTTCCAAAAATAATGTTACAATATTTACTTTAGTTAATTATAAAGAGTACATCAAGAATACTTACTATATGTACATGAATTTGTATTCTCTTACAATAACAACTATCTAGATTTTTCAAAAATTATCCTTTATCTTTTAAAAATCAAATTTTGTTTAAAGCTGTGCTATTTACTAAATAATATAAAAAAAATTATTTACTAACTGCATACGTTATCTGACTAGTTATTGTACTTCACTGTTTAATAAATTACACTTTATCTGAAACACATATTTAACATAAGTGTTACAGATAAAGCCATTGGAAGTACATCAGATAAAAGAGCTCTTCACTAAACGTAAGATGCATATTATTACAACATAACATAAAGTAAACCGATTAATATAAAATTATAAATATAAGTTATTTTTATATAATTTATTATTATTTCAATCACTAAGAACTATGCTTCCATCAACGTCCATCACCTCCTCTTCTGCTTTGTTTTTTGATACACCAGCAGAATTTTTGTTAATATTGCTAGAGTTTACTTTTGATTTACTATTCGAATCACTTGCATTGGATGATAATTTACTAACTTTATCTTTTGTGGTAGAAGACTTTAAGGAACCCAAAAATATGGGAGGAATTCTTTTTTTATGCGAGTTTTCAACTTGTGTAATACCTTTTGATTCCTTTAGATGTTCTACTTTATTTTTTCTATTTTTTAAAATTACACCGTCTTCATTTTTATTCGTGGTACCTTCGTTTTCCTGTGTAGTTTTCAATTCCGTGTCTTCGGCTTTAGTATTCGCAACAGTAGACTCTTCGCAACTCTTTTCTTTGAGTAACATTGGCTTAAAAAGTGGTACTGATATTAGTACAGCTCTTTTTTTAGGAACTGAATCGGTATCTTTATGCGTCGTAGATTTAATAATTGGAGAAGTTTTCTGCTTTGTTTTATCAACATCTGTTCTTTGTTGTAGTGTTGTATTTTGTGAAGGAATTAATTTTCTTCTAATAGTTGATTTTTTTTTAACGAGTTTTTTTATCTTTTGCTCTGAGGTTAACTGCGGTGCAACCGAACAATTTCCGTCGTCTCCAGTTGTAGATTGAGGTACAAATTGTTTTTGGCGATCTTCAGCAGAAAGTACTTTTGTAAACTTTTTAATATTATTACCAGATTTTCTTTTTACCTTCGTGGTTTCTGACTTATCCGTGACTATTGCTACTTCAACTTGCCTTTCCTTATTTTTCGGCGTTAAAATATATTTCCATGAGTTGATCAGGCTTAAATCAGCTAAATTATATTTCTCTCTAATTGCTACATCAACACACCAACAACATCTATTAATATTATTACCAGACTCTTCACGACACATTTTATACTGACCTATTTCTTTAATTTTTCTAGCTATTGCAATATTAGATACTTCGAAAAGTGATTTATTTTCTTCTGTTTGATGACACTTTTGTAAATATGCCTGATATTCACATACCAAAAATTTTCTATTATTTATGTTTCCGTGTATCAGTTTAATTAGATCGGGTATTAAATCTTCATGCAACCTGGATTTTTTGGAAAACGAACCAGTCGCTGCCGCAGCCTCTCCAGAAGAATTACAAATATCTTCAGGTATGTCCAATACGATAGGCTCATCAATAATCATTCGATTACTACACAACAAACTCCAAATCACTTCTGCACATTTTTGAGGTCTTTCCCCATTTGGTTCAACCCACACGCATCCTACAAGTCTGGGTTTAATTTTTTCAGTTTTCTTTTTCATTTCTTCATTAAATTCTGTTTGCATTAATTTAAGTTTCGCTTTCTGAATTTCTGGAGAGTCAGGTTCTTTTTCTTCATCATTTTGTTCCTCATCGCTAAGGTACCCATGAGGTACAAAGAAATCATTATCTACTTCATATTCATCTTCAGATTCTTCCTTATCTTTTTCATCGTCGGATCCATGTAGTGATTCACCTGGTTCTTCTTCTTCCCATTCAGAATCACTATCAATTTCATAATCGAATATCTGCAACAAAAATATCGAAATATATAATAAAAATATTAAGTAGCTACTAAATTTTGTTAAACATATACGCTATACCTTATCTTTTCCAAATGGCGTTCTGGGGCCAACGTCATTACTTATTTTGGTCCAGGTACCCCAATAAGGTGGTCTTCTATTTTCATGAAACAAAATTAATTTGGCTTTAGATGTGCGTGTTGGGCGCAGTACCTCGACAAAAGATTCTCCAACTTCATCTAAAAATAATAAAGTAAATCTAATTCCAAGTATAGCAGGAGAGTAAAAAAAAATTTCATACAGCAAATTCACCTATTATCATTAAATCATCTTTAACTTCCTCAGATATCGGCCATGTTTTTCCACATTTTCCCAATATATATTTTCCTTTTTTTATTGAAACTAGATAGTTATCAGTGGTGTCTGTGTTTTGTAAACTATGCTCCAATCTTCTTTTGTTTTCGTCTGACAGAGTTTTTCTAACAATTGGCGCGAGTCTCATGTCAGCTTTTATACAAAATGGCATAAAATTATTTACTTTAATTTTATCAGTTTCTTCTCGAATTACTATAGTATTTGTATAATCATCCGTTTTCTTTTCATCAACCTTTCTCGGAACAAAAAAGTTGACAAAAGCTGCGGCTGCTTTTTTCTTTTTATTTTCAGCCTCCTCTTTTTCTTGTTCTTTTTTTTTTCTTTCTTCTTCTTTCTGTTCTTCCTTCTTTCGTTTTTCTTCATCCTTAACACGTTTCTCTTCATCTTTCAGTCTTTTTTCTTCATTCTTTTTTTCTATCTCTGCTAGCCGTTTTCGCTCTTTCTCTTCACGTTCCTTTTCTTTTTCTTCGCGCTCTTTCTTCTTTTCTTCATCTTTCTCTTGTTTTCGTTTCAATCTCTCTTCCTGTCTTTTGCGAAAAGCGTCTTGACGGACCTTTTCTTTTTCTTCCTTTAGTCTTGCAAGTTCTAATTTTCTCTGCAACTGATAAAAAAATGCATATCGTAAAAAATTTCAACAGTGTAATTGAACATTAAGCTACTTTTTAACAACATAATGTATTAACTATAAGTGATCTTATTAATCTAGTTATAAGAATCTTAGTATTTAATTAAACTTTCTTCAATGTGAAAGATTTATATTTGATTAACATAAAAAAAAATTATTTGATAAGATTCAAATATAAAAACATACTTGTTTAGGAGTTAAATTTTTCTTAATGTCTGGTGTTTTTTTCGCCTGCACCGATTCATCTACTGTGGTACATTTTCTTTTCCGCTTTTCATTTGGCGTTATAATATTTAAACATTCATTACTATCTAAAATTTCATCTGTTTCGGATATAGTGGAACTAGTTACAACACTGTTAATAGTTGTCTCATTAGGATTTGAACTTGCTGACATATTTGAAACGCTCTTCGAATCATCATCATCTTCAGATTCTCCTTCATTATCAAAAACATCATCTTCATTAACTTTACTTAAACTCGTATCAGTATCAGACTCCTTTTCTGAAAGAGCTTCTGGAATGACATTCTCATTGTCACTAATTTTGTTTAATAGTTGTTTATTAGCACTTATAGGCATTGTCAGCTGTACCTCTTCTTCAGTAAGTATATCAGACTGTTGTGTGATATTAATGTCATCATCAGACACAGACTTAATTTGCATATGATCAACACTTGTAACAGAATCATTGACGGCGTCATGTTCTGCATTGATTTCTAGTTCTACTTCGACCGCATCGAATTGTTTCGATTTATCACATTTCAAAACATTTTCTGTAACTTCTTGTTCGTCGTCATCACTATTAAGTTCTATTATATCTACGTTGTTACCTTGATTTTCACTTTTTAAATTTTCTTTTACGTGAGCTACTTTTTTAATGTTTTGTTTATCTTCTACTGATGTAGACAACTTGCGCTTTTTGCAAGCTGGAGGACCGTCACTTCCACTTGATCTAGGGCTTAATACTTGAAATGGTAAACGGGCTTGCTTTAATTTTTTCTCCAGCTTCGGAGTTTCGGTAGATGTATTTTTCATTGTATCGTTTACTAAAGCAAACTAATGTTAATTATTAAACTACGTTTAATGTAATCTTAAAAAAAATAATACTAATTTACATTAATTATATATAATATGAACTACTTTTATAAATTTAATAACTATATTTAAAGATAAAAACAAATAATTGGAATAGTAATTGATTGACATTAAATTACAATGATGGCGTTTCCCGGAAAATAAGTTTAACGCGGGAATATTTAGTTTATTATCTCTAATTTAGTGTCTTTAAAATATATTGGTAACGTATTTTATATTTGAAGGTTGGCTAATTCTTACTTTGACAACCAGAAGCAGCTGTAAAACTCTGTGGTTAGAATGGACCGAATTTGATCGAATAGATTAGAAATACTGGAAGTTTTTACAAGTTTTATCGTTTTTATAAGTTCTGACAGATTTGGGGCATTTTGGAAATTGTAATATGCAGTAATGTTAAAACAAAATTATTTGCAATTAATATTTGATTGATTATGACTAAATATATGTTTATAAGAAAGAAAACTTCAACTGTTAAATTAACATAACTACTGTGTTCGAAATTTATTTTAAGCTGCTGTAGGTTATTAGCATTAGCATCTGTTATGATAGACAATTGGAAAGTTAATGCAAATAGATCATATTTGATTATCCTTTTACGTAAAGAAGTTTTGTTTGGATTCGTGAAATAACCAGAATAACATTAAAACGGTATCGTTAAATTTCTAGCAATAAGCCATGGCTCCACGAAGAAAAGGTTCCAAGAATGTTGCTGTGGGTGAAGAAGTTCGTGTTGCTGTCGCTCTTAGTGTACAACAATTTGTATCGAATCCAGAACAGAAGGAATTAGAATTTCCAAGTTCTTTAACAGCTGTTGAACGAGCTTATATTCATGAACTCGTCAAAGAACATGGCCTAAAATCTAAATCTAGGGGAAAAGGTAAAGCAGTACTCTATGTACAGTGTGTTTTTATAACATATTTTTTTAAATAAAGTATTTTGAAACATTTTAGGACTTGATAGATTCCTCACAATCTATAAGCGCGATGGATCTACAATTGTTCAGGCAGACGCAAATTTTACTTTAAGTCAGACATCACGACAAATTATTTTTAATTTATTAAATAAATATCCGCTCTCAATAAAAGAAAAACATGAGCTACTGCCTGCAACTGATCGTGAACGTGCATCAACATATGATGGGAATAATTTGTTATATAGAGAAGCTAAAACAATGGGACGTTTAAATGCAGGCATTCCTCAAGTACCACCAGTTTCAGTTAACGAGGAGTTATTGGAGTTCCGTAAAATTTTGCCAGTCTTTCAGTACAAGAAAGAAATTTTGAAATTAATACAGGCAAATCAAGTAATAATAGTATGCGGTGAAACTGGTTCTGGTAAAACTACCCAAATTCCACAGTTTATTTTAGATGAAGCTAGTGCAACGAATAAACATTGCAGAGTCATCTGCACGCAACCTAGACGTTTATCTGCAATAGCAGTATCAGAAAGAGTTGCTACAGAACGCGGAGAAAAGATCGGGCAAGCTATTGGTTTTCAGATTCGTCTGGAATCTCGCGTGAATCCTAAAACTGTTCTTACATACTGTACCAATGGTGTACTTTTAAGGACGCTTATGGGTGGCGATTCATCACTTGGTATTATTACGCATATTATAATAGATGAAATTCATGAACGCGATAAGTTTTCAGATTATTTATTAATTGTTTTAAGGGAAAGTTTAAGCAAATTTCGCAATTTACGTCTCATATTAATGTCTGCCACTATTGATGCGACAATTTTTACAAATTATTTCAATGGTTGTCCGGTTTTAACCATACCAGGTCGTTTGTACAGTGTCACAGATTATTATTTAGAAGATATTCTCAAAATGACGAAATACACAAATTCTAGCATGAAACGCATGGAAAAAGAATTAAAAAAGAAAAATGAGCAACAAAAGCATTTAGAAAACTGGACAAGTGGTTTTATGTCAACCCCAGCAGAACCGTCCGCCAAAGTTATGTATCAAAAACCAAAAGGAGAACCTATTTTAGGTCAGCATATTGAACCTACACCAGAACGAATTGATTTGGATCCCGAAATGGCAGCTATAATGGATCAATGCCTCACAGATTGTTGGCTTTCAGGCTCCGCTGATTCTTTCGGCCAATTGTTTCATTTAATCTTATCCGAGAATATTTCTGTTGATTATCAACATTCTGGTACTGGTTGCACAGGTCTTATGCTTGCTGCAGGACGTGGAAAGGTAGAAACTGTTGAGCAACTCCTTAATTTAGGTAAACTTGACATATTTATATCTATATATAATTCTTTATTTATATACATTATAAACTAATTAAATTGTACTCAAGGTGCCAATATAAGTATATCATCATCTAATAATTGGACTGCATATGATTGGGCGTTGGAAACAAATCATCAAGAATGCGCAGAACTTATACAGGCATATTCGTCTTCCTCCAGTTTAACAAACCTCTCCAGTATTACACTAGAGGAAAGTTGTCGGGCCTCAAACGCTGATGATAAGCATCTTTTAGACGTTTATTCCCATTCATTTAATCTGGATGACAATGTTGATTATGACCTACTTCTTAGTTTGGTAGTCTTAATCCATACTGCCAAAGCTCCTGGTGCTATTCTAATCTTTTTACCCGGTTATGACGACATCGTACAAATGAGGGAAATGATTAAAGAGGAAGATAAGATGAGCTCTAGCAAGTTCAGAATTTTTACGTTACACAGTAATATGCAGACTGATGACCACAAACTGGTGTTTAAAAAATTAAATGGATTCAGAAAAATTATTTTGTCTACAAATATTGCTGAAACCGCTATCACTATTGACGATGTGGTTTATGTTATTGATTCAGGAAAAGTTAAAGAAATTAGTTTTGATGCTGTATGTTATTTATTTTAATGAATTCATCATATTTTAATGCATATGCATATATTTGAATGAATTCACTGTGTTGTAGGTTGGTGGCACATCCTGCCTTCGCAGTGTTTGGATTTCCAAAGCATGCGCCAAACAACGTGCGGGCCGGGCTGGTCGCACTAGGCCTGGAGAATGTTATCATATGTTCTCTACCATGCGTTACATGGAAAGCATGCAAGAATTTACAACTCCTGATATACTAAGAACTCCATTGCAGGTAGCTAAGTTATAATACAGTACATATACAGTAAGTTGTTAATTTTTTTCCAAATATTTATTTATGTATTCTTTATTAGGAACTATGTTTACACACAAAATTACTAGCACCTGTAAACACAGCCATTGCAGACTTTCTTTCTAAAGCAATAGAACCTCCTGGATCTATGGTAACTCGACAAGCAGTAACTCTCTTAAAAACGATGGGTGCTCTTGATGCTTGGGAAGAATTAACAGAATTGGGATCACATCTGGTTGATATTCCCATTGAACCGAAACTTGCCAAGATGTTATTGTATAGTGTTGTGCTGAAATGTCTTGATCCTATTTTGACAATAGTGTGTTGTCTTGCTTACAAGTATGCTATTGTTTATATGCACAATCCTTTTTATAAATAAAGTAATTTAAATTTCAACACTAATTTTATTTTAGGGATCCATTTGTAATTCCAACACAGCCATCCCAGAAGCGCGCGTTGTCTTTAATCAAGAAACAATTTTCTGCTGACACATTTAGCGATCATATGACATTACTCAGAGCTTTTCAGGTATGTGAAATACATTTTTTTTTTGAATATATAATGATACAATAGTATATCACATACTTTCTTTTTAAATATAGGCATGGCAACAGTCTTCAGGACATGAAAGAAGTTTTTGTGAAAAAAATTTCTTAAGTTCTGCAACGCTTGAACAAATTGTTGTTACCCGTACTCAACTTCTTGGGCAGTTACGAGCTTCCGGGTAAATAAAGGGATATTTCACTTTGTATAGTACAAATGTAATCTTGTTAACAAATTTATTCTTATAGTTTCGTTAGGGCTCGTGGAGCTGGTGATGTTAAAGATCTCAATCTTAATTCGGAGAACTGGGCAGTTGTTAAAGCTGCAATTACTGCAAGTTTATATCCCGCACTTTGTAGAATTGATAGGGAGCATTTAACGCTAAAGACACAGTAATACATAATTATATAATGTTGCATAATTTTTATTGGAACCAAAATATTTAATATAATTGATTGCAGGAAAGACTCGAAGGTGTCATTACATCCTTCTAGTGCTCTTCGTTGTGTTAGAAGCTCAATGCGCTCATCACCGACTTCTGCACATGCTGACACTCTTGTAAGTGCTCCTTCTGATTGGATGGTATATGAAGAGAAGAGTAGAGTCGGTCAATGGTGTTATGCCAAGTGTGTAACAATGGTGACTCCAATTACGGTAAGTTCTACTAGGAGTGATAATCGAATTAATCAATAACGTTCTATATTATTAATATAACGCCATAGGTTGCTCTGTTCGCTGGACCAATACGGCTTCCTAATGCAGCTTTAGTAGATTGTTTTAACCCTGAAGCTAGTAGTGATTCTGACAGTGAATCAGAAGGTGCGTCAAATAGACAACAAAAGTTGGAACAGGAACTTTTAAACCCTAACACCCAAACAGAAGATATAAAATCGAAATCTGTCTTAACAATTGATGATTGGACAGTATTTAAACTTAATACGGATGTTGCACATTATATTTATCAGTTGCGTCAAAAATGGAACGCTCTATTCATTAAACGCATGGTCAATCCATCTAAGATTATGACACAGGTAAAATATGATTAATATATATTATATAAATATATTTGTCTTAATATATAATTTTGTATTGAATAATAGGTTGATGAATCTGTTCTTCGTGCTGTTGTTCAAGTACTTACTGTAGAAGAGCAAGCTTTAGGATTTACCCAACCAGTTGGAATTGGTCAACGACCACGTCCTCTGACTTCAAATTATATGCATTCTAATGCTGAACACTCTTCGGGGTATCGTAAAACATCACATCAGCACGTTCAACCAATATATAAACCTGTACCTGAAACTAGTGGTATTAATACCACAGACTTTGCAAGCTATAATTCAGTTCATAATAGTGCTCCTAATCCGACTGCAATGATGTCAACTATGGAAAAACAATTTGGTAATATTTACACCGGTGAATCTAATATGTTGGATAAGTTAAACACAGGACGTGATGTGGTTGATTTAGTTAACGCACGATTTTTTATTCTGAGAACTTCACTTGATTCATTTGTTGGTGATATTTGGAACTTAAGTTCAAATAATGAAAAGCGTTTCTCGAAAATAATTCAGAATGGAAATAAAGTCATCCTAATTTTCTGTTCTAACAATAACAATACATATTATGGAGCTGCAGAGATGATCGATACCTTGGATAGTTCATCCCAACCCGATAGCAATTCCAAGCCGGTATTTTTCAATGTCAATATTAAAATTAAATGGATTAGCAAAAATAACATTCCATCTCTAGTGACAAGGTATTTTTTTTTCTTTTGTATGATCATTTAGATACTTATACTTTTATATAAAACAATCTTTTTCAGGCATCTATCAAATACGCTGTCACATAATCACCGACTAAATTCTAGTAAGGATGGACAAGAATTAGATACAGTTTGTGGACGAGCTCTTGTCTCTTTGATAATAAATGGAAGACCTAGCTCAGAGTCAGATTCCTCAAATAATGGTCGTCCAATACGTGGGCAAGAGTTTTATCAAAATATGTATTAAAGATTAATCGATATTTTTTTATAGATATTTTTTTATATATATAATTTTAAAACAAGAAATTTTATTCTCGCGTATTTATTAATATAATTTTTGAAATTATTTTATTTCTTAACAGTATTTATTATATTTTGTGATAAAGAGATAAATCTTTTAATGATTATCTTTATTTATAAATTAGTGGTATTTTAGAAAATCAAATAATTTATGTTTTCCTAAGTTTATTTTTATGATGAATATTTTAAGCATTAATATTTTGTTACTAATATGTTGATTAATGATTAAGATGCTTTGAGAAGTTGTAAAGCATAAAGCAAAAATAAATTTGAAGACTGAAAATGTTTGTGTTTTTTTAAATATATATTATTGCAATGATATGCAAATTTATAATTCATCTATTTAATGTACAGTGGTCATTAATATTTGCTAGTAGATGGACTTTGCTCATTGCTCTTGTCAAATGTGATTCGTTTTCCATATTTAGTTAAAATAATTTGAATTAATAGAAATTGAGAATATATTTTTAGTGATTAAAAAATGATTATAAATAATTCAACTGTAGGTAGAATAAGTGTATTATTACGTATTCTGACAAATCCACAGAATAAATTAAGTAATAATATTGTACGAGCATACTGTTCTCCAGGGAAAGTAACAATTGGAAACGTATCTAAAGAGGTATCGGAACCAAAAAACTCTGAATATGTACCTAAAAGATATTGTAAGTAATTTATTTAGTTATTATTAATAAATTAATGAGGAAATTAAATAAGTAAGCAGTAAAAGTAATTTGGAGGTTAGCGTTTTTAACAATTACGATTTATCTTATAAAAATTTGAAAAGAAATTGTTACAAGACAGTCCAAATATACTTAAGATACGAAAATAACAGAAATAGTATTAGGATTAATTTTCTGTTTTAATGTTGTTTAATATAATTATTTCAAAAATATATTATTTGTCAAAAAACAACATAACCTACAAATAAATTACATTGACGTTTGACATTTGCAATAGTAAGTTTTTTTTAAGTATACTAAATTTATTTTTTATATAATAACTACGTTACTTTAGATTTAGGTTGTTATGCAGATCTGATAATTGTCCACAGTGTACCAAATGATTTTTTTTTATTGCAATACAATTATAAATTTATAGAAAGTGAAATATTGTATATATTAAATATTGTATATATTTTTTACAGTCACTATTGATGAAAACGGACAAGTTGATTTATCGCAGAGCACACTTCATCATCTCCGATGGATGATGCAAAAAGATGCCCTAGGGCAAGATGTTTTCTTGTTGGGGCGACCAGGACCTCTTCGAAGACGGGTAGCCATGCAGTATTTGCAACTTACGCAAAGAGAAGTAGAATATGTGTCTTTAAGTCGAGATTCTACTGAAGCTGATCTTAAACAACGTCGTGAAATTAAACAAGGCACAGCGAAATACTTAGACCAGGTATAATTTTAATCGAAGAGATGAATGTCACTTATTGTTGTTTTTATTTCGTATTGTAATCTCTTTTAGAGTGCTGTGAGGGCTGCTGTTGAAGGTCGTGTTTTATTGCTAGATGGTATAGAAAAAGCTGAAAGAAATGTTTTACCTGTTTTGAACAACTTATTAGAAAATAGGGAAATGCATTTGGAAGATGGACGATTTTTAGTACCTGCAGAAAGATATGACAAGTTACTGGAGGTAGCATATCACTATTCAAATGTATTTTATATTCCAAATAATGAAATAAAATAAAATATGTTTTCTTAATTTTTCTTTTAGGAACATGGAGCAAAAGAGTTAGAAAAATGGGGTCTAATTCGAGTTTCTAAAGATTTTAGAGTTGTAGCTTTAGGACTTCCTGTTCCACGATATCGTGGAGCACCATTAGATCCTCCTCTTAGGTCTAGATTTCAAGCAAGGGATATATCACACGAAGGCTTTCAGGTACTGTTATTTAAGCAATAAGTTTTATTATTTAAATTCATGAAATTCGCAATCTTTATGTCAGATATACAGTAAAGTTATGTTACATTCATGTAACTGTTATATCTGTATGTACTACTGAATATTTTTATATATACCTGTACCAATACCAATCACTACATATAGTTACATATGTTGGATCTATTCGTAAACAATCAAAATGATTAGACATCATATAATATATTCTCAACATAAAATAATATGTTCATTTATTCTTAATTAAACGTATGTTTTATAATGTGAATTGTTCGACATACTCCTATTTTGTACGACTACATTTCAAGGGTATTAGTTAATCAAATTATTACATCTTTCTTTTTGTATATTATTGAAATATTATACAACATAAATTTATAATATATATTTATTATGGGCATATTGACAGTCCACATAAAACAAATTAAATGTCGAAGAAAGTTTTAATAGTGAAACTTACACAATAAATCATAAATATTTCCGTGATTGTGAGATATTTATTTTTTTACAACTTAAATATAAATTATCACCATGTTCATTTTAATAATCGTTGACATTAAACTATTAAATTATATTAGATTTATAGATGTTCATATAACTTCTCGCAAAATGTTTATCCGTGCGACGATCAAATACAAGGCAGCCTGACACAGGATGTCACCGAAAACATTGCATGCGAGTAAGTTCGTGAAATAAAACTGAGTGAAACCACAAAATGAAACATTTTATTCTATTGAATAGAATTTTATTGACTAACATTTTTTGGAACTGATATAAATTTCAATGACGAAAGCTACGTCGCAGTATGACCTAGGTTAGTGTTCCATTTATACCAAAATATCTTTAACCTACCTTGAAAATATATATTTTTTAATATTAACACTTTAAATATAGAATTTTATTTATGAAAAAATTATTTACTTTAAAATCTTAGATATTTTTAATTATAAATTGAAAAATAATGTATAGGGATATTTTATTAATTTTATTGTTACATTAAAGTAGAATAATATACAATAAGATTATCAAGAAACTTTTAAATGGCATATAATCTTTTATAATACCAGCAGAGTAATATTTTCGGATCTTTAACAGAATATATACATAGCATGTCATTTATTTTTGAATGATATTACATGTGATAAGAATATTATTTAGAGTTTTAGAGCAGTCGTATGATTATATGGGGATGACTAAAAGAAAAATAAATTCCCACACACGATTTTTAAGAGAATGAACGAAATATTCAGTTACTTATTACACGCCTACTAAAAATAAATATGCAACCCTGTTTTTTTATTTATTTATTTCACGATTATATTTCACTTGGTATCGTGCTTAAACAACTCTCGTTATCATGCAAAAGTCTTCTCGGTGGTAGACTCGGCATGAAGATGTGCAATTGCTTCTTAGCTACCATAGCATTGCATGAGGTTTCAACAATTTGTCTTTGAATTGCATTTTCATAGACACGGTCGTTCATTATATCATCTGGTATCTTCTTCACAGCAACAGTAGCACTAGTTGTTCCAGCGCTGTGCACTGCCATTTCACGTTTTGAGGGAACCTTTTGTAGAAGTGCTGTTTTTCTAG
This sequence comes from Panorpa germanica, assembly GCA_963678705.1. Lineage (NCBI taxonomy): Eukaryota > Metazoa > Arthropoda > Insecta > Mecoptera > Panorpidae > Panorpa > Panorpa germanica. The sequence continues at coordinate 13,831,249 of OY783217.1, forward strand.
GAGTTAATGACTTTGATCGAAAAGGTAAAATTGTGCTAGGATTAGTTGCATTAAAATCGTATATTTGATTTAGAGAACTACGTCTTCGATTTTTTAATAAATCATTTGCTCTAATTTCTTCTAAAGGTTGATTTGGTGGTTCTTCGACTTCAAACAATTGTGGTTTTATATTAATTTTATAATGTTGTACGCTTGAAGCACGTTTTTTTGTCACCAATTTTGTAGGTAATCCAATGTGTTCTTCAATTGTAATTTTCTTAAATTTTTTTTCTTCAGTTCCACATTTGCCAGCTAAGTCCAACCATTGCAGAACTCGATCTGATAAAGGATTTTTCATAAAATTATCATTTTTGAATAATGTACTTTGTAAATTTACTTCTACTAAATCAAATTCACAAGTAGGATACGTATTTTGATGTTTCAAACAAGATTTTATATTTATTTGATTATTCTCAGTAGGATTTTCTATGCTGTGGTTTTCAGTTTCTATATTTTTTTCAGTTTCAAAGCCTTTCGTGTCAAATGCTCCATAGATACTATTTTCATTTTTGCCATAGCTGAATTCGCTTGATTTGTCATCTGAAATTTCTATATATTCTCGCGTGTGTCTTCGAAGTTTATTATTACTTTTACTGTTTGAAATCAAAAGTATGTTTTCTTGAGAATTTCTTGAACCATTTGGAATGCTCGGCGAAAACATTTTTCTTGGCGTTACTGAAATATAGATCACTATAATGACATGTATTTTGACGAATACGTTGAAAGTTGTTTAATAAAGATACGCTACAATACCTCGTGTTGTTTTCTTTAGTGGAAGACCACCTGCAAGTGGATCATCCGGTCCCAAGACCACGTGCCGGAAACTTCCACACCACACAGCTCGTGGAAATAATGGACGCGTCGAACTCTCCCAGCGTGCACGCATTGAATTTAATCTTATAAAGTCATGTGTGTCATATCAGCAGTGAGTTGTAAAAGGCCTGCATAGAGTAAAAACATTTATTAAAATATTACATAATTAATAACGTCTTTTAAGGTGTACTTAAATATTTCAAGCTGTTTCGGGTAATATTCTCTAATCTTATTTGTTGGGTTTTAGTTTTACCATGTAGTGCGGAACGAATTACATTTATTATTTTCTTTTCAATGCGACATCCAAGTTATCAAGTAAAACGAATGTTTCCCATCCCATTTAACAATATACGGCTACAGCGCCTGGATTTATACCACCCGATATGCGAGTAGTCACGCGATATTGCTGTATCCGCTTGCTAATTGCGGTAGTGCTTCTATATTATTGTGTGCTGATTGTTTATATAAGTCATTATTAATTAACAGTCTGTGTTATAATGCACTTCAAATAAACAAGTGTATATAATAATAGTTTCTGTTTTTATAGATTTTGTTATGAATGCTTGAATTTCTTTATATATTCATACGTTACCACAAATAAAATTCTTTTATTTACGTAGTATAAATCGATTTGTTTTATTATTTTTATCGTGTACACATGATATGTATAATTTGGGACTTTGAGAAAAATATCCAGATCCTGAGAAACTGATTCTACTTCTTGTCGTTTTTGTTACCAATATAATAACTGCTGTATGAATCTTTGCTCAAAAGTTTACATTAAAATTTCAACTGAGTAACATGAGTAATTCATTATTTAATAGCAAAAATAAATAGTCTAAAATAATAAAATAAAAAATCAGGTAACAAATCTTTATGTTAATAATGTTGCCGTTTCATAATATGCAGGGGAAATAATTAAAAGAAATATCTGTTTTACATATAAGTAACACTCGTAAAAACCATATAATTAACATAATTTCATTAAGTGAATATTTAAAACTGTAAGAAATGTATTTAATTAATATTCATACTTCAATTTAATTGCCATGCTATAATATAAAGGGGAAATTTAAGCAATTTATAATAATTACAGTATTTTAAATATATAGTAGTAGTAGAAGAAAGTATCATTAAAATTAAAACTTTAATAGAGAAATGCCTTTTTGAAAATTAATTAGAAGTTATGATTATCACTTAATGTTACTAGTTATGCCGTGTTATAGCAGGTAGGCGTAATTAAATTTTAGTGGTTTCGATCTTATGGTAAAAGTAAAATATTTTCAATAAGTTAGTAAGTACAAACTTATTGAAATTAAATTATAATATAATATGAACAAATTAATGCAATATAAATGTTAGAATTTCTAATTATTTGTCACCTTTAAATAAATTCTTCGTTTTCAGCAATAGCACTTCCCATGGCGATATAATATTCGTTGTCGCAGGTTATATGACATTAATTTGATGCACCACTTTTAGTTACTTTTTCGTAAACATAACTTTCTTTATAAATTAAAAGTTTTTGGCGTCGTACCGTACTGTCACGGGTCTCCACGCTCTACTGAAGACTGACGTCGGCGTCGTACTAAGTCTGAATGTTTCTGACCTCTTCCATGACGTCCTGGAAACCCTAACAATATCGTATTTGATTTAGGTACAATATTAGACAGAATAAAATTATAGACAAAAGTAATATTCATTTATATAAATGAACTAAAAGTTTAACGATTATCTTATTTTTCTACTACTGGATGTATTTAAAAAAAATATGCAAATTCAATATTTTAACTTGAATAATAATAATAATATTTATTATTATTATTAAAATATGTAATGTATATTTTATTTATCATTATGAGAATTTTAAATGCTTTTTTATTTACCTTTACTTTTATTAATTCTTCTTAGGAGTTTTCTATCTAACTTCTTGCTAGAAGCGTCTGCCAATTATATTTAGAAGTTAATATATAGGGTCTTTCAACAAAAGCGGTCATTTTTCTATTAGACCACAATATTGCGGTGACATTTGGCAGATATTGTGTTTCATTACTAAGCTCAGAGTTTGTACTTTATTTTAAAATAAAAATATCAGGACTTTTCACAGAAATAATGCGTTTTTCTATTGATTTAAAATGACTGCCATATTAATATATTTTGAAGTTACTACAAGGTGATTAATATCGATTATTCAGATCATTAGTAAGACATCTTCGAATAATTACTTTTGAAATAATAATAATGGTATAATTGGGTAATGATTCATCAGTTAATCTCATTATCTCCAGCTTTCAGTTCGCCACTCGATACATCGATAAACTGTTATCAGAAGCCTGAACTACGCCGGGTAGTTAGAACTAACTAGTAATAATATAAATAATGTATAGATCTATACAATCATGTTTGAAAGACTTTTATATAAAATCCAAGGTCAACGAAACTAAAACTGATTTATCGAAATCAAATAAACTTTTTCATAAAGAAAAGCAATTTCTGTAACTTATAAAGTAAAGGAATAGAAATCAAATAAACAAATGTAACCTTATTCATTGTTTATGTGTCAAACGGCGGAACTAACCTCCGTGTTAACGATTGTGACTTGTGATTAATAAATTATAATTTTATCAAAAAGGAAATAGATACAAACGGTGACAGTAGCGTAACCGAAGGAATCAATGGGCTTGTGTCCTCATTATTTAGTGGTCGATTTTTCAATTGTTGATTGAAATTGATGTTAATAAATGTGTATTGGCGTGTCTATTTTATTAAATATCTAAATGTTGACGGAGATATAGCAATTAAAAGTTTGAATTGTAGTTTTAGCGCTAGAAATGGTCGGCCATATTAGTATGACGTGAAATGCATTTTAACGTCAGTTATTTGTTGAGTAGGTCAGTGCTGTGGTAATGTTTTGTAGCTGTTGGTAGTCAAATAATTAAGTCAAGTCAAAGAATAATAAGTTTTTATTTTATTTAACCCGGCTAAGACAGACATAATATTGAAATTTGATTGTTCCTTGAAATAGCTGTAAATATTATTTGATATTTAAATACATATAGCAGTAACCTTACACAAGGATTGTTATGTCACATGCACTTGGAATGTGTACAACGTTGAATCCCTTTAATAATAAGAGACAAAATGACTTTTTTAATTGTTAATATCTTCTAACATATAAGGAGTTATTAAAAAATAATTGAACATTTGAGGTTCTACTAACCCACTTTATTAATATATAGTACACTTTTATAGAAATTAAGACATAGGACACAAGCTTCCTAAAAAATAATTGTGATCAAAAAATGTTACATAAAATATTACATAATATCGTAACAATATTGTACCGTTCTATTCTAATACTTTTACTATTACCACGAAAGTAAATAATTGTTTCCCTTCTATATTAATTTAATTAATGCTGTTTTTCTAGTAATAACTTCCCTTCCTTCACCAAGTTGTACATAGTAACGCCGCTGAACAAGCTGAACTAGAAAACATTATTTTGATTAACATAGACTCTGATTTATTAACGTGTCAATTCAAGTCCACGCTAATGACGAAATGATTGACGTGTATCTATTTAGTGTCGTCTGTTAGTGTTTTGCAAGTAGAAATTACATTATCATGCAAAATACAAAAGACGCATTAATGCTGATTTGAAATAGTGTCGATATGACATTTCGCAATTAATTAGATATTGCTTTATTAACATAACTAATAAAATAATTGAAGGTTTTCAAACATTCACAAAATAAATTTTGTTTGCAAAGTTTCGGGTCTGTATCAAAAATTTATTTTGTGGTGCTCTATCAAACATATACCAACGTTTTATATTATACATTTTATATTATGTTAACTTTTTTTAAACTTATTATTTTGGGAATATTTGTTTAGGATGAGGTTTCAGTTGTTGTCTGGTATTGTTATTCATTTTAAGTATGTGAAATTTTCCTAAATATCGTATATAAGACGGATATTAATGCGGAATCGAGATCTAATATAAAAAGGGCAACACCAAATGATGTTATTAATAAAAATAATGTAGATTCAATCGGTAATAAGCGTGTGCGCCTATAAAATCGTTGAAATTACAAAACTTTTTATTTCTAATTGGAATTATGATTTTTTTTATGTATGCATACATGTACTCAAGGACTAAAATGTGTATTTTTTCTTTTAATAAAAATATGGATGAAATTTGTAAATATATTTTGTAGGATTTATATATATTATAGATTTTCATAATTTTTTACACTGGAACGTGTAAATCAAGTTTTGGGTGTATACTCTTTACAAATACATATATGTAGGCGCTTGAAATTCAGTCGCTTCGTGCCCTAAACGTTTGTTTCACTTATTTATTCGTTATTGGGGGGCCTGGCTATAAAAGATCCTTCAAAGTCTAGTGTCGGCACTGTATTTATCCGCTCTCAGCAGCGTTAGAAAGAGAAAGAGTGCATGCGCATGACGTATTTGGCTTAGTAATTATAAGTAACACGCACATTATACTAGCCTAAAATCTTCTTTTTATATTCTATAAAAAAGTTTTGTTTTCACATTGGAAATTAATGAACATGTTTCATGTTCATGTTAAAAATATTTCGCACATCTTTTTCAATTACTGTCTACGAAATAAATTATCATAATTATTCATAGCTTCGCTATATTTAGAGCTTCTGATTCATTTGCTTTAATGTTGCTAGTTAAACCAAAGCTTCTCAAATAGTTTAAGAACTTTATAATCAATTATTTAAAAATATGTTTATTCTACAGCAAGTGAGATACATAAAAATTATAAAAATAATAATCAGTCCTTTTTAAAAGCGGATTTATTAAATTTTTATTTAAGTATATATCTATTGGTTTTTTTATTTTATTTTTTATTTCAAAAGTTGATGAGGGTATACCTATTTAAAATTTTAATTTCTGTTTGTCGCTCAATTTTTAGTTATATTTTTACGTCACACGACGATATTTTGTTTTCTAATTTTTTTCTAACGTTTTCTAATTTTTGGGGCAAATTTTTACCAAATTTTTAGCCAAATCGGTTCAGTCAAGTGATGCGCTTACCAAACGAACAGAAGTTAATATAATAATGAAAATGTGAAAACTAATTTGGGACAAAAAGAGTGAATTTTTATATACTTCTCAATTGTTACACGGTTATACAAACCACGTTTGACTAAACAAATTTATTCAATTTACGAAACGGTTGAGGATTCTACATAAATACCATTTTACAAACAACAAAACTTTTCAGAATTTTGATTAACAACTCTAAACTAACTAAAACTCTGGAAACAACATTAAAATCTAATGAGGGTTTCACATGCGAACTATTTTCAACTTTGCTACAAAAATTCTTTAAACGTTTCAGCAAATATTCTATTTCAGTGGTGTCCAAACTTCTCTTAACGTATCGGGTGATTTTTTAAGAATGGGCTTGTGTCCTCGTTTTTTAGTGGTCGATTTTTCAATTGTTGATTGAAATTAATGTTAATAAATGTGTATTGGCGTGTCTATTTTATTAAATATCTAAATATTGACGGACATATAGCAATTAAAAATTTGAATTGTAGTTTTAGCGCTAGAGATGGTCGGCCATTTGTATGACGTGAAATGCATTTTATACGTCAGTTATTTGTTGATTAGGTCAGTGCTGTGGAAATGTTTTGTAGCTGTTGGTAGTCAAATAATCAAGTTAAGTCAAAGAATAATAAGTTTTTATTTTATTTAACCCTGCTAAGGCAGACATTATATTTAAATTTTATTATTCCTTGAAATAGCTGTAAATAATATTTGATATTTTGATGTATAAATACACAACCTTACACAAGGATTGTGATGTCAGATGCACTTGGAATGTATACAACATTGAATCCTTTTAATAATTAAATAGACAAAATGACTTTTTTAATTGTTAATATCTCTTAACATAATAAGGAGTTATTAAAAAATAATTGAACATTTGAGGTTCTAGTAACCCACTTTATCAATATATAGTACACTTTTATAGAAATTAAGACATAGGACACAAGCCCATTAAAGGAATTTACATAATAAAAATATTTCACCGACAACGCTCGGTGTGGTAAATGTATGTACGGTATTTGTTATTGAAATTTATTGGAAATATGTATCGGTTATGTACACAAAAGGCGAACACATCGATACTAACAATTTGATTTTAAAATTGGATGAATTACTTCACTGGCCCATAGGTACGTTACGTTGATTAGCTCTGACATACGCTCTAAGCGGTTTTTTTGAGTCGCAGATAAACTAATCGGTACTATCACTAACCATTGTGACCTCTTTATTGATTTAAGCTTCAACGCAATTTTTTTTATTAACTTTAGGAGCAATTAAACCGGTTGTCCTTCAAAGCACCAGGTATACCATCAGGAGCTTTAAGTTCCTTGTTGTCAGCTGCTACAGCATTGGTAGCTCCAGAGGCTTACGCATTAGGACTTCCAGATTTTCCGCTTGATAATCTAGAACTAGCTGCTGCCTTACTGGTAAACATACATTTATATTATTATTATTATTTAACACAAATATTTTACAATATCCCTTTCTCTATAGAAATTTTATGGAAAATAATGTGCCAACGATTTTTTTTGCTACTACAGGAAAACAATACAAGTCTTTCTCTAAATGACGTAATATATCGACTGTATCCATATCGATCATTTTTGCCAAAGGAAAGAATAGAGTCTGTTGTTTCTTTACTTAGAAAATTTGAAATAGAATCTCGTACAGAACAATTTAGAAAAATTATTTCGGTAAATCCTGGTGTTGATAAAACAACAGCTCGAGTAGTTATAAATACTGGAGGAAGAGAAAAACAAATAATAGTTCAAAGTGGAGATCTTACCTCCAAAAAACATTGTGCAGATACCAAATATGTTAATACAGAATACCAAAGTCAATTACTCACTGATATCATGCAGAGCCATGCTGTTGGAGACTTCTGTTTAATTGGTAAGTTCGCCTTCAGCCATTTATTGATTTATTTGTCTGTCTTTTCTTTATTTTTCATCCTCTTCTATCTCGTTTATTCATTTTCCTTATATTCTTCTTTATTCTCTATATCGAAATCTATGTAGTTTCCTAAAAGTTTCTAATTTGTAGGCCCGAAGGGAAGTGGAAAAAGTGCAATTGTTGATCAGTTAGCAAATATATTAAACATGTACGTAGAACCAATTGTATTATATCAAGATATGACTTCAAGAGATCTGATGCAACAAAGAACAACCCAATCAAATGGTGACACAGCATGGAAAAATTCTGCTCTTGTTAGTGCTGCATTGAAAGGTCAAATTGCAGTATTGGATGGAATTCATAGAGTACATCCTAGTACATTATCAGTTCTACATAGGTTAGTGTTCTATTTATAGCAATAAACTTTCGTAAGATTCAGTCAATTTATGCTATTTTTGTAAATAGATTGGTACATGAACGAGAACTTCAGCTGTACGATGGGAAAAGACTTTTAAGACATGATCGTTATGATGATCTCATAGCTAACGAGGGTTTTACAGTAGAAAAGTTAACAGAAAGTGGTGTTTTACGAATTCATCCTTCATTTAGAATAATTGCCCTTGCAGAACCACCAGGAATAGCACCAAATCACTGGCTGTCTCCAGAAATGTTAAGCTTATTTATGTTCCATGAAGTTAGAAATTTAAGTAAAGACGAGGAAATGTTTATCATTAATAAGATGGTAAGTTGATGCAATAATGAATGAAGATCAATTCATTGTTATAGTAAAGCATTAATTTATCTTATTTTCAGTATGGAACAATATCAAAACCACTTTTATCAATAATTCATTTAGCGCATCATTTACGAAACTCAGAGGACGTAACATTAAAAAATTTATCCGGATCTTTATCTACGCGGCAACTTCTTCGAATTGCAAATCGTATGCATCGGTATCCAACGGATTCGGCATACGAAACAATTCATAGAACATTTCTTAGTAAATTTCTTCCTAATATACCTCGAACTGCTCTAGAGAACACATTAAAACAATTACATATAGAACCAGAAACTAAAGGTTTATCCTTATTTACCTCTAGAACTACTTGCGAAGTTAAAGATGGAATAGTAACAATTGGAAAAACACAAACTCCTGTGTATAAAACGACTGCTCTAACAAAAGTACCTGATATATTATTTTATGATGTGCCGCAACATATAGAATTATTAGAATGGCTTCTTCAAGATTTTCTCATAGGTAGCCACTTGTTGTTAGTTGGTAATCAAGGTGTTGGTAAAAATAAAATAACTGATCGTTTATTACAATTGCTAAATCGGCCAAGAGAATATATTCAGCTTCATCGAGATACTACAGTTCAAACTCTAACGCTCCAGCCAACTGTGGTGGATGGTAAAGTAGTGCATGAAGATTCTCCTCTTGTAAAGGCTGCGACTTTAGGTCATGTTTTAGTAGTTGATGAAGCCGACAAGGCACCCACTCATGTTACATGCATATTGAAAACATTGGTGGAAAATGGCGAAATGATTTTAAGTGATGGCAGAAGAATTGTTCCACAAGATTTTAAATCTGATGGTGAAGTTTTTGGAGAACTGATAAGAATACATCCAGATTTTAGAATGATTGTTTTAGCAAATCGACCTGGATTTCCTTTCTTAGGAAACGATTTTTTCGGAGCATTAGGTCTGTCTTAATATTTTACTTATTGAATGCTGTTAAATGAATAATATAATTATAAACTATTCCAACATTCCAGGTGATCTTTTTAGTTGCCATTCTGTCGATAATCCATCACGTGATTCTGAAATATCTTTGTTATCATCATATGGACCTAATGTTCCAATGGCTACATTGCATAGTTTAGTAGATGCTTTTTCTGAACTTCGAGATATGGCGGATAGAGGAGCTCTATCATATCCTTATTCCACAAGGGAAGTTGTCAGCATTGTTAAACATTTGGAGGTAATCTTTTTATTATAATTTATGATAATACATTAATTATTCGACCTATTATTATGTGGTACAGCATGAAAACTAAAACATTATAAAATCTAAATTATTTTATTTTGTATGATAATTTTAGAAATATCCAGAAGAAAGTATTTCGGATGTAGTTGGTAATGTTTTAGATTTTGACTACTATTCCGGAGAAGCTCTGGATACGGTAACAACAGTTTTAAGAAAGCACGGTTTGCCAGTTGAAACAGCAACCGAATGGGGATTGGCCCGAAGAAAAAAAGATATACAAATAACCGTAGAAAGGAAAAGCGGGTATGAAGTTATATTATTATATCATCTGTACAAATTCAAATTTTGTTATACATATATAAATATATTACATGTATTTAATGTAGTTTAGATGTATCGGGACCAAAACATGGAAAAGAGGATCCTAAGAATGATCCCCATGTGGGTGGTAATACATGGGCTGGCGGTACTGGGGGTCGTGATACTGCAGGTCTAGGTGGTAAAGGAGGTCCTTATAGACTTGACAAAGGGCACAAAGTACATCAGGTGATAAATTATTTTTAATGAATTGAATTATTTACATCTGAATTACACTTACAAAATTGTATAACTAACTACAGCTGTCTGATGCTGAGAAAAATGATATTCCAGAGAGTGTTAAAAAAGCAGCTCGGGAAATGAATAGACAAGCTTTTGAAAAACGTTTACAAGAAATAAAAATGAGTGAATATGATGCTGATCTTTATATGCAATACTCTGGAGCTGTACAAAAACAAGTAAATAATAAGTACAAATATTTTTTCCAAACACATTTTATTTACGTTGTGTTTTAATAATATATAACTTTTAGGTTCAATCTTTGAGAGTCATTTTAAGTTCTCTTCAAGCTAAAAGTAAAGAAAGGCAGTGGCTGAAACATCAGACATCAGGAGAACTTGACGATGGCAAACTAATTGAAGGTAAATATATTTGTTCCAATATTTTGATATAAGATTAAATTATACCAATATTATCATTTTAGGTATAACAGGTGAACGAAGCATTTATAGACGTAGAGGAGAGCAAGATCCCGAACCAGGAGCACCACAATTGAAGCCTAAACGTTTAAAATTAGTTGTAGATGTATCTGGCAGTATGTACAGGTAAAAATAAATTTTAATAAGTTTATAGAAAATGTGTTATTACTGGTATTATCATTTGTTGATTGAATTTAGATTTAACGGCTATGATGGAAGATTGGACCGTGAGCTTGAAGCTGTTGTTTTAGTAATGGAAGCATTTGAAGGTCATGAAGATAGATTCCAGTACGACATTGTAGGCCACAGTGGCGAAACAAAATGTGTAGAATTTGTAAATCACAAACGCCCCCCAAAAAATGAAAAAATGCGTTTGGAGACTATTAGGGTATTGTTGTCATAAGAGTTACTGTTACGAAATATATTTATAAAGGAATATAACATTTATATATTTTTATATCAGATGATGCATGCTCACTCACAATTTTGTTGGTCTGGAGATCAAACAGTAGAAGCAACTGCAGATGCTATTGAAAAAATTTCTAAAGAGGAATCTGATGAAGCTATTGTAGTAGTATTAAGTGATGCAAATTTACGTCGGTATGGAATTCCTGCTGAACTTTTGTCTAAGGAATTGACTAAAAATCCACAAGTTCAAGCTTATGCAGTATTTATTGGCAGTTTAGGAGCTGAAGCAGAAAAGTACTGTTTTGTAATAATATATCCATGATACTGTTAAATGAGTTATTAACTTTTTTTCTTTTTAGGCTAGCCAAAGAGCTTCCTGCTGGTCGCGGTTTCATATGCATGGATGTCGCTGAATTACCACAAATATTACAACAAATATTTACATCGTCAATGTTAAGTAGTCAATAATTCCGGCAAAAGACGTTTACGCTGTATTTGCGAAAAAAAAAATTTCAAAACGTATTTGCTAAATAAATGTTTGACATATTTTTTAAATATGAAACAAGGATTACTAGAATATAAAATTTTAAAGTACATATCATTGTACAATGTAAATAAAACAATAGTTTAAAAAACATTGGTGTATATGATCCAAGTTAATAGCTATACATAATTAATGGCTTTAATAAAGAGTAATTCATTTTAAATCTATGTATCCATTTTGATTTATTTTTTTGAGTTAGTTTCTTAGCAAGGTAATCTACATGCCAGTAAAGTATTTCTATTTCTGTTATTGTGCTAAACAACGTTTAGCCCGAAAACTTCAGGTAATGAAGTAATAAACATTAATGTAATATAAATATTTAATGATTATGGTATATTTATTTTATACGAAAGCTGGCATATCAATTGGAAATTCTATTAAGTTTAATACGTTCTAATACTTCAGAAACTGTTACTATTTATATTTTTTAGAACCATTACTCTGATTTAAAATGTTTCATTTCTATGACAACAATATTTAAAAGTATTAAACAATATTTAAAGGCTGCATGTAAAATCTTTAAATATCTCGTTCATGAATAATCGCCATCTTGATTTCATTGTTGTTTTTCTGATTCTTTCATGTTGTCGACTAGTGGTTCTCCTCACGAAGTTATCCGAAATCTGTCGAAGCGTCAGTTAAGATACGGGATTTGACTGAATCAGCCATTTTACTCGGGGAGTGAACTGTTCATATAAAAATTATTAATTTATTTAGTGTACGGTCTATAATTTGAATTAGTGCTAATTGAGTTTTGTTGATTAGACTCTAATGGCTTGCTTAAATACTTTAAAATTAGAAATTAAAACTTTAGAAAGATTTTTCCCCAAAAATCATGAGCGTTTCCAAATCATGTCAGCAAGTGTAGATGAACTGAGTTGTAAATTCGTAGGAAAGAACGGAAGAAAATATGAAATACATGCTAACATTACGGTAAGTAAATATGTATTTCTTAAACATTGCTATTTTAAATTTGTTTTTTTAATGTATAGTAGTGCAATTCAATATGTTCTTGTTACAAACAAAGAGTTGTTTTCTATTGCGAATCAGCAGCTAGAACTGACGGCCCATAAATAACTGTATAAAACTCGCCCTTAGCGATTTGTGAAAAATCTTAAGAGATTTGTTTGGGAAATTCGTTCCCATTTAAGATTTTTATTTCCCGAGTCACATTAAATATTATCCTGACAAATTAAAAAATATTGTATAAAAAATTGAATAAATATGTGTTTCCAAATTTTCTACGTGATAAGAAACAGTATCTGTTTGCTTTTTTATCACAAACGTCTGACGTTCATAAACAAAACAATATAGCTTTGTTACATGTTTTATAATTTTTTTCTTAATGTATCAAAGTAATTAAGCTAAGGGAAACAGTTGTTTTTCTAACTAATTTATTATATATAATAATGCAATTAATTGTTTTCAAAATGGATACAGCCTTGAAGTTGAAAATTACAAGCAGGTGAATTTTCACGTGTCGCCCCTTTAGAGATACTTTAAACAATTATTTTACCTTGGATCCTATTTAAGATAAATTTAAAAATGAATAGTTTTACTATCATAAGATGTAATTAAGTTTTTTGTTTTTGTTATTAAATAGTATTTTTTTCTTGCAAAAATAGGAGACCTATCCTGCCACACCACCTGTATGGTTTGCTGAAAGTGAGGAAACTAGTGTCACGAATGCAATTCAGATATTAAGCAACACCCAGGGCAGGGATAATCATGTCATTAATCAGGTAAATCTATCATCGAACACTATATTCCTTATTTTATTCTAATACGCATGATTTATTTTATATTGTTTTGGTAAAGGACAAGTTGATTAATTGATAAATTTATTATAAATATAACAAATCAATGTTTTTACTATAAAGTGTAGGCTGATTGATTTTTTACTAGTATTGTTCACAATATGTTATTATCTATAACGTCAGATATTTGTAAACAATTTCTAGGATATAAATAACATATAATAGTTTAGTAGAAAATCATATTTTTCATAAATAATTTTACTTAATATAAATACAGAATATTATATAGAGTATCGAGAGAAATATATAGAGGCGAGAATAATGCATGCTTCTTGGTGATTCTTATTCTTATTTATTTTTACAAAATCATATTTTGAAAAAAATATTTTATGGTAGTGCTATTTACATGCATTAAATTCTAAACAATAATTATAATAAAATTGAAAAGTGAGTGTCATTTACACCTAATTAATATTATTTGTTTGACAAATTATAATTCCAGATGGCGAGTTATTTAGTAAACAATAATGTATTTTACTTTATTCTAATGATTAACCAAACTGCTCCATATGTGATTCAATGTCATGTATTTATTATCATTTTATAAGTTCACATGATAAGAATTTATTGATTGAATTATGCTTTACGTGTGTAATAATTATGTAAACAGGACTTAAATAGTATTTATTTGCATGTTTTATTAGTAAATAGACTAGGCAGAAGACTTCAGTTATCGCTTGTTAAGCTTTTAAGACCTAAAACATTTATGTAGCTTCTACTTTGTCTACTGCGAATTTATTGCAGGAAATATTATTAACTTCACCCACACTAATGATTTTTTCTACTTATAAAAATTTTGACTTCGTTTTACATATTTTTTTTTGATTTAACGGTAGTCATGACGGTAGTTTTAACAATAAAACACAAGACTACTTTACTAATTTAAAGAGAAAGTGCAAAACAAGTGCAACATTTTTTTTGTTAAATAAAAGACGCCGTAAGGCTCTGCGTTTTATTCGTTTCGCGGATGCTTAGTGAAATATACTAGATTTCATTGTATTTAAATATATCTTCCCAAGCACAAATCAACAATTCCAAATACCAATTGACACTTAATTGAAATTGTGAGCTGGCGACGCAGTCAATATTTATTCACCGTAAGTTGTGTTAGCTTTGGAAACTAGAATTAAGAATTTTTTTTTCAATTTTTAGATACTTTTCATTTATTTAACACGTTCACGACGTCGTGATCCACCGTCTACGATCGTCGGTCTAGTCTCATATATTTTCCCAACGAAAAAACCCAGTTTCTATAGGTGACGCTCAAAATTGTGGTTACGACTACAGGAAAGTTGTATTTTTGCACGTGCGACCGGTGACTACCTGATACAGAGTTATGTTAGGTAAAAGAAATGACAATTTATTGGCTGTTATATTAACAGGAATACTGTGACTTTAAGTAGTTTTAGGATGGGAAATTATATTAAAACACGAAAATACTTTCAAAATATTTTATTCAAAAAATATAAAGATGAATGGTGGTACATACCGGTTACTGAGCTACACGGATTAGAACATTAATAATTTCATTTAAACAATTAGTATATCATTAGCATTCACAGACATTTCAAAAAATTCCTAAATGTGGAAAGAAACATAAAAAGATATTTTATTTACAACTTTATTAAATATTTGCAGGTCGGCATACTCGTGCGAGAGCTCTGTCGGTTACATCATGTTGCAGAACCGCCCGATTTAGATAATTTAACACTACCACTAGTTCTTCCTCCACCGCCAATCCATCACCCAGAACCTATGGACTCCGAACTTGAAGATGCTTTAGATGAAGACGAAGCTGAGAGTGATATGGAAGAAGATCTTCATCTCGAAATGGAAGATACAGCGCGAACAAATAAGGTGAAAGAGAAATTTATTTGCAAGAAAATATATTTTAGTAAGAACCTTAGTTCGGTAATAGTTATCTTGTTGTATTAAATTGAGACTGTGATTTAAAAGAATGGATAAAAGATGGTGGTAGTTGAGTTGATTCCTTAATCTATTGCTCTTCAAGGAATTAATTTATTCATTTTTACCAGAAGGATGAAATGGGTGTGGAGCACTTAGCAACTTTAGAGAGACTAAGACAAAACCAGAGACAAGACTATCTAAAGGTAAGCGATTTTAATTTTTTTTTAATTTTAAGTCATAAACGAATCATAATTTTGAACATTGAAATTTATTTGTCGTGAATGCCAGCAGGGATCCGTATCCGGCTCTGTACAGGCCACTGACAGATTAATGAAAGAATTGAGAGATATATACCGGTCAGATTCATTCAAAAGTAACATGTATTCGATAGAACTTGTTAACGATTCCATATATGAGTGGAATATAAGATTGATGTCTGTTGATCCCGATAGTCCTTTACATAACGATCTACTTATGCTTAAAGAAAAAGAAGGCAAAGACTCTATTTTATTGAATATAATTTTCAAAGAGACTTATCCATTTGAACCGCCATTTGTTCGTGTAGTCCATCCAATTATTTCAGGTAATTACTTGTAATTAAATTAATGAATTTATATTGTACTATAAAGGTATATGTTTCAGGTGGTTACGTATTAGTGGGTGGGGCCATTTGCATGGAATTGCTTACAAAGCAAGGATGGTCCAGCGCTTATACTGTAGAGGCTGTAATAATGCAGATAGCCGCTACTCTTGTTAAAGGAAAGGCCCGTATACAGTTCGGGGCGGCTAAAGTCGTTAGCCAGGGACAATACAGCTTGGCGCGAGCACAACAGAGCTTCAAGTCACTTGTCCAGATCCATGAAAAGAATGGTGACGTTTTATATTGTTACAATTAAGACTACGTATCGTGATTGCAATCAGGGTTCTCTCACACTGAAACCGTCTGTTTATGACCTACATTCGTTTTAGTAGGGTGTAGCAGCATTAGCACACTTCATCATGAGAGGAAGATTATACTGTAATGTTTATCAATACGCCTTACTACAGTAGAAGTATATATTTAATATGTCGTGATGGTATCCATCATGTAGTTTTATTCGCAGTCGTGAATATCCGCAATACGTTTGGATCCATGCATCTTCGTACAGAATGATCGCGGTGTTGTTTTTTTTTGTAATTATAAATTTATGGACCGGTGCGAGAGGAAATATACAGATATATAATACGCACTTTTGTTACCCACAATACAGTGGTGCATTGATAACCATTAAAGCAGAAGCTTCATTCCTTGAGTATACTAGTGCGATCAATTCTTCTGAAAAAGTTGGCATCGCTAGTAATCAGTTACAACGTGAGAGAACCCTTATTCTAATTGTTATATTTGAAATATATGAATGTTATTTACTTTTATTTGCAGGTTGGTTCACTCCTCCCAAAGAAGATGGCTAAATTATAGTGTATATATTGACTCCAAAATTAATTCGTGTCAAAAAAAAAAATAAAAGTAAAAGTAAAAAAAAAAATATATAAAATAAATTAAAAATAATTAAAAACATAATTTCATACCATTAAAAACAACTTGCAAAAAATGGACAAAATAAAGCAAAAGTGACACCTTTTGTTAAATGCATATATAATAATATAATCATTGTATTTGAACATCCTTGACGAGAAAATTTGCGGCTCTCCGCATATTGAATACAGCTGTAATATATTTAATATTATTAAAACTTATGTGAATGTGTGTACTCGATATTCGATAGAGTAAATATTCCTAAATATTTCAGTATTTTTAAAACGATCTAATATTTATGGTTTAAATAATGCTTTCATATTTGGAATACGAAATATTAGTATAATTATTATTACGAACTAAATGAAATGATTAGTAGGTTATATTTAGTGAAACATAAAAATCGGAAACTTTTTATATATTTTAGTTTCTTTATGGATTTGATGATTCTAAAAAAAAAATAAAGGACATTTTCCGTTCACTTAAGTTTAAGAGTTACAAATAAACATAATGTTAATTTTTGTGCAGTTGAAAAAAACTAATTAAAAATATTTGTATATAAATCAAGCTCTAGTATTATTTTAATATGTTTTTATTAAATCCTGTCCCATTTAGCAATAAACGATAGTATTTATGGTTACTTAAAAATTGTGAACATATTGAACGTTCTTTAAATTTGATTTATATAATGATGATATTTCAGCAAAAACATGATCCTGCGTATAAAAAGTTCTTAAGATCTATTACACTGGTACAGATTTGAGACCTATGACTTCTTAAGTAGGGCTTAATTCTCTCTCATAAACGTACTTTAGTATTTGAATGCATTGATAAACATTAAAGTGAAAACTTCATCGCGTAAAAGTATAAACAACAGAATACACTACTAAAAAGAAGTGTAGTAGTGCAAGTAGTCTATTCCAGTATAAGAGAGAAGCGTTAAAATTGATATTTTATTATTTTAAAAAAATATTTCTGTGGCTGATATGTCATTTATTAGAAAATATATTTTTGTTACATTAATTTTATATAATTTGTTGAATTTACCGCGCTTTAACAAAAATTAATTTCATATTTATTTTTCTGATATGGCATTAGTTGGCCATTCTGTAAATTGAAGTTCATGTTGGTTGAAATGTCAAAATCAAAGAAGATTTGAAGAAGATCAGCAAACTCAAACAATTATTTAATTATTAATAAACTTCTTTTATTAATAATCAAATGAGATTTCTAAAAATTAGTTTTTCAGTTGTGTTTGTTTAAAAGCTTAGAATGATTCTTTATAATATTTTTTGTTAATATGTGATATGGATGTTAAAATGGGTCCACACTCAATTCCTGTAGAAATATTAGATGATTTAAGTAGTAGATTTATAATAAATGCACCAGAACCGGAAAGAAATGATTTAGTACGTATTTTCTTCTTAATGGAACTTGCACACTGGTATTATGTAGATTTTTACTGCAGTGGAGATGGAGGTGAAGATACAAAGCACCAGTCTTGTGGTATTAAACAATTTGCAGCACATATGTTTCAGGCATGTAAATATATTTGTGTAAGAATTCATCCAGTGAAATTTTAGACAAATATTAATGGAATTAATATTTTAGCATATTCCTTTTCTTCAACCACATTACTCAAATCTTGATGCGGCTTATGAGACATGGCGGGGCTATAAGCTAACTGTTCCAACCTATGGAGCCATTATTTTAAGTGAAAATTTATCTCATGTTTTATTAGTACAATCATATTGGAAGAGCAAAAATAATTGGAGCTTTCCTAAGGGTAAAGTAAATGAAGATGAAGATCCTGCAAACTGTGCTATAAGAGAGGTAATTATCCTATAAAGGGTATTTCTTACAAATTAATGATTGCAAATGCAAAATTTTAAATGGATATTAATTACAGGTTCTTGAGGAAACTGGCTTTGATATATCTAAAATTATTGATCCTAATGTTTATATTGAGAATGTAATGCACGAACAGTTAGTACGTCTATATATCATTCCAAACGTACCACGAGAAACTAGATTTCAACCGCAAACTAGAAATGAAATAAAAGCGGTTGACTGGTTTCCCTTAGATGACTTACCGTCTAATAAAAAAGATGTAACGCCTAAGATAAAAGGTAAAGTGAATACATTTTACATGATACTGCCATTCATCAAACGAATAAAGAAATGGGTCTTCGAAAAAACACAAAAAGGATCGGAACATAATCGAAGATATAGACATAAATCCATGAGTGAATTTGAAAATCTAAAAAGTAAAGGTAAAAATGCAAGTGTGCATGATGATTTACCTAAGAAAACACAATTACAAATTATCGCTAATAAGAAAGATAAACAAAGACCTAATTGTAAGAAGCAGTTATTAAATCACCCTAATGGTCGTCCATTTATGGCCCCTTCTTGGCAAAATTTTAAGTTTGACAAATTAGCCATAATTGAAGCATTGAATTAAATTTTTGAATGAATAACCAGTTAATTAATGACAATTTTAATATCTTTGGATATGTCAACGTATTGATTTTTAATTTATAATAATAGTATTAAAATGTTAGTTATTCGACAAGATGGTTATTGACTTTTTGATTTTTGGTATTGATGACTACTGTTAATACTAACAAGATAGATGTATTTTTAATAAGATTATGCTAGTTTTACATTTATAATTATGTTTTATTTGTATAAATACTTCTGAATAAATAATATGTATGTTTCGATTAAAATAATTGGTTGTTGTTATTGTGTTATAACTTATATAACTAGTGAATAACTTATTTCAAAGAAGTGGTAATATCTTTATTAAGGAGTTAAACCATTTTATTTGGAAGACTGATAACAGATAGAGTTGCTTTTTGCTTATTTACAATATAAATTCAAAATTCTTACCGAACAATAGCGGGGTTATATTTTTTTTGTTAAAATATACGAATATTGAGAAACGAATTAAAATGAAAGAATTATCAAGCACGCGCAATTGAGTAGATGTACTTAATTTAAAAACTACGGTAATAGTTTTTGCTTCAAGTAATTTATTGTGGATTTGATTTGATTCTTAATAGTTGATTGTCGTCCTGTTCGCTCCAGCGGTCTCGCTTTGCATGTTGGGTATTCATAAGCCAAAATGGCGGTGGTTCTGTCAGCCGATCAAGAGCTGGTAAGTAATTTATTGTTTTTTTGTGTAATAAAGTGTATATTTAATAATTAAATATTGTGTTTTTGTTAATGAATATAATTAAAAGTGACTTATTGAAAAATATTACAAGGTGAGGAATATATTTAAATTTAATAAGTGAAAACATCCTTTTACGTAGACGCCACGGTAATAGATTCTTATTAAGAAGTAATTTATTAATTTTTAAAATTCAAATTAATTAAACGATGTAATATTTGATTTTACTCTTAATCTTGATGTATTATTTTTTGTTTAGTTATATTTGCCATTGCTGATAATTGTTTGCTAAACTTTAAGATAAAAAAATAAACAAAGATTATAATTAGAAAAGTGTGTTCATGATCTGTCAATGTGATATAATACAATGCGTATATATATTCAAAATTCTTTATGCTAATTTTAGTATTTAAAAGTTTAATTATGCAAAATGTACAGTTGACTTGAAATTCAAATTTTGATTCTAGTCACCTATCCATTGTTTAATTTTATGTACATAACGCACAATTATGTTTTTAAATTCTATTTTATATTAAAACAATTAATATAAATGTTTTTTTTAAATGATACGTAATAAGGAATTTAATAGTCTGTGATAGACTCTATTAATTAAATAGTGACGGCTCTTATATGACTAATTATGTTATATAGAAAATTATTTTCTCGTACGTTGTAAATGTTATATTGCGTTTCTGGTCTCTTTTACAAATTAAAATGTTAATGACATTCTTAAAAAGTTTGTGTATCTCGGATGTTGTTCTCATTGTCTAAATAATATACGAAATGCATAACACTTAAATTTTATTTTAATATTCGAATTAAAATATGAAACTTTTAAAATCCATTCACAATCCTACTTTTTTGTTTGTTTCTATGTCTCATCACTTCCAAATTACTTCTTTCTGGTTACAAATTTATAAGTCTCAAATTTAGTTATAGAGATACAAGCGAAGTGGCTTTCTAAATAAGTTCATAGGGATCATAAGCTTTATCCTAGTCTTTCTAAGGCTTAATCACAGCACAGGGTTGTTCTTTACCCTTTGAATTTTGCTCAGAATACACAATTAGTGAATAAACATAATCCTATAAGGTATTAATTGGGTTCAGTGAGCTTCAATTGAATCAATCGGCTACTTTTTCCCCATTTGCTATTTACGATTTAGCAAAGTAGTGAAATTCAATTTTTTTTCTTCAGAACGGGTTTATTAGCTTAAATTTCGTCTTAAATTGATTAAAAAAATAATTGTTTTGTGAATGCCATTGCTTTAAACGCAAACACATAATTTTATTAAAATAAAATGTATTATTATTTATATTTATTACGTTATTTACTTAATTTTAAATGATATATGTCTATTTTTAACCGGCTTAAACTCTTTAGATGGGTTAATATTTTAAGTATTATTTTTTTCATCTCCATTGTGTATATAATGAATTATCATTTTTATCAGTATATTGTACGTACATAAATTAGTTTATAAACTACCTTATAAATAAATGTGATTCATAAATTGATAAGGTATTGTTTACATGTTAGATAAGGTTATGTCAAAATTAATTATGTCTGTTTATTAGGCATCTGTCAATATTGTTGAGTTTTCTATTAAGTTAATTAGTAAAAGCACTTTTTTACAGAATCTGCACATTCTGCACCTGTGCTTATCTGAAAAAGTATTGTCGTTCTAGCAAGTGCGTTGTTTAAAAGAAAGCATAGAAATTTTATTTTATTAAATATCACACTTTTGTCGATTTCAATTTACTCTATGACAACCTTATAACAAGAAAAATAAACAAAACTATTATTCATGCCTGTATCCCGAACCATAGAATGCAGGATTAAAGGGAGTCTATAGGGGCCTCAGTCCTGCATTAGAGATTAATATTTTAATGTTATTATTTAATTAATAACCATTTACAGCAACAGTAATAGAATTGCTAATTACACAATCATGCTTTAATTACTTTAATATTGGCTGGTGGATTTATTGCTTTGTTCGGTTATAATATCATAATTTTATGCATTAAATGTAAAATGGTAATAATCTCATATAATTAATGATCAATTAATTCCACTCCAGAAGCGAGAGCTTAGTATTAATTAATTGCGCATACATCTCTTGTAACCCCTTAATATTTAATGGGTAATAATAAACTTAGTTTATGATTTTGTGCAATATTCATTTCCATATGGTATTAATTTTATCACAAAATCAAGGAAAATAAAACGGTTTCTTTTTTAAAATAATTTTTAGTGATTTCCGTATGAAATAAATTAAATGCGCAAAATATTCTATATAAGCAAAAAACTTTTGTAATCTTTGATCGATTTTATTACACTTGATTCTCTTTTATCATTGATTTAGAACAGTGAGGGCAAAGGAAGTAGTGTATATCTTTCACTGTGTGTGGCAATGGCCCTAGGTGTAATGATCTTGATAAACAGGATGTTTAATATTATATCTAAACGATAAACTTGACATATTAAATAATCGACAAAAACCATTTTAATCTTGTAAGCATTTTTAACATCAAGAAATTTTTAATCAAGATTAATGATAATTATTTTCTTTCATCTTTAATTAAATTTTGCTGTATTAAATGTCCTTACATTTATTTGTGTAAAAGGACTAACTGTAGAATTATTCTAGTTATTATTTAACATAAAAAGTTACATCTTTTTCGATTGAATAGAAAAAAATAATTTTTTTGGATTATTTATTTGAAAGTATAAATTAAACCATAGAAGACCCTTTTTAGAAATTGGTACAGTCATAAAATTCTATTGTACACCTTTTTGTATCTTTAGATCAACCGTTTTAGGCACCCTTTTAAACCTTTTTAGATATAATATTATAATTCATATGTTATGAATATTAACTAGGTGCAGAATATGGTTATCTATTTTATCAACAATTTTCTTCTACGACTTAACAAAGATTTATTTTTAGATGTTTTGAATACGCCGCAAGAATTAGCAAAACCACGTATATTGTTTATTTGATAAACAACCACTCATTTCCTTTCAAAGGTTACCGATTATTTTATTGATTAATATGTGGTTTTGTAAATACAATGCTTCCAGTTTAATTATTAACGTATCTTAGTGGAAATGTTATTTGCACAAATGTTTTAACGTGAAAAGACCGACACGTATTTATTTGCTGGTATTCTGCAATGAGATAATAAAAATGCACAATTTGATGCGCTTTATAGCATTTAAAATGCAAGACATTTGCAATTAAATATTACTCATTACTTTTGTTGATCATTTTTCATATATTTTGTATAATAACATATTTATGTATTATGGAAATGAATGAGGATTCTGTCAGAGTTTCTGGAAGTGTTGTTCATTAAAATAATTAAATATTACGTCATCTACTTTTGTGTTACCCTCCAGAGATGTAATGATGTAACCCGGTTGCTCTCAAACTTTTTAAAAGTAAGGATCACATTTGATTTTAGGATAAAAATGTAACTAGTCCGCTAAGCTTCTGTAATATTTTTGACAGATTATGTCCAAGTAACTAGCCAACTTTGATTCTGGACGACTCTATTTCAGATACACTGACAATGGGCTTATGTCCTCATTTTTTAGTGGTCGATTTTTCAATTGTGGATTGAAATGGATGTTAATAAATGTGTATTGGCGTGTCTATTTTATTAAATATCTAGATATTGACGGAGATATAGCAATTAAAAGTTTGAATTGTAGTTTTAGCGCTAGAAATGGTCGGCCATATTTGTATGACGTGAAATGCATTTTAACGTCAGTTATTTGTTGAGTAGGTCAGTGCTGTGGTAATGTTCTGTAGCTGTTGGTAGTCAAATAATCAAGTCAAATCAAAGAATAATAAGCTTTTATTTTATTTAACCCTGTTACGACAGACATAATATAGAATTGTATTGTTCCTTGAAATAGATGTAAATAATATTTGATATTTTGATATATAAATACATATAGCAGCGATTTAAGAGCTGTAAGGGTAGTAACCTTACACAAGGATTGTGATGTCACATGCACTTGGAATGTCTACAACGTTGAATCCCTTTAATAATTAAAGAGACAAAATGACTTTGTTAATAGTTAATATCTCCTGAAATATAAGGAGTTCTTAAAAAATAATTGTACATTTGATTTTCTAGTAACCCACTTTATCAATATATAGTACACTTTTATAGAATTTAAGACATAGGACACAAGCCCATTATCAGACAAGATTATTTCAAAAATATTTATACTACAATATTTTATACTCGTAGTATATACGGCTTTTATGACATAATTCTTTACCCTAATTCGTCGTCGCTACTTGATATTTTATTATACAATTCTATTGTACTCGTAGTATGTATTGTTACGTGACTACAGTCTATCGTGTGAAATGTGGAATATAGTTATAAACAAAATTTACATATAGCGTGTTGCAAAAGACTATGAACATTTTTCGTAGTTTTGTCCGGAGAATTGCGTGAAATATACGAATATAGTAATAATATTAAAATATAATATGTATGTACGAGTATATTATTTTAAATTTTTCAATTACCTGAATTTTATTATACAAATGATTCAATTACTTAAGGCGATATTCAAGTTTGGAGCACGAATTTAGGACGTTTTTTCAAGGTCGATAACAAAAAATCAATAATTATTTTTACCATTTATTTATATATTTCAAATTTAAACATTTCTCGTCAAATGGTGACTCTTAGAAAAAGAGAGGTTGATTTTTATGTCTTTTTTACATTTCGGAATTTTTTAAAAATATTAAAAATCAAAATTTTGACTTAATTCTATAGGGGCTATAGAGTGATATATAGAGAAGGTCCATACCGAATTTCAAGTATATCGGTTCATTAAAACTTGAGATGTCATATCAACCATGTTGAAAAAAGTAGTTTCGAGAAGGTCGGTTTAGTGCTGCGTTACTAAATTTTGTTTTAAACAAATTAGGTTTTTTATATCCGCTCAAACATATGAGATTTATTTTTCTCTTTAGTTAAGGTCTGCTGATAGTTTTTGGTAAACTTACTTAGCCTAATTTAGAAAATATAAGGCTTTATACTAAATAAGGGTCTAGTGTTCCTCTGTACACACAATTTACAATGCATCAATATTTGTACCTTATCCTGAGCTGTATTTAAAGGAACGTAGGGCTTCGCAGATTCGACCATAAGCTTATTATATATGAGTATACGATATTTTGTAAACAGTCTGACACTATGCTTTCATACACAGTATAAAATCCATTCATATAAAAGGTTTCCCCTACTGATATAAGAAAGCTTCTCATAAGCGTTGAGCCAAGGTGCAAACAGTTTCAATGGAGCTTAGATTACGTCTTCTTTACATATTTGAAGTACTTGTGTTTTCTATAGATTCAGTACATGAACTTTAAGCTGGTCATGTGACCCTAGACATGTCTGCCGTACACTGCCAGAGCCGGATGACTCATATAAGGCACTTCCTCATTCTAGGGCAAAATCTTTTCTATCTCTGACGTCTCACCTATAGGTATTGGGACTTGTTCCTTTTAATTCGGCTCTGTGTATAACTCAATAGCTAGAAAGTAATGCAGGAATTACAAGAGTTTTGGAGACGAATGGGTATCATTAAGATAGGAAAAGGTAGTTTGGTACTTCAATTTGGGTTCAATTCTTTCTAATGTTCATTTTTCTTATTTCTCAAATAGTAATTCCTGTAAAAGAATTAGTGCTTTTAAATTGCAAAAGGTAAAAGGCAAAAACAGCGGCTCCCTAATAAATATCAGTTAATGTAATAGAAATTAGATGAGACAAGTTGTGAAAAATGTTATTGGATACCAAAAGCAAAATAAATAAATATGTTAATACATATTTTTTAGTGTTTCGATCATAAAATTATGATTACTATAAAAGAAGTTGATTAGTCAGATTTTAAGATTTTAATTACTTCAACCATAGTTAAAATCGTCATAACATATGTAAAACTAATTAAAGAAACAGTGACATTATAATTAGATCGATGTAACAGAATAAAATGATTAATGGTTCGTACACATTGGAACAGACTACGTCCAACGGTCGACTGTGTACTTCTATTATCAGTAGGGTGTGTTGGAATTATTCGCACTAACATATTTAATCATGGAGCAAGTTTTTACTGTAATGTTTAATAATACATCAATGTTTAGAAAAAGATAAATGTCTCTCAGCCTCTCTCTCTCCTGTTCTCTTATGAGATCTTTATGATCTTTTTAGCAGTCAGGAAAGTGTGAGAGCAGTCTAATTCTCTTTATATTTATAGTTCAAATTTTACTTGTTGAAAGTTAATTTAATGGTTTTTTAATATGTAAATAGAGCTTATTGTGTTGTGGTCCCAAATATGGGGTAGTCTAAATCAATTAGAATTTCTCTAAAAACTGCGGCAGGGTGGCAACACTAACAAAGCTAATAACCAACATTAAGTTATATAATAAATATAATCCAAAGATAAATTGAAACAGATTCTGGGATTAAAAATGTCTGCTAACAGGAAAAATAAAATACATTCTTTGTTATTTTCTGTTTTATACATTTCAGTTCCAATTCCAGTAATTCCATTAGGGGAGTGTATTTCTTCCATTGTTTATCCAGGATTGAGTATATCGGATATATAAACGGTATTGGATAGAAAGGGGAATGCTTCTTTTGTTTTCCAGAATCCTTTTTATTCTTTTTATTACTCGTAACGATTTTTACAGTATGAGACTTTAATGTATTTTCAATGTATTTTATTTCATTCTGTAAAATGTTTTATTGTCAGTGGGTTAGTATTTGAAGTGTTGACTTAAAGATGTATTTCCATTACGAGTGCCATTATTAACCTTTTCTTTTGTTTTCAAACTGTAGTCGATTACATTTGCACTATTCTCAGTTTTTTTCTACTAGACATGTTCAAGTAAAGAAATAGATTTTCGGGAGTTTTTATCATATTCTCAAATATTTAATCCGAGATCTCACGAGGTGAGTTGAATTTACTTGAACGTTTCAATAAGAAACTGATCAAAATTTTTTGTTTTAAATCTTGTCGAAAGAAATTTGTGTATGAAAACCCAAATGTATTCCATGCTATTCAATTGCCTTACAATACATTTACATTTTACATTTCCTTTACAAATTTTCAACATTTTTAAAATTTATTATTAATTTGTTTTTCTGTTTCTGGGTTTATTAAAAAAGGGAAGTGTTTATTTTTATTACACATTACAACCACAATTTTATTTGTTTTCCTCGTGTTGACCTTGTTCTTGCTTTTTATCGCAAAATCTACTATATTAGTAATATTTACTATTCATATATGGATACTTATTACATTGACGATTAGTGTCTAGGAAAAGCAGGAAGTTAGGAGGAAGTAATGGTTATATTATTTAATTTTTAGAATTACTAATTGATAAAAATAAAATACTGCGAAATACCTCGACTCATATTATAATAATTCACTGTTTCCGCGTTTAATATTAAAACTGTGGAGTGTAGAAATTCCATTGTTGATAATTAATAGTATATCTCGGAATAAATGGTAAAGAGCTAAAAACTTGTATTTTTTTGACTTTGTTTTGACATTTTATAAGTTCTCTCAAATGTCATAGAATCTCGTGTACGCAAGTCCATACACCATAAAATTCTCTACGAATTTGATTTTATGCATTTTATGCCGAGATATAGCGCGAAGGGTACACGAGATTTTATGAGATATTTGAGAGAACTTATAAAATGTCAAAACAAAAATTTGTACAAGTTTTTAGCTTATTACCTTTCATTCCTTGGTTAAATTTTTATATAATAGGGTCACAAATTTCTGATAACTTCTCTATGGTTATAACCAGCTTTTAAACACAGTTACGTGTGTTTAAGGTTTATTTTACATAAAAAAGTTACCTATTATACATATATAACCTAAGAAATAAATAGAGAATGTCAGAATTTGTTAGCATACATCTTTTAATAAGACTATACTATTAAATGTGGAATAAGATATCGACTAAATGGTTGCCCCTGGTTTTGTGACAGACGCGGGTTCTTTTGACGGAAGTTTTCATTATTTTCACTTCGTCTGAAAGAAATACGGTTCAATAACCTTACAGCCTCACCAACCGACTTAACAGAGAAGCTTTTTCTTGAATAAAATGTAGGTTTATGTTAGCTCTTCAGAATGGGGTTGTTAACTCATTTTTTAAAGTTGTTTTTTCTTAAATTTGTATTAAAATATATATTCCTATACATTCATTTATTTAAATACGCAAAAGTTGACGGAGATAAAGATATTTAAAATTTGTTTTTCTGCTTTAACGGTAAAAAATTCTGACATTTTAAAAAATCTGTCGAAAAGTGGTTTCACTCTGGAACTACCATCAATAAATATAGATAGGTTTTACAATTAACTATTTAGTAATGTCTCATTGTTAGATCTGCCATTGTTACGAGTATTTCTATTATTGTCTGATGCCAGCTACTCCTTTTGGAATGTGTGTCTGCTCCAGTCGCGTATTGATTTCTGGGAACATTCTGCCTCACATTAATGGAAAGTATGAACGAATGGCATAGCGTGGCCAGGACCATGAAACTGACAATACCACTGGTTATTATTATTTATTATACAATATTTGTGTAGGTGTCACTAGATTTAATAATCAATTGACACTAACTATACTCGTATATTTTCTAAAACATATTAATTTATACATTTATTGAGTTATAAATAAAATGATTATGCTATGAATTGCCATTCAGTTTAATATTAATGATTTGTAAATGATGAAATATTGTAGCGAACCCTGAGTTGCCATAGCAGACTTAGTGGAAGGATAAATCGTTTAATTAAAGTTTATAAAACTTAAACTGTATTTACATAATGAATAGAAACCCCGATAGAAGTAATACACTCGTAAGTATCTATATATCTGTTATTAGGTACTTGTATAACGATTCCTCAAAGGTTTATCAATGCTACTCAATTGTCTGTGTAATAAGTGCATCACCAATCAATTAGTATCCAATTATATCTATTGGAACAATTCATACTCCAGAAGTGTCATCAAGAATCCACTAGAAATATTAACCGATTTTTAATGTAGTTTGTACTTTCTAACGATCTTATGTTATTGTGCTTTTATATCATAAAATAAACCTTATGTACATATGCCTTAGTGCCTCTTTCCTAACCTAAGTTGCACTGCGAAGAAGAATAGCTTACTAATGTTATTTTTATTTATTATATTAATTGTGTGTGCCTTTCGGCTTTACAATCTACAGTATTATATTTCTTAATTAAATTAAAACTTAAATTATTCTAGACTTTTACTACTTCCAAAATTGTTTTCTGCTTCTTCTTCTCTTGACTCTCTCTCTTCATGTTCCCCATTAAAACCAGATAACGAGATTATCATTTATTGTAATGTTTTTCGTTCCTTTTCTATATTTCCGCCACCTCTTTCCTTCACTGCCTCCCTTTAATAACTGCACAATATTCTTCTCGCTCATTATTTTTTCCTGCCAAGAAATCTTAATGTGCTCCAATGTTTCAATCTCCGTTCCGCACACTCTACACATTCTCTCCTCGCTATTTGCCCAGTATCTGTTTCCTTTCTCCTCGTTTCCCAATCTAAATCTTGCAGGCCTCTTGTTTTTTGTGTAAATGCTGGTTTAAAAGTCGCACGAAAATTATTATTTATATTTTTATTATTATTATTTCCGCGCTATTCTGTTATTGATTTGAAAGAGATTTTAATGTTAAAGGGCATCCAGTGGGCTTCTAAGCCTTAGACGTAAGGGTCATTTTATAATTCATAATCGCGTCTTTACACCAGGCTAGAAATTACGAATCAAGATAATTCCTAATCGAAACAAACAACTCTAATGGTATTTTCCATTAAAACAAAATACCACAGACCATACAAAAGTTCAAATTGTAGGCAACATTGTTTCTGAATAGGAAACGCCTTAATATAATTTGAGGTGCGAAACAGGATATTAGTAAATTGCTAACGTGTTATTTTTTTTTTTTATTTTGCATATTTTTATAAAAAAGTATTTTAGTTTAGTTTTCTCCGTAATACTTCAGCAATATGTATGTATATTGTTTTAGCAGAGAAACTGTGTTGCGTGCTTTCAGGTATTTATAATAAAAAGAAGTTAGATATAGATGTATGTTAGTATACTGCAGTGTTATACATTTTTCAACAAAATAACAGCCACATAAAAACATAGTCTACTGTTAAAAGATTGCTGTTAAGTATAATTAAAATTTTAAAATAAACATTTTTCACATGAAATAGTTTGTTATAAGTAACTAACTCAAGGCCAAGGTTGAAATTTGAAATTAAAAACAGATATTTAGTAAAGTTTTTCATTTCAATAATTGCGCTACAAGGTGTCCCTAAAGAAAGATTATTTATAAGGTCGTTATAAACTTATATTACTTTTACTTTCTAATCCTTTTCAATTTTTTTTTCCAAATTTTAGGGATTTAAATTTTTAAATTATTTATATTAAATTGTTTCATCTAAATGTGAACTTTAAGTTTTCTAACACATTTAATCAAATAAATTAAACAACACCGTTTTCGGTAATCCAACCCAAAAATATACCAGTCAAACGATAACGCCTGATCACTTATTTCTCAATATTTGTACTATAATTTTCGGAGATTGTAAAATAAGCAAAGGAGGATGTGTAATTATTCAAAACCATTATTTATCTTCTTAGTTTAAAAACGTCGTAGTATGTCAATGAAAAATTGTGAAACTTCCTTTACGTCAAAATTAATTATTTTAAATTTAGCATGTAATTATTTTTTATGAAATGTGCTCTTAGAATACTTTTTTGTTTCTACAGAAATGATGTATCTTTTTTTTTTAGTTTTAATATCGTTGAATAAGTGCTTTAGTATGTTCTCAAAAATATATATGTTTCTACAAATGAACACAAAATAAATTTATCCAGTTTCCGCTGTTCAATTTAAAAATAAATATTAACAGACATTTATGAGAAAACATCCGAACATTTAAATGTACATCCGACATGAAACATCTTCACCTAAAACTATACATTAGTCAAATTCATTTCAAATAAATTCGTTTGAAATTATGCAACTATTTTACTAATAGGTAAATTTTGGGTAGCAATTACCCCTCTAAAAAAAATGTTTACAAAAATTATTATACATAAATGTCGCAAACTGTAATGGGCTTCTGAACTCTTTTTTTAGGGGTCGTTCTTAAAAAACTATTTTAAAAAATCTTAAAAAACTAAAAGAATCCGATTCCGAAAAGAACCGGTTCGCGTGGTCGGTTCCAGTGCGGGTTCAGCGCTAATTTATTTTAGAAGCTGTTCCTACCCCTACTTTTATCTTGACTTTTCAAATTCCATATAATATATTTCCTCAAGAGTTTTCCTGGTAGCGTAATATCAGTCCTGACATACAAAGTACTGCGTCTTATTTTATTACCTTTTGATGCTAAATTATTTACCGTTTAATTTGAAGAGTAGCTTAGGGCCGTCGGTGTAGCGTGCACATCAGAGTTACTGTCTCCATAGAACACTAGCGTACTGAAGACATGAATGGCGAAGATTCGCGTCGCGTGGGATGCTGGATACAGTCCAGCTGTGTAGTGTTCTTTGTTGTAAAACGGGATAGAATGTTAAGAGGGGGTGGCGTGGGTGAGGTGTTGTTTAAGGTATGAGTTCGGGAATAAAGTAATTCATTTGTCGCGTGTCTCGAAACAGAGATGCTTGCTTGAATTGTTCATTAAATGAATTCAAGGAAATAATGTTCGTGTTGGGGTAGGTACGATTAGAGCTTTAGCTATAGTACGACTAATATCTTTGTTGTTGAAAATTATATACTAATATACGAGTATAATGATGTTAGATTCTAATCTTATTAAGAATCTACTAAATAAAATACTTGTTCAATTTTATGGTTTATTTGGAAAATGTCAAGTTTTTTAAAAGAGAAATATGAGTATACAGTCTAGGCAGAACTATCGACAAACATGGCTGTAAATCACTAAATGTGGCATACTGGTAGAAAAGTTGGTAAATAAACTTTTTTTTGACTAATTTGGGTGTTACTAGTATGATGATTTAGGCCTCCATCTAAAAAGATTGATGACTAAAACGGTTTTTCCTTTCCTAAAGGTATTGTATTCTATTTATTAATTTAACATATGTTAGGCATTACACTCTTTCGTCTTAAATTCACAGACTACACTTCATTTTATTACATAAACCATTTAACATTCTTAAAACTACATATCCAACTTCATCTCCTTTCATTAATTCATTTTATTCTCTCTTTATTCTTTCTGTAAGATCTCTATCAGATCTACTTCACTTTTCAACATCTTTCTACTCTTACCTACTCTTAATGTGCTCTAATTTGTCTACTTCTTTGCCATAACATAGTTTCTCTTCCTCTGCATCTACTTCCACATTTCCTCATACCCTAGTCTCAACCTCGCGATCTTTACCTCCCTGTTTTGCTACGTTTTGAGGCATTCCTTTTTGCCATAACTGGTATTGTACTTTGCTTTATCCATCCTCTTCATCCTATCCTGTTGTTGGAGCTCTATATCTCTTTCCTTTATCAGATTCCGTACCTCTCTTCCTTCCTCTCTTAGTCTTACTATATCTGTCTTCTTTCGTATATCCCTTTCCTTACAGAAAAATAATTATTATCAGTCTGATAGAGATCTGAATTTCCTACAAGTTTTTTCCGAGCGACATCGGTGTAAAGTGTGGCATTTCACAAAAAATGTGGTTTACCATGTGGTCCACATTTTTTAAATGCGATATAGTATATAAACATATTTAAATATCATTTAAAGGGACTTTTATATTTCACCACTTTTATTTAAATGTTTTTTTGATAAAATAAATAGTTTAAATGTGAATACCAAAAAGTACGGAAACGCCAAAGATAAATCATTAGATAAAAATGCAAACTATACTCGTGACAAACTCATTGTAATTTTGAGTCATTTGGTAATTTGACTGGTAATTAAATGGCACAAAGTGTCGAATACGATTATGTCTACTATTTTGAATAATTATATTCTAATCCTGGCATGTTAATTTTGCTGCTAGTTACTCAATTTGATAAATTATACTTCTTTATTTTAATTCATCTGTCAAAAGATATGTAAAATATAATCTTTAATTTAAGCTGAACAATAACCTGTACAAAATGAGGTCAATTACTCTGTTCTGTGTGTTATCCATCAATATAAAAATTAAAATACACGCCTTTAAATTAGTTTGACTGTGTTATGTTGTGTGGCACTAGCGCTGACACCAGAATATTTAATAAAAGAAAGTTAACTCACACAACAATGAGCTCATAAATATCATGATTTTTATTTTCATTGTATAATTTAGTGGATATTTTTGTTTCTTAATTGTATTAACAGAACATTACAGTTATAAATAAAATTCAATTAAATTATTCTTATTGGATAGGGTTAACCTTATGGATACCTATTTTTAAGGACCTTCAAAAATAACTTAACTGTATCACATTGCATATTTAAGGCAACGGCCCTTCTTGCAGAGGAGTTATTCAGAACCTGGTTCCTTTCTTTTCGCGTGCGTTTTTATACGTGAATTGTTTCAGACTGCAACAAAACCCACATGGGCTCAGTAGCAAAATATGCGTGGCCGGCCGCACCCACCGAGCGTTGGTTCGTTTTGCGTTTTGTTGAGCGTTTTCCTAACAAATCTGTGGTAAATGGGAAGGCGCGGTGCCGCTGGTACGCCGCCTGTACGCAGCGAGCACAAATTTTCCACACTTGACGCGAAGTGTATGACTTAAGCTGGATAACATCGTTGTACTTTTTTTTGCCGTAACCCAAACAATTGAATATGTCATGCAAAATTGGTTTAAGAGAATGGCTTATTATCAAGCCAGCCGTGGCAGCCATTTATCTGAAAGTCTTTTCCATACATAATCGGAAGATGTACTCTCTTAAATAAAGTAACAGTTATTTTAAAATATTTAACAGTGTATTTTTAATAGCAATTTAAAAAGAAACCAACCGATGGCCCTCTTCACATAGCTGTTGACCCGCGTTTGTTTGAATATTATAAATATTTCTCAAATTAAGTACATATTAATTTAAAGGTATAGTCCAAATCACGATAGTTCGGCGGAAAAGAGGTTATAAGAGCGGTATAAATCTATAAGACGATAATGAATTTTATCTTATTCGTTTCTATATACATTATAGAAAAATAAGTGAGTCAGTGCTTTTTAGTTATATCGGCAGTTTATACGCCACAATTTGTTTTAAGTATGAGCCGCCGCCGAACTCTCGTAATCTGAACTATAATAACTTTTTTTTAAATTTTCATTAATAGTCTTCTGCCCTTTTAGGAACATATTTTAATACATACGTTCAAAGTTGTACCATACTGCCACTTCTACCAACCTACGAATATATACATTGTATAATTTTAATCACGTTCTTAATTCGTACTATGGAATCTCTAAGCACGCCTCGTCATTGCGTGAAGTACTAATTTGGTCTGAATGTGTTTAAAGTTTTACTTGTGGTATCCATTGACCAATATTCTGGGAATTCCCTTGTCAAACCCAAACTCGTTGTAACCTATTGAAATTTACCAACTAACCTTAAGGATGGGCGCGCAGGAGATAAGACTTTTGTCTTTACAAATTGTTATAATGTTTGTGTTATAAAAAATGATGTTAGTAAATATTTGATTCAATCAAACTAATGTATAGTAAATCATAGGTAATGTTATTAATTAGAAAACAATAATAATAATTCATAAATACAGTGTTATCAGAAGGCTGTTACAAGGTGAAATAGTTATTACTTTACTAATGTTGAAAACTATGTCAATATTGTTTACTTATTGTTGTATATTGTTTTATATACAGTTACTAAGAGCATTTAAGAAATTAATAAACAATAAGAGAAATATAAACGAATAGATGTTTTTGTATTAAAATCAATGTAAATAATTAATTACATCATAAATATAAAATAAATTGTTAGATCCAGGGACTAAATTAAGGTAGTAACTGAGAAAGATTTTTCTTTAATATTATCATTATTAGCCGTACAAATTTTCACAACTGTTGAACGACTTTTTGTGAAAACTCCACAAAGTTCTGGGTTTTAGTAATAATGTTGATTATAAGGAATAAACTGAAATTTAATCGCTAAATTACGTCACACAAAATTTCATCGTTTTACTCCTGTGGTAACTGGTTTCCTATACAAATAATTTCAAAATTCGATTAAATCTATTTCGAATTCGAAACGGTTTACCGACTGTAAATTTTAAAAACAATTAGATAATGATATGTTTTATAATTGCATGGAAATGTATAACTTTGTATCGACATGTTTGGGAGTTTTTATGATGTCGTGGCCTCATATATTTGGACTACACCGCCGCCTAATAAGTCTACAATTACGTTTACATACTTATACGTAAACGGCTTGGCACAATAGATTTTTTCTTCTTTCTTTAAGAGAATTCACCTTTGCTTATTTTTAGTTTTCTCGAACACCACCTTTTGTTATTTTTTTTAAATTTACCTTCTGATAACACCAGATTTTCTGTTTTTTTTTTTCAATGAAAGAAGTCAAGGTGGAACAAATGTGGTTCTAAAAAACCCCAACATAGAGCTACGTAGTTTATGCATAACCTCTTACAAGAAAAAAATCCTATTTAAACAAGTTTAAATATTTATTTGTGTAGTAGTTATAAAAGCCCTGGCTTTCAAGTATTTCACTTTTTATCGTTATTATGGTAGTTCTACATGAATAACATTTTATGCTTTTTTAAATAAAAAGAAATAGCAGAACGATACAGACACTTTTGAGTAACGTAAACAGAAGAATATCTATTGTTTACTTTAAAAATAGAGTGATTATAAAAAAAAGATAAAATCGCGCGATGTTGATTACAGAAAACTGTTTGACGATGGCGACGGTGACGGTATGCTGTGTTACAGACATGTAAAACCATATTAACAACAATATGAAGACCTTTTGTTCCACCAGACTGACAGACCGAATGACAGGGGAAAATAGAGATAGACGAATCATTTCTATTTTACAAGTTTTTATTTCTAAATACTTATTTTTTTTAAATTCGTAAATTTTTATTCTATTGCGTATTTATACTTATACAGGGTGTCCCAAAATTCAACGATAAGCCGGCACCAGAAGGTGGTCCTGCTCATGACTACACAAGAAAAAAAGAAAAAAAGTTTTTATCTCATTTTTTAAAAAGAATTTTTTTTTTCGAAAATCGAAACATCATGAGCAGGACCACCTTCTGGTGCCGGCTTATCGTTGAATTTTGGGACACCCTGTATATATAATTGATTTATAAAACATTTTAATTAGAAAAAAGTAATAAATTTAATTGTTCAAATTCTTTATGACTAATCCCGGGATTTAAGTTAAATATTCTGCAATCTCGGGATCGCAAATAAGTAATCCCTGGTCTGAACACTATCTACTATATTTATATGCATATTATAACGTGTGTAAGTGTATAGGCGTCTCGTTCTCTATAATAATACCTAAGTATATATTTATCTCACTCTATACACCGGAAATCCGGTGTCATCACTAATAAGGCTCCCGCAAGTACAGTCTGGGATGGTATTCGATTGTTTTTAGAATAATGTGTTTATGATATGATGGCACCAAGTCATTCGATTCTTAATTGACGAAAATACAGAATTTTTAATTGCTATCACTTTAAATTTCACAACTTCAATACTTCAACTTAGCTATTCTCCGTACCATTTATAATAAATTATTCGAAATGACTAGCTCACCAACAATTTTTAAGAAGGAATCCTTCATATTCTAATTAATTTAAATTATAGGATAGAGTTTCCATCTATTAGCAACTAGCTAAACTTTGATGTTAAAATTTAAAAAATCTTGCTTTCTTTTGTTTTTTTTAAAACTGTTTTCGAAATATTTTTCAAGATCACTCAAGGTCAGCATTCTTTACCAAAGAAATTATAATATACTAGAAATTTCTTTTTGTTTATTTAGTTATTCTATTATAATTGTTAATTTTTACCAATTGTTAATTTTATACCATTATTAAAATAACCTTATGAGAAATTAAATTTTAATTACTTTTAGTTTTAATTTGAACAATACACAATAACAATAAAAGTAAGACCAAAGAAAATTAAGGTCAAAAACCAAATCATTATTGTTTTGTTTTCTTTGTCCTACTTATAATTGTGAGTATACTATCTTGAAATCGTAAAAATTATACGATTGTGTGCTGTAGATTTTAAATTTGTTTATTTTCGTTATGCAAATTTTTATTGTTACTTTTTAGTCATAAAAACTTACATATAAAATCCTACCTACAAATTATTGTAACTAAAATATAAAATTGATGTTTGTTGCAATATGTGCACTATTTGACAATAAATAGACACTAAATCTTCACGATTATTATACTTATAATTATTGTGAAATATAACCTTACCATTCGCCGTAATATACAATATATAAAAAAAACAGTAAGTTCGCTTACATAAAATATTATTATTATTTTATGTAATAAAACTATCTTCATTTTAGATGTTGAGTTATATTTTTCTTGTAAATTCCATAATCGCTATTAGTTAAAATAATTTCATAGAAATGGAAATAATTCCTTAATTATTCATTTGTAATTTATGCATAATAATATATGCCTTTCATGACTATTATCATATCAGTATGGAATGATACTGGTAATCCAGGCCAGATGTCCAGTTCTATATGAATATAAATTACTATTATGTAGTC
Organism: Panorpa germanica; assembly: GCA_963678705.1. Classification (NCBI taxonomy): domain Eukaryota; kingdom Metazoa; phylum Arthropoda; class Insecta; order Mecoptera; family Panorpidae; genus Panorpa; species Panorpa germanica. The sequence goes on from OY783217.1 coordinate 13,869,287, forward strand.
GGATCTGTAATCAGCTTAATTTGTAATACTAAATATCACCCATGAAACAATTGAAGAATTGTTGGTTTTTATTTTAATTAAAACTCTCATAAAAATATATAGTTCAAATTACGAGAGTTCGGCGGAGACTTATACTTAAAGGAGGTTAGTTTTATCTTATTCGCTCCTATTTACATTATAAAAAATAAATGAGACAGTGCCTTTTAATTGTATCGCAGATTTACACAGCACAACTTGTTTTAAGCATGAGTCACTATCGACCTCTTGTAATTTGAAATACAATTAAAAATGCAATATTAAAAAGTGAAACAAATGGTAGAATAATTATTTGAAATATGGAATCTCTTTGAAATCTTGTGTAAATAACGTTGAATTAATTTTATTGAATATCTTATTCGATCGATCATTGGTTCAGAATTGACTTGATATAAACTACGTGAGAGGTTCTGCTGCACAAATGTTTTCTTAAATTTTTCTGTTTTTAATATGTTGTATCATTTATTTTTACATTTATAATTATTCCAGATTTCTCGTCTATTTTATAACGTTATCATTTCCATGAAGATACTTCGAGATAATCTATAACATTTACAAAATTAAGACCAATGTGCTGTCGCGTATATTTTCAAACCTTTTGAGCTATCAGATTTAAATTTACTGCAATTAGAATCTTATTACACTGTCCGAAATGATTTATATATACTGCTATCTTTTATTGATGAAGATGATTCCATTTTTAAGACATGGAAAAATCGCACCCACTTTCTTCACAAAAAAAGAAAATGGTTCAATAATCCATCCAGAGCACAAACTGCGCGAAACAGCGTCTCTAACTGCATGCATAGGATTTCTTTAGATGGCATGTAGATTTGTTGGTCTCTAGAAGCACAATGCCATTGAACATTTCACGTAAACTTCTGTTGCTTTGTTATTGTAGACGACTATTTGATGAGAGTTTTTTAAACGATCAGATCAGATGCAAGTTTGATTTTATATCTGACGGAGTGGTCTGCCCTTACTTTCAGATTCAGATCTGTCGTTCAGATTTTGGTGTTTATACATATACGATAACCGGACAGTTCGTTTGAATCTGACACAAATTAGAGATCTGATTAGGTGCCCTATTTCTGACGTTCGCTTACTAGTAATATGATGGTAACTCTACTTCTTTTCGCTACTTTTTATGAACATGCCTCAAATGATTTCGTGTAAATCAAGTTAACCAGTTAATTCTAATAATATAAGTACATTTTTCACATGAATATGGCACATAATTATAAAATCGAAATTGAATAATGTCAAACAATAGTTGTGAAATAAATACCATATTTCCCGCTGTTTCGTAAAACAATATCAATTGTAACGGAACTTTCAGTGAACGGAATCAGGTTAAAATTCCGGAAACTTTCTGCAATTACAATTCTCTATTTTGTTGTATTTATACATTGTTTTGGTGAACATAAATGTTGATTGTAATTTAGATAACTTTATTTCAAATTAAATGTAAATAGTTTGTAACTAAATGTAAATAAATTATACCTTTGTATAGAAATAACAACAACAAAAATGAAGGGTAATCGTTAGTCATTACAACGTGTATAATGTTGAATTAAATACTTAATGCTGGTTAAATTGTATTACTAATTGTATATTTATTTAGTTATTTTTTTAAAATAATTCTTCTATAATATTCCTTTCATGCAATGCTCATATGCCCGAACAAGACTTGTACCCTCTTACTATTAACTTTCTGAATATCATGGTTCATTTGTTCGTATCCATATCCGAGTTCGTATCTGTAATTCTATCGCTCTTAGAATATATGTGAGCTACAGTCGTCATCCCTACTTTTTTTATGGTCAGAAAGGGCAAATTCAAAAAAAGTGTCTAGCTTCCACTAATTTTTACTCATGTCTCAAAAAAAATCGAACATAAGGAGGAAATCATTCGGACAACGTAAAGCCATTCATATTCGTCACGCCCTAAGATCTGAACACACTACACCGTATTCCGTCCGAACACCGAACTATGTGAATATCTCTATTCCACAATACATGCACAGTGTTAGAATATGGCGTTGATCATGTGCAGACGTGTACTGCCAGAAAATCACAAATCATAAGGGTTAAGCCGCGCCGGTAAATATACGAGTATGTTTGTTTTATTTATTTACTAGAGCCTGTGCTATCGCAATAGTAATTCTATTCTATAATATTTTTTTTATCAAATGTATTATAAAACAGTGATTTGCATTTAATATTTAATCCGCTAATATTTAATACCTTGCAGTCATATTGATTTAAATGACGGTGCTATGAAGGTTATTTTAACATTTGTAAAATTATAATGTATGATTTTATTTTGCATAGAGGTCACTAAATTGCAATGTCAATGAATTTATACTGACATGACACATCCCACAATGTCTCGAGTAGCAACTACACTTTAATTTATTAAAATTTATTAAACGAAAAAACAAATTATTCAAATTAACATTGTCTGAAATAATAAAATAATCCACAAAGGGTTAATGGACCGGATTTATGATATTTTGTATAAATAATTTTAATTAAATGTGACAGAATCATCTACCGCCGTCCCTATCTATATTTGTATATACATTTCCCCGCTACATCACCGTCGCTGTTATCTCGTGGTAATAATGTTGTGTCCATGAGGATGGCGGTCTCAATGGACTGTGTAGAGACCTACTTTAAGAACGCATGGAACCAATACCGCGGTCCTAATCTTATAGACATAGCGATTTAAAAAAACAGTGGTAGAAAGTTAATGTTAAAATAAATAAATATTCATTTCCTATATTATTGTTTTTTAAAACAAATTTTTATAATAAATAGTTTAAACTTTTAAACAAAAAATTGCTGATTTATTATTTGCATAAGAATTTACGTACTATTTAAATATAATCATTCTTGTAAAAATGACAATTAGTATATGTCTGATTTTAGTTAGATTGTTAAACATTCTATGTTATATATTCAAACATTTAAATTATTATGTTAGAATGTAGAATGAAAACATTTGCTGTCTTTTTAAATTAACATAGGAGAATGATTTTAATTTACAAAATATTTACGGTATTAGACATTTAGTCTTATTTTACTAATGGATAATACGTTTATGTATTTATCTTTACATTAATCATACTTTTAATGGCGTTTTTTTTCTTGATTTAAATTCCACACTATTAATTTGCACTGTCAGTTCAAACCGGTAGTTTATAATGTTACACTAGTTTTGTTCTTTTTCGAGTGGCTATGAATAGAACACAAATAATGTATAATATGTACTTGCTATTTAATAAATACATGTACAAAAATGTACAATTCCTATATTACAATTAATGCGGGATATAATCCAGCTATTAAAATCGCAGTAATATAAAAAAAAAATAATTAAAAAGAAAACATCGCATTGAATTTATTTTGTTAAAGTAAAAAGTGAGTACCAAAAATGACACTGGAAACATTAACAAACATTCGTATACCGAAATATTTTTTTACACCAAACTTGTTATATGAACTATATGTCCCTTGCGTTCTGAATGTCAAGTCCACAAGGATTGCACGCAGCGGTTTCAATGGCCTACGTAGGACCCCCATTTAACGCCATACAACGTGTAATTCGTGAAAGCTTTTTAGTAATGGCATGGGTAATTCTTAGTAGTTATATATATACAGTTGTTGAATGCACACAAGTAATCAGACTGCGAGTAAACGTTTAAAAATATAGAATAATAAAACCTAACCTAAAAATATATTTAATTTGTTATAAACATGTGCGATGACATCTATGTGAACTTAACCGTGTTATTGTGAAATTTGTAGAATATTATATATCTGCATATATGTTTATTTATTTAATAGATGATTGTGATATATATCATTTATTGTGGATGCAGAAAGCATAGAAAATGATTAAATGTTATTAAAATAGTTAATAAATGTGTAGTTCTGTTGTTGTTTCATGGGAATTATAAAAAATGTCGCAGAAGTATTTTCAAAATGATTACAAGTTTGCGGAAAGTAATGATGACTGCTTGTTCATGTGTGTTTTGACGGTAACTACCATTTTTACTTAGATTTTATATAATTTATTTGTTAATTTGATAAAATTTGCAACATTGCTTAATTTTTCGAATGAAATTAGTTCCAACTACTTAAGTCATTCAATGACCATACCTAGATCTAATATAATCTATTCAACCGACATTTATGTAAGATTTCTATAAGATATAGATAAATTAAATTGTATTAGAGCCTTTAGAGGTGACTTTAAAATTTTTCATCGCTGTATTTTTTAAAACTGTCAAACAATTCGAATTATAATTTGAATTTCAGTACAAATTTTTAATGCACAGTATATGTATAGTCATATGAATATACAAATATAAATATATCAGAAAGTGAGGTTATGTTGCTTGTCAATTGACATGAGCAATTGACATATATTCGTACTTGTCAATTGTTTGAATTTTTAAATATTTGGATATTCTGAATGCCGTGATTGGTCAAATATATTTTTAAAATTGATGACGTCTTAACATTGATGTGACGTCTTTAAAATTGATGACGTTGTATATTATAAGGGCGATGGAAAATTTTGCATACAGAACACCACTTTAGATATTTCAAATACAGCGACTTTATTCGAGCGGTGAAAAAATTAAATATTAACACCGCTGAAAAAATAAGGTCGATTTTTTGAAAAGTTACAGAATAAGGCCCTTAGTGAAATAAATGAAATTTGAAAAAGTAACTGATCAAAACTGACACAAAAGTTGACAAACCTTTCCTCACATAAATATGTACCGGTGCTACGAAAAGTTGCGTTAACAAGAATTCTGTATTACCTCAATAAAAAATAAAGAAACTCAACGTACATTTTATATAGGTATAATACATTAAACATCCATTATCTTTGAAAGAATATTTATTAAATTTTGCTATGAAATTTAATACTTTTATAGCACTAAAGTAAAAATGTTTTATTATTATATTCAGACGTATAAAAGAGAGGGTTGTAATTTAAACTTACCCCTACATAAAATATTCTCGTTTTACAGCATATTACGATACCGGAACATATATGGGTATATACTAACACATAGGTATACAAATGTATACATACAGGTGTATGTGTTTTTATTCTTTTAGTTCCATGCAGCAGCTGCCGCTAGTTATTGTAATATTTTTTAAACATTATCTTTAGTACACAGTAGTCTTTATATGTTACGTGTATATTTGTATATATCTTAAACTAAAAGCATCTATTATTAAAGTTATTTGAATGATAAAGTTTACAAGATAAAATGATATAATAGTAACAGCAAAACCGGGGATCTGGTTTTGAATGGTTTTCCTGTAAGAAGTTTAATGAACTGTTAGATGATTAAATCATTGTAATGTGAAATGGAAATCAAATCGATTAGAAACTGTTATTCAACTCGGAACCAGACAGTCAGTCATCTTTTCATTTGGAATCGATTATTAAATTATCGCAGTGTAAAATAGGCCAGTTGTATTCAATGCTATACTTCCGTGGTATGTAAGACGAATATTTTATTCGTCGTTATTATAGCCGGAGAAATCCGTAGTTAAAAAATGGTAACCGTCCATTTTGGGAGCAATTCGATTTGAATTTTCGGAGAATAGGCACCCGTATTCAACCGTATAAAAAAAAGTACTTTGTAAAATTTATTTTGTACGTCATATGTATGTGCAAATGCAATTTATGTGCATATTTAAACATTGCTCTATGTACTTATTATGTACTGACATGTTATTCATTTCCTTTAAGCGGGCACCAGAGGTTGGTCCTGCTCATGACTACACGAGAAAAAAAGAAGAAAAAAATTATATCAGTTTGTTTTGAAATTACAAAAAAAAAAATCTTTCGAAAATTGAAACACCTTAAGATGTTTTTAACTACGATTTTTTTTTTGTATCGGCAACCTAAATAGCGCTTAAATAATAAATGAAAAATTGTTTGTACCATTTGTTTTAATTCATTCAACAATAAAAAACCTCTTTTGGGTATTGTAAAAGTGATAACTATCAACAACAACAATTTATGAAATATGGTTCTTGTTTAGAAATAGTATGCATAATTTTTCCTGGAGTATTATACCATTTTGGAATCCTGAAGAGTTGCGCCAATTTTTAAAATAACTTACCATAGTAGTGTTCATACTTTTTTTTACACCACGATGAGTTAAAGTGGACTGAAAGTAAAAATCTTTAATCATTTTAGGGAAAAAAATAATTTGGATTGGGTTTTGTGTAATATCTACTAGCATTCCGGGATTTTTAATGGTTGTGGTGAAATATTTCAAAAATTGTGGTCGCGGTAGTTAAAACACATTTTAAGGTGTTTCCATTTTCGAAAGATTTTTATTTTTTTTTGTAATTTCATAACAAAATGAGATGATTTTCTTTTTTTTTCTCGTGTGGTACCACCCTCTGGTGCCCGCTTATCGTTGAAGTTTGGGACACCCTGTATATGCAAGATATTATTTTCACATTGTGGAGCATATATGAATATACATCTAGAATTTCACCTAGTTGGTAACGCTATTTCGGTGTTTGAGAACCCTAATTTCTCCCTAAGAGACGGGTATATTATACTCAATGCTTGCTTATAATAAACTTTACTTTTCGTGAAATGAACCCCAAAGTATAAAAGGATACTTCTCTCATACAAACATAAAAGACAAGATATATTATCATGGCAAAGCCTAAATTAAAAATGGGATTCACTATAACTTAGTTTGTCAGCTGTCTGGCTGGTGGCGTGATAGTTCCGGTGTGTTATTATAATAGGGGAACTCCACATCCGTTTTTAAAACTGTCTCTGACACTGAATCATTAACCACATTTGGAAACTTTTGCGATTACATAAACGGAAATAGATTTTTAGGGAATATATGTTGGTTTAGTAAATTTGAACATAGGATGTACCACATATGTATGTAGTAGATACGTTTAGAGGAAAATAAAATAAAAATTAAAAGTACGTACTTTGTTATAAATATTTGTTGATTTCATTAATTGTATACCCGGATTTGCAGCTAGTTAGTTTATAGAATCCAGGTAAAAAACAAAAAAAATTAAGTAGATTAAAAATTCTTTAGAAATTAGTAGCAAACATAAGAGCGTTCTAGTCGAACGTTTTGATTAAATAATTCATTAACCTCTACAGTCTTCAAATATTTAACAACTATGTATTAAAAAAATATAAAAACTATATAGCCTCGGGGCATATGTATATTCAAATATGAAAACCTACACAAACCTAAAAAGAATTATTCATTTATAATATTTATTATTGCCAATACCAGTAGGTGAGTTCCTACATCTGTAAAATTAGCATATCTTAGGAAAACCACTATGACTGTTATTTCTATAATCAAGTAATTTTATTCGGAACTGTCCACTGCGTCCTTAATGATAAAATTTGGTTATATTTTTTATCTCCAAGACCGGTTAAATTCAATTCCACACGGGCTGCTGCCCCAGTTCGGGTAACTGACCAGTTATACAAATTAAATTCAGATATTATAATTAATACATAACAATCTATAACTGTTCTAATTTTTAATGATAACCTTCTCTATCTTTGATTCAGCGATTCTCAAACGTTTTAATCATTCATTTCTTTCTTTTTTATTTATTTGATTAACCATCGGACTAACGCTCGGTCGGTCGTGATAAATTTGTGGTAGTGTTGTCTCAATATTTCTACGATAAAGATAAGTAAGAAAATTCTATTGGAAAACTTATTCCAAGTTAATCAGAAAATTTCCCAACATTTTTTAATCACTATGTCACACGTAATAAATGTGGTAATCAGATCGTAGAAAATATCTTTATTTTTAAACCACAGAAAGTTTACCGAGGTATTTCGAATTGAAAAATTTAGCGGTAAATCCTATATTATAATGTTCCAAGTGTAAAGTTAAATATGTTTATATGTTTACGCGATTCGTATAGCGGTTCGAAAACTGCTCCAAGGAAGTTTTTGAAAATTTCCTATTTCGTAGAGAAAAAATTCTAAGACATTTGGCGTTCTCGGATTTTTCCCTGAACTTCATGGAAACGTGTAATTTTGGAAAAACTAAAAAAAAATTTACTTTTTGCTCTATATCTTTTAATGTGTAAAATATAAGAAGTTGATATTTTAGATATGTATTAAGGTGTAAAAATTAAAAAAGAGGGCGTTAAGAAAATTAGGGAGCCCGGTAGGAAGCTTTGGATAAAACACAAATTTTGGGTTGTGTAATAATTGAGTATCTAATTAATAAAAAAAAAGGTCAAAGTTTTAACATTTTATTTGGGGGCACGGGGGCGGTTTTTGCTAAGGGTAAAAATTGTGCAAGAAAGTTGAAATTTTGTATATGGGCTAACTTTGGTACCTAACTTACAAACCAAAAAAAAAAACCCAAATTTTGAAAAAAGTACGAAAACGAACAAATAGAAAAAATATTTTTTTTTAGTATATGAAATGTTATTTTATTATTGAACGAGTTAAATATTTCCATTTGAAAATAGAACAAAATTTGAAATGAGTGAATTATTTTATTGAATTCAAATCATACACACTAAAAAGACGTCGTTGGCGAAGGGGGTAATCTCTAGTTGTATGTATATAGGTATAGTATTAAGCAGATCCTTTTTCTTTTATTTGACGATTCACGAAAATAATTTAGAATGATGTTATGGCCTAGCACTATTCTGTTCTCTCGTATAACTGGTTCTGCATATGATTAAGTTAACCGGTATGTTCGAGTATATTATAATATATGTTCTCCATGTATGTAATAAGTCTAGTAGGTAAGTCTATACCGGTTAATATCGTGATATAATATTACATACTCGTAATACGTATAAATATGTATTACATTATATGTAAAATATTTGCTCTAGTGACCAACAGCTACTACCTCATGAACAAGTTCAAGTTAAAGAAAAGTCGTTATAGGTCAAAAATTAACAGTAAATGTTTTATATTAAATAATAAGAGTTAAACTACAAATTTACATTTATTTAAATAATTAATTGCAATTATTTATACTTCGTTATTATATTTAGCATATAACGTAATACTTAATAATTAATTTTGTATTCATTTATTTAACCAATCCAATCATGTTAACAGTTTAATTTTAAAAAAATATGTAATAAGATTTAAGAAATAATCATGAATTTTTTGTCAGGATCGGATGGAATCAATCCGCTATATAACGGTAGACGCAACGTTAGGGGACGTTGTCATTTCAAAATACTTAATCACTTATAAGTCCTATTTATTTAAAAAATCATTATGTAATTTTGTTATAAATATTTTGGTTTTACACGTTTAAATGGTGAATATGTTTAAAATTGGGAAGCTTTAATTTTAAGATTAACATAATAAATATTAGTACCAATGCGAATTTTTAGGTATAGTCAACGAACAGGTTTGGTAAGTGCATGACAAACGGGGTTCTAATCGGGTCAACTAAGCCCCGATCGGGTAGTTATGACATTAGTCTAACTGTGGTATACCTGACAGGATCCTGGGCAGGTACTTATAAGGTACCTGATGAGGTAGTTTGATAAATGGCAATTTTTATTTATTATATTTATGTGTCCACTTATTACAATCAGATAACAAATATAATCATACGGAAAAACATTTTATTCGTCTTGAAGTGTTATTTAATTAATCTTAGAAATCGTGATTTATATCTGTTTTTGTTATAAAAATCTTTATTTGTTTTTCAATAGATTTCCGGTACAATAGTAAAAATATTTGAAACTGGATTTTTCTGTTGTTTATGGAACACAATTTCCTTGGTTCAGCCATGTAGGTCGTGTTCCAGATTCTCATAATAGATGCTGGAATATTATTACGACCTATATAACACTCCACAATACAAATTATTTGTCATTTAGATTTTATATGGCTTTATTCATACAAAAAACAAGTTTATAAGGCTGCTTTCATAAATTTCTTTATACGATCTTAATTCTTTGTTAGAAATGTTTTTATTTCAAGGAGTGATTTCACATCCAATGTCAAAGTGTCGAGAAAATACGCAATATTGTGGTTAGTTATTAGTCGTTTCTTATAACTTTTTGGACATGTTTATATTTGAAATTAGTTACTATATACAGATATCTTAAATACATAAAGGTTGTGACGTCACTTGTAGTACAAAACATATACCAAAGTTAACGGAAAGGCAATAATTATCTTAACATTCATTTATTAATAATAAATTCCAAACGGATATGTTTATGGTCAATTCTTTTAATCGATCTGTATAAGTCTGAGTTCCAAAGCCGAATCTCTAAGGGCCTCCGCACACGGGAAACCTTAGCCCCGAATCTGCCCGAACCGAATGAGAATGGAACTGTGTTGTTATTGAGAGATCGAACATGTATTCAAGTGAGAGAAAACACACGGAACGAACGAAACTAAACTGGTTTTGAGCACGTTTTCGGCGATTGTGTTTCTCGGCCGCAGGGCATGCTTGGTTGCAGGCTTTTGATAGAGTCACGGAACACGGCTCGACTAGTTTGCAATCAGTCGACTTGTGTGCGGAAGGTTAAGGCCCTCAGCACACGACGCGACTGGTTGCAAACCTTAGCCCCGAATCTGCCCGAACCGAATGTCATTACAACTTTATTGTTAGTAAAAGAACGAACGTGTTTACGAGTAAGATAAAACACACGGCACGAACGTAACTAAACTGATTTAAAACTGGTTTTGAGCATATATTTAGCGACTAGATTTCTCGGTCGCAGAGATGTTTACGAATACTATTGAAAAATATTTAAATACATACATACAATCAAATATAACACAATAGAATCCCCTGTTTTGCTATTGGTCAAAATTCTATAGTCACGATACACGGTTCGACATAGCTCGTGCTCGTTTTCGTTGAAAACTTCGTTTCTCGTTTAGTTTGCAATCAACCGACTCGTATGCCTTTCCTCGTGTTTTATTTCACTCGCATACACATTCGATTTCTTACTAACAACATAGTTGTAATCACATTCGCTTCGGGCAGATTCGGGCTAAGGTTAAAACCAGTCGCGTCGTGTGCGGAGGGCCTAAGTGTCTAAAGTTGTAGAAGTGCGTAGTGCCTTACAATTTTATGTCTTAATTTTCATTTTCAAGAGAAATTATCTATTCTATATAAACTTTGTTTTTCTATAACTTTTAGGTTAACGTTTTTCTTGATCTATATTGTTGACACAACACATTGAATTATTGATCATCTGTTATTTGTTTACACTCAAATATAATATTGTGATAGTTTATTGAAGTTAAAATACAGATTGAGTGTTTATATAATGTTTAAAACACAAAATAAAGTATATTTATTTTACACGTTTAAAATAAACACTTCTTCGTTGTCTACATAAGCTTCAGAATATGTTTTTATAGCACGTAACGTGGGTTTCTTGATAAATTGTAGCCGGAAGTAAGGTTTCACGACGCTGGAAATCATTTTTCATTAATAAGTCTAAATATGAGTTCTGACAGTTGTTTTTTATATATGTATCACTATATAAAGATATATAAAAGACACAAAATCAAAAATACGAAGGTTCTGTTATTTAAAACTAAGCGTCTCTCACACTAGAGTATGGTACGTTGTATTAGATTTGTTTCGCATCAATACACCACTGCTGAAAGAGATAAGTGTGCATGTTATAAATTCTTCCTTTCCAATCTTCTGTCGATGATCTCGTATACATAAATGGACGTAGTACGATCAACATGCAGTGATGCAATCCTCATCAGTTCTAACCAGCTTGTGTTTTTGGGCGACCACAACGGCTACAGGTTGAACGTAGTGTACGAGTACACTTGAGGCACGGCTGTTCTAAGACAATTTCCTGTGATAGTGTGTGACCGCAAAATAGTTTCCAAGTAACATAGCTTGTCTAAAATGTTTAAGCAAATCTCAGATTTGAAGTTAAACAATTTCTTCGAACTTAGGAAGACAACATTCTTTGCTGTAGAGATACACTCTAAAATAAATATACAATTTTAGCGCTTTAAATATAAATGGGCTTGTGTTCTTATTTTTTAGTGGTCGATTTTTCAATTGTTGATTGAAATTGATGTTAATAAATGTGTATTGGCGTGTCTATTTTATTAAATATCTAAATATTGACGGAGATATAGCAATTAAAAGTTTGAATTGTAGTTTTAGCGCTAGAAATGGTCGGCCATATTTGTATGACGTGAAATGCATTTTAACGTCAGTTATTTGTTGAGTAGGTCAGTGTTGTGGTAATGTTCTGTAGCTGTTGGTAATCAAATAATCAAGTCAAATCAAAGAATAATAAGTTTTTATTTTATTTAACCCTGCTAAGGCAGACATAATATTGGAATTTTATTGTTCCTTGAATTAGCTGTAAATAATATTTGATATTTTGATATATAAATACATTTAGCAGAGATTTATGAGCTGTAAGGTTGGTAACCTTACACAAGGATTGTGATGTAACATGCACTTGGAATGTGTACAACGTTGAATCCCTTTAATAATTAAAGAGACAAAATGACTTTTTTAATTGTTAATATCTCTTAAGATATAAGGAGTTATTAAAAAATAATTGAACATTTGAGGTTCTAGTAACCCACTTTATCAATATATGGTACACTTTTATAGAAATTAAGACATAGGACACAAGCCCATTCACCAAAACTAATTGAAACGATTTGAATCACTACTATACCAATAAGAAACTTGAATTTATCTACAATTTAAATTCTCTTTTTCGCAAACTGTTTTGGTTGTGTGGTTCAATTGTTAAAAATATGTTATCATTTATTAATTACATGTAATTGTTAATATAAATACATAATAATTTAATTTTCGGAATAACAGTGTTATATATTCTTAAAAACTTTTGTTTTAAGACATATTTTTGTTTTACTATGAATTTAAAGAACTATTAATATTATAAACCGTATTTACCGATTGTAAATCAATTCTGAGAATTTGCTACTGCCAAGCAGCACTTATAAAATTTATCAGAACTAATTTATTCAAAAAGAAATTCATATGAATTTATCTTCTTCAGTTACAATAATATTTCGAAGAAATTAAATTTAGTTAAGGGAATACGAATAATTATTATCAAGACGAGTTATAAGTTGAAGTAAGTTATGTCGGATGCCATACATCCGAGAAAACAACCAAATGAAAATTACTTTATAGTTGTGATCTCTACTTAAAAGTTTTTTTCTTTGTAAATACTTTCATAACTTTTAATTTATTATTTTCTTTTAATTTCAGGCAACAAAGCAATTTATTGAAGTTGTAAATAAACTTCGTGAAAGAACAAGAAATGTGAAAAACAACGTGACAGCTGCAAACATCGAAAACTCTAATACAACAACGATTAAAGATAGTGTCCCTGATAACTATGGTTGGGCCGACACTGGTCCAGTTAGTTGGTCTACAGCAGTTAAATTCCTTTTAGCAAGGAAGTTTGATGTTCATCGGGCTGTCTCTCTTTATGAACAACATGAGAATACTAGAAAACGAGAAGGCCTACATTATTTTGACCCCTTACGAGATCCATTGAAAACTGAATTAAGCACAGAAAAATTTACAATACTGGTTAGTATTAATATAGACTATAATAATTGAAAACACTTCCACTGGTTAAAAGTGTTGCCTGTGTTTTAGGCGTCACCTTAAATTGCCATTTAGAACTTTATGATATTTAGAATTCGAATGATATATAATGAGGTTCAAAAAGTATTTTCTTTGCAGCCAAGTCGAGATAGTACTGGCGCCGCCATAGCTTTATTTACTGCACATTTACACATACCATCAACCTCAAGTCACCAGAGCACGTTAAGAGGAGTAGTATATCAATTAGATGCTGCACTGCAGGACACGGAAACACAACGAGCTGGATTAGTGTTTATCTATGACATGTCAGATTCAAAATATTCAAATTTTGATTATGATCTCTCACAGAAGATACTGACTCTCCTAAAGGTAAGTGTCACTTAAACATGTTTCAAATTGCATCCAATTGTTAATATGAAATGAACACAATTACATATTATTCTAATTAAAAATTAATCGGAGCTACAAACCTATTGCGTAATTTTTACTTAAAGCGATCTTCTACATTATGGATTATGTCTGTGCTAAATGGTGAAGACTGTGTTAGGTAATTATGTAAAGATTCTTTGTGCAAAACAACTAACTACACGAGATAAACGACCATATATTATCATTAAATTACAACCAAAACCATTAAAGCTGGTTCATAAATTATTGAACTGTTATCTGCAGCTTTAGCCGTCCAGCACAATGAATTTATAAATGACCGTAAGATATGTTTTTGTGTACATTTCGAAAATAGTTCTGCGGATTTACTAAAATACGTTTAGTGGATTTTGCAGTTTAAATTAGTTTCTGAATTATCTTCCGCGCGATTAAACAATTATATGACCTAATTTACAATCTACTTTATTTTGAAAATATAAAAAAATGTCCGTAACATTTTATATTAAACTTCGATTAAGGCTGCGCTACTGATCAATGCACGTTAACTTTATCTGTCGCGTTTCTTTTCAAATCCCCTTCTTATTCGTTATTTATATTTCAAAGATAAGATCTACTGATATTGAAAGTGCGTAATATAGCTTCTGAATGGGGTAAATCGATTATGTATAGAATTTTATAGTACATATAGCTTTATAAACTTGGAAATTTATCTAATTAGATTTTTTGTTGCTAGATTTAATGAACGGAAAATGAGATTTAAAACGGTAAATAGTTATTCTTATCCTCGTCTGTCAGGTATCTTCCTGCAAAATGTGAAATATTTTTAAGCCAGTACTGTCATATTGAATTTTTTTCCGAATATTCAAACCGTTTTCTGTTACATGTGATGTCTGCTGAGCAGGCGTTATTCATTACTTTTTTTTGTAAAATAGTATATAAAAGTAATAGTTGCTTTGTATTGTAATGATCCATGTCGTTTCACCTATTCACAAAGGAGGACACATTTTCCTTTTTGACATCATCACAAATATGCCCATGTTTTGCAAAATTAATACAGTTTAGGAATCACTTTGTTTAAATAACAAACAGGATAATACGTCATTGTATTTGGTCATAAATATACTCTTGAATTGTGTGTTTTTTATATTCTATAAAATAGGTCACTTTAAGTTGGAATCTTTCCAAATAATTATAACGACGACTTTAGTTTATATTACAGTGTAACTTGTGTATGTAATATTAACTCCCTCTCCATTTTCCTCTTTCTCTTCCTCTTCCTCTGTACAATTATATTGTGAATATAATGTGAATGTTCATCATTATAGTATATTCATTTATAAAAAGTTTGCTTCACTTAGCGAAAAATTGTGATATTAATTACATAATGGAGTATTGGTAACATCTGTTTGAACACTAAATTTAATTATTACAATTAGTTAGGGAAGGACCGAAGTTTAATTAAATATTCAAAGATTATTATGTTGTACACATTATGATATGTGTTACATAGGCACGCCCGGGTTATTTAATAATTGACATTTAATAATTGATTACAATAATTACTTAGGGGAAATATTTACTTTAATTTTAGCATCAATGTGACTAAATGTTTATGCTTTAATTACCAGTAAAATATTTAAAGTATTTGAGAAATTTTCTCAAATGTTGTATCATGTTGGATGAAAGAAACTTGAGTATTAATGAGGTTAGTACTCTTGCTAGACAACTTACCTTAATGACTAATAGTCTAGTCAGAAATATGTCTCAAAATCACTTAATACGACAAATTGGTGGAAAAGCTGTTAAATAATATTTTCTGACTAATTTGACTGTGCTGATTCTGAATATTTTGTGAATAGAATGAATTTTATAATTAGTTAATAATACGAAATGTTCTATGTGAAGATCAATAATTTACATGAACACCGCAATTTTTTTCTCTATTGTAAAGCATATGAGATTAGAATAGTTGTATAGTATAATCTACTTTATATACGAGTATATTTTAATGATTCCCAAATGGTCTGTGATTTATTTATCTAACAAGCGTAGGTTGCAGACTGTAATTTTACCATTTCTAATAAAAACTTAATACTTTTATAACTTTAATTTATTTTTGTCTAAAATTAACGACGCTATTTACAACAGATGAACTGCATTTAATAGTATAATAAAGATGTAACAGATTTGTTAACATTATGTTTGTATTGTGTAATGTTTTTCTTTGTAAAGCAACATCATTTTCTTTCATGAAACCTAATATAAAGGCATTAACACGTGTAAACTAATATAGCTATATTTCAGATTTTGTACCATAAATCATATCATAGTACATTTATATTATAAGAATAAGACTTATACAATTCAATATATCTCACGATAAGAGAAGGAAATGATAACTCTGAAGACGACATGTGAAGAACATATATTCCTCCTCTTAGAACAAACTCAATTATATTAGTATATCAGAAATACAATCTGAATGTAAATTTAGACGAAGCTTGTAAGTACGTCGTAAGGTGACGTTTCGCTTATGCACGCAGGTCGTTGATGTTTCATAGCACGCTTGATTAACATAGGTTTCTGACTAAACAGAAAAAGTAATTTGAGCGGTGCGCTCACAGAAGGTTAAGTGCGATGTTTAATGGCGTACATTCACGCATTAGAAAGAGAAAAAGTATAAACTATACAATTACAAGCGAGAATCATGAAATTTGGTGTAACGTAATTTATGGATGACTCCTTATTAGAGTTGTTAACGCTTGAAGTTTGTTTCATTTTCGAGTTATTCATGTGACACTAAACGTAATTTCCTATGATGCATATAGTCCACACAATAAATAACATTTTCTTAAAAATTGCGACTAATCTACAAAATATTTCTTTGTTCAGACAAACTATTTTTAGTAGCTGCATAGAACAATAGTAAAATAATTTCCGACATTTATATATGGGTTTACAACAACCACGACAAAAACTTTAAAGCATAATGGTAGGATGCTTTAATTCAGGAAAGAATAAAACTGTTAGGAGGCCGCTGACATTTTAATATGGTAACAATAATACAAACTTTTTGATGACGTTTGTTTGAACTTCCTTATAAGAATAACTAAAATGTAATGAAAGGATCGCATTGTTCATGAACAAAAGATATACAAGCGATTAATAGAATATTAAACTTTTTCAATTGAAATTTGGAAAACATTATTTGCGTTAGTTTGTTTATTTAATACTGCGGTTTTTTAAGGTAACACTAGTGACACCCATAGGCAAAGGAAGCCCTTAAGTGAAACAGTGTCCTGACATACCCACCTGCGTAACGTGCCATAAATAAGTAAATATTTAATTAAAGCAACACGTTTAAATTTGGCAACGATCATCTTGACCGCTCAACCAGTGTTTTAAAAATAAGAGCAAGTACTGTAACCGTGCCGTAAAAATAGAATCTCTCAATTATTCTACAGCTGTCAATATGACTCACGAACTCATAATACATATACGTCCTATGTTATTTTAATTAAACAAATATAAAAAACGTATGTCGTTGATTAATTTATTAATATTTTTTAATAATATTCAACTAAAAAATATCAATTCTCTTCATTTTGGTAAAATGCGAAAATTTGTTAAAATAGAGAATAATATTAATTTTTCTTTCACAAATCATTGAATTTGTACCATAAATTATTTTCTTTACTAATTGAACTAGAAGATGCCGTGCCATTAGTAAAAGCTTCTTGAATGAATAATATCTTTGTGGTCCTTCTAATAATCGAAGATCCTGTGATCTATAAGTAGTTCCTTTTCCTCGCTTATATCTGAAGAAGTTCTAGCTCAATTATTTGTTGACACTTTAAGATAGTTGAAGAATTTGATGAAGTTGTAATACACCGCATATAAAAATGTCATAATATGATATGATGCAGATATCTTCAAATACTTCATACAAATACATGGATTCTATACAGAACGGAACGTCGGTTTAGGAACCAATTCCTTGCTAGGTCTTTGCCCAAGGCTTATGGATGCAATATGACCTAAATAGAGGCTGCATGTAAAACTTATTTGATTTTATGTTAGGACTGAACATTCTATTTTTTCCATTTCATATATTTTAGAGATAGCTGTGTTTAAATCAGGGATATGCAACATTTTCAATGCCTCTTTCTTTGCAGAATATTACAAAGAATTAAAAATAATTGGACATCTGTAGTCTTGTTGAGTAGTTTTCAATATATTGTTCATTTTAAGGGACACTAAACATGCGACAGTCTACAGTCTTAAGACTACATTGTTAGCGTTGTCTTTCTTTGTTCAATGTGTTCATAACTGTATTTTTCTACAGTATAGATAAAATTATCTTTAGTGGATCGTCTAATGCGTGATTTTTAATAAAAATCGTGATATCGTATTCCGGATTTTATAAGAAACATTATCTAAATAGAAGTATAATATTGTTACAATTTTTTCTAGTTGACGGCGTGTTTTCTTTTTATGTGCCGTATTTCGCCATCGACTGGGTTCTTTTAATTACCGAGCGGAGTAATTATGTTTAGCAAATAAGTCGCGTTGTAACTTTTAATTAATTAATAATAGCCACAATTAAAAAATCTAAAGGATTCACACTTTTTATTAGACCGCTTATTTTCACCACAATTCAATTCTTATTCTCACTACAAAAACAATTACAATACTAATTATAAAAACAATTCAAATAATATCTAGCTTTTATTTATTTCGCCGTGATCTGTATATCATGCGAGGATCCCGTAAATTCGTAACACTAATATAATATAGAAATAGAGAAATGCATTAATTAAAGATAAATGTAGATATCATTAGAAATTAATTCCTAAAAAAGTACGATTTTTTGTAATATTTAGCAAGCTTTATCGTTCTGTTAGGATTCGGATATTTCAGTGACATTTGGCAGATATTGTAATTCATTACTAATCTCAGAGTTTGTACTTTAGGTTAAAATAAAAATATCACCACTTTTCATGGAAATTTTGCGTTTAACATTACTCTTGAATATTTCATTGTCTTTGATTTTTTTCTTAATAAAAATGTAAGTACAAACTAAAGAATGTCAACAATAAAATCATTCGTATACACTGGAAATATTAATTACGTTTTCAAACAGTTTTTATCCCTCTACTAAAGCAGATATTATTCACGCTACTGCGCTACTTGCGCTACATTTTCCTGAATTTAAAATGATCGTTCTAAATATAAAAGATATATACACATAAACTAAAGGTTTTCAATACCTGAAACGTATATCTCATATATCTAGTAAGCAAATGCAATGGAACTGAAAATATAAATGAAGGATCGGTTTTTCAATATACGAGAAAAAGTTTTTTTTTGTACTGTGTACTCTAGTTATGAACTATCCGTGAAATTTGTCTATTTTATGTACGAGTATGTACTTATATAGTATATTATAGTTAGACGATAAAATCGATAAAAAATAATCCACTATATTGGCACTATAATAAATTAACTCTTTTGGTAATTGGTTTCAAAAGTAATTTATTAGTGTTTTATAAATGGCACTCACCTCACCTCTGGTTGAGGTGAGAATCGATTCCTATGAAAAAATAGTCGCAGATATGTATTTATAGAATTCAGTCGTTTTGTAGATATTGGAAATGATGAGCATTAAAGCTTTGTAATGGAACGTTGACTATGCTGGTTCCGATTTGATTCGTGGAACAAAATATACCAGGTAAACATAGTTACGTGTACTTAAGGTTTATTTAATATAAGAAAGTTATATATAACATTCTGTGACTCATTTCTCGAATTAATAAAATCGTAAAATTTCCTACGTAAAAATTATATTAAAATTACCCTGACCTACCCATTACCCATTCTGTGGCACTGTAAAAATTCAGCAATGGCAAGAAACGGACTCCAAAGGGCTGTGCTACAAACTTCGCAGACGCTTCCTGTTAACACCTCTTTTTTGATTGAGAAACCGAAATTTATAACAGCAGTAGCCATGAATAGATCATTCTTGTTGTCTGGATATAAAGTATGAGAACAAGCTGAACAATATTAGGGGCGATAAAAGGCTACATGTCTAGGAAGCCCGAGAAACTATATATAAAAAAAACTATATTAAAATTTTGCTTGCTATGGTCCTTCGGAGTAAATTTCTAATTCCGGGGGAACTGATATTTTGAGCCTTGTTTTCTTTGCTTCTACACCGAATTAATTTGTATCCAGTCGCAATTTGGAGAGTTGGATAATGCTTTGAGACTGTTAGATCAGAGCCCAATTATTTATTTTCTTCTTTACTTTACTTCTTTATTTTGTATTGTATTGTAACATGATGTAATTATTATTTTTTGAACAATGAAATTCAAAGGTGATAAAATGATATCGCTTTATTTAGCTTGAATTTTGCAACCAACTTTGGCCATATTTCGATATAGTAAACCTAACAAAATATGCGCTCAATATATATTGATACAACTACATAAATAAGTATTTATAATATTAAAATATATTCATTGCACCTTCTATAGAGCAATGTACAAATTTCATGGTCGCATTTGAATTTCAAATAAATAGCGCATGCGTATTATATAGCGTCGAGATGCGCCATGGAATCAAGAGGGTGACAGGGACGCCAGAGCGGGGGGATACAGCGTCATCATGGCATCGGCATCGATCCGCGCGGATTTAGTTTAGTGTTTAGTCACCTTCCTCATTCAGAGTCCCGAGTATTACACATTACATTTCAATTTTATAAATCAGAATAAAATCATTGTATAAAATATAAAATATCATTAATATAGAGTTAAATAAAATTGTGTATTTAATTGTGTTTAAATTAAGTGATCGGCCAGTAATTATTTGATATTATTTTGTGATTTATATTTCTGACACTTTCTGACTTCTTGTTTGGTTGTTACGGCGTAATTCGCACGTTTAGTCAACCAAAACTGTAAACAAACGTAAGTAGTTATTTTAAAATCATTTAATTATTTATTTCATAGAAAATGTACGTATCTATTACATATTTACTACGTAATAACAACATAATGTAAATATTCAGTTAAAATAAATCACAGAAATAAAATTTTTTTTTAGATGACTGTTCGTTACCGTGTTTTCACTCTTTTTATTTTAGGACAAAAGTAACACCACAGAAATTGTAGTTTTAAGTTTCCTTTGAAGGTTTTTGTTTATTGTTTTTCCAGGTAAAAGGCTTTTTTATATGAATATTCCTTTTAAAGATTCAACGGAAGCTTTTTTATGTAAATGTTATACACATTGCTAAACAGCTGTTTATATTTACACTTTAGGTTTTGTACGTTTTTAGCATTGAAAATAATATGCTTTTTGAGATTCTTTAGAATTTAAAGTTTTATTTAATATATTTGTTATATGTTCCGTTTAAAGAAGTATTATTACACTTGTAAAATAAATGGTTTTACTGAATTTTTATGAAACTAAATATCTGAAATAAACTTTTTAGCTTTATTTATTTATTCGTAGTTATACAAGATTTTTATTTATTTATTATTTGTTAATTGTTTTCAGTAGTACAAAATATAATTGCCATTTCTTTATCACAATTTTAGTGTGAATAATTGACGAAATCGTAAAGTTGATGTTTCAAATTTGAATCCAGTATGTCTGTATTTTTCATAAAATAAATCAACCGTGTTGTAGTTGGGATAGGGTTTTTTGTATCGTATTATCAAATATAATCAGATTCTATGCAAACATATCTATATTTGAGCTAAAGTTGTAACAGACATTCTACTTTATGCCAATTGAAATTAAAATAACAACTTTCTATGCGATTCTTTATAATTTTCTTCTTGGTCCAAAATTGGTTTTCTTAGCACCCTTTTAATATGATATAGGTAGTGGTCTAGTACAGATAAACTATCCGTATAAAACCAAACATGAATATTACTTTACATTTAATCTAACACGATTTTATTACTTATAAAAATACTTATTATAATTCTTAAATATTATTTCCTGTTCTAAATCGTAAAATAAAACGTTTTATGAGTAAGCTAATCCACAAAAGGGTAGATATATTTTTCAAAAAGCAGTAAATAGGTCATGAAACATTAACTTTTGTTATATTAGATTAAAGTTTGTACAAAAGGAACAGTCGAGTGTATTTTAAAGAAGTCCAGGTACCTATAGAGATGTTATTTCATTCAAAGCTGATGGTTTTTACCATTCTTCGTTAAAAACAACAAAATACTATAACTGAAAGCTGTAATTCGTTTCGTTCAATTAAAACAATAATTCAAATAAAGCGCAGTAATTAAATTCCGTATTAAAATTTCAATGAATTTAGTTACAGCGTAGTAATGTATGTAGCCATGTAGATATTCATAGCTTGACATATTTTGGCTTAAATAATTAATTAATAAATTTAATCTAGATTTATTGCGTTACTAATTATAATATTTTGACATTCAATCAATAATTTCAATATATGAGCGAAATATATTATTGAATTTTCATGTCATCGGACTGGACTAACTTTTCATTTACATTGCGCAATTTGATTAAGTTTACTGTTTGTTGTTATCAATAAAAACTGATGACCAATGATTAATAATATGTAATTGGGAAGAATATGCAAACCGACTGATAAAAGTCTTTAGATAATATTGATGTGATTGACCACAGAATAAAAAGTGGATGTCATTCTCTTTTAGTCCTCTTATATCTAAAATTGTCTTGCAATGCTAATTTTACACTTCCTGGCTTGCCACAAAGTAATTTCAAGGTTCTAATTGAGCTCTTGTTAATTATTTATTAACTAAAAATAATATTGGCTAAAAAATATATAAGAAAAACATCGTTTTAACGGTTTTACAGATTTTTTTAATAAACTGATAAACTGTTGAAGAATAAATTAAGAAAATTTTAACTGTTTTTTAGTTTGTTAGTAAATATTTTGTAGCCATAGTTCAAATTACGAGAGTTCAGTTAACCCCATGCTCAAAAGAGGTTTTAAGAGCCGCGACTACGATGCGATAATGAATTTTATCTTATTCGTTCCTATATACATTATAAAGAAACTAGTGATACAATGTTTTTTCATTTTATCAGAAGATTTATACGGCACAACTTGTTTTATGCATTCATTAGTCACCTTCGAACTCTCGTAATTTGAACTATATCATAATCCGGCAACATAGTATGTGTCATGCTTTGCGTGCGTTTGCATACAATATACATGTACTTTACTATTTATAGTAGTTGCATTATCATTTCTCCACAGTATGATTGTATTTAGTCTGTATATACATATATACAAAAGGTTACATCTATTGAATACTATCCTTTATTAAGTGTACTTAACTTTTGTGCTTAGGATTGGTGAGCTACCTTAAAAATAGATTAAATTATTTATTTATTTTGTTAGTACACTTGACAGACTTTTTCCTGTCCAAGTTTCAATAATTTTTTTCATAATTAAACTGAAAATAAACAACTGAATCAATTTTTCGTCACTATTAGTTTAATTCACAATTTGACAATCACCTGTTTAACGACATTTGTGCACATAGTAGCAAAAATTTCATAGAAGAAAAGCACTTTCAGTGTTTATAGAATACTCCAATTTTCCGAGTAAATTTTCGAATTTTTCTTTACCTAAGAAACTTATTCAGACTAAAACACAAACTAAAAAACAAATTAGCCAAATCGGTCCAACCCTTCTCAATTGATGCGCTTACCAACTAACACTTCATTTTTATTTATATAGAAGATTTGCAATATAGATTGAAAGTCTATATTTTATTAATGAAATTACATCTATTAACTGTTGCTTTCCATAAAAACGTTAATACATTTTCTACGTTAAGCCCTGTAACATTTTAAGAGTCTAGTTATTGGAAAAACTTTGTCCAAAATATTTCTTAACCCGTAAAAAAAAAGTAAATACATTATTTTTTAACAGTATGGATTGAGACATGATTTTACTTCATGGTTATAAATTAGATAAGTCGTTTTTTTGTTAAACTGGTACCACCCTTTATTGGAAAACGTCTCGGGGCGTCACTGGATTGTTGCATAACCTTTATACAGTTGTGGTGGCATTTACTCTAAAAGGGTATAAGGTTTTTGTGTTTGTACACAGTATATACAACCTCCGAGTATTAAACAGTTCCTAATCTAAATTAATCTCTGGTTTATAGGTAATTAAGGTAAGGTTTTACGTAGTAATGGTTTCGTTATATTCTCGTAACCGATCGTTATACGTGAGATTAAGCTTTTTAGGATATGTACCTTATACCTTATCCTTTACTCCTACCTAGGTAACAAGAAATATTTCATTTAGCTTAAATAGTGTACATAAAGTAGTTATATTGCGTTTTGTCAGGGTTCTAAGGATGAATCGTTACAATCACTCCATCGTTGTCACTGTGTCACGGTGGAAAGAATAATATAAATGAAAGACGACACAGTGGGCGAAAGCATTGAATCGCATCGGAAATAAGCTGAAAAAGAAAAGATATAAATGAAAGTGCCGCGCTCAAAGTAAGGTTATTGAAAGAAATAGAAAATCAATTGCACTTTATAAGATGCAATTGAAGTAGGGTTTCCTCTGGAAAGATAAACTATCATGCTGAAAATGTCACTGAAGACAGAAATGGTTACTTGATTGAATTTGTTTGAGTGATATAATAACTTCGTTACACACTGCCGTGTATGGGTAGTTTGCTCAAGAATAACCAATATCTCTACTTTAGAATATATTGAAGGACAAGGCAGAGTTATTTGGAACGTATCACTTGAATGAGTCGTTTCTACAAAGGTAAGCGTCCACAGGTCTGTGCTACCTGCTTAATGAATTAAATTCATCGTAAAACAATAATTTAGAAAATTAATCACCTGTGCATACAGTTACGTACGAGTACAATGAATTTAAATCAATATCGGTCAAGCATATCCGCAACCGTTTTGTCTGAGACTTGCTGCCACAGTCTATGATGACGTGACACAACTATAATATAAATATATATTTGTTCCGAATTCAGAATTTCGGACTCTTGCCAAAATCTAATCGTAGTGTTTGACGTACACTGTGATTTCTAAAAATAAATAAACAAAAAACAAGTTTAAAACCTTTGAAAATTGCGCATATGTTACTATGACGATTTTACTCCAAAAACGTTAAAAAAAAAACAGTATTATTTAATTGTTATCACTTTGAGTGGTTTAAATAATTTCAAAGTACGACTTACGACCGAGGAAGGTTCCTAAACATAGGTCGTAAGACGAGTTTCACACACAATAAAACCGAATTTATTAAGAAAATTTTAACTGTTTTTTAGTTTTTAGTAAATATTTTGTAGCCATAGTTCAAATTACGAGAGTTCAGTTAATCTCATGCTAAAAAGAGGTTTTAAGAGCCGCGACTACATTATTTATTACGCTTATTACATTAGTACAACTGAGGCGTTTAGATGCAAAGGGATGTAATTGACAAAAGTAAATTTCTTCAGAAAACGAGTTTAAAGTTAAGATCGTATTAGGTTAGGTTTTAGAATTCAAGATATATAGTAAAATCTGCCCAAGTTTTCGCTCATATCTCTGTGCCACAAATAGTTTGGTACATCTTCTATCGTTTGCAGTGGTTGTCCCAAATTTTCCAAATTTGTTGCTTACATATATTTCCTTCTTGACGCCTCAGTTCTTTGAGTTATGTTGAGCAAGAGCACACTGAAAGTCAGGTTTTGTTATACCTTTTTTTGAAATTTTCTGTATATTTAATCATATAGGATGCTGAATTCGTAAATGACTCTTCAACTAAAAATGATAAAATCTAATGTTCTAAGATACTGTGGCGTTTCAAATTTCCCGCGTAATATTGTCTACCTTGCCGAACAATAAACATAGTAGAGTTTTAAAATGGTACCGAATGGTTGTATCGTACCGTAATGTTTATCTGGTAACTTTACTTTAACTTTATATTAGCAAAACATCCACATTTGCATCTTCTTAAGTAAATATGTATAAGTAAATAAACGAAATCATAAAATATGATCTAGACTATTCAAATTTTTATCATAAAAAGAAATAAATTGTCGTGTGAGCTCCGATTGTGTGACACTTTGCATAAATTTTATAAATGTAAGTACATACCCTAGTGCTCGTGTATATTTTAGAACTCTCCGACTACCGACCTCTTCGATCGATACTTCTCGGCTTTTGCCTGAACTTTACTCAGAATATTATATTACTCGTATATAAACAGATTCTTCAAGGGGTTGAGGGTTGAGGGTTGCGATGTTTTCATTTTAAAATTGCACGTTGCCTTTCGTTCACAAGTAGCTTTAAAGACAGATAATTTTATGATGGATATTTCAAAGTGTTCTAAAATCTTTAATATAAGTCACTTATTTATATAAAGGGGACGTTTTTCAACCTACCTAATATTGCTATTGATTTTTAGCACGTTGCGTTTACACATACATACATCTATTTAGACATTTAGTATACATAAGCTAAATATAGCACCTATAGGGAAAACTTACTATTATTTTTCTATTGAAATACATAGAACTTAATAAAACTATTCATTCAATTTTTCAGAACGTTTATTCAAGGATTCATTGCATATAAATATTTATTTAATTTGTCCAGGTTTATAATTATATGAGCAAAGTATCTTTAGCAAGAATTATAATCATTTTTAAATCAATAAATTCAAAACAAGTTATATAGATTTAATATTCCAACTTTTGTAAATAAATCAAGTTGAACAGGAAATATCATACACGTATTTCCGGAAAATGACAGGCTTGGTTCCATTTTCTCTCTCCAGTAGCTTTGAGAATTAATATTCTTCAAAGTTAAACTATTAAAATTAGATTATAAGAAAAAACACAAGCACGTAATACTTTTATAAGAAAAAGTTAAATAAAAATGTTAATTTTTAAATAGAAAAACTAAATGTGATAAAAATGGCCTGCTTTACATAATTATATAAACAAACTTTTATGATAACTTTGTATTTTTGTTGATTTCCAAAGCTTTAAAGATTAGTGAAGATTTAATCCTCACTTTTATAATTATGAATTTTAATTAAAAATATTTCTCCCTTATTTTGATAATTACGGCTCGTCACATCACAGGTTTCTGAGCTCAAGTTATTAAGTACACAATACTTAACAAAGTATTATTATAATTATGAAAGTGGTTTATTTCTATTACTGTCGGTATAAATTGCCTCATTCTATTGATTCTATATTTAATTTATTTATTGTTTTGAACAAACCAATTGATATAATTGAGTTTCATATTAAAACGACGATAGCAATATTCTAGGAAACATTAAAATGTAATCATAGCAGACACGAAAAATATTCAATTCTAAGTAAAATAGACGATATGTAGTTTATACTCAACACACACATATAAATACATGTGGTGAAAGTTATATTGATGTATGTGTGTATTCCAAGAAATTATTATTTTAGTAAAACTATGTATAATATATAAACAATAATTTTGTATATTTTTCACAAAAATTTCGTTCAATATTGAAAACAATTTACTTGTTCTCATTATTATTACATATTTTTTATCCAAATATTTTTTTAAAATGTAAGAAATTGACAGATATATTGGAACACTATTTAATATTTTAGTTTTTCCATTAATTTATGGCCGCCATATTTCTGACGTCATAAGAATTTAGGATAGGTCAGTTCATCTATTTGCATTTCGTCAGGTAAAGTGAAGGTCAATTGTTGTAGAAGAGAGACGGCAATATCCTGTGGGGAACAGTGTAAACATGAATGTACAGCGGTAAGACGCCTGCTATTCTCAAAACATCTTATGATAGTGAGACTTACTAATACATGTTTTGTTTAATATAATTTTTTTTACATAACATTCGGTTTTATTATTTACCAAGGTTTAACACAATTTTATTACATTGACATGAAATAAACGCGAATACAATTGAAATCTTTTACTAATACCCGTATATTATTTTAATACGCATATATTTTAAGGAGGTACAGGACGTACCGTCAATGCAAAATGTTTATCTCTCGGTAATACGAAATGCAAAATACGAAGTACATGAAGGCAAATATTGGGACTGTACCTTTGAAAATGATTTTTTCAATTCCCTATTAAACAGCTTTTTGCTTGTTAAAATGATTTTTTACGCATATAATAGTTAAATAAATTAAAAATTACCTATAATTAATATCAAATTTATATTAATTCAATTTAAATACAAATTAAATATTTTGAAAAAGGAATAATAAATTTTGCAACGCTGCAAATTTACGTGTGTTGACGCATGCGTGATTTGGTTCTTTGACAAATAAATTGTTATATTTTATATAACATTTATTCCGATTTTGAATTTCCCGCTCAAATTGGCATTTGCAATGCTGCCGGCTTATAACCTACACTTACTGTTTCTTAAAGGTTTTATTTAAATATTTTCGTAAATAGGTATCCTTTTAATAATTTTTTCTTTTTGCAATAGTTACAGAAAAGATTATTTTATATACACCTAGTTTTTGAAAGCCGTGTCACCATTTTTTATAGTTAAAAGTTATATTATGTGGTGAAATTGAGCTAAAAATTATGATTTGTATGGAAAATGACTATTTTTAATAATGTATAAAAAGAAAACTATGAAGCCTAAGTCTCTAAAATTTTGAGACAGCATGTATTTTAATTATTTGTATCGACCCTCCAAATTTCACAACGTTTTCGTCATTTACGTTAAGGTCCTGTACTTCCTTAAAACTCATAAATGCAAGTAAAAAGAAATGTATATATTTTCAGCATGGTTCCTCCCAGCATTATTGTTTTAAAATGAGATTCTTTCTAAGTAAACTTTATATAACGTTAATATCTTATATTATGTTTTCAATCAATATTACGTACTTGTATGTAATATTTACGATCCTCTGTGACCTTTAAACTACTTGTCACTTCTAAATTATTTTATATTCAAATAATTCAAATATTTACAGTAAAACAAAAACTTGTTTGAATAATTAAGTAGCGTGGCGTATGTTATAAGTGAGTACTAGTACCTTCTTTTAAATAATGCCAATATTTAATTACCAATTGACGTCACAATAGTGCAAGATTTCCTCATTTGGTTCTGTTAATATACTGGTAGCTATAACTGTATGATTATGTGAATCATATCCATTTAGAAAAGCAATGCTTATTTATTCTGATTCGCTACTGATATCAATCGTCCTTCAAATTAATAAGCCACTTCGCAGGTAGTCGAGGAAGTACATACAATTGAATTAACAGTCATACAAGGCGCGTGTCTGCTTCTTACTCTATGATGAAATGAAAATAAAATACAATCAAATGTGCTAATCACATTTAAATAATTACTTATTATGTAAATTTTGTAGAGTTATCTATAAACATTAGATGTTTGTTCACTAAATTATAGATAATGTGTTTTATAAGCGGAAAATTTGCATGCACTTTTAGAATATGACGTATTTAGATAGAAAAAATGTTTTGTTTAGTCAGTGTCAGTGTTTAGAATCGTCAATTTCAATACTCGGCACTCTTTTTCTAAATGAAGTGTTTTTTTGTTTTGTGTAAAACGTTCTTGTTGTAGCATAATAAATGAAAATAACGGAAGTGCGTAGAATAATTTACGTCGCTTTGTTCAAAAATGTTGTTCATTGCTCCGAAATCTGCATCTTCCCCTATTAAGGCTAGAAAGGGGCCGTAGGTTGGTTAATGTTGCTAATCTTTTCAACCAACATCAATCAGAATTTAATTATCTAATAGTAGAAACCACTGGACTACAATTTTGAAAAAATGCTTCAATGATCCATTGGATTTAGTGCCCAATTTTGCAGGGACGTAGCTCCGTTCCTGTAAGACATACAAAAAAATGTTGTATGCACAAGTTGTAGAGAATTGAGTCCTCTATAAGATTGTAAGTATTTTTGTCATAAGACGCACCAGTAAGAAGATAAAACCAATAAACCGTTTTTGGCCGCCATTTTTTCAAGATGGCAGCGCTAGCGGACGCCGCCCGTGTTGGATGACTTAGAGTTTTTTTTTATTAACAGTCCTAACTTTAAAACATATCCAAGAATTGGAACTGCTAAGTCTTTGGGTCTTTGATATGATCAGTGGTTTTATTCGTGACTTCTTCTTTTTAAAACAATATACGAAATTTGGAAAAAAGAAGAACAATTTCCCGAAGTACATTTGTCATAAAAGCATTATAACACCCAGGTACACATAATAATTTTTACTGTGTTGTTTCACAGAGTGGTAAGTGAAAGTCAGAAGATCATACTGAATCTTTGGGGCGGGAAAGGGTTGTCTGAAATTTTATGACGTCACATGCATTCTAAAATATAAAAAGTAGTAAATATTAGGCGAAATAAAGCAGGGTTCGTCCCTAAAAAATGGTGTAGTAACTTCTTCGAAATTTCTTTTCCATGAGAACTAAATACTATACCCTATTTTTTCAAAATGTCACAATACACAAATGTATAGCACCATTCTATTGTTTGTGGACTGTTCAAGTAAATTAATAAAGTCTAATTTTTATTTAAAACAAAAAGTAAACAATACGGACAAATTAGTGCTTATTACTTATTGTTTTAATTAAGTTTAAGAATTTAATAAATGTTAATACAATGAGAAAGAGATAATCTTATTAAAACTTACCCTCTTCTTCCTAATCCTTCTTTACCTCTGAGACTGTTTCCAAGCTATTTAAAGCTCTGCAGCACTCGCACAACATGCCTGACATTCTTATCAGTATTTGCCGTGTATCACACCTACAACGTGGGTGGGTTTCACTGATATCATTCAACTTATATATAGACCACTTCACAACCCTCTGCTGTACCGCACCTTCGCTGTTGAACACTTGAAGCTGTCTCCCTATTAAAAAGAGGAGGCTTTAATTATATTTTCATTGTTGATTGCATTACTTCTTCTTTTTTTTATTTTTAATGATATTGACCTTTAGTTTCACTTGGTAAAATAATTTAATAAAATATTAATTTAAAATATGAGCACTGATGTTTCTGCTCCACATATATGACAAGCAGGGCCGGGGTGCGAACCCGAATCTTTAGTTTAACACGCAGTGCTCTTCGATTGAGCTACCTCAATGAAAAAAAAAAAAAAATTAATAATTTTGCAACAATTATTTCAATATAAATGAATTTTACTTTGTTTTTACTTTGTTTTAATTAAAAAAAGGATTTACACTCAGATCCATGTATCTGACACTAGTTTGACATATTTATATACCTAAAATTAGAATTTTAATTATGTTTAGAAAACTCGTTCATATAATATGATTATATAGTCCTCTTCCGGTACGGAAATAGAACTTTTTAAACATTTTTGTTTGCTTTCTCCACTTTTGTTTTATTCATGACACTATTTCTCGTTTTAAACATTTTTAAGATTATATATTTTGTTAGAAAATAGAAATTATAATTATTGTATATATTCAGCGTCCATTTCATTAGTGAAATATCTCAAACAAATCGAAATTTGAGTTGAATATGTAAAATGAACCCTTTATATGGTTTAATTCTTAGATAAGTTATTGATTGAAAATTGATCAGACATAAACTACGTGTGTAATTTCAATTCTCTTGATTTTAATACGTTGTATTATTTATTTTTTATGGTTTTTAGTTATGGTTATATTTTATTAAAAAGGTGAATTGTAACAACATCAACAGTATTCATGACGGGTGAACGGTAAATAAATGCGGTGCTCGCTCTTACGCGTTCTCCTTTCTCCTTGGAACCATTTTCCGGCAATCATAATCTAGCAGTATGCGATCGTCCTGAACGATTACTTTTATAATTAAATGTTCTTTATTTTAACGTATGATTTTTGTCATTTCGCGTGATCCGATATGACCTTTATTCCCCTATAATATAAACGACAGCTGTTCCTCTTATTAAAGTTATGTAACACACATAAACACAGACACACACAGACTGTCACACGTTCTATAATTTACGATTCACTCCATAAAGATATACTAGTTTCTTTATTTCTTAATAATAACGCTTTTATATTTCGCGTAATTATTACAAGTTCATTATAATTTTATGACTTATTGCTTTGACTATAGTCCAGCTAAACTACTTTATATTTCATGTTTTACTATAACTGCTAATTATAATATTAATAAAAACTGTTATATGATAAAATATAAAAAATGTCTTAATATGTAGTACAGAAATGTTAATAAAGTACTTTAGGCCTAAAAATAGAAAATAATAGCAGACGTGATTTTCTTGATGCGATTTAATTTTTTTCAAAAACTGAAAACACAGAAATTTACTTTTTCGTAAATGTATAAAAAAATTATTTATAATATTAATAAATCAAATAAAAATTCTTGAAAAATATTAAAAAGAAAATTGTTTTCATTAATATTTAGCAACATATTTTAAGAAACAAATATAAAATAAAAATAGAGAGTGGGAACAAATAAGAAATGGAGGAAATACAAGATGGGAAAAAGAAAGGAGAAGGTATAATGAAGAAAGATGGATAGGGGCGGGGGATATAGTAAGATTAAGAGAGGAGGGAAAAGAGGTAGGGAATCTGATACAAAGGAGAGATTTAGAGGCCCAACAACAGGAGAGGATGATGAGGATGAATGAAACAAAGTACAATGGTCAAAAGGAATGCCACCTACAAAAACACAGAGAGAAAAAAACGAAAATGATCGCCAGGTTTATACTTGGGAATGAAGAAAGAGGCAATAGGTACTGGGGAGCAGAGGAAGAGTAACAATGTAGGATGTATGGCAGGAAAGCGGAAACATTAGAGCATATTAAGAAAAGGTGGAATGCGAACTAAGCCTAATAGAATCCTGCAAAGGGAGAAAAATGAAATAAAATTATGAATGAGCAAGAGAAGTGAAAAGAACGGCAAGGGAGGTGAAGCGTTATAGTTGGTTTCATTTAAAAACATACTTCCAAAAGGATGGGGGAGGTACAGACAAGAAGGAAGATGGAAGAGGAAAGGGAGAGAAACAATATTGAATAGAGAAAAATAAGATATAGGAACAGCAGTATATGAATCAGAAAGTGCTTTTTAGATAATTAAAATGTTAGAATAGTGAAGTTTAGTTAGGCAATGAGATGTAATTATGTGATTTATTATTGGAAGAATGTAAAGTCTAACGACACACACATTCAATTAATAATACAGTACAAACATAAATAAAGTACATTTGAAAGGATAATGCTTTTACCATTCTTTTTTACATTTAATTATATTTAAACAATATATGCTAATAGCTATAATAAGTGCAAACTGTTATCTGTATATGAAAAATGACTTCAACGATTTAATTTAAATATTTTTTACAGTTTTCATTATGTTCACTGGGCTATGTGATCTTAGAAACCATAGAACACTATTATGCTCGCATAAATATATGGGACTATATGTAGAATGTCAAATATATTAGATCATATTTGCAAAGCAAAGTCAAGCATGTGCGCATTAAAACATTAGAATAGTATAGTGTAGTGTTTTCAGTGGTTCTAGCAAATATTGTGCGGAAATGTAATGACGTGAATAGTTAAACATCGGTCAAATTCCGCCCACACACCCAGGTTCAGCTATTACATACAGCCAGCCATATAGAAATGATTTATACATTCCCATACCATTGTACGAGACGTTGTTTTACTTCTAGTCTATTATACACAATAAGATGTTTACAGATTTGCATATGTTTTGCAAAGAATTTTGACACAAAGAATGAAACAACTTATTAGAAAATAAAAACAAGTTTATAATATCTGAAATATTTTATTTTGCTTTGTAAGTGTGGGTTTTAATGTAAAATCTATAATTATTAATTAAATTTATACGTATTTTTTAATTATTTTGAACATTAAATTCCTCGTAATACCTTGATGAACTGTAATTCATTTTTATCATTAATCATAACAGGTCATCATCAACCATTATGTAGAAATCAACCCCCGGAGGTGTATTAAGGGCTGTCGTAATATCGGGGGTCGACAAGTGGGGAGTTATTTTTTTATCAAAGATTTTAGATTATTTTTTTTTTTTACATATTTTTATAAAAGTTCGTATCATCATTGTCAAGTAATTATAAAAAATAACTGATGGAAAACACATTTTCTAATGAAAAAATAACCATATACTCGTATTTTGACATTGAAATATAACAGTATTTACATTTGGTTAAGTCAATCGCTCTTAAAATAAATTTTAAATGCTTATTATATATATTTTGATTTTGATTTTTAGTCATACGGCACTTTTTTCTCACTGTAAATTACAATAACATTATTTTACATTACATATCGTACTTGCAAGATCATCTTAAACATTAAACATAGCTTGATTCTTTCGGTTAACTTCATTTCCTACTACTTATGCTTTTTCTCAATTTTTATTTCGACTTCCTCTGCTTCCCCATCCTTACTTTAATTAAATTTGTAAAACTGCGCCTCAACCACCGTCTTTCGGTTAATCCCCTTTTTGTTTCGTTGTCTTTTAACCTCTGATTACTCTTCATCATCATCATCTTCCTCAGGTTTCTCTTCCTACTCATCATCTAGATTCTCACGCTCGTTTTCTTCTTTATCTTCTTCTTTTTTTTTCATCATCTCTTGGTTCTTGGCAAAATTGATTCAAAAATAATCAAAATAAATACTTAACGTTATAATTTTGCATACTAGTTCGTTACATTTGAATCGTTTTAGTTTATGCCTCTTAAGATAAAAAATGTGATACATAGTTGTAATACTTAAAAGGGATTATTAATGATTTTAATCCAAAAAGGGTATTTTTATAATTCTAATAGCAATAAAATAGGTGACAAAACATATTTTTACGTTAAAGGGACTCTTTTATGTTAAATAAACCTTAAATTAATGTAGGACATTTGGCTTTCATAAATACAGATTACAATTTCATTTTTCGCCCGACTTTTAAATCGCCAAGCAAAAAAATTGTGATAAAAAACCGTGAGAAGTTTATTTTTTGCAGTCAAAATCGAAAAGTATCGATAGTTTTTGCTTCTCTAGTTTGTATGTATATAAAATATTCTATTAAAACTTGCTAAATCAAAAAGTTTATGCTGCTCAAATAGTTTGTAGCTGTCTCAACTTTTGGAATGTTAATTATGCAATTAGCTTTGCAATTTATCTATACGTCTGCTATATGCTATATCCAATAAACCAACCTTACCTGAGACACCTCAGGGTGTTTTCCTGAATTACGCCGTAATTGTTTATACCAGAACCTACGTATCATATGTATAGAGTATTCTCTCTTTATACAGTATAGCTTTGTAATGGGTGAGCTAGCTCCTCCCCCTCCTCCTCTCACCCTTTCCCCTCCTTTTGTTGTTTTAACGTAGAGTTTAATTTCTTGTTTCATAACAATTGTTGAATAAATATTAAAAGGAAAATGGAGCAGTTAAAATATTTCAGTAATTATTTTCTGTTTTGTGTTATATAATAATATTTACATTACACAGTAAATTATATTTACTAATAATCATTTTATTTACCCATTTGGCAACTTAAAATGACGGATGACCTTTTTGTTGATCAAAATTAGGTTCAATTTTTCTAGTGTACATTTCTGTAATATCTGGTTGGAAATCTTTCTGTAGGTCTTACTCCAAATGCAATTACGTTAAATACTGTTACGTGTAGTTAAGATTTTTTTAATGTTACTTTAGCAATGCTACCTAATATATCAACTTCAAAAACTTACTTGCAAATACTTAAATTCATAAATTTATTTTTGTATACAATAAATATTTATTATTTAAAATAATTATTTATAAAATATGTATGGTGAAAAATTCATGTCTCTGATTAAATCCAGGCATCAAAAAATGTGGCAGAACCTACTCGATGCCAGATCAAGCATGAGAGGCTGTCATTCTTAAAATTCGTTACTGCGCATGCGTAATAATTTGATTTACGACCGGCGCCGATTTTCCTGCATGCAAAACTGCTTTATAACACACCAATGTCATACTGGTCGAGGTAGTGTAATAAATAATACGGGAACACACACTCAGAGCCGCATTAAGGCATTGTAGGCCTTTGGGCTTCGAGCACAGTTCAATTCTACCTATGTATAGATCCTTGAAGATCTATAGTCCCTTTAGCATACACCAACAATGCGGCAGTGTACCAAAAAATAAGAAAACATTCTTCTCAGTTCCTTCTCGAAGCAACTACTGCCAACACTGTTATAATATGAGTCATGCATTTAACAATCAGCAATGCAATTAACTTCAAATCGGGATAACCTTCCGAGTTCTCCTCCGCGTTAATATACCCCCTCCTTAAATCCGTAATTTATATAATACCCCTCCTACTCCCTTCTGTCATCATAATAAGTTGTTCCCCTCCTTCCGTTGTTGCTGTCGTTGTCGTTGTCGAGTCTCCTAATCTGGAACCTTGATCATACCACATTGTCTACAAACGTATTTAGGTTTATTATGTTTTTAAAGTAGCTTTTAATAGTGTAGCTAAGTAGGAGTGTAGGCTGTTCCTTTGCTTGTTAACAAAGTCGTGTCGTTTTAGTCTGTAGCCTGCTGTAGCCTTGTCTCACTGCGAAATTACTTAATTGAAGACTCTACTCTGCTTTTTTTTGTCAGTTGTTAAATATGACTTATTTTGCAGTTACGTATATACAAAAAATCATTGTGTAAAGAAATTGTGTGGTTTATTGTTTATAATAATAATTTTATGTAATGAAAAGTGCTGAGTGACAATCAATAGTGTTGATATACAGTTTTAAACAAAGTTTTCAAAAGAAATAAAATTTAAATATTATCTTTAATTGTAGTGTCAATTATGGATTTTATAAATATCTATTGTAAAGGTTAGTTTTCTATTTTTCTTCTCCAATAAACACAGTTACATATATTTAAGGTTTATTAAGCATAAATAAGTGTACCTGTTACATAATAATTTAGTAAACGTAATCAGATGCATGATTTATCCATTAGTGAGACATCTCCGAATATTGACAGAAGCAATATTCGTGTTTCAAGCGTTCCAGCGGTATCCGACAAGTTTATTTGTATTATAAATTTTTTTTTGGTTGCATTTATGAGTTATCCATGTATTGAATTATATAATGGATATTCACAATTTAGATTTTTCTAATATTTAATATAATATTAAAAATATTACGTTAATAACACATCAGTTTACTTTTTTATTTGATTTAGAAGGTTCTGTCCTTATACAAAATTGTTAGCGTTAGCGTATTTGTTCAACCTCTTCAAATGGGCTTTTCAATTTTTGATTGAAATTGATGTTAATAAATGTGTATTTCCGTGTCTATTTTATTAAATATCTAAATGTTGACGGAGATATAGCAATTAAAAGTTTGAATTGTAGTTTTAGCGCTAGAAATGGTCAGCCATATTTGTATGACGTGAAATACATTTTAACGTCAGTTATTTGTTGAGTAGGTCAGTGCTGTGGTAATGTTTTGTAGCCGTTGGTAGTCGAAATAATCAAATCAAGTCAAAGAATAATAAGTTTTTATTTTATTTAACCCTGTTACGTCAGACATAATATTGGAATTTTATTGTTGCTTGAAATAGCTGTATATAATATTTGATATTTTGATATATAAATATATATATATAGCAGAGATTTATGAGCTGTAAGGTTGGTAAACTGTAAACTTGCCTTGCCAGAGTTCTATCTTGAATATGCTATCTCTTATCTTATCTATCTATAAAAGAGATAGCAACTAGCGGCTGTGATGTCACATGCAGTTGGAATGTTGTACAACGTTGAATCCCTTTAATAATTAAAGAGAAATATGAATTTTTAATTGTTAATATCTTCTGAAATATAAGGAGTTATTTAAAAATAATTATACATTTGAGGTTCTAGTAATCAACTTTATCATTTGTACAGTTTTATAGAAATTAAGACATAAGACACAAACCCATTGGCAATTTAATTAAATAAAAGAGATTATTATTATTTATATAAAACTTACATAACATATTATTTTTATAAAAATAAAACATTTTATTTTCTTACTTAGAAACATATTTGGACTATACGAACTCAAATCTATCAATACTGGTCCGTCCATCTGTCAAACTTTCATTATTAATGTCACATCGGTTTTGTCACAGTTGGGTTGACACGGGTGACATAACTATGCCATCATGCTTCTATATACAACCCTGTTGGGTGGAACGGAGTCGGGGCGACGAGGGGGGCAGTGGTCCAGCCTCGTACATCTGGTGTTGACAGCATGTCAACTGCTAATCGAGCTTTTTTTATGGATATTTCTGGTTGCCTGATAAACGATCATCTTCATACATATTTGTTAAAGAATTTCACAACTTCTGGTAACTTACATTTAAGTCATTTTATTTTTATAAGTAGTTTGCCATTTTTAAAAAATACTCAAATTTAAATTGTTTTCTCTTTATGATAAACCTAATTTCAGTGTGGTTCTTCTACATGATTGTTACAATTACTACATTTTCACTAGCAATTCGCCATATGCAGAGCACATTATTAGCCGTTGAAAATAATAACATAATTTGTGTAATATGACACGTACGAGTAAATATATGTACTGGTGACTGTCGAATTCGACTGCGTACTTCCTCATTTTGTTACAAATGGAATATTCCTTCCAGAAATCAGATTATTATTATAATGTGTTTGTTTTCAAATATAAATTAGCATATTATATGAAGTTTATGATTGCAAAAGATTGCTCAATTACATCTTCTATTCATAAATTCAAATTAAGATGTTATTTTTTTTATAATATCAAGATATTATTTTATGTTATATTCTTAATATTTACATACTATTTTACGTTCTTTGCCTTTAACTAAATGGTATATTTTAGTGTCTATTTTATTATAGTATGTCATGTATTGTATAGTATCAGACTGTTATGTTCACATGTTCAGTTTGGTCATACTCCCTCAATTAACCCTGAATTTTTATACGTTTTAATTAATCGACCCTCCGGCATTTTCAAAAACATCCAGTAGGGTACGTCGATATAATGTTTTCCAATATTTTAATGAAACGTTACATTCGGTGATGCTTGTTTTCAGTTTGCTAATATCCTTAAACGGAAGGGGATGACTATTAGAGAGAAGTTAGAGGGTGGCAATTCCCATAGGCATTTAAAATGCTGAAATGGTATTTGTTTCTAACATTTTGTCTGTTGTTAAATTTATTATTAATAAATCATTAAATAATATTGTTTTTTTTTTATAACATCAAAATTCAAAAACGAAATATGCAGAGTTCCTAACTATCTTTAAAAACTTTTATATTGATTCTATTTTTTCTGTTTTTCATATTTTTTTTTATTTAGCATTATTTTTATATGTACTTTATCGATCCAGTTCATTCGAATTGGAACCACTGAAACTTAACGAGAAATTTTTTAATGGTAGTTGAATTAAATTCTATTAATAAAGTCATATGTTTTCTATTATATTCGTTTGACACACTTCCAATTCAAATTTCTACGAATCCTTATTTTCAGAAATACATTTTATATAGAAGTTTTTAACAATTTTGTTTACTTTTAATCAAAATAAACAAATTACATACTAGTGTTATAAACTTGTCGATGTTTCTATGACCTAAATATTTAGCCGACCTTGGCCTTGTAATTTAAATAGACATTTACTCATAGTAATTAAATGATCCAAATATAAATTGATAAAATTCATTCAAAAATGAAATAACTTGCAAGTACATAGAAAATTCATTCAATGTTGTAGATCATATATTATTTTTATGAAACCGCGACTAATGAACGAAAATAATTATAAAGTGTAGCTGGAGCAACTTGTCTCTTGGTAAAACTAAAATTCAGGTTAGACGAATTAACACTAGATTCACTCTAGACTCTAATATCGATATCATATTGGACAAAATGTGAACGATGGGCTAGTCTCTGCAAAATGTATATATATACTTGTACATAGATCCGCATATTTGAGGACAGGGTGTAAATGTATTATACAGAACAGATCAATAGAGTTTGCCCTCAATAACGTACAGTGTTACGATCTCCCTATTATTTTGTCGGTATTCTACCGATAACATACTAGTAAAGTTACATTGCATGTAGATAAAATCTACGATTTATGATTCAGATCATCTGTTCTCCCAACGCCTAATATGGTTGCAACAATTTTAACAAATTGTAAATATTTTCCTCATATTAATATTTATATATCTTTCTGTAATTTAAAAAGTATATATATTTATCCACATAGAGAACATAAATATTTAAATAAATTTATTTACGGTACGCCTAGTTTTTTTTACAAATGTTTTCTTTTTTATATAGTGTTTATAATATTAATACTAATACTTTAAAATCATTGGCTGTATTATTGATCTATAACGTATTTTTAAGCACTTTTATTGGTATTTTATAAACAGTTCTTCTTTAAATGGAAGCCCTAAACCTCACACACATATCATCCCTCTTTCCAACCTACCCTTTCCCTCTTTTGTAGCTTTTTATTCGTTCTTTATATCTAACATTTGATACAGTATAACCAATTTTATATATTTTGTTTTATACACTATGTACTTGCTTGGTAATATGTTTATTCAATTATAGATAGATTTTTTGCTACATTTTAATTTTTGATTATTCGAAAAACATACCGTTTAACTTAAGGGTTGATACTTTATTTTATTAGAAACTGTTGAGTAACAGTTTTTGAAATTCAGAAATGTATCTGAATCATTTTTAGGATTTAGTTGTCAAACTCTTTCATTTATTTAATGACTATGTGACAGTGTTATCCTAAATTTATAACGGTAAATATTAGCTTGATGATTTAGATATTAGCAATTAAATTAGTCATTTAAAAAGCTAAAATAATTAATAGAGCAAAAGTCTACAAAATATTAAAGAAATATTTGCTGCCATATCCTGCTTTGTTTAATTATTATTTTGTTTATATTAATTAAATATTTTAGTAAAGTTAACACACAATTTAATTTCTACGCTGTATGGACACGAATTAGTAATTCGTACACGTAGTTAGAAATTGAAAAAAGTTATACGAATTTTTACAGCCCCTACAGTAGTAACAGTAAGAAAGTAACATAACTGGAGATTTCATACAGGTTACTGCTTTTCAATTTCCATAACATAGAATTTGAATATCCTTTTGTCGTTTGAAGCCTTTTTAGTAGAAATTCTTACCAAGCAAATAAGAGAATAATATTAAAGATAAAATACAATAAAAAGAACTTCACTTATATATTTTTTCTACTACATTTATACAGAGGTTCTTATAAGAATTCAGTATGATCGAACTGTTATTACAATTACATAATATGAATGATTTTGTAATAGTATATTTTATACCAAAATGTTATATTTGTTGCCTGTTCGCAGGGGCTACATTTTTAGTAAAATCAATCTTGAAGTTTAATAACTGTGTAAACATTAATCTTACTTATAAACTGTACACATATATTCTTATAACGTCGTTACTGTGTGAGTAGATGTATCGATTGTGTACCTGCACACCCACGCGATTACTTTTCGCATGACCCGTCTTCAAAATCTGAGGGTGCTTGTTTATAAATAGAATTTCTAATATTTGTTATTTTTATATTCAATATTGCGTGTTTTCAAATC
This sequence comes from Panorpa germanica, assembly GCA_963678705.1. Taxonomy (NCBI): domain Eukaryota; kingdom Metazoa; phylum Arthropoda; class Insecta; order Mecoptera; family Panorpidae; genus Panorpa; species Panorpa germanica. The sequence goes on from OY783217.1 coordinate 13,911,052, forward strand.
TTCAACTATTTGCTTTTATCATAATAAATGTTTTTTATATATTTTAAAAATAATAACTGTCATTTTATTAATATGTGATATTATTTATTAAATAATATATTTTTTCTTCTAGGGTGGCTATCCTGCGCGACTCAAGAAAGTATTAATAGTTACAGCTCCACTCTGGTTCAAAGCACCGTTCAAGATTTTAAGATTATTCGTTAGAGAAAAACTTCGTGATCGAGTTTTTACTGTTTCCGTTCCCCAATTGACTCTTCACATTCCCCGATCAGCTCTTCCGGTACGACTGGGTGGGACCCTGGAGATCGATCATGCATCCTGGTAAATATGAAATGCAATTAAAAGTATTTTCTATAAAATAATTCAATTTCATTTGAAAAATGTACGAAAATTGTATTGCCAAGAACTTTTATTCCGTTAGTGGCAGCAATATCGTTTATTTAGCGATTCCATTTTAATTTCATTCAGAACATTCAAGTAATGTAATGTATATGCACTAATTTTAATAATAATCGAATATTCCTTGGATTATTTAAAGTAGTTTTCAGTTTTCTTAAGATTTGATAAGAATTCAAAACTCTTCTTGAGAATTTAGTGTCCTTCCCAATAACTATGAATGTTATAAAATAAGCATTAATTTAATAAAATAATTTATTGAATACAGGTTACTACATTGTTATAAATCGATGACTAATCGCAATGGGGATGCCGTGGGGCGACCACCGTCTCCGGAAAGTCCGCAAGCCGTGGAGGGCGAAGTCGTTCGGGAAGGTCCAACACCGACACAGGTTCAAATTGACATTGCAGGTATTTTATACTTTAACACTTATTGTTCTTTTGTTTCCAAAAAAGAAAAAAATTAAGTTAAGTTTTCAGAAAAAGTATGTATGTTTACGTTTATTAAAAACAGTTTCCTTTCAAATTTTTAGCCGCAAGAGATATAGATATGTGGGCAGAAGAAGCAGGCGCAAATCCTCCAAGTAGTGCAAGTTCTGGTTTCTCTGACGATGATAGTTTAGCTGGTGGAGAGTCAGATGCAAGAACAATTGAACAAATTGTAACGTTAGTACGTGAAAGAGGACGTACAGGATTAGTTCAAGAATATGGTGAAATTAGAGCACGACCACCAGATGGCAGTTTTAATCATGCTAGATTGAAAACAAACCTACCTAAGAACCGATACACAGATGTATTATGCTATGATCATTCTAGAGTGCTACTTTCACAAATTGATAATGATCCCTGTACCGATTATATTAATGCAAATTTTGTTGATGGCTATAAACAAAAAAATGCTTTTATTTCAACGCAAGGTAAGATAAAATAAATCTAGGTTTAATAAATGGGCACGGATAATTATTGAAATTTATTCAATTATTTTAGGACCATTACCAAAGACAACTTCAGATTTCTGGCGTATGATCTGGGAGCAACATACCTTGGTGGTAGTTATGACAACGCGGGTAATGGAGCGAGGGAGGGGAAAATGCCATCAGTATTGGGAACCAGTATTAGACGGACGGGAAGAACATGGACAATTTAATGTAAGGACGGATTCAATACTGGCAAATCAGGATTACACAGTTACAACAATAACTTTGACTAATTTAAAGGTAATGCTTTCAATTCATCTAAACATCAAGAGAAATAATTTCATGGAAAATATTTTTTTCTTAATTTTTACAATATATAGACGGATGAATCTAGGCAAGTATCACATTGGCAGTTTACAAGTTGGCCTGATTATGGAGTGCCAGAATCAGCAGCCGCTATGCTCGAATTTCTTCATGGTGTTCGAAGACAACAAGCGGAAATGGTTGCTGAATTAGGAGACACATGGGCGGGTCATCCTAGAGGCCCTCCTATTGTTGTACATTGTAGCGCTGGAATAGGCAGAACAGGTATGTAGCAATATGAAGCTTATATAATATGCTGTAATAAAGATAAGAAACAACAGTTTCGGATGCAATCAATCAATTTTTTCATTCAATTGTTTTCATTTTTCTTGAAGGTACTTTCTGTACGCTCGACATATGTATATCTCGATTAGAAGATATTGGCACAGCTGATATAAGGGGAACAGTAGAAAAAATACGATCTCAGCGAGCTTATTCTATTCAAATGCCTGATCAGTATGTATTCTGTCATTTAGCACTAATAGAATATGCACTGCATCGGGGTTTACTTCAATCGGCAGATCTATCTGGATTTGATGATATCAGCGAAGAATCTGAATAAAAGTGAATGCTTGATACATTCAAAGTATGTATGTGTGCGTATGTGGATAGGAAAAATATATTTGTTATCAATTATATAAATTATACAACAGATTTAAATGTCAACTATTATAATAATATAAACATTAATCAGATTGTCAACGAGTAATGATTTTGTATAATGACGAATAGGGAAGTAATTAACATGTAGATTTATATTTACAGTAAGTTGGGGATTAGCATTATAGTAAATATAAATAGTAAAAGATATATACTTTATTAACAGAACTGAACGATTTTCAAAAATATTTTAACAGAGAAATGATATTTTATGGAAAATGCAACACTATTTTTTAAGTATTACAGTAGATTGTTAATAAAGACCGTTGAGGAAAGCACAATTGTTCACTATTGTATAGAAGAATGAAAAATAAGGGTTCCTGTCATCAGAACTGTTTAAATACTATGAAACGCCAATCAGTACAACTCCAAATCTCATCGACTACTAGATATAATGTTAAGACGATTTTAAAATAAAATCCTAAAGCAGTGGTAGAAAAGGTTGTCAATCTGATCGATATTTTATCGGAGTTTAAAGTGTTCTAAATGTATTTTTTAACTATTTTTCGTTTATATATCTATGTGACATAAAAATTAAAATCTAATTTGAAATAATATTTTTGTATTGATTTATAACTGTTGCTTTTTAATGGGTATTTAACTAAAATTTCGGAAAACTAATTCGTTCGTAATTTTTATACAATAGACTAGAGAAATATTATTTTGAAATAGATGCTCCTAAAATTCCCATCAAATTCAATGTTAAAGTATTTATAAAATTAACCAAATAATATGTCATATCACATCAATTTCAATGATACTTGTTAATGTTTTTGAAAGTTCCAAAACTGCAATCAAAAAAAACAAAACTGCAAATCTCTTTACATTATTACAATTTACAAAAAAACGTAATGCGTTGTAAAATATCTTAGGAGAAAGACTTAGTGCCAGTAAAATTAGATTAAATTTGGCAAAATATTCAAAAATGTTTCTTTTTTCGGGATTTATAATTATTCGTATTAGTCACTTGTGAAATGTTAGCATACTAATTCATTCATAATTTTTGAGTCATCAATATATACATGGATATTTTCAAAGAATTTCTTTAATTGTATTGATATATATACATATATAATTATCTAAATTTAATATTTGAACAACTATTATTCAGTATTAATATTTATTTGCACACATAATACGAAAACTTATTGAATTTCTAAAAAAAGAAACAAATCAAATACAAAAAGTATATTTACATTTTTTAATAAAGAAAAATAACTCCTCTAGCTAATTATACAAATTTAACAATAATTAACTATAAATAATTTAATTTTAAATTAATAAAATGAAACAAATTGTAGGTTGTATTATAATTAATTGTATTTGTCCAATTGTAAATATATTGAATTTAATTAGGCTATTGCATTATAATAATTGAATACAAAAATAAAATTATGATTATTTAATATTAATATATATATTTGTATAACGCTGTCAGTCATAATAAACATAGGCAAAATGTATTTTATAATTAATTCACCTCTTTATTAATTATTATAAACTGTTTTACTATAATTTATGTATATGTATATAAACAAATAAGTAGTAATAATTAATTTTTCTTTGGTTAAATTTATTCAAAAAATTGATTTTATTGTTATAGTTTCGAGCAGTCTCTTTTGTTGGGTAATAGGTGATAACATTTTCCAAGTTGTGCAAACCTCAAAATATGATTAATAAAACTTCAGCTTTGATATGAGAAAGTAAAAGAAAGATCTTATTGAAGGTCGTGAAATGGTAAAACGATTAAATAGGTACAAGAAGGATAGTACGATTTCTTCCTTAAAAAGAGACAAGACAAAACATTTAAAAGAAGAACTGTCCTTTCCAAAAGAGAACGGTTGGCAACCTTATCTGTAAGGTATAGTTTTAATTTGTCAAATTTAGTTTCAATGATTATGCAGTTTTAATCCAAGAAGACAGAGATTCCTTTTATTTAAACTTTGCCGTTATTAACAATAAAAATTATATATTTTATATATACAAAATTTCACAAACTTTCTAAATTTAACCTGTCGTTTTAGGTTTTGCCAAGTGTTTTGTAGCAAAAGGAATTAAATCTGGTGACCAGAGGATTACCAAATCCTCTTTTTTCAATACAATTGTCTGGAAACTATTGATGTTGCATTAATATTGATATATTCGATAGTTATCATATTCATTGGTAGTATATATGCCGCCGCACACAATATAAATTGATTCTAGATCTAATTAAATGGTTCCATACTTATTTGTTTGTATAATAAATTTAAATTAATAAATATTTTTAACAACTTATCAAAAGAAAACATGAAAGATTTATATTTAATATAACTTAATTAATAATTTTAATTTGTTTAAAAATATAAATGTATACAATGTTGTAATGATTTTTAAAGAAAATATAACTGATATAATATTATTTTGACTTTGCTCAATTTTTTAGTTTTTTTTTAATATATATGATAACTTAATTATCATATGTTTATCGATAAGTTATTAATCATTTTAATTAACATAAATTACTCATAAAGGTAAGTCGTCGGAAGTGATGAATAATTTTTTTAGTGATAAGTTTTCTGAGAATTACGTTATTATGTTATGTTATTTAACTAAATCCATGGTTTTATTCTTTTAGTTTGTCTTAATATTCAGGACGTCGCAGTTGTGGGAACTGATGTGAACCGTTTAAAATTTAAAGTTACCGCTGTATATTAGCTAGTGCTAACTTATGCCGCATGCGTAGAAGCTCAATACGTACTTCGCACAATACTGTGCTTGTTGGATTGGATGGGTTAGAATGGGTTAGAAGAAACCTGTCAGAATAATTCAATATGGCTGATCCTGATGCAAAGGAAAACAGAAGTCCCAGAAATGAAAAAAATATTAAAATGTCTGTTAGTGGACCTCGTGCAGTGACAATTTATAAAACAGATACTGGTTTTGGTTTTAATGTCCGTGGGCAAGTGTCAGAAGGAGGTCAGTTACGTTCCATAAATGGTGAATTATATGCTCCTTTACAACATGTAAGTGCGGTGTTAGATCAAGGTGCTGCAGAATTAGCTGGTATTAAAAAAGGAGACCGAATTTTAGAAGTGTAAGTGTTAAAGCTATGTTTATTATTTATGTTTTATTATTATTTATTGAAAGTAATTTATGAAATTTTCTATTACTAGTAATTATTGTTATATATACGATCGATGCCTGACCTTGCTAGATTTTTGAAGTAGTATCCCCACTTTTTATCAATCACGTGATATCTGTCAAAATGTTGAAAAAGGTCCCCGAGGAATTTGAAATAATGATGTTTGTATTACTGCCTTGTCAAATTCCTAGTTATTTATATAAACTTGATAGGTAGTCGCATTTCAATGCTTTACAACCGATAAGACTGTATCTGACGATATGTTAATGTAATATTGTTATTCATTTATTTATTGCTTAGCTTTGTACTATTTTTGTTTCTAGTACTTAATGCTTTTGCCATAATATGAACATGAGCTTCTATATCAGAAAGTTTCTCCTTATTTTTATTATATTCTTATATATTTTTCTTTAAAACCTTATATTTTAAACAAAATTGTTCTAAGGAGCTACCCCAGGAAAAGTTAAATGAAATCCTGACTTAAGGTCAGAATCATTTAATTTTCTCTTTGGCGTGGTAAATTACATACCCAATTTATAAAATAAATATTTGTAAAACAAGTTTGCTTTGCAGAGTTTATTAACTCTAGTTGCAGAGCATTGCTTTGTCAGTACATGCCTCTTTACTACATACTATACATGTCTGAATATATATAATATAATACTCTCACTAAATTCTTTAGCAAAAACCTGTTTTACTTTTATTTCCAATTGAAATGTGGCTCTCAATATATAATATCTTTTTGAGAAGTCATATTTTGTTCTCCGAGAGAGCAAAATTAATATATTTATATTAATTAATTACTGAGTTTATTATAGTTATATATCACTATGAAAATTAAATTTAAAATTAAAGATACACTATGTAACAGTATGAGATGACTCAAGTCTCAGCCACAATGGCACGAGATGGTTTATGATTACAATGTTACATCCGTTTGAAATTATAAATAAAATATTATGTAGTAAGTCGACAATAATATCAGGCTTGTTTTCCTGTACAAATATATTTATTTCCGTAACTAAAAATTCCTTTTTTTTCATTAAAAACTATTTATGCAAAATATTTATTAAAGAAAAGGTTTTTTGGTTTCTTTTTACCACAAGTATAATAGGTAATAGGCAAACTCTATTAAATACATAATGTAAATATACATATCATTGAGAAAATTTGTATGTAACATAACGGTTTTTACTAATATATTACTTATTTCATTTGTAACATTTCTAGATTTATTTTATTTTTTTAATTCTTATTTAAACATTTAAGAAACAGTGGTTTGTTGTGTAATAACTATATTTCTTAGATAGTAGCAACCAGAACGTTATTATTGATAAATACAAAAAAAAAACTTATTTTGTTAATATATCTTCATGTTTCAACATGTTTTTAGAAATCATTTATTGTGAATAGAAAGATTAATTAGTTCATTAAATATGTTGGGCTATCACTATATTTATTCTGTTCAGTGCAATTATAACAACAAATTAAAAGAATCCTTAAAATGGTGAGATAAACATAATATATATATATTATAACATTAATTTTCTATAACCATCTGTGACTGAGATATTACAATTTAAAAACTGTTTTCTCGCGGCAAAATAAGGTGGCTTTAAATTAGAGTATGCTTTAAGATTTTATTTAATTCATATGATAAAATTGTACTGTATACATAGGTACATACGATACATATTATATCTTAATTACTTTTTTCTAGTTGACCTACTTTCCTTTGACGATTGTATTTTGCCAATTCTATACTCCCACGCTTCTAATGAAAATGTAATGACATTTTAACACGTAAAACCTGTCTTGATATATGGTTATTACGCAATAAATTTGTCTTATATGGTTATTTTATAATTATATTAAATAATATAACTTAAAAATACCACTTACCTATAATAATTTGCTTTCGAGTACTGTGCGTTTTTATTTGATTAAATTTTTTAAGAATACTGCATTTAAGATTTTTAAACATAACACATTTGTATTCTGTAAATTTACTGCAATTCTAAATATAAGATTTCTCTTTTAGTTATCTTGTTAGTTTAAAATTATCTTTCAATTCATAATCAATTGAAATGTGTTTAGTTTTCTATTTTAGTTATTGATTAATCTGCTTATATTTTAAGAAACTATTAAGCTTCTCCATTTGCTATTTTTAAACTATTATTCAATATTATACAAATAGGATTACTACATTCCATCATTATAATGTTGTCTGTGGTAAAACAAAACGTATATTATTAGTATCTATAAAAATTTGAAACAGGTTCCACCGAGTTCCTTTTGTGTATAGTGACCATCACAAAAATTTCCAGTTTTGAAAATATTAGGAAACAAATTCCTAATCTCTATTATTGTAACCCATATTGTTGAAACCATGCACTGTTTGCAATGTCCATTTATGATGAAATGCGCGTGAAATGATAATTTTCGATAAATTATATCTGTTTACATTTATTTGCAATATAGCAATACGTGCAGGGTTCAGACAAACAAAACAGTCTCTTAACCGTTCTATTACTTCTTACTATCGAAAAGACTTGTAAATAACATCATGATGAATAAATCGAAAATTAATAACTTATATACGGTTAAGCTCAACAGAGTTTTTTTATACAGGGTCACACGCCTGTCACAAACTAAAACTAAACGAGATTCAATATAAATTTAATTACATCTTAAATTGCTTTTATTAACACGTGTTCTATTGTTTATTATTAAGGTATTTTTGTTACAAATATTATTATCTCATTAAAAATATAACTTTCTTTCGTATCATTATTTTAAAGAAATTCTATTGCTTTAAAACAACGTGGAAAACTAAAGAATTTTTATTTTGATCGAATCGTCGAGACATTGTTATATAAAATACAATAAATAATATGTATGCTATTAATATATTGCTACATTCAATAATTATAAGTTTTTGACCCTAATGATAACAAATGCTACGCAATAATCTAAATAACTTAACATGTGTCATTCTGATAAGAATGTTTAATAATTATTCTACGATTTTTTGCTAAAAGTTTAACTTTTTGAAATATTGCGTTAAAAACAACAAAGAAAAAAAATCTACTTCTCTTGCCATGATTTTAATATCCATAGTGTCTAATTATCTTATACTATTTATTGTTTTACATAGTTTTTTATTTAATTCATTTCAAATTTATATTATAAACATGTAAATAAAGTAGGATGCAGGTGCCAGCAGTTCCTGAAACTTTCTAAACATAAATGTTAAGTCATTTGTATTACTATTATCTTTTTAACAAAAGACTTACGTATTTAAGTTTTACAAATTTTAATTATTAAATTCCTAATAGTAATAGAGCATAAAAGGTACTTTGCTTATGTATTAATTGAGTCATCTATTCTTTGTCTTTCTCCTTATTCTTATCATCTAAACATTGTATTCTTACCGGAAACTATTGTTTACTTAATTTATGAGTTTTGACCATTGGATCTTATTATTCATAGACATAGACGAAGTAATTTTAGCAAATTTTTTGTTGACATTTTTGAACCATTGATAAATATTGGCTTAAATCTAGGACAAACAATTTACTTATATCAGATTGAATTTGTCAGTACTAGTTTTAGAATTGAAGATGAATGATACAATATTTATTATGAATCAATTCATTTATTAATTTATTTCATATATTTTATTTTCTTGTGTTATTTACTTTTATTTCGTTATTGTCTTGTGTTTTAAAGGAAATGCAGAATTGTGAGTTTGTGTCTTATTTCTCAGATGAAGGTTATGAAGTTTACGATTTCAATCCAGATTTTATTAAAGATGCTGGTAGCATTGCCAGTGATTTGCGTGCGACTTTTAGGTATTTACGGATTGTTTTCATTGATATCCAAAATTTATATCACATATATCTATAATATTGTGTACAAATGGTTGCATTTATATAGGCGCTTTTACATTTATAATATTATAGAAACTCAACTATAAAAAATATAATTTTCTTACAATATTATGCAGAGTTTATTTTAATGTTGCAGCGAGATCTATATATCATATTTTTGTTGTTGTTTCAGTAATGGAGTGAGTGTAGAAGGAGCAACACACAAGCAAGTTGTAGACCTTATAAAATCTGGGGGAGATTGCTTAACTTTGACTGTGATATCGGTGACGCAACAGGTAAATATATAATATAAATATACGTACTGTATACATTACAGATTTAACGCCTCACTGTGTGTATTCGCGAACGTACAAGTAGATACAGGGTCACGAACTGTAAACATGCTTCGCTATTGTGTGATATTTTTGTGCCGACTACAGCATGTAGCATTCCTAATACATAGTAAACATACCTTTAGTTATAAAAAGATCGAATTGATTGGAATTTACAATACATAGCTATACATTCTAAAGTGCTTGTAATAAAAATAATTACAAATGAAATGTACTTATATTTAAAAATAGTTCACCTTAAAAATGAATAGTTCATTTATATTTTTCGTTGTTTATTTATTTTTATATATTCGTTGCAGGAAGCTGACAGATTAGAGCCTACAGATGATACGGGTGGTTACTCCTATATAGACTATTCGGAAAAAAGATCCTTACCAATTAGGTAAACTCAATATTTATTTAAAGATGCGTACTTATTATATCCAACTCTATAGAATCTGTTTTACAGTGTTCCTGACTACAATATAACAACACGAAATGGAGAAAAATTTGTTTGTTTTAATATATATATGGCTGGAAGACATTTGTGTTCCAGAAGGTACCGAGAATTTGCCGTGTTACATGCCAACCTAAAAAAGGAATTTGCTGGTAGTTATACTAATACATTTTATATTTTCACCTAGTATAAATTAAATCCAATTATTATTTTTATATTTTTTACTATAGGATTTAATTTTCCAAAATTACCTGGAAAATGGCCATTTCAATTAAGTGAACAACAATTAGATTCAAGAAGAAGAGGCTTAGAACAATATTTAGAAAAAGTATGTGCTGTTCGTGTAATAGCAGAGTCTGATAGTATGCAAGAATTCTTAACAGATGCTGAAGATGATTCACCAGTATTGGTGGACTTAAAAATTCTTCTTCCTGATCATCAGGTAGCAACAGTAGCAGTAAATAAATCAGCAAATACTGAACAAGTATGGAGAGCACTGAGAGATAAAGCCCATTTATCGGAATACACTCAAGTGTATTTTTATTTATTTGAAATTGTAGAATATAATTTTGGTATGTATTTTGTTTTATTTGTGATTTCCAAATTAAATATAAACCGTTTAATTGAATTCGTTTTTGTTTTCAGAACGAAAACTGCAACCTTTAGAAGTTCCACATAGCCTCTATGTTCAGAATTATAGTACAGCATCAAGCACTTGCTTAACAGTCAGGAGGTGGCTTTTTTCAATTAAGAGAGAACTTGCCATACCTAATACAGATCAGGCACATATATACATATATTATCAAACTGTTGATGAAGTAAATCGTGGGCATATTAGAGCCGAAGAACGTCTATATGAATTAAAAGCACTTCAAGACTCACCAAGGAGACATGACTATTTAAAATTAGCAAGAAGTTTGTCAGGCTATGGTGATATAGTTTTTCCACATTGTGCAACAGACAGTAGAAAAGAAGGGCATGTTATTCCTGCAGTTGGTGAGTTTATTTATACAAAGGAAAACATTTTATTGTATAATGTATAGTAAAAATTAATGACGTCTTTTTCTCTTATAAGGAATGAACAGTTTTCGACTATTGGCTTGCAGAACAGATGGACAAACTGAATCACAAACAGTTGAATTAAGTTGGGATTCAGTTCTAAGTTGGGAAAGTGATGAAGAAGCAATGGCTTTTTGTTTGCAATACAGTCGAACAGATCGAGGACCAAGATGGATTAAAATATTCACTCCTTATGTAAGTACTTCACTGATTATTACTTTATATTATTCACTTATTTTATTTTTACAACATAATATTTTTTTAGCATGCCTTTCTATCGGATTGTTTTGATAGAATTATGGAAGAAGCAAAGTGGGACGATACAGGCGAATAGCCTTTTTAATATAGAATATTATATAAATAAATAACAAGTATATGTATATAAAAGAATAAGAAAAATCAGCTGAATTTGACTTATAGACCTGATCAAACCTCAATATGTAAGAATACATAAATCAATTAATAGAATGTTAACGTGGCTAGTCCATTCGAGTTTAGTTAACAAAGACGATTGGTTTCAATCCGTGAACAGCTAATAAATAGTGATTTAAATGTAAGTGGATAAAATATTTTAAAATTTGCCATAGTTATAATAATATAAATAGTTCCCCGAATATATGATGCCCTATGTATTAATAAATTGTCTAAATGATAATGATAAGTATTACAATTAAAGGTAAATAAGTATGTATAAAATGCAATTAAATTTAAATGTTATATTATTTTAAATTATTAGTATACATTTTTTCTATATATAATACAAACAACTATAGATAACTAGAACACCAATTGATTAGTACGAGAAATTATCAATGTGAATTTAAAGATCTTATATTAGAGAAAATAATATAAATCATGACTAAATAGTTTTAAGACGGATTCTAAACACAATACTAACTTTGATATCTTAATAGTACTTATTAACTTAATTAAATTATTATATAATAGTTTTTTTTTTGAGAGTTCCTGAAAAATATATTCTACAGTTGAAGTTGTTACTTTAATTTAAAGAAAATCAAGTAAATCTTGTGTAACATTGATTATAAAATTATCACTAATTATAGAACTATTTCAATTAAGAAGTAACAGTATGTTAAAGGGAACTTGGTCCTCTATTTAGTAATTTTTTAAGGTAGTAACTTATGGTGATTTGTTGAAGGCTGTATTTTCTTGGACACTTATTCCCGCTCTAAGGTATGAGATGAGAACTTACGTAGCATAATTTAGAAAATATAGGCTTTTCAAAAATTGCTTAAATTAACGGGCGCCCTTAAAGAATTACAAAATAGAGGTCTTTAGGTAAGCGTCCACTAGTCAGCATAGAAAATCGTCAATGCATTTTTGATGAAAGAGAAGTAACGCGGGAGAAGCGATAAGAAGATAAAGGAGAAAAGGTATAAATATGGTTATAGCCGACAGGAACCCTTATTGAAATGTTGACGGTGCCAAACAACACACATATACCGACACATACGACTCCATTGCCGCTCTCTTCTCGTTCATGTTTCATTCAATATAAACAATGCGTTGACTGTTCTTCATGTAGACAGGTGGACGCTTACCATTAGATAATATATTAGCTATTATAGAATACAATAATTTTTATTTTATTTTTTTTTACTAATTGATTACTGTTAATATATTGTAAATTTTTAAATTAAAAACTATTACGGATAATTAGTAAAGACTAGAAATAATTAAAATTTAATATTTATAACTATATTAAAAACAATTTGATCTGACGCATACCTATTAGAAAATAATATTTCAATATGTATGCACATAATATTAAAATCAAAATATTAACTTTAAAATTTTTTGGCCATGAAATGAACAATTTTTATAAGAAAAATAGTATTAACAGAGTTTCACAAAATCGGCGTTGTAGTTAGTTCTAATGGGTTGCAGAATGGTATATTATTTAAGCAAAGCAATAAAAGTAGTTATATTAATTGTAATGTTATTAGTGATGATATGGTAACACCGAGTTTTTGAGATATATAGTTTTTACTGTAAGCTAATTTTTTAGTGTGTTCCAGTGTGAGAACAATCTAAAAATTGTTATTTATCAATCTCTTCTTACAAACTTTCTGACAACTAATTACAATTATGTAAATTTTAAATATTAAAAGGCAATAAAAATGACAACTACTTTTTGCAATATCTCTTAAATTAACACAAATACTTTTAAAGTTTCATAAAACGTGTTTGGCTCGCTGCAATAAGTAAAAAGAAGCTTATAAGCGATATTTGAGTGTTTGTAAGCATATACTTGTACTATTACATATTTTAAATTTATATTATCAAATGTTGTATATGCACCTTTAAATAAATGAATATAAATATTTTCACTTTTAAAAAAATATATATATATTATAAAGAATTTATTATAAAAAAGTATCACAAAATAAAATAAATAGTAAATGTAGTATAAATTGGAAAATACTCTTAAGAATAAATGATTTTCTGACTATTTAATTAAACATTCCTTAAGTAGCATATATATTAGGTAATTTAAAATCTAAAATATTGTAAATTTAAAATATATCTATTATTATTAAAAGAATTTATCCAACATACGTTTTTGAATTAATTGTTTGGTGTTGTTAATTATATTCACAACACACATATGTATATAAGTATAACTGCATTATAGTTAAGGTATAAGCTAGTTGTGCTATAAAAGCTATTTTTGCTTGATTTATGTACTCGATAGCTACTTTCATCACAATTTCTTTGATAACTATTAAAGTAGCTATAAATTAAATTCAGTTGTGAGTTAATTTACCGCTTTGTTCTCCGAATGTTTTTAGATTAAATATCGGCGTGCTAAGTATGTAACAAATTTCACGAATAGTAACAATCCGACTGTTAACATTCAAATTTTAATTGTTGAACAAGAATTTGTTATCTTAACGACTTTCTTAAGTACAATGGGTTTATTTTATGCAAAAGATTTTCTTTCATGTTTCTTTTAAGTAGTTATTTACAAATATTGTGTCAAACAGTTAACTACACGATGACGAAAAATATTTCTATTTTAATCATCCCTATTTTTTTAATTAGTTTCACTGAAGTGGTACCGAAAGCTTTACCCTGTAAGTATTTGAAATCAGGAACCATTTTGGATGTACTTTTATAATAGAATTATGCTAATTTTACTTGTAAAATTATTTATTCAAAAAACGAACATAAAATAGGTAATCAGATGTCTGCAGATGTATCCGATGAGAATTCAAAGCAATATCAGAACGATGTTACTAAAAATGACTATGTAGTTTACATACCAAGATCAGAGAGATCTCCTACTTCATCTACTCGATCCCGAAGAAGTGAATATTCTCCTATCAATAAAAATGAACGTCACGAGTCGATTACTTTAAACACTGATCACACAGGATCGATTGCTCATGATGATACTCTTACGGTTAATACTAGAAGACGTTATTATACTGATGATACATTAACTTCACCAAATAATCCTGAGAATCAAAACTGTTATTGCCGTGTTGAATACGAATCTAAAGCAAATCCCACTAAAATGAAGGTCACAATATCGGTTTCGAATACCGATGTTACGTCAGAAGAGGTGGTAATATCGAGACAACCCAAATCTGCGCGTACAAATATTTATGAATATGTTATACCAGAAGAGAATGTATCAATAAAGGGTAGATCTGCTGGTACTAATACTGAAAAAGATTTCGAACCAGATGAAAAGAATGTACCAGTACAGCCCAGATCTTTTGGTGGTAATACTGATGAATATGTAGAACTAGATGAAGAGATCGATTCTATACAGCCTATATTTGCTGATTTTAATAGTGATGAATATGAGGAAATAGATGAAGAAAACGATTCGATACAGGCTAGATCTGCTGGTATTTTTATTGAACCTTTCGAACCAGATGAAAAGAACGTATCAATACAGGCCAGATCTTTTGATGATAATAGTGATGAATATGTGGAAATAGATAAAGAATACGATTCTTTACAGCGTAGATCTGCTGGTACTAATAGCGATGAAGATTTTGCTCTAAATGAAGATAATGTATTGGTACAGTCTAGATCTGATAAGATTATCATCGATGAAAATGTTGAACCAGATGAAGAGAATGTATCAATACAGTCTAGATCTTCAAGTGCTAATATTGATGAAGTTGAAAAACTAGAAGAAGAAATCGCTCCCGTGCAACTTAGATCTGATGATAATAATATTAACGAAGACATTGTACCAGATGAAGAGAATATATCAATACAGTCTCGATCTGGCGGTGCTAATATTGATGAACTTGCTGAGCTAGAAGAAGAAATCGCTACCGTGCAGCTTAGATCTGTTGATAATAATATTATTGAAGACATTGTACCAGATGAAGAGAATGTATCAATTCAGTCTAGATCTGCCGGTGCTAATATTGATGAAGTTGATAAACTAGAAGAAGAAATCGCTCCCGTGCAGATGAGATCTGCTGATACTAATATTAACGAAGACATTGTGCCAGATGAAGAGAATGTATCAATACAGTCTAGATCTGCTGGTGTCAATACCGATGAAGATATTACGCAAGATGAGCAGATCGGTACGGTACAACCTAAATCTGAAAATATTAATTTTATTGAAGATATTGATTCAGATAAAGAGAATATATCAATACAGTTTAGGTCTTCTGGTATTAATACCGATGAAGATGATGAATTAGATGTAAAGCTCGTTACAATACAGCCTAGATCTGTTGATGCTAATATAGTTGAAGATGGAGAACCAGGTGAAATGAACGTATCCAAACAATCTAGATCTGCAGATACTAACATTGATGAAGATGTTAAATCAGATGAAGAGAGAGTATCAACGCAGTTAAAATCTGATTGCCCTAATATCCGACAGGATGTTGAGTCAATTGATAGAATGAGATCAACGCAGTCCAGGTCTGCAGGTTCTAATATCGAAAAAGATGTGAAACCAGGTAAAGCGAAGGTATCAACTCAGTCAAGAGCTCTTTGGAAAAACTTTGATGTGAGTGTTTTAAACATATATATCAATGCAATCAAATATTTACTTATGACGAAAGTTATTTCAATAAGTGTAAGTATTGTAATTAGAAAATTAAATTCTTTTTTTTTCAGGACTCTATAAAACCATTTACCGAAAAGAAAAACATAATTATGTCTCGAGTAGAGAAAATGCAAAAACTTAAACCGATCACAAGGATAAATGAATAGACATAGACATACAAAAGAAAATCTAATACTAACGTAAATTACACAATAGTCTGTCATATGTTAAAAATATTTCCAGTTACCTTTATTTATTTATGAGTTACAATGTAAGATACAAGATGTGCAAAGACAAGTAAGAGGAAATGGCATCTCGTGCAACAAGACAAGGAAGACGAAAAATGGAGAGAAAAAAAAAGTATAATAAGTTGGAAGAGTCATTATGTTTTTTTAGTAGCAAGAAGAAATTAATTACAGTTGCGTTGTTTTAAAATTCCGTTTCAGTTATGAAGGAGTAGTTGGTATAATAACTTATAAATTAAATTGACATATAGAGAAATAAATAAATGAATGAATAATACATATAAGCATATTGACAGTTTATTGACTAATAACATAAAAAGTATATGAAACAAGGTATGTATATAAAATAAAGTAGAAACCAATCATAGTATGTATCTCAAATCAATTGGAAACGTGTAGCGAATTCTCTTATAACCGAAAAATTAGTCACTTGTAATTTTATGGTATATTAAACACTTATTAAAATATATGTTTGTTGAGTTTCTTATTATTTACTGCTTGCACACTAACATAAACTCATGTAAGCTTTACAGCTATCAGCGACGAATATAATATATATATTATCTTTGGGCGAATCTAACAATTGTAAGATTTATGGGCTACCAGATGCTTTGAACCAGTTCGAACTAAGGAAGACTCACATACAGTCAGCTTTAGTAGGTTTTCTCGAAGTAAAAAAAAGAGTTAAATAAGTAAACTAACTAATAACTAAACAGTTAAATAACTAAAGTCAATTAAATCTAGGAAATGAAAAAAGGAATCTTACTAGCGACATCTATTTAGTAGTAGTGCAAATTAAAAATGGTAATCATTATTATAATAGATGTCACCACAATTGCGCCTAAACAATCTGCAACTTAATTTACACTGTTAGAAAGATTCACGGAATAATTATTATTATTAATAATTATATGAGCTATTTTTGTTCAGTAATTGTTTATTTGAAGTACATTTTTCATGCACTTCTCATGCAGCACTACATGTCAGACGATTGTGACTGGCTTCATACATGCAAATCATAAACTATTCCATTATGTACTACCGCTTAATAGATGGCGCATTCGGTTTAAATAAATATATACTACATTTTTAAGCCTGAAGAGCAGGCAACCTAATATACACTTGTTACATTTCATGAAAATGAACCAAAATAGTTTTTTTGTTTTTATACCGGTATTTAATATAATTTTGAATGCTTATTTCAAATTTGCAAATCATTTAAAAAAAAAATTATCTTTTCGAAATTACCGGAAAATACTACGTTAGAAAACATAAGTAATTTTTGGAAAATATCCTAAATTATCCAAGTGAAAGTTTTATTAAATTTATGGACATTTTTTTCTAATTTTTTTTTGTATTCCTTGAAATTTTTTGATGCAGCTATGTTCCTTATGCTTTAAAATAAGAAACTGCTTCATTACATTTTAAATACCTACGCGATTTTGGCTTTTATGCGACCTTTTTTATTTTCATGGACTCTTTTTTCTAAAATTTTTTTTTGGATTTCTTGAAATTTTTTGATGCAGTTATGTTCGCTAGGCTTTAAAATAAAGAACTGTTTCATTAGATTTTAAATATCTATGCAGAAACTCGAAAAATTGCATTGCTCTTAAAATCATAAAAGTGAACCTTTTCATCATTTTTAACAAGATTATAGTCTTCTTTCTATATGTAGGTTTAATATATTGACACATCATAAACTAAAATACTTATTTAAAAAAGAATTATAAATTTGGAATCAGCATTCAAAATTAAGTTTAAATCCGTTATAAAATGATATATATATTTTATTCCATTTTTTTGAAAAGTAAGAAGGTTATACTCTTCTTACTGGATTACTGTGGTTTAAAGTATTTTTTTAAATGACTTTTCAAAGCGCCTGATCCTCATGCTAATACTATAACACATAGATTTGCTTATTCATGGACATTTTAAAAATAGATTAAAATTCATTTTCTTGAAAAGTTTTGATGCAGTTATGTTCCTTGTGTTCTACAATAAGAAACTGCTTCATTATATTTCAAATATGTACGCGATTCTGACTTTTATGCGACCTTTTCTAAAGTCATGGACTTTTTTTTCTAAAATTATTTTTTGTATTCCTTGAAATTTTTTGATGCAGCTATGTTCCTTATGCTTTAAAATAAGAAACTGCTTCATTACATTTTAAATACCTACGCGATTTTGGCTTTTATGCGACCTTTTTTATTTTCATGGACTCTTTTTTCTAAAAATTTTTTTTGGATTTCTTGAAATTTTTTGATGCAGTTATGTTCGCTAGGCTTTAAATTAAAGAATTGCTTCATTACATTTTAAATATCATCGCGATTCTGGCTTTTATGCGACCTTTATTAAATTCATGGACATTTCTTTTCTAAATTTTTTTTTTGGATTTCTTGAAATTTTTTGATGCAGTTAGTTTCGTTAGGCTTTAACTTGAAGAACTGCTGCATTACATTTTAAATATCTTCGAGATTCTGACTGTTATGCGACATTTTTTAAATTCATGGAATTTTTATTCCAAATTTTTTTTTTTTGATTTCTTGAAATTTTTTGATGCAGTTATGTTTGCTAGGCGTTAAATTAAAGAACTGCTTCATTACATTTTAAATATCTTCGCGATTCTGACTTTTATACAACCTTTTTTTAAATTCATGGACTTTTTTTTCTAAATTTTTTTTTGGATTTCTTGAAATTTTTTGATGCAGTTATGTTCGCTAGGCTTTAAAGTAAATAACTGCTTCATTACATTTTAAATATCTACGCGATTCTGGCTTTTATGCGATTTTTTTTAAGTTCATGGACATTTTTTTTCTAAAAATTTTTTTTGGAATTCTTAAATTTTTTTGATGCAGTTATGTTCGCTATGCTTTAAAATAAAGAACTGCTTCATTAGATTTTAAATATCTATGCAGAAA
This sequence comes from Panorpa germanica, assembly GCA_963678705.1. Classification (NCBI taxonomy): domain Eukaryota; kingdom Metazoa; phylum Arthropoda; class Insecta; order Mecoptera; family Panorpidae; genus Panorpa; species Panorpa germanica. Next base: position 13,930,448 of record OY783217.1, read on the forward strand.
CTCAAAAAATTGCATTGCTCTTAAAATCATAAAAGTGAACCTTTTCATCATTTTTAACAAGATTATAGTCTTCTTTCTATATGTAGGTTTAATATATTGATATATCATAAACTAAAATACTTATTTAAAAATGAATTATAAATTTGGAATCAGCATTCAAAATTAAGTTTAAATCCGTTATAAAATGATATATATATTTTATTCATTTTTTTTGAAAAGTAAGAAGGTAATACTCTTCTTACTTTTCATAAAAATTGAAGAAAAAATATTCATTTTTTTTGAAAAGTAAGAAGGTAATACTCTTCTTACTTTTCATAAAAATTGAAGAAAAAATATTCATTTTTTTTGAAAAGTAAGAAGGTTATAATACTCTTCTTACTTTTCATAAAAATTGAAGAAAAAATATATGTCATTTTATTACGGATTTTAATTTAATTTTGAATGCTGTTTTCAAATTTATAATTCATTTTTAAATAAGTATTTTAGTTTATGATATATCAATATATTAAATCTACATATAGAAAGAAGACTATAATCTTGTTAAAAATGATGAAAAGGTTCACTTTTATGATTTTAAGAGCAATGCAATTTTTTGAGTTTCTGCATAGATATTTAAAATCTAATGAAGCAGTTCTTTATTTTAAAGAATAGCGAACATAACTGCATCAAAAAAATTTAAGAATTCCAAAAAAAATTTTTAGAAAAAAAATGTCCATGAACTTAAAAAAAGTCGCATAAAAGTCAGAATCGCGTAGATATTTAAAATGTAATGAAGCAGTTATTTACTTTAAAGCCTAGCGAACATAACTGCATCAAAAATTTCAAGAAATCCAAAAAAAAATTTAGAAAAAAAAGTCCATTAATTTAAAAAAGGTCGCATAAAAATCAGAATCGCGAAGATATTTAAAATGTAATGAAGCATTTCTTTAATTTAAAGCCTAGCGAACATAACTGCATCAAAAAATTTCAAGAAATCAAAAAAAAAAATTTGGAAAAAAAAGTCCATGTATTTAAAAAAAGTCGCATAACAGTCAGAATCTCGAAGATATTTAAAATGTAATGCAGCAGTTCTTCAAGTTAAAGCCTAACGAACATAACTGCATCAAAAAATTTCAAGAAATCCAAAAAAAAAATTTAGAAAAGAAATGTCCATGAATTTAATAAAGGTCGCATAAAAGCCAGAATCGCGATGATATTTAAAATGTAATGAAGCACTTCTTTAATTTAAAGCCTAGCGAACATAACTGCATCAAAAAATTTCAAGAAATCAAAAAAAAATTTTTTGAAAAAAAGAGTCCATGAAAATAAAAAAGGTCGCATAAAAGCCAAAATCGCGTAGGTATTTGTAATGTAATGAAGCAGTTTCTTATTTTAAAGCATAAGGAACATAGCTGCATCAAAAAATTTCAAGGAATACAAAAAAAAATTTTAGAAAAAAAAGTCCATGAATTTAGAAAAGGTCGCATAAAAGCCAAAATCGCGTAGGTATTTAAAATGTAATGAAGCAGTTTCTTATTTTAAAGCATAAGGAACATAGCTGCATCAAAAAATTTCAAGGAATACAAAAAAAAATGTTAAAAAAAAAAGTCCATGAATTTAGAAAAGGTCGCATAAAAGTCAGAATCGCGTAGGTATTTAAAATGTAATGAAGCAGTTTCTTATTGTAGAACATAAGGAACATAACTGCATCAAAACTTTTCAAGAAAATGAATTTTAATCTGTTTTTTAAAATGTCCATGAATAAGCAAATCGATGTGTTATAGTATTAGCATAAGGATCAGGCGCTTTGAAAAGTCATTTAAATAAATACTTTAAACAATAAGCAAATCTATGTGTTATAGTATTAGCTTGAGGATCAGGCGCTTTGAAAAGTCATTTAAAAAAATACTTTAAACCACAGTAATAACTGTATTATTTTTCGTAAAATAAAACATACACCTACATTACGAAAATACGCCGGGAAAATTTATTACTATAAACTGCATTTTTATTGTAACAGTAATGTAACACTCACAGGGACAAGATAGCTATAAATATAATGGAATTACAAATACATTTTCGCTATATGCTTTGCTCCGTGCTGACTTAAATACGGCACTGATCTTTTCATTTTGAAATAAACAAATTCTAATCAAAAATCACCTAATCGCAACACTTTGCCACTTGATGTTATTAAAACATGATAATAGCTTATCTCAACAAAGCGATAGATAGCAGAGATGGACTTGAAAACAAGTTTATAATTTAATTTAAGAAAGAACATTATTTCTTAAGTAGTTTCAAAATATTATTATTAGATCAGACGTGCAGACCACATATATGAGATCATGCCACCATAAAAATTGTCAAGATAGTAAGAGGTTCTCGGTGAAAGAACTCAGCATCGGAAATAGGCCGACGTTGAAGAAATTAAATACAAATTTATTTAAAACAATTATATAATTTTACTAATAAAACTTATGTAGTTTTACTTATTACTTAGTAAATTGTAAAAATTATTTAAGTACACAAAATCGCCCGGCTGGACCAACCAATTCGTCCACCTTGATAACCTCTTCCAATGAGCAACAACTTACGATAGACTCAATAAGCATAAACACTGATAACATCCCATTCAGCATTAGGTAATAATGGGGACTCATCCCGTTCGTATTGCCGTCATAGGAGGTGGAGTAAATGGACTCAGCGCAGGAGTGCGTATCCTGGAGGAGTTCCCACAAGTGCAAGTGACTATATTTACCGATAAAATATCTCCAGACACAACGGGAGATGGCTCTGCGGGGTTATGGGGACCGTTTCTTTGTGGAAGCACTCCGGAAAAAAACATGTTGTTAGTAATTTTACATTTGCTTTGTGTTCATGTGACAACGTTTGCTTATAATTGAGTTGTTGTTTCTAGGCGCTGGTCTGGTGGAACACACAAGTTCCTTAAGGAATTGTGGTCTGGAGGATCAGCAGCCGAGGCTGGAATTACATTGCAACCGGTGATAAGAGTTACAACGGATCCAGAAGGATGCTGCTTACCCTACTGGAAAGATGTGGTTTACGCCTGTCAACCTCTAAGTCCAGATCAGCTGAAGAGATTCAACAAGGAAAATAGAAAAGAGTTTAAGTAATAATTTCGTCTTATGTATTCCAACATACGTTATCATTTTTATAAACGATTTCTAAATATCAGGGGCGGCAATCAATTTGTCACGTTCACCTCAGAGCCCACGAAACTACTACCCTACCTAATGAAACGGTTTGCCTGTAAAGGCGGTATCATTCAAATCGGCCAAAAAATTAACAAAATCGAAGATTTATCTGGTTTCTCAGTGATAATAAACTGCTCGGGGCTCGGAGCCAAGGAATTGGTGAATGACGAGAAAATGACACCAATCAGGGGTCAAGTCATGCGGGTTTCTGCCCCATGGTTGTTCCGAACATTTTTGGACGAAAGCGATGATGGCCATTACATTATTCCAAAGTAAGCTCATATTTTAATGTTTATCATTTGTTGCTAAATAATTTAAAATACCGTTGTTTAGTGTTGACACTGTCGTCCTCGGAGGCACTCATCAGGAAGGGGACTATAACGAAGAGCCTGACAAGGAAGATACACAATTCATTAAAAAAGGCTGTGAGAAACTCATTCCCGGGCTGGAAGTAAAATCACATCAAAATAGTAAATTCAAATCATCGTAAATAAGTGTTCTAAATAATTTGTTATTGTAGAATGCCACTTTTCTTCGTGAGTGGGTTGGCTTGCGTCCTGGAAGATCTGGAGTTCGCTTGGAGCTAGACACTACGGGAAAAGTCCCGGTTATTCATAATTATGGTCATGGAGGAAGTGGAGTTACCCTTTGTTGGGGTTGCGCTGGTGATGTCGTTGACTTATTGAAGCCAGTACTTAACAAAGTTACAAGCAAACTTTAAGAGGTCCGTTTAATCCATGCTGTTAAATGAATTTGTTTTGTAAATTTGGCGTTCACCTGTGTTTGTTTTTAGATTCTGGAGTATTCAACTGCAGGTGAATTGACATTAAAGCAAAACTAAAAAAGATTTAATTGTACAATATTTAAAATGAATAAAACCTGCTTTAATTTTAAATAAGATATAATTCTTTATATATTTTTATAATAATATATACATATACACATATATTTATGCAATATTTGTTTTCTTTTTAAATGTAACTAGATTTTTGTGTTTTTGGGAATGTTTTCCTTTGGTATAATATTTTGTTAGACTAATTTTAAAATTTTTGTTTTTAAATAAAGACAATTATATCATATATATCAAATACAGTTCTAAATAAAAAAATAATTTTGTATTTCTTAAATAACAAATATATCTTCTGAATTGTCAATATCTAAAAATAAATCATTAAAATTAAATCAAAAATAACTAATTATAAATTAGTTTATGTTCAGTTTACATTAGTTCATAATATTCTAATAAAAACTTTCTAAATAAATCTCTATGTATGATTTATTAATATCAAATAATTTATTCGATACACAAAAATAAAAATGACTTCCTTTTTTAAATATTAAATAAATATAAACTGGGCGTAAGTTTCGTGATGTACTCAGATTATCATTTTCATTTGTTTCTTAAATTAATATTAATTAAATTTCATTATATTAATTGTTACAACGTAAAACTTAAAAACTTTATGGTTCTTAAAACAAATCTTAAAAAAAAAAGAATTAACGAGCAAAAATACTTTAGTAAAACGGTATTAGTATCAATATTGTTGGAACGCGCGACATATATTTGTGCACTTAAGCGTCAAGCAAACTTATGGTGCGTGTTTTTTAAAAAGAAAAAGGAAAAAATTATAAAGGCATCTAACTTTCAGCGAATTTCTAAATTACTCTAATATAAATTAACTAATTATTATTTAAACTCTCTCTAATACAGCGATATAACAAGAGTAGGGTTAAAGTATTATCTACAAATACATGTGAATACTGAATTTTGCGTACCCTATTACATGTTTGTGTCAATAATTTAATCAGATCTAGAAATATCAATTTACATATACTCTGTAACATATTTTAGATTAACATAAGTGACCGTATTTTTCTATTAAAATACTTTGTGACTCTATAAATTTGACAATGTTGTAAAAAAATATTTTTCTATTTCATTTATTTTGCTTAGCAAAGTACAACATTGTCAGTTGAAGCTATTTCATTTCCCCGTTAAAAAAAAATTACATAACTTATATTTCATTTACAAACAAAATCTAAATCTAGATCTAAAGCGACGAAGCGTGCGTACTCAGACTTTCCTGAGCATTGGCGTTGATACTGAATGCGGTGTCCTTCAGAAGGTCCTGGAGCCGTAGAATCTCCTTACCAGCGGCTGCAAGGTCACCTTGTAGAGATAATTCACGTTCTCTAAGTCGCTTGATATCTCTTTGACAACTCTGCAACAATCAATATTCGTAATTAGGTACATATAAACTAGAAATTTCTTGCAACCTATTTCTAAATTCTTTACTTACCACATTTTGTCTTAACAAGTCAAGCTTATCACATTTTAGTCGAGTCACTTCTTGTCGAAGTCCTTCTAAGATTGGGTTTGAATCCATGCTATGTTCTTGATTCTGATCATGACTTGTTTCATGACCTGCAGATTCTGGATTTTGGCACAGACCACAAGAACGGGGTTGCGCTTCTGCAGATGACATCGATTCCAAACCAGTATCGCTATCTACATAAGTTCCACCTGCAAACAAAATGTTCTAGTTAGAATATTTCTTGTTGCCTAAAATATACAGAAATAATAATTAAGAGAAATCAACAAAATAAGAATAACTAATCTAAATGATCTCTTCAGGACACGTTCAGTTTAATATTCAGAAAATGTCAATTATGTTAGTAGCATATTATGTTGTTGTTCTAATTGCTAACACTCGTATTGTAGATTGTAGACAAAGACACCGTTAACTCACCTAAGGGGTCAAGGTCAACACTATTTAGAGAGGAGTCGTCACTGGTTTCCGACATGGCAACTGTCGGCGCCATGGATCCGGAGTTATTGTTATTGTTAATAAAAGTTCGCGTATTCGAATCGGGAGATTTATTTCCGAGTGAAATACTTCTTTTTGTAATTGATGATCTTCCGCTCTGAAAACATAACACAAGATTAAAATCAACGCGTCACACAAATGAATAGAAACGTATCACTTATGTAATATAGTCAGTAATTTATTAAATTGAAGTAAGTATTCTTACGTTTGGTGTAGCGGGTATGACTTCTGGAATGGACACATTTAAATCTTTCGATCGTTTTCCAGACAATGGCGCATGTTTGTGTTCTGCAGGAGGACTGTTATGGTCTACACTGGTAGATCGTACTCTTGCAATGAGTGCTTTCTTCACAGTATCAATAAACCTAGATCCTGGGCCTCCTTCTGATTTGGGTGTATCTGGAGTAGGCGATCTGATTGCCCCACTTCCTCCCAGATCTCCACCGAGGAAGTCTCTGGTTTTTTCTTTTAGTTCTTCAACTAAATTTTGGAGCAACGATGTTCTAGTACGCAGTTCTAATTTAGCGAATTTATCGGCTTTGTAACATGCGTTTTCGGCATTTATTAATTTTGTAAGTAGGAATTCTTTAAGTTCTGGACCACGTCTGAAGACTGCCGGAGATGGCAACGTTGGTCCGAAGAAAGGAACGTCGTCTCGGGATGTTACACTCACCTTGTACCTTAAAATAGTATAACGACTGTTAGGACAAATTGACACATAGCTTGACAAAGAGATTTGAACGGATTTCTTACCTGGTGTTTGGTGTGTTTGGCTCAATTGGTTGGATGACGATGTAAGCGTGCAGGAAATGAGAAGCGATCATGTCTGGACAAAATGGAGTGTTAGTTTCCTGGAACACGATAGCAACGATGTCGTTTCCAATGTGTCTCTTCCGCTGCAGCTGTTGAGGATCGCCTTCTGTGAAAGGCAGGAGTGTGCTGACGTGGAACATGATTTCCCGCTCACGGAAAATCTAAAAAGACAAAAGTTGTAATGAGTTATTACTGTAACTGCTAAATATTGTGGGTTAACAAATTAGTTTGCTAATTACCTCGTATACAGCTTGTTCGCCTGTATGACCATTCTGTATGTCTAACCCTCCTCTGTACCCTCGATGCTCCCTTAAATTAATTCTCTTCCCAAGCATATCCAGAAATTCATCGAAAGCTGGAGAGGTATTTTTATTTCCAAATAGCTCTTCTTCCGTTGTTTGGCCATACCGTTGGTAGAGAACACCAAATTTGAAACTAGACACAAGAACGTGTTCGTCATATCCGGCGATTAGATTAGAAGCCCGTTGACATAGTATTGGCGTAAAATTATCAACATTTAAACTTTCATTTAGTAATTTAGCCATTTTAACTGGTGAAGGATTTGTGCCAAGACAGGAGGATGGAATTATTTCGTGCATTGTGCCTGTGCGCATACGTAGTAAGATTCTCGTGTGTTCTTGATTGGCTACATTTTCAGCTTTTATGGATAACAGTACGGGACCCAAGGTGTCATCGTGTGCCACGAGATTTGAATGCTCCTGCAAGAAAATAGATTTGGTTATTAAAGACATTGCCATACAAATATACGCTATTGTGTGTGATAAAAACTATTAATAAATAAATAGACATAGATTGATAACAAAACAATTGTAACGTTATAAAAGAAACCTATTTCAGTATTCAGTAACATAAATCCAAGTGAAGATATGAAATCGTAAACTGATATAAATTTAATTAACAAATATGTTTTTGTATAGAAAATATGATATTTCTGAACATAATTTTTCCATGCTGGTAGTTTCGTTTCGTTTTATATGTGAAGCTATCGTCTTAATCATTATTATTACATTACCATAATAACTAGCTACTTTTATATAGGTACATTGTTCTTTCCGGATGGCTGAAAAAAATAATACCACTTTGTCCATTGTTATGTCCATAAGTATTGTTCAAATTATCCAGCATTTTGTTTTATAGAGAATTGTGGGAAATTTTGTTGGGAAACAAAATAAAACATGTATCTCACACGTTAGTTTCATTATGATTTTATACTTCAGTGTACTACGACGAGCATGTAAAAATAAAAGATTCACTATGAAGTATTCGCGAGAGTACAAAAAGAAACCAAAAAAAGACATTTTCGTTCACAAGTTCACTGAGTGTTAGGTTATGTTGAACAGAGTGACGCGGACGACGGAGTAGCGGGTTTCTGGAATGAAATTAAAGAAGGGGGCAAGAGTTTGACAATCGAATATATCCGGATGTGGTTATTGTTGTCTTGGAAACAATATGGCGTTATCTAATGTGTTGGAAATGATTAAATAATTGCGCGTTTGTATATTATATACGGTAAGAAATAAAATGCGTAAATTTTATACGTGACATAAAACATTTATGACGCGTCCTTGAATGTTTGCTGCATTTATTTTTAACTAGTTCTAGAACACTATGAAATGTGTAACCCTCACTATATGGGCAGCTACTGACAATTTATATCCGTTCTCTGACGACTCCAATAAAACCCCTATATAAAACACAGTTGGTTGACGAGTTGTGTACAATATTTGATAAGATACGAGCAGTCAGTAGTTATTTCTGACACCTGTCAAGCAGATCCAGTAACTTCATAACCCGCTCGTTCCATAATGACGGTTACCGGTGCCGAGCCGGTGTTAGCTCACCGGTCATATAATTTAGACATCTGCCTTATATAGGAAGCCGGTGAGCACTGGAGTGTGATTCCGTGACATTTGCATTTAGAAGTAGCTGAACCACAAAGAAAAAAAATAGTTACGTAAAAAATTATAAAAAATATATAAATCATTTTAATTATAAAGCTATACTGCGGTAATTGTTGTAAAACTTAGGGTCATAGTTCAAAGTACGTTGAAATAGTTCAATTAAATTTATTTGGTTACAAAAATAATACATAGTTCTACATTAACTGTGATTTTATTATTTTCTTAAGTTATTAAATAGCAGAGTTGCTACATTTTCCTAGCCCAGAATATACTGAATAGATGTTACCCTAGATGTTGTAAGGATCCTGATAAGGCGCTGATAGGGAATATTACCGGGAAAACCTGATAGGATTCTAGTCAGGCCAGTCGTATACGGGAAAAGTAGGGTCAACTAGATTCACTTGTATGCGGAATAATTAATTATTCTCAGTTTAGTTTTTTTATAATAGATCATACATCTTTAGATTGGCTTTGTTGGCTGTATTCAGCCACCTAGCAGTTTTACTCCAGTATAACCCTTGATTATGGAGCATGGTTCAAACATACACCCATTACTTAACTTCTGGATTTATATAAGAGATATCGTCTATATATTAAGTCTGTTGTATCAAGAAAATAATAATTATGATCTAGTTATAGCCTCCCTCACTAATATTGACCCTTACCTTCTATCACCTTCTGACCTTTAAAAGCATGAGAAATAAAAAAACCGGATACTAATAAATAAAACTATAATTACTTGACACAACAAATTCTAGACATTTAAGTTAAAAATCAAAGTCAGGGAACGTGTAAAATACCTTCGCGTGTTTTCAGCCATTGTGATTTAGCATAATAATAAAACGAACCGTCCCGTCGCAAGAAATTTACATTTACCTTAAGTTTTATATTTAAATTATAAAACCTTGAGATGGATGAATGTTGTCACGTGACCGCTGCCATTATTCAGGGATTAATGATCAGAGGTTGTTTAGTGTTTGTCTAACCCACTTTTGGTATATTTGGGGGATTACTGTATTGACTTAGATCAGTGATTCAGGTTGGTATGACTGTATGTGATACGTGAGCAACACTTGACTAAAAATAATATTCAAATTGCGTTTAAAAAACGAAGTTTAACATTAGTCCAAATTCAATTCCAATTCATTCGTATTTTATTTGATATAAAAAAATATATTTGAGGTAGAGATTATTCTTTAAATTTATATTTAAGTTCATTAACCTAGATTTGTTATTAGCACTATATTGCGTGGGCAGACGTTACAGACGAAGTGCTCTTAAGTTATATACCTATATAATATTTAACCACAAACGCCTTCAGTAAACACACGCTAGTCTGGTTGCATACAGTAAGGCGGTTTGTTCGTATCTCCAAGTAAATTATTACTAAGAGATATACGTGAACCAAATATGATTTTACCAAATTATCCATAAAACGTTAAAATATATAATATATTCATATCGCGTTTCAGAACGTCAATAGAAGTTAAATAATATTACTATATTTCAATAACAATTGTATACAATTTATTTAAATTAAATTTATTTTTATAACTTTTTACGTATTCAATTGGTAACGTTGATTATGGCACGGGTACCAACAAACGCATTCGAACAGACCGGATGCAAGCACGACAGCAACGACACGCACCGTCCAACGCAGGAAGTTGTGGTAACCTTGTGGCCAACCGTATAGAAAAAAAATTACTATTGTGTGGAATAAGGGAATAAAATATAGGTGATTATATTACGTTAGTAAATGAAATTTTAATTAAACTTTGGTTGGAACCAATTGCATAATATATTGAATTTGTAAATGGCGGAAGAGATGTGATATAGGAAATTTGATTTTATTTTATAAAATCGCGTCAGTTTTTTAAGCTTCACGTTGACAAGCATTACTCAAGTATATTTCACGACTTAGCGAAAAATTGCTTAATTGAAGAACTTGGAAATAATTTTAGCCGATATTTAAAAATACGTTTAAAATTAGTTACCAATTAAGAATGAGATTATTGTATTATAGCTTCAAGTGTGTTCATATGTGATATATAAATATACATGTATATAGAAAATATTTGCTTATTTATTCTTAATCAGTGAACTATTACCAAGTCTGGCTCATCTTTGACTAATTACTCTAAATATACTTCCAATACAAGAATTTTTCTCAATGGTATTTGCTTTTCTTGTTATCACCACCAGTATGAGTCACAAATAGAAGAAAAACATGCGTTTTACATACCATTCCCACATAATCTTTGAAAATTACAACCAACAGACAGTGTTGCATTAACGATATGGTCAGGGGCTTCCAGAAAAAAGTAAATTGTGGTGTGAAAGCATATAGTTTACAATGGACTTGTGTCCTCATTTTTTAGTGGACGATTTTTCAATTGTTGATTGAAATTGATATTAATAAATGTGTATTGGCATGTCTATTTTTTTAAATATCTAATTGACGGAGATATAGCAATTAAAAGGTTGAATTGTAGTTTTAGCGCTAGAAATGGTCGGCCATATTTGTATGACGTGAAATGCATTTTAACGTCAGTTATTTGTTGAGTAGGTCAGTGCTGTGGTAATGTTCTGTAGCTGTTGGTAGTCAAATAATCAAATCAAATCAAAGAATAATAAGTTTTTATTTTATTTCACCCTACTAAGGCAGACATAATATTGAAATTTTATTGTTTCTTGAAATAGCTGTAAATAATATTTGATATTTTGATATATAAATATATATAGCATAGCATAGCATGCATAGCATATCACATGCATTTGGAATTTGTACAACGTTGAATCCCTTTAATAATTAAAGAGACAAAATGACTTTTTTAATTGGAAATATCTCTTAGCATATAAGGAGTTATTAAAAAATAATTGGACATTTGAGGTTCTAGTAACCCACTTTATCAATATATAGTACACTTTTATAGAAATTAAGACATAGGACACAAGCCCATTCGACTCTGTTCACAGTTTTGTAAAGTTAACGATTACAACACGTGCAACATCAAACGTATGTTTGCAATATTTAACTTAACGCATATAATTGATTGATAACACATTGTTATTGTTAATAATTATAAACAAATAAATTCCAGAAGTGACTGTCCCACGTGTTGCTATCCCTGCGATTAGTTAATGGATTAAATATAATGCCCTTGGGGATTACGTGGTCATGAAATCAATTTGGTTTAATCCGGCCGTTAGATTTTAAATGAAATTGTTGTTGTTGAAGCGTTGTAACTATGACTACGTTAGCTGTCTACCGGACAGTCAATGTTACATTTCATTTTTAGCTATAAATGTTGTATTACATCATTTAGATGTAATAAAAATAAAGTTGAGTAAAAAACATTTATATTTTCATTTGGGGAAGCGTTTCGAATGTTTCGGCTTTTTTCATAACACGTACTACGATGCAATTAGTCAAGTCTGTGGAAATTCACTGAGTTTGTAGTGATGCTGTCCTCAACATTTGTGTACGTTCGCCATTTTGTATTTTTAATTTAGGTTTATAGTTTTCGCAATGGCGGCTAATCTAAAAATCGAACGCGGATGCATTTGCTTGCAATGTCGTATATATGTTCAAAATTAATTACGGAACATGTACATAAGATATACAATATATTTATATAATACATGACAAAGTTATAAGTTTGCCTATAAATGCACTAAATTATTTAACAGATTTTACAACTTTAAACGTTACAGATAATCGTTATCTACAACATGTTATTGAAGAAAGAAAGTTAAAAGAAAAAAATAACTCTCTAAGGTTAACTTCCAGTAAACAATTTGGTGAAGTGTCCCTTTTTGTGACGTTTCTATCACTATTACACTTCAATAAGAGTTCCCATCTACTTGGAGTGGTTTCGCCATTTGTAGCCGATAAAAAAGACATTTTATATGAACGACTGTGAGAAACTGAACTATAAATGCACTCTTTCATGAAAATAAAAGTAATGCGCATTTTTAATATGATGGCGAAGTGACTTCAAAATGTTTACTGGGCCGCTACTAGAAAATTTATAAACCTTAGTAAAAAAAACTCAAATTGGCGAACTTGTTATGCAAATTATGGTGAAGATGCTATGAGATTTTTACACAGATGTTCAAGAGCATCATTCTTAACAATTCTGTGAGGGTTTCGTTTAGATTTTTCAGACATTGCCCTTTTTCTCACTTATTCCAGGTGCATTATTTATGTACTCAGTGTAAAATAACAACTTTCATAATAGGTATGACTTTGGCGGCTTTATAAAAAGCGAATCTGACGTCAAACACGCAAAGAGTACAATACCAAAGGTTGAGTCAACGACATGTTATGCCGGATGATTCAGAATAGGATGTTGATACTTTCTGCATTACAAAATACAAACACAACGCAAATTAATTAAGCCTTGAGCTTCGAGAATATGTTTTCCAGACCAGAGCCGATTTCTACTATTAATAAATAATCCAGAGAGAATCAAATTAGTGAATTAACATTTGTCAAGACTTACCCTTCCAACAAAAAATCTTCTATAACATTTAGCAGTATCATCTGTTTCAAATTTGCTCCGCCATGCAGCTAATGGCAGCACTTGTCTCTCTTGGATGTCGTGGTCTGTTCCATCAAGCCAATACCCTCCACCTGGTGGTAGCAGTACCATGGGCAATGTACCCCCGGAGGATAACGCGGCTTGCAGAGCACGTTGAGAGGCGGTGGGAGGAGATGGCGAACCGGATCCGGATGTGACATGTGGAGAGGGTGGAGATGATGGTGTTTGAGGGTGAGGTAATGGTACACGCTGATCTTCCCGTGAAGTCTGAAAAAAATTGAAAATTATATCGTTATTATCAATGAAAACTTAAATGGTAAGTTGGAATTAAAAGAAAGTTGTTTCTTGTAAATGAGTATTACACTGTTGTAAGAAGATCATCTGCGGTCTTCATCTTAAGACAAAAAGAGACTACAACGAAAATTTAAAACAATTTAATCACTATAATATATATTTTTTTTTTTTTGACTATTCAGATTTCACATAAGGCAAATATCTTCAAAGTTTTATAATCTTCAAGATTCAAATCGATCAGCAACATTTTTCACCCATTTGCTTCGAAAGTAATTGGTCGATTAAGTAGCTGATATTTCTGAGGAATGTAGTACTGTACGCTTATGAATCATTCCATGATCCCGAACATTCCTTTAAACACCCTCACCAGCACGATAACTTATAGTTCATCGATTCACGCTAACCATGTACGAAATTCTCGCACGAACCGTAAACTTTAATAAAAAAATTCGATACGAATCATTTCAAATAAATGAGTATCAAAGCGTGAGTATAATTTTATCTTAAGATGTTGCAAGGATTCTAATTAGGTTTAAAATAGGAATGTAACGCGGCTGCCTCGCAAGGTCCTTATCGGACAAACCTTGTAAGGTTCTAGTTCGAAAAACATAACCAAACACAGCTACAGCTATTTTATTGGTATATAATTTACAAAGTGAATAGAAGTTTAAATAGTTAAATAACGCATACAATTTCAAAATTACAAATAATTTTATATTTTTAATGAAATGGAAACGGGAACTTCCAGTCAACTGATCTCATGGCTGCCCTATCTTGTCTTGGGGTCTTGATATGTATATGATATTTCCTTATGACTTACTCGATGTTAACCAGATTTTGTACCGGTATAAGTGTACCCAATACTATAAGCGTCAAGAAAAATCATCTGAAATTAACGTACCAGTTAAACAGTTACAAAATAGGGGTGTAATACCAACAAACCAGGGCTTTCTGTTATTAGAAAACATATTTCATAATGGTGAAATCTTATAACAAAATAAACTCAGTTAAAGCCAATTTTACAATAATAATGCAAAGTGTTAGGTCTTCAAGAGTCACATATAAAGATTCTTTCTTATATACTTTTTAGATTATGGACGCTGATATAAACTAATGTTTGTATAGCTTCCTACATAAGAAAGTACTTTGTCGTAAAGAGATTCAACATGACCTACATATTTGTTATCTATTCTCCAACCATGCATAAATTTTATTACAAAATAAATACCATGAAGACGCTGATTTTCAATATCACCCAGGAGTACAAACAAACTATCGACCAGGGACCTGCTGGAGGCGGCATTACGAGATTATCTGGTTTTATATACGTGTATTGTGAAAAATAAATGTTGATTTTCTGATATAATTCCATGTAATGCAACACTCCATTTTTGAATCATTTTAACCTCTAAAACACACACTATTTTATTTTTATATTACTACCAATTGTAATTATTATATAAAAATATTATATAATTATGATGAAGATAATATAGTTTAAATATATAGTTTAATATAGATAATATTCGCTTATTAATTTATAGGTTACTGTCACTTTAAGCCACTTAAATATTAATTTTAAATTACGAAAAAAAAATTATTTAAGCAAGCGATAGTTCATGATTGACATTACTCATGTTTTAAAATTAGTTTAGAAAAAACTGTTGTTATTAAGTACGAACTTTCACTTATTAGTATTAATTACTCTCTCTCTCTTTCTCTCTTGTCTAGTAATTGTTTATATCATTTTTATATGATTATTTAATAGACTTTACCAAGAAGCAATAGACACAAATAATTGACGCATTACTTTTCCTATAGTTTTAAAAAAGAAATATTAAAATTGTTTCATATTGTGTTTCTTTTTAAATTACCATTTAGTGTCATAGTAAGTGAACAGAAATGTAACTTTGATTTTAATATACACTTTTACTTTAAAATACCAAATTTTAAAACTGAAATAATGTCGCTTCCAGAAACGAGCACAGGTTCACCGTATTCGAGGAATTTCAGATACGATGAGGACCAAAGAATAGCGTAAATTATCGAAAAAAAAACTAACTCTTGTGGGTAGAAGAAATTATAAATTTTTCACAAAATTTTGTAGTTAACGAGATGTTTTATAAATTCGAGATGTCTTAAAAGACAATGTCGGTGAAACTGTGATCCTCTTTTTATAAATCACATAACTGTAAATGGATTATTTTATATTAAAAATTCCTGAATGTTACAAAATACTTAGTTGAAGTTACATTCTGTATATATTAATATAAACATAAAACTTTTCTTTACTAAAAATAAATAATTCATTTAAAACTCGGAATCTTTGAAACTTTGTAAAACATATTTATAAAAAAAAACTTCAATTAAAACTTATAACATATTACAACTTAAAATTATTAGTACGTTTAAAGTATAAACATAATAAGAGTTATGATAGCTTTATTTAATAGTTTTTAGCACTCTATATAAATGCTTAAAGCACATTTTAGCACTATATTTAAATTAACTGAAGCATTTAGCAATAAACTACAGAGGAGACTTGTTACTGCAAGTTATTCGCAGCGAAAGTACTAAAACTGAGTCAACACGCGAACTCGACCACGACGACGACGACGACCCATCAAGTCTGCTGGTGCTGGGGCTGACGTTTCCAGAGAAGTCCTATATACCACTACTAATTTTCAGCAAAGCAACTTTATACGCAGAAAGAACTCCACACTATTCTTTCATAATGTAAGTAATATTGATTCTTTTGAGGAGCGCTAGATTATTTTATATATAAATATGTATACTGTATACATATATTGAAAGTAACATGTTATTTAGGAGGTTAGGTTTTCCTAGGTGGTCGCTTCGCAACAAGATTTTATCATCCAACATATACGAGTGTGTGTGTATGTAGTATTAGCTTATGAGTCATGTACTAAGCCTTGAACTCACTTCGCTGAATAGGGTTAATATCGTTAGATGGTTTTATATACGTTATACAGTACCTACATAGTTTAAGATAAACACTGTTATTTTTTCTCTTTCGGCGACAGAAACTGTAAAGTTAATATCATAACAAGATTGGGGATCCTAGACATTCTGTCTGTCTTAAAATTCATCGATGGTTTGAAGTTAAAGCATAGTTCCAAATGTTGTTCTAGATTTCAAGATAAAATAAAGACTGTATACAATAGAAGCTCTGACTGTTAGTCCCCCATTAGGCGCTAATAAGGCATGCCTTATTCAAACTAGTCCGACAGAGGCGTAGTCAGATACTCTTAAGGCATGTGAAGTGCATGGGGAATGAAATTTTTTAAATTATTGGGTTTAAAATTTGCAAAGTAACTTACAACAATAAAACATAGTATATAAGCTTAATAAGATTACTTATAGCAATTTGATGAAAATAGTAAATTTATTTTAGTATATGTAGTGAATAAAATACGATCTCAAAATAAAATCAAATTTTACTTACCCGTAATGTGTTGATGGCTTTAACAGTTTTACGGACTTTATCTCGAAATTTTGGCATGTTAAATAGTACTATCTAAATCCGGTTGTTTGATGAAAATATCACCCTTGCAGATTCACTGTTTTCTGTATAAGAGAATCCCATGTATCATCAATGATCTGCGGTGAGAGCATAAATACATGCCCTGCATGCTATCTATTATGTATGACTCAACGTTATCGAGAAAAGTACAACTTTTATTATACAAACGCTGAGATACCTATACACTATAATCTATTCAATAGGGATGAGCATTGGATGAAAAATATCGAAGTAAACATCGATGTATTATACAAAACGATACAAGTTTTATACAAGTCGATATTCTCTTTATTTTGTGAACTAGAATGAGGCGAAGAACAATAAACCGGTCTTTACCTGCTAAACACGTGTATATAAGGTTTATCTAACATACAATATTTTGTGACTTATTTTGCTGTTTTTTGAAAAATAAAACCACCTTTTTTGAGTGTATTAACATACTCACAAAATTTCTCTAGAATACCCTTTTCAGTATTATAAAATCTAAACAAGACTTTTAATCTTACAGATTAAAGATTTTTCGAATAGAAATAATAAAGTAAAACTCTCTTAAATTAAATATAATTATTAATTTTTAATAGAAGAACATTAGTGCTTCAAGTATTTTTATTTATTAATTTGTTTTATATAAACGTTATATTTTATTGGAATCGTTTCACAACTGTAATGATATTATCGAAATAAGACTTGAGTAGGTGCCCCAAATAAAATTTTGCATTATATTATCTCTTCACCTTAGGTATTACATGATCTAAAATTTCCAAAACAAGTTGTTTATTCCAATGTGTCAAAGAAAAAGTCATAAAATTCTTTTAGAAATCTTTTTTAAAATGTTTGACATCGATATAATTCTTTTCATCCCTATTATTCGAATATAGTATATTATATATAAAGAAAAACATATCATACCCTCTTTCTATTCAACCGCAATATTTCAATAAAATTTGATTTTGACATTAGCCATTGAGATTCAATATAAAGCTATAAAAATGTATCTCTTACAAGAATGCCACCGCTAGAAAATCTCTGTGCGTTTATATATTACATTCTAAGTAAAATATTTCACTTTTTTTTGTATTCAGCAAATCTTGCTTATGCAATCTACACGACTAACAGGATTACAGTGCAACTGCAAGGTATTGTTTTTTCCATTAAAGTAAAGTAAAATTTAATGGTGTTTATTGCAACTGATTAGAATTGTATTTTTATTGCTTTAATCTTGAAATTGTAAATTGTATTATACTTTCAATCAAATGGATTCTGTAAAAAGAAAATACTGAGGTAACGGATGCGGTTCTTAAAAGTTTTTCAGTAAAGTTAAGTATTTCTGGCATGAACGTTGATTTATTGGGTTACTAGATCTTATTATGCAATAACTGTGTAGATTATTTGACGATTGTTGAAAGTCATCTGCTATTTTGAATCATTTCTAATTTTCAGTGAAGTACTCTACTTTGTAGCAGTGCAACTCATTGTAACTATATCATATGTATAGAGAGATGTTGTAAACACAAGTTGTATGAAATTAAGTCCTCTTTCAGATTGATAATAACTATTTTCATCTTAAAACCCACTGATAAGAAGATAAAGCAAAAAGAAAAGTTTTTATCCGCCATTTTTTCAAGATGAAGGCCTAAATAATCAATATTGAGACTGGTATTCATTATAAGCACACCCAAATTATTTTGAAAAGTTTTTTTTTTTTTTTTATTTTTTTTATTTTTTTATTTTTCAGTGCATCAACTATTGGTAGTTATTAGCACTTTAAATCAATATTACATTTTTTATATACATTTTCTTATAACATATAACTTTATACACTATATAATAATTCTCTTTTCTATGTATCAGCTTCTTTCCTTATTCCATTTCAAATTCCTCCATTGGTGCTTCATCAATCACCTCCTCATTCAACGTTCAAGATCCTCATTCTTCTTCCTATTTCAGCATCTCGATATGACACAGGAATCGCCTTAACTAAGATGTTCCCATTTCCATCCAATCTCTTCTAAAGCTGTTTTTTTTCTTCTTCATTCCTTTTTTTCCTTTTTCAATATTCATTTTTCTATGGTTGCACTCAAGCAATTAAATCTTATTTTATCAAACCCAGAAAATATAACTCTGGCCCGGGGATCGAACCCGAGAACACAGTAATTAGAGTCAAGCATTAATGCTCTCGCCCAACTGTGTCGTTCATTTTGAAAAGTTTATTTACTAGCTTTGTCGC
Source organism: Panorpa germanica (assembly GCA_963678705.1). NCBI lineage: Eukaryota > Metazoa > Arthropoda > Insecta > Mecoptera > Panorpidae > Panorpa > Panorpa germanica. The sequence goes on from OY783217.1 coordinate 13,949,820, forward strand.
CGTATTTAGTTTTAACCTCGGGTTTTGCGACTAGTCTAGTCACTCTTTATTTATTTATATTACAAGACAGTCGATTTTCTTTTATGATCCTTTACTATTGGGCATGATACTATTTATACGCAATAATATGTAAGTAAATATAATATCCTACGATCCATTAACTTGTTTTTTTTTAATGGTTTGAATTTTACAGAAATATTTTCAAAAATATTTTATGATCGTAATTTCTATCACTAAAGTGCATCGCTCTGTATAACATTGGTAAGCTAGACACATTACCTTAACATATTATAATGCAATGCGACGCCAGTCTGACTGTAGATAGATACAATAAAACTATACATGTCTCTTTTAACAAAATTTGTAAACGTTTAATATATACCTAGTGTAAAAGTAATCTTCGGTAGTAAAAATATTATATGGTTGCTCTCACACTGGAATACACTACGTTTCTGACAATGGAGGATACTTGTAGGAGTCGTTTGTTCTTTACAGGTGGTTTTTGTCACAAAGCACATACCGATTGCACCACGCTTACTCAAAACTTCATGACAGCAAGCTTCTTCTTTTATGTTTATCAGTACAAACAAGAAAAAATCCAGCCAGCTGAAATGAACTCGCAGGTTTGAAATAAACGTACGTATCCAAGGCACGGTATCGTCGCTTCCAGAGTGAGAATGCTTACATTACATTTACAAGGTTTGGAAAGGTTGTACGTAGTAGTAGTAATACATATAATACAAAATCCAATGTACACTACGTGCGAATCTCGGTCGCACAACTATGTAGGTCCTTTTCGTATTCAGAAGGTCAGAAAAGGACCGACATAGTTATAGGACCGAAGTCCTTAAACCAGAGTGTAAATACGGACGTAATTTACCATTATTTATTTGCTGAAAACTATAAAATATCAAACCCAGAGCCCGTAGCTTGTTAAGTCATAAACTAACAAGCTGTTAAAAATGTTTAAATACTGCATCGAATTAAAAAAAATATATATGGAGTCCCTATTTTATTTGCATGTCGCAAAATATTATAAATTCGATTCTATAAAACACGACAATAAAAAAACAAGTAACAATAAATTAAAAATGAATTATTCATGCATATTAAACCTGTATAATATACTCGACAACACACACTAGCATGCTTATAAATTGAAATTGTATTTAACACTTTACATACATTCAATTAAAAATACAATTGTCCCACGGATGAATCACTTATTGTGCATTGGTTCCGGTATGGCATAATGAATGAATGTTTGTAATTTGTTGATTAGGTGTAGGCGTAACTAATAACCGATTTCATATTTGTCACACTATGTCAAAGTCATTGATTTAAATTTAATTATAAAATACAATCCGTTAATAAACTGTTTGCAGCAGATATTTTAATTATTGAAAGGTAGTAAAATATTAATTAGGTTTGATGTTTTAAGACTCAATTCATGGTCAGTTTTAATTTGGTTTTATACAAAGGCGACAATAATTATTTGCATATATGGTTTTCTTTGTTAAGTTCACCTTTATTTCATTGTTTAGAATATAACACTACATTTCTAGTAGAATTTTACACTAGCTGATGCAACGATCCAGATAAGGCCCTTGCCAGGCATTGCTCATCTCCATACTAGTCATACAAAGAATAGTTTGAGTTCTATGATGATATGTTGTAGCAAATATAACGCTGCTGCTAAAAAGAATAACATTTTCAACGATTTGATTCTACAACAATATCACTACTAATATTTTAATATACAAAATATGAATAGGTACTCGTATTATATTGTTGTAAGTACGCATAAGTCGTACTTATCCTTTCTATTTTTAATATAAATGTTATTTATTTTATAAGAATTATATTATGTTATCTTTAATTTTAGTATTAATATTGTAATAAATAATTATTTGTATTTAGCGCTTGTAAACATTGACTCTGGTCTGTGGAGATTTTATATTGTTTTAATGCTGGTAACTCAGTATTGGCACATTGTGATGTGAAATAAATCATTATATATTAATCTGCACGCTAGTCAGAAAGTCAGTCTTCTCCTGAGTCTCAACCAAGTGTTTACTAATTGTACTTCGTTCGTACAATACTCCAATTGTAACATCTAAGTATTCAATAGTGAGCACATTTTAACTATTAATCAAATTATAACACTAGAATTACATTTTGTTTTATATCTGGCATCTTTATTAATCCAATAAAATACTATTGTAATTAAGTACGCAGATATAATATTACAACGAATAAATGATATATTTTAATAAAAGTGTTTGTATTAATAGTAATAAAAAGATACTAATTGTTCAACCGTCGTATGTTGCAACGAGGTTATACTTTAGGCCGCTCAAGTATTCTCAAATTGCAACAATACACCGTCAAACAAGAATCCTATTAATCATCTTAAAGAAACTTAATTCTTATCAACGTGAGTGATTAAAGAAGGTGGATGATCGTCAACTGAAGAATCTACTTCCAGAAACTAGCAACACTGCGTGATGTATTAGCAAGCTGAGTAATCTCCTTCTAGAACGAGCATCAGACCTCTTTTTACAACATTGATGTCAGGTGTAACATCCGCCTTCGAATCAACTCACAACAAATGGTGTCAGGTGTGGGGTCTCGAAGAGATATTCCTACACATAAATATCCAAGAGGTACGCCCAAAATTTTTTTCTATATATTCTACACCTGGATGCAGATCAATTAATCTGGATGCCACTACGCCGATGGATTATTTCCAAAAATTGCCGAAGAGTACGAGATAGAACGTCAATTCATCTGTATTTCACATAATTTTTCTACAAGTCCGGTGGATGCAAAACTACAGCCCGCCGAACCAGAAAAAAAGAAATCTTTTGCCGCCATGCGAATGGATGGATGCTTCTAGAACACATGGAATAATCTAAATCGATGTTGGTCGCGTCCAGAGCCCTGCACACAGCTGTTTATAGATCATAATCACTGATAAGAAAATCTTTAAGTATAATAAGACAGTATCTTTCTTTTTGTATATAATTATTATTATAAATTGATAATTGTATTTTTTTTATTAATAGCATTATTTTTAACGAGGCTATCATTTTTTTTAGTATTATATTCAGTACTTTTGAATATTTACTATAATCCAAGCATTTTTTTAGTAGCAACGTTGTTAATGAGGCTATTGATATTTTTTTTTAGTATTATATTCAATACTTTTGAATATTTGCTATAATCCAAGTATTTTTTGTAGCATCCTTGTCCATCATTGAAGCTATTAATTTTTTTATAGTATTATATCCAATACTTTTGCATATTTACTATAATATTTTTTATAATTGTTTCCGCAATTATACTAATTTATGTTAATATTTTTTAGAACAACATCTTTTTTTGAACGAGAGGGAATTTTGAAAAGGAGAAGTAAAGAGCTGAAGCAGTTAGATAGCAGTCTGTTCAATCAGAGAGACTACCTTCCTGTTACAACTGCGGTGTCTGAGCCCCATCGGAAATTTCCTGTGAGTTACTGTTTTCGCTAACAATTTTTCCTTGTCAGAATCCTATTTTTCGGAGAGTCGTTTATTGGTACAAAATAATCTTTAGTCTGTATATTATATATAACTTTAATTAAGTACAATGGCACCGAGCGTTCATTCCCTCACATTAGTTGAGAATACAATCAATCTAATCAATGAGTTTTCAAAAAATTTAGAAGTCCAATCAACATCTTTAACGATAGTTGAATTAAAAATCAAAAACTTAGAAAAGGCTTGGGTTAAATATAATAGTATCGTAGAAGCACTGCTTCCAATTCTAAAAAATGAAGAAGCTACGGCTATCGTTAGTAAGTCTATGGAAGTTGAAAGTATTTATGACGACACTCTTATTTACTTGTTGAATTATAAGCAAACATTTGAGAATGATACACATATTGTAGACGACTCAAAAAGCATAGATTCAATAAAAAATCTGAACTTAAGTCCAATGCAACTAACCGTTTTTGATGGAGAATATACTAATTGGCAAAGTTTCATGGAATTATTTACAAATTTAATTCGTAATAATAGCAAACTATCAAACATTGAAAAAATGCATTATTTAAAATTAAATTTGACAGGAGAACCACTCAAACTCATAAAGAATTATCCTTTAACAAACGATAATTATGAAATTGTTTGGAACATCCTTTGTAAACGTTATGATAACAAGGTAGCACTTATTGAAACCTATTTAAACAATTTGATAAACTACAATGTTATACGTTTAGAATCAGAAACTAATATCAAAAATTTTTTAGACGAAATTAATGAATCGATTAGAGCATTAACCGAGTTGGGAATATATTCTAATCATTCAGATTTTATTTTTATACATTTTTTAAAGACCAAGTTAGATTTTAACACATTAAAGGAATGGGAAAACAGAAATACTTCTGAATTACCAACCCTAAATGATTTTACGAATTTTCTTGAAACACGGTGGCGCACTCTAGAAAGAAGAAGGCATGTTGAATTTAAAACAGATTCAAGTCATTCTATTTCTAGTAGTGAACCAGTTTCAAGTGAAAAATTTGCTAACGAAGTCGAAACAAAATTTAAAACTTTTTTTTGTAACTATTGTAAAAAAAATGGTCATTTAGAGAAATATTGTTTTATCAAGAAGGAAAATGCGGATACGGTATATCCTGTCGCGCAAATTAATATTTGTAGGAGAGATACGGTATTTTCAAAACCTTCTGTTTATTGTAAAAGATCGAGACATCTTGAATCTGATGGTCCTCAAGTATCTTTTACTAAAAATACAAAACAAAATTCACGTTTTTTTTATAATCACCATTTACGTAAATTTAATAGTTTAAATAAAAATATTGAGATTAAAGAAATACAAAATACCAATGATATAACAAATTTTAACTGTAACAATGAAAATGTTATTGACAAGCAAACAGCTGACACTGTTCAATTCAGAATAGTCGCAGCCAAAGCAAAGACTGTATCATTTTTATTGGACACTGGTTCTCAAATTTCTTTAATTAAACAAAATATTTTAAAAAATAATATCAAAATAGATAGTACATCTAAAGATTTGTTAAAGGGAATCTCTGAAGGCACGCCTTATACTTTAGGTTCACTAAAAACTTCTATAATTTTAGATAGTTCTAGGTCGAAACATACTTTTCAGGTTGTGTCAGAGGATTTCCCCATTAAGCATGATGGAATCATAGGATTAGATATTTTACGTACATTTAAAGCAGTAATTAATTTGGAAACAAACAGCGTACAATTCTCACAACATGGCAAAATATTTGAATTCCCATTATTGAACATAAACAGTATTATCATAGTTCCAGCACGTACTAGGAAATTAATTCCTATGTCGGGTTCTACGGTAGGAGTTTGTGTAGCCAAGGAATTGCTACCTGAAGTTTTTTTAGCCAACGCATTAATTAATCCTGTCAATAATATTTTTTATATATCTATAACTAATTCCTCAGCAAAAGATGTAATACTTGACAATTTTAAACCAGATATTATTCCAATAAATAAATTTAATTTTTACCATTTTTTGAAAAGAAATCCTAACGATCCTAAAAGATCCTTACGACATCTTTTATTTAATAATATAGATTTTTCAAATGTTAATTCAAAATACTTAACAGATTTAATGAAAATCTGTAATAATTTTAATAACATATTTTTTTTCCCGGTAGATAATTTATCTTGTGCGAGTGCACTGAGTGACTCACCTAACCCTGTAAACATTAAGCCGCATAGATTATCTCATGCGCATAAAGAAATTGTTGAGAAGCATATTCAAGAACTGTTGGCTAACAACATTATTGAAAAATGCGACTCACAGTTTAACGCACCTCTGTTAATGGTACCTAAAAAAGCAGATGTGTCGGGGAACAAACAATTTTGCGTTGTAATCGACTATCGTAAACTTAATGAACAGACGACAAGTGATGTTTATACTTTGCCTCTCGTACATGACATACTAGACCAATTTAGTGGTGCAAAATATTCTTCTACGATTGATTTAGCTACAAATAAATTTACTAGTAATAAACCAAAATTTAAATTAAATTTTGATAGAAGGGTCAATTTTTTTTTTTCACCTAGAAAGTATACGGTAGTTAATAGGAATAGATTGAAGAGATTTTGTACCAATGAATAAAACCTTGACGAATAAGATGGATTTTGTCAGGGATGATTGTTTTGTGAAGCAGTGTTAACTCTATACGATGGGATCAGAATCGTTGTCGACACTTTGCTTCTCTTTTTGTTTTTTTTCCAGAATTGTAACTCGTATATTTTGTTTTTATACGTGTCCCTTTTTTTTTGGAAGGGGGTGTTGCGATAGTACGACATCGTCCTATCTTCCTTTTTCTTTTTCTTGGAAAGAAACGCATATGTTTGTTTAATATGCGTTCCTTTTCTAGGGTTGAAGGGTGTTGTAAGTACGCATAAGTCGTACTTATCCTTTCTATTTTTAATATAAATGTTATTTATTTTATAAGAATTATATTATGTTATCTTTAATTTTAGTATTAATATTGTAATAAATAATTATTTGTATTTAGCGCTTGTAAACATTGACTCTGGTCTGTGGAGATTTTATATTGTTTTAATGCTGGTAACTCAGTATTGGCACATTGTGATGTGAAATAAATCATTATATATTAATCTGCACGCTAGTCAGAAAGTCAGTCTTCTCCTGAGTCTCAACCAAGTGTTTACTAATTGTACTTCGTTCGTACAATACTCCAATTGTAACATCTAAGTATTCAATAGTGAGCACATTTTAACTATTAATCAAATTATAACACTAGAATTACATTTTGTTTTATATCTGGCATCTTTATTAATCCAATAAAATACTATTGTAATTAAGTACGCAGATATAATATTACAACGAATAAATGATATATTTTAATAAAAGTGTTTGTATTAATAGTAATAAAAAGATACTAATTGTTCAACCGTCGTATGTTGCAACGAGGTTATACTTTAGGCCGCTCAAGTATTCTCAAATTGCAACAATACACCGTCAAACAAGAATCCTATTAATCATCTTAAAGAAACTTAATTCTTATCAACGTGAGTGATTAAAGAAGGTGGATGATCGTCAACTGAAGAATCTACTTCCAGAAACTAGCAACACTGCGTGATGTATTAGCAAGCTGAGTAATCTCCTTCTAGAACGAGCATCAGACCTCTTTTTACAACATTGATGTCAGGTGTAACATCCGCCTTCGAATCAACTCACAACAATATATAATAAATTTAAAGTAACCATGGTAACAGTATACAGTAATAGTGTTTACCACTACCAATCTATATTTATTCAAACCGAATGATACCAGGTTCTGCTGATGGCCCTAATATTCTTAAAAACATGTTTTCGTTAGAACTCATTTCTATATTACATTTCTATATTACATTGAAATGTATTACATGTACTCGTACTCTTTAGCATAGCTACATGTACCATACCTAGTAGTATAGTCTATGAACGTAACATATAACTAACCTCACACAAGTAGATTGAGCCAAAATGGTTATATAGGTAGTGGCATGGCGTACTAGGGAATGCGAGACAAGAACTACGATCGATAAAGTAGTAGCGTGCTTTTACCGACTCGACTATGTTGTATATTTCATGTTTTATGGGTCAGAGGTTAACATGAAGTGGTTGTATTTATTTATGCATTCACCTAAACCACCAACCATAACATGCACAAGTGCTGACATGAAATTTTATTAATAATATTATACATAATGTATCACTAATATATTAAATTAGCAAATGTACGTTACTGGAGTTGTTGTTACTAAAATATTCTTATTAAAATTGATTATTGATTCATAAAATCAATGATGGCATCAGTAATTATTGTAAAAATTAAAAGTTGATAATGTTTTGCAAAGTTCAAATCAATGGAATTCGGAGCAATGAAAGTGAATGAGAAACAGATACATTTACGTGTAGTTAAATTAAAAACAAATCGATAGATATTCTAATAAAGTTAGGTGAGAATAGAAAAGTCTATTCTGAAAATACGAATAGAGAATTATATCAGGATTATTGTAATTTGTATGTACTTGTAACACTACAATGTATTTGTTATTTTAAAAAGAGTTTCAGTTAATAATAATATTACTTTTAACTAAACGAAGATATTAAGTATGGTACAAATCATTTCAACATCGCCATTAAAAAAAAGCTAAATATATTTTAACAAAAATAGCTCTTGCTTTGAAAAACATAAACATATCACTCTGTGAAATATTGTAAATAATAGTCCAGCGTATTGGGGTCACAAATAAAGAATCATAAATATTTCTAAAACATACTAAACATGGATGTTGCGTTTCTTTCATGAATTATTTTACTCAGGTAACACCTAGTAAAATTTAATCTAAAGGGGTCTTATTTTATAGCTATTCTAAAAACATTTAATTCTTAAGAAGTACTTGTTACAATATTATAACCGTTAAAAGGTGATTTTGAGAAGCTTTATGAGTATTCTAACACGCAAAGGGTTCGATTTATTTTTTATAAATTAGGTAAAACAGGTTACGTAACAGATAACTTTGGTTATGTTGTATAAACCGTAAATACATGTAACTATGCTCATTAACTTCTTTAATAAATAAGTGAACTGCTTCAATAAAGAACAAGGCGTCATATGCTTATATGTATACTTATGCATATAAGAGATAATAATATTTACATTTTTTATTAAATGCAATTTAAATAAGATAACAACGCATTTTTTCAATAGTTATACTAATTTTTTGAATAACTTAAATAGATTAAATAATTTTTGGAATAACTTAATAATAATAATACTAAATGAGCCTTTTCCAAATCAAATTCAAACTCAAATTATCTATCACCCCTATATATTTTAAATCAAAAGTAAAATCTGATATAAGGCGTCACACAATTTGATTTAATATTTGTTGGAATGGCATGTAAATTGTAAAAAGTCCTTGGACTATAGGACGTCGTCTACACGAGACATTACGAGAGTCAAGTCAAGAGTCGCGATTACTGCAACCCGGCAACGGATCAGCTGTCGGATGTCACAAGCCTCCTAGTCTCAAACCAAAGCAACCGTCAGCGTCAAGCAAGACTGAAGAGGTTCTTATGCTTCCATTTAAATTCCTAGTTTCGAAAATACTTTATAATTAAAAACACATTTTTAACACATCAGTTATTTTGAAACCCACGATTATATTTAAATAGAAAATTGTAGAAGTTTTAGATGATGTCTTCTTCAAAGTATTATTTGGAGCAAAAATAAAGTAACAGAAAATAACCAATGCGTAATTACAAATATTAAAATCAGAGACTATCTTATGAATAAAGTAGTTCCAATTTCCGAATTAATTAAAGCGAAAATAATACCCGTGCTTAAGCGAAACGTACTAACCAAGCAGATGGCATTTTTAAGCTCATCCGGTTTAAACAGATTATTAGTTCCTATTATGTTATTTCCTTGAAACTCAGCGTGAAAATAAGCAAATTATAAAATGGTAGAAGTTTTACAGGATATTTCACAAAAAACATTATGTTATAATTTCCTCTATTTCCGACCCGTATAACAGAGAAACATACAGATCAGAAAAATACTAGCAATACTAGCCCTGATAAAATACTGCCTGCGCCTTTAAAGACTTGATTCATAAGGACTTGGATAAAGATGAATGGAAATATAAATTTGTAAATGTTCACGAAAGATTATTTACTAATTTTTGTATATGATTAAGATGTTTAATAGTATTAAATTAAATTGTTTATTTTCAGGTAATTAATTTTTCATTTTGTTTTATATACAATTTAAATATTTTAAGCAAAACACAAAATAGGGAATAGGAATTTAAATAATAAAGAATAAAACATGCACAAAGTCAGAAATTTTATTTTAAAAATAGTATAAAAGAATTCTATGTTATTTTTCTATAGTAAATGTTTTGAAAATATAGCATTCCATTTTCATGTTTTTATTTATAGTATATTTAATTACACTATGTCAAAGAGATAGCTTCGCTTTCATTATATTAAAATTTTCCAGCATTCAAATGGCTGTGCTACGTATGTGCAGTAAAATTGTGATATCAATTTTACAATGTTTTTGTAAAATCGTAATTACAAAAATGTGTTTTTATTTATACTCGTATATAAATTTCAAAAAGTTATCATATTTTTTTTGTTATTGTGTAAATATTTTAACGTATCTGTTTATAGTTCGTTCATAATAAAATTGTGAATCCGTCCTAAAATGGAATTATTGGTGGAGAATATAAAACTGCGTGGCTCCGACCATGTAGCTACACCACTGCTACAAACATTATTTTATGATTGTATTTGATGTAAAAGCTTTTACTCATTATGGTAAGTCAAAGTCAGCATTAATTAAACATTGTAACAATCATTACACTACTGTTTACTGAAAAACGCATTACAAATGTTTACAAAGTAACAAATTTTTGTTTAACATTGTATTAACGTTTTAATCCATTAATAACGTAGGTTCAAAGTTATTTAAAAAATGCACTACTTTAAAAATATTTTGTTTCACTTTTTTTTTTCTAAAAATTTATTTCTAAAAATAAAATATAGGAAATAGAAATGTCTTAGCCCTACATTTTACTAAGAAATGAAACGAAGCTGGAGCCTTAAGTAGTGGGTACAGTGTGGTTAGAAAGATTCATTAGTCTTGAAGATATAGATGCGGAACTAATTTGCATAAGTAATTATTTTTTTTTGCGTTTATTTCATTAAGTGAATATTAAATGAATTATTCAGCGAGCTTCTGATGATGCTAAAGATACAACGGTTATATAACATTTCAAAGTGTCAATCCATCTACAAGATAAATGACATTTACAAATGTACTACGGACCGTTGATGATGACGAGAGCGCACCTATAGCTTGCAAGTCAATAGCCTGTGTCTTGGCTTGTGCCTGTAGCTGGGCAGTGGGTACTAGTAGTTCGAGACGATAAGCCCTGTAATATAGACACAAGGACATGAATGATGACTTCAGATAATATATACCTTTAGTATGCGTATCTATAAATAAAAATGAGGACAACGTAAATATAATGCGTTATTGATTACTTAAAAACAGCTGATGAAATGTAAACATCGGTTATGATGACATCGCTGCATATTTTATCGTTAATTTTTAAATTCTTTTATGAAAATAAAGTCGAATCCAAATATTTGTGAAGCTAGAGTTAAATTTAGGTAAATGTTAGATCGAATTAGCATTTAGAAAGACGATTTCCATCGGATTAATTGTATCACAACTACTTTTGTAATTTTAAAGATTAAGGAAAAGGAAGCAAAAATATTTAAAAAGTTTTAAAGAGGAAAGATATTCAAAAAAATTATTGTTGTACAATGTTAGTTTCAAACTTACTAGGTTCCTACATGCTAATTTCAAGGTTCATTCTTTATCTCTCACATAGCAAGTTTCTCTCTTTCTATATTTTTTTTGAAATTGCTAACGAATTCAAATTGATTCTATCTGTCTTAAACCGATACTGGATCATTTAAAAAAAATCCTAGTAATAATAACTCTTACTACATAAATAAAATATAATATTAATTTAGTTGGTTAAGACTGAATATCAAACAATAAAGGTTGTTCACTATCAGTAGCTCGTTTCACTTTAAAAATAAAATAATATGATCTGCAAGTTCAATATGTACTAGTGTTCAATTACCTATGAGAGCTGACACGGTCTTGTGCACGTGCTAAACAAAATTGAATATTTTAAATAACAGGTTTCAAAGATTCAATTGAATTAAAATTTTAATTATATGTTTTCTTTTTTTATAATGAAATTTACAAAGTAGAAAAGTTTTATATTATTATAACTGGAAATTTGAAATTAGTAAAAAACAGAATAATTCTATATTAATAATAGTTGCGAGTATATGAAAGTTGAAATGACTAGTAAGATTAAGTAAGAAGTAAGATTAAAACTATCTTTTAAATTGAATAGAATATATTTCGATATTTTTGCATTTTCAATTTATTTTTTAAATTCAATTTATTTAACGTCGACCTTTTTGCCTTATCATGGACAACCTTCTACTATTTTGGCAGATTCTTTTCTACTACATCGCTGCTAAATAAGGTTTGTGATTATAAGCATATAATGAAATTTACTTTATAACAAGTAAGAAACAAAATATAGCGCTGGTCCAAGAATCGAATACATTCGAAGACACATCAGGCTTCAAGCATAAATACTCTTGGCCACTATGTCTTCTTTTCCATTTACAAAAATAACTTATTTCTTTAACAATTCAGATGCATTTTTGAACGTATGTATATATATAATTTATAGTTAAATTTATACATATACACCTTTCGTAAATTATACTGCCATATAATTATTTTTGATGGAACATTTTCGGTGGTATGTAATTTTAAAGTTACATTTCTTAAATATATTTTATAAACATTCTGTTGGATGGCTTCCAATATGTTGTTGTCATTAAATTTAATATTAACATATGATGCAATCAAAATTAATTGAAAAGTCGATTTACCATTTATGTTTAGTTACGTTAATAATAAACATAAATTTAAAAATTCATCGATAATATTTTGAATAAGTAAAGTAAGGTAAGGTAAGATACCTGCTTTGGCATTTATGATAAAATCTTATAACAAACGACCACGTATAAATTTCTTATAAAATATTTGAAACAGTGGCGGGTAGATTCTAAAAATAACCTTCAGCTAATTTGCAGTAAAATAATAATAGGCAAACAAACGAAATACAGAATATCTAAAAAGAAAATATCGAGAATGTACCATGCGTTTTTGTGCGAGAGTTTTACAAATACAAAGATTCTGTATTTATTTATGTTGATTGATTGATCAAAGAATATAGTTTCCCAATGGCTGTGCATTAACAAGTAATAATTTTTTGTAACAAACGTTTTTCTTGTTTTATTATGACGAAAAAAAAAACTTTCTTTTACAACACCCTGTATAACTTTTACTTTTTAAATTTAACTATCAAAACAGCTCAGCCCTACAATTTAAGGGTTGACATATTCGTCACCTCTTTAAAAATGTATATATGGATACAAAAATACGTACACGTACAATGTTTGCTGTCGATGATGTCACCGATACGATAATCATCCCTCAATCAATGAAATATATATGTCCATTAACCAATATAGCGACTATCCAGTATCCAGTACAGCGACACTATGGATATAGTACAATAACGATTCACTTGTTCTGAAAACACAACTAAAGGGGAGCAACAAATATGTATTGATAGTTTTCATGATGAAGAGTTCTAGATATTTTCAACAGAGAATTATGATATAAAATTAGTTAGGTTAATCCATCGCGTTTGTGTAAATTAGCGTGAGTTTGAGGTGTGGTAGCAGCGCTGTCAGCAATTAAAATAAAGAATAATTAATTTTTTATGGCCCTTTTTATTATTATTATTAACATATGCATATCATAAAAAACATTTCAAATCGGCCAATAAAATGGACTAAATACTTCCATTGATATTCTTCAATATTAATAAATATAACAAATAATGTGTACAGAATTATTTCTCTATGTTACATTTATTACCTAACTCTAATTTAGCTGTGACACACACGACACGCCCCAGATGGGATAAAAATATTCATAAGAATGTTTAAATAAATGATACAGCTATAAATAAATCTCATGGATGCAGCTAGAATCCGAGAGATGAACAAGATACATGCAGATGCTTTTCATAGCGAGAATTGTCGTAAAATAATATTATTACTGTCATGAAATCTAAGGATAAACTATATCCCAGTGCCCGTATGTAGGCAGTAGGCAGTAGGAGTCTAGTGTGGAAAAAGGTACGCTAAAAAACTATTTTATTGCGGTGTATTATCATTATTTATTCAAAATTTATAGTGTTTATTTTAGTCTATGTAGATATGTTCTAAATAATGGAGGAAGTAAAATAGACATAGTGATAATTATATAGTGATAAATCAGTATGGTATTAATGTGAGTTTATAATGAGGGGGCATTTAGGGTTTGTGTTAAGGATCGTGGAAACTTTTTGGGCATTGCTTTAAAATATATTTGCTTACAACGAGATTAACGCTTTTTATATTTTACAGAATCCAGAAAAGAGAATTTAAGTTTAAAATAGCTCATAATCAGAAGTAAGGTTTAGGGAATTCAGTCGCTATTGAACGTTTCTCGGGAACGGACTTTGAGCACAGAGAAAGTTCAGTAATCATCATGATTTGAGCACTGAACTGCATAATTATACTAATTTTAAATAAAGAACATGGTTTCAACAGAATGGAGTCTTTTAAATGACATGATTTTTAAAAAAGAATTTCGCAATATCTTGTATTATAAACAATAAATATATTTTTTAATAGACGTTTTATTTGTTTTCTTATAACAACAAATTAGTGAAACATAAAATTTTAAATGTGAAATGAAGAGAACGTCCAATAAGAAATATTACGTTAATATTGCGAATCGAGTGATCCAACTGCAATAAACACAGAAGAGAGTTCGCCAAAAATCGTATGAAAGCATCTAATTGGAAAGCTGCCAAACAAGAACAGGAAGAGAGAGAAAATACTGGTGCACACAGAAATGTAGTACCATTGAAAATGATACCAATACTGACACAGACACAGACATAGCAGAAGCACAGACATTATGCAAGTTGTCAGCTAATATCGGAATAAAGTACAATACAATGTAATGCAGTTGGCAATACGTGCAGTTGCAGCTCTTTGCATAAAATATATTTGCTGTATTATCCGGCTTAAATGCAACTGAGAAATATGACTTTTTTTTTGTTGAAAAACCAGTTTTTAGAGAAATGTTTTAAGACTCGATTACATACGATTTTTGTAATTTTAAGGGTATATTTTTATAAGTGGATTCTCTAGAATACTATAATTTGGTAAAACATATTTTAAAACCTACAGACAGATGTCGTATGCCTTCTTAAAAATAAGACGTCGCGTGCCAAATAAATATATATACTAATAGTTTCCATACAAAAACTACCTGGTCGTTTCAATAGAAAAAACAAGATGACTAATACAACAACATATTTAAGAAAACATCAAATTATACAATAGGACGACAGTCTGTTGTTTATTTTTTTTATATAACAGGTGTTGAAAACGTTCAAAAGGTCATCTGCAAAACGTGCAGTGCGGGGCGAAACGCAGGCGATAATGGAAAGGTTATTCGTAAATAAATACTAGGGGTTGAATTCAAGTTGATCAATATGTAATAAGGGTTGAGTTTGAGTAAATATACGACATCATATAAAGTCATCATAAATTTTTTACTTGTTTTCTGGGAACTTAATATTAGAAATAAGTTGACGGCTTAAACTGGTAAATGTATAAAATTGTGATGCGCTTGCCCGGTTGCGTGATGGCAAAACTGATATTGTATAGACATGTACATTGTAAAAAAATTTGTCGAAAAAATACTTTGAGATTTCTTTTTCTTAATCTAATGCTGCGCTATAATAAATCCGTAATTCGGTAATACATTGAATCATACCGTATAAATGTATACGCACTCTGCTGATTAAAAAGTGAGTATTTTGAGTGTCCTAATAAGCAACTTTCAAAAGTTTGACAATCATTGGTAAATAACGATAAACGTTTCGCAAACCTTCAATTTGTTACTCTCTAGTCTCTAGCTAAGTGAGAGAAACTGAAATCCAACCATGATGGTGTCTCACCAGCATCACACTTTGTGAAATCTTAAGATCATAAAATATAGATTCATACAAGTAACAGCTGCTTCAGCTTCAGCTTCAGCTACACTTGTACTAATACCATCATCTCGAACTGAACTCGAGATGAAAGTTTAAATAGATTGGTTCCACGCTAATGCAGCGCATTATTAATAGCTCTCTCGATGGGCTTTAGAAATTATAAGACGAACCGTTCGTTCGCTAAAGAAAAGTGATTTTGTTGCTCAGAAAAAATGACGAGTAAATTACTTGTACTTTCTTATTGATTTTTTTTAAACAAGATAATACATTGACCGTGTCCGTACTTTTTATACGAATGATTTGAAACCACTGAACTAAATCATTTTCTATGAATTTATTAAATGTAGTACTAGGCACAATGACCTTGTGTCCTCATTTTTTGGTGGTCGATTCTTTAATTGGTGATTGAAATAGATGTTAATAAATGTATATTGACGTTTTTATTTTATTAAATATCTAAATGTTGACGGAGATGTAGCAATTCAAAATTTGATTCGTACTTTTAGTGATTATTTAGCGGCCATATTTGTGACGTCACATGTCATACTATTCGCAGAGATCTGTATTCGATTGATAGGTTTATTTGCCTAAGTGTGTGTCCTAAGATAATAATAGTTATTATCAGTTTCATAGAGAACTCAATTTCCTACAACTTTTAAATATAACATTTTGTTGTATGTCTTATATATACTAAATTGCACCACTGCAAAGTTGAACACCTTACTGAAAATTAAGTTACTGTTAAATCAATAAACTAATTCAGCAGTGGTTGAACCGTATCAGGCCCGAATACACCTCTGCTTCCCGTAAACGCTGTATTTACATTTGTACAACTGTTTCAACACTAATTTAGATATTTCAGTTGTTGGCTTTATTTCAAAAAAGAGTTTGTATTATTTGTTGACAAAAACCGTTGTGCACCATGGTAACCATTGCGCATGCTCGAAAGTCATGGAGTATTAAACTTAAACAAAATGACAATATAAACATTGCAAGAAACAATGAACAAACAGAAACAGTAAGTACTCCTGAGACTCAATTTATAAAATGTAAATAATAAACAAGTACAAATGCATCACGGAACATGCAACTATGGTAAGCAGCTTGCACAACGAAAAAGAACGTCCCGTTTACTAACTTCTACAGAAAGTTAAATAAAAATAAAGTAGTAATAAAAAAAAACTATTTAATTGTTACTACGTTGACTTCTTTATGAGTTTATTTTTATTTTAGTCGACTCTGAATTTAGTTGAAAATTTTATGTATCTCAGATGTTACAACTATAACAGAAGCTTGTTTTGTTGGCTGCAGATAAGTTGAACCTTGATAACATTTCTTGAGCACACAAAGAAGGTCTATTTAAAAAGAGTATAACATTTACATTGAGTCTTATTTTAGTAGAAACGCACTATCGGTAACATCAATAAATAATAAACAAACATAAAAAATTGTGCTCAAAATTGAGATTTGTGTGCCCTATTTTGAAATGATGTATACCCAAATTGTAGAAAATTGAGTCCTCTATAGTGTACTGAACAATAGACCCTGTGACCTATTGTTAAATAATTGGTTAAAGGAAGTCGTTCGAAATATCAAAGCTTCCGACGTAATAAATTGTATGTCGTACTAGTGTGGATGTGTTGTAAAACTTACTACAAAAAATGTTTTATGTCGCACCTATCTGTACAAGGCATAAGATTAACTATTACATAATTATTACATAATAACTATTTTTATCGTAGGAACAACCAGTAAAGAGATACAGGTAAAACACTGATTTTAACACTGATTTATTTAAGATTGTGATAACTTGGAATTTTTATTACTAGCTCTATAACTTGGAAACATATTCAGGAATCAGACAGGCGGTCATGTCAGGTAATGTCATTTATTTTTGCATGGGAAGCGAACCATAAAGGAATTTAAGGCATTTAATTGCCTTTGAGGTTATGCAACGAGGGACCAACGGATGTTGGACGCCAAAAGTCGACTATGTAAACAGAAATAAGAAGTAGAACTGGATATAAGTGAAGTCGGAATGGGTGCAAAAGAACGTCACGTTCTCCTCATGCTGACTATGTGTAGAAGTAATTCAGTCATGTTCTACATCCAATAATCGAGTTTCAAAATGGGAACATGTTTTAAAAGTTACACAAACTAATAATTGTTGGCAACTGTTCAAAACTCATGCAGTCACTAGTCAGGTTTCTTCGGTCTTCCGCCTCCTGAAGACGGACGCGACGGTACGATATGGAAATAATACAGAAATGTTTTACTTGACATTCGTTTATTCAAAACTCTCTGAAGCATATTTCTCGTATATTTGCATACTGATGAAAACTAAACACACTCACTCGACTCACTCAACTCAATCGTAGTCGACTTGTTAATGATAATACTCGTGTAAATCTTGATTGTGTGATTATATTATAAGTAAACGTTGTTTATACCAGACGAAGATTTTGTTGATTTATTTTGGAATACATGTTTTGTAAAATACACATTCGCGTGGATTATGTTTGTGAAGACTTAAGAATCGTAAGCTTGTTTACTTCATTCTAATTAAACCCATTTCATGTGTGTTCCGATTACACTTTCGGTAAAATTAATACAAAGAGGAGCAACGATATATAATACTGATAGATATTATAAAGAGAACATCTTTGAATTTAAACGAGATTGCGTCAAAAGTTACACGGTGTTAGCAATAGTAAAAATTAAAAAATAGTCTGATTACTCAGTGCGCTTCATGAGAACCTAGGAGGTTGAGTACACTTGCAGAAATGTCTTCAAACACATTTGTTAGCGTTATCTCTGTTTGTTAAATGTGTCGAGTGGTGTTGTCTCTATCCTTCTGCGAGTGCATTACGAGTATAATTCTCCAATTTAAATATTGACTAAAGAAATTGTTTAGTTAATAAAGAGTACTATTACTAGTTACAGTTAATACTAGAACAAACAATAAATAGTGTGCATATTTGTAAATGTAAATATTTTGAAGCCGATAAAAAATGGACAAATAGAAAAATAGATGATTATTTCAATAGAAAAGATATTACTATGTTTATTAATTTGTAACTTACAAAAAAGTAGATTTGAAGTACTTTTGCAGGTGATATTTTGTAATCAGTTAATTTACCTAGAACAAAAAGAAAAAAAACATTAAAAATGTGCATTACAGAAAAATATTGCGTAATATTAAACAGTCGTTGTTTTACAAGAGTCATGTGATATATGAAATATACAAATCAATCAAATATAATGTGTACAATTTTGGTAATTGGCTCGGCTAACATGTTTGATCTTTTATGGATATAATGAATGACAACACGAGCCGAGCACTAATCTACATGTACGTTAAAACAGCAAGCGTGTTGGTCATTGATAGTTCAATGAATTTAATAATAATGGCATTTCATATCACCATAATAAATTTTGGAGCAAATTTAAAAGTCGGGAAACAGAGACTATTTCGGGACGCAAGCAATTAATCACTTAAACAAGCATTTAAAAAGAGTTTCGACACTTGTGGAAAAGTTTAATAAAATTAATTGTTCTAGTGATGTGAACATACGCAAAAGCTAAAACAGAATCTCTATTTTCATCAAAATAAATTATTATTGCATTTTCTTTTACACAAGTATACAAATTGTAATAATTATTTTAACTGAAATGTGAAGCTCGTAGCATCACATTTATACCATCATATTTCCAGTCGTGTTACTCATTGCAAAGCGTCATACCTTAAAAATCATTACATATAAGCAAAAAGGTAAATTCGAGGTCAAGCGAAACTGTACAGTAAACATATTAGCCTTGAACGTATTTCAATCTCACTGCCAGATGTTACTCAACCAAAACACCCGTTTTGTATTTTAATATTATATCTGAATCAATAAGAAGAAACTACATATCTCACTTATAAGCGTTCACGTTAAGTAAGTGGTAAACTAATCTGTCGATAATTTAATTAATATTAAACATTAACAAATTTTTATCATCATTTTTTTTGTACTAATTGCTGATAATATTTCCTGTTCCTGTGGTTAATGTTACTAATATTTCCTTTGGACATAAATAATTTACAAAATAAAGCAAAAACATTTTCACGATGTTTTTACGATCAAATGTTTACCACTACTTATGCTATTGCGACACTTTTAATGACTGAATCTAGTTTATAAATCGTTCCAGGTGGAGCATTAAACAAAATAATAAAAAAAAAGTCTTAGAAACGTTTTAACAAAGAGCTATATTCAACATGTTTTTGTATAGTACGAGTGGCTTTATATATAACGGATATATTGTGTTTAAAAAATCTATGTAAGTCGCAGTACCAATACTTGCTCATATAAAATCTTGGAGGAAACGACACACATGTTTGGGTCGTCATTTCATCAATAAATATAGCAAGGCACGGTGTTCTTCTTATGTCGATGTGGATGCTATGTCTCCGACTCTTGTGGTTTCCGGGAATCTTTCTACGTGACTTATACAATAGCACGCTGACTTATAACTCAAATATAAGCATGAGAACAGCTCAGGTATCATATCAAAAAAAATATGGATTGGCATGAATATAGCAACATCAGACTGGAGAAGAGTCAAAGAACCTAAATCTGCTTATCTCCCGTTACAAAGTGACAATGAAAGTGCTGAAAAGGTTTAGTGATATAATTGTGAAGATAACATTATAACTAGGAATGAGAACGTGCATGTATAAATCAAAACCTACTTGCAGTTACTACCTTTACTGTTAGTAATAACAACCTCAATGGGCTTGTTGATGGAATTGTTGATTGAAATTGATGTTAATAAATGTGTATTGGCGTGTCCATTTTATTAAATATCTAAATGTTGACGGAGATATAGCAATTAAAAATTTGAATTGTAGTTTTACCGCTAGAAATGGTCGAACATATTTGTATGACGTAAAATGCATTTTAACATTTATATGCAAACTACTATGCTAGTACAAGCATCGAGAAAAATTTTGCTTACTTATATATAAATAGTGTCGTCTTATGCAAACACAATATTTGCGCAAAATTTTGAGTCATATTATAACCAAGAAATGTCCTGAAAGGATCAACTTCATTATTAAATTTGTAAAGATAATTCAAAATTGAAATGAGTGGAAAATTAAAAATATTTCTATAATAATATTTGTGAGAAGAATGTAGCACGCGGGTACAGGGTGTGGTGTCGTGACCCGTGAGAAATGTCCCTTTCTTTACCAATAGGCAATAGCAGTACATACTGACGTGATCTGAGATTCCTATCCCGTTATCTACTTCTAAGTACTTTTCGAGCAGATTACGAGTAAATAGGAACAGTACTAGTATTTGTTTGTATCCATTCTCATTCTACAATAAACTTATTATAATTCACCAATGATTCATACATGCGTATAATAAGATTACGTTCTATTGACCTGATTTTTTTAAAAATAAACTTTTTTACATTCTAATCGACCGAAAAAAAACAGGTTCTGACATATTGTGACCATATAAGATTTGTCTCTTATTCATAGATTAATCACACTTCAAAAAGCATGTCGGTGGAATTTAAGTCATTGTTTATAATTTTTAAAAATGCTAATGAAGTAACATGAATAATTATGCATGCTAAGCATTGTGCAAGCGTAAGATTATTGATTTAATTATCTAAGGCTAGAGCGAAGCAATGTTATTAGCAATGCATAATAAAGATGTTTACGAAATTTACATTAACAAAAAGTCCATATTTGTTAAGAAATATGACAAATTTGAATATCAGATTTAGTAAATATAAAATGTGTTTTTAGAAACTGATTTAAGTTCAAGTGAAGACAAGAGGTTTAATTAGACACTGGAAAAGTAAAAAAGCACACCATTTTCTTTGGAATTAAACGGAGTACAACAATTTCTTTATTACTTTTTTCATTTTCTATGAAATTCTTCAAGATCTAGTACGCGAGCATGTACTTCGGCATGGCAATGTATGATAATGATTCAATTTAATATATTCAACGGTGTGGTATTGTTGGTGTTACCGGTTGCAAAGAACCCTGGTCTTGTGTCTGCACTTTGCATATACCAAGTATTGTGTGAAGTGCGGTATGCCAGTATGTTAGTGCCCCAGCTCCACTCTCCAGGTTACCAATACCCCAGAGTACGTGAGCTCACAAGAGAAGAGAATGAGACCTAAAGAAGGCGACGATGGTATGGTATACTGCCCGCACAATATATAATAATATATACAACTTAGCACTATACAATACAACGGACAGGACAGCCACAACAACCTGAAAATGTTGTTCGGTTCGGTTTGGTCTACACTCTTCAGGCATTGTGTTTTGCCACACCTATGAAATTGTTACAATCATGAATAAAAAGTCTTTCAAATCCCACTGAATAACAATGGGATACAAGTACACTCTCTTAAATGAAGCGAGGTGTTAGATTTATGCCCTGATAATTGTGAAATACTAATTATCGTCATTAGGTAGAGTTCTTCTCACCAAAGCATAAACATGAGGATCCGTAACATGTTGAAACTAAATCTGACTGCTGGTTACCAGTAACTTTAGGAGAACGTTCTTCCTGTAGCTAACTTCATTCTCTATTTAAACTACAAAACCCCTTTAATTTTTAACTGAATTGAATTATATTTGGCAATCAAATTGCTTAATAAAAAGTTCGGTATAAAAGTAAATTGATTTATTATAGAAAAGCGTGGCCTTAAATTACTAATTAAGCTATAGATAAGATAACATTAATAGAACATAATATTTAAAACTTGTTTTTTAATTGTAATTAACTAAATGTTGATTTCAATAAATCCTTGGTATATATTATTGCAATTACTGATTTATTTATTACTTTATAATTATACCAAATATGTCTACAAAAATGTCCTTGGATTTATTTAATAAGAGCACATGCATTTGCAAAATAATTGACTTATTTATTAACTTAGCAGTTTCTGTACTTAGTTTTTATCTATGTAAAATTGTTTATTTGATTTTATAATAATTTATAAAACTATGAACAAAACAACGTTGCACAATTGTGCAGCTCAGTTTGTTTTTTGTTGTTCCTATATACTTGTTATTTTACTTTTTCTAAGGTGCAATTTGATAAAAAATTATTCAATATATTCAGGGTGAATATATTGAACTGGTTAGTTTGAATATCAATTCCAAAAAGAAACCAACAGTTGATCTACCTTTTTTTACGTTTCGATCAAATATTGAAAAGAAATCATTAGATATAGAACAACATAATTTGTTAATAGAAGTAATTGTATTTGGTACACGACCTAACAAAAATAATTATAAAGCAAATAAGTCAATTCAAATGTACTTATATACTTCGTACACTACTTACAACTTCTTTTAATGGCGCATTATGCTTCTCTAACTATTTTTACAAGTACATACATATTATAATTGTCACATGATTGCTGGTTACATTTTAATTAGGTCGTGTACTATTTCACAATTGAAATAATGTACCACATGTGTTTACACTGCCGTTAATACTTTGTCCAAGTAGAAATACGAAATTTCATTAAAACCATTCTCCTTTCTGGAGTACGTACACATTACATGCAACTTCTTTTACCATCTGTTAAAAGACGTTATGTTTGTTCTGCTCTTAGAACACAAATTTAACTTTAAACTGTAATGTACAGTACATCTTACATTATACATTATCAATTATGAAAATTAAAATAAATTGATTTCGAGTATTGTCAATTACAACTTACAAATAACTGTTGAATAACTTAAGTCGACTTATTGCAGATGGTTTAAATGACATAACTGAGCTTTAACAAATTGTAAGTTAATAAAATTAAAGATAATTTAAAT